>OY293828.1:67491830-68811830 GCA_958507055.1 Crioceris asparagi
TTATGCCAAACTTTCGAGAATGTTTATTCTCTTCGTCGGGGCAAAATTCGTGAATTTACATAAAATTAACCACAAACAGGAAAGATTTCATAGTCATCAATCCTATGATACCTATTTGTGTAATATTGTAGTTATTGTAAAACTAAAATAAAATCTTTGATTACAGAGCAACGCATTGAAGTTTATTTCAAAATAACATTATAAAACGACAATTTTGTTTAAAAAAGAATAGTAAATATGGAGAAGCTTCGTTTCGAGTTCACATTACTGCCAGGCCCTGATGGGAAATCAAACATGTTTAGTATAACCTCAATAACAACAAGTTATAACAAGGTGTACGCAATGCCGGAAAATTTACAATCTGCGAGTTTATATAAGGAACTAGTAAAGACAGCCACTTTCAATAAAGTTAAAAACAGTATAAATAAGAGGTACCAAGTAAGAGAGAGAGAGAGAGAGAGAAATGCTTTATTGTCGAAAAAATATAAATTTTGTAGACAAAGCAAAATAAAAATATCAAAATCAAAATCAAACAATACACAAACAAAACAAAGTCAAAACTAAAAATTAAATTGAAATTAAATAAATTTATGTAATATAAAACAAAAATATAAAAATATAAAGATGTAAAAATATAAGATAATAAGTATAAGAATGTAACCTACAGCTGTATATTCGGTAAGAAAGTAAGTTAATATACAGCTGTAAATTCATTCAGAAGGTAAACATTAACTAAATCACAAAAAACAAAAACAAATTGTGTACAAACAATAAACCAGTGCGTGAGCTGAGCAGAAACGTGCCTTAGTGAAAAAGTCGTTAATTGCATAAAAGGTATTATCTAGGTAGTAAGTAATTGATTTGAAAGTTTGGCAAAATCTGGGAAAAGCCGTTATAGATTTAATTTCGTGTGACAGATGATTTTACATTACAAAAGACCCTTAGGATATCAAACATCAAATAATATTCACTAAACCAGTGGGCTTAGCTTAATATTAAGTAGTGACAATTTTTAACAAAAATGTCGCTTACTGCATACAAGGCTCTCTCCAGTAAGTATTTTTTCAAAACCTTTCGAAATTCAGGAAAAGATCTTATGGACTTGATTTTAAATGGTAGATGATTGTGAATTTTTTTGCATTGTACAGTATAGAGCTTTTAACCAACTCTGCGCGAGGGGATGGCAGATAAAGATCATGCTCCGTATTTCTAAGCGGATAGTTGTGAGATGGCCTCTCTGGAATAGAAGATACGTGCTTGCGGATTAAGCATACAGATTCAAATATGAATAGAGACGGAAGAGTTAATATTTTAAATTTCTTAAAGTAATCCTGGCAGTGAGTCCTACTGCTAAGTCTCAGTGAATACCGAACAGCTCTCTTCTGCAGTTTAAACATACGTTCAAATTGAGTCGCACAACACGTACCCCAGAAGGGCGTATCGGAGGTGCGATTCAAAAATGGCATAATAGACTGTTCTAGATGAAGACTGGTTGAGCTCCTTGGAAACTGATCTCAGCGCAGAGCAGGCAGAGCTTAACCTTTTTGATAAAGCATCGATGTGCGAGTCCCATTTTAAACGGTTGTCTACAATAAGCCCCAAGAATTTCACAGATTCAACGGCCTCAATAGTGGTGTTATTAAGCACAAAAGATTGCAATGTACTTTTATATGACAAAACTTTTGTTTTAGAAACGTTGAGGCATAGGAGATTTGAATTGCACCAAGATTTAACTAAGTCTCTAGATACAGTCCTATGAAGTGTCGTAATATCCGGGTTGCTCCACGTGACTCTAGTATCATCCGCAAAGAGGCAGATTTCATCGCAAATGTCCAGACTAGCAATGTCGTTGATAAGAAGACATCGACGTATCAACCCTCACGATCTGACTCCTTTTGTTGAGATACGACTTAAACCATTCGAGAGGCACTCCTCTGAAACCGTAGTACTGCAATTTATAAGTTAATATATTATGATCTACGCAATTACTTAAAAATCCAAATTGATGGGTAGAGAGTATATTATATTTGAAGAGAAAAGATAGAAGCAGGAAGGAGTGCAATTGGGCGATAGTTCGAAGCTTGATCTTTATCTCCTCCTTTATGCAAAGGAACAATTATTGCCGTCTTAACACAGTTTGAAAAAACTCCATTTTGGAATGATTTGTTAATTAAAGTAATAAAATGGTTCAATGTGCATTCCGGCAGGTTCGAGACCATTTTCAGAGTAAGCCCATCAGCCCCAGATGAGGATTTGTTTTTAATGTCATTAATTGTACTGTTAAGCTCGGGCGTAAAGAAGAAACTGTGTAAATTCATATTAGCCTTAGGGAGAAATGAGAGGGGGTCATCGGAAGGAGTTATGGTGCTCTTTAAATTTTTTGCTACATCTACAAAGTAATTATTTAGGTTCTCGGGTGAAATAGAGATTGTGTAAGAAGAATCTGGATATCAATGACCGATGAACTGAAATGTATATGGATGGATGGAAATTTACAATTTGAAGGTCAATATCTAGAAGAAGTAAATCAGGAAGAGCTTGCTTTAGCCCAGCAGTCGGGTGCAGGATCACTCGAAAAATTTTTAGAGAAACTTTTCGGAAGCATTCAAGAAAATAAACCTAAAATCATAAAAATCGTCGCGGATAGGTTTATAATTGGAACGTTTACAAGTAAACACACAGATGCAATCCAGTGGATGGATACATTTGAAAAAGAATGCATGTGCTTTGATATAACAGGACATGAAGAGAAAATTGAGGTACTCAGACTATTTATGGTTAAAAGTTGTGCAGATTGGTACAGTTCAATGATTATAAAATTATCAATAAAATCAGACTGGACAACATGGAGAAACAAATTCTGTGAATCATTTGCTAACTGTAGCGTTTATTAATAATCAACTATATAATAACTCGCAAATATGTGTAAGGAACAGAATCTAATTATAATAATTATGATGCTTTGTTCGGCACCCTTGATCTTCATAGAGCAAAGTGCCTACCAAGTGTGCCTACTACCATGGAGTGATAGGTTAAGTTGATCTACTACAATTCTCTACACTAACAAAGGATGGAATCCAGTCGTGTACGCTTTATTATTTAAATATAAAGATGGATCAATATTGGATTACTGTTTGAAGAAAGAAAAACTTATGCTAGAAATGAGAAAAACTATTGATACAGGTACCTTATTGGATCTCATAGCAGCAGGCTTACCAGAATTTGTACTAAATAAAATAGATCGAGAGACATTAAAAGACACAGCGGATTTGTTCAATAAAAAGAGTAATTTTCCTAAGAAAAAGATTGGAAATATAAAGATATATTATGATAAAAATAAAAATGAAGAACATATACCATGCAAGATTTATGAAAAACTAAACAAAGGTTCTCGTTACCATCCTGAAACTTCATGTTGGTTTAGACCAAAAGAAAACGAGAAACTTAAGAATCATTTCGTAAAACATGTAAACAATACTGTAATCGAAACAGAATTAAATGAAACTGACCAAAAAAACAAATAATGACACCATTAATTTATGTCAAACTACTTCTAAGTGATCAATTAGAAGTGAATGGCGTATATGATTCAGGCTCAAATGTTTCACTAATAAACTCGAAGCTGTTGAAACTAAAAGGAAAATTAAACAATTTGAACGAAGCCAACTTACTAACAATTAATGGTGTTAAAAAAACGAATGGTTTGACAAATTTAAAAATTAAGATGTTTGATTTAAAAAAAAGTGTATATCATTGATGAACAACATTTTAAATACGATTTTTTTGATAGGATTAGATCTGATAAAACATTTAAGCTGACTCAAAATGAGAACCTGAAAATAAGTCAAAGAAAAGAAGAAAATACAAACGAATATAAAATATACTTTAATGAACATGTAAAAGAAGAGGATATAGAAATTAAGATAAATCACTTGAAAGAAAAAGAAAAACTGGAAATAAATAATCTTAAAAATAAATATGAGTCTATTTTTTCAAAAAATAAATATGATATTGGTACTGTTAGAGGTTATGAAGCAAGAATAGTTTTATTAATAGACAGATACTGCAGTAAATGGCAATATAGGTGTACAGAAGAACATAAAAAAGAAATAAAACAAATATCAAAGCTGCTTGATAATAAATTGATTGAAGAATCACTTAGTCCATTCGCCGCTCCTGTAACTCTTGCATATAAAAAAGAAGAAAACAAGGTCAAGGATATGTGTGAACTTCAGAGATTTAAATAAAATTGTGATACCTCAAGCTCAACCATTTCCAGTAATTGAGGATCTAATGTTAAAAACCAGGAACTGCAAGTTTTTTACATTTTTAGATATAAATTCTGCATTCTGGTCTATCCCACTTATAATTGAAGACAGAGAAAAAACCGGATTTGTGACACAAGACGGCCATTTTCAATGAACCTGTCTACCTTTTGGTCTGAAAACATCACCAGCAATTTTTCAGAGAATATTAAGCAACATTTTAAGAAAGTATAAACTCACTGATTTTGTCGTAAATTATATCGACGATATATTGATATTTTCTAACACATTTGATCAACATATAAAACATCTAACAGAACTTCTAGAAGCAATAAAAACAGAAGGATTGAGATTAAAATTTAAAAAATGCACATTTGCCTAGCATGAGCTAAAGTACCTTTGCTATATAATTCAAAATAACTAATAAAGCCTCTGAAAGATAATTTGATCTCAATAAGAAACTTTCCAGTTCCACAAACACAGAAAAATGTAAGAGAGTTTCTCGGAAAAATAAACTTCCACCACAAATGTATACCTAATAGTGCAATAATAATGGATCCATTGCATAATTTGCTAAGAAAAAATCAAAAATTTGTCTGGACTGGATCAATGCCAACAAGCCTTTGAAAAGATAGAAGAAATTCTATGCTCTCAACCGGTTCTGGAAATATTTGATCAAGAGGTACCAATAAATATCTATACTGATGCTTCTATTCCAAGAGTTACCAATAATTATCTATACTGATGCTTCTGTAGAAAGCGGAGCGATTTTAAAATAAACACAGCCAGCTGGAGAAGAAGAACCAGTACCTTACTTTTCAAAAAAATTGAATTCAGCCAAAAGAAGAAAAAAGCGATTTATTTGGAATGTTTAGCTATCAAAGAAGCACTTAGAAACTGGCAATACTGGCTAATAGGTGAATCATTTATAGTATCCACAGACCACAAACTACTAGAGAATATAAATTTAAAATCGAGGACTGATGAAGAATTAGGTGATATGACATATTACCTCTCCCAATATGATTTCAAAATAAAAAAATCCCGATGGCCTATAGTCAGCGGAAAGGTAAATTTTTCAAAATTCATTGAATTGAAATTTGAACAACCTTTTCATTGGTATACCTACATGTTATTACATAAATTTGTCGTATGTGTCGTAGCCTTGCAATTTGAGGTTTTTGTTTTGGCTGTAAAATATAAAGCAGACAGGGTTCGCGTTCCACTTCAAGGCAGATTTGTTTTTTCGTCTATTTCTTTTCAATAAATATACAATATATTTGTTTAATCAGGTTCTATATTAAGATCTCCAGAAAATGTACAATTACATCAAATTTATATTGAGTGTTCATGTTTTATCAATATTTCTTATTTTTCTTTATTAATTTTTATTTTGTTATATTATTATTATTATTTTATGAAAAATTGCTTTGAATAAAAGTTGCAGGTACTGATTATATCTATAAATTATTTTTGATTATATTTACACTACGGCTCTTTTTTATAATTTTTTTAAATGTTTGAACGGTCGCCATTTTGAAACAACTTACCCGATATTGCCCAATAACGAATTCGGCCGAGATATTCGAGAGATTGATTTTTGTAGCAAATTTGAACTTGATACCTCCAAAACTGCGACCTCTATCGTGTTAACAAATTTCGTAATATCCCAAATATATATATATATATATATATATATATATATATATATATATATATTTATATAACTTTTCACAAGATTTACTTTTTAAAAAAGATTTATTCAATATTATAAAATTCAAAATGAAAACTAACATAGATTTGTCTAACAACTAAGATTCTTACTAACTATATCGGAGCAACAATGCTCGTGTACTTATACTTAAATTAATGCACAATTAGCAGTTTTTGTCACGTATGAGTTCATGTTCCCATGGCTATTCTTGCACGGTGTGTTATCTGAGAACACATGCTATGCTGCAAGTTGATATCCATGGATACTGCAAATTCTGCGGAAAGTTCTTGGAATTAATGAAGGTTATTGTCAGGCGATGTACTTGGTATCTGGGAACTGCTAGGTCATCATAAAGTCCCATATAACAGCTCCCCCTAATAATTAAAAGTTGATGCCATGCAACAACTTTTATTAAATATTAATTTCATCCATTTCTTCTTCAGTTTTTTCGATATTTGGTCTTCTTCTCCTTGGGAGAAAGCTTCTAATTCTTGTCAGTGGATTTGAGGGTTGGCCCTTTGACTCTCGATTGCATCTTCTTATTACTTTTACCGTTAGGTAGCCACCTGCGAGTGTGCATATGGCGGCTATTGTGAAGTAGGTCATCCAGGATATATGTCTGGTTACAAAGGGTTGATTGATAAGAGTTTCCAAGTCCTTTGAGTACTGTTGTAGTTTGTGGTTAGCGATATTCAAATCTTCTACGTTTACATCATTTAACTTGAGGGGCTCTAGTTTTGGGAGTTGGTTCTTGTCAGCTATGTGCTTACAGCAATCAAATGGGATAACCACAGGATGAGAATTGTCGGCGACCTCTGTGATTCTTTGATTATTGGCTTGTACCTTGGTGATGCCAATAAATGCATGGCACTCCGATTCAAGTTTAACAACAGAGTTTTGGGACAGGGTAACAGTTTTTGTGTTTGCTTGAGGGCAGTTCACAGTCATTTGTAAGGGTTCTGATATTACAACTAGCCATACATTGTCTTTTAGCTTGTACACGTTATATCCTTGACTATATACTACCGCACTTTCACATGTTTTCGGTACTTCATGACGGTTCTTGAGAAGTTGGGCTTCACATGCTGCATTGTCGTCGATTGGGTAGGCATACAGATTAGAGCACAGTTTCTTATGTGGACCTAGATCTTTACAATTTTTGGGTTCCTTTACAGGAATATACATCAAAGAATCATCATTCCTCGCGATATATTTTTGATTAATTGACAGGATATGATGAAGACCAGTTCTCTTATCCAATATGGGGATAGGGAACAGGTGATAAAGGGTATAAAGTTGTTGTTCCACTAAAGGTATTCTTAGTACAAATACGATATTATCATCTTGTTGATATGCCTGGAGTTCAATGATTTCTAGGTATTGGGAAATTTTTGATAGTTTGACTGGTAGTGGTAAATTGTTTCTAATAAGATTTTGGGATATTTCCTGAAGGGCTGACATAAGATTTTCAGGGTTTATGATTGAAGAATGAATAATTTTCAGTCGTGCAAAAGTTATGGCATTCAAAACATCGTTCAGATTATCTTCTATAATCAGATAACTCTCTAAAAGTTTTTCGCATATCTCGAAGAATTTAAGTTTAGATTCAACTAATGCTAATTTGTCGTTTAATTGATGGATGCTCCTTTCAATTTTTCTCATGTCATCGTTAAATGTTTTTCTGTCGATAGTCAAATTCCTGATTGATTCGTTAAAGGTCCTTATTAGAGATGTTGATACCGAAATTATGTTTTTCAAAAGGTTTTCTATGTGAAGTTGATCCTGATTCAATTTATAAATACTTTCTGTGTAGAATTTCCCGTCATCTGCGTCTAAATTGCCTGTTAGTGCTTTAAACAAACTGCCAATGCCGTCTATAGCTCCTCGTTTTGTTCGCTTTGTATTTATGATAACTTCGCTAAATTTATCTTTTATTGATTTGGATATTTGGCTTAAAAGATTGACATGCGTTCTTACGTCTGAATGGAAGAGATTCATATTGTGATAATCGGGTTTTAAAATGTCCTGTATAGCGTCGAGAATTTTGTTGTTGTTTTCGTATGCAGTCAGTAATGCTGAAATGTTCTTGTGTACAAGTAAAGTCCATCTGTCATTGGATATGATAATACGGTTCTCATCGTGATAGAACACTCCAAGAGTATTATTTATAGGTTCTATGGAATATTGGCATAGGGCCGTTCTGACCAGGACGAAGTACCTGAAACGAATTTATATTTCAGCACACAATTTCATGCGGTCGAAATTTACTTTACTTTTTTGGTTTGTATTGGTATTAAGAAGGGTTGCTGAATTTTGATGAGTTTCTAGAACTTCAAAGGGTCCGTTGAATTTATTGGATAATTTGTTTTTTAATTGGGATTCTTTTATGAATACTCTATCACCTACTTTAAAATCTTGAGTATTATTCTGGACGTGTTGATCGAAACGAAGTTTTGCTTTTTGTTTTTGTCTGTCAGTTCGTTCCCTAGCTACTTTGTAAAAGTGAGACAGTCGGTTGTTCAAGTCTCTAACGTATTTCGTGATTAATTCTTTTTCATTATAAAGTTTCTCCGGGGGTCTACTGGAGCTGTGACCGAACACGAGCTCATATGGTATGAATCCATGTGTCTTATTTGCAGAATTGTTGTAACAGATGACTGCATATGGTAGAATATTGAACGGGTGTTCTCGGGGATGATCAGCTAAATGTACTCGAATCATTTCCAAGAGTGTAGAATGGAACCGTTCCAGAGAACCATTCGACTGAGGGTGTCCTACACTTGAGTAGGTCAGTTTGATATCGAATAATTTACATACGTCCTTAAGTAGCGCGTTATCGAATTCCCTTCCGTAATCGCAGTGGATTCGGACAGGTGTCCCATAGTGTTGAAAGTAGACTAAAAGCGTATTAACGACTGCTTTGGCTGTTTTATTTTCAATAGGGTAGGCTTGACTAAATTTTGTCAATTCGTCCCTAATTGTCAAGGCATAGTTTCTCGAGGGTACTTCCAGAATATCGATATTGATCCTTTCGAATGGGGCTTTTGGCGTTTCTGTTATTACGAGTATTTTCTATTTTTCACTGATTTGCTGGAAAGTATGTTAATTCTAAGGTTTTCGAAGTCTGCGTCTTCTTCGAAGATGTCCTCTATAATTTTGTTATTAGTTTCAGTGAGGTCATTTTGTCTAAAAATACTTATAATATTTTTGTTCTTCTTGTCCAATAGTTGGTCATTGGAAATTTCGATTTTTGAGTAGTCAATTACGGATTGTGTCTTATATAATTCAACAAATGTACTGAACTCTTCGTACATCTTATTGCGTTGAGATAACTTCGTCTCCTCGTCCTCGATATTTTCAAGATTCTCGTCATCGGAATCTTCGGTTGTTAAGAGAGTCCTAAAGGGGGTCAGTTGCGTTTCTTTTTGAAATTTGGAAAGGTTTTTAAAGTGATTGATTCTAATTCTAGAAAGTGCGTCCGCGTTCTTATTTGTCTTTCCGGGCTTGTATCTTATCTCGTAGTCGTACTCTTCTAATTTGAGCCTCCAACGGGCTAAACGTCCACCGGCATCCTTGCAACTAAAAAGCCATGTAAGAGGGCGATGGTCAGTTACAAGAATGAACTTCCTACCAAAAAGGTATGGTCGGAAGTGCTTAACGGACCAGACTATGGCGAGCAGTTCGCGCTCTGTAACAGAGTACTTGACTTCTGCCTTGCAAAGGGTTCTTGAAGCATAGGCAATCGGAAGATCTTTTCCTATAGTTCCCTGAGATAATACCGAACCGATCGCAAAATTACTGGCGTCCGTCGTGAGTACGAACGGTTCTTCAAAGTTTGGATAAATGAGGACAGGTGTAGAAGTTAATTTTAGTTTAAAATTTTCGAAAGCTTCTTTACAATCTGAATCGAAATCAAATGTGACATTCTTTTGAAGAAGGCGGGTAAGGGGCTTGGAAATTTTTGCGAAGTTTTCTATGAACCTACGATAGTAACCAACAAGTCCCAGAAATGATTTAATTTCCTTTTGATTTTTAGGTTCCGGGAAATTTACTATACATTCAACCTTACACGGATTTGGTTTTACGCCGTCCTTTGTTACTAAATGTCCGAGGTATGCTACTTCCTTGCGGAGGAACTCGCATTTATCAGGTTGTATCTTCATGTTCGCGTGTCTCAATCTTTTAAATACTTCCGTCAGTCGGTCAATGTGTTCGGGTATGGATGGTGAATAAATGATTATGTCGTCCATATAGACGAGGCATCTCTCATTCTGGACTCCTAATAAAATATTGTCCATAACTCTTTGAAAGGTCGAAGGAGCATTCTTCAACCCGAAGGGCATACGAACGAATTCGTAGTGGCCATTTTCGACTGAAAATGCTGTCTTCTTTACGTCCTGTTGGTCAATCTCTATCTGATGGAATCCCGACGCGAGATCTAGTGTGGAGAAGTATTGGCATTTGCCAAGCTGATCAAGGAGGTCCGATATATTGGGAAGAGGGTATTTGTCGTCAACTGTGATTTCATTAAGTTTCCCATAATCTACGACGACTCTCCACTTCTGCTTTCCCGAAGCGTCCATCTTTTTGGGGACTACCCAGACTGGAGATGAGAAAGGAGAGTTGGATGGTCTTATTATCCCTTGATCTAACATTTTGTTTATTTGGCCTTTTACTTCATCTTTGTGTACGTATGGGTACCTATAGGATTTAGTAAACGTCGGTTTGTCGGTCGTTGTCTTAATTGTGTGTTTTATTTCATTAGTAAAGGTCAGTTTGTCGCCTTCTAGGTAAAAGATATCGGAATAGTCGATACAAAGTTTTGTAATAAGTTCCGCTTCTTCTTCGTTCAGGTGTTCTAAGCGTAGCTGGTTTTTAATTTCCGGTATCCTGTTGTTCTGTATAGTATGATCAAATTCGTTAAGATTATTGACTGAGATGTGTTGTATGGGCTCTATTGTTAGTTCGGAAAAGTCGATAGTCTTGGGGATTGCATTGGGGTTTAAGACGGTTGTTAAAAATTCGCCGTTCTCGTTCACTTTCACGAGAGCATGAGGGAGACGTACCTTTCCTATTTCTTTACCTGATAATATCGCTTCCGTGTTGTACAGCGAACATCTAAGTTTGAAAACTTGTTCTGTCCGTGCGTCTATCGTGATAGTATTTGAATTCCTTCGAAATGTCTCGTGATCCCGTGTTTCTGTGTTGGGGTTTGTATCGTCGGTCACCTTGTAAAAGGGGTATTGTCTTAAAATTTGTGATCAGTTGCTTATTCTTCAAGTCCACTATACACTGATAATGTTCTAAGAAATCTGATCCAAGTAGACCGTCGAAGTCAATTTCTAGATTGCAAATGTACACTTTATGTGGGTCTTTGTAATTAAAGGGCACTAAAGTGGATTCATTGATGCTAATTTTTTGATCAGTGATTCCTTGGATAACAACGTTCTCAGGAAATCTTTGGGGGAATTTTTGACAAGCGTTCGGTTTGAATATAGAAAGTCCGGCTCCTGATTCTATTAGAAATTTGAAAGTCCTCGTCGCGTCAGTAATGTAGTAAAGGTTTTTCGATTTAACTGCAAGGAGAGGGCTTATAGAAAGTTTTGTTCGGGGAAATTCGCGTTCGGATTGTAGTCTTCCAGATTGATTGATTGAATTTGAGCTTGGATTTCGGCTAAGTCCGAGTCTGAGTTCGGAGGATCCACCGGTATAGGCGGGTCTTGGCGAAAATCCTGATTTGAGGGGTCTGTAGCTTCGCTATAATAGTTACTATCTGGGAATTCGGAATATTGCTGCGTTTCCTCATAACATGGGTAAGCAACAGGAAGTTGATTTTCGTATTGTTCAGTTTGATAATGATCCTGACCGTAATTGAGATGGTACGTTCTATTATGGTAGTTTGGGTTTGGTTGAACTACGCTCGGTCTCGGGTTTCCTATGTTAGGATTGGGACGGATGACTGAAGGTCGGTGATCACTGCCAACATTCTGATTGGGCCTAAAGTTTGGCTGGAATCGTTGTTGTTGTTGAAAGTGTTGCTGTTGTTGCTGTTGTTGGAATGGCGGTCTTATTTGGTTTTGGGAATTTGCTCCGAAATTATTTTGCGTAAATGTCTTCTGTCGGCACTCATTACTGGTGTGTCCAAGGCGTTTGCAATTGAAGCATTGCTTTGGAGGTGGACCGGGATTAGATCTACGCGGAGGTGCTGTCGTGGTTTTATTCGTATTGTGAGTATGGAACTTTTGAGTTTCGAAGTAGTTCAGTTGTAATTCTCTTCTAACCCTATTTGTAGCTGTTAGTATGTTTGTCGGGTCACTTGCTCTAACTATTTGTCCTAGTTTAGGCTCAAGTCCCGTCAAAAGGGTGTTAAGAGTCATTGTCTCGACAAGTCGCGTCTGTGCGTTCTTTTCCTCTTGAGTAAAGCTTTGCTTATTGATTGAAGCGTACATTTTCGCTTCGTGAGTCTGTAGCCGTGTGATGAATGTCAATGGAGATTCGTTCGCTAGCTGTTTTAATCGTTGAAGGTCTTGTATCAACGAAGACAAGTCTCTCGAGTCTCCGAAATGATTCTCTAATAAAGTTCTTATTTCTGGCCATGTAGCCGGGTTACGTGAATTAATCAGTTCAGCCGCTCGACCGCGTAACTTATTTTTTATATATACTTAAGAGAGTTTTCTGATTTCCTACGCACATATTGAAAGCTGTAGTGCATGATAGAATGAATGTATTTAGAAAAATCTGATTGCCGTCAAACTCCGGGACGACCGAAAATATTTCATTTAATTTGTATGGTTCAATTACGATAGTGTTATTTGAACCTTCTGGAAGGGCTCCAGTGTCGCTATTGTTACTAGCGTTTCCTGGCATTTTTTGTTTTTTTGATCTTAATATCATAAAATATTTCACGAAGGGTTTGAAATTACGGGAATAATGGGCAAGAGAACTGTGTATCTTATCCTTATAGCAATTAAATAATTTGAAAAGAGAAAAAAAAAACGAGATGATTCTTAATGTACTTACAGTATAATCCACATTTATAGCTGGCTCTGTCTGTACGTCGGATGAGTGTTTACTTGTTTCCGGCGTTGAAGAGGTCTTCTATAAAAGGGCTGGTTGCTGGCTGCTGGGTTTGTTTTCCTCTTAAAGGTTTAGGAACCACCACACACAGTTGGGACTGCCTTGTTCTGATATCTTCTGGATCACCTAGTTAGGACTGCCGTGTTCTGTTGTGTAGAAGGATCCCACTTCTGACACCAATTTTATATAACTTTTCACAAGATTTACTTTTTAAAAAAGATTTATTCAATATTATAAAATTCAAAATGAAAACTAACATAGATTTGTCTAACAACTAAGATTCTTACTAACTATATCGGAGCAACAATGCTCGTGTACTTATACTTAAATTAATGCACAATTAGCAGTTTTTGTCACGTATGAGTTCATGTTCCCATGGCTATTCTTGCACGGTATGTTATCTGAGAACACATGCTATGCTGCAAGTTGATATCCATGGATACTGCAAATTCTGCGGAAAGTTCTTGGAATTAATGAAGGTTATTGTCAGGCGATGTACTTGGTATCTGGGAACCGCTAGGTCATCATAAAGTCCCATATATATATATATATATATATATATATATATATATATATATAAATGATCAATTAACGACGCTTTATTATAATCTCTTGGCCATAAGTTTTCTTTACCTGTAACGGTTAAAGATATCAATATATACACTTACCTTGCAGATATAGAGTATTGCATTAAAAGAATACCACCAGAATCCCAAGACATACAACGTACCATCATAACGAACAAGATTACTAATCACATCAAAAACAACAGACATGTCATCAGTCCCTCTTTTGCAGTCGAACAGAAGACAAAAAGATTCCTAAAAGATAATCCAAATGTCATAGTTACAAAGGCAGATAAAGGTAACACAACGGTAGTCATGAATAAAACAGAGTACTTACTCAAATCAGAACAATTGCTATGTGACGAGGAATTCTACAAAAAAATCAATCGAGATCTGACACCTTCGGTAGAAAAAGAGACTAATTTGAGGATAAAAAAGCTCTATGATACAAAGCATATTCCACTTGATAAAAAAAGAGATCTAACAAGGGCATTGCACCAAAGTACTACGGATTACCAAAAATCCACAAAGATGGTTGTCCCTTACGTCCCATCATCTCGTGCAAAAAGGCCCCAACACAGCCATTAGCTGGTTTTTTGGCAGGCATATTAGATGTTTCATTCGCCTCCTATAACTCTTTCAGAGTTAAAGACTCTTTTGAATTTGCTGAAAAGATAAATAATTTGCAATTACCGCCCAACTATGAATTGGTGAGCTTTGATGTTAATTCCCTCTTCACCAACATACCTTTAGAATTGGTTGTATCCATTATATCAGATAACTACCATCTTATTGAACCAAATACTACGATTCAAAAAAATATGTTTATTGAGCTAATTACCTTCTTATACAACAACACTTACTTTTGTTTTCAATCCCAGTTTTATCGACAAATCAAAGGAGCTCCAATGGGAGGGGCGATCTCACCATCATTGGCAGAAATTACAATGAACTCCTTACTTCATTACTGCAAACAACAAGTGGACTTCGACTTTCCGTTTATCTACCAATACGTTGATGATCTCATATGCGCTGTTCCTGAAAATAAGATCGATTACACATTGAACATATTTAACTCATACAATTCAAATCTTGTCTTCACGTATGAATCTGAAACTGACAGAGGAGTACCCTTCTTGGACACCCGTGTAATTAGACATGGAGACAACACCATTAGACTAGATTGGTACACGAAGAAATTTTACTCTGGGAGATACATACCGTTCCATTCTTACCATCCTTACGAACAAAAAGTGAATATCATTCTGGGTCTAAAAAACAGAATTTTGAAAATTTGTCACCCTTCTTACACGGAAAAAAACCTAAAACTATTATATGGGATACTAAAATCTAACTATTATCCTAAAAAATTACTTACGAAGTTATTGTTTGGCCAATCTCCGCACCTTCCAAGACCTCCAAGACATCCCCTAACAGATGCCCCAGTGGAAGTAGCTTACGCAAAGTTACCGTTCATCGTGGGTTTAACACCCCATATAACAGGCATGCTACGAAAGTACAACATTGTAGTATCTTCCACAACCTACAACAGATTGAATAAATATTTCACAAATCTTAAAGACAAGGTTCCTACCCTGTCAAAATCAGACACAGTTTACTCTATCAAGTGTGGCGGATGTGAGAAGGTGTACATCGGGGAATCGTGCCAAAAATTATCCAAACGTATCGCTCTCCACAAAAGTGACACAGTGCATAAACCAAAAGTAACAGCACTCAGCCAACACGTCAACTCAACATCACATATCATAGACTATGGAAGTGTTAAGGTCCTTGAACAGGTAAACAACCAGTCCAAAAGAAAATTCGTTGAAATGTGTTACATCAATGCTTGTTCAGCTTCAATGAATTTCAAAAAAGATGTAGCAGGTGTGAGTTCCATCTACACATACCTCCTATGCCAGGATATAACAACAAGGAAGCCCCCTTGGCCTATGTAATGTTTTGGTGTCGTAATGTTGACTATTTGTATTATTATTTTAGGTGTTCACGATAGGTTAAGAATTGTTGAGACAATGACAACACAGTCTCTCTTCTTCTTCTTTTGTTGTTTATTTAGTAAATGTGTAATATGTCAAGCACTAGTCAGTTTGTCGCGTTGTCCGTGTCGTATGGCATCTTTTATTGTTTAATGTTCCAACCGTCTAATCGTTCTATTCTATAAGTCGGTACTTTTATCTAATACATAATTGTTTATTATTTCTATATGTTATGAAGGTCGATTTTTTACTTAATTCAGGTCCATAAGAATACATTTTTATGTAAGTTAAGCATACCTATATTTAAACACATTCCATACAATTACTTTTGTTAATCCCTTCAGGCGCTGATGAAGGTGAAAACTGTCACCGAAAATTCCGCATCAAAAAATAAATTTCTACACATATTGGCTTAGTCATCATTGTGCCTCACCTGGACGCATTCTTTGGTGTTACACATATCAAATATATATATATATATATATATATATATATATAAATCTGAACCACATGTTTTTTTGGACTAACTTAAAGACATATAACAACATGCCGTTGAAATTTGAAGTGTGAACGATCGCAATAGGTACATTTCTATAAGAAATTTACCTAATATTCGCCAGGAAAACAAAATTTAGAAGCAGATTGCTTAAGCCGAAATCCAGTATTTGAATCAAATGAAAATACACATGAAAAACTAAAAATTGTGAACCTAATATACCTCGAGGAAATTTTGACAGATCAGAAAAACAATTCATATATACAAAATGGAAAGGGAAAATTAATGGAAAGAACAAAATATATTTTAGAAAAAGAAGAGGAAAAGAAAAGAAAATATTATCGAAGAATTTAGTGTAAGACTCATAAAAATACACATGAAAGTCTCGGCCACATCGGAATAGGACAAATGCATAAGACAATTAGCCCAATTTACACAGCGGAAAATTTATTAAAGAATATAAAAAGAATATGTAGAAATTGTGAAATTTGTATTAGAAACAAAACAAGAGGACATGCAAAGTATGGGTTTATGTCTCATCTGGGCCCAGCAACTAAACCTTTTGAAATAGTTTCAATAGATACAATTGGAGGTTATGGAAGCACAAGATCAACAAAGAAATATTTACATTTATTGGTAGATCATTACACCAGATATGCTTTTATATTATTATTATTATATAAATAATGACTTTTGTAATTGATGGCTATGAAATCTTTCCTGTTTTTGGCTAATTTATTTTGAATTCACGATTTTTGCCCTAAAGAAGAAAATAAACATTCTCGAAAGCTCGGCTTCAATCAAAGAATTTTATTGAATATATGACTGCATCCTCAAGAACATCTTTATATATATATATATATATATATATATATATATATATATATATATATATATATATATTTTATTGTGTTGGATTTCTTGGGGATACGACTCGAAATGAATTGGAAAAATGTGAAATTGTTATGAAACAATTATGTCTTTATTTAATGTAATAATTGGAAAATATATATACGTTTCGACCATAAACTTTGTGGTCTTTTTCAATATGTTTATATTATTCAACTAAATTAAATAAATTCCTTAAAAATAGAAACTAAAAATGGTCATTCTGTAATGAAAAAATTTTTTTTTGAAAATTAGAATTTATAACAGTTAAAAAACATATACAAAACAACATACCTTTGACATAAGGATTCGAAAAACCATGGTTTCCACAAAATAATCAAAACTAAAATATCATTCTTAATAAAAAACTTCTTCTTTGATTGTCAGTTACATTGTTAATTAAATTTTTATTGTTTTTATATCCATTGTGCTGAGATTTCTCTCGAGATTAATAATGATTGTAGTGTTTCAGTTTCTGAAATGAGATGCGATCGGAGTGGTACGATATTAGGTAGATGAAACATTTGGTATTTGTTGACGTTTTTGTGAGCATTGGTAGCGTACGGTGGGTAGTTAGAAATTGTTGTTTTATATTGGATAAGCTACGTTGACATCATTATATAATATATATATATATATATATATATATATATATATATATATATATATTATATATCAAATTACATAAGAAATTATCCAATTTTAAAAACAGACGAATTTTTCTTCTCAGTAGTAGAATTTTTCCTAAATTCCTCAACTTGAACTTAGACCATATAAATTTCTTTTCTGTAAACCTAAAACATAAATTCGAAAATCAAATTTTAAACAATTTTAAAGCAAACTTATTGAACATACTCATCACCGACACAATTAATCATATCACTACACTTTCGAAAAAAACAGCATTTCAAATAGAAAAACTTGAAAGCCTAATTCCCTCTCACATCCTCAGTTCTTTCCTTCAACACCAAAACCAAAAAATTTTTTCAACAAAACAAAAACTTGAAAAATAAAAAAAATTGACAAATTCAAAGAACTTCAACAAAAAAATGCAACTTTAAATATACCGAACATATGGATTGTAAACATCTTGGACCCAGTTTTGCTATGCCTCTAGAAAATAAAAAAGATATTCCCATCCCAGAAATAATCGCAAATATAGAACTTTCAATAAAAGATCTACCTATCCCTAATCAAGATGAAATTAGAGCTACCTGTTGCAATGTACTAACTAACTACCAAAAAACAATATGTAGGGCCCCTAATCCAAAGCAAGAACACATTCAAAAGAAACTAATCAATGAATATAAACAAACCAATTTTTTTATAAAAAATAACCCAAACCTATTAATACTAAAACCAGATAAATCAAATAAAATTGTAATAATGAACACTGATACATACAACAATAAAATGAAAAAACTATTATCCGATATTTCAACATACAAAGAAATAACAGCCGATCCTACTAATAAATATCAAACTATTAATAACAGTCTAATTAAAAAGTGGAAAGAACTACAAATCATCTCACCTTTAACAGCAGAAAAACTAATGATACATAACGCATTACCACCAAAAATATATGGCCTACCAAAACTTCACAAACAGGAACCAATAGTCTCAACTATACAATCACCTTTCAGTGAACTTTCTAAATACCTAAAAGAAATTTTAAATAATATAATAAACAAAACTGATTCATACAAGACTCCTGGCACTTTAAAGAAAAAATAAAAAACCTTGTCATTCCCAACATATACACATATATTCCTACAGATTTAGCCCTAAAAATTATCGACAAAAAATGGAACGATATAAAACAACACACAGGCATCTCAAAAACTGAATTTAAGGAACCAATAAAACTGACACTTAACACAACATATTTTAAGTACAAAGAAAAATTCTATAAACAAATCTATGGTTGCTCCATGGGTTCATCAATCACAAGTTGCATCGCACAACTAGTCCTCGAAGACCTATAGAATGAAATTTTACCGAAAACAGATTTCCCAATACCATTTTTCTTTAGATACGTTGACGATTGTTTAACAACCATTCCCAAAGGTAAAGAAAATGTTATACTAGATCTTTTCCACACATATCAAGATAAAATAAAATTTAGTCTAGAAATCGAAAAAAACAATCATATTAATTTTCTTGATTTAACATTAATACACAATAAAAACAATATACGAACAAAATGGTACACAAAAGATACTTGGTCAGGGAGATATTTACATTTTAACTCAGAAAAAAATCAGTAATCAGTAATCTTGCAGACAGATCAATTAATCTTACAGATCCAGAATATCGCAGTGAATGAATAAAAAAAGTTAAGTCAATTCTAACACAAAACAATTATCCGATTAAACTCATTAACTCAATTTTTAACGCCAAAATACAAGCAACATATAATACACACAAAATTTCAAAACGTAATAAAGATAACAAACAAAAGTACCTTACACTTCCATATATAAAAAAACTTGTCAAAAAGCATACAAAAGGTTTTCGAAAAACATAATATACCGGTTAGTCATAAAGCTTACAACCTTCTGAAAAAAACATATAGTAAACTAAAATCAAATAACGAAAAGTATAAAATTACCCACAGCGTATATGAAATACCATGTAATAACTGCAATAGCGTATATATCGGTCAAACTAGCCAATACCTCATAAATCGCATCAGAGGTCATAAATATGACCAAAAAAATTAAACCGCATTAACAAATCATGAAGAAGAAAAAGACATACTTTCAATTATGATGGAACCAAAATTTTAACTACTGAACAAAATACATATAAATGCGTAATTCTGGAAACTATCTATATAAAGAAGAAACAAAACACAGTAAACTATAAAACCGATAAAAATAAACTAAATATCATATATAACAATATTCTATAATAAATAAAACAATATGCTGTCTCCAAAACATCCGTTCCAAGTTAACACAAAACAGTATCTGCACAAAATATCAAAAATCAGTTTTGTCAAAAATTTCTCCTATCCTAATATAACAGCCTTCCGATAACCAATTTCCTTTCACACCATCCGTTGTTAAAACACGAACAAATATCTCAAAAACAAATTTCACAACCATGAAAAAGAAGAAAAAAATACCAACACGATGATAAAATAAGGTGCCAATACTTCTTTTATTAAGAATTAAACCTTTTTTTATTTTTTCGAATTTCAATGTTTTAGGTAAGTTATAAAATAAAAAAAATGTTTCCTTGTTCCAATAATTGTAGAATATAATTAATTTTCCCGTTTTCATTTCCATAATTTTCTATTCAATTGAAAAAGACTTGTGTTAAAAAGCCGAAAGGTTTTGATGTAATTCCCCCTTTTTGTACCACTGGAATGGAATTTTATTTTTATGATTTCAAAACACAATTCATTAATAAAGGACAGAGCCTAAAACCCAAGAAGCCCCCAAGGAAATGAAATCTAAATACTCATGAAACAGATTCATACAAAGTATTGATATAATTTACTTATGTATTATTTTGATTAAATTGCAGTAAATAGGTGTACATTATACTTAAACCATCAATGTTTTTTTTTGAATTTAATGTATTAGGTTCTTTTGATATATGAGACATTTCTAGAAATAATCTTTTCATAAGATTAGTGCTCATTTATAATGGACGTAAGGCGTAAGATATGCGTAATGGATAAAGTTGAACACTGGAAAATAAGTGGGATCGTTCACAATAAGCGAACGTTACACTTATGTGTTACGGTAGACCGTAAGATGTTACGGCCGAACGTTAGGCGGACATAAAGTTGGACAATGTTCAACCAGTTTTTACGTTCATTATAAATAGAAAAATTTTACGTCTATCTTATGCGTTATGTAGCCCTACGTCTTACGTCCATTATAAATGGGCACTTATTTCCTTATCTAAGATCCTGACTTCATCAAAATTAATTTCATGTTTGGATTCTAAAGCATGTTTGGCTAAAGTACAAGTGCATTTCTTTAACCTTATATCACTTTTGTGTGATGTAATACGGTCTTTCAAGCATCTACTGGTTTCTCCTATATATTTTTTGTCACAACTGTTACAAGGTATACTATAAATTACATTAGAATTATTCAATATGTGATCTTTATCTTTCAATTTTGAAAACAATGATTTGTTTGTTAATATATTTAGTTTAATATCAGTAAACCTAGAAAGAGTATTTTTGATTTTATGAATGCTTAAATGTATATAAGGAATAGAAAAATATTTGATGAACTCATTATAAGCATTATTATTATCTTCTATAGATGTTCTATTAATAATTAGACTTTAGCTTTAGAAATACTTCTTTCTTTGTTACTATTGAAGGTTTTCTTTTTATATTATACATGGTCGCTTAAAATTCTTGATCTTTCCATCAGATCTATAAAGACTCAAAAATTTCTTTTTTTTTAAATAGAACACCCTATATTTTATCATTTCTTCAGATAGAGAATTAAAATACCTTTGAAATGATATAGCATGTTCCTATACCAAAATGGTCAGGTTTTCAAAATATAAGCAACTAAGGTGAATTATTTCTAGCATTTTTATAGTAGGTATTTGCTGGTTACCATGGTGATGGAAAGCTTGACAATTAATTATCGTAACGAAAAATAAGTGTTTGTAGTGTTGTTCATTCTTCATTGATAATGTGATAAAATTATTGCAAAAACATCCAGAAAGTTTAATCCAATATACGCACAAAGTACAAAAACGGCAACAAGGATAAACCTATTCAAAGAACAAATAGATAATTTTCTGATTTCTAGAAGCTAATTGAAAATGTTGATTTACGAAATAGTTTCGTTACTTATCTTTGAGATGATAAGTAGACTGCAGAGACGATTCGTTTACCGTGCTCTGTAAATTTATTTAAAAATAATAATAAACTTTCATAGATATCATACTCAGTCTTGGCAAAACAATAATGAGTAAGTAGATTCATGAGAACCTGAACTCAATTTCAAGATAAAATTAGCAATAACTATGTTCAATCATATACATAATATGTATTTTGTGATCTTTTGTTAGATTAGTTACGCAAAAGAATTTATAAAACAGTATAATATCGAATTAATAATCAATAACCCAGTGAAAAGGACAGAGGTTTTAATAATAATAATTAGTGAAGAAATATAAATAATTAAACATTTATAATATATTCTCAAAATGACAACCGTTTCTTTCCAAACATCTAAGATTACGTTTCTCAACCAATAAAATAGCTCTTCTTATTTCACGTGCATCTATCTCATCAAATCATTTAATTACGCCTTGACGCAGTTCATCTTTACTTTGTACTGGTGTTGAATAAACTTTTTTCTTCAAATCTTTGCGTTTCAGATAAATTGTTTTAAGGTATTCCTCAAATAATGTTTGTTAAATAATAATTGTACTTTATCACCATGGTAACCAGCAAATACCTACTATAAAAATGCTAGAAATAATTCACCTTAATAGATAGTTGCTTATATTTTGAAAACCTGACCATTTAGGTATAGGAACACGATATATCATTTCAAAGGTATTTAGATTCTCTTTTGGAAGAAATAATAAAATATAGGGTGTTCCATTTGAAAAAACGCATTTTTGGGTCTTGGGGAAATAATTTATTTCCAACTAGTACTAGTAAACGTACTCCGGATTATGATGACTTTGGAAATGGTCACTTATTCGTAAAAACTCAAATCCAAAATCTCCTTCCCTTCAAAAAACACCTTCGAAGGTGGTGAAGGGGCAATTTTTCTAGCAAAATCGGATGTGGCATAATTGAAGGCAGGACAATATCCGGAATCGTTTAAATTGCACATTTTTTCAAAATAGTTACGGTTTTCGAGTTACTCAGATAACCAGATTACTTCTCTCAATAGTTATAATGAACATTTTTTTCTTAGAGTTACGGTTTTCGAGTTACAGCGGTGGTAAAATCTAAAATACTTATGAGTATTTCCGCCTCGATGTTTTGAGTACAAGCAAAAAATGTACGTGGGTAATGGGATAAGTACTATCTACTTTGCTATAAGTGAACGTTCAACGATTTTCGTGACCAATTTTTTGTAAAAAATATTTATACTAGACGAATACGTTTGAATAGTATCTTATTTATTTTTTTATTATCTGTTTTTGTTTCTGCTTAAGTTTATAAATCGTGTTTGCGATGACTCTTTATTTTCTAACGTGTAAGTATACCATACAGCAGAGGCTGTGTCTTTTATTTTGATAACATCACAGCTGGCTGGTATGTTAAATGTTTGACAAAGCCCGATGTGAATCTTGTAGGATGAAATATTGAATTCCCAAACTAGGTAGATACCTCCATGTCGTGAGAGAGTAGTAGTAACGTGTAATCTCGCCATCCCAAACAGACTAATGAGCACAAAGCGGTACGGTGTGGTGTGGTCCTTTGAAATCTCAACTTCTATAGAGAAATCCAATTTTCTGGACACATATATACAGGCACTAGCAATTTATCATGCATGTTTACACACACACGCTCACTCTCATTTGGAGTTAACACTCTAATGCATTGTCCTATTAGCAACTGGGCGGAAGTGATAACAACCACTTTATTATCCAGATAGCATTGGTGTAATTTACACGACGCTAACTCAACATCAACATATAGTAGGTAGTAGTAGTAGCAGGAACAGGAAGAGGAGAACGAGAGGCTGCTGGCGTCCGTTGTTCGGGGGTCAGGTCACTGGGGACACTCTATGATGGTCCTGCTGCTGCGTCCTTGCCTTCTCTCTAACATATTGTCCTCTGCCTGCCTATCTAATGCTCGACTCTCCCGGTCAGCGCTCATTGGCAGACAATGGAAATATCTCTGTGGTTACTATGGTCGTTCGAGCCGACATTGTCTGTGTGTGTTTTGTAAATGGGCAGGGAAGATATATTTATATTTCCTTAGACGTAATGGGATCCTTTTTTCTAGCCCCTCTTTTCTGTAGTGGTTCAATATTTATACAAGCTGGCAGGAAGACACTCACCCTTAATTAGTCAAAGTTTTTGTTGTGGAATATAATGAGTTGCTTTTTATTATATCAAGAACTCTAATGACTTACTGGTTGAAGACAATATTGTCTGAAACGAATAAATCCTAACCTTTCGTAATGCATATACCTACTATTTTTTGTACGATAAATATATGTATACATTTTTTGTATAAATCAATCTTTTGGCATATGGAAAAAATATCCATACGCCAAAATATATCAATTCAAGTTTTCTGAACGGTAACTAGACTTACCGACGTGTTTGGTTGGCAACCAGGAAGCAATCGAAGATAGTTTGGTCTTGCAAAAATATGCTGAGGTATCTGAATAGCCTTTTCCAGATTCCATAAGTATGTATTTATGTTCGATATAATTGTTTGGATAACGCATATGCTCTGTCCCTATATATTTGTCACCTCCGCCATTTGTTATATATGGATTTGGAAAAACTGAATTTTATCTTTTGTAACTAAATACTCCATGCATCGTAGTTTCCTTCAGTTGATGGATAATTCTCCTGCTCGACACATTTTCATCATTTTCGTGCTGTATACATTTCCGACAAATAGTTGGTGAATTCCATCCACCGCAAGCACTGAATTCGCTTATATAAAAAAAACTTACTATGAAACTACCTGTGCTTTGGTAGAACTAACTAATAAGTAAGAAAAGTATTGCAGTCTGGTATAAATTTTGTTTACTATGGTTTCTAACAGATATTTACGTTTCAGGTAACGTACCTCAATTGATGTGCCATAATGAGGCAGTGGTAAGAAAAAATTATGGACAATGAATGGTTCACTTGCTTCCAGTCGAATGCGATCGTGTTTTGCTCAAGCCTGAAGTGTCCAAATGTCTTTAAGGATTTCTAAAGAATTTGTCCTAAAAGCCCTTATACTATTAAGGCCCATTTCTGGGGAAAAAAAATATTACATGCAGATGAAATGTTATATTTGGTACCTGTCCATTCAATTTTTTGCTAATCAGTTCATCCGTGCAAAGATGAATATGACCATTATGGTCTGTACCGTTATGTTGAATAAGAAAATACTCGCCAGCGTATAGTTAGTTTTTACTGGAAATTATTTTTGTACCATAAATTTCAGAATGTCCCTCCAATTTGCAGCTTGAGAAAATTATATTTAATAAATATCTTAGTGCGTCTTCCGGAATACCCGTAAAAAATCGAAATCAATTCCAAAGCGGCCTTTTACTAGATCAGATAGGTGTCAAAGTGAATTAAAACAAATATTACGCCATATTATGCGGTGAAGGCCAATATATCGCCCAGTCAATTTTACTATTAGTTAGACACCCTACACTAAGGTCACATAAAAACTTCCTTACCAATACCTTCTGGAAAGGTATTGGTACTTCACTAATGCCTCGTCCCTTTCCCTTTCTCTTTGTCTACTAGATGAGACTATGCTTCTTTGAAACAGAATTTCAAAGGTTGCTTGAACTATTCACTGCTCCGTCTCTAGCTCAGCTTCTCCACAGTATCTTTAAGTCAAACCCGAAGGAATCTTCCAAGTTTGATCAGCAGGATTCTATGGTGGCAAATTTAAGTGGTCTGCCGATAGTGTCCCCAAATGTTATGTCATCTATTGGAAACTACTTTACTCCACCTTTTTGTTATATCGTGGCCTCCTGGGCCTTGGTTCCAAATGTTCTTTCCTAAGTGCGGCAGATTTCCTTTGCCTCTCATGTTTCTGATTGCTATTTTTTATCGTTTTCAAGCGTCCTTCAAATAACAATCTCTGTCTATAGATCCTCCTACAAACACCAATTACTTCAGAGCTCCCGTCACTGTTTTTTTCGTTTCTTTTTTAATAGTCTCCGTTGCTGATGAGGATGATGCATGTGGATGTAAATCTAAATACAATGTAACCCGTCTTTGTTGCCCAAGCTGGAACCAGTCATTTACTGCTCTTTGACCATGCATCCACTTGCCCAAATTCTCTAACATTAGATTCAAGTTGTATCCATTTAGTCCGGAAACCTAAGCTAAGACTTCGTTTTCTTGGTCTGTGTGATCAATTTTTGAATTCTTAAATGAGGAAAAAATTAATAGTTATGATTATAAATCTAATGGAATATTTTGTAATATGAGGTGTGTAAACTGATTTTTATATTTACGAGAATCTGCTCTAATGATTTCTGAAAATACCTTGGAAAATCACAGAATATGTAACTTGCCAGTCGATGCCGATCTAGCGAAATAAGACGTCAGGACAGAAATAGTTTCATTGAAAAATAGATTGCGTCGAAATGTAAAGCGTATTCAAATGAAGTAGGTATTCATCACAATCTGCGCCATTGGAAGGCAGACGGTGCGATCTGTTACTTAGTGAAAAAATATCACGGCCTAAGCTTGATAGTCAGACATTTTATATGCAATTCTATAGACTAGATAAGATATAATTTGTTCCCTATAGATTGAATATCTTTTCAGATTCATTCAGAATGCGAGTACTATATAAACATTTCGTGAATCCCAGGACGAATGTGAATCTTAATAAATGTTGAAGTATTCTTTCCAGAAGTCATCCTGAAATTAAAAATTCTTGTGGAAAAAAAACATTGACTGTTGTCAATTGAAATTAGTTTTTATTTTATTACAAATTTAGTTTAAGCTTATTTGAATTCCAAATATGCAATATGCATTTTTTTCTAGTAGTTACGAATTATTAGAATAGACTGTGTTCCTAAATTGGATCCAGTATTCTAGTCAGTAGACTAAATTTATGGAAGACAATATGTAGAACATCAATTCTTTGACATAAATGGGTCCAAAGATAAAATTTAAAAAAGTTTAACAAAAAAATGTATAACTAGTATACAATTAACAACATGACATTTCGATATAATTAAATTTGAGCGAGTTTACTTAATGAATATTATGACATGGTTGTTTTAATATTTTAATGAAATATCCATGCAATTTGAATTCTCATTTATATTCTGTGAGTACTGATTCATAATCCAATTATAAAACAGCGTTTTCAGTTGCAAAAGATCAAAAGATTTGAATCCTAATTAAAAACACTTCTCTCTAATAAGATGTTATTAAAATTTCATTGTTTTCTCCTTATTAATTAGATAGAGATAAACAATTCAAATTTCCTCTGATGATATGATTATAAGGCAATAATTTTCAAAGCGATGAGATAATTTTTATTTACAGAACAGAGGTTGAAATGACAAATTTGACTCATTTTTATTTCATAGGTGTATTTTCTTCTAGCTCGGGACAAGTAAATTCATGTCGGTTATATTATTATTGATATGTCTGTGCATAAAAGCTATATATCTCTAACAGTTATATTCAGAAGCAAGCCGAAGTAGTTTACCTATTACCTATCAAACATTATCTACCTACTTGATATTTCTCTCAAATGGTAGGTAATGGAAACACAAGTTTGATAGATGGGTACTATTGATTTTTTGCAGGTTCTTCCTGCGTATCACACTGACAATACGTTGTGGCCGGATTTGGTTAGTAAATGTATTTCAAATAGGAAAACAACACACATGATGCCGTTCTCTAAATATCATTCATCATTCATCGATTATTATTTAAACTTTTTAAGATGAAAATGTTGAGATACAATTTAAATCCAAGAGGCGCAATTTGTTTGAGGCATGACATGATGGTCGTTCGCGCCTGGCATGACAACGCTCTGGCAACGATGGGTTTCACAAGACGCAAAACTGCATTCTCAGTTTGGAACGCACTATGTAGTCTATATGTGTAAAGTAATAGATACATGGCGGCCCACGACTAGTCCCTATTTAATTATTTCCAACATCGGTTTGAGAGCTTCGATGCCTTAGACCCTTAGACAGATAGGCATGTTAAGCTTAGTTAAAAAAAAACTTGTTAAGAATATTCTCAGTCATGTCACCTGTAAAATATGAAAATATAAATAAAAATTGGTTTATCCGTTTGGAAGCTATGTTAAACAAACAGATACACACTTGAAACATACCCCTTTGTTTTGTGTCGTGGATTAAAAATTGCCAAAGGCAACATGCATCGCTCAAAACGGTTTGTAAAACTAAATTTTCTATTTCTCCTTAAATTGGTATAACAGACATTGAAAGTTTCTATACAACAGAAAATATTTATTGGTTTAACTGTTTGAAAAACTATATACCCTTAGATGTATGTACAAAGCCAATTCAAAAAGGTTTCCTATAAATCACATTTCCATGTTTCCATCGTTCTACATCGAATCAACTGCATCTAGATTAAGAAATAAATTTTTATTCACTTCAGTATCGTTACTTTAACCACTCTAATTTTCAAGAAATGACGTCTTTTTTTCTCTCAAAACACAGTATATTGTTGACTGCTTCAACATCTTTTGTTATGTTGAAAATGATACGAAATATAACGGGGAAACAAAGAATAAAATCTTGATTCTGAGAGGGTGTAACGGTATGAAAAGATCACTTGATGCTGCATATAACATTTTCATTACCTTATTTTGTTAGTTATTGTGTTTATTATGTCATTTTGTTAGTTATTATGTACCAAAAACTCTAGTTTCTGTAACTTTTTTATTTTTCCAAATTTTAATGTATTTTATCTTAGAAACTATCAACTCTAAGATCATAGTGTTGCACATTGCCATTTCCAGGAAGGTTTTTTTTTCTGCTTAGATTCATGTGACAAATGTATATTCCCGTTCAAGAAAATGTCATGATTACGTCTAAGGTTTTCCTAATGACGTCATAATCAAAAGAATGGCGTTGAAGAAGGAAAATTAAATTAAATGTTGATATGTTCTATTGTTCTTACGTAATATAATACAGGATGTATTTTATTTGGTGGAAATACAATTCAATTACTTATTGAATTTTTCTCACAAGGGTTAATATATGGATCTTTTAGGCTATCAACTTAATTTTTAAAATCAATATAAAAACAATACGAAAAATTGATTTTAAATTAATATGCTATAATAATTCAATTTTAAAACATTAGATAAGTTAAATTAGTCTGTTAAAATATGATTAGTATTACTGCATCAGTGGAAATATCCACAATTCAATTACTTATTAGAACTGCTGTGCAAGGGGCATACAAACAAAGTAATCGGATTCCATATCTCTATATTGAATTTTGCTCACAATATAAACATTACTGCTACTGCTGTTACTGACGGGAGCGGCATCCGATAACTAACTCAATACTTCAGATCGCAGTACTGATTAGCCTCCCTGGATCCAACCATTAGCAAATTGCCGACATTATTCATCAGATCCACTACATACAGCTTCAATGCAGCATCATTATGGTGTGTATCTAATAAAGCAACTTCATTCCAATACACTTTCCGTGTACCTTTCACTAAAGAGCACGGAATGCAGCATTTGTCTGCCATTGCTTTGAAGAGTAATGCTCTCTCGCAATGGAATCCTATTCTCAAGAAACCGATAGGTATCACATTAGTGCCTAATTTGAATTTGATACTTTCCAGATGAACTTTAAAAGTGTGGATATTTTGTTGTATAGTTGCATCCTGCGTTGGACCGCAAAGAAGCGTATCCACATATTCAGCGAGTATCCTTATTTTATTCTCCATCGATGTCTCTTGAAAAATGTACTTGCTTATGTGATAGATATAACGTGGTAGAAAAGGATCGGTAGATATTTCTCCATAATTGACATCATAGAAAGAATCCGACATGCTGGATATGCTGGACAATAAGGATTTGTAAGATTGTTCTGGTAATAGCTTAGACGACACATTCTGGATGTCACTTTTTACGCCTGGCTTCACTTGTAGTGAATAGTCTACCACATAAATTGTGCACATGGTAGATCTTTTCTCAACCATTAATATCTCCAGGAATGGAAACGGGGCATCCCACCGTCCAGCAAGTAAATAGAATTTGTTTGGTAATTTGTCAGTTATTTCTAAATGTTTGGTCTCATAAAGTTTCAGTGGAAGATATAGGTCATAAACGAGATTCATTATCCTTTTCAGAAGGGGAACGTGCATTATCGTACTTTCAGGTAGCTCTTTGATGACATTAATGATATTACAGTGTAGAAACTCCTTTGTCATATTGCCATACAACATGCTTGTATGAATGAATAAGGCTATGAGTTTAATTAATTGCAAATTATCACTAGTTCTTAATTTGTTTACAAATGTATTTGGACCATCGATCTTCAGGAAATTTTCACTAAAACTGGGACATCTAACAAAATATGTGAGTATTTCCACAGATATAATGGCGAGCTTATCAGAGCCAAATAATACTTGTTTGAAAATTTCCATGAAAAATTTTTCACTTATAATGCTACGTTGGTAAATAGGATGCATAGCAAATTTGTAAATAATTTCAATAACTCTTAGAAATGATTCTTCGCCAAGAATTTTACTGCCTTTCCGGAAGTAATCTAGCATAACCGGGGGAGCTCCAAGTGTGTATAAAATATCTATAGTACGTATCGATCTTCGAGTGAAGTCATGTATTGTTTTGAGAGCAACTTGATTTTCCGGGTCCAGTTCATCTTTTCTTTCGAGCATTATGAATATTGTCTGTAAAACAGTTGGATTCAACATTCTTTCACAACAGTATTTGTGTTCAGTCATATTCGAGATAGCCTCGCATGTTTTATTCAGAATGTGCTTCTCATTACTTCTCAGACAATAAAGAATAGCATCTTCAACGGAAAAATCAAAAAGAGTTTGCTTTATCTGGGGTATTTTAGTAAGTTCTTCGAGAATGGTTATGCAAGGTAGGATATATTCCTGATCGCAAGTCTTTATCCATAGGCAAAAGTTCAGAAACTCGATAGATTCAACAAAGTAACTGTTTGTCTCCTCGGATTTCATGCAGTTTTGAACAATATTTAAAGCGTAATTATGATATTGTTTCTTTTCTGGATCCATAATTACATCTAACATCTTCTGAACAATGTTAGCACTTCTAAACTTTTGTTGAAAAATTGCCAATCCAAATTTTGTAAGTTTTTCTATTATTTGATAACTCAGCTCTTTGATAGGTTTTTCTTCATGATTTGTATGAGATATGAAGAGAGCAACATCGAAAGCAGCTGCAGTGGCCAATATACTCTGTGTTGCTGGAGCACTTAACAAAGTATAAAAGAATTTAATTGTTGATTCAAGCACATTCATATTCTTTGTCGTTTTTATGGTGCTCAAAATTGGATTCAACAAATCCACCCGAAATATAAGATTCGTAATTCTACACGATGTCGCTAGTTTAGAAAGAATCGCAATGCAGAATTCTCTTACGTGTAAATCAACATGGGATATGAAAAAATTAGAAATTGCGAGAATCTTGTTATCGTAGATTTCCTGATCCAGTTCAATGACTACATCTTCTATATTGAGCAGTACATTTAGTAATCTCAGCGAGAGTCGCAGAATACAAATATTTCTGTTGAAGAGATTCAGTAACTTTTGCATGATGCCTTTCTGTTGAATATAGTTTAGATTGTTAAGTTTTATGTCAGCATATTTCGATAGAAACAATAGTGACTCCAGCACTACATCATTTTCATTACTATCCAAAATTGTAATGGAAGTATCCACTTGTCTGGTAACATATGTTTTCTCTTTTATATCATCCGGAACCTTTGAATCTAATTTTGTTTTCTTTTTATCGCTACTACTAGCCATTTCATCTTATTTTTATAAAAATTACGTCATATTGACAACAACGTAACCTAAAATAGAAAACTGTCTAAAAATATGTTGTCTGTATAATATAAAGAGTGTGAATAAACATATTTTATACATAATTCGTACTTGAAGAATTGCGCTCATAAATGCTCTTCAACAAACTTGTGATATTCATATCTATTGAAATTGAATGCTAAGAAGAAAATTATTTGAGATGCAAAAAGAACTACATATTTTACCAACGAATTATGAAATCCTATGTTTTTACGGAAAAACCTTTTCTATACCTATTGTCGAATATAGACTTTTTGAACATGAACTGTAATTATATGATTTATTATTTTTAATAATATGTATAAATCCCTTCGATTGATTCTTTAAGGTTTTTGAATGTTCGGATGCACATTGATTATGTAAAATGGGCCTACCTCGGTCTTTGTCGACGCTGGTTTTGGTAGCGCTACCATTGGTCCATCCGATAATGCAAATAATCGGAGATTCTAGCACCTCTATCACACTTGTGCTCCAGGATATGGCTGTAGAGAATCTTGACCCTTTTGTTTGGTCTATTTTAGGTATAATGTTCACACCGGCACTAGCTTCTTTCGCCGTAGACGCGTATATCAATCCTCGTCCTTATGGATGGAAGCATTTACATCTCCTTCCTTTTCTTCGAAATCCAAAATTCTGCGCGTGTTCACGCTGGCTTGCCGGAGATATTTTTGTATATACTGCCCGCACAATGATGTGCATCATTTGAAACGCGCTTTCATTAAAAAATGTACCGACATAATTGAATTTAAATCATATGATTACCATTTGTTCCCCGCAACTAAAAGCAAACATATTATTCAACGGAATAATTGGTTCAGGTTCCAACACCTATTTATATATTTAATGCTGTTCACGCTTAATAAAAGATGAAATAATTTTATGTCAAAAATTAGTGTGTTGAATATTTGTTATTTTTTCATATTCCGAGATTTTGAGACTCTTTATATTTTATATATGAAAATATCAAGGAAGAGCTAAGAAGGAACAAAGTAATTCAAGAATATATGGTAAAAGAAAAAAGATAGAATAACGTGGTGATGAATGGCCTCAAAATAGGTACGAGGGGCACAATTAAAGAAGCAGCACACAAGTTAGGGGAATAAATCATGCAAAATAAACAAACATTGAAAAGTACAAAAAAAGACAGGATATACTCTTGACTGGTTTAATATTTGATAAAATAGATTTTTGTTGGGGATGCAGTCATTTAATAAATACAATTCTTTTTATTATGCCAAGCTTTCGAGAATGTTTATTCTCTTCGTCAGGGCAAAATTCGTGAATTTAGATGATAGGAACTACAAACAGGAAAGATTTCAAATCTATCTATCAGAAATGTCATTACTTATTTATAAATAATATATATATATATATATATATATATATATATATATATATATATATATATATATATATATATATATATATATAAATAAATCATGGGAGAGAGGGAGAGACAAAATAAAATTCAAGACCGAGCACGTATAGAAATAAAGAACGGCAAGGAGTTGAAGGTTGGATTTGAAAAGATAATGCGGTAGAATGGAAACGTTAACTAAAAAGTAAGAGATCAACGCTAAATACAAATAAAAATAAGAAAAGCAAGAAAAAAATAAAAGTGGGTACTTAGAATATAAGAACAATGTTAAAAGCAAGTAAAATAGAAATAATGCAAAGAAGATAGATGATGTGAGTTAAAAGTAGCAGGGAGGTGGAAGGGCGGAGGAAGAATAGTTGAAGGTAGCAACTCGCATAGGCGCCGACAAAAACGTCATGGGTGCTCATCGACTGTGATTTATTATCTATTAGTGCACATAGGAACATAAAAATAATAGGTGCTCTATTTCAACAGCTCACACTACCTATTCAACACCACACAAACAAAATAAAATAAAAATTATTTTTCTATGGAATAAGTATTTTGTCGGACAGTGTATAGTAGCCCATATATATATAAATATATATATATATACATATATGTGTACCTGAACCAATGATAGCAAATCGTACATGCAGTCCTGAGCCAGAGCAACAAACCTGAGCCGTATATGTGGCTCAGGATTGTTTTTGCCTTGTAGAAGACTCGTATATCTTACAAAAAACTATTGGCGCTAGTTTCCAGTGGTAGACAGTCGTATCCAATACGAAAGGTTCGCTCCTGTCTCCTGATAATATAACCGACAAATTTTTACGCGCCAATTATTCCCTCCGAAATTTGGCTCAGGTTTGTTTGAAATATCTAACTTTTAGTACAACAAAAAGCCCACCGTGGCTCTGTGGTAGTCAGTCACATATACAAATGTATATATGTAAATCTATGTTTGTACCATCAAACCTGAGCCGTCCAGATTTGGCAACGCTGTTATCCTGTTCCTACAAAATTATATCAATGCACTTATATACTTTCTTTAAAAATAATACTAGCAAAGACAAAAATATCTAAATAAAAATGGTACCATGGTATCTAACACTAATTTTATGAAAAGGTCGAGTTGGGTTATTTACTAAAATTTTTTGAATTTATGGCACTGATCATAATACATGAATGTCTGCTTGTTGCATTTATATAAACATCTAAAAAGTAAATAACAGATACCTACATAAGAGCAACTGGAACAAATTTGATAATATCTAATAATAAGAAATATATTCATTTGAATCGATTGATTAAATCGAGATCGATCTTTATACTTATAATAAAGTGTTTTATAGAAACTTTTATATCATATATGTTTAAATGAAAATAAGATATTATATTGGACAAAAAACATAAGAGACTATTAAAAATCATTCAAAAATCTGTTCTAAGTTATATACATAGTCACTGCTATATCAACTGAATACTTGATGAAATAAAATAGCTTATTTTAATATTATTGTTGAAAATACTCGAACAAGTCATATTAAGTAGGCTGTGAATGAAATAGCATAAAAATATAATTTACTTGTCAGATAACCACGTGTTACTATCAGTATCTTGCATTTTGAGTAATATCAAAAACTCTGAGTAGATTTTCAGTTAACTGCATTTTGCAATAACTTTTCAAATATTTGTTTTAAGATTTCTGGGAAAATTTTCCTAATATTATGGCTAAATCATTATCTGCAGTAAATTATATTTTGTTTGTATTTTTTCACAGCCGGCTAAATATTCTAATCTCGAATATTTCCATCATTAAAATTATTTTATTTTATTAATTATTCAGTTGACATATTATTACCTTGCATTGCTAGAGAAACGGAAAATTCATGTTGGATATTTGTAAATGACTTTTTATTGATTATTAATAGTTCTTTTATTATAATTTCCAATTGTATTTCATTTTCATTCACACGAAACACAAATAACGGTAGGGATTCTTAAGATTTTGATAAGATTTTAGATCTCCAAAACTATTTATTTTAGGTATAGAGATTATCTAAGAAAAATGTAACTAAAGTGTGTTTCATTTAAAGATATTGAGAAAATATTGTTTTTGAGTTTTGACATTCCCTTACACAATTGATTGGTTTCTTGATATACTGGTTGATTTTGTTAACGTGCCCATTAGAAGATTTTTACTTATAAATTGAGACAGAAACATGAAAATTTGATCCTGGCTATAATCAAAGTGGAAATATTTACAAGATGGTGGATCTTCCGGTTACACCGGAAATTGTACTAAATTTGTTTTTTCAAATGAAACCCCTGTTTTTTATTAGATATTTGAATTCCGCACATTTAATAAAGTATGAAAACCCCAGTTGTTATAAGTTATCTGTCATATTTTTTGACGTATATCAATTTTACTGCAAAATGTTCTCATGACAGATGTCTATTTGAAAATTCATATCTCTCTTATTGTCAACCGGAAAAGCAGAAAGTTTTTTGATCGGTAGCCCGATGTTGGAGTTACCTTCAGTATGCCCATCATTCTGATAATTGTCTTGTTAAACGGTCCAAAAAATATTAAGGACGTCAATGAAAAAATTAAAAATTTCTTGTCAAACAGACAATTCTGTGAGAATGTATATTACATATGGTTTCTGGAAGGTTCGGGAATAAGTCCACTAATTTTAGATTTAATTAATGAGTTACACAAGCAACTACTATAGTAAACATCTACCTTATTGCCAAAGCAAATAATACTTAAGTGTGAAAAGGTGATAATTCATTTACGTGACAGTACTAAGAAAAATATTTGGGCCATTCAGTACAGAAGAACAAAAAGATCAAATATTGAAATGGTATGAACATATCCTCGGAAAGGAGAGAACAACAATTATATTAAGAAGAGTTAACTGAACACCACAGGAAGGAAGAGCATAGACAAGATGAGAAGGTAAAGTTAATGAGGACATGAGTAAAATGAATCGCAAAATGGAAGAGGATAACAGAGCAAGCAGAGATAAATAATAATCTATAGAATTCAGAGAGGAAAACTAACACGAAAAGACTAAAGAAAAGCGATTAACCGTGAACAATTTATTTTACTAACTCAAACCAGCTGCCACAACATATTCCGACGTAAATTTAATAGTCTAACAGACTAACCTAACAATCTATAGATCAAAAAAAGGACGAGTTAAGGAGCACAATCTTTGTGTAACAAAACTGTTCCCTAAACCTTAACTAAACGTGGCGCAACTGTATCAGAGGACCAGTTCATACTTTCGATCACACAACACTAGCTTCTGACCATACCCTCCGCTACACTAGCACCCTTCTGGCCCTTTTATTTAATGCTATTTTCTGGACACTTTTCGACACAAACATCAATATGAGATGGTGTTCTTTAACTATTCGCTCTGTAATGAAATGGAGGAATTCGATGTCAACTAGTTTTAGAATTATTTTAGTGGATACTAATTTACCAGATGAAGTTAAAAGTTATGTGGGTCAAAAACAGAATTTACATTTTTAATTTTTACGGTTTCAAAGTCATTTCTTGGAAGGCCACCGTGGCGTCCAACTGTCATGCATTAGATCCCGGCTGGGTTCCGGCTATGTGTGATGATTTTTCTCAAAGCTGGCCATCTCGTGGAAAATCACTGGCAACCTTGCCACGAGTAATAATGGTAGAGACTCTCAAATAGTGCTGTTCGGATCCGGCGATAAACTGTAGGTCTAGTATATTTGTGAAATGACGCGTAAGGTCACTACACCTTGTACTTGCCATTGGACTATGAAGAAGATAAAATGTCAGCAAAAATGCCGTAGTTCTTAACGTAGGGATCTTGCTTTTCTAATAAATATACCACAACATCACTTATGCTAAATCAAACCTCAATCTCTCATAAAGTGTGAATGTAATAGTATATTATTTAACGAGCGGTAATGTAGTACATAACTCACGCAGATAAAGTTTGCAGCAAAAGTTAGTTTTTATAACTCAAACTGTTTGTTGTCCTTGAAGCGTACAAAAAACTGAAATACCAATATTATTTCGAAATCGTTAGGCCACTGATTACTCCCGTCAGTTGAATTGATCCATTTTTCGTGTTTTCAAGGCAGATACCAACATTTGTGAAGCAAACTATATATTAGGTGATTTTTGATACGTGTGTTATAATTATTATGAATGTTCTAATTATATGTCAAGTATTCCTGAAAATAATCTGGAGCCAAGTTGTTTATTATTTTGTATATGAAAATTTTAGTGAAATAAAATAATCTGTTTTCCACTGAAAACCAACTGAGGGTTTTTAACTTTATTCTTATAGGGGTTAGGCAAGTATTATCCTCATTCCACAATTGTGATGTTTCTGGAATTAGTTCAACTTATTAAGGTTGAACAGATATACAAAGGATGAGCAATAATCAAAATGTGGCTGAATAGGGAACTTGCCGAATTTTTTTTTAGTTCAGTAATATGTGTGTTTATGTATAAGAACAGCCTATATCTACTAACTATCAGCTCTTAAATCGAAGTACTTATTTTACAATAAATCATTAAATTTGAAATCCTGGTTTGGCTAATTCGAACGAGGCCAAACGCGCGGGAGCTGCTGTGACGTCACTCCTTTCCATGCAATTTGCCATTTGATGCAAATAGCTTATTTTGTTCTGGTGTGATATTTAGTCTGTTTATTAGATTTTAGTTACTTTTGTTTTATATGAAATGAAAAATGCTTATTATAAGTACTGCATTGCTCCACTGTGAAAACTTCAAATAATTTTTTTGTTCACGTACCTGAAGATAAAAATCGCCGATCAAAATGGAAGAACATGCAAAAGAAATATTGGGAATATTTCTCTAAAGAAATGTAATGTAAGTATATTATTATATCCAGAATAGCAATAATTAAGATCTTAGAAAAAAAAGTTAAAAGACCTGTTTTTTTACTATACAAATATATAGCGTACCATCTTTTTTACTAGATTTATTTGTTAAGAAAGCTGTGCATATTGTTTAAATACTTTTTTATAGATTTATTGGTTTGTTTAAACTCATGGGTGGCAAAAATAAAATGAAGTAAAGTTGTTTAATGTAAACTAAATTTAGGAGTTACCGGTAGCTTGTCTCTTATCAAAGAATTAAAAGGTGAAAAAAACCATAAAAACAAAAAAAGTGAAAATCGTTACATTGAAAATGATAGTGACTATTTGGCAACCCTAGTGAAGTGAGTGAAAAGCTTTATGATGAAAAGGAAAAACAATTTACAAATATGTGTTTGAACTCTAAAGTAATGATGTTGCAGAATAGACCTAGATTTTATATGAGAATACCTGATTGTGCTTATTATGTACTTGTACTTTATTTATACGTGTAGAAGATGATTTTGGCATAAGTGAGGGTAATGTTCTGAAATATTTTCTCAGTCTTTACCAATTGTAAGTAACTATTTAAGAAAATTCTTTATAAGGATCCAAATTTCTTTTATAAAATGAAATCTGCCTCTGGATTTTCGAGGTCGATATAGTAATGTCTTTTTGTATCATTGATTGCTTGGAAATAGGAATAGAACAACCGTCAGATGCACTAAAACAGTCTTTAGCATGATCAGAATATAAGACGTGTTTACACTCTTAAATACTTAATTTCTTGTACTCCTTATGGCAACATATGATTGACGCAGCCATAAACATATTAACTATAGGTAAATTATGTGATTGTCTTTTTGTAAAACCTGCATCAACCATTTTTAATCAAAGTATTTATCACACAAACATATAAATAAATAATATAACATCAAGACATTGAGATGAAATGACTAAAATTAAATTACAACCACATTTAAGAATAGCACGTTTATTACTAAGGGCTTTTACCTGCTGTACTTCGTCGTGTCGTTAGGCAAGCAAGGTCTGATGTCACAACCATTGCCAGTGTTTAAAGTGGAGGTCAAAATAACAACATTTTAAACCCTTATATTTCAGGCAAAGATTTTTTCTACTTTCTTTCTTGACTATAGGGTTTTTGATGATAATAACTTATGATTTTGACTATTTTTACCTAGTAACATATTTTTTTTTTTGGAAAGTTGCCTATTATGTACAATAATTTTGACTCCGATGAAGAATGCTGAGCTATCCGACAGATTTTTTCGAGATCTCTTTATAGGTATAATCAAAATGATTATTGAAGTTCAAAACATTATCTAGAATGAGTCCCAGATACTTAACATTTGAGACAATTTGAATCCTTTCATTATTAATGTTCAGATTGATAGTAACAATATCAAGGCTATCTTACTTATATCTAGTTGCAAATACCATCGCCTGCGTTTTAGCTACGTTCAGTTTCAGTTTATTTAGGCTCAGATATTGGTTTACTAATATCGATATAGAATTAACTTTTTTAATAGCGGTTTTAATGTTGGTATCACTACAAGCAATTAAGATATCATGAGCAAACAACTTTATGAAATCACAGTCCACAAAGTAATCAAGATCATTTACCTAAATACAAAATAAAAAGAAGGGACCTAAAATACTTGCCTGTGGTATACATAATACAATTATATACTATAATATGTTTATATTATAGTATATAATATAAATCACAGTGTTTGGATACTATTATTTGCTCAAAAGAAGTCGAATAATGAATATATAATTATATAGGAAGAGATAGAAATAAATTTGAGGCGTCAAGTACTGAAAAATATTCAACAGAAAATTCAATTGAGAGTTGGTATAACTTTTACGGCTCTGTTTGGAATGCAATTATGCAGTTAATAAAGTGAGATTAAACAAGTATTCAATAATTATAAAACAATTTAGTCAACACTACCACCTAACCAGTGCAGGAATCGTATCTATCTTATTGGAAATATAATTAGAATTCCTTGCAAATTAATATATAAGCCTTTAGATATTTCGGCCAGTTGGCTTAACTAGTATAAATTTCTCGTTGTTACATAAACTAAGTTTAAAGCTGACTATTACCATTAGATGTGAATGAACGTTATGCCAACTAACTTTGCATTCGTATTTCATTTGCGCAAGAATAACTCTAACTAGGTCTGATAATTATTTTGCATTTTCAGTTCAGAAGCTTTAAAGTTGTTTGTAATGATTCCGGAAATAACTGTGAGACTTGCTCATGCTTATGTAATTGAAGAAACAAATTTCCTGTCTTTACTCAAATGACAAAATGCTATTTGCAGAATTAAATAACATCTAGAACTATATTCAAATTGAGTTGAGTTTGTTAAATAAGAGGCACCGAAAAATATGGTCTCTGATGTAAGTACCTCAAAAATAAGTAAAATGACATGATTGTGAATTGAAATATGCCCGTTGGCATATTTCAATAAATTATACTAGAATTAAAATATACAACAAAAAAGTATTAAGTTCTGGTCGGGTTCGCGTGGAGAGTGTTCCATACTTTGGATTTTTATTTAAATTTTCCTATAAACGACTGGTGAAGCCTTATGTTCTAACCGTTTTATTCCTAAAAACATATTGGAAGTTTATAAGCTTGTTATTATGCGACGAAAAACTGAATTCATAAACGTTCAATAGCGTTATAACGCTCTTATAGCGATATTATAACAATTTATAGAAGTTCGACCCTACTACAAATCCATTATAAGCCACGAATAGGGTAACATGGCCGAAATATGCACAGGGTGATCCAGGGGTAAAGGAAAGCTCCACAACTTTATCAAGCTATCAATTTCATTATTTTAAAGAAGATAATTCCGATAATGAGGCATACTCCTAAAATATTTTCATTTATATATAGGGTGTCCTAAGATAAGTTATGCAATTAAATTCTGTATTTTTAAATGACAAGTTCCTGTTCTACATTTTTACATTTGTCACTACAGTGTCGATATAACACAGCCAGGAACTTTTATAGCGTGATATTTGAATTTTCAGAAATCTACACTTTTTGGAATACTTCTCAGTTGTTGTTGGTGTTGGCAACAGTGCCTACTGGCAAGGAGGCTCCAGTCAACGAGATTGACAGTTGATATATTTTGATGTGAATTGTTATGCTGTTTTAATACAAAATTCAATTCAAAATCTCGTCTTCAATTGGTAATAACAAGACACAACAGTTGTGAATAGAGGTACAGTTGATTGTCTCTTCTCTTGAAATGGCTCAGTTTGCATCTGGTTTGTCCCATTGAATTCTTACCTTTCAGGTATTTTAGAATAGATACGCTTTGCGGCTGTCCAATGTACGGAACCAGAATTCTAAGTGAAACAACTCGCATAATTCAGAGCAAAAGATATAACGGGCCATGATGCTCATGCAGCAAATAGATAGCTTCCAACCACCTCTTGATGAGGTATTTTCTGGGGTATTTTAGACATTTTCTCAGCATCTTCTGTTGACTTTAGCAATTTTTTTTCAACTTTTCACCAAACAAAGCCACTGTATCCACTGAATTGCACTTCCACATGTTGTATTTCTTTAGTATATTCTCCATTACATCTATTGATCTAACCATATCTTTTATTGCATCTTTTACGTGTAATCTGCATCCCAAGTGCATATTTGGCTTCACCAATGTCTTTCATCTCGAACTGAGATATTAACTTCCTCTTCAATTCATCTCTAGCACCATCATAATAAGAAAATTCAACATATAATCCACATAAACAGATACTTTGATGAGTGCTACAACTCCCTGCTATTGCTAATAAAAATATCAAATTAAAAAAATGTTCGTTTCTTGAAATTAATACATACATACAATACAATTTTTGGTTCGATTTAGACTGTTCTATATTTGGTGTGTTCTCTAGTAAATATTTTTTTACAAAAAATTGGATCGACTTCATTAGCACTGAAAAATACAAAATAATAGAAATTCTATTGGTACTTATAATTTTGAAGTTGCACAGTTGTAGTTAGATTAAAAACTTTTGGCACCAACCTCAAAATTACCAGAATCAATAGAATTATTATTATTTTGTATTTTTAAATAGTTTTTATAACTTTCGGTTCTTGTATCAATGGACTCCGCAGTGATTTCTCGGGTCCCATACGGTCTAGAGACTTGAAATTTCGAATTCGTACTTAGATCGCGGACATCTCGCCGCCTGTTAAGCTCCAAGTGTGATCCAATATTGGTAATTATAATTATCTCATTCAATCTCATTCAACCAAGATTATTATTTTGTCGACATGGAACGACAATGGGATCCGTCAGATACGTCTCGTTTCTCTGGTATATAGGTACTTTCTGGAAGATCGTCTATGGTTATGTCGCAATTGTCAGATGTCAGACGTTATTGTTAATTTAAAGTTTAATTTTGTGTTGTGGTAGACAAACAGTAATTTGTTATGGAATTGCTGTTGTTGGCAAACACATATAAATAAGTATAGTTAAAATCGAGAAAAGGATAGCAATAGTAGGTACTCATCGGTACGGTTTAAATCTTAAATGCCCAATAAAAACTATTTTTAATTTTTTTTCAAAAATTTCACTTGTTCAGTGTATCAACTAATAAAGTTGGTCCAATTTCTTGTAAAAAAATATTTATTTCCCACCTTTGAATGATAGAGACAGAGAGATATTAGGCATCATATTTCAGATTTTATCACTGCTGCAATTCGGAAACAGTAATTTTTTTTTTAATTTCCAATTTAAATGTTGCTACATATAATCTCTTTTTTAATTTGGCCATCTCATATTTTCAATTTAGAAAAAATACCCTCACCACTTTGCGGAGACACACATATTTCAGACTCTACCACTGCGTTAACTCGGAAAACTATGATTTTTTTTAAATGGCCAATATAAACGTTGCCAAATATAGTCTCTTCTTTAATTTTATAGTATTAAATTTCCGATTTTCAAAAAATTACCCTCTGCGTCCCCTTTGGGAGAAGCCTTTGAGAAGAAGGACATGTCGATTTCCTTTGATTGCAGACAAACAGTCGAGTTTTATACCTCCTCAGGTTGGTTTGTCGATTAATTTTTGTAATTGTTACATAACAGACAAGGCCCACTCAAGGAAACTTACAGTATTTTGAAAAAACCTCGTTTTTAATATTAAACATGGAAATGACCCAGTCCAGACCAACTGTAAAATTTAGGTATAGGAATAGTTTGAATATTTTAGAGTATATAAAATACATTCCATTTGAAATTACGGAGTTTTGGTCACCGTGTATACAAAATGAGAGACATCAAAAACGGCATGAAACTGCTGTGAAATTATTTGGCCTTGAGAGATTATTCCATTAAGATTATCACATAAAAGTGGCCATATCTATAAAAATTCTTTGTATATCCTAATAAAACCATATATTACCGGAAAAAAGAAAATAAGTGAAATGGAAATTCAAAATAATATAGAGGGTATTTATTCCATTCAAAAAAATATAACTTGGGAATGTTGTGACCTTACAAAACAACTTGTATGTGTTCTCTATTTTTTTCATGTATATTTCAAGATAATCTTTATATCAAATTCAGGAATATAAATTGATCACTATGTATATGAATATAAATTATGAAATATTATTCCAGCACACTTAGCGTGGTTTCATTAGAAAACTTGGAAAGAGTTCGGCGTCTAGTAGGTAGGTAGAGTTACTCGTAATTCTTTGAATAAACGACAATCTCTACTATTCTCAAGACAAAAGAATAAATAAGTTAGTGACGCAATTAGCTCTACAATTCTATTGTATCCAGGAAAGCATTAAATTAAAGTTCTCAGATATGATTAGGAAATGTTTAATTGCATAACAGAGAAGTTTTAAGCAGACGGAAACTTTGAATTACGTAACGAAAAAGAAACATTTCCATGGAATACTTATGAGATTGTGATTGAAGTGATAGTTCCGTTGCTGCTATCATTCTTCATGCAAAAATCTTGAATTTCTGTTTTTAGTATAAAAAGATTAGATCTGATTTTATTCAATCGAAGAAGATTTATTTATCATATCGAATACTTTTAGGTATATTTCTTATAGAAATATACCTATTGCGATCGTTCATACTTTTGAATTTCGAAAAAATGTCAACGGCATGTTGTTATATGTCTATAAGTTAGTCCAAAAAAACATTTGTTTAACACGATAGAGGTCGCAGTTTTGAAGGTATCATGTTCAAATTTGCTACAAAAATCAATCTCTCAAATATCTCGGTCGAGTTCGTTATTGGGCAATATCAGGTAAGTAGTTTCAAAATGGCGACCTTTCAAACATTTAAAAAATTATCAAAAAAGAGCCGTAGTGTAAATATTATTAAAAATAATTTTAGGTTATAGATATAATCAGTACCTACAACTTTTGTTTAAAGAAATTTTTCATAAAATACACTGAAAAAAGAAATAATAAAGAAAAATAACAAATATTGATAAAACATGAACACTCAATATAAATCTGTTGTAATTGTACATTTTCTGGAGATCTTAATATAGACCCTGAAAAAATATATAGCATATTTATTGAAAAGAAATAGGCGAAAAAAAATCTACCTTGAAGTGGACTCGAACCCTGTCTGCTTTATATTCAACAGCCAAAACAAAAACCTCTAACCGCAAGGCTATGACAATTTTATTTAATAACATGTAGGTATACCAATGGAAAGGTTGTTAAAATTTCAATTCAATGAATTTTTAAAAATTTACTTTTCCGCTGACTACAGGCCATCGGGATTTTTTTTTATCTTATAATATTATATATATATATATATATATATATATATATATATATATATATATATATATATATATATATATATATATATATATTGAGAGGGTTGTCAGATCAAAGAAACATTTTAATAATCCCCGATGCAAAAAGAGATGTGCTGTAAGTTAAATGTGAGTATTTATTTGACTGTTTGTAGTATCATAGCTCCTAAAGACGAACAAATCTGGATTTAGTTTTCATTGTTTGAAATTGACTTGATGTTCTTAGCTAGTTGAGCATAACTTGTTTATCTGTTTACTGGTCTGAAACAACTTAGGTCCCAAACGGATGAACCCAGTTTGATTTAGTTTTTTTTTGTTAGAAAGGAGATTTCATTTTAGAATATTCTTAGCTAGTTTCTTTTTCGGGTGTTCTTTAATTAATATATTTTTAGAGTTATTAAAAAAGTTAGCTTTTAAATGAGTCAAAATTTCTAAAAATTGATCATTATCTACAAAGTGTGACAGACGAAACTTGAAATCAACAACAACTATATCAGCAATATTCTTTTCAGCTTTTGGTTTTGTTGTTTTGAAGTGATATTGTTTGTGAAATGATATTTCTAACGCCAATGGCTCCAAATTTCAAATATAATTATTGCTATCTAATAAATAAACTTCTTCTTCTTTTTCTTATGAACGTAGACAGTTGAAATTTTCACTGAATTTGTATTTCTATTTTCAGTATAACATCAAATACTAAGTCTATCCATCCGTCCGTCTGTAATAAGGTTGACAGTGGATTTTTTCTCTTACAATGTTACGAAAGCTTTTGTGTTTCGACTCGCACTTGGCACCACTATCTGTTTCGTAAGTTATTTATCCTTAAAATGCAAGATGAGTAGGTACTTACTGGTTTATTATATTATTAATACCAAATACAGGATTAATTAAATTTTGCCTAGTTTATAATTGTAGATCTCCTCCTGTAAAAAACACAGCTTTAACACTGCTGTAATAGTAGATACAAATTAAGTCTATTGCTACTGATAAAAAATCAATGATAACTGGCTGTTCTATGAGCCCACAATTGCGCCTCTCAGGTCTCTCATAACTTACATTTAACTCTCTGTAACGTAACTTGCCGACAATATATTTTGGTGGTCTGCTAGCGGACTTTCTCAGACCAAGCTCCCATTTGCGAACATATATTAACTTTCTGTTTATGTTAGCGAAGTTGGCTTATTCATGCTCTTCTTGCAGCCTCATGTCCTCTTTGTAAAGAGGATATTCAATGCAGTCTGTATAATAACCTTTAGTTTAAAATGTAGGTATTAGGTATATCCCAATATGAACATTCTAGAAGTTGGTTATTTGCTCATTTGGCTCAAGCTTGGCTTCCTATGTAATTCAGTCAATCAAAGGGAATTGAAAATAAAAATATTTAATTTTCAAAGAACAAATCTATCTACTAAAACATTTCGTCTGTAAGCGAACTGAAGCTCATAAAAGTAATTGTAGACGGTGGAATTTTGTTTTAAAATGGTACGAAACCCTTCGAGAAATCGACTCGCTCTTGGCCGCATTTTTTATTTATTGTATAAATAATTTAGTAAATTATAGAAATGAAAATAAAAAAGTTCAAGTTAGTAAAAGGGAGGTCAAATATTGGCAAAGGGTCTTGAAGGCAGAGCAGGCTGCTGGTGCATGTTCTGTAACAAAACTTCAAGAATGCTCACTTTTTCCAGACGAAAGAGTCGGGGTTTGAGAAATCAAATTTAGCTCTGCCAATGAATCCTACTCTCACGTCCACGTAGACCTTGGTCGCGTGATCTCCGGGTATATAGCGTACAGTGGGTGTACGTTTATAGCAGACAGGAGAGGGTGAAGGGTGAGTCTCCGGCGCCCCAACAGAAAATCCTGGTCTTCCTAGTAAGGAGGTTGGAGCAGAGGCCTAGCAAGTCACTCTCCATAAAATCACACATCTGCTAAAAATACCAAGCAAGAGCCTCGGAATGCGGACGGAAAACAATTAAAACGACAATTGGCAACGAAAAGGACTACGAAAATAGGAACCTGGAATATACGTGGCATCGCAAACAAAATGTCAGAAATACTTCAATATACAGAAGAGTATAACTTAGATATACTTATACTGAATGAAACCAAAAAGAAAGGTAGAGGTAATGAGAAGTTGGGCAACTATGTTCACTTATGGTCAGGGGTCGACAAAGCACAACATGCAGCAAGCGGTGTTCAATACTCATTAAAAATCATCTGAGAAGATTCATTAATAATTTCCAATATATATCAGAGAGGATAATAACCGTAGAAATTAAAATGTATGGCCATAATATGATTGCAGTTGGTGTTTAAATGACGAATTTTATGAAGATCTTAGTCACGTGCTATGTACTATTCGTAAAAGTTATGATATAATCATAGAAGGAGATATGAATGCAAGGGTCAAGAGCCGACAAAATAATGAAATAGTCGTGAAAATATTCAGAGAAGGTAGAAAATAATAACGGAGAAAGGCTGCTAGAATTATGCAGTGAACATCATCTCAAACTGACGAACACATATTTCCCTCATAAAGACATTCACCGTTTCACGTGGGAAAGGCCATCTCTCAGCCAAAAGACAGTAATAGATTATATTATCACAAGAAATAAATCTACCTTTCATATGCATGACGCCAGAGTTAAAAGAGGGGCAAACAGACCATCATCTACTAGTGGCCACAATAGTATATCCGTTTTCCAGAAAAAGAAGTATTCTTAAACCATTAGATCAGCAAACAAGAAACTCCACAGAGATAAAAACGTTAAAATACAAAATCGAATTATTGGAAGAAGATAGTATCAGGGATCTCTTTAAGAGAAGACTACACACCGAACTTAACTCTATATCAATATCAGAAAATATTGAGGAAGAACACAGCAGTATTAAAAAAGTATTCACAAAATAGCCGGAGAAACCTTAGGAGAATACGAGGCGGTAAGAAATAAATAACCGGGGTTCATAACACAAGAAGTAAAACAGCTTATTGAAGAAAAGAATAAGAAATACAAAAATTACTTATAAAACAAAACAGAAACGAATAAACAAGATTATAAAAATGCCAATAAAGAGGTACGGAAAAGAATTAAAGAGTATATGAATAAATTCTGGGAATGAAAATGTAATGAAATAAGTACGTATATAGGTGGAGCCCGTACGACAGAAGTGTGGAGAACAGTAAAAAATATGAAGAGAAAAAGTAATGAAAAATCATTGTCTCTTATAACTTTTGACCAATGGAGAGAATACTATGCACAATTATTGACGGAAACACGGTATGAATTCATGAGTAACACAGATAATAAATATAGAGCTATCACAGAACATAGGGATCTAACACCCATTACAATGGAAGAAATAATAAAAGCAATTAAAGAAATGAAAAATGGTAAAGCACCGAGACCCGGTGATATCGTATTAGAAATGATCAAGAATGGTGGAATAACATTATATAAAATAATTAGAGGCCTATTTAATAATTGTTTACAACAGAAGAAGACACCTCGGGAATGGAAAATGGGATACATTTCGTCTCGGCACAAGAAGGGAAATATAAATGACCCAAATAACTACAGGGGATTGTGTGTCACGGCAACTTTTTCTAGACTCTGGAGAAGAGTGATACAAAAAAGAATACGAACTGAAGTTGGAAACTCTATATCTGAAGATCAAACTGGCTTTACTCCAGGTCGGTTGTGTACTGACGATCTGTTTGTCATACAACAACTAGGAGAAAGAAAGATAAGAAAAAAATAAGAAATACATTACATTTGTTGACATCAAGAAAGCATACGATAGTGTACCGAAAAATAAATTGTAGATAACATTAGAAGCAATTGGAGTAAGTCAGTATTTAATAGAAATAATAAAAGAACTGTATACCGATAACATGAGTTACATAAAACAAGGAACAATACTCACTGAACCTATACGTACCACGAAAGGTCTGAGGCAAGGGTGCTGCATATCCCCACTCTTATTTAATACTTATTTGGAGATAGCTCTTAGGGAGTGGAAGAGGTCATGTCAGGGAATGGGTATTCCAATTAATGAGGAATATCTTTTGACACAGCTTTGCAGACGATCAAGCAGTATTGGCCCAAGATTCCTTTGACATGGAGTTCATGCTCAGGAGACTATATAAGGAATATCAGAAATGGGGTCTTGAAGTCAGTTTACAAAAAACGGAATACTTGGTACTAAATTCAGAAGCAAAATTTTACCTCTTAATTAAGAAGAGTGATAGGGGCACTCAACTCGATCTGATGGGACAAGAACATTACTATTACGAATAAAAATCACATTGATCAAACTATGGTAGAATCGGTCTTATGCTATGAGAGTGAGATATAGGCCCTAAGTGAAGAAGAAAAACCTAGAATACTAAGTGTAGAGATGGACTACTTACGTAGAAGCGCTGGAGTGTCGAGATTACTAAGAGTAAGAAACGATGAAATCAGAAACAGGACATCATCAGAAGAAACTATAATACAACGAGTAGAGAAAAGTGGTTTGAGGTGGCTTGGCCATCTAATGAGGATGGAGGACACAAGATAGCCAATACGTGTGTTTCAATGGTCCCCTCCTGGAAGAAACAAAAGAGGCCGTCCCCGTCGGTCCTGGACGGAATGCGACAAGCCATGAGAGACCAAAACATGGAAGAAGATATGGCGCATGACAAAGATGGCTGGCGAATGCGACTGGGAAGGCAGCACTTAGCTGTATAATCTGTACTTATATATAATGTAATTGTATACGATTAATCCCAATATATATAATATAATAATGGAGGTGCTCTACACCTTTGTTCTTTTATGTAGTCGGACACAGCCACCCACTAGAAGCGGACTATCTTCCAGCTACTTTTGTTTCGTCGCATACAGCTTCCACTTATGTGGAACTGATGAAAGCTAACAAGCTTGAAATCACGTGATCGGCTTCTAGTGGGTGGCTGTGTCCGACTAAATAAAAGCACAAAGGTGTAGATCATCTCCATTATTATATTATATATATATTTATTTTGATTTTGTATTCTTGACTGGTTTTATAATAAATAAAATGATGTAATTGATGGCTATGAAATCTTTCCTGTTTTTGGCTAATCTATTTTAAATTCATGATTTTTGCCCTGAAGAAGAGAATAAACATTATCGAAAGCTCGGCTTCAATTAAAGAATTTTATTGAATATATGACTGCACCCCCAAGAACATCTTTATATATATATATATATATAAAGTTATAATTGAAATATTATTTAAAGTCATATAATAATAACAAAATATTATTTTTTAAATATTAAATTTCATAATATTATATTTCACCATGTTATATTACCTCTGCAAGGCGCAGTATTGAGAAGATAACAGAAGTGATAATGATGTTTACGCGCCAGAGATGCCGACCAGTAGTCAGCAAGTTACCATAAAGACCATTGTTAGTTGTTTATCCAGTTTGGCCTCCAAAAAGACATTACTAAGTATTTTATTTATAATATTTCTAGAAGTTTCGGTTTAACCTTAGGAGAAAAGATCTATTGTATTTATTTACGTTCTTTTATATTTTTTGATGATTAAACATTTTGGATTGTATAATTACTAGATCTCCAGCTAACGACATCACTTGTGAATCTTCTGGCGACTGTGTCAGTCAACTTGTGAGTCTAGATTCATACAGTCATTTAAAGTTAAGTTCAAATTTATAATTGTATTTTGATTTAATAAATATATTTTTTTTAAATTAACTTGGAGTTGAGTGATATAACAAATTGGCGCAGTCGGTAGGATACTTCAACGTTGGTAACACAAGGCTTACTTCCACAACAAGTTTCCCCTCATTATCAACGGTGGTTTCCTAACCTTTAAAGAAAAGAACCAGCAACTCCGAAGAAAGAAGGGTAGAATCAACTCAACGTGATAAAACAAGGCCTACTTCAACAGCAAGTTTCCCCTTATTATCACGGTGGTTTCCAAACCTTCAAGTGAAGAATCAACAGCTCCAAAAGAAGAAGAAGAAGCAAAAGAAGTAACAATCAACTTACAGAAGAGTTCTAGGGAGGCGTCCTCACTCCTTTGCAAAAAGCATCGCAGAGAACAAGACAAATCCGATGTACATCTTACTGTAAGTGAATTATCACGTTATACGTTATAATTAAAAATAAATATTTTTTTCATTCTAATACTGTTCGTTTGTCTATTATTATTAGTAATTATTATTATTTTAAATGTGAGTCATCATGGCCAATGAAAACAGAAATAATGAAGCTGAGATTGAACCATATAAGATTTCAGAAATATTTTGTATCGTACCTGAATTTGAAGGTGATCAAATATTTCTCGGAACGTTTTTAAATGCATGTGATTGCGAATATAATATGCCTACTAGAGACCAAAAACCTCTATTAGTGATTCATATTAAAAATAAATTGAAAGGAAGAGCTGCCCAACTAATTAGCTCTCGAAATCCTCAAACCTATACTGAAATAAGACAGCTTTTAAATCTTCATTTCGGTGATTCAAAATATCTTACTTCACTTATTCAAGACTTACAAAGATTAAAGCAATTATCAAATGAGTCAGCTCTTATATTTTTCAATCGATTGCAAGTTTTGAATGCTAAAATGCATGCTAACATACAGATATCCCTAAATTTGACAGCAGAACAAAAAACTGCTCAGGAAATGCTTATTGATACTATGGCTCTTAATACCCTGTTAACCGGACTTGAACCTCGTCTTGGTCAACTCATCCCTGCTAGTCAGACTGCAAATTTATTGGAAGCACAAATTCTTATAAGAAGAGAATTGCAATTGTCTTACTTTGAGAATCAAAAATTTAATAAACCTGTTTCCAATAATGTAAGCAAACCCCAGAATGTATTACCCAACAAAAAGCCCCAAGTTCAAATTGTAAAATGTTTTTCATGTGGTAAAAATGGTCATACTTCTAATCAATGTCGTTTCCAATAGCAAAGAGCATCAGCTCCAAGCTATAACCCAAATTTCAATAATAATTTCCAGAGACCAATGAATTTCCAAAATCAACCACAAAATACTGTGCAAAATAGACCGAGAACAATGTTCCTACTCAACAAAGACCTTTTAATTCGATGGGAAAATCCCAGATAAGACCATCCGTAATTCAAAAGAATCCACATTTTCAACAAAGAGCTCATTTAATCGGCTTTAATGGTGAAAACGATTCAGATTATTATTCCAAGAAAATTATACTAACGATTCCGAATCATCAGACTATTCTGCGGATTTTGAAAATTATCCCCAAGATTTTGAATCTCCTGAAAACTGAAATTTCCAGGATTTTCCCATTTCTCAAATCAAAGACCATCCCCCAGACTGTCCAACAACGGAAAAGTCAATTACGGAAATAATAACCCAAATCCAAACTTTGAATTTAGACAACATGAACCCGAATATAAATTTTCCTTTAAACCCATTTCTAACAGTTAATTCTAAGACTCTTTATTATATTGAAGATGCTTCAAAAAATATAAGCTGTTTGTTGATACAGGTGCAGGAATTTCGATTTTTAAAGAAAACACTGTTAAAAGTTTTCCTCAAAGATTTCCTGAATATGTAACTATTCAAGGTATAACTAATCAAAAAAATTTAATAACAGAATCTACTCTTATTCCATTTGCTGAAAATGATTTTCATAAAGTTTATATTTATAATCTCGATTTTGATTTTGATGGAGTTTTGGGTTTAGATTTTTTAGAACATTATAATTGTGTAATTGATTTGAATTCGAAACAATTAATAACAAATTTTAAATCGGACTCTGAATTTTTAGCATTTGAAAAAAGTACTGAATGTTATAAATTAATAGTTGAAAAAGAAATTAATATTTTTGACATGCCTAAAGACTACTCATTAGCTCATTGCGTAGCAGAAGATATGCAAATGCAAAAAGGTATTGCTGTAGAATTTAGGAAACGTTTCGGAAACATAGAAAATTTAGTGAGTCAAAATCAAAAACAAGGTGGTCTTGCAATTTTGAAAATTAAAAATTAAGACACAAGCAGATATATGTATTATCTTGTAACAAAAGAAGTTTCAACCGGAAAAACCCACTTGTCAGACTTTATGGTCATCTTTAAATAAATGGAGAGATCATGTTGGTAAAAAACATGTTCAAAAACTAGCTATGCCAAAAATAGGGTGTGGATTAGACAAGTTAGATTGGACGTATGTTAAGAAAATGATACCTTATCTTTTTAGAAACTTAGGTGTTGAAATTGTTATTTGTTCGCCAAAAATACAAAATAGATTTTTTATTGAACCAAGAACTGAAAAAAAATTCAAATTGAAATGTGAATTACCGAACACAGATGCAATACTTTTCGGACAAGCAATAGAAAATGTTAGAATTCCAAATGCTTTGGTACATATAAATGAAGAAGGTGAATTCTTGACTTCAATTATTAATTCGAATGCTATTCCAAAAATTGTTGAATTTCCAAATTTGAATCTAGATCCCATTCCGAATTTGGAATGTTTTTTTTTAATTTTAATTGTGTTAATGGAAATAAAACTGAATTTAACCAATCTTTTGATAGAAGAACTATAATTTTGGACCAGTTGCGTACAAATAATTTTTTAACAGATTTCGAAAAAAATGACTTGAAAATTCAGCCAGATAAATGTGAATTTCTTAGAAAAGAAGTGTAAAAACAAATCCAGCCAAAATAGACTGTCTAAAACATTTTCCGGAACCTAAAAATCCAAAAGACATAAAATCTTTCCTTGGTTTAGCTGGATATTATCGTCGCTTTATACCGAATTTTGCCAAAATTTCTAAGCCCCTTACAAGATTTTTACAGAAAGATGTTCTTTTTATTTTTAATACTGAATGTAAAAATTCCTTTAACGATATAAAAACTGAACTTCAGATCCTATTTTGAGATACCCTAATTTCGAAGAACCATTTATTCTCACAACCGATACTAGTGCATTTGCCATTGGCGCTGTTCTATCACATGTCCCATTGGTAAAGATCTACCAGTAAATTATGCTTCTAGAACATTATGTTGTGCAGAAACAAAGTATTCGACAATAGAACGAGAACTCTTATATGGACAGTAAAACATTTTCGTCCTTATTTATTTGGAAGGAAATTTACGCTAGTCACTGACCATCGTCCATTAACATGGCTTTTTTCATTAATGATCCCGGAAGCAGACTAGCTAGATGGAGATTCAAATTGGAAGAATATGATTACAAAATTGAGTACAAGCCAGGCAAAATTAATAAAAATGCAGATGCGCTTTCAAGAATTAAAATTAATCATTTTAAAGAATGTGCAACTTTACAATCTAAAATTTCAATTTTGGCAACTAATGAAACTAATGAGGTTACACCATCAACAAGTAAAGACCCTAATGCTCATATAGGACAACAACAAAGTGAAACACTTATAGATTAACAGGATGAATTAATGACAGATGAATTTAATAGATTTGTCGACCTTTACAAAACAAAATCAATAATCGATTATTCAAAAATTGAAACATCAAATGACCAGTTACTAGATAAGGCTCATAAGAATATTGTTACTTTATTTTGGCAAAATAAACTTGAAGATTTACATTATAAAATTATTGAAGATATTTTTGAAGAAAATTTAGATTTTCAGATGAATTCAGTAAATATTGTTTCTAGTAGGACTGTGAAAGATCGCAAGTATTTTATAATACCTCTTACTTACGATCCAGAGTTTGTAGTTCAACAATTATTTTATACATTATTTAAAGAACAAAGTAAATTTGACCCTTCAAAAACTTATTAAATAGAAAATAATCTTGAGTTACCTATTTTAGAAATATTCTTTTTTATTTTTGCTAATTTTGATTTAAAATTTGTGGTCTGTCAAAATATTGTTAAAACACCTGACCGTGATGAAATACCTATAATATAGAATAAATGAAACTATACGACAGATTAAATCTAAGTATAACTGGAGAGGATTAACAAAAGATGTGGAACAATTTATTAAAAACTGTGAAACTTGTCAAAAAGTTAAAATCTGTCGTAAGAATTTAAGCACTCCTCTGGTAATAACAGAAACACCAAAAACCCCGTTTGGAAGAATCAATATTGCTATTTTTGAGTATCCAACAAGAAATTACGCTTTAACAATTCGAGATGAGTCAACTAAATTTACTCAAGCTTATCCTATTTCAAATAAAAAAGCTCCAACAGTAGTAAATACATTATTAATATTCCTTCAACATTTTGGAACACCTTTGATAATTCATTGCGATTATGGTCGAGAATTTGATAATTCATTAATAAAAGATATTTGTGCACTCTTTATGACATAAAGCTTACATTTTCTAGCGTTGGCCATCCACAATCGAATGGTTCTTTAGAAAGATTTCAAGGAACACTTGTGGAGATGATCCGTGCACATAAGACAGAAAATCCAGATGAACATCCGTTGCCATATGCGGTTATATGTTATAATAAAACCAAAAACAAAACAACTGGTTTTACCCCGTATAACTGATTTTTGGTCATACGTCTAGTAGACCAGCTGAAACTCTTTAAATCCACAAAATAATCAAAAATCAAAAATTAATTTCGATAGACTGAAACCCTACTATGAGTAGTTTCAGATTCTTCGTGCTGATAAATATTATATCAGCTCAGTACACACTTACTCCTGTTAATAACACCGTTGGAATCTTTTTCCATGAAGAATGTACTACCAAAATTACAAATGAAAAATGGACACTTTTTGTTTATAAAGATCTTGTCCCAATTAATAAGAAAGCAATGGAAAACAATGATAAAATACTTATAGAAATTTTGGATACTTTAGAAGATCCGTCTCCAAGGTTTCTAGCTTTTAAATCAGAGGTTCAAACACACGTAAGTTTATTATCACAAATTTTGAATTCAATAGGTCAAAAGTATAAAGAAATTATAGGAGAAACTAAATCATATAACTCCAGGGCAAAGCGAGGTATATTTAATGGAATCGGAACTGTTTGGAAAACTATTACTGGTAATTTAGATGCATCAGATGGAGAATATTATAATGATTGTATTAACAAATTATCTCATGATGAATTTGAGTTGGAGAATCTTCTTAAAAAAACAAATTTCAGTTACAACTTCTGTTATTAAATTTTAATAATACTATACAAAAATTACAGATGAGAAGACTTTTAATGATGATATAAAAGAAATTCAAAAGACTTTGATGAATATTGCTGTTGATGTCGCATTTTATGAAGCACAAATAAGGATACTGAATATTTGTAAATCACTAATGGAAAGCTAATAAGCTAATATTTGTTCTCAAAATTACTCTCACTGATCCGGAAGCCTATATATTATATCGACTCTATCCAATACCAATATTAGATGATCGAACAGGTCTCTATCATATTTTACCAACTACACAAAAATATATTGCGCGGGATGATGATTCACTGCTGTATTTGTCGTTGCGAAACCTGGATAATTGCAAGACTCTTGAAAGAAGCATAAAAATCTGTTCTGATCTCCTCCCATATTCAATTGACAACGATGCAATTTGTGAAGCACAACTATTAAGAAGATTAACTCAGATGCCCAAGACATGTCAAACATGTCTTCTTTTTGTGAAAGATTATAATGTCTACCAAATTGATTTAAATCTATGGTTAATTACTGTTTCGGACTCTCTGCCAGTCACAGTTAAATGTGGAAATAGGGAAATTAAATCAGAAATTATTCAAACTAACAGTTTGCTGAAATTACAACCCCAGTGTAGTGCCTTTATTGGAAGTTCAAGAGTTCATGCCCAATACCCAATTGACACTTATAAGGAAATTAAGTATTGAAGTCATCCAGCCACAATTCCATTTGACTGTTGCAAGGATATTCCTGAAAAAATACAAATTCCAGAACTAGAACCTCTTAAGTTAAACAAAATTGATTTCGAAGATTTGAATATTGTACAACACAAACTAAATCAGTATTCAGAAGAGTTAGAGAAAATGATGAAACAATCTCCGATCAGTAAATATACGCATTGGTTTACCATTTTAACCATTGTAATAATAATTTTATTGGTAATACTTTATGTGGCCTGTAAATTTAGAAGAAAGCATCATCGAATTGGAATAGTTTTAACCAACGACTACCCACCATCACCACCAGGACCAGGTCCCAGTATTTCATTCCAGCAAAGTATTAGAAGAATTCATCCTAAAAGAAGAGCAAGTATCCATGTCGGAGAACCCTTAGAAGAAAATATCGAATTAAATTCAAATAAATCATTAACTTAAAAAGTTGCTGCAAACTCCACCAACTTTTCTTAAGTGGGGGAGTTATTGTATAAAGTTATAATTGAAATATTATTTAAAGTCATATAATAATAACAAAGTATTATTTTTAAATATTAAATTTCATAATATTATATTTCACCATATCATATTACATCTGCAAGGCGCAGTTTTAAGAAGATAACAGAAGTGATAAGGATGTTTACGTGCCAGAGATGCCGACCAGTAGTCAGCAAAAAGATCATTGTTAGTTGTTTATCCAGTTTGGCCTCCAAAAAGACATTACTAAGTATTTTATTCATAATATTTCTAGAAGTTTCGATTCAACCTTAGGGGAAAAGATCTATTAAGTCATTTAACGTTAAGTTCAAATTTTTAATTGTATTTTGATTTAATAAATATTGTTTTTAAAAAGTTAACTTGGAGTTGAGTGATATAACAATATATATATATATATATATATATATATATATATATATATATATTGTTTGATTCTGAATTCTTGACTGGTTTATTATTTAATAAAATAGATTTTTGTTGGGGATGCAGTCATTTAATAAATAAAATTCTTTGGATTATGCCAAGCTTTCGAGAATGTTTATTCTCTTCGTCGGGGCAAACTAAAAATCGTTACATTTTTTTTTTAACTACATAATAGATTATTAATTAAAGTACTTACATTCGTGAATTTATATAAAATTAACCACAAACAGGAAAGATTTCATAGTCAGCAATCAGAAATGTCATTAGTTATTTATAAATGTCATGGTAACAGCATATCTAGAGTTGAAAGTGTCTAGATTCAAGTTTTCTTAGAAAAAATCCAAATAGGAGTTATCTTTGTGTTTGTAGCTCTTTTTTAACAAGTCACATATTAAACTTAAAAATATTGAGGCAGATATAAGTTTAGTAAAAAGAAAAAGTTATTATTCAATTATATATAAAAAAAAATATATTCATAACAGACTTAGAAACACATAATATAAATCTGAATGCCTAACAAAATAGTAAATAATATTATTGACATAATAAACTTGAATTTATACTGCAATACCTACGAATTCAGATAGTCTAGTCTGTGTACGGGTATATATTTATTTATATTATGTGTTTCTAAGTCTGTTATGAATATATTTTTTTTATATATAATTGAATAATAACTTTTTCTTTTTGCTAAACTTATATCTGCCTCAATATTTTTAAGTTTAATGTGTGACTTGTTAAAAAAGAGCTACAAACACAAAGATAACTCCTATTTGGATTTTTTCTAAGAAAACTTGAATCTAGACACTTTCAACTCTAGATATGCTGTTACCATGACATTTATAAATAACTAATGACATTTCTGATTGCTGACTATGAAATCTTTCCTGTTTGTGGTTAATTTTATATAAATTCACGAATGTAAGTACTTTAATTAATAATCTATTATGTAGTTAAAAAAAAATTGTAACGATTTTTAGTTTGCCCCGACGAAGAGAATAAACATTCTCGAAAGCTTGGCATAATCCAAAGAATTTTATTTATTAAATGACTGCTTCCCGAACAAAAATCTATTTTATTATATATATATATATATATATATATATATATATATATATATATATATATATATATATATATATAAGTTAGTAAAAGTACAACCTCAAATACAGGTGTGAAATATCCCGTGGTTAGGTTGGTTCCTTTATTGAAACTCAAGGGTGATTCGTAGCATACTCGTCACTGATCTTGTTTACGGATATGATATAATATTTTATGGGTGGACGTGTTCATTTGCTCGAATGATATGCGTACGGAATTTGTCATGATTTGAATGGTGAGTTACATCTCCTGTATCTAGCTTTGTGTCCCTAACGCTGACTTATAATCAGAGATTCCAGCACACATATTTCAGACATTAATATTGCTGAAACTCAAAAACCGTCAAGTTTCTTGAAAAATGTTCAATTTAAACGTTGCCGGAAATGATCTCTTCTTTAATTTTACCGGCTCATATTTTAGATTTTAGAAACAAATTGCTCCCTCAACCCCCTTTTTGGGACAGTTTATGGTGGAAAGTATCTCAATAATGAATAAAAAAATATATTTATCCATTATCCTGCCCTCTTTGAATAACTGCATAACTAATTAATTGTACGATCGGAGGTAAATTTAAAATATAAAAAATCTATACTAATATATATATATATATATATATATATATATATATATATATATATATATATATATATAATAATGGAGATGCTCTACACCTTTGTGCTTTCGTTTAGTTGGACACAACCACCACTAGAAGCGGATCACGTGATTTCAAGCTTGTTAGCTTTCATCAGCGCCACATAAGTGGAAGCTGTATCCAACTAAACAAAAGCAACTGGAAGATAGTCGGAATTTACCAGACCAGATCTACCAGCGGGACACACTTCGCGCCACCTAGGTATCGAGAGCCTAATTACGTTTAGCGTAAGGATATATGTAAATTGAAGATTTCTATTTCATAAATGAAAGAATATATAATATATAATAATGGAGATGCTCTACACCTTTGTGCTTTTATTTAGTTGGACACAACCACCACTAGAAGCGGAACACGTGATTTCAATCTTGTTAGCTTTCATCAGCGCCACATAAGTGGAAGCTGTATCCAACTAAACAAAAGCAACTGGAAGATAGTCGGAATTTACCAGACCAAATCTACCAGCGGGACACACTTCGCGCCACCTAGGTATCGAGAGCCTAATTACGTTTAGCGTAAGGATATATGTAATTTGAAGATTTCTATTTCATAAATGAAAGAATATATAATATATATAATGGAGATGCTCTACACCTTTGTGCTTTTATTTAGTTGGACACAACCACCACTAGAAGCGGATCACGTGATTTCAAGCTTGTTAGCTTTCATCAGCGCCACATAAGTGGAAGCTGTATCCAACTAAACAAAAGCAACTGGAAGATAGTCGGAATTTACCAGACCAGATCTACCAGCGGGACACACTTCGCGCCACCTAGGTATCGAGAGCCTAATTACGTTTAGCGTAAGGATATATGTAAATTGAAGATTTCTATTTCATAAATGAAAGAATATATAATATATAATAATGGAGATGCTCTACACCTTTGTGCTTTTATTTAGTTGGACACAACCACCACTAGAAGAGGATCACGTGATTTCAAGCTTGTTAGCTTTCATCAGCATCACATAAGTGGAAGCTGTATCCAACTAAACAAAAGCAACTGGAAGATAGTCGGAATTTACCAGACCAGATCTACCAGCGGGACACACTTTGCGCCACCTAGGTATCGAGAGCCTAATTACGTTTAGCGTAAATAAAAGCACAAAGGTGTAGAGCATCTCCATTATTATATATTATATATTCTTTCATTTATGAAATAGAAATCTTCAATTTACATATATCCTTACGCTAAACGTAATTAGGCTCTCGATACCTAGGTGGCGCGAAGTGTGTCCCGCTGGTAGATCTGGTCTGGTAAATTCCGACTATCTTCCAGTTGCTTTTGTTTAGTTGGATACAGCTTCCACTTATGTGGCGCTGATGAAAGCTAACAAGCTTGAAATCACGTGATCCGCTTCTAGTGGTGGTTGTGTCCAACTAAATAAAAGCACAAAGGTGTAGAGCATCTCCATTATATATATTATATATTCTTTCATTTTGAAATAGAAATCTTCAATTTACATATATCCTTACGCTAAACGTAATTAGGCTCTCGATACCTAGGTGGCGCGAAGTGTGTCCCGCTGGTAGATTTGGTCTGGTAAATTCCGACTATCTTCCAGTTGCTTTTGTTTAGTTGGATACAGCTTCCACTTATGTGGCGCTGATGAAAGCTAACAAGATTGAAATCACGTGTTCCGCTTCTAGTGGTGGTTGTGTCCAACTAAATAAAAGCACAAAGGTGTAGAGCATCTCCATTATTATATATTATATATTCTTTCATTTATGAAATAGAAATCTTCTATATATATATATATATATATATATATATATATATATATATATATATATATATATATTATATTATATGTATACGATTATCCGATTTCGAAAAAAGAAAATTATAGAATTTCTTATATTTGCACGGGTGACATAGGCTATATTTTATGTGTGTCTGGGCCTCCTAGGTTGAGGGTTCCATATTTGAAATTTCCAAAGAAGTACCTCTGAGATGTATGGTAGAATTTACTTGGATTTTTCGGTATATATTTGTGTGTAGTAATGTGACTGGACTGTTTTGTGAGAACCTGTCAGTGCGACTGGAATTTAAAGGTGGAGGGTTCCATACCGGAAAATCCTTAAGACATTACGAGTAACGACTTTTCGTATGACCACAAAAATCTCGAAAACTACTTATCCGATTTCGATAATGTTTTTTATTTATTTTTTTTACATTTGCGCGGGTGACATAGGCTATATTTTATATGTGTCTGGGCCTCCTAGGTTGTAGGTGAGAGTCAATGCAACTGGAGGGGGGGAGGGAGTTTTTCCATACCGGAAAATCTTTAAGACATATGTAGGAAAAATTATCATGCTGTTCTCTCTTGGTGCATATCTGTGGATTGATCTGGGTTGGTTTTCTGATTGGTTCTACATGCGAGTAGGTATTACAGAAGGGTTCCATACTCAAGACTTTTAATGACTTTATGTTTTTGTAGCACAATCTACGAAATTGTTTGCCAGGAAGTCCGGGTAAAACAGCTAGTATGTGTAATATGTGATGTGTAATTTTATTACTTCGCTGAATTCTACCCCCAAATTGTTTACTGAAATACTGACAAATAAAATTTTAAGAAAACTAATTCCGATGGACAACGAGGGTATAAATTGGAAACCGCTTTCTTAAGATTCTGTACTATGCAGATGGAGCTGTCCTAACAGCAGAAGATGAAGACTAAAACACCTTTTGTGTGAGTTCAAAAGATCCGCATAAGAACTTAATAAGAGTACCTCTCTGTTGGGAGAAATTCAAGGCTATGTTTATTGCTAGAGAGCCCATCCGATGCAAGCTGGCAATAGATGAAAATATCGTAGAACAAGTATCATGATTCAACTACTTGGGTGTGATAACATTCAGTGAAGAAGTCCGAGCACAAGCCCACAAAACAGCGAAGATTGGCGGTGGTCCAAGAGACATTGTACACGACAGGAGATGCTGCTCTGTATAGACGCCAATTTTTCCTCGGCCGCTATTAGTTTACAGCTTATTTTGATTTTCTTTTTCTGTGCTATTTTTTAATGAAAACGACGATTTTTTATCTTAACACAATGGTGAAATGCGAGGCTCTTGGATACAAGAATCTATGTCGAAAAAAGAATACGGTGTTACGTCCATTAGCGGCCATTGATTTAGTTCTCATTTGGCTTCCCTTGCTCTCCGAATACGATGTCTTATTGATAATTCCATGCTCTAAGGGAACAACAAAGACATTACATATACCAACGAACCTAAGCAGAAATATGAGCAACTAAGAGAATGACGAGAGCAACGGAGTTGCAAGTTTAAAGATTGATCAAAGGAGTAGGTAACACTTGGACATCATATTAGGAGTTCAGAAATGTGATCTGGATGTATAGGACGTTGTCAGATGGATCAAAGACCGAAAGACCTAATAAACACAGAACCAGAACTCTCAGACGGAAGGAGAGCTGGAGATCACTTTCACAGGAAACGGTAAATCAAGATTAGATGGAGCAGGTGACACAGGACGTAGTCTTATATGAAGGAGGAAGCAGAAGAAGTATTGATTTGAAATGCTACGGCGATGGTCCGGTAATTTAATTTTATCTGTATCTAATGTACACTTTTCATTTTTCTTTGCCTACCGGGCGCTTAGATAGTCACTCTTTACTGGAATGATGGGAAAACAAGCATCCACAAATTTTAGAGATAAGAATGTGTTGCAAGCTGCAAGAAAGTGGGTGCTCATCTCAACAGTATTTATAGGGATATTGAAGTATAGAATAACTGAACAGTTTTGGAGTTCTCATTAGCAAGCTAAGTTTTAAAATAGCTTAAGTCCGCTGCAGACGGAGTATGTTTTGCTGCATGATTGCTTGCTTGTTTTGCTGCACGGTCCGATAAATGTTGCTGCGCATGGTGTGTTGATGGCTCCCTTGCTTGTGTTGGCTTCACACGATGCAGGTCATTATGTATGTAAAATGACATTACAGAGAAATATGACTGTGACAAATGATACAAAATAATGAGCATTCTAATCAAGCTCTATTTCTAGTCATTGTTACAACAGAGAAAATGTCTCATTAATCAAAAATAACATGTTATCATGTGCAAAATAACTTTTCAGTACGACTCGACTAGTTCCGAGTGCTCCGACAAGGCACGATGCGTGAAAACAGTGACCAAAAATAATACCGGTTCTATCATCAAATCATGCACGAGTGCAGGCAACTAACCGTGCACGTGATGTCATTTTCTTACACGGTAGCATGCACAGCACCATGCCTAGCTCCCGTCAAGGAAACATGCAGCAGAACATACTCAGTCTGCAGCGGGCTTTACATTTAAGATCTCATTAAAATGGACAGGATCAAGACATTCATTATTATTCCTTTTTTTATCAAATTATTTCCATACAATTGTTTTATCAATAGATATTTAGATATTTTTTTTTTCCAATTACCTTTTACATACAATAAAAGACCTACAGGAGGCATAAATGCCCGTACATAGGATGGTCCAGAAAAAAAATAATTAAAGAAATAAAATTAAATTAATTATCTTATAACAAATTCCCCTTAAAGTAATAATGTTTAATAATATATATCATATCATCATATCACACATACAAACTAAAATTATAAAATAGAGAAAAAAAAAGAACAAAAAATAATTCTATGATTTTCCGGTTTTAACTAATCAATGATAATATCTTTAATTTTCTCTTTTATCTTTCTTTTGAGCACATTTCTATTTACACTTAAAGTTTTCAAGTCATTTGGTAGATCATTAAAATACCTTTTAGCATAATATTCGAAACTTCTTTGCCCAATGGTTAAAGAATGTAGTGGTAATGCAAGACTTCTAAATCTGGTGTTAACTGGTTTATTTATAAATTCACTTTTTAAATCATTATATTGATGAATAATAGCTTTAACAACAAAAACTTGCCTAATATTTAAAGGTTTATCCGGATCATCTTCAGTTATACCAATAATTTTGAAAATACGTTTCTGCAGTCTATCCAATGGATCAAAACATGCATCATAAAGACCACCCCAACAGCATATGAAGCCACACTATGAAACAATCCGTAATATATTTGTAACAACTGACTTTTGTTTAACAGATGCCTAAGCCTGAAAAAGAGGTAAACTAAATATTTGCTTTTTTTTACTATGTTGGCTACATGAATGTCCTATTTCATATTACAGTCATAAGTTATTCCTAGATATTTAGTGCAAGTAACTCTTTTTAATTTTTGACCATTTATATAAATTCCAAGGTCTTTAGGGAACGAGTCACTATAATTACCAAACGTAATGAAAGCAGACTTGTTTGTGTTAAGCACCAAGTTATTATTATAAAGCCAAGAATAAATGAATCTAATGTTGTTTTCATTTCTTTAGCAAGTTCAGGCCATGTAAAATTTTTCATTGCAACTGCCGTGTCATCCGCATATGCAACTAATTCGTTTCGTAAGACAAGCAAATCATTAATATAAAGTATAAACAACAAGGGCCCCAGAATAGAGCCTTGCGGCACACCAATATTGGTTTTTATAGGCCAACTTTTGATTCCGTTAACCTTAACAACTTGTATTCTGTCATGCAAATAGCTCCTAAATAGGGATAAACATACTCCTCTTACTCCTATTTTTGTAACTTGTCTAGAAGAATTTCATGATCTATTGTATCAAATGCTTTGGAGTAGTCCAAAAAAGCGACAACCGTTGGTTTGCTAAGACTTAAATTTTCATATATAAATTTACTTAATAGAGCAATAGCATCTTCAGTGCCTTTTTTCTTAAGGAAGCCAAACTGTTTGGTACTAATCAAATTGTACTTAATTGAAAACATATAATCTCGCAAAAATATTTTTTTCAAAAACTTTTGCAATATTAGATATTAAAGTAATTGGTCGATAGTTAGACACCATTCTTTTTGAGCCATCTTTGTAAATTGGACAAATGTCAGCAGTTTTAAATTGAATTGGGCACTCACCTTGTAATAATGCCTTGTTAATTACATGAGTAAGTATTGGAGTAATGTATGGAGCAGCTAATCTTATAGAAAAGGCATGAATATCATCATACCCTCCGACTTTATTTTTTAGATCATGAATATTTTTGAAGACCTCTTGATTATTTGCTGGTGCAAGAAATAAAGTATTATGATTTACAGGCAATTCAGGTATTATATGTTGCTGAATGGGTGCAGAAGCACTGGTGCAAAGACTAGACGCAACAGTACTAAAATATTCATTGAAATAATTAGCTTTAGACCAATCACAATCACTTAAATTATTTTCAATCAAAATTTCCTTAATTTGCCTGTTTTTTGTAGTTTGATTCCGTTTACTATGCACAAAATTCCACATTCTTTTTGAATCAGCATTTTGTAATTGCCTTCGCTCGTGTTTATATTTGGCTGCTCTAAGTAACGATTTCAGTATTTTTTCGTAATTGACGAACTGCTGTTTTTTAAGCAAATTGCCTTGATCCTTCTTCCATGTTTTATATAGTTTATTTTTAATATTTACAAAATTAACAAGAGCAGGTGTAATCCAGGATTTGATCTGTTTTTGTACTTTTGGTTTAGATTTCAAAGAGAGTTTGTTGATATTTTGAATTTTTGTAATCAATATATTTTATTATATTTACTCATAAATCATCTAATATTTATGTTGGACGTCATTATAGAATTAATAACTTTAAATTATCTGATTCTGAAAATTATCTAATTACATGGTCTGAAAGTCGCAGTGCAATTACAGTTTTCCTGGAGTTCAAGCATTTATAGTTTAAAAAGAAAAGTTTCTATTGTACACAATTATCCAACTAATATTGTTATCACTAGAAGAATAAAAGAAAAACCGCCCAACGAATCCATTTCGGTGAAGGAGAGAATAGCCAGAGAAGTAAATCTCTCTCTCCTATTGTTCTAAATAGCGGTGAAGTTCATAATTTAGTTAGAACTTTTGAATACAATGGCACCGGAGTATAAAAGAATGAAAACTTTGAACGTCTTTGTCATTATTAATACTTTTGTGTTTATATTGGAGGAAATTTCGAGAGATGTGAACTTAGGTAACCTCTCAAACTTTAGAAAGGTAGCAGTATTGATGAGAGTTTTGTTTTCGATTTTTATTGGCAAATTTTATTATCAATATTTGATGAAGTCACATACAAGTGAAGGAGCTTGTTCAAAAAAATGTTGAGATGTTAAGTAATAGGTACTAGGTAGTCTAGAAACAATGAATCGTTCGTGGTTATTTTTAATTCTTTTACCACAAAATAATTTTGGTGAAGTTGAAATTAGGTACTTGGAATGTAGTGTAGTGATTATTGATTAAAACTTGATATATTAAGAAATATAATTCTTAACCTAAATATTTACCTACTTCTGCTTATGTTGATGTGAAGAATCATGATTTGAGTTTAAATAATATAAAAAATCAATAATAATTCGAAAAAGTAATAGGTATGAATAAGTTTGTTTTCGTGGTGGAAACTATATACATTCTGCTTGCGAAGCAGTCGCCTCAGACGAATATATTATAATAATATTTATTTTTTATAAATAATAGTTTTTTTATTCGTTTTATTACAACTCTCGAAATGAGACGTGAATTACTATCTCCGTATTCGGAAACTCTATGAATAAGAAATACATATTGTCATTTGTAAGATTATAAGATACTACTTAATGGATTTTGATGAAAATTTAATCCGGTGCTAGTTACATAATTATGTATCTAATTGAATCATTATTGGTTAGCAATATATTTAAGATGTTAAAAACATCTTTACTAGGACCGTCTTTATGAGATGATGGACCTAAAAGTTAAAAAAAATATTTTTATTCTATTAGTTCTGCAAGAGTTGAAGTATCAATTATAGGTAAAAAATTCTTGCCACCTATACTTGAAAATTACTGCTACCACAAGAATAAACATTATTTAATATTTTCAAGTATATTTACATATCGCATTAAAAACATACAATCGAATTGTGTAATACCTCCTCCTTTACTTGAGGTTCGTCAAAAATTACCCGCAAATGAAGGGTACTTACTTAAAGAAATCTCTCTCTTTCAGTTCTACCTGACAGATAGAAGACAATTTGTGGAGTGTTGTGATCAAAGTTTCATCGAGATCAAAGTAACATCAGGTGACCCAGTTCGCTATTGTTTAATATATTTATTAATACTATTTTAGATGTTAGTGATCTGTTATACGCTGATGACTTGAAATTTTTTTCTTATATATATATATATATATATATATATATAAATTTGATATGTTTAACACCAAAGAATGCGTCCAGGTGAGGCAACAATGATGACTAAGCCAATATGTTTAGAAATTTATTTTTTGATGCGGATAAACATATTGGCTTAGTCATCATTGTTGCCTCACCTGGACGCATTCTTTGGTGTTAAACATATCAAATTTATAATAAAGCGTCGTTAATTGATCATTTATTAATTCATCAACCACAGTACTATGGGATTTCTACAAGAAGTAATGATATTAGTAGGCCCAAATGGGGTCTCAAATTCCAAAACTTACATGATTTCGATAAAGAAATTAGCATCAGCAAAAAATCGCCTCGTTTTCCTTTTCGAATGTAGAAGAAATAATATAGTACCTCGATTTCTCCAACATGGCACGGAAAGGATTCTAAGGATCCCTGAAAACATAGATAGAAATAATGCACGGAAAATGTCAGATCTAAGAAATTTAATGACAAAACGCATATTAAATGTTACAATAAATGACACAAATAAGAAAATCAAGAACTTAGAAACCTCATTGAGGCTGGCGGGCAGTTTCTTGGAAGAAAACCTCCCACCGCACATTTTCTTAGAGTTCACACGCAGACAGGATGTACGATACAAAGCTCTATTCAAAAAAATTAAACAAAAAAATATCAACAACCTTAACCTACTAAGAGATCCACTAGTGTCTTGTACAACAGCAAACAGCTCTTCTTGGTTGGTAAATAGAACAGACGTGATTATTCCTAATGAGGTGAAGGCTTTTCTATCTCTTGGCCATAAGTTTTCTTTACCTGTAACGGTTAAAGATATCAACATATACACTTACCTTGCAGATATAGAGTATTGCATTAAAAGAATACCACCAGAATCCCAAGACTTACAACGTACCATCATAACGAACAAGATTACTAATCACATCAAAAACAACAAATATGTCATCAGTCCCTCTTTTGCAGTCGAACAGAAGACAAAAAGATTCCTAAAAGATAATCCAAATGTCATAGTTACAAAGGCAGATAAAGGTAACACAACGGTAGTCATGAATAAAGCAGAGTACTTACTCAAATCAGAACAATTGCTATGTGATGAGGAATTCTACAAAAAAATCAATCGAGATTTGACACCTTCGGTAGAAAAAGAGACTAATTTGAGGATAAAAAAGCTCTATGATGCCAAGCATATTCCACTTGATATGAAAAAAGATCTAACTGGATACAAGGGCATTGCACCAAAGTACTACGGATTACCAAAAATCCACAAAGATGGTTGTCCCTTACGTCCCATCATCTCGTGCAAAAAGGCCCCAACACAGCCATTAGCTGGTTTTTTGGCAGGCATATTAGATGTTTCATTCGCCTCCTATAACTCTTTCAGAGTTAAAGACTCTTTTGAATTTGCTGAAAAGATAAATAATTTGCAATTACCGCCCAACTATGAATTGGTGAGCTTTGATGTTAATTCCCTCTTCACCAACATACCTTTGGAATTGGTTGTATCCATTATATCAGATAACTACCATCTTATTGAACCAAACACTACGATTCAAAAAAATATGTTTATTGAGCTAATTACCTTCTTATACAACAACACTTACTTTTGTTTTCAATCCCAGTTTTATCGACAAATCAAAGGAGCTCCAATGGGAGGGGCGATCTCACCATCATTGGCAGAAATTACAATGAACTCCTTACTTCATTACTGCAAACAACAAGTGGACTTCGACTTTCCGTTTATCTACCAATACGTTGATGACCTCATATGCGCTGTTCCTGAAAATAAGATCGATTACACATTGAACATATTTAACTCATACAATTCAAATCTTGTCTTTACGTATGAATCGGTAACTGACAGAGGAGTACCCTTCTTGGACACACGTGTAATTAGACATGGAGACAACACCATTAGACTAGATTGGTACACGAAGAAAACCTACTCTGGGAGATACATACCGTTCCATTCTTACCATCCTTACGAACAAAAAGTGAATATCATTCTGGGTCTAAAAAACAGAATTTTAAAAATTTGTCACCCTTCTTACACGGAAAAAAACCTAAAACTATTATATGGGATACTAAAATCTAACTATTATCCTAAAAAATTACTTACGAAGTTATTGTTTGGCCAATCTCCGCACCTTCCAAGACCTCCAAGACACCCCCTCACAGATGCCCCAGTGGAAGTAACTTACGCAAAGTTACCGTTCATCGTGGGTTTAACACCCCAGATAACAGGCATGCTACGAAAGTACAACATTGTAGTATCGTCCACAACCTACAACAGACTGAGTAAATATTTCACAAATCTTAAAGACAAGGTTCCTACCCTGTCAAAATCAGACACAGTTTACTCTATCAAGTGTGGCGGATGTGAGAAGGTGTACATCGGTGAATCGTGCCAAAAATTATCCAAACGTATCGCTCTCCACAAAAGTGGCACAGTGCATAAACCAACAATAACAGCACTCAGCCAACACGTCAACTCAACATCACATATCATTGACTATGGAAGTGTTAAGGTCCTTGAACAGGTAAACAACCTGTTCAAAAGAAAATTCGTTGAAATGTGTTACATCAATGCTTGTTCAGCTTCAATGAATTTCAAGAAAGACGTAGCAGGTGTGAGTTCCATCTACACATACCTCCTATGCCAGGATATAACAACAAGGAAGCCCCCTTGGCCTATGTAATGTTTTGGGTGTCGTAATGTTGACTATTTGTATATTTGTTTATGTTTTCACGATAGGTTAAGAATTTTTGAGACAATGACAACACAGTCTCTCTTCTTCTTCTTTTGTTGTTTATTTAGTAAATCTGTAATATGTCAATCATTAGTCAGTTTGTCGCGTTGTCCGTGTTGTATGGTATCTTTTATTGTTGGACGCATTCTTTGGTGTTAAACATATCAAATTTATAATAAAGCGTCGTTAATTGATCATTTATATATATATATATATATATATATATATATATATATATATATATATATAAAAATGTATATGTATATAGGATAAAAACCGCATTTAATCGACATCAATAAGTTTGATGTTTTCAACTGCAGGTTAGCCAAAATAAATCTTGAGTAATTAGTTGTAAGTTTGTATATATACATTGAACTAGGGTATTGTATATTTTTTTCTTATAATCTTTGTTAGATCACATATTTTATTTAATGGTTATATTAATTTGTATTTAAGAGTATGTTCTGTTTGTACCCATTCGCTAATTGGTTTGTAAAAACTGTGGAATGACAAATAAACAAATAAATAAATAAACCGCTCAAAAACTATTGATTATGAGCCTTCATTTGTCATATATTTTATTTATTATAATAATTTTCAATTAGGGGTTTAAGTATAACGCTCAAAATTTCTACTGCAAGTGAGTGAAAATTAAGTCAAGATGAAAGGAAGCCTTCGCATAACGATAAGGTAATTAGTCTTTGTATGGTAAATATTTGATTTATCCTTACTCGTCAGAATAATACCTCTCTTCTCTCATTTTAGGAAATAATGCTTGAAGAGTCTTGATAAAATGTCACAGGCAGATATATGTATTCAAAAGTGGCGAATTTATATCCCGTTGCTGAAAACATTTCACGATTTTGTTTGATTGATACATGTCATTACGAAATGAGAATTCTTCACGAAATGGCGCGAAGAGGATTGAGCAAATAATCGCCAACAATCTACCTAGTGCTCTATGTCGGAATATAGAATCTTCTGAAAATTATGGCAGCCAATAATAACTATTGTAGGTTTAATACACAAAAGTCGCTCAAAGCAACTGTGAGACGTGGGTGTTAGAAAAATCAAAGGAAAACTTTGATAAGATTGGTGAGTGAAAATATAAAAGATTCTGATAGCTGAAGATTCTAAAGAAGAGAAGAATAATCGTAGAATTAACGGGAAACGATACACTGTAACTCGATAGAGAGGCAATGACGATTCTCTTGCCGATTTCATAATTCCATGATTAATTTTTATGCAAGCACAACTAATTAATTGTTTTAGCTCGGTATTTCGGTAACTATTATCAAAAGTAGACAATATGTAACTTCACTGGAATAAAATATATTAGAAGATAAAACGTTTTTTTTTATTATTCTAATGAATTAGAAACTTAATATAGGACTAGATGATAGCCTTGACTGATTTATACTTTAGATGTCTGATAGATGACGCTATTTTCTACAAAGTAACAAAGATGTAGAAATATCTCTTTTTCCCACACACCCGCTAAGTCTATCTGGTACCTAAAATAATTGCACTACAAAATATATTTCTTCATGCAAATATTTAAGCCCCAATAAATATAGTAGAAGTTGAATTTTGGAAAATACTTTCTTAGTCGACTTCCACAGTGTCTAAGTAACATATTCTTCAAGTCTATTTTTCAATTTACAATGGTGTATATAGGCTTAAAAGTTATTAAAATATGAAGCAACTGCGAAGAAGATGTGTCCTAACTGGTAGTCGGATAAGCCGGTCATCAGGAAATGTTCATCGTACATCATTAAGGAAAAAACCTTATTATATGGGCGAATCGTTGAAACTAGAAGGGTTACAGCTAGAGGGCGTAATATTTGAGGAAAACTAAAAAAAATCTTAATGTAATATGTTCAATGACAACAAGTTTTCTTAAATGATTTCATTATATGTGTCAAATAAATGGTGGAGGAATGTCGGGAAGTTTTTATGAAGCAAGGTCTCTAAGTTTATTTTGATCTAACCGATGACTCTACCAAATTTACCATCATGTGGAAAAATATTTAATAATTTTGTTTATTAGTGCATCAACTAGTAAAGTCCGTCTTATTCTTCGTTAAGTAGTAACGAAGGCAGTAAGCGTTCATGGACGTATTCACACCGATTTGCATACCCTATGTACCAACTATTTTAAATTTTATATGACGAAAATGTTATATTTAGTCATATTTTGATATATTTAGCTAAATTGTACCATTTTGAATTCTTCCCAGAAAACAGAAGAAATTTGAGATTTTCGACAATTTTCCTTAGAAAATGATCTAAAAACAGGGGTTTTCGTTGACGTTAATTTCAGGCACAACATTGGGTATATTCAACACTTTTTGATTGGAGTGTTTTTTATGGGTCAAAATTCCAAAAAAACTGATTTTTCAAAAAACCAAAAGTAATATATTCACATTGTGAAATAATGTGAATATGAAAATATTTATTACTGGATGTAATAAACGGTTGCAATTTCTGGTAGAAACTAGATAGAATAAATATGATCTTTTAGTTTCGGTGCACTGCGAAAGTGCTGTTTGAAAAACAGTGATTTATTGGAACTATATTCAATTATATAATAACAATGCAACTATCGATAGAAGGGAAACTTGTCGCTACATGAATCAGTAATGAAATTCTACATTTTATGATAGCAAACATAATATACGTTCTATTACTAAATGAACATCAGCATCAGTTAATCGAATTAAAATAATAGTCAAATAATCGTATGCAGTCATTATTAGAGCAAAATAAATTTATATTAGCATATTGCATACATTTTGTGGATCAAATATCCTCATTAATTGTTAATGAATTGCTGCAAATATATGGTTTTGTATCTAGTAGGTAGGTATATATATATTAAACAGCCCAAGGGATTAATCTAGATATTATGTATACTATTTAGATATTATATATCATTAAGGGCCGGCTTAATAATGTCCGGTTGACCGAAGGTTGAAACTCATCCGAGGGTCAACCGTGACTTTCTGTGTTATAAACCTTCAATCTGTGGTTGAAATGCCAGCAACTGACGGTTTTCTCTCTCGTAGTTTGATTCAACTAGCGGTTGACCAACCGACGGTAGAAATGTTCTTTATAAAACTGGCCTTAATATCTGTGACTCAAGTAAAGTAATTGAATAAAATAAATTTTTGTTCATTTTATATTTCAGTTTGCAGTTAATAGACATTAACATATTATGTTATAACCCAAGTTACCTTTACATATTGAGCGTTTGTACATTGAAGTTATGATCTTAAAATTGCAAAAAGTGCACTGTTACACACTTATTAACAATTTCCTAGAAATTTTGAGAATTAAATATAGTAAAACCAGGTGTATTAGTGGGGCCCTTGAGGTCTATCTTATATATAAGTGTTCCTCGATCTGTACCCGACAGATCTTTTTCAAGATAGAATGAAAAATGAATTATATTTTGTTTTGCTTCCAAACATCCATTGCAAAAACGGAGCCCAAGATCACTTTGTTACATATTAAGAGTTACTTGACAGAAAGAATGATGGACATATAAAATGATTAAATGAATTCTGATTCTGGGCTACACGACGTATCAAATTAGTTAGGAGTAATTTGAATATACTTTTTAAAAATTTCAAAATAAATGGTCGCTAATCGAATTTAGGAAAATATACGAAAATTTATCGTTCCCCCATTATTTTTGAGACATATGAGCTAAATAGTAAAAAAAATATATAGTGCTCTTGTCAATAACTATGCGAAAATCCTTAAAACCGAACCGTCTCAACGCGAGCCCGACTTACACTTGACCAATTTTCCAATTACCAAAAAATTCCAGTTTCATAAAAAAACTAATTAGCAAGTCACTACATAACAATGCATCGGATAAAACCAGTACTGCGTTCTAATTTCTTTACTTTTAAAATAGCTCTATCTACTCTTAATTATTACTCTTATTGGAAAAGGACATACTGAATGCATATGTAAAATCATCCCAGAAACTATTGAACAATTTCATCGACTGAAAAAAATATGCTGTAGTCTATGATGATTTCACTCAATAAAAAGTTGAACTCAGATATTGCTAATATTAAACGACCTTTTTTATTATTGTGTTGAATATCTAGAAATTATACCTAAATAACAGCTTATTAATTGAGGTTATATCATTCTATTAGTTACTAGAGGAAGTAAGCGAACCTGCGACTGATAAATAATCAGGAACTATAATTGGGTGATTTTTTTAATGGGGAATCAAATAAATTCACAGTATAGTGAAAAACAATCTTGTATACCATCCATGAATTTAATTGATGTTAGCACAAATACCATTTTGGCGCGACAAAGCATTCATGCGTTAAATTGTTTTTTGGTAATAGCATTAGGATATTGCTAGATTATATATAGGTACCTACATAACTATATACGAATAGGTACATACAAACATACTCATTATTAATCTGTACATGAATATTGGAATTGGGTATAGATTAGTATTTCATTGGATTTCATTTGGCGGATATAACAGCTTTCAAAAAAGAATGATTTGAATGAAGTTTCGACATGCAGCCCCGTAATAGGAATACAGAATGATCGTACATCAATATGGATATTCGCAATGTCTCTGGATGGAGGGAAGTACGCATTTTCAACGGCGATGTAGTTGAACGCATTTAAAAATAATTTTTAAGATAAATTTATAGTTTATTTATAGATTTGTTAAATTCCTAATTGAAAATAGAGATTGTTACTTATATATTCCATGAATATCTTGGTATTTCATTTGATTTCCCAAAGTTTCGTCTTTATTTCTTGTATCATGTGGTAGGTACTTGGCGCAAAGTTTCACCGATATCCAGAAATGTCAGTTTTGGTTATATTTCAGGTATTTTTTTAGCTTCAAATTCAAATCTGTTCTATTTTTTACAGAATATTTTATTTATTATACATATGAATGGTTATATTTTTGAAGTGAATATATTTTGGGTACCATTATGTACTTAGTACTTATTTATCACTAAACAAAACACAGTCTCCACTTTTTCAAATATCCTAAGATTAAACAATATAAGAGAAAATATTACATAGTTCTGCTTAAGTTTGATGTGAATATAACAGAGTTTTGTATCAACATCCTAATGTGGTCGCTCTACCCTTTTATGGAATTGTGAATGACATAAATATTTTTTTCAAAAAATTGGACCGACGTTGTTGGTGCAATGAGAAATACAAAATAATATTCCTGTTGTTGTTACTTTTCAAGTTGTGCAGTTGCCGTTAGATTGAGAACTTTTGGCACCAACTTCACAAGTACCTATCAGCACCAATAGAATTAATATTATTTTGTATTTGTCAGTGCTCCAACTAATAACGTCGGTCCGATTCTTTGTAAAAAATATTTATTTCACAATTTTGAGTGTAAAATTAGTCACGAAGATCGTTGAACGTTCACTAATACCAATCAAGGTAGTACTTATCCTGTTATCCACGTATATTCTTTGCTTGTAGTTATTATTGCGATCTCAATTATCTGCTTAGTTGTCGCATTTGTTATGTCCTGGATATTCTTATTTTTCATATTAATGTACTACTTACAAAGAAGAATATTAGAGAAAATAACAATGGAATAAAAAAAGATTCTATTAAATGCAGTAAATTAGGTGAAAATATTCAGAATTGAATTATTTTGTATTCCCATTTATTGGCAATTTATAGGAACTCAATTTAACAGCAGCCATGCTAAATAAATAGACACAATGACTACAATTTCTAGAAGTTATCCAAACTAACACCTGAACAAATGATCCACTTTGGTGATGCTGGTGTTCTATCGCCATGATTGATAGTCATTAAATAAGCCTGTTCACGTTATAATCTAATTGATATTGCCTTTCACCTACCCATCATTCTGTCTCTCTCTTGCTCATATTTACCTATGGTTTTGAACCAATAATCTGTTCAGAATATCGACGAGTACCAGAGTTAAGCAGGATATATCATTGTGACAATAATTACTTGATTACAGTGTAAGGATACCACCGCCGATCCATATAACAGGATTAGTTGGGGATTGTGGATCGTTTCGAATGGGGTTACTATATGATCGATATACTATTATTTGAATTTGATCAAGCTACATTTCATGATGGAGAATATGTACCTTATATTAGTGAGGCAGCTTCTACGACTCAGTCAATAACGCATAATATGCCATAATTTGAGTGTTATTCTTTCAAATTGAACACTATACGTTTACGTCCGGAGATGATTTGTTTTTATTGTTTAATGGAAGACAATCATAATACAAAGGGTCCTGCAATTGAGCTTCCATCTTCAATAGTTTTTTCTTTAGTCATAGACCTTACAAATTTTCATCTGTAACTCATTGCAGGAAATTATTTTGGATCATATATTATCCAAAAAATATTTAACAACGTTTCATTGTATTTTTGACCGACGTACCTCGAACTATACAATTCGACTATTTGCTTTTTATGTTTGACCGCGCATTTTATATAGTAAAAAAACTCCGATTTTGATGATTTTTGATTCATTTGAAATAGGAGGATTGAGAAATGGTCCCATATTCATAAAAACGCAAATACAAAATCCCCTTCCCTCTGAAAACCGCCCCAAATGGGGTGTAGGGGTCAAATTTTCTCGAAAATCGAAAATCTGAGTATAATTAAAAATAGGACAATATCCGGAAACGTTTGAATTGAACATTTTTTCAAAAGAGTTACGGTTTTCGTGTAAGATGCATGTTAAATTCTCATAATATATATTTTTGCTATGTGGAGAGGGCGCTTTCTTTCGACAATTAAAAATCTTTGGATACTACTATTTGTAGCAACATTTATCATTAGAGTTACGGTTTTCGAGATAAATCGTTGTTAAAATGGTAACATATAAAATATTCGAGCGTATTTCCGCAGCGATGCTTTGAGATCTCAATAACAAGCGAAGACTATACTATATTGGGATAAGTACTATCTTCATTGGTATTAGTGAACGTTCAACGATTTTTGTGACTAATGTGACACTCAAAAGTGTGAAATAGATATTTTTTACAAAAAATTGGACCGACGTTATTGGTGCACTGAAAAGTATGAAATAATATTAATTCTATTGGTGTTGGTACTTGTGAAGTTGGTGCCAAAAGCTATCAATCTAACTGCAACTGCACAACTTCAAAAGTAACAGCACCAATATAATTAATATTATCTCATACTTTTCAGTGCACCAGCTAATAACAACGTCGGTCCAATTTTTTGTAAAAAATTATTTTGGCACCTTTTATGGTTATCTAGACGGGCTTGAGATTCTATTAGAATATGATATTCAAAAAAATATATAATCATATAAAATCATAGGTGGTACTCACCAAAAATGTCTAACAGTGTCATTAACTAAGCTAGACTGACATTATCATTCACAAAATTTTCAAAATTATCAAACTTATTTAAAATACGTTATTTTCTGATTTGAAATTGAACCCCCTGTATATTTTCATCTCATTCGATACGGCAGAAAAATAAACAGTTTTTCTTATTACAACCCTTTCATAGTTTCCAACGAATCAATGCAAACTGTAGTTTGCAGAGGTGAGAGCGGTACCAGCGGTATCTGCCTACAGAAGCATTATTTACAGAAATTCACGATTAATTAAAAAAATGGCTTGAAATTAATGAGATATTGTATATAATACAATCCTACAATGATAAGTAATCATTTGAAAATGTTTTCAATTACTAAAAGGCTGTAATATTTATATTATCAATATATGTAAAACCAAATGGACGGATTTCACAATTCATTTTTTTCAAGATTCTACTGTGTTGCCGGTGCTAAAATTTTACATGTCTATAATGGCGCATAAATGTTAGGGGTTGGTCGTTGAAAATCACTTTTTAAAAAATAGTTTACACTTTATTTCCTATTAATTTCTTACACAACTACTTCCCTAACATTTAAAGTTACTGTTGTAAAATTTGAACCGGCAGATGCTTAATAAAACTTATTGATTAAGTAAACTGCAACTAACAAACTTAAAGGATGTTAACAGATCAAATCAAAAGCTTAATATTTTCATATGAACACATTATTTATAGTTTTCATAAAAGAAGAGGGGAACAGCAAAATCCTTGTAAATGTCTTCTCAAAGTTATTCATGATCTCTGGGAACATTGGATGTTGCTGCTATGAAATATAATACGGTAAACAACTACAATGTTGCAAACAATAGTTTCCTTCATATGGTTACTAATGGTATTAGGTTACAGAGTATAAACATCATGATAAGAGTTGCATTTCAAATATACAATATTGGTAATAATGGACTCATTGACTTTGGATACATAACATAAATACCTAAGTGAAACTAACAATATAATAATGAACATGATTGTAAAATTATTTATTATTTAAAGAACATGCAAACAAGTTCGCTCTTATTCGAAAGTGGTACATTTTTAACGCATTAATAATATTTGTCAAACGCATACTCCAACTAAATGGCAATAAGATAGATGTAGCAGTAGAAGGGCGCTGTATACTTTCCCAACTGACACTGACAAATCGCTATCTGCACTATCAATGCAAACACTACCGATGCTGTTCATGGAGCTTATTGTTTGTTAGTGATAGCATGCTCCATGAACACTATTTTGCGTTCACAAAATAATCCCAGTGCCCAACACACATGTAGCTAAGAAAGCGCTGCAACATTTTTGACAGGATTTGCTGTTAGACGTCTTGCGCTCTTAAGCTGGTTTATAAGGAAGCTTTTAAAAGTAACTGCTGGGGTATTTCTGATGCTGCAGCTTAAAAAGCGCAAGCGTTTCATATCAAAATCTGTCAGAGATGTTGCAGCGCCTTCTTAGCTAGATTAGAGCGCTGTATAAATACATATAGTGCTACAGTGCTGTAGCTAGATGTGTGTTTCACACAGGGATTTTCACATTCTGTCATTTAATTTGCTGTCACATTTAGGTTAAGGAGTTATGGCACAATAAATATGAATGAGCTAAGAAAATTGATTTATTTTTGGTCTATGAAGAGACTCGTCTGAAAAATATTACTAATTGAAAATGCTTTTGAATCTGATATAGAACCGGAGTCAATATATAGGAAAAATTGGGGTTAAAGTACATAATAGCGAAAATGGTTCTTATATTTTATTCGTATTCTCACTAAGGCTAGAATATGTACAAATTGAAACTACTTTCCCGCAGTAACTTAAGTATTGACTAGCAAATCTATTTGCCGTAGCATGACTTTCAATTTCAAACATGCGCAAAGATATCTGCCTGAATATCAATGCAAATTGTAGTTCGCAGAGGTGAGAGTGGTATTGCGGAACAAAGTGTTTTGGCGTTGTTTCGTTGAGATTTGTTTTATAATAAATAATAAATACAGTGCTTCTGTTAGACATAATTAGAATATCCCCTGTGGTAGTTTTTTATACTGTATCCAATGGGCGTGGAGTTTTGTTTTAGAAAACAGGAGATTTCAGATTATTTTGTAGTGAGTTAATAAAGCAATTTTATAGAGGTTCGTTTTTCTGATAAACACAATATGGTAGCAGACGTCCATGGTTTGTAAAGAATATTGTGTAGCTGAATTTTGAACTTGAAGTTATGCCTGGTGATCACAAAAATGATGTGCCCATTTTCAAGGGTGATGAGTATTCTAAATGGAAGTTTACAATAGAGATTCTGATCAAGTCCAAAAGCTGGGGTGCAGCACTATATGCATTGAAAGATAACGCTAATAAATCTAAAAAACTCAATGGGAATCCTGAAATTTGAAAGCTATGAATGAGTTCATCAAGTATGTACACAATAATTTACTTGATAAAATTGCTGAATGTCATACTGTGCAAGAGATGTTCCAGAAAATTTGATCATGAATATGCAGTTAAATCTATTGCTCAGAGGCTCAGATGCCAAAGAAGGATGATGCAACTGAAGATGGGTGAAACAGAAACAGGAAAAAAAATCGTTTTTTCTTATTTTTAAAGGAATCTTTTAGATTTTGCTTTCAAACTTAGGAGGTATTTTTGCCACTTGAAAAAAATTATAGCATTATAAACACTTGTTTTTATTTTACCAGTGGTATTCATGAGACCATTTTAATTAATTTAAATAATAAAAAAAGTTGTACGCCGATGGTTTATCGCAATTTTGATAACAAATCTAGATATTCTGACCAATTCTAATAAAAATGCTCTCTATAGTCATTTCGCTAAAACGAACCGTTTTCGAGAAAAAAAAATATTTTTGTTTGCATGTGCACCTAATATCTTAGATTTGCAAATGTGATGTAAATAAAAACGAATTGAAATAGCGCAAGTTATTTTAATTTAATTTGAAAACCTCAGATATTAGGTGCATTTACAGTAAATCTGGACTCGAGCATTTCCAGTCACTCACCTGCGGGCTTTTAATGATAAAATTGTCACTATCTTGCATATACATACTTGCAATGAATGCACTATATTCAGACTTAGAAAAGAAGATGGAATGAAACAGAATTAATACTTTATGTAAACATCTATTCGTTTTTGCGAGAACATGCGTATATTTAACTATATTGTCAGGTAATAAAGCTTCTTAAGGGAGAAAAAATTAAGTTTGCTAGTGATTTACAATATTTTTACACACGACAAACATGCACAAGTATACCTACGATACGATCTATTTTTAATATATACTTGCACCTAATGGAAATAATTGCTAACACCATATAAAGAAGAGTTAGAAAGGAGTGGAGTATCTATAAAACTTATTATGAATTGAAAAAAAAATCCCGATGGTCTGTAGTCAGCGGAAAGGTAAATTTCTCAAAATTCATTGAATTGAAATTTTAACAACTTTTTCATTGGTATACCTACATGTCATTACCTAAAATTGCCGTATGTGTCATAGCCTTGCGGTTAGAGGTTTTTGTTTTGGCTGTTGAATATAAAGCAGACAGGGTTCGCGTTCCACTTCAAGGCAGAAATTTTTTTTTCGCCTATTTATTTTCAATAAATATTGTAACGGGCATATAAAAGTGACTAGGATATATTTATTTTCAAAGTTTATTTATTTCTACAGTATTTATATACACACACGAAATATCCATAACTATATACAATTTATATTCACTATTTATCTAACTTAACACTATTTATATTTACACTGCACTATTTATAACTATGTACAATTTATATTCAACTATTTACAATTTATATTCACTGCCCCAGACTTACTCGTCTGCACCGGGCGATTGCCCCTGACTGACTCACTGACTCCGCAGCGTTCTCCAATATGTAGGCAAGCAGATAGGCTCTCGTATTTTCTTCACCCATCTTCCGATGCCAAGAGAGCTCTCCCGAACCTACGCGAAGTTACTAGAAGCTTCGGGAATATGTCTTGACCCAGGCATGCATGGCTGACCAATACCAATATCGGTATGCAACACACCACCCGGGTCCCACCAACGTCCGCACTCGCTAAGGTGCTCTGCCTTCCGACGAATCGCACACGCCCACCATTAAGGCACCGATCACCGAAGCCAAGTTCGTTACAATATACTATATATTTTTTTAATCAGGGTCTATATTAAGATCTCCAGAAAATGTACAATTACATCAAATTTATATTGAGTGTTCATGTTTTAGCAATATTTCTTATTTTTTCTTTATTAATTTTTATTTTTTTATTTGTGCATCTTATGGAAAATTGCTTCGAACAAAAGTTGTAGATACTGATTATATCTATAACCTAAAATTATTTTTGATGATATTTACACTACGGCTCTTTTTTAATATTTTTTTTAAATGTTTGAACGGTCGCCATTTTGATACTACTTACCCGATATTGCCCAATAACGAACTCGGAGAGATTGATTTTTGTAGCAAATTTGAACATGATACCTCCACAACTGTGACCTCTATCGTGTTAACAAATTTCGTCATATCCTATATATATATATATATATATATATATATATATATATATATATATATATAATATATATATAGTAGGTGAAAGTACGGCAGTACGTGTTAAATAACAAAGTGTTAAAAGAAAATGAGAGTTCGCCGAAGTTATATGGGGATTAAATAATAAAACTCTTTTTGCTGTCCAAGCTTTCGGAACTCATTATTTCCATTCTCAAGGCTATAAAAATATAAATGAAAAAATATTAGTTTGGAGTGATTTCACAAACTGAATTTGAAACTTACTCTGCAAGTGAGGATTATAATTTAAAACGGTATAGACTGTACACAGTAATTACACATTAAAACAGTAGTTAAGATAATATTTAAAAGGTGGAAATACAATTACATGTTTCTTGGTACTGTCACATTTCTAGAACAACTAATTCTCTGAAAGGGGTTGAAGGAAAAGAATGGAATGTACAGGAAAATATTTAAACAGTTTTTTTCAAATTTTTAGAACACTGGGTGGGAGATCAAGATTCCACAAAACATAGAAGTGGTACACTGGGCATATAACGATTGATACCATAGAAGACACAGAACTCAAAACATAAAAGTGTATTCATATCAAAATGTATGCAAGCTTCAAAACAATCCTAACCTATGTACGATTATTTACGTTATTGGCGGAAAATTTTGAAATCAAGTAGGAGTAAACAGAGCTGAGTCCACGTAAATAGGTACAAGTGTTCATAGCCCTCGGATCTTTCGTAATTTCTATCATTTCGTGTATTTTTCTTTTGATTAAATTGGACTCATTGGCTAGAATGTGCACACCTTCAAAATTAGGAGTATGCCGTTTCTCATGGGCATGTCTCGCTAAGGTACATTTATTGGTTTGACCATTTCTATAATCACTTTTGTGGGAAGTTATTCTGTTTTTAAGTAGCCTCTGTGTTTCACCTATATACACTAGATCACAATCATGACAAGGAATAACATATACAACATTCCGTCTTTTCTCCGTAGGTATTCTATCTTTTATATTAGAAAAGTGTTTACCTAATAGATTCACATTTCTTTTAGCCACTATACAGTTGTGAATGACATCCTTGATGATATTAGTTAGTTTTGGAGTGAGGTCTTTGATCCAAGGAGTGGAAAAATAACATATTTGTCCCTGTTGTCTTTGTGACGGGTGATTTGTAGAGGAATCTGGCCGATTGTCTATGAATGGATTACTGTACAGCAGTTTACGTAACAGTTTATTTGGGTAAGAATTATTCAGTAATATTTGATATAATTTGTCTATGTTTTCCTTTACTAAAGTTGAATGACATATTTGCTTAATCCTATTTTTCAGTCCTAGAACTAAATTAACCTTCATTCTTTCATCAGATAATTCAAATAGCGACCGCTATTAGTAGGTTTCTGATACCAATCAAGTATGATGGTTTGATTTCGAATACGAATACTTCTGGTATCTAAAAAGGGAACAGAATTGTTTTGCTCCTTTTCGATTGTAAATTTGAAGTTGACATCATAAGCATTGAAGATTTGTAGGACTATATCGTCAGCATTAGCTGGAATAAAACAAATTATATCATCAACGTACCTTTTGATGAAGGGAAATTGAAATGGTAATTTTGGCAAACAATCATCCAATAGATCATCCATTACAAAGGCCGAGATTATGGGTGAAATGGTGGAGCCCATTGGTGTACCAAAAACTTGTAAGTAATTCTCTCCTTGGAAAGCTTTAAAGTTCATATTTGATAGTACCGTGTTTACTTTCCAAGGAGAGAATTACTTACAAGTTTTTGGTACACCAATGGGCTCCACCATTTCACCCATAATCTCGGCCTTTGTAATGGATGATCTATTGGATGATTGTGTGCCAAAATTACCATTTCAATTTCCCTTCATCAAAAGGTACGTTGATGATATAATTTGTTTTATTCCAGCTAATTCTGACGATATAGTCCTACAAATCTTCAATGCTTATGATGTCAACTTCAAATTTACAATCGAAAAGGAGCAAAACGATTCTGTTCCCTTTTTAGATACCAGAAGTATTCGTACTCGAAATCAGACCATCATACTTGATTGGAATCAGAAACCTAATAATAGCAGTCGCTATTTGAATTATCTCTCTTACCATGATGAAAGAATGAAGGTTAATTTAGTTCTAGGAATGAAAAATAGGAGTAAGCAAATATGTCATCCAACTTTAGTAAAGGAAAACATAGACAAATTATATCAAATATTACTGAATAATTCTTACCCAAATAAACTGTTACGTAAACTGCTGTACAGTAATCCATCCATAGACAATCGCCCAGATTCCTCTACAAATCACCCGTCACAAAGACAACAGGGACAAATATGTTATTTTTCCACTCCTTGGATCAAAGACCTCACTCCAAAACTAACTATCATCAAGGATGTCATTCACAACTGTATAGTGGCTAAAAGAAATGTGAATCTATTAGGTAAACACTTTTCTAATATAAAAGATAGAATACCTACGGAGAAAAGACGGAATGTTGTATATGTTATTCCTTGTCATGATTGTGATCTAGTGTATATAGGTGAAACACAGAGGCTACTTAAAAACAGAATAACTTCCCACAAAAGTGATTATAGAAATGGTCAAACCAATAAATGTACCTTAGCGAGACATGCCCATGAGAAACGGCATACTCCTAATTTTGAAGGTGTGCACATTCTAGCCACTGAGTCCAATTTAATCAAAAGAAAAATACACGAAATGATAGAAATTACGAAAGATCCGAGGGCTATGAACACTTGTACCTATTTACGTGGACTCAGCTCTGTTTACTCCTAATTGATTTCAAATTTTGCGCCAATAACGTAAATAATCGTACATAGGTTAGGATTGTTTTGGTATCAATCATTATATGCCCAGTGTACCACTTCTATGTTTTGTGGAATCTTGATCTCCCACCCAGTTTTCGAAAAATTTGAACAAAAAACTGTTTAAATATTTTCCTGTACATTCCTTTCTTTTCCTTCAACCCCTTTCAGAGAATTAGTTGTTCTAGAAATGTGACAGTATCCAGAAACATGTAATTGTATTTCCACCTTTTAAATATTGTCCTAACTACAGTTTTAATGTGTAATTTTAATTGTGTATTGTATTAGCTTTTAATACCACTATGAGGAATTCTTCAACTGTGTACAGTCTATACCGTTTTAAATTATAATCCTCACTTGCAGAGTAAGTTGCAAATTCAGTTTGTGAAATCACTCCAAACTAATATTTTTTCATTTATATTTTTATAGCCTTGAGAATTGAAATAAATAGTTCCGAAAGCTTGCACAGCAAAAAGAGTTTTCTTATATAAGCCCCATATAACTTCGGCAGAATTCCCATTTTCTTTTAACACTTATATATATATATATATATATATATATATATTTATTTATTTATTTATTTATTTATTTATTAACCAGTATTATACATACAATTAAAACTGCATTTTAATATTAACCTACAGAAGTATATGATAATACTTGTTCGTAGGACTGGTACCAAAAAAAAAATGAAAAAGACGCCTATCCAAGGCGATCAAAATAAAATAATATTCAAGATAAGAGAAGGGTAATATAAATAAATATAGAATAAAGAATAATAGTAATAGTAAAGAGAACATTTGACCTTTTTTTAACAAAATTTATATTATTACTTAACTTAATGTAAAATAGTCATCCAATGTTAACAAAACATAACAAGCAATATGTAAACATATTTTATCCTCCTTTTATGGTATTCCCTGCAATCCATTTCATTAATAATCTTTTCCTGGCATTATTTTTTTTAAATATTTTGAGATCATTTGGAAGGTTGTTGTATAGTCTTATGGCTCTTATATATATATATATATATATATATATATATATATATATATATATATATATATATATATATATATATATATATAAACTTTTGAACCAAATGTTTTTTTTGGTCTAAGTTATAGACATTCAATTGATTTTTATGTTTGTATTTTTACTATTGAAAAGTTTTAAAATTGACGATGACGATCAAAAGGCGTTAATATTGCAAATCATAAATGCAGGCTGGTAAGGAAATGGAAATGCTCGAGTCCAGATTTACTGTAAATATGGGTTATGAATATAATTCGTCAAGTTGTAATTTCATGGAAGGAATTTTTGGGGTGGTGAGAAGCGATAGAATCACTTGATGAAAATGTACTATTAAAGCAGAATTCTTATACAAAAAACATACCAAAAATATTTTTTACAAAAAATTGGACCGACGTTATTAGTTGGTGCACTGAAAAGTATAAAATAATATTAATTCTGTTGGTGGTGCTACTTTTGAAGTTGTGCAGTTGCAGGTAGATTGATAACTTTTGGCACCAACTTCACAAGTACCACCACAAACAGAATTAATATTATTTTATACTTTTCAGTGCACCAACTAATAACGTCGGTCCAATTTTTTGTAAAAAATATTTATTTCACACTTTTGAGTGTAACATTAGTCCCGAAAATCGTTGAATGTTCACTATACCATATCAATGAAGATAGTACTTATCCTATTACCCACGTATATTCCTTGCTTGTAGTTGTTATTATAGAGATCTCAGAACATCGCTGCGGAAATACGCTTGAATATTTTAGTTGTTACCATTTTAACACCGATTTAACTCGAAAACCGTAACTCTAAGGAAAAAATGTTCATTATAAATGTTGCTACAAATAATTATATCTTTCATGTAGTATCGAAAAATTTTCAATTTTCGAAAGAAATTGTCCTCTCCACATAGCAAAAATACATATTTAACATGCGTCTATCTTGAAAACCGTAGCACTTTTGAAAAAATGTTCAATTTAAACGTTTCCGGATATTATCCTATCTTTAATTATACCAACTCAGATTTTCGATTTTCGAGAAAATTCGCCCCCACCACCCCTTCGGGGGCGGTTTTCGGAGGGAAGGAGATTTCGGATTTGCGTTTTTATGAATATGGGACCATTTCTCCTTCTTTCAAATGAACCCAAAATCATCAAAATCGGAGCACGTTAAAAAAAAAAGCAGACAGTCGAATTGTATACCTCCTCCGTTCGGGGTTCGTCGGTCAAAAATTGTATCGGTGTGGTTCAGCTCTTACTGAGCATACGAGAAAGATGTGAGGTTTTTTGTTGAGTTTTGCAGAATATAGCTCTCACCTCCAAAAGTTTTACATTGGGAATGTTTTTTGGGGATTCAAAGTTATAACTTTTATCTTTAGGAATATTTTTCGAGGTACAATTTTTGCTCTCAGCCTTTCCTAAAAAATCTGAGAATTAATTTACGGAGAATAATTCAAGCACGCGGGAGATTCGGTAGGAACATTTCATACCAAAACAGTAAATACAACTTTTGAGAGTTATTAAATAAATATTTGTCAAAAATAATCTACGCTTGTTATTCTGGCATCTGCACGTCACGACAGGGAAATTATCACTCATTATTTTGCGACAGAATTTTTTGTTTAAAAATTCAGGTTGTCGTCATACCAACCTGTTAAAATCAAAGCATCTGATTTGATTAAAAGAACAAGTATAAAATTCTCATTTTAGTTTATTCGATTAGCCATTTTATAAAGTACAAACAAGTGTGATTTTTTATTTAATGACATTATTGTTTGTAAAACTGCCAAGATTCTCTTTGCACTTAGGAAAGTAAATGATACAAAAATTATTAGCTGGTTTTTCACTCCTCTTATAACATAGTATAATACCTGGAAAAATAAAGTTATATGGCTGTTTATCTGTCTGACAATTATTTCTCAAATGTAATCTAACTCACGAATAGCTAATTAACCTCAATTTCAGGGAGGTGAAACAAATATATTTCATAAGCAATGTAGAGCAAAACAGCATGCTTCTATTTTCTTCGATGCAAAAACGTTATCAGAATACCTGATTGTCAAGAAATCGAACGAAGTACAACTGCCAGTGTAAGTTCGAGGAGTTTATACAATGTGTATGATTGTGCTCGTATTAGGTATTTTGTTTCTATTACAATAATCTATTGAAATATAAATAATATAAATTCATAATATAAATAATTTATTAATCGCCAGATTGTTTTTGAAATAAAAAATGTTCATAATAAGTTTGTAATGAAGGTAGAATCGAGAGAGACATTACGTAAAATTGACTGATATTGTTAATTCTTAGATAGTCGAGTTATTTGTGAGATCCTTTCTAATTATTGAAAAACATATGTTTTTCCTATTTGTCTAATAATCACTGCCTATTTTTTTTATTATTTGACGCAGGGGTGCCAGAGCGGGTACTTAGGCCAATTCGGCCCATTGTGCCTCTCCCCCTCGCTCCTCAGACCTACGGTTCCCCGAGTATCCCGACAACCTGGTCCAGATATCTCAGGATTGCCGCAGACGAGGTGCGTCTGATTTTGGTCAGATCCGGCCACTTCAGTCCTAGGCTAGCCTTACGAACGTCGGATAAAGCGGGGCATTCTGTGAAGAGATGCTCTACTGTTTCTTCCTCCTCCATGCATGCCCGACATGTCGGGTCGTCGATGACACCCATTGTACGTAGGTGTTTTTTTAGCGCAGCATGCCCGGTCCAGATGCTTACAAGTGAGCGTAGTTTGACCCGGGGCAAAGCTAGGCAGTCTTCTGCCCGTTTTCGGCATGGCTCCGTGATGAAGTTTTTGTTCTGTCGACAGCCCACAATTGAGTTCCACCTCTGACAGTGTCTGAGATGTGTGTCCTCTTTAATGAGGTTGGCCATGATTAGTGATGCTGCGAGACTGGTCTTGGTCTTGCAGTCTTGGTCTTGGTCTTGCAAAATTGCAAGACCAAGACCGAGACCAAGACCGTCTATGCAAGACCAAGACCCAAGACCAAGACCAATACTGGGATGCAAGACCAATACCAAGACTAACCTGGTCTTGGTCTTGGTCTTGCTGCAAGACTTGCGAGACTTGCAAGACTCTTGCAGTTCCGTAACCAAACACCAAATTGGTAGGAAACATATTATTTTGCTCAATGATAAGTTAAGAAACGCTAATAAATAACCTAATCAATTTAATCTTTGAACTCCCTTATTATCGATCTTTATTTTAGAAATTCTAAAAATATTGAATTAAAAGTTGTTGGGTGAAAAGCGTGTTCATTTTACGCTTCTAGGATTTCCGGATTTCAAAAAATTCTGAATCACCCTATACCTATACCGTACTTTCAATCCTTCTAGGATTTCCCTTACCAAGCTGTTTTCAAAGAATCCCGATAGTTCGTTACCAGGGGAAGGTAAACTACACGGTTTTTTATTTTTATAATTTTTTCTATCGCGCAGAATGTTTTAAGCAAACGTTAAAAATCATCTATAAATCTGATATCTTTTTTATGACATTTATCCAGTCACTTTTGGAGATATTTGAAATTTTAGATTACCCTTATTTTGAAACAATTTTTTCGATCATGCTCATTAACTAACTCAACTAAGATATTCACACGACTGACTTTTTAAATAGATACCTAGTTTTATAAATGCGCGTATTAACAAATCTCTACCTGTTTTTAATTTTCATTTTTTGGAAAAAGCTTTCTAAAAAAATTGAACTTAGTTTTATAAACCAGAAATACTTTTGATCGCTTTCAGAGATTCTTTCTATTTTATTAAAGAAAATGGTACAAAACCATTGTAGAATGAGCAAGAGAATGAGTTATGAAATAGAAGTATAAAGTAGAAGTATGTAGTAAAATGAGCACTCAGTTGGGACGGATGATACCAAGAAAACACAAGCAGACTAAGTCGCGCAAGTAAGATACGTCTCTCATATGTGAATGGTGATTATTAATTTATAAACTTTATTAATTACTTACGCATCTCACTTGTTCTAACTTAATTCTACAAGCCTAGTTTTATTCTCATTACTTATTCTACAATGGTTTGGTACCATTACAATACCAGGCCTGTTTGTTCTGGACAATGACAATTTTTTATACGGTCGATATTTATCCATTTCGAATGATAATATAATTACAGGCAATCTTATAAGATTATGAATTACATACTTCCCATACATATTTCTTCTTCATTTAAATTAAGCAATTACGGTTTAGAATCGCAACAACTTTTCACACTAAAAAAAAGATCCAAATTTTTGCAAGAGTCTTGCGAAGTCTCGCAAGTCTTGCAGCAAGACCAAGACCAATACCAAGACCGTATATGCAAGACCAAGACCCAAGACCAAGACTAAGGATTTGATGCAAGACCAAGACCAATACCAAGGGTGCAAGACCAAGACCATGTCGGTCTTGGTCTTGGTCTTGCTTTGCGCATCACTAGCCATGATGTGCGGTGTGATGGGTACTGCCGGTTCGGGCCCACAAATTGTTCCCGACGAAGCAGCACCCGCCAGCTTACCCGCCTTTTCATTGCCCTCATTCCTATCATGTACTGGCACCCAAGCTAGTTCCACCACATTTTCATTCGCTAGTTCCGACAGTTCGCGGTGGCAGTTCAGCGTGGTTTTCCCGTCGTACCTGCTCTTTTCAAGCGCTTTTAAGGCGTCTTTACTGTCTGTGAAGAAGCGTATACTCGTCCTCGCACCTTGCTCATGCGTACCGCATTAGCCCCTCGAGTTAGTGCTATTAGTTCCGTTTGTAATACGGTGGCATACTTCCCGAGCGGTTGTTGTAGAGATAGTTGCAGGTCTTGACTGAAGATTCCTATGCCTGTACTGTCCCTCTTTTTAGAACCACCAGTGTATACGTCTATTGTCGGCACAGTGCGTTGGTCTGCTTCTTCCCAACAAACGTGGTATTTGCATTTGCTGACTAGGGGTGCAAGGGCGAGGCGTGCTCATAAGCAATCATAATCCGCCCAGTGAGTGCGTTGACTCGCTTGTCTAGGTCCTTCACAGACGATATCTGAGTAGCCGCCCCATCACTGCCCATGGAAGGCTCCAGGTGTGTTAGGTACGCTTCCCTGTCTGTCTTCCAGGGATTCCGGTACGGCTCTTTTGATATCTTGACTGCTAAAAGTCTAATTATCATCCATTTGTGATCAGAGAGGGTGGCTTCGGAGCTGATCTTCCATTCCACGATTGATTTGGAGAACTCTTGTGTCGCGACTGAGATGTCAATCACCGTCTGACACCGCGAGGTTACGAACGTGGGTTCGTTCCCTCTGTTGAAGATTTCCAAATTTGTCCCTAACAGGTATTCTAGTAATGCCCTACCTCTGCTGTTGCAGTCTTCGCTGTCCCAAGCGAGTTATGTTTTTTGTACCAAAAGGTGTTTTCTCCCCTGCTCGCAGAAGTCGACCAGCTTTGCCAGCTCCTTGCTGGGGGGTGGCTCTGTGGCATCTATTGGCAGGTAAGATGACGCAACAATAACCTCTTCTTTGCCCTTTCCGAAGTCCAGGTGCACTTGGACAGCCGTTAGGTCGCGTCCTGAGTGTCCTGTCAGTCTAGGTGGCTGGCCACTGCCTCCCTGAAATACCGTGCCGCATAGACAAACTTTGTCTGCCTGGCGCGCGTTTGCTCCCCGGCCTTCGCCCTCTTTCCAGGACGAGTCCCAGGTGAGGGCGTGTTACCGGGCGGGCGTTGGCGCTTGCCGGTCGCCACACCGCTTTGAGCCGACAGGGTTTTACCCCCGCTCGTGCCCACAGTGGCCGCGCCCGACTTAGTTTTGATGGGAGAGCTGCTCCGTCCGTCTTGCTGCTGCTGCAGCGCCTTGCGCTTCTGCAGCTGCCTCCTTGCTGCCCCCGACAGCTTCTTCTTCAGAGGGTCATTCGGTACCACTGGTCTGGCCAGATCGCCCGCAGCCCCTCCTTGCTGCTCCAAAGTTTTATTAGTGTCCATAGATCGTTGTTAGTATTTATCCCTCGGGATCCCCACCCGCCACGGAGCCCGCACTGGGGACGCTGTATCAGCGCCAGGGCTACCCGAGAGATACCAGTCCCACACGGACAGTAGGAGCGGTCGCTCACAGTACCGGCGCCCCACTCCCCCATCGCACGATCCATGATCCCTAGGGACTCACCCAGCCGGCCCTCTGACGGGACAGCACAGCCGATTGATCAAGGTGGGTTAGTCTCGACCGTCCGTCTAGTGGAACTCAGGGCCAAAGAGGAGTGTTGCCGGACTTCCGGCCTCCCGAAGCGAGTCCCGGAGTCGACTCAGCCACCAGGATCCCGTCATCCCAAGACAAGGATCGCCCTGCACGGCACAAATACAGGGGTGCCACTAAGTACCCGGTACCCTTGCCGCAGCACAGACATGGACGGGGGGTTGTTCTTGGTCGCTCCTGAGAACTACTTGCCTGTTGATCCTCCCCGACGAAAGCATTCGCCGAATAGTTCCAACGCGTCTTCCTTTCAGGAGCCTTACTGGTTCAGGCTGACTACGTGTAGTCAGTCTAAGTATCCCCACGTCCCAGGAGAGCCCATTTTATTGAGGTCCAGTTTATCGAGGATACCCCTTACTAGGAAGTCTAGGCCCTCTATTCCCAGGGGCTTAAACCTCTCCACCAGCGCCAAGGTCCTACAACCCCTTGGACTACCTATTTATCTGACGATTGAATAATCATACCTTAATTATTTAAATCCTTTTAAATATTCTTGCATTCTTGCCATTCTTAGCATTTGGAAATTGTGAGATCACTTCTTGGGCGCGACGAATTAATGCAGAGCATTAACTGAAACACTATATTATTTAGACCGACTGGACTTATAAAATGTATTTTTTTAAAATTCATGTTTCTAGAAATCTACTGTAACGAGTTTGTGATATAATGTCGACGCCATTCCGTGGAGGCGTGTGCGATTCGTCAGAGGGCGGAGCATTTTGACGAGTACGGATAATAGTGGGGCCGGGATGGCGTGAGTGTAAGGCATTCTTCTTGTTTGTAACCTAAGACAAAAAAAATACTTGTTCGGATTTAAACTGTTTCAATAATTATTGGTAATAAACTAACAATATTAGCATTTTTACTTTACACCAGTAGTGCAAAATGGAATTTTGATCGTTTGATAAAAACTAATGTCATCAAATAAGAAGCTACCCTGGCTTCTATTTTTCACATTGTTGATAAAAAATAAGTTTTGTGGATATAAGTTTGAATGCGCTGCGAACTGTGGTAGGGTTGTAATTGAGAAAATGAGAAAATCGTATGAGATAAAAATATACAGGGGGTCCAATTCAAAACTAGAAAAATAACCGGCTTCAAGTTCATTCATTCACTGTGTGAATTATTATTTATGTCAATCCATTTTCGAATTCAGTATAATGCATTTGTCCATAGGTTCAAAGAATACCGCTCTTCTAATTTGCTCTGTTGTCTGGTACCAACCACGGTTATATGTTCGGACCCATTGGAAATGTAACTCATCGATATTTGCCCTTTTAATCATCAAAAATTCCTGTGTAGCTACATTTTTTTCTAGAAGTTAGATTTGGCATTGTTCGATGAATCCGATGATTAAAATGCAATCATAATTTCTTCTATGAAATAATAACTTTTTCATTTGAATGGACTGAGTTAATTAATCTTTCCTTTAATTGTGAAAAATTGTGTAAAAATTTATGCAGAAAAGTAGAAACATTCTTCTGAAATGCATCACTTATCAAAACAAATGGTTCTTGTTTATTTGTTTATTGGTGTAGTTACATTTTTTTCTAGAAGTCAGATTCTACTGCGCGTTATGGAGGCGGCTCTTACCATTGTCTGATGAATGCGATAAGTAAAATGCAATCATAACTTCTTCTATCAAATAATGACTATGTTGCTATGAATATGACATACGTATTGAATAATTTCAAATATTTTATGGTGAGATTTATAAATCTGTAGGGAGACGTCTCAATAACATACACCTTTTTCTTTGACCGGCAAATTACATGTCTGTAAATCATAGAGATATAGTAAGTATTATGACAGCAGTGCTTCCTGTATTATTGTTGGCACCTGCCAAAAACGGCGACATAAACCATAACAATCAATTCGTTTGGTAGTATGTGAGCCCTCTGAACCTGTAGAATAATTCAAAACCTATGAATATGCCAAATAAACTCTATTTTGTCGACCCCTTTTTATAAAACATTATGTAAATTGAGTGTATCCTATGTTTTCATTATATATTTGAAGTCAACTGTGGGAGATGCCCAAGTCGCTGCGCGGATACATCTCATACGAAAATCCGTGCTGGCTGACATTCATTGGGATGGAAAACCGTGAAAGCAAAATTTTCCGCTGGCGCATAAATTCTACCGATAACACACAGGTTTAGCACAAGACAAGAAGTAGAGAGAGAGAGAGAGAGAGATTACGGTTCTTTTGTAAACGTCCCAGATGCACCATTGCATCTCTGCCTAACTGCCTCGCTGTGACAATAGACCGAGGAATTATGGCTTGCTTTATCATAATAAACAAATTAGAATGCCGAGTAAATGGGAAGCCCATAGAGCCAGTTTAGCGTACAAAGTAACAAGGTCAATGTATTACGTAGGAAGTTTCGTCTATAGTATACAGTCGCCTTTGTATAGATTGAGAAAAGGTGGTAAAAAGCAAGAGAATTATGCAAATTGGATTTGCTAGGAACAAAGCCACTATTATTTATCTCAACTTGTTGTCGTCCAATCATTTAAAACCCTATCCAGGGCTTCGTAGAAGCAAATCCTACAAAGAATCGGTGCTACAACATTAATCCATTACATTCTTCAGAACTTTTTGACAAGGCGACTGCGTTACCATAGGATCTTCCAGTGCGGGATTAGGAAGTTATCCTTTTGTACAGTTCAGGTCATCTTCCGAAATACCTATCTAGATTCATGATATATATACCTACATAGTTAACATTTCAAAGTAAACTTTTCCACGGAAAGATAGGAAAAGAAGGCAACTCCGTATTGAAACATACAAAATTATGAGCCTTATTCAATATCCTATTTCAGCTAAGAGAGCTCTTTTAAAATCTATTCAAAAGAGATTTTCTCTCTCCTTGGTTTGAATATCTCTTTGAAATAGTAATTCGAAATTGGTAGTTCAGTGCTAAGGACCGTTTTTGGATGCAAAGCTGAAAGAGAAAATTTCTTGACAAACAGGATAGTGTAGGTACTACGGAAACACACTTAAATATGGAAGAAGCAGTGCAATTTAAATAAACCACTTTATTAAAATTATAGTTTGGGAAAAACAGAAAAATATAATTTAGTTTTGATAAGAAATAAAAAGTAAAAAATAATTTCTTGCAAACAAAGAAGTAATACACGAAAAAATAGCTGCAATCCAAGAAAAGCCTGGGTTGCTATGTTCATACATCTTTTTTAATGACATCTTTAAAGAATAGTCTTTACTGATGGAAAATTACTACTGATATCAAGCACCTCACGCTTTTCTTTAATTGAAATTATCTTTTCGTCAATCTGTGGATTCTTGGTTTGTTAAAGTTTATTTTTCTACTTTTCAGTTCTTATTGAAACCGAAGTGTGTTTTTCTAGTTCTAGTTTCTAGTGATTGTTCATTTAATATTTATGTCAAAGATATCACTAGGTCATTTTCTGATATACAGATGAACTTTAATCAATATATTGTTTTGTAATTATTGTATTATCATAGGTTCTTAATAAGTGTTGAAAATTTTAACTTAGATATCTGGCTGTCCGTGAGAATTCAATGGAAAGATGGTGTAACATTCATACATACAGGACTACCAACTGTGAAAATACCTAATTTCTGGCTAACTATATTTATTTTACTCTAATCAAAATTAACCATAACAATTTTTTTGAAGAAAATTTGTTTTCAACAATTTAAATGATCCCCCATTCGTTGAGTGGCGGACCTGCGACCCGTTATTTTTTTCGAAGATTATAGTTAAGCCGGATGGACTAAGTTAATCTTTTATTTAGATTGGATTAAAATAATCACACAGTATAGTTGACAGTATTACAAGTAGTTGATAAAAAACAGGTGAACAAAATTTAAAAATATATTTTCACAAAATGTTGGTAGATACAGGAAAACAATCCAGTGCCCGTTTTTAGAACCACGAATTGTAAATAATGGTGTAAAGATTTTGGGGCAGTAATTAAAAGTGCAGTTGGAATAAGGAGAAAGAAGCAGAAACATTTTTCTGAAATGTATCACTTACCAAGACAAATCGTTCTTGTTTATTTGTTCATGGTGCCAAATTTGCGAGTCATGGAAATACTTCTTCCTGAGATTTGGAAAGCGTTGGCTTTGCATTTCTCCTAAACATCCAGATATTATGTCAAACAAGTTCCTTTTCATGAATGGCAAGATTGTCACTTGAGCTGGGATTTAATCGTAGTTCTGAGTGCATTAGTTTTGCAGGTTTTCCATATAAATTTTCTACACCTTTTTTCTTAATATTGTTGTTCTTAATCTAATAATCTGCCTGTGAAGGTTAGCGTCTTCTTGACGATTGTTATTAAATTCCGAATCTATAAAATTACAGAAGTTCTCCGTCAACATACCTCAAACGTACTGTTCTGCTTTGTAATGTAGGTACTTATTTGTTATAAAACACTTGAAACTATCTATAACAAGCAGTTCTTTGCCTTTCTCACTTAACATCTACACAATTTCCATTTGGAGATACCTTCTACAATGTTGTATAACAATAGCTAACTTTATTCCACACACAGTGCTCTTAATTGATATCCAATAAAAATTTCCGATAATGTTTTCGGGAAACTAATAAGAATATTCAATTATAAGTACAGCCTGTGGGGTTGTGCGCCATCATTGAAGATAATGTGTTATTTGTACTTGTAAAAGTCCGCAGGTGGTTGATAATCAGACCGTATCACGACGGTGGGCCGTCTTCAATGTCATATTAGCAACTCCAGTAGAATGATGGACCATGCATAATGCTCCTGTTTTTTGTTATTGAATAAAATAATAACATCGGAAAAATATTAATATTTAGTAGTTAAGGAAAAAACTCATTTTTGGATTGAATAAGGATTTGTCAAAATAATGGTCTTATTTATTTCATTCTCATTAAAAGAGATCAACAGATAGATGTGGTCTCTTGTCATTATTTATGTTTTGTTTACTAAAAATATCAGAATACTTGTAACGAGAGTAAGAAATATACTCACTGACATAAAATTCGGGACAACCAAACATTAGATCAAATTTAATGTATGAAAATTTTGTACCTCTTGTTTTAAGCTAATCAGATGCTTTGATTTTGACAGGTTGCTATGAAGACACTGAGTTATTGTCCATAAATTTTTTCTCAGTCAGGATTTTTCTTAAGAAAATATCCATCGGCTGTGGCCCAAAAAATTTCACCTCGAATAAAATGTTGGAAGTTTTTCAAGCTCTAGAGAGATTATAAGTGATAACTTTTTCTTCCATAGTCTGATTTCAAACTTTTTTATTTAAAAAGTAGATAATTGTTTTGTTTTTAGTTAATTTTCTTCAATTTTCAACAATACACTTTACATGTTGAAATATAAAAGAAAATTTCTTAACACTTTGTAGAGTAATTTTGCAAATTTGTTTTTTCTTCTGGGTATTTTTATCGGTTTAAGAGATATGAATTTTGTCAATAAACATTAAAATTTTTGATCAAGTTAGCACCTCCTCTAGCTCTAATAACAGCTCATAAAAGTCGATTCATTCCTCTAATTAGGTTTTGGATATCCTCTTGTGGAATACCTAACATGTCTTATACATGTTCTATCGGATTGATGTCAGGACTACCAGCGGGCCAGCGCATACGGTTTATTCCAACCTCTTCTAAATATTGGGCCAATATTCTGGCAGTATGTGGAAGTGCCTTGACATGCATGAAAACAAATTCGTAACCGATAAATTTTGCAAAAACAACAGCATGTTGTGGCAGAATTTCTTCAATGTGCATTCGGGCAGTTAAAGTCCCTCTTTCAATAAAAACAATTTTTGTTTGAGCCCCGCACCATAATCGATCCACCACCAAAGCTAACCGTTTCGCTAAAATTACATTGGGTGAATCTTTCCACTTGCCGTCTACATAATCTTTCGTCCATCAGGTGACCTCAGGGAAAATCTGGACTATTCTGAAAAAAGAGCTTGGCTCCACTCTTGAAGGTTCCAGTTAATATGATCTCGCGAAAAAAGAAGCCTGTTAACGCGATGCTGTCTGAGGAGCTGTGGCCCATTTGCCGGTCTTTTGGCCCGTAAATTAAATTCATTAAGTCTTCTTCTTACTGTTATTTCATTTTCAGCAATTTAACAGAATCCTTGATGTTCGTTTCTTATCACTACTGCACTGGTATGCCGATCTCTTAAAACTGAGAATCTAATGAAGCGATTATCAAGGGCGGAAGAAGCACATTTTTTTCCAGATCCAGGTCTTCTGCCATAACTTCCAGTTTCACAAAATCTTGCAACGGCTCTTTCCACGTTAGATTTTGTAGAACCTACCATATCAGCCAGTTATCTATATGAATAACCAACATCATGCAGAGCAGCGGCTCTAGCTGAATCTTCGGATGAGAATGGCATCGTGAAATAAAAATTAAACTCTGAATTCCTCCACAAAACGATTTAAATGCTCGAAATGTCTGATAAAACTGTTGAGAAATGCAGAATACGTTTCCAAGGAAACCTAAAAATTCCAAACAAATCCATATTGTTTTCAATAATTGTTGCAAAAATTGTAATGTTTATTTCAAAAATACATACTCTTGAATCGATAACGATACCGAGAAGAATAAAACAGCAGTATTTTAAAAATGAATAAAACTCTGCAGAAAAACATATCTATTGTAGTTTACATGGCAGAATGACTACAGAGTGTTAAAAACTTAAGAGATTTTTTTTTCTTGTATATTTCAATATATAAATTGTAGGAATTTTAAAAAGTGAACAAAATTAATTAAAAACGAAAAAATTATCTACATTTTGAAAAAAAAAGATTATAAGCAGTATAAGCAGTATAACTTTATTTGACAGAGGAAGAGATTGGAAATAAAAAATCATTCAAATCTCAAGTGGTTCTTATTCCCTAAACCTATAGTAAAATAAAATAGTTGGTTTAACATAAATATTAAACTTGACAAACACATAATATCCCGAGGCGCTGACACTTGTTGAGAAATAAATTCTTCAAGTAAAAAAAAAACGATTTGAGTCTCCTTAATAAACAATTAACTGAGGAATCAATAAATTTAAAATGTATCTTAAAACTTATCGGGAAGTGTGAGAATCTGCAAGCATGAGATCATATAATTCACGATCAAGTATACAGACCCCTTGATAATGATATCTGGATCTTTGGTATGGAAAATAGAATTCCGAACATATATTTCAGTATTTCCTGAATAAAACATGTTTCAATTTCATTTTCTCGTGTTACGTCCTTGCATCGGCGAGAGCCCACATTTCATTCTTGTGATGACCCCGCAAAAATAATGTCTGATAAGGGCGAAAAGCACGATAACATGGCCTCCCGCCAGCTTTCCCAGTTCCAGCAACAAATCAAAGGTTTACTGCGCTTTTGTATCAATCAATCAATCACAATATATCGTCCACGATGTTGTTTGGATGGCTATATATGCCCGAGAGCGTTCGAATGAAGGGGCTCTCGGGCAACCCCTATCCTGGCATAATCTTGCTGAGGGAAGTTTTTATTTATTCCTTGATGTGAATAATCGTCTCGGAAACTTCTCCTTGATAGGACCATAAAATTGTAAGTTTATAGTATTGGAGAATGTCCCAAAATAAGTAATAAAAGATTGACAACAAAAGATGAACTTTACTTTGTCAACATAAAAGTTCTTGAAGAAAGTATTTTTGATTTCACCCTGATAATGCTCGAATATCAAGCATATAGTTCAAGCTCAAAAATTCTAGTCTAGTCAAATCTGGATAGAAACAAAAAATAATTAAGCATTAGAATTTAAAAATCTTCATTCATTTATAATTTATTAGGAACAACATTATAGGTATGTATCCAGTAAAAGTATGTAAACGCAGATCCATACCTTATAAAGCTACTAAACGCTGTATTCGTTAGAGATCTTTTCGTCAACTTCTTTAATTTTGATGTATTTAGAACAGATAAAATGATTAAAACACTATCAAATATCTAGGAGAAAATATAACATAAGTCATTGGAACAGTCTCCAAGAAAGAAACAAACAAGTAAGGAAAGCAGCAACCACTGTAGGCGCATTGAGAAACATAGTATGGAGGAACAACTACCTCAGTTTGGAAACCAATACAAGAATATATAAAACATGTATATGAGAAATACTTATATATGCTATCGAAACCAGAGCTGATACCAAGGGAACCACACAGGCAATAAGAACAGCGGACATAAAAACAATAAAATTAGAAGTAGTAAAGAAGAAGAAAGAGTAGATAGGTCCGAGTATGAAACGACAAGCTCAGGGAAAAATACGATGTCCAAGATATAGTAAGACGAAAAACTAACAGGAATCAACATGTAACGGGAATTGAAGAATATTAATAGCAAAGATTGCAAGAGATGGGAAATCCGAAAGAAAAAGATAACTAGGACAACCACCAAAGATATGGCGAGACAGCTGGTCATCAGTTTTGCAAATAAAATTAAATATTACGTAGTAAATAAAGGTCACGGACCTAAGGTGTGAATAAGAAGAATAGAAGTAATATTCATAATTTTATTTTCTTTTACTTAGCTGGCTTAAGCGTCGTTACCTTCATGAAGATTTTGCAGAGATGGGTCGCCAGAGCTTAATCCTCTGTGCTGGTCATAATTTCCGATAATGTGAGATCGGTTAAAGATTGTAATTGAGGATTTTCCTCGCCTTCTAAATTAAGACCCTTAGGTATTTTACTTGTTCTTTTATCAGGACGTTATTTATCATACCCAATGGTGTAGTGATCTGACTCTACAGGTTACTATTACAGCTATTTTTCACTATTCATATTCAAACCAAGGTCGCATCTGATAATTCCCTTCTTTGATTTCGCCATTATGGTCGTGTCTTCAGCGTATCTTAGGTTCGAGATCAATATTCCTCCCATTGATATATATCGCCGGTTCAGTCAATCCTCCGTGGATTCGCCGAGATATTAAAAAGGATGGGCGAGAGTATACAGCCTTAATCGATAGTATGTTTTCGATTATGAAAAAATCTTGCTTAGAGCTGTATAGATTTCTTATAAAGTAAAGATTCAAAATAATAGATTTTTTAAATGTAAATTCTTTCAATGTACATGCATTTCATTTTTTAGATCTTTAGCTGTGCTTCAGAGATTAGGGAGGACATACAAAAAGCGAGACTCAAGTGCTACTTCATGAAGCCCGTGACAAATCGCTGGTTTTCTGGTCTGGCGTCGCTGTGTCTACAGATTATATTTTTTTACCTCAAAGCTGTGGCAGACAGCTCCACAGTCTGTGTTTTTATAGATCAATTGCTCATTTCGTTTACATAACGTGATGTTATTATTTTCGTATAGGTTTTCCTGTAAACAATGAAATACTATATTCATTTTTCATTTGACAAAACTCTAGCTTCGAAGATAATCTTAATTTTATTTGTTTGTAATTCAAAATAATTTCTGCTGGATATTTTAAAAAATCTGCATGGCCGAAAATAGTTATCTTATTTGCTGAATAACTACTATTTATTAGTAGATAAACTGCAGGATTCATAGCACTCTAGCTCTATGATATGATTTCGAGTATCCGAGAACTGTCTAATACGGTCACGTCAAAACGTCGTCACAAAAATGTCGTAGCAAAAATGTCCTGGTAAATACGTCGCGCTGCCAATAACGGCGATTACAATAACTCTCCGACAAAAACGTTCCGGTGTGAAAATGTAGCCGCCGGCGCCGTGAGAAATTAATTAGCTAAAAAATAAATATAAAGGTTTAAATTTCGCGTCGTTCATATAAAAATTGAGATTTTGAGTAAAATTATTTATTTTGGTTTTGATAATTATTATAGAAGTAATTATTGCTTAATCCTATACCATTTTTATTTAGAACCGGGGAATATTGTAACTATTTCTTTAAATACCTTTGGAAGAAATGTAATAAAACATTACATCTAGGTTAGTACCTAGTAGGTGTTTCAGGAACTGCTAAATCCTGTATGTCTTTAGTTTGGTAAGTTGAGCCCTACACCATTATATATGGTATGTTGATAGAATAACTATGTTCTATACTTTGACATTTCAATTGTCATACACGATGGTTAACCCGCCAAATCCAACACATTCAAACCAAAAAAAATATGTTTTCGTTTCCCTGTATCCATCAATTTCAAGAAAAGAAAAAGCAATAGTTCCGTTAAAGTTTTTTTTTGTTCTTTCTCATTCTTCCTTAGCTATTTCAAATAGACAGCCACTGAATCTTCACCTATTATATTTATACGTTAAACGGTTCAGTGATTATAATATGCGATGTTCCTTACTGTTAACCTAATTTATAAAATGTATCCGTACTTATGTTTTGTTAACTTAACGATGTAACCTCACTTGCATAGTAAGTCTTTTTATATAATTTGTACACTGTATATAATTTTTTTTATAACTACTTTGTATCCTGTTTTTAGCCTTGAAAAAGAAAATAAACATTTTCGAAAGCTCGGTGAGCAAACAGAGTCTTCTCAATTAAGCCCCATTTATCGACAGATTTCCCAGTCTTTATTCTAAGTGTTAGTGATCTAACAAATACTGTCGTACTTCCACCACTAATATATATATATATATATATATATATATATATATATATATATATATATATATATATATATATATATATATAGGTATATATATAGGTATATATATATATAAAAGCTCGGCTTCAATCAAATAATTTTATTGAATACATGACTGCATCCCCAAGAAAGTCTTTTTATTAACACGCTTTTATTAGCATCACTTGTATGTTTGTTTGCATGTAATCAAAGTTTTTGAGCTCGATTTTGCACTACTTTGAGCGATCCGATTTTCTTTAAACTTTGCACACTTATCAATGACTAGTGACAATGCAATAATTTCATGTGTAGGTGCGAGTGCGACTCCTTGATGGGGGTTCCATACCTATATCTCTGAGTTCTATGGGTGGATTCTCGTGGAATTTTCAATATGCATGTGAGTTGGTAGGATATGTGATTGTGTGTAAGTGCAAGTGGGTGTTTTTGATTTCTGGATTAATTTTCGTGGAAATTTCTATCTGTATGTGGGTTGGGGTGTTTTGTGATGTTGTGTACATGCGAGTAGGATTTTTTGATGAAGGGTTTCATACCTATACCTCTCGGAGCTTTATGGATGGATTTTTGTAGAATATCCGATATGAATGTGTGTTGGAGGATTTGCGATGGAGTTTAAGAGTGGGACTATTTAGTAGAGGGTTCCATACCGTCCTCGTATACCTATACGATTATGATGATCTCACTCCCTACATTCGTGCATCGCTTTCATACTAAACCGTACTAAAAATTATAAAATAAATAATTGTTTAAAAAACTAAAAAACACGCTTTAATAGTAAACCAAACTAAAAACTTGAAAATAAATAAGATATCATTTTAATGTAAAAAAGCGTGGGGTACTTTCTAAGTTAATTTTATAATGACTACTTATATCAGTATCTATCAACATAAAATATTTATAACAATGGACATCATTAAAATGATATCTTATTTATTTTCAAATTTTTAGATTGGTTTGCTATTAAAGCGTGTTTTTAGTTCATTAAACTATTATTTATTATATATGTTATATAAAGTTATAATTGAATTATTTTTTTTAAAGTCAAATAATAATAACAATAACAAAGTATTATTTTAAATATTATTTCATAATATTATATTACATCCGCAAGACGCAGTATCTCACCATATCGTATTACATCTGCAAGACGCAGTAATATTGCACCACATCATATTACATCTCCAAGACGCAGTTTAAGAAGATAACAAAAGTGATAAGGATATTTACGTGCCAGAGATGCAGACCAGTAGTCAGCAAGTTACCATAAAGACCATTGTTAATTGTTTATCCAGTTCGGCCTCCAAAAAGACATTACTATGTATTTTAATTATAATATTTCTAGAAGTTTCGATTCAACTTTAGGAGAAGAGATCCATTGTATTAATTTACGTTTCTTTTTATATTTTTGATGATTAAACATTTTTGATTGTATATATACTAGATCTCTAGCTAATGGCATCACTTGTGAGTCGACACTTGTGAGTCTAGATTCATACAGTCATGTAAAGTTAAGTTATATTTGTACTTTAATTTTTTGTGTTAATAAATAATTGTTTTTAAAAAGTTAATTCCAAGTTAAGTGATTTAACGAATTGGCGCAGTCAGTAGGATAACTTCAACGTTGGTAAAACAAGGCTAACTTCAACAACAAGTTTCCGCTCATTATCAACGGTGGTTTCCTAACCTTTAAAGGAAAGAACCAGCAACTCTGAAGAAAGAAGAGTAGAAATATTTCAACGTTGGTAAAACAAGGCTTACTTCAACAACAAGTATCCCCACATTATCAAAGGTGGAAAAAACCAGTAACTCTGAAGAAAGAAGAGTAGAAATATTTCAACTTTGGTAAAACAAGGCTTATTTCAACAACAAGTATCCCCTCACTATCAACGGTGGAAAAAACCAGTAACTCTGAAGAAAGAAGAATAAGATTCTTCAACAACTTACAGAAGAGGTCCAACGAGGCGTCCTCACTCCTCTGTAAACCACATCGCAGAGAACAAGACAAAGCAATGTACATCCTACTGTAAGTGAATTATCACGTATATTAATTTTTAATTTTTTTATACTGTTCGATTTTCTTTTATAATATTTTTTTTTATATTTGATACTTTATATTTAATTAAATCAAAATGGCAAATGAAAGAAATCCAGCTCAAGAGGTTGAGCTTGAACCATATAGAATTTCGGAAATATTTTGTATCGTACCTGAATTTGAAGGTGATCAGATATTTCTCGGAACATTTTTAAATGCATGTGATTGTGCTTATAATATGTCTACCAGAGACCAAAAGGCTCTGTTAGTGATTCACATTAAAAATAAATTAAAGGGAAAAGCGGCTCAACTAATCAGCTCGCGAAATCCTCAGACTTACGCAGAGATAAGACAACTTTTAAATCTTCATTTTGGTGATTCAAGAGACCTTACTTCTCTTATTCATGATTTACAAAGATTAAAACAATTATCGAATGAGTCAGCTCTAACATTTTTCAATAGAGTGCAAGTCTTGAATGCCAAAATGCATGCAAATATACAAAAAACATCAAAATTATCAAATGAACAAAAGGTTGCACAAGAAATTCTTATTGATACTATGGCTCTTAATACTTTATTAACTGGACTTGAACCCCGTCTAGGACAACTTATTCGTGCTAGTCAGCCTGAAAACTTGTTAGAAACGCAAATTCGCATACGAAGAGAATTGCAATTATCATATTTTGAGAACCAAAAATTTAATAAGCCAGCTTCTAATATTGTAAGTAAACCTCAAAATATATTAAATGTTAGAAAACCCCAAATACAAACTGTAAAATGCTTTTTATGTGATAAAAATGGTCATACTTCTAATAAATGTCGTTTTCAACAGCAAAGAGCTTTTACTCCAAGCTCCAATCAGAGTTTCTACCAAAATTTTCAAAGACCATTAAATTTCCAAAATCAACCACAAAATAATTTACAAAATAGACCAAATAGTAATGTTCCCCAGCAAAGACCTTTTCAACCACAGGGACAATCTCAAGTAAGACCCTCAGTGATTCAAAAGAATCCTAATTTCCAACAACGAGCTCATGTAATTGGCCTTAAGAGCGATAATTCTGACTATTATGATGAATACTTAGGCTCTGATCTGGATCATAATCTTTATGATATTCAAGATAATTTTGGAAATAATTTCCAGGAAGATGATAATAACTATTCATTTGATCTTTCTGAGTTCGAAAAAGATTCTCAAAATTTTATGTCTGCCGAAGTACTTTCCAAGAATTGCCAATTGCTCAAAATAAAGAACATTTTTCTCAGTTTGAGAGAGATTCTCAAAATTTTGTTTCTGCTGAAGTAATTTCAAATTTTCAGGATTTTCCTATTGCCCCAGTCAAAGACCATCCCCCAGATTGTCCGACAACAGAGAATTTAATTTCAGAAACAGTTACCAGAATCCAAACATTAAATTTCGAAGAGATGAACCCGAATGTAAATTTTCCCGAACAAAATTTTCTTTAAATCCATTTTTTACTGTTAATTCCAAAAATCTTTATTATATTGAAGATGCTTCTAAAGAGTTTAAGTTGCTTATTGATACAGGTGCAGGAGTTTCTATTTTTAAAGAAAATACTGATAAGAAATTTCCTCAAAGATTTACTGAATATGTAACTATTCAAGGGATAACTGATCAAAAAATTTTACTAAAAGAATCTGTACTTATTCCATTTTCTACAAAAGATCCACATAAAGTTTTTATTTATAATCTTAATTTTGATTTTGATGGAATTTTGGGTTCAGATTTCCTAGAACATTATAATTGTATAATTGATTTGAATTCAAAACAATTGATAACTAATTTCAAAACTATACCTCTGTTTAAAGTTACCGAAACATCACACTTGTCTCAAAATAATCAAATTTGTGAACAAGATTCTGAATTCTTACAATTTGAACAAAATACTGAAAATTGTTATAAAAAAATAGCTGAGAAAAACATTGATATTTTTGACATGCCTCATGATTATTCATTAGCTCATTGCGTGGCGGAAGATATGCAAATGCAAAAAGGCATTGCCGCGGAATTTAAGAAACGATTTGGAAATATAGAAAAATTATTAAGTCAAAATCAAAAACAAGGTGGTTTAGCAGGTTTGAAAATTAAGAATGCAAATACAACTAGATATATTTATTATCTTGTAACAAAAGAAACTTCAACCGGAAAACCCACTTATCAGACTTTATGGTCATCTTTAAAGAAATTGAGAGATCATGTTGGTAAAAACAATGTTCAAAAATTAGCTATGCCAAAAATAGGGTGTGGATTGGACAAGTTAGATTGGACGTATGTTAAAAAATGATATCTTATCTTTTTAGAAATTTAGGTGTTGAAATTGTTATTTGTTTGCCAAAGATACAAAATCGAATTTTTATTGAGCCAAGAATTGAAAAAATTTTCAAATTGAAATGTAATTTAACAAACACAGATGCACTACTTTTCGGACAAGCAATAGAAAATGTTAGAATTCCAAAAGCTTTGGTACATGTAAATGAAGAAGGTGAATTCTTTACTTCAATTATTAATTCGAATGCTATTCCAAAAATTGTTGAATTTCCAAATTTGAATCTAGATCCCATTCCGAATTCCGAATGTTTTTTAAATTTTAATTGCGTTAATGAAAATAAAACTAAATTTAATCAACCTGTTGATAGAAACACTATAATTTTGGATCAGTTGCGTACAGATCATCTCAACGAAGAAGAAAAAGAAATTATCACAAATTTATGTTTAGAATTTTCTGATATTTTTTATTTGGAAGGAGACCAACTAACATTTACTAATGAAATTAAACATTCAATTGAAACTGATAATGCGAGACCTATATTTACTAAATCATATAGATACCCCCAAATTCATAAAGAAGAGGTAAAAACTCAGGTGAACAAAATGTTGGAACAAGGTATTATACGTCATTCTATTTCACCATGGTCATCCCCAGTTTGGGTTGTTCCAAAGAAGCTTGATGCTTCAGGAAAACAAAAATGGCGTGTGGTTGTTGATTATCGTAAATTAAATGAAATAACGGTAGATGATAAATATCCATTACCCAACATTTCTGATCTCCTTGATCAACTAGGAAGATGTCAATATTTTACCACTCTTGACTTAGCCTCAGGTTTCCATCAAATCGAAATTGAACCAAAAGATATCTCCAAAACAGCTTTTTCAGTTGATAACGGTCACTATGAATTCGTTCGAATGCCGTTTGGACTCAAAAATGCCCCGTCCACTTTCCAACGCGTCATGGACAACATTTTACTTGGCATTCAAAATGAAAGATGTCTTGTTTATATGGATGACATAATAATTTATTCTTCTACTATTAATGAACATGTTTCTCGTCTGACTGAAGTTTTCAACAGACTTCGGAAAGTAAACTTGAAAATTCAACCAGATAAATGCGAATTTCTTAGAAAAGAAGTCGCTTATCTTGGACATATCATTACCCAAGATGGTGTTAAAACAAATCCAGCCAAAATAGAATGTCTCAAAAATTTCCCGGAACCTAAAAATCCTAAAGATGTGAAATCTTTCCTTGGTTTAGCAGGATATTATCGTCGCTTTTTACCAAATTTTGCCAAAATTTCTAAACCCCTTACACGACTTTTACAAAAAGATGTTTTTTTTATTTTTAATAATGAATGTAAAAATTCTTTCAATGATCTAAAAGCTGCACTTACTTCAGATCCTATTTTGAGATAGCCAAATTTTGAAGAACCATTTATTCTCACAACTGATGCTAGTGCATTTGCCATTGGCGCTGTTTTATCACAAGGTCCCATTGGTAAAGATCTACCAGTAAGTTATGCTTCGAGAACATTATGTAGTGCAGAAACAAGGTATTCAACAATAGAACGAGAACTCCTTGCTATTGTATGGGCAGTAAAACATTTTCGTCCTTATTTATTTGGAAGAAAATTTACGCTAGTCACTGATCATCGTCCATTAACATGGCTTTTTTCCATTAAAGATCCCGGAAGCAGACTAGCTAGATGGCGACTCAAATTAGAAGATTATGATTACAAAATTGAGTACAAGCCAGGCAAAATTAATAAAAATGCAGATGCACTTTCAAGAATTAAAATTCATCATTTTAAAGAATGTGCAAATCTACAATATATAGTTACAATTTTGGCAAATAATGAAACTAATGAGGTTATACCATCAACAAGTAAAGACCCTAATGATCCTATAGAACCACAAAAAAATGAAACACTTATAGAGGAACAGGATGAATTAATGACAGACGAATTTAATAGATTTGTTGACCTTTACAAAACAAAATCAATAATCGATTATTCAAAAATTGAAACATCAAATGACCAGTTACTGGATAAGACTCATAAGAATATTGTCACTTTAATTTGGCAAAATAAACTTGAAGATTTACATTATAAAATTATTGAAGATATTTTTGAAGAAAATTTTGATTTTCAAATGAATTTAGTAAATATTGTTTCTAGTAGGACTGTGAAAGATCGCAAGTATTTTATAATACCTCTTATTTACGATCCAGAGTTTGTAGTTCAACAATTATTTTATACATTATTTAAAGAACAAAGTAAATTTGATCCTTCAAAAACTTATTATATAGAAAATAATCTTGAGTTACCTATTTTAGAGGTATTCTCTTTTATTTTTGCTAATGTTGATTTAAAATTTGTAGTCTGTCAAAATATTGTTAAAACACCTGACCGAGATGAAATACCTATCATATTGGACCAATATCATAAAGGCAAAAGTAATTTACATCGCGGAATAAATGAAACTATACGACGGATAAAATCTAAGTATAACTGGACAGGACTAACATAAGATGTAGAACAATTTATTAAAAACTGTGAAACTTGTCAAAAAGTAAAAATTTGTCGTAAGAATTTAAGCACACCTCTGGTAATAACAGAAACACCAAAAACTCCGTTTGAAAGAATTAATATTGATATTTTTGAGTATCCAACAAGAAATTACGATTTAACGATTCGAGATGAGTTAACTAAATTTACTCAAGCTTATCATATTTCAAATAAAAAAGCTTCAACAGTTGTAAATACACTATTAATATTCTTTCAACATTTCGTAACACCTTTGAGAATTCATTGCGATTATGGTCGAGAATTTTATAATTCATTAATTAAAGATTTGTGTACGCTTTATGACATAAAGCTCACTTTTTCTAGCGTTGTCCATGCACATTCGAATGGTTCTTTAGAAAGATTTCACGGAACTTTTGTGGATATGATCCATGCACATAAGACAGAAAATCCAGACGAACATCCGTTTAATATTTTGCCATATGCAGTTATATGTTATAATAATACTAAAAACAAAACAACTGGTTTTACCCCATATGAACTGATTTTTGGTCATACGTCTAGTAGACCACCTGAAACTTTATATAATGAGAAGGCTCTTATTACTAAATATATACGTGATTTGAACAACAGAATGCAACATTATTATAAAATTGCACGAGCAAAAACAGCAAGTCAGAAAGAAAAAGCAAAAATTAGATTTGATAAAAATATTTCAGGAAAGCTTCCAGAGTATAAAATAGGAGATAAAGTTTATCTTAAAGAATCTCAAATTAAAGATAAAAGTCAAAATTTGTTTAATGGTCCTTTTGAAATTGTGCAATTATTTGATAATTCTGCAATAGTTTTAAATCCACAAACTAATCAAAAATCAAAAATTAATTTCGATAGACTGAAACCCTACTATGAGTAGTTTCTTTGGTTTCAGATTCTTCGTGCTGATAAATATTATATCAGCTCAATACACACTTAATCCTGTTAATAACACCGTTGGAATCTTTTTCCATGAAGAATGTACTATCAAAATTACGAATGAAAAATGGACACTTTTAGTTTACAAAGATCTGGCCCCAATTAAGAAAACAATGGAAAATAATGATAAAATACTTATAGACATTTTGGATACTTTAGAAGATCGGTCTCCAAGGTTTATAGCTTTTAAGTCTGAAGTTCAAACACACATAAGTTTATTATCACAAATTTCGAATTCAATAGGTCAAAAATATAAAGAAATTATAGGAGAAACTAAATCATATAACTCCAGGGCATAGCGAGGTATATTTAATGGAATCGGAACTGTTTGGAAAACTATTACTGGTAATTTAGATGCATCAGATGGAGAATATATAATGATTGTATTAACAAATTATCTCATGATGAATTTGAGTTGGAAAATCTTCTTAAAAAACAAATTTCAGTTACAACTTCTGTTATTAAAAATTTTAATAATACTATACAAAAATTACAAATTGATGAGAAGACTTTTAATGAAGATATAAAAGAAATTCAAAATACTTTGATGGATATTGCTGATGATGTCGCATTTTATGAAGCACAAATAAGGATATTGAATATTTGTGAATCACTAATGGAAAGCTATATTTTCTTAGAAGATTCCTTTAATACTATTTTAAATTCTATCACTTTTGCTCGCATAAGATTATTACATAGCTCAATAATAGCACCTTCAGATTTAATCAATTCTCTACAAGATATAGCAAAATCTCTTGTAAGAAATAATTTACCTTTACAACCGTATACGTCAAATATAGCTAATTATCTTAATATTATTGAATTAGAGGCATATCAATCTGAAAGTAAAATAATATTTGTTCTCAAAATTCCTCTCATTGATCCAGAAGCTTATATACTATATCGACTCTATCCAATACCAATATTAGATGATCGAACAGGTATCTATCATATTTTACCAACTACACAAAAATATATTGCGCGGGATGATGATTCACTGCTGTATTTGTCATTGCGAAATCTGGATAATTGCAAGACTCTTGAAAGAAGCATAAAAATCTGTTCTAATCTCCTGCCATATCCAATTGACAACGATGCAATTTGCGAAGCACAACTATTAAGAAGATTAACTCAGATGCCCAAGACATGTCAAACATCTCTTCTTTTTGTTAAAGATTATAATGTCTACCAAATTGATTTAAATCTATGGTTAATCACTGTTTCGGACCCTTTGCCAATCACGATTAAATGTGGAAATAGGGAAATTAAATCAGAAATCATTAAAACTAATAGTTTACTGAAATTACAACCTGAATGTAGTGCCTTTATTGGTACAAGATACAAGTACAAGAGTTCATGCTCAATACCCAATTGACACATACCAAGAAATCAAGTATCGAATTCATCTAGTCACAATTCCATTTGACTGTCGCAAAGATATTCCTGAAAAATTACAAATTCCTGAACCAGAACCTCTTAAGTTGAATAAAATTGATTCCGAAGATTTGAATATTGCACAACACAAACTAAATCAGTATTCAGAAGAATTAGAAAAAATGATGAAACAATCTCCGATCAGTAAATATACACATTGGTTCATCATTTTAACCATTGTAGTAATAATTTTATTGCTAATACTTTATGTGACCTGTAAATGTAGAAGAAAGCATCATCGAATTGGAATAGCTTTAACTAACGATTACCCATAGAAGAGAATATCTAATTAAATCCAAATAAATCATTAACTTAAAAAGTTGTTGCAAACTCCACCAACTTTTCTTAAATGGGGGAGTTGTTATATAAAGTTATAATTGAATTATTTTTTTTAAAGTCAAATAATAATAACAATAACAAAGTATTATTTTAAATATTATTTCATAATATTATATTACATCCGCAAGACGCAGTATCTCACCATATCGTATTACATCTGCAAGACGCAGTAATATTGCACCACATCATATTACATCTCCAAGACGCAGTTTAAGAAGATAACAAAAGTGATAAGGATATTTACGTGCCAGAGATGCAGACCAGTAGTCAGCAAGTTACCATAAAGACCATTGTTTATCCAGTTCGGCCTCCAAAAAGACATTACTATGTATTTTAATTATAATTTTTCTAGAAGTTTCGATTCAACTTTAGGAGAAGAGATCCATTGTATTAATTTACGTTTCTTTTTCATACAGTCATGTAAAGTTAAGTTATATTTGTACTTTAATTTTTTGTGTTAATAAATAATTGTTTTTAAAAAGTTAATTCCAAGTTAAGTGATTTAACATATATATATACGATTTTTAGTTTCTCGAGTATTATGGTTCGTGGTTATGGTTTAGGATAAATGAATCATCTTTTTTAAGGCGTAAAATACCTTTAATCTATTCGACGTTTCGATGGGACAACCCTCGTCTTCATCAGGAAAATATAAACAAAGAATTAATCTTCAGACAAAAATTTCATAGAGCGTATTTATGTTAAATTCATTGTTCCAAAATTTACACAAAAAGTCAATATCTCAGTTAACCGTAAACACTGATGATTTTTTCTGTACCAAGCTTGATATGCAAGTGAAATCTACAACCCTTCGTTTTCATATCTGGCAATTCGTTTCTTAGTGCGATATGTATACATGACTTCAATGTTTAGAAATGCTTCCAAAACCATATTATAAACTGCTGTACCAAATATCACACAGCTGAATTATGAAACAATTCCTGATATTTTTTTTCGAATAATTTGAAAAATTGATTATGTTCAAACAAGTTTAAATGATTTGCTTTTTATGACTGCAATTTTGAATAACTTTTTTTAAAAATGGAGGATGGTCACACGCAACTAACTCATGGTGAAAAATAGTCAAAAAATTGTCAGACAATTTTGAGATTTTCATTCGTTTTCTTTCATTTTACGGTGCCATATTTCACAGAGCTCAATTTGGTAACAGAATTTTGGGAACCTAATTGTTTGTCTAACATGATCAAGAAATGGTCAAACGATTCTGTGATTTTCATTCGTTTTCTTTAATTTTGTGGAGCCAACTTCACAGAGTTTTTATCGACGAGGTACAGCAAGAAATTAAATTTGACAAACATGAAACAATTGTAGGCAGGTAATGAATTTGTATCCAATATACTCCGTTTACTTGAGGAGGGGTGTGTATATTACAGCAAACTTGTTGCTTAAGGCGACCGTTAAACCTGCCAAGTAATTATGTAGTTCAGGGCATTGAAACTTTGATGTAAGATAATTACCGTTTCCGGACTAATGAACTGCATAGTTTCTAATTATTTTGTAGTTGTGAATTAAGCTAATTACAGAAAATCGTATTTCCTGGATGTTACTTTTGTGGCAAGAAGTCTTTGAATTGATTTTATATAAATTTCATTCACATGAATACATACTTGAGGATACACATATCTCCGGTTTTGGAATATCTCCATTATCATCTGAAATGGGATTTGAATTAGATAGCGTTATATGCTTTTCAAGCACAATGTTTGTTTATATTCATTGAGGACCAAAAGTCCACAACTTCTTTATTTGACATATTACAATAGCAAATAGTTATTATTTTTCGAATCCTATTTTACAGATGGTGAAAAGAATAATATTGTGTATAGGTTATCAAAACCATGTAAGGATAATGCTCATTGACTTGATATATATTGTTCATTGCTCTTCCAAGTACAAATCATATCAAAGATTTTGTTAAGATATAAATGTATTGTATAAATTGTTTATAAGTAACTAGAAGATGCCTGTGACTTCGTAAACGTATAGTCTTTCTGCCAATTTAATAGTCCAAAATGTTGCATATTAACTAAGGAACCCCAATACAAAATTTGAGACTTCTAGCACTTGTAGTTTCTGAAATTCCGTGATAAGTGCGTGAGTGATGTTTCGCTTTCATTAATATTGACGAAGTTTCATATAAACTTGCAACCCCGATTCTCCCACTTAATAAGGATAGTTTCAAAAAAAAAAAAAATTAATAATATTAATAATTAATTAATTAATTAATTAATAATTTTATTAAAGGGTACCTATATTAGGTGAGTTTGGAGTCGATAGCTTTAGATGAGCGCGTAGCTGCGGGTTAACACTGACCGACTTCGATCATCGAAGTTAAGCTGCGCAATACGATGGAAACGGCTTGGACGAGTGACAGTTAATACCGGCTCGCGTTCGATTCTCTGTCGCATTGCATTCTCCTCCTCTCGCAAGGCGACGGGAAACCAGTAAGAGTATATATTCCCAACTACAGCTCTCTGAAAGGGTGAGCGCTTAAGGTTTATCTTGGGACACATCGGTGGTTCAGAATCCACGTTAAACTGTACGTCCCCTTGTCTGTGGTAATACTTTCAAGGCAGAGAAGCCGCCAACGCTCGAATACGAGTACGGCACTCAAAGAAGAAGCTTTAAAAAGAAATGATTTTCCATACAAACTTACACCCCTTATTTTTCACCCCTTTGTGAGGGTTGCTCAGAAAAATATTTTAATGTCTTTAAAAAAGAAGAATTTTGTAGTAATTTCAAAACCCTACTATTAAAAATATAGAAATTTCATACAAATATTGATACCCCTTTTTACCCCCTTAGGGGTTGAATTTTGCAAAATCCCGACATTAGTGAGCACCTATGTTCTAAAAGGACCCCCAAGCTAAATTTGAGACTCCTAGCACTTATAGTTTCTGAGATTTCGTGATGAGTGAGGAAGTGACCTTTCGCTTTTATATGTGTAGATTTTAAGCTACACAAAAAAATGTAATTTATATTTATGTATGGGGCTTGCCCAGCTGAAACATAAATAAATAAATAAATAAATTCTACGTAAAATGCTAAATAAGTTTGATGCAGGGTGTTATACCAAAAACTTTAATAATTTTGGAATCATGAACGTTTGTAAATTATTATTTCCTGTACTCGTACCCTTCATTGAGAAAACTGTAAAAAATTAAAGTTAAATATTCCTATGGGTACTGGTGATTTTGAAATTGTGCAGTTATAGATTTTGTAAAAAATCTATTTCAAATTTTTGTTTGTGTTGTTAGTTATCCGAGTTTCTTGAATGTTCACTTATATTCAGTGATTTCACTCCAATATTGGCTGCAATCTTGTACATTCGTAATGCGGAAACCGTTGATGATTTTAGAACATGTCGAATTTAAGAGTTGTCTAATATGGTATGGTATATATTGCCCCTCCACCCCTTTTGGGGAAAGAACTTGTTGGTATCAATTTTTCCATGGGAAACAACAATCTTCTTTGAAATGGGAAAATAATCATCAAAATCAGAGCACTTTTATAGATAGATATAAAAAACATACAAACAGTCGAATTGTTATTTTGATATGCACCATGCATATGGTACTTGTCTCGTCGTACAACCTACTCCTACATTTTTAACGTGACCATTTTTCTTGAAATCAGTTGAACTTAGATAAGTTATATGAAATTTGAAAAAAATTTAATGAGAGTCCCAACTAAGATGATAGAATAACTACTGACTGATAATAATAAAACAAATAACAAACTCAAATACTCGTATATAATAAATAAAATAATAAATAATGTCCAATTTATTTTCAGTATAAAATTGGCTTTAATAATGACATTTTGCTGATTGATCTTCTCTTTATATTTCAAATGAAAGAAAAGCTTCTGTTGAAATTTTAATGATCTCCTCATATAAAAGCTCTGTGTTCAGTATTGTGCAATATGAACATTATTGCGAAAGTCTCATCAAGATGAACAAAGAGAGGGGCCATTATTTTTTCACAAATGGCTATCTTAGACTACATTTAGTGTAGCGCTCGGAAAGCCCTTCTGCGTAAAAAATACTTTGACAAAGGCAAGTCCCTTGAGATTACAAAATAATTGCATATAAAAATTTAACTATAAGCAGCCGAAGGGATCATGGCTGGATGAATATTTTATTTTCTAATTATGATTCAATAATAGAGTACCTACGGTATCGGCCAATTTGATTATATTCTCCTCACAAATCTTGTCAAAAATACTAGAGAAAAATAATATGCAAACTCCAATTTCATAGTCATCAATTATAAATCAGAATTATTCCCATATTTCCTTTCATTAATGTACCTACTCCTTCCATTTATTGACTTCTATACTGAATATGGGAATAAAGTAGGTAAAGTAAAAATTATTGACAGGGGTATCAAATTCTGATTCGAGTAAGCATGTTCTTAGAGTTCGGTTCATCTGATGACAAAACAGAACCCTCATAAGATCACTCTTGCGACTGTCTGACTGTATGCCTGCCCGTCTGTTTTTTCGTCTGTCCAAATATTCTGAGTGAAGAAAGATATCTACAGAGTTAGAGCTGTGTGAAGTTGGCATCGCAAAGTTGGAGAAAACGAATGAGAATCACAGAATCGGTTGACCATTTTTTGCCAATGTTTGCCCACCGATTAGTTTCGTTTGCCCTCAGTCCAGTTGCGAGAAAAAAAATCGGAAATTATTTTTTTTAATAATAGAAAATTTTGAAACTGCAGTCATGAAACAAATCGTTTGACAAGTTTATTTTTCTGCCAGAGCAATATAACATTCTAATCGCTTATATAATTACTTATTTAAAAAATAATTGAGAGATATGGATTAGCCTACAAAGAGAAAGCACAGCTTACCATAACATTTTATGGTAAGCTGTGGAAAAAGTATTTTCATAGTTGAATTTTAGCCTTTGTACTATGAGGGTAATTAGGATAACCTATACAATTTGTTAATATACTCGAAAACTGTGTTATAAAACAAAATATTTCCTATTCAATATTATATTTCTTTTCAAGATCAAGATTTATCTACTAGTTTTATGAAACTATATGATACGAATCATGGTCAAACGATTTGCATTATGACTTCAATTCTGGAAAAACAAATATTTTTGAGAAAAAAGATTTACCTAATTTTGTTTCTTGGAAGTACAGGGTATCAAATGTTATAGTTTTTGATTAGAACATTTACGATTTGGCTTTACGACTGAAGTTTTCAATCTTAGAAAAAAAATAATGTTTGAAATTTTGTTTCTGTTTTATTCGCAAATGGAGTATGGGCTAACAAAAATAATTGGTGGGCAAACATGGGCAAAAAATGGTCAAATGATTCTGTGATTTTCATCCGTTTACGTTCATTTTAAGCTATCAAATTTCACAGAGCTCACTTTGTCAAACAATTTTTGAGCATAAAACGATTTTATAATAATTTAAAACGAATCTAAAGGGTGGGCAAATATGGGCAAAAGATTTGCTTTATGACTGTCTAAAATTCGTCGAGCATACCTAAATTAGGGCTATGTGAAGTAGGCACCCCTAAATAAGATTTTTTTGATGAAAACCCCGTAGTTCGTTTGACCAAGGTTAGGTTAGGTTATAGGATCCCACCGTTTTACCAATTATGTTTCTGACTGAGATGGTCGCATACGAAAAAAAGATCTCTAAAATTCCAGAAAATAACATTTAATAAGAAAATGTGTTAGATTATTAGCAACCCTACAAATATCTATATTTGTGAAGCGCATCATTTTACAAATATTCTAAACCTAAAGTTCTTGAGAGGCCTTCGAAATTTGCCAGTGCTTCCCATGAGATGGTCATCGTCATTTACTAGTGAATCAGTCGTTCAGTTCAGCTCGTAACGCGATAATGTGTAATAGCCATTGTGTAAATATGAAATAACAATTCAGTGATAATAAAACGAACCCAATTTTTACAGTCCTTGTTACAACACATAGGTTCCAAAATAACCTTAGTATAATTGTCTTGTCATTATTATGATGCTCTCCATTTTATATCTACGTATAAAAAAACCGATTGATTTTCCACACAGATGAACCTATCTCAGTTATATTTTCGCTTATTTCTGTGTAAGCGAGAATCTTTATGAAGTCTCCGATTTCGTGTATTTCGCGGCTCGAAACGTCTTCCGAAACTGACAAAGAAATATAATCGCATTAACATAAATTGATTGTGGAATATGAGAGAATTCCAATTTCCCGCATTGCCATTCACATCCTGAATATGGGCATTCAAATGAGATGCTTCGCATTTTGCGGCAAATATAGATAGTCCAGTTAAAGTTGTTCACAATTGGAACGGAGACTCTTCTTTCCCGTTGAATTTAAGTATCTCAAGCATATGAGTTTTTCGAACTCATTCTTAAGCATCTCTGACGGCCGAGTTCATAATACAATTTAATGTCTTATTAAATTTAATCTTACATTGAAAATGTCATAATTTACTTTACAAAAACCTGATATAAAGTAACGAACGTTATAGGAGTTATTATAAAACGCACTAAGTGAGTAACAGAAGGGGAATAATTGTCATGTACATTGGAACTCTTTTGCAAAAATGCATCACTTCAGTGACATAAAGATCGTATCAATATGGCAACTTACACAGTGTCGGATTTAAGTTAATTTATTGCTTGAATTTTTTTTTCAACAGCTTCATTATAATTTTATTTATTTCGCCTTTAGCTGTATAATTTATTTCTTGTGAAAATAAAGTTCCATCAACTAGGTGCAAAATCAATTGAGTAAATAATTCACAGTATAATTGTTTCTACCTTGAGAACCATATAAAATCTCTTAATATGATTCTGACATTTGTTTATACTTATTTGTGGAATAGAATTTGGGATTGGGATGATTACTTTTTGTCTGCAGAGTCCCTGCCGGGACAGCGTCGTACGGCATCATGCGCATTTCAAAGAAATAATCAATAATCACAGAAAAACTCGAAGAAATGTACTCAATGCAAACTGCTTATCAAAATAACAGAATTATAGAATTAATATGGTGGAACCGATGCCACTTCTATTACGTGCCGACATCTCCCCTATGATACTAACTCAGTGATAAGACATAATATTTTTAGTCCGTCATCAAGTTATGAGTTACACCAATTGAAGAATCAATCAATTAATAAATTATTTCATTACAAATTCAACAAGACAGAAAGTACAGTGGACGAAGAGGTACTAAGAATAATGAATGTACTTTGGACTAGTGCAGTTTGTCCTTCAGTAGGGACTTGTCATTTGGGAATCATCTGAATACTCCGATAAAGCATCTAAAAAACAAAAAAAATGTTTGCTTTTCACCGAATTTTCAGTTATGTTGTGCATTTATAGGTAGACAGGAAACTTTTGGTACTAACTTCAAAAGTACCAGCATCAATAGAATTAATCTTATTCTGTATTTTTTAAGGGTGCAATTGACAAAAGTCCTATTTTTTGTAAAAAAATGTTTCACATTTTTGAGTATTTTATTAGTTATCAAATTTGCTGAAGGTTCAGAGATATTGATAGCGGCAGCAATATTGCGCTTATTCATAAAACTGTAACTCGGAAACGGTAAGCACGGAACGGTAACTCGGATTTAAGTTCTGGTCTGTTCTTTAATTTAGCCGTCTCAAATTTTAGATTTTTAAAGAATTGTCCCCTCCACCCTCTTAGGGCCAGTTCTTCGAAGAAAGGACTTGTCGGATTTTTTTTTTTGATGAGAACATTTTTCGACAGTCCTCTTTCAAATGAAAAAATGATTCATCAGATCAGAATCGGATCACGTTAACTATAAGAAAAGCTCTAACAGACAAAAAAGCAGACAAACAATCGATTTTAATGCCTCCATCGCTTGGAAGTCGGGCAAAAAATGAATGTTTCCTTTGTTATTAGTTTTTTTTGCATAGGCGGCAGGGCAGCGAATGAAAAAGATATAGATAAAAAAAGGAACACGACAGTAAAGCTATGTTCTCAAATATTCCAGGAATAGAAAAGATCGAGTATAATTTTGATAATAGTATTGCGTCTGGAAAAACCCCATTAATCTACGACTATCTACATTCAAGATATTCAATAGATCAAATAATTTCCAATATTTTCCGGCTATTTTCTCGATTTCGAAGGCGTAGATAATCAACAAGAATTGAAGTATGTATTTGTGTATGTTGGATCTTCCACATGTAAAAGACGTGATATTCTTCATGCTATTGTTGAACAAAGGAAGTATTCAGTAGTAGGGTAGTCAATCCATAATTTATAGTATAACTTATAGAGATTCTAGTATTAGTTATTCAATGCATAAAAACATCAGTTAAAAAAAGATCGATTTTCTGCAAAGATTCAATAATAAAAGTGTGTTTTTAACAAAAATGCGTTTGGCCTTGTTATTTTTGGTTTTGTAAAAATAATAAATCCAAAAATGGTAGATAATTTTGTACATCACAACGATAGTTTATCAAAATATCTTATATCATTTTTGCCATATGGCATATGCTAGTATTTCTTCAAAAAGGAGCATTGTTACAGTCTTTCGCCATTCTAACAGTACTCGATCTGGTTATTCTCAACAATACTTATTGAAAAACTTTACTCAGAGATCCAATCAAAAGCATAAAAAGCACAAGCTATTAGCTGGCTCTTTCATTAGCTACTAAACCAAATTTAAACAACTTGTTTAGCGAACTTGCAGCTTGTAAATATCTATGAGGAAAGTTAAAAGCTGGACTGTTTTATATATTTATTGCATAACAAAGGGTACTGTCGGTAGACAAAAAGTAATAATTCTATTATATTATTGACTTTCCCCATACTCGACGAATAACTTATTCATTAAAGGTCAAATCAAATTTATACTAAACTCAATAATCTCGATAGTTGATGGCTATTGAGCAAGAAGGAATTTGTGTGTCATCTTCACAGTTCGCGAACGAACCGTCAATAATCTCTCTCAATGACGTCGAGCCATAAATATAAAAAAATATATTTCTTAATTTTTAAAATTGTAGGCACGTTTGTTATATAATTATTAAATTTTACAATATTTAACGAATTTGGGATACAGTGTCAACGCCATTCGGATTGGAGGCGTATGCGATTCGTCAGAGGGCAGAGCATCTTGACGAGTACAGATATTGGTGGTGTTCAACGATACATGCCAAGGTCAAAATTATATCCCGATACATCGAATGAGTTCGCGCTGGTGGAATGTTCAGGGCATTGGAAGATGCCGGTGGAAGCTTTTAGAGGGAGCGGCTTGCTAATATATTGGAGAGGATTTGCTGCGGAGTTCATTCAGTCCGGTGTAGTAGTTGAGTGAGTACGGTGAATACGGTAGAGACCGGTAGTGCTGTGAAGACCGGCGGTTGAGTGGAGACCAGTGGTTCGGTGGAGACCGGTAGTAGGTGGAGATCTGAGTAAGGTGGAGACCAGCAGTATGGTGCAGTCAGTCGAGACCAGCATTACGATGTAGACCGGGAGTACGGTGTAATTTGATACCTAGTAGGGGGCCACCATCAACATAAATAAATAACGTTCGGTGGTACGGATATGGTTGTCAATAGTGTAAATAATAGATTTTAATTGTACATAGTAGTCGTCTGTGTACTGTACATAAATAGTGTATATGAATAATCTGTGATATTTTAGTGTGTAAATAAATAAACTTGTAGATAAATTAATCCGTCATATTTATATGGCCGTTATAATATAATTTATTTATTTACTCCTTTATATTTGCTTAGATATTTTCATGTTTTAAACCATACGGAAGATATGTGATCAGTTTACAAGATTATCTATTCTTAATTTCAGATTTGTAAGAACAGTCGTGATCATTGATTATGTTGAAGCCAAAAGGTAAGGAGAATTTCACTGGAATAACAGTATGAATGTAAAAGCGCAAAGGAACGAACGATTCAACGCCATCGTTCGCCCTTGAAGCCTAAAAAATATTTGGAGTCGAAGGCGATTTTTAAGCAGCCACAATTTATGCTGTAATCTCCAAGGAATTGCAAAGTGAATTTTGATGAAAAATGTTTCCAATTTTGTTTGTATACATTTCACCGCAGTATAAATAAATTCGCTATCTCCATAATATAATATTCCGAAAATTGTATAACATATTGGTGACTTGACGATTTGATTGATTTTTCAAATTCCTTGACAAGGCAAGCATCCATACAGACAGGAAGGACACGTGGCGCCATAACGGCAGATTGTACCTAAATTTAGCGCACTTGTTCATCATGTCTCATTTACTTTTGCCATTCTTTCTCTACCTTATTCGCTGCTCTGTTGTTTGGTAATTTATGTTAAGATTCCTAAAAGAAGGTCAACTCTGTCGTTCCATAAAAAAGCTATAGAATAAAAAAATACCATCATAATTGATGAGTTCAGTAGACGGGTATATAATCATTATACTTTCCATGATAATGACATGAACAGCTGCACAAAAAGCTTTCTTGAGGGCAGAGAGAACAAGTGCGCAATAAGAGCTACCTGATAATTATTTTAGAGAAGCGAACATTGGCCGACTTCGATTCTTCGAAGTTAAGCAGTATGGAGGAGCTTGGTTAGCATATGAATGGGTGACAGGTGATGCAGTGGATGCGCTTTAGACTTTCTGGCTGTCGCTTTGTATTCTTCTCATCCTGCAAGCCGACAGGATACCAGTAAGAGTATATTTCCCTAGTATAGATGGTCTAGAAGGATGTATCTTAAGATTTGACAAAAAAATGCATTTTCTGATTTCTTAGAGACTTTATTACAGTGCTATATTAAAAAGTCTATATTTCCTATATTTTATTGTTCTTGAAACAAACGGTATGAATGTTATTATACTTATTTGGCTGTTTTACTAACATGGTGTGTGCTATCGCTCGAGCCGCAATAGTAGAAAGGGAAAAAATCTACAATTGTCTAGTGGAATATTAGATATTCCACCAAATTACATCTTTTTCATTTTGAAGTGGTTGATTGGCTAACGTAGCTTTCTTTCTTCCTTATTCCTATGATTCGTTTATGTTTGCCGAATCTTTATATCGAACTATACAAACGTCGGATGTTGTCGGACGTTTGTATAGAACTGGCCCTAAGAGGGTGGAGGGGACAATTCTTTAAAAATCTAAAATTTGAGACGGCTAAATTAAAGAACAGACCAGAACTTAAATCCGAGTTACCGTTCCGTTCTTACCGTTTCCGAGTTACAGTTTTATGAGTAAGCGCAAGATTGTTGCCGCTATCAATATCTCTGAACCTTCAGCAAATTTGATAACTAATAAAATACTCAAAAATGTGAAACATTTTTTCACAAAAATAGGACTTTTATCAATTGCACCCTTAAAAAATACAGAATAAGATTAATTCTATTGATGCTGGTACTTTTGAAGTTAGTACCAAAAGTTTCCCAGATTATCAATAGATGACGACTTCTACATTCTTGACGAATATAAGGTTTTTATAAGAAAAAATCTTAAATCAAACGTTAATTTTAAAGCAATAAATGCGATTTAAAATACGTCAAGTTAATTCAGTTTATTTGCGTAATAAACTATACTTTTGCAAACAATGTAATTAACTAAATCTAAATATTGACTTACATATACAGGGTATTTATTAAACATGCGGGAAAAATTTAGAGGATGATTCCTTGAACTATTTTAATAATATTTTGTTCTTTGATACAGGGTGAAAACTAAATTGCAAGTACTATTAACGATATTTCTTAAAATTAATAATGTAAATAGAAGGCGTACGCCCAAGGGTTTAGGACGTAGAGAAAAAAATGTAAGTACAAAAACAGTTGTTATCTTTTACAAATCCGTGCACCAGCACATTTTAGTTTGACATAAACCCCCTAGATTATTTCCTGTGGAGTTATCCAAAGTCATTAGTTTACGCGCCTCCAGTAGAAAATTTTGACGACTTGCGAAATCGGATAATTGCTGGATGTAACTCCATTACAAACGAACCTGGTGTGTTTGAACGACTGCATGCTTATATCCATGCTGAGGGAAGCCCTTTTCAACATTTATTGTATATTATAATAAAGTGTTGTAGCTTTCGCATTTTTTTTCACCCTGTATCTTTTTCAACAATCATCAAAGAACAAAATATTGTAAAAATAGGTCAAAGTATTACCCTTTAAATTTTTGCCGCATGTTTTGTAAATACCCTATATTATTCACCTTGTACTATACTTCTAATTCGATTAAAAGATTAAAAAAATTTTTATAATTATATTGACTTTTTGGTTTGCCAACCTTCTGAAATATCTTCTATCTTCTCTATGATATGTAATATCTCGCGTATTTTGCATTATTACCGGTAAACTAATTTTCAAAATTACGTCTCAATGAATAATTTTGATAAAGTAGATTCCTATTCAGGGAGATATGGCGTAGGTACTGGTAGAAAAACACCTTTGTGAAATACTATATACCTATATGATTTTATACAAGGGCCAATAGCTGTTCAGTCAACAGAGAGAATTTTGTCGGATTAACTGACAGCTACTTTAAACGAAATTAAATATAACCTAACTACTTTTACCATACATTCAAATTTCAGAAATGACTGTTTGCTATTTGCAGTGGTATATTTAATAACTACGTATGCTAAGATTATTTTAGTTTTTTCATAGAACTGTATTTGTTATTTCAACATAAAATGTCAGTTTGACAATTGGGTTAGTGCCTAACCAAATTTGTGTTCAAGAAATAATTTCGTTAGTCCTATTCGGATCGCTAGTGTGTCTGCTGCGGACACGACCATTGTCTATGTTTTTTTACTATGTTTAAATGATCAATGCGATTACGTCATTAGCTAGGGACTGTTTAGTGATTTTTTATTGACTTTCTATCAACATTTAACATTGAGAATGCATAGATAATCTGTACAGAGATTGTTTTGGAATTTATCACTTTGAATTGTACAATTTTAGAGAGTTATCGAATCAATTTACTATTGACGCCTACAAACATGTCAAGGGTCATTCTCATGTTTTTAGGTTACAATTTGTATTTAATTTTGACGTTATTTGTTAGTATGAAACCAATCATAATTTGTATACATATTGTGTTTGTTTATTGATGATTTCAAGATGGACATTCAACAAGTGTTGTTTTGACAATATGTCTAATATCTGATACATGATTAGTGCGTTTGAAACGGTTTGATAGTTTGGCTAGTTTCTTGCTTTCGCTAAACATAACGCTTGTTATGTTTTTATATCCAGAAAGCAACATATGTAAAATATTTTGAACGTGAAATGTGACAAATCATTAACATAACCTATTGAATAGATAAGTCTACAATTTTAGTAGTTTCAGGCGTACAAACTATCCCGTAACGTGAAACAACTGGTTACTTAAATTGAGCATATCGGGGGGCACGGTAGTGCCCCCGCCAAGTCGAGCACGACCGTATCCTTTTCTCGAAGCAATTCAGGCCACTTTCGACCCCCCTGTAACTTCGTTGTTGAGAAAGCTAGAAATCTGAATTTACAGAGACTTAGAGGACATAATATATCTAGCTATAGTTCCAAATGACAACCAATTCATAACTTTAGTTTACGAGCTATCGCCAATCGAATTTCTGTAATTCTGTCACTGACACACTCACCGATCATCGAAATTCTAAGGTACTTTTAGGAGACTTAGAAACTTCAAATTTGGATTTTAGTTATCTTTTTACGTATAATGAAAGGAAAAACTCAAACATTCCTAAATTTCAGTTTCGTTTTCATAATAATAAAAATGATGACGTTCAAATATCGCTCAGTATTCGTGCGACTCCTCACGCTGGCATTGGAGTACTGACCACAGAATACAGATTTAACACAGAAGCTACTAACCATGATACAATAAGACCAGGTATGTTCCATTGATGGACACGTTTTTGTTCAGTTGGCGCATCTCATCCGAATCTGCCATATTTATTTTATCCCGCTTTCCAATTCAAATTTGAATATCATTTTGCTACGATTTTTGTGTATATAATCAACAAATCTTTTTATATTCATGCTTTTCAGTTACTCTCTCATATTACATATCAGAAGCAGAAATGATTAAATTTATGTTTTTAAATAAAATTGACAGTATATTCGATTATAAAGTGTAAATCACTCGCGTTAACTATGATGTTATAGCAGAGAACAGAGACTCTGTTCTCTGGTTATAGATATGAAAACTTGTCGAAAATCTTATTGATATTTTTTTGAAACTATAAAGTGGGAAATTGTTTATAAACTTTTTTAATGAGTCTTCGATTCTATTGTTTACTTGTTGAGATGTTCTTAAGGCCGCTGCATACGGAGTATTTTTTGCTGCATGTTTCCTTGACATCACATGCACGATTGGTTGCTTGAACTTGTGCATGATTTGGTGATAGAACCGGTGCTATTTTCAGTGATTGTTTTTACGCATCGTGTCTTGTCGGAGCACTCGGAAATAGTCGAGTCGTACTCAAAAGTGATTTTGCACATGATAACATGTTATTTTTGATTGTTGGGACATTTTCTCTGTTGTAACAATGTTTTGAAATAGAACTTGATTAGAATGTTCAATATTTTGTAGCATTCGTCATAGTCATATTTCTCTGTACTGTCATTTTACATACATGATGGCCTGCATCGTGTGAAGCCAACACAAGCAAGGAAGCCATCAACACACCAACATTTATCGAACCGTACAGAAAAACAAGCAAGCAATCATGCAGCAAAACTACTCCGTCTGCAACGGGCTTTAGAGAGAGATGTTGGGTGTTACCATTATCTTGGAGGTAGTGTTCTCTGCACAAGAGTCTTCGTGCTCTCTGCACAAGAGTCTTCGTGCTCTCTGCACAAGAGTCTTCGTATTCTCTGCACAAGACAGAATATGAGAATAAATATGGCGGTTTTGGGATGACTCTCGGCAGGGTTACTAAAGAGAATAGGTGGCCTGGTAACTTTGTACCAATCATATGCTCGCATTTCAAGCGCGAAACTACGTCATCCAGACGACAGATTTGAATTCTCCATTTAATTTAATGTACGTTAAGAATGAAATAAAAAGAAGATTAATTTTGATAAGTAGTTTATAGACACTGGATATTGCTGTCAATGCTCTTTTCGCACATGTAAGGTGCAATATTTTTGAACAAATAATTTCTGGAACAAAATAATAAAGAAACTTAACCCCATTCAGTGCTGTAAAAATTCTCTAACACACTCACTGTTGCAAGGATAAAAGGTATTGCCAGCTAAATTTCGTAAGTATCAAATGTCTTACCATGCCATATGCTTCAATAACATTTGAAGATTTCAATACCTTTTTTCTTTAGTTAATGAGTTAGAAAAATTTATTTCAGTGTGTAATCTTGTTTTACATCATAAGTTGTCAAATACAAAAGAAAGGTAAACGGGTATCGTAAAACACATATAGATACTTATTTTTTTATTGTACTTATATATATATATTTTAACAAATTACTATTAGGTCACTTAATTAGCCTCTCAAGTTTTTTTAATGTCTTCCTTTGTGAATCCCTAGAAGCTTTCCTTTTTAAAGATTTATGTTCGCCTCTCTTTAAATTTAAAAATTTGATCCGCACAAGAATTCTTTGTCTGGAGAATGAATAAATAAGTTCCTTTGGTACCTCGGTTACTTTCGATGAAATATATTCTGTGGTCTTTTTTATAACATCTTTTTTATCGGAAAACTCTTTCTTATGCAATTTTTGAAAATATTTATCCATCAACGTAACCTGTTGCATCCATTCATCAGATGGTTGGGTTAAACCTCCAAATGATAAGCTTTGAATCCACGAAGGCATGCTATAAGTATGCAAGGTGTTTGTTTTTTCCGTTTGGTGTTTGCACTGACCTAAATGTGGATATTTCAACTTATGTTTTTTTGCCAAATATCCCGCAATATAGGCTAGACCATCTTTCTCAGATTCCACTTTTAAACTGGAATGGGTACTGCTGGATGATGTGGTACTTTCACTATCCATTATTGGCTCAGCCTCTTCAATTTCTACACTCTCTTCAAGAATGTTGATGTTTCCAAGACTAGCTTTTTTAAAAATACTTGATAATAAATATTCCTCATCCTGCAATCCTGGGGAAGTTCCTGTATTAGAATGTTTTGAAACTAAACCAGGATTTTTACCAAGCAAAATCATTCTGATCCGATATATTGCATTCAGCGGAGAAGGATGATCGTGTAAGCCTCCCCGAGTTCTTAACTACAAAAAATAATTTCCAATTTACGAAAAGAAAGTAAGTAAAATCAATATATTTACCTGACTGAAGAAATTTTCCAAGCAGTCTTGATTTAGTCTATGAGTTAAGATGTACTTGATCTGGAATTCTTCTCTCATTGCCAAGAACAGTGTTTGCAGTGATTTGGTAGAAATTATTATTCCCTTTTGAAAGACCTGCAAACTTTTCTTGCCAAGGCATCTCATTTCAAGGACGGTGGAATGCATTTTTTGTAAAATTTCATCTTGCAGATCCATACTGATCCCATATGGCTTTTTTGTAGGTACGTTTGCTGATATTGAATATGAATTCATCACATCGAACCAACTATTGACCGTTTCAAAAAAATCAGCCACTTTTGCTGTGTTTTTTTTATCGACACCAGGCAAATATAATTTTAGTGCAGTTGCTGTAGTGTTTGAAAATAACTGAGCCGCCAGTTTTACATTTTGTCTTTGCGTCTTCTCCACATTAATATGCAATGGAGATAGTTTGAAGCATGAATTAATTTCTGATCTAGTACCTTCGATTAAATCCCTTACACAATCTTTAAGAATTCTAGTATCATCTTTTAATACAAATCCTGTATCTAAATACCAGTTCCTCAGTAATTTCAACAAATGTGGGACATCAGCAAAGAAGTAAATGGGTTTTTTTGTATTTGGATGGTATGAATAAGTTTTGTCAATTGTAATATCCATTTCTCTCCACAGACCTTGATTGCCTCCACCACAGTCGGAATTGCAAGCCACAACATCATATCTAATTTCGTGTAAACGAGTAATTAGATTTTCAAGAAGGTTTTTATTCATTTTTTGATCGAAACCAATGTATACAGATTGTTTCCAGTTACTGAACAATCCACGTGCCATAATAACTTGCATATATTGATGTGGTCCCAGAATTTCATCGTTTTTCTGATAATATTCATAAACAGAGGAGACCTTCACTTCATCAAAGCATAATACAGTTGATCTGAAACGAAGACTTTTGGCCTGACCTGCAATTCCCATTATTCGTAAGACATCTTCTAACATCCCATTTGTTAAATCAACATTGGAAGCCCACTGTTGCAACGTAGATATTCCTGGTAGTGGATAATGCAAGGTTTGTCGTAGATAAATATATGACCTTTTACTAAAATATCTTAGTGTAAAAGCTTTCGATAGCTCATCCTGCGTCCATCGAGCTTTAGTTTTCTTTTTCAATGCAATTTCCACTTGATTTGATGAAATAATGAATAAAACATCTTGCAAAGCCAATTTAATTTTTTCTTCAAGACTTTTGTCTATCTCACAATTGTTTTTTTTCATTTCCTGTTCTAAATTGGCGATAATCAATTTCAAATTCTTTTCATTGTTTTCATGAATTGCAATTTTCTTCTTCAACTGCTCATTTTCCTCTTTTAATAGAGCGAATTTTCTTTCCCAAATGTCGTGTTCATTTTCTTTACTTGTGGAAGGAACTTCTAAAATATCCACAGTGATTTTATCATCAGCCTCTGATTTTTCTGTTGTTTGTAATAAGCTTTTTACAATTTCTTTGTTTTCTTTTCTAACCATTCGATGAGTCCTTTCAGATGGTTCTTTGTTATCATGCGAAGGTAAAAATAATGTGGGAATGGCTAAAAGGAAACATAAACTAAGTAAAATAAGAAGTAAAACAAACATATTACAATATAAACAGTTTGTTGCATATAAAAAGTGTGAACGGTAAAATAAATACCATGTTTCACATTGTTTTGTGTACCTATGTGTGAACAGGGGGCTGTGGTACCTGATGATATGATAAAATTTATTGTTGAGGTATATTGTGTTATAAATAATTGTAATAGTAAAATCGTATTTGGCTTTTCTATGTACGCTTTTTATCTGCAACAAACTGTGAATATGAAAAATAAAGTTTATATTCATAAACAAATACATACATACATATATATTTTTGTGACATACCTGTTTTCTTTAATTTTTTAGTTTGAAAATTCATCAAACGAGCTTGCAAAATGTCCTCATAATCAGATAGATCGAAATGTTTACTACATATTCTTTTGTTCTTCCTAGTCCAGCTATCTTTCCGGCAGCACCTACGGGCCCACTCTTCCGATATTTGGGGATCCTTAGGGAATGTGAAAAACATGACGCTTTTTCCATTTGGATCTGGCCTTTTTGAATTGCTTTTACATGTAGCAACGCTACAAATATTACCACCGCTCATCTAAATAAATAAGCAAACATTAGTTTTTATTAATTTATTAAGTAATTCATATAAGGGTTCAAATTATAAAATATAACAAACCTCAAATTTCACAGGATAGCAATCAACACGACTTTTCTCTTAATTCTTAATATATCGATTGGAATCTCGTATGAAACCGCATAAAATCACAGATAAACAATGGCCAAAGCACAGAGTATATAACAAGTCCAAAGCTTCGTTCAGTCGTCTGTCGTCTGAGTGACGTATACTCCGCCGATATCCAGGCCACCTATCCTTTCTAGTAACCTTGGACTCTCGGAAGGCGAGGAACGCCCCCACCAGAATCATATCTGCGCGAAGAACAACCTAACCTATTTACTTTATGGAAGAACATACCTGGTCTTATTGTACCATGGTTCTAACTACTTACTCACTGTCCTATATATAAGAGCGCGTAGCCAAGGTTGCCGGCTTTCCAGTTATTACTGGCATTTGCTAGTATTATAGTGCTCTACCAGTAAAATAGTAAATATATAGATTATATTGCCATCACTTGACTTAGTAAAATTAAAGAAAGCTAAATCATAAATTCAATAACATTCTAGTTGAATTATTGGAAAACGTTTATTAATAGCCATGCACATAGACTATCCATAGCTAACGTACAAGAAATATTACATGAGAAGAAATAAAGGAGAATTACTTAAAAAAAGAGATGAGATCTCATAAAAAACATAAAATGTAAAAAAACGCAAGTCTCGCAACGCAGTCCTTCCAACGCAAAAAGTTGTGAGATCACATTTAAAACCAAGTCAGTTAGCTTGGTTCCTATCAATGGAAGTACCTATTCAACAACATTTTCATAAATTTGATCTAGTTATTTACCCACCATCATTTATAGTTACCGAATAATTTTATTAGACATCTTTATTTCTATAATACATGTATAATGACTTGGCAATCGCACGGCTCCCTCACTGACAGAAGAAATCAAATACCAATGAAATATACACTAACGTTATAAACTTAGGTTTTAAAACAGTATACATGTAGGTATATTAAACTATCACGGCAACATGATCACGTAAGAATAAACTACTATTTAAAATACTCTAATTATTATTGTCTTTCGAATGACAAGTCATTATACATGTATTATAGTAAAAAGATATCTAATAAAATTATTCGGTGACTATAAATGATGGTGGGTAAATAATTAGATCAAATTTATGAAAATGTTGTTGAATAGGTACTTCCATTGATAGGAACTAAGCTAAATGACTTGGTTTTACACGTGATCTCACAACTTTTTGCGTTGGAAGGACTGCGTTGCGAGACTTGTGTTTTATGTTTTTTATGGGATAGTTTATTTTTCATTACACTTGGATATGGAAATCATATTTTCTACTGGCTAGGCTATATCAGGCTTCTTTTAATTATCCTATAAATATAACGGAAATATATTATTACGGTTACCATTGCAGAAGTAGCATTGAGAAAACTATTTCAAACAAATCTGTGCCGAGCAAAAATCCAGCTAAAAGTTATACCATCTGTTCCACTGTGCTCTATATAAGTTAAGATTAAGTCCATATGATAAAGTACAAACAATTATATGAAGACTGGGTAGAAAATTTAAGAACAATAAACAACAGTTTATCAGATTTATGTTGCTGAAAATATAAAAACTGTCGTCTATTTTTATATAGGGATGATAAAAATAGAATAAAGGATCACCGCTCGAATCTAAGAAAATTAAAGTACATTGAAGCAATTTAGTTTAGTCACAATTGTCCACATTGTACTTGCACATTTATCTCTGCTTGGTTTTGCCTTTTCATTATGATATAACAAGCCTGATAACTGCGTGGCTTGGTTACATATAACCTGTATGCTTTACTTTCCGTACAAGTGTAGTAAAGTACTGAGTGTCACATTAAAAGAGGTAACCAGTTCTCTGGGAACCGTCTCATTTTAGAGACTTGCAGTTGAAAAATTATTAAGCAAAATAGCCCAAAATGATATTAATTTATTGCCATAATTGAAAAGATAAATGATGCCTCCATATCTTGCATATAACCAAAAATATCGGAGATCTGATATTTAATAAGAAAATTCAATGAATTTTGATTTTGTCGATAAGATTATTTCAATTAAATATACATTGCACATAAACTAAATAAGGTGTTCATCTCAAGACTCCCCTCCACGCATTTCTCGAAATATCATGACATAAAAATAGGGAAAAATTTGCTTTGTGTTATCTCCTTAAAAATCTAATATGGTAAGACAGAAACTTGGGATAGGTGAAAGTACGTTTTGTTCAAAATCAAACGCGAAATGAAAATAAATGATGGGATTTTTTAAATAAGATATGAGTCGCTATCTCCTTACATTTAAGAGGGTAACTCCTTTTATTAAATCACATTTTGAGAAATCCGAGGTGGGAAGTTTTGAAATGAACACCCTATATAGTTAATAAGCGACCTAACATTGATGATTCAAATTATTTTGAACTTTGATCAACGCACAATAATTTTTATTTTCATATTTGAAAATCGATAAACGTGTTTCTAATATCGTAGTTGTTTATAAATAAATATCAAAATATAACATTTTCATTAAATAGCTTATTTTTTGACAGAAGTTTTGGAGAAATGTTTCATTTTAACGTTTCCGGACATCATCTCTACTTTAATTCTACCGTCACAAATGTTCGGTTTTCGGAAAAAGTTGTCCCTTCCACCCAGTTTGGAGGGGACAAAACTCGTTGACTGTCATTTTTTCTCAATGGGATCATTTTCCATCTCTTCTCTTTCCAATTAAAAAATAATCATCAAAATACACATATGCGAAAAGCGCCTTTATCTAAGCATAGAAACATTCAGTATAATTTTATACCACCTTCGTCTACGTGAAGCCGGTCAAAAAATACTCATATTTCTCTCAGCTCTAAAAAGTAAAAATGTTATGTTATCTTAATACTAATATAATCAAATTTCGAGAAACACCACTTGATTATTCAAGATATTGATTACACCCATTCGCAGCCATCTTAGCATTCTTAAATATTTTCCGAGATACACCCGATTGCCTTTCTTATTAACCGGTATATCATAGTTCGGAAAATTAGCTTTTCTACATACCAGCATTATATAATGAGAAGTGGTTATCAACGCTTTGGATATTATACAGTGCTCGAATATTCAACGTTCAAGGAATTATTGCAGAAAATTTTGTTACAAGTGCCTTACTATTATTTTCTGCTACTTGTCGTTCTTAATAAGTAAATAACAGCATTTTCATAGAATTGTAGGAACTCGAATAAAATCATAAAAAGATATATTGAACCATTTGCATTAACGAAATCGGACCGAATTTGAGAGAGATGAATAGTTGCTTCTAGAAGGAGTCCAGTGGGTCCTTAGATCGACCTGTTTAAACAGGACAAGGACCTTACGGGATCTGGGAAGGATTCATTAAACCGATCCCTTAATTTATACTCGAGGATCTAGAATACTTAGGAAGGTTTCAGTGAGGATTTATCTGAGATGTTACGCGTAAGTGTGAATAATTATAATGCATAACATCGAATATCTGATTCTGAGTGTCTTCAGTAGTAGGAGCCTTTTCTGTGACTGTTATAATTTGGATTTGATACAGGACGTTTTAATAATTTGATGAAAATCACTTTTTAAAATTTAGCTTGTAATGATTCCGTCTGAAAAATTAAATCTACCTTTACTGGTGCTAGTTGTTTTATAAATGCAGTAGATAGTATAGAAATGTACTACTTATTGCGATTGTTCGCACTTGTAACTTTTAATTTATAGATACAGGCATTAAAAACGCAATAAACAATATATATCAGTCGATGAGATACAAGCAGCTTGGCGTCTAGAATCAATAGACTTTTTATTTGTGTAGAAAACGAAAATGTTTTACTGATATCAATGCAAACTGTAGTTTGCAGAGGTGAGAGCGGTATCTCTCACTTCTGCATACAGAAGCATTATTTACAGAAAAATGTTGGATTTTCAAGGTCACGTAATGGTTTTTCCCGATTAATTTAAAAATATGGCTTGAAATGAATGAGATATTGTATATAATACAATCTAAGAATGATAAGTAATCATTTGAGACTGTTTTCAACTCGTAAAAGGCTGTAATTTTATATTATCAATATATGTAAAACCAAGTAGACGGATTTCACAATTTATTATGTTCAAGACTACGGTGTTGCCGGTGCTAAAATTTTACCTGTTTACCTAAGACCTAAGTCATATATAAATGTCGGATAAATACTTAAGTGAAACCAATAATGTAATAATGAACGTGATAGTAAAATCATCTTTTACTCTAAAAGCATCGCTTTTATTCCAAAATGGTACATTGTTAACGCATTAATAATATTCGTCAAACGTATACCTAACGTATCCCTAACTAAACGGCAACACGGTAGCATTATTTGTCTCCCGACTAACAAATGTCAGTCACAATAACAATGCAAACCATAGAGATATAATATTTAACATAGAGTAGGCAAGTCCTATGCAGCACTGCTAGTGGATGTGGTCCATAGATAAGAAGAGATAGAGAATATCGTGCCCGTTGTCGGTCTTTATTTCATGACGCATACAGAGGGCAGAGTTTATATTTGCGCATAATTCAAATTGAAATTCTTATTGTCCTCTAAAAATAGGTAATTTATTATATCTAGTACATTCTAATTCTAAATTTTAGGTCATTTAATTTGTCACTTTCATGTTTTAGGCCTATAGGCGAATATCTATGTAGTTTTGTACTAGGTATAAGGTATATATGCTGCTGTCTGTGATCGTAAAAAGTTCTATTGGCAGAAGCAGGAACTAAATACATTCACATTATTAAGAAGTAACTTTTTAAAGGCTGATTGAAACTGAATCGTGGTAGGATTATTATTAAATCAATGTATTCTCCTAATAAGCGCAAAAAACATTTCAACATGGTTTTGAGATAATTTATATGATAAAGAATATTTTAATATTTTTTGTGTGAGAAGTTTTTCACATGAAGTAGGTATATAAATTTATTAAACAAATAATGAAAACTAAAAAAGCCAGTTCGATGTTGATTTAAGAACAGGCCTGCGAATAGTTTTATAAAACTGAGATTGATTTAAATGCTTCACATTGGATGTTTAAATTTACTAATCTTAACTTTAACTCATCTTTTCAACTGTTTTACAAAACACCTTCTTGGTATTGAACAAATAAAAAATGTCATTGAAGTTTTTCAAGAATTTAGGTATATGTACCTACGTTGAAACATTTTCATTCACTATCCCCTATTTCGAATTTAAGTTAGTTTACTGCAGCTGAAGTACTTGAACTTAAAATTTGCGCTGAGAGACAAATTTTCTTTTTTTCATTATTAGTATATTGTTTACCGTTTAATTATCAACTATTTCCCTATTTACAAATTGTAAAACCGTAACTGCTTCGGATTTCTATTTGAGTTTGGATGACGGCTGAGTCAGATGCGGATGGCAGATAGGTACAGTAATCTACCAATCACGAGTGTTCAAAATAAAAGAAATAGATAATCTTGCCTTATTTTCTGTTTCTTTCTATTGAGGGTACGCATTTTTGATCGTCTTGCCTGGTGTATGTTATATGTTATCTCTATGATAGAATAGAATTGCGTTCACATTCCGTGTCCAACACACATCTAGCTAAAAAAGCGCTGCAACATTTTTGACAGATTTTGGTAGAAAACGCTTACGCTTTTTAAGCTGCAGCATCAGAAATACCCCAACAGTTATTTTTAAAAGCTTCTTTATAAACCAGCTTACGAGCGCAAGACGTCTAACAGCAAATCCTGTCAAAAATGTTGCAGCGCTTTCTTAGCTAGATGTGTGTTGGACACAGGGATTCTGTCATTTGCTGTCACAATGAGGTTAAGGAGTTAAGGCACAAATTGAGATAAGAAAATTGACTTATTTTTTGTCTATGGAGAGACTCGTCTGAGAAACATTACTAATTGAAAATGCTGGAAATGAACCACCGTCAATACATGGCATAAATTTGGGACAAGCTGGAACATGTACATATTGAAACTACTTTGTAGTAACAGAAGTACTGACTAGCATATCTCTTTGCCATACCATGAATAATTTCAAACCTGCGCAAAGATCTCTGCCTGATTATCTGGTTTATGCTTATAATTTTCTGCACGTTTGTGCAACCCTCAATATTGATGAGCATCTTGTTATCAAACGTAGACATACTTGTATAAGAGTATACTCTTGCAGAAGAATTTGGTGAACACTGCATCAATTGCACCTGAGTTTCCTCATCGCGTGAAAATATTTCAGTTAAATTATTTATTTAACTTATCCCAAAGTAGAAACTTATCCTTCTCCGCTTTAGAAAACTGTCCGGATCATTAAAGATTATCGGTTTGTTATGTCAGTGTCAGTATGAAGTCTATGTCAGATATACAGTATTCCTGTCATTGTGGCCTCTATGATTGTGGCTTGCAAACGCAAAAAGCACACTCTCCATACACACCAGCACTGCGCCAGATGATGAACTCTCGCATATTGAAAAACTTTTGATACCAATCGATAATTATGTTATTTAATCAATATTCATTCTAATTCAGTGATTTTAATAATTCGATTATGAGAATTGGTCCAAATGGACCAAAATATATCCCTTACCCTCAGATAGGTAAATCAACTTTTATTTTCGTAGAAGTGTCAATTTATTGCATGGATAATATTTAGGTGGACTGAACTGCAAGATCGTCATTGACTGATGTAAGCCAAAGGATCGTATACAAGTTTTCGTGTCGGAATATTTTGAAGTTGAGGCACATGCAGATTTGCACAACACTTGAAGTTCAAGTAGGTAAAACTTCATCTGGACAAGAAGGGAAGTTTATTAACAGCCGAACTACATAATTCTTACCGCTTAGCTGGCCGAAAAACAAGACTCTAGATTGTGCAAGGATATTAAATATATCAATTTCCAGGAGATCCTAGATTTTTATATGTAGTGCTGAGTAAAACTAAGTGGGTCATATTTATGAGAAAAATAATAGGAATCGGTGAATCGCCCTATGCAGTTATGTTTGGATGTACCGCCAGGTTGGGTTGGCATCAATATAAGTTTACCACAGAATGACCAGGATGGAGACCGTTTATTTGAGTAAATATTATATTAAAGATAAGAGCTTGCGCATATTGAATAATTGAAAAAAAAAACTAATTTTGAATCTTGAAGACCTATCATATTGAAATCAGTCATTAATTTAAATTAAAAAAAATAATTTAGTTTAAAATACCATTCAAGATAGAAAACTTAGCATAATAAACTACGAGTATTTCAATACAATATACATATTACAAGAACGAAACATAAGATATTAAAATTTTAATATGTATATAAATAAATTCAACATTTTTATTTGCTGGTAGTTACATCACCTTAATATTATACAACAAATGCCTAAAAGTATAATTCCTTGAATAATTGAAAATAGAAAATATTCTCCGCTATTGTTCAAAAGCAAGCAAGAATAAAAACGACATATACCAGAAACATTGAAGGATATTTTGAGTGAATTATGTAACATTATGTAACATTCAAAAAAAGATCCACGACAATATTGTTGTATATATGTAATTCTGTTCAGTAGCGATATTATAGAATAATTCCTTCATATTTATGCAAAAATGGAAAAATTTATAACAAGTGTGTATCTTTGTGCATCGATTGTGTATTGTTTGTGAATATTTGTGACACATTTTACTGTTAGTTGCTGAAAAAATGATGTGTTATTTGATTATTAAATAGAAATCCTTGGTGAAACTCAAATATTATTTAAATAGCCAGGCGATACGGACGTTTGACCTTGACAGCACGTAGAACCTCATCTCTCAAACGAACAAACAATTCATAAACTGAACGAGAAAATATGCGACCTGAGGCACACAAATGACGAATTGCAAAGCAAACTAGAAGATATGGAGGGAGAATTGACAAAAAAATATCATGACGTTGGGAAATTGAACGACACAAATAAGGACATAGTTACCTCTATTAAACTACAAAAGAATAACGAAGATTATATTAGGGAACTTATTAGTCAGATTGAAGCTGAGAGGGAAGCTAATATTAAACTGCGTGCAGATATTACGGAACTCAATGAACTATGTCGAAATATGGTTTCTACTATCGCTATTCTTGAAGAAAGAAATAATGAATGTGAGAAATCGGCAAAATTATTGAGAATCGAATTAGAGAAGAATGAAACCAAACCATATAAAATCCTATTGATAGCTGGAAGTCATGGAAGACACCTTGTGAACTTTCTTCCGTGTAAACTGACACACAATTACCTGTTCCTGTCTATTTTGAAACCAAATGCAACAGATAAAGAGTTACTGGAGACAGCCATACATTTTAGTCAACATCTCACAAAAAATGATGTAGTAATATTTTGGCCCAATAAGATAAGTAGTAGTCTAAGATGGACTTTTATAGATAGATTAAATTTTACAAAAACTATCATTATTACTGAGCCATACCGATATGATAAGAGTCATTTAAATTATTATTATTAGTATTATTAGTATATATGATCGTAACATCTCTTTGATAAAGGAACTGCATTATAGTGGATTACTCTGTTCCAATCTTATTCAAGTAGATAAAATTATTAGAAGAACAAATTATTATAACGATGGGATCAGTATCAATAGGGTAGGTAAATGGTTCTTGGCTCAAGCAATAATCAAATTTATAAATAAACTTTGTAGTGACAATCATTCTAATATTGTACCTCACCATACTAATAATATTGTAAATTCAACTATGGGAAATAAAAATATTGCTGTTTCAAATGCTCAAGATGGAAATAGCGTTACTTCAATTACTAACAATGAGAATACTCGGAATCGGATAGTTCTACCAAATCAGATCACTCCTAGCCATGACATCCCTTTTTTAGAAGTTCAAAAAATGATAGTTTCATAGACATGAATAAAAATCTTATATTTTATGCAAATACTTCTAGTCTTGTATGTAATTTAAATGATGTTTTAATGAATATACATTGTCATAGACCATTGTTATTATGTTTAACAGAGACTCGCATCACGGATGACATTAGGCAAAATGAGATTAAAATAGATGGGTACGATATGTTAAATTGTAAATCTACGAGTAGACACACTGGTGGGGTCAGCATCTATCTTAAGACTGGTCTGGAATACAAACAAGTGATGAACAAATCAATTTATATGAACACGTGGTTGTTGGCAGCAAAGGTAAAACTGAATAGTAAGGAATCTTATATTGTATGTACACTCTACCATTCTCCAAATTCCTCTCATTAAGAGTTCTTAGCATTTTTGGAGGCAAATATTGAGATTTTATTGGAAGAAAAAATTATATTGATTATAACAGGTGATTTCAACATAGATCTAAAAATAGACTCAATGTATAGTAGAAAAATTAAACAGCTAATAAACCTATTGGGAATATACCAAATTGTTAAAGAAAGTACAAGAATTACTAAAAACTCATCTACACTGATTGATTATGTGTTAACAAGTGACAAAAATATTAAATACCAAATATCGGATTATCTTAGAGTTTCTGACCATTCTAATATACTTATCTCGCTGACAACAAATAAGGTGAAATTGAATCAAAATACCGCAGTTATCAAGAGAGAATTTAAAAATTTTAATAAGCGTGATTTTCAAAAATCGTTATTTGATCAAGAGTGGGATACAAATAGTACTGATGTGAATAAACTGACAGACTCATTCATCAATAATGTTGTAAAAGTTCTAAATGAACACGCACCTTGGAAAGAACATAGAACTTTTAATAACTTCAAAATGAAAGTATGGTTCACAAATGAGATCATGGAACAAATAAAATATAGAGACATCTTATACAAAGTGGCTAGAAATTCGGGATTAGAGGAGGACTGGATTATCTATAAAAAAATCAGAAATGCTGTTACTTCACTGATTAGGCAAGAAACAAAGAAATACTATGAAGAACAGATCGATCAAAAAAGGAGATGCAAAGGCAATGTGGAGGTCCCTCAAAGAGTTAGTAAATAAAAAACCTCAAAACAGGCCTCCTAAAATAAAGTTCGGTAACCATTGGAAAGAAAATGACGCAGACATTGCAAATTCTTTCAATACATACTTCATAGAAAGTATATTGGAAATTGTAAACGAAATCAAACCTGTTCACAAAACCGATTACATCTTGAATAATCTGCCTCGACACGAAATGGAGTTACCACATTTGCAGCACTCACAATGAATGAGCTCAGAAGGATAATGAATAGGATGAAGAAAGACGGTTGCGACAAATATGGCATAAACTTGGAAATAATAAAATTGACATTCGAAGTCGCTGCTAATCATATACTATATTTGATTAATTCATCATTAATGACAGGAAAATTCCCTGAGAAATGGAAAGTATCCACAATAGTGCCTATTGTGCCTATTACATTACATGTAATTGTATCTCCACCTTGTAAATATTGTCTTAACTACAGTTTTAATGTGTAATTTTAACTGTGTATTGTATTAGCTGTTAAGACCACTATGAGGAATTCTTCAACTGTGCACAGTCTGTACCGCTTTAAATTATAATCCTCACTTGCAGACCTTGAGAATGGAAATAAATAGTTCCGAAAGCTTGGACAGCAAAAAGAGTTTTCTTATTTAAGCCCCATATAACTTCGGCAGAATTCCCATTTTTTTAACACTTTGTTATTTAACACGTACTGCCGCACTTCCACCTACTATATATATATATATATATATATATATATATATATATATATATATATAAGAATAAAACCTGTTTCTTTGTTGATAATTATAACATCACCTTAGTATTATTATTCAAGCCACACTTTACTCAAAACTCAAATTCTGATAACAGCTGTTTTGCTCAAGAGAGTTTTCAATGTCTTTGACCGATTTCGCCAGAAGGAGGAGGTATACAATTCGGTTGGGTTTTCTTTTAGTATTAAGATATTTGTATACCTACAAGTATTTAAAAATAACATGATTATTGAAAATTAAAGTCCGTGACAGCTAACCGATTTCCAAAATAAATTCATATCCCCAAAAAACATTCCCAATGTAAAACTTTTGGAGGTGAGAGCTATATTCAGCAAAATTCAACAAAAAAAATCAAATCTTTCGCATATGCTCAGTTATAGCTGAACCACACCGATACAATTTTTGGTATATTGTTTTTTATAAGAATTTTGTTTGAATGATACATTTTCATCAAGTGATTCTATCCTTTCTCATCGCCCCCAAAATTCCTTCCATGAAATTACAACCTGACGTATTATATTCATAACCCACATTTACAGTAAATCTGGACTCGAGCATTTCCATTTCCTCACCAGCCTGCATTTATGATTCGCAATATTAAGACATTTTGATCGTCATCGTCAATTGTAAATCTTTTCAACTTCCTTCTCTTGCCCCTGGTCAATAGTAACAAGTGAAATTTTTGAAAAAAATCAATTATGAATATAATACGTCAAGTCGTAATTTCATGGAAGGAATTTTGGGGGCGGTGAGAAGCGATAGAATCACTTGATGAAAATGTACCATTCAAACAAAATTCTTATACAAAACAACATACCAAAAATTGTATCGGTGTGGTTCAGCTCTAACTGAGCATATGCGAAAGATTTTAGTTTTTTTGTTGAATTTTGCTGAATATAGCTCTCACCTCCAAAAGTTTTACATTGGGAATGTTTTTGGGGATAATGATATTAGCAAAGATTTATTTATTTTATTTAATCTTTGAAATTAGCGTGATCATTCTTCCACTGTTCTCCTCCCTAGCTCATAATATGATTCTTCAAACCAAATTATTTTTTTTCCATATAATCACTTTACTGTTTTTAAGTTTCTTTTGTCAATGAGAAAACCATTTAGAGCTATTCAAGAAAGATATGAAATCGTATACCTTGAGTTATGTGTTGCACCCAATGATGTCTGGCTCATCTTATGGCATACTGCTTGCGTCAGCCAGAAGTTTACAACGCCGAGATTCCTGTTTATCCAGTTTTTCATATCGGGAATTAGTCTATTATATATCCATTGTTCTCTATCCTCCACATTCCATCTTTCTTGCCTCTGTCATCGTGGCCTCTTTGTTGTTACTCTCAATGCGACGTATCTCTGGATAGAGTGCAGCCTCTTCTTGTACACCGCATTGATCATTGCTATATCCATACTGGTGCTGCATTTGATCCGAATCTATTGTTACTTAATATTCAGTGTCTTGATTCAAAGAAGATAGACAATTTGGTCATTGAAATAAGAAAATATAGAAACATTTTTTTCCTATGTTTCACTGAAACCGGGGGTAATAATATCTAAATAAACAACTTTCAAATAGATGGCTTTAATCTAAAAATCAATTATTGCAGAACCCTCCATAAAGGAGGCGGGGTAGTTATTTGGACAAAAATACAATATCAGCTATAAGACCTATCTAAGTACTGTTCTGACAAACATATTGAAGTATGTGCTGTGTCGATCTTAATGAATAAAAAAACTTTCATTATACTCAACTTGTACCGTTCATCCTCAGGAGATCCAGATATATTTTTTACTAGATTGAATGACATTTTTGATTCTATTTATAATCGCATAATCAATGTGATAGTTAGCGGTGATTTCAACTTTGATAGCTACAGTTACTCTTCTCATTACAATAAACTGACAAACTTTCTTGCAGGTGTTAATTTACACATATTTACTAGTGGACCAAATCGTATAACCAAGACCACTATCTCAACCATCGATCGTATATTTGATAATTTTGCAAACAAAGACGTCTTAAAAGTATTAGACAATACTATTTCAGATCATCCATCGATCTTATATAGCTTTAAGGTAACCACAGAAGAAAGACCAAAAACTGTTTGGAATCATTTGTATAACTGTTATGAAGACAATGTAACCTACTCTTATCATTGGGATATTTTCAGTTATCGTTTTCAAACTTATTCTCCCCAAAAAATATGAATACTGAAAAATCCTCGAGAAAACAATGGATCACAAATAAAATCATATCTCCAATGATTTGAAAAACATTTATACTATCTAACCCATAAATCCTGAACTGCGTAATTTTACAAAGATAAAAAGAAGGTTCATGAAAAGTTAGTGGAAGCTACAAAGAAATCTTTTTACCAGGATATAAGATATTCAACTTCTCTAATAAGAATAGAACATGTTGGCAAGTTGTTTCTGAATTATCGAATAAAAAAACCACAATGAGCAATATTCATATTAAAGAATCACAAAACCAAATCATCCCGGATCCTTTAGAAGTGGGTAACACTTTTAATTTACACTTCAAACAAACACCTCACCGCATAGTGGATAAGATAGCTACGAATGTGAAGGATTCTAACTCTTTTATTGACTTAAAAAATCCTCAAAACTTACTCTTTGTCCATATACAGAAAAAGAACTTTACTTATTACTAAAAACTAAGTTAAGAAATTGTAAATCATATGGTTTTGATGAAATCCCTAATTTCCTGGTTAGAAATGTCCTACACGCTTTCATTAAACCTTTAACTTTCTTAATCAATCTCTCATTTTGCAATGGCACTTGTCCGGAACTTTTAAAAATGAATAAAGTTATCCCATTACATAAAAAAGCGACAAAAATGATTTAAATAACTATCGGCCCATTAAAATGCCTTCAGTATTCTCAAGAAGTTTTGAATAAGCCTACTTAAACCTATTAAATATAAATCTAGAAAAGGAAAATATAATATCTCAAACTCAACATGGATTTCAAAATAATAGAGTACCTACTTCAACTACCTTTCATTCATTTTACTATAAAATAGTCAGTTTACTTGATGCAGGAGAATGTCCGTTGGAGTTTTCTGTGACCTATCTAGGGCATTTGACTGTGTAAATCATGATAAATTGCTCCTTAAACTAAAAAGCTATGGTATACAGGGTGCAGCAAACAAGTGGATTGAAATTTGTTTGAAGAACCGCCAACAATATATCTGCATTCAAAAAAGTAGTAACAAAATATCAAACGTGAATTTAAATCTTCTGCAGTAGACATTTCAATATGAGTACCACAAGGCTCAATTTTGGTACCTATATTCTTTTTTTTTATATATCAATGACTTGGACAGGTCAATATGTGATATCCTCATTACTATGTATGCACTGATACTCTTAAAGAGTTGAGTGAATAGTTTTCTGTCAACTCTCTCTATTTCAATACCGAAAAGACACTCATCCTCAGATTCCAGAATTATCAAAAGTCCTGTCCTAAACTAAGTATTGAAAGTGCAAATAATCAGATATTGTTTCAGCGTTAAATTCCTTGGTATTCACTTTGATAAAACACTAAGCTGGAAATCACACTATGACAAATTAATTCAATACCTACCTCAATTCGCAGAACTAACTTTTAATAAACTTATGGAAGATCATGGATGAAAAACAATTAATAAACATTTATTACGGACATGTTGAATCGAGGTTGAGACATGGGGTGTGTTTCTGGGGTTGGTCGGCACAAGCAAATAATGAGTTTCTTGTTCAGAAAAGAATAATAAGAACACTTTCTGGAGTTCTCAAACAACATACGTGTAAGGATCTGTTTGTGAAACTAAATATTTTGAGGTTACCTTCACTCTATATATTTGAATTATACCTTTATATTTTTATGAACAAAGGAGAACTTTCAAATTCCATTAACAAAGTATAAAACTTCATATCGATCACCAGATAGTGCTGGATTGATATTTTTCAGTAGTTTGTCTGAAGATTTGAAATATTCTTCAACTCTCCCAGCCTTTAAGAGAAAATGAATGTTCTTCCTGATTGAAAAATGCTTTTATTCTGTCAATGATTTCCTTCAACAGGATACATATAGCTGCTATACATGTATGTACATATGTATATTAATATGTGTGTACCTTTGTTTAATATGTTTTTATGTGCATATATTTATCTGTATCTTGTGATTACTTTTTCATGTTATTACTGACTATTCATAAACAAATCAATTGTCTGAAAGGAAAATAAAGTATATTATTATTATTATTATTATTATTATTATTATTATTATTATTATTATTATTATTATTATTATTATTATTATTATTATTATTATATAGAATTTGTGAGTGAACAACAATCGCATACAGCGTTCTTTTCTTTTCTCTTGGCCCACCAATAATAGGCATCAGGCGTGAAAGGTTACCAACCACTGATACTGCCTGCAACTTTAATTATCTGAGGACCAAAGGAGAGAGCCTTATCCACTTCGACCCCAAGGTATGTTACTTGGTTCTTCCATGTGATCTGTTCTCCCTTAATAAAGAGTCCTTACATCCTAAATGACGTACGACTTGTTACTACACAGCTTTTGTGTTAACAACAGCCATTTCTAGCCCTTTGCTAGCTATTCATTTTACCACTGTCGCGACACTCTTATCTAATTTGACCACTTGACGTGTTCTTCCAAGGCTTCCATAACCGTACTGTTGTTGTCAGCAAATCCTACTACTTTCGCCCCAGTAGGTAATGAAATTTCTAGTAGCTCATCGTACACCAGTTTTCAAAAAACGGCCACAAACAAGATTCTTGTGCGCCTCTTGTCATCGTCTCTTATATGAACCATTGATCTCCCTCGAAGATTATCTGCCTTTGATTAAGGTAGTCTTCTAGAATGTTTCTTATGTAATATGTGTGTGTGTGTTTTTGATATTATTGGAGATTAGTGCATAGAAACCTTTTCTCTTATCTTCCTCATCTCGGGATTCCACTTCCTACTGTTGACATACCTCATTGAAAGACATATTGGTTCTCTGAAAATCATTCCATACCCATTATGTCGAGCAAGCGAATGGGGCGATAAAATGAAATACTATCCAAAGGCTTATCAGCTTTCCTCTGACGTACAAGCTTCTGTAACTCCTACAGTTCTGGAAAGGAGCCGTTTTCAAGGTGTATGTTGTACATGTCCATTATCTCCTTCGGAGGGACAATAATCATTTTCAAGATTTCCTTGGGATCTCATCTGGACAGGGACTTACTGGACTTAAAACGATGAACTTCTTTCTATAACTCTTAAGCTCCGAAGTATTTTTTCTTCTGCGCTAAGGAAAGCCTAAGAAAAATTGTTGGTTTCACCTTTTTCTTGGGAAATAAGTCCTTTATTATTTTTCTCAGTATTCGTCGTTAATTCTAGGGCTCTTCCTGTTGACGCCCAACATTTTACATATTATTTTATAGGAAAATCCCTAAGGCTCGTTCTCCACCTCTTTAAGTAAGTCACTCTATCTGTTCGCCTTTTTTTTTTGCTTAGACTTTTCCATAATTCTTAAGATTGTCTGATCATAATCTGATCACCTCGACACCACGTCGCACTTCTTTTGGTTTTCAAACACGTCCACCAATCATTTTCTCTGAGGTTAAATCCGGTTGGTCTACATTTGGTCATGCATCTTTCACGTATTTCAGTCATTTCTCTGTGTTACACACATAATTCAGAGTTTACTATTTATGTCGGAAACCATTAAATTTTTTGAAAAATATCCCAGTTTAATGTTACCGTCTTGAATTTTAAATTTTCGAAGGAACTACCACTTTCCTTTGGGGGAAAGTTTCTTTGGATAGGTAATGTTGTTTTTTTATGAGACCATTTCTCAGCAAATTATTGAAATTGCATCATTGAATATACAAATCATGCTGACTGACTTCCAACTTCAAACTACGGTAATTCCAGAACAGTTAGGAGTTTGGAAGAAGTGAATAAATAATTTTTTGCTTAAAATTAGTCATATTTCATATACGATGTATCTCGGATGCATCAACGGAAATCCTGTAAGTATACTAGTTAGTCAACGCTCATACACAAGAGGCTAATTTCGTTGAAATCGGTTAAACCAAGTCAAAGTTGAAGGAAGAAATCTTTATAAAAAAGTTCCCCAAACTTTATTTGATAAACGAGGAATATATTTAACAAAATTTGTTCAGACTTTAGGCTTTACCTACTCTTGTTTACTTATTTAATCCCAACTATAATTGGGCATACCAAATAATAAATAATATTCAGCTATTTTATTGGTACTGGTAATTTTGAAGAAGGTGTAATGAGTCAAAATTATGATTACCTACCAATAGAATAGATATTAATAAATTTTCAGTTCATCAGCTAATAAATTTGTACTTGTTTTTGTAAATAGATAATCACGTCTTATTCAGTCAATGGTTCTAAAATTTGTCAAGAATAACTGGAGACGTGAGGAATATCAAATAAGGGACGCCACGCAATTGACAGCGAAAAAATTTGCCATTTTCATCTTTTTCACGTCTCTAGCTATTCTTGACGAGTTGTGAGCTGCCGACGTTTCGAGAATGAAATATATATGAATTAGTGTGGATTCATGCAGCATCAAGTAAGAATTATGAATTAAAAAGTATCAAATAACCATTATCAATTATCAAATATAAAAATGTAGCATTCATGCACTCAAATTAAGAATAATTAAGAAGTAAAAAGTAAGCAAGTCTGACATCCGCGGTATTCATTTTTCAAAATAACCTCTGTCCCCAAAGGAACCCAAAGAAATACACAAATATTTCAAAAGGTGAGGTTATTTACATATGATTTACATAATCGGCTTGACTAATCCGAGTTCACCTGTGCCCTTATTTTCAATTAAAGTAAGAAAGTTAAAAGTTGGCCAATCTCTACTTCTTGTTCTCTTTAATTGACCATTATTTAGTTGGCTGCATGAACACTCTCATTGAACAATAAGAAATTCAACTTTTACTTGTTATTTGTAATTCTTAATTGTTACTTGATATTCGTTAATTTGGGCTGCATGAATCCTCACTAATACTATAATAATAATTTTATCTTAAAACAATCAAAGGATTAACCCCTATATTATGTTTGCAGCTAGACACATAAGTAGTTATAAACATAAGACTACGACATTGGAGTCAAATTAAACATATTTTTTAAAACATTGGATTTTGATATCTTTCTATAAATAAAAATGTGTTGTTGACAACATTTTGAAACATATTGCACAACTTATAGACTATAAAACTGATGGAATTTGAATTGTTTATACAATTTATGACAATAAAATCATTGTTTGCAATGGTATATGCTTGCATACGTTCAGCATGATTTTGCGGAAGTTAATAATATAATCTGTTGAGATGACTCTCTATTTTGTGATTACTTATTTGAATTTGTTTTCTTTTTTATCTCTTACATTAGAGGTCAAGGCTGTATTTTTGAATTTAATATAACAATGATTTATTATTATCTGTTCTGATCCATCTTTATTAACGCTGGATTGAAAAATAATCCCAGAAGAAAGAGAAATAATTATACTTAACTCGTAACAGGTCAAGGCGGCAAAACGCAAAACGTTGTATTTTAAATTTCTTAATAACTATCTTATCAACTGGTATTATATTTTAGAAGTGATGAAGTCAAGACTTACAAATAAAGTTTACAGAATATCCGTAAACTTTGCTTAAAAACGTTATCGAGGCATAGAAAATATGTTTCAATCCAATTCACCTTGTCCAATTTATATTTGATAGAAAAAGTTTAATAAACGAAAACCCAAATGTTAAGGGCTGACATCTAGTTGCTTTGATGATACCTATTTTCAAATATTTGTGGAAATGTATTAGTCCAAATCAGATATAATAAGTACACACTACTCCTGAATATTCAAATTATTTTGAATACTTTGAGATTTAACTGAAAAATCTGTCTAATGAAAACTGAGATAAATAATGTTTGTATTGGAGATATTTTAGTCATTATATTAAATGAGAGCTTTTTGTTTTGAATACATAGGTCTATCATTGAAATTTCAGTTACATCACTACGAAAGTGCCAAAATTGTTACCGCTATATTTTGATCTCTCTGATTATAAATGAATGATCAACGATTTTGATGATTGTTGATACACAAAATAATGTGAGATAAATATTTTGTTTCAAAAACAAGAACTAACTACAAGTTAGGGTTCTGTAAATCTCACCGGACCCATAACAAAGACATGTTTTTCAAAAATTAGGACCGAGTGTATTAGTTGGTGCACTAAAAAATATGAAATAGTATTAATTCTATTGTTGCTGATACTTTTGAAGTTAGTGCTATTTTGTATTTTTCAGTGCGTCACTTAATAGTCCTAAATTTGGGAAAAGATAAATATTGTGGAGGAGCTAAGGTGTTGCATTTCATACACAATAAACAAATGTAGCCTATTGTGCCTTATTTCTATCCTTCAACTCTGCTTCCTGTCAATTTAAGCCATGGTCGTATAGAGAACTAGCCTGGTTCCATGATTTACTTGGTTTATCTCTTGAACGTTTTCTAAATGATGTTGCTATCTAGTTTGTATTCGTGTTAAATCACCAAACCATCTTTGTTGATTCGGATCTATAGTTTTTGTTAAATGTTCTTTTTGTAGCACCGCTCTTATCTTGTGATTTCGGATTCTATGTTCTCTAGTGATTCCAAGAACAGATCTATAAATTTAATTTCAATAGTTTGTAAAGTTCTCCTTGCAGCTTTTGTCAGGATCTATCTCTCACCTCCATATATCAAAATAGATCTGAATATAGTTTGGAACATTTTTGTAATTTTTGACACTTTTCTCTTCCGAGTATCTAACGAATACTGGAATACTACATTTTGTCGGCACCTTCAATTCTGCCATTAATTTCTGCGTAATTTTTGCCATCCAATCTTCACGCCTAAATATTTAAATGCTTTTCTGCTTTAGCTGTATATTTGAGTTTTTATCTTCGTTGCTTATTACTATTACGTCTGTTTTCTCTACATTTATTCTGAAATTTCTACTTTCCAGGTTCTGTTTCCACATAAATATATTATTTTGAAGATCCGTCTAGCTCCTGGCAAACACAACTAAATCATCAGCAAAGTATTCTGTCCCATATTTCTATATCCAATAGTAAACATTGTTTTTTATTCACTTCTTTTATTATGTCATCCATTATCACGTTGAATAGTGCTGGGTTTAGAACTCCTCTATGATTTAAACCTTCTTTGGTAATGAATTTTTCAGATCGTAAGTTTCCTATTCTATCAAAATTTATTGTATTGTGATATAAACTCTTCGCTATCGCTTCAAGTAGGCACGGATTTATTCTTCTCTTTGTTTGACTGGACCTCATTATTTGTCTGGAAACACTGTCTGTATCTTCTTCTCTATATCTTGAAAGCTACTTATATGTTACTTTTATAGGTTTTCTCAGAAAACTCCTGAATAGTCAAATTTCAAGAATTATTTTGTATAATAATTTTAGCACGGCACTCAATATTGCAATTCATCGATAATTTGTGCACTCCTGTGTCTCCTTTTATATAGAGCGATAATATTTTCCCTAATTCCCAGTCAGTTGGTATGCGTCTTTCATTGTAGAGTCTATTGAAGAAAAGAGTTAAATTCTCTATTCCTTGGGCTCCTAGGTTTCTAATCATTTCTGTTGTAAAACCTGTTTGTCCTGCGGCTTTACCTGTTTTTAATAAGTTTATAGAATCTTAAACTTGCTAATCTATGATTATTTGTAATTCCTCAATATGGTTTACAGAGCCTTCATCATAATCTTAATTGTGCTTTGATAATGTTATATCTGGATTCAAGAGATCGCTAAAATATTTTTTCCACCTTTCAATTATGTCTTTTTGTTTATTTACTATTTTTCCGTCTTACGTCGTAACCTAGATGTTTTATTTATTTTGTCACCAAAATTTGCACATGACTATTCCTTAGCCATTTTCACCACATCCCTCACTTTTATTAGGTATCTCCTTTCGATATATGCCATAATTCATATCTGTTCTATTTCCTAGATGAATTATCAATTTCTTCTTAGTTTCTTTGAAAATTACCTATTCGATCGATTCCAATGTGTGACTGAATAATTCAAGATCAGATTTGAAAAGAATCGTTTCTGGCGTACCTCAAGGATCAGTATTGGGTCCAATATTATTTCAAATCTACTCTTGTGATCTACCTTCAAATGGTAATTTTTCTAATGTTTATTCATTTGCTGATGACACACAAATAGTTCACCGCTTCTATCCAGACAGCGTGATAAGCGCTACACATGAACTCCAAAGTGACACGGTATATACAAATATTCGCTCAATCACAATTTACTGGTTAACTCATCTAAATCAAGAATCATGTTATTTTGTTCCGATACATGCAAAAAGCTTGTCAGTGATAAGCTTAGTATCTCAATTGGTTTGGATGTATTACAAATGTGCGATTCTACTAAGATCTTAGGCCTTAAATTCGATACAAATCTCAGATTCACGCATCATATTAGTCAAGTATTCCAAAAACCATATCTTAGACTGCGCCTATTGCATGCTAACAGGCGAGTTTTGTCTTTCAATCTTAAAAAGAAGTTGTGTGAATCTCTACACCTTTTTCAAGTGTATTTCAGAAGTCGTCAACTGTAATTCAGAATAGTTAATTGTATTTTAGAAAGCATCACATGTATTTCGGATTAATCAGTTGAAATTCAGAACTATACAGATGAATTTCAGATGGGTCAATTGAAATTCAGAATTCGTCAAATGTATTTCATATTGGTGAATTGTTATTCAGAACTCGTTAAATTTACTTCAGAACATATCAAATGTAAAACAGAAAGCATCAAATGTATTTCTTATAATTGTAGGTCTGCAAACTCCACAATTTTCTTTGTAGTTCATTTTGTCAAATTGGTAAGTGTATAGCTGCTTTTTACAATCAAAAATAATGCACAAATATGATTGACAAAACTAATCTACACGTTTACCCGTGATTTGACACATATGTTCCAAATTACCCATCTGATGCTTTCTGATTTATATTTGAAACTCATATGTTCTGTTATACATTTGATACGTTCTAATTTACATTTGATAAGTTCTGAATTAAATTTGAATTACAATGCACTAATATGAAAAATATTTGACGAATTCTGAATTACAACTGACTAATATGAAATGCATTTGACGCTTTCTAAAATTTAATTAATTATTCTGAATTACAGTTGGAAAAGGTGTAGTAACTTCACTTTTTTATTACTGATATCGTATATTACACCCATGTCTAGAGCAATTTGTAAAAAATCGTATACAAATGGTTCAGAACAACTGTGTTAGATTTATTTTTGGGTTAAGAAAGTATGATCACGTTTCGAGCAAATTCACCACATTGAACTGGCTGAAAATTGAGAATATAGTCAAGTGTCATTATTTAAGCTTCATTCATAAATTACTGTTACATGCTTAGCCTAAGTATTGTTACGAAAAAATAGTGTTTCCACACAATATACATAACAGAGCTCTTAGGAATAGTTTAATAATTAGGATACCTCAACACTCCACTTTGCTTTTTGAAAGATGCTTCTCATATAATGCCACAATTTATAACACCGTACCCCTTCACTACAAAAAAATGAGTATTACTTCATTCAAAAAGCAAATCAAACTATATTACCTACTTAGTTCATAGAAAATTATAATTATTACATTTAACATCTAGTATAAATATGTATGTTTAACGTTGACATCTCCTCTTATTTTTTAAGATAAGTTTCTCCTTTTTGTACGCCACTTTCTCGTAGCAAATAACAACACTATCTTTTTTCCTCTAATGGTTAAGTGTAAGAGTAGCTTAGCTAAACTTCGCCATTAGTAGCCACTTATTGTAGAGTTTATACTACATCTAATAAAGACGATGTTATGTTATGTTATGTTATGTTATGTTCTGTTATAACGCGATTCTATCACTTTCTTTGTTTCCTGTTTCCCCTCCACTTATTGTCCCGCAAGTTATCTTTACAGCTTTCATTCATTTAATTATATAATTAAATGCTTTCGATACATCATCAATATTTAAATTGGCTGTGCTGTTGGTAGCATTCTTGTGCCTTTGATCTGCGCGAAATTTCTTATTAATTATCACGTAGCCTCTTATTGATTTTTCTCGTCTACCCTTAAGCTCCCGTGTATACTTGTGTACAAAAAAGGTGATTATCAGTTTGTTAATTATGCATAATTCTATTAGGTAAATTTCTTATAGAAATGTACCTATTGCGATCGTTCACACATATCTATCATTATTGTTTTTTTGTGTTTTATCGATTTTTTAGCTTGTACACTGGAATCGTCAGGCTCTGGGGATCATTCATAAGCAGTTATCTTAAGACTGTTATTTTACATAGTCGTTTTCACTTTCCTCTACTCTAATTGGTTCTCATACTCTGTATATTTAATTATTTATTATCAGTTTGTTTTACCTAATGTGAGCCCTATAACCTTTATCTCTCACCTGCTTCAACTGGGGTATAAGTCGTTTTCTTTCTTATTGCACTTCCTTATGATAATCCTCATTGATTCATATATTTCTAATTTTTCATTTAACAGTATGTAAAACTTAGTGGAAAATTTTAAAAAATACCGATTCTTCTTACAACGTTAACACTATTCCTTATTTGTGATATTTACTCCTGGATTACTGCTCTGATTTTTTTCTTTGTTCTGTATGCCTTTGATAATTATATTTTGCCGTCTAACCTTTTTTTCGCTGATCTTGTGTATTAGCTTCGATTGAGCTCCACTTTTTTCCTTTCCTGTTATTCAATTCCTGTATGTTTTCATCTAGTTTCGTATTTATTTGTGTATACTTTCCTCAATTTCCTACAACATTTTTTATAATGAGCTCAAGTCCGCCATTTTTCGGTCTGCTAGGCTCCAATCAACACGTCGAAATCCTGGTCCTTATCTATCGACTAAAGGTTTTTTTAACTGATTTAATAATATTTGATTTTTTATATTTATTGAAGCCTGGCAACTGGCAAAGTTTTTGAGCTAAACATTTCATGGATTCAGGGATATTCTGGAGTCACTTTTAGTGTTCCATTTAAATAAATGAAAACGATACTAGATTGCTCTGGAGTCTGACTGTTTGTCATTCTGTGTATTTTCTCCAAAAGAAGATAACATTAGTTAGGTAGTTAAGCAGAAATAGTTTATTTGGGTAAAGCCAGAAGTGACTATGAGTCGCAATCATTTTAGTTCATATTTCTGATGGGGCTCTCACTTGATTCACCCTGCATGTAATATAAGTATAAAATTATATTTAATGGAAGTTCTCGTAAAACTCGTTATCTTATTGATTTCATTTATATATCATAAGAACAATTTGGTGTGTCCACTCACACGACATTCCTACCATTCCCAAACGAATGAAATATAAAAATCATCTGATCAAGCTGTATAGCCAATATTTTTTTCAGAGTGCCAAGACAAACAAAAATGGTCGGAGAGCTCATTTGAGCATTAGTTTGTTCTGCTATTTGTCTAAAGTACTTTTAAGAGAACACACCAAGTCTCAGTAGAATCGTTAGAGCCACGCCACGATACACATATTTCACTATTGCATAGCAACCAGTGCGAGCTAAACACTGTCTATGTCACCTACAAAACAAAAGAGAAAGCAACAAAATCGATCCATCCGTTCCCAAGATAATCTTGTTACAGACTGACTGCCAGACAGACAATATGCTTTTCAGCTTCCGGGACCTCCAAAACGTAAATATCTGTAGATAACTGAACACCAAAAATTTTACACGATTACAATACTACTAGGCCACTTAAGGTAGTAGTAGGAAAGTAAAAATAGGTTTTCCAATTCTGTCCTGGAAAATACAGGATTGCTAAATACATTTTTAATCGAGCCAGTCATTGCGTTGCTAAAAATTCGATAAAAATGTAAGCAGATCTTCAGATACAATTATTGTTTATTGTTTTGGGTTCATTATCGTGATTTTTCCGGATATTCGAGAAGAAAACTGGATAGGACGTACGTGCATAGATACCCATCCAAAAACAACAGAACTGAACCACCAAATGAGAAGATATATCTATAATTAAAATTATTCTTTTAACCTCAGATGTTCATTTTTCTAATTTAACATATTTCTTCATTAACGTTCAAACGAGTTTTTCTAAAATTATTAATTGTTGGGTATAAAAAATAACTACAGTTTTATTGATATATACAGCTGTGTTCATAAAAATATCTTGGCTCCATAGGTACTACTCCGGTTTGTTTATTAGTTATGTTAACGGTAATATCAAATATGCCAGTTTTAGTATCAAACCGAACTAGTACTCCACTATATTTGATTATCAATAAGGCTGATAACTTTTACTTCTTATAGATACATTGAAAATCCTAGTTCGAAAGATACGCTGTGCTATTCAATATGCGAAAATGTTGAGATTTTGGTCTCCTTTGATTCAAGAAGAAATTCACATCATCCGAGACTGGATCAATTATTTCTAAACCGAACGTTGCAACCTTGCTATCAACAGTTTTTGCTGGATTACATAGACTGTCCAACTGATCTTCATTGATAATGTATTTGGCCATTAATGTTTTGAACATTGTCAAGCTGCAGCTAAGCGTACATCCTTGTACTGTTATCTGTCGGAAGTCTTCCTGGTCTTTATGCCAAATGTTGACAAATCCTTTACCGTTCTTCTTTCTCAATTCGTAATAAATTGAGCTGGCATAGTATGGAGAATGAGGAACAAAGGCTCCAATTGTGTTCAGGAGAGCAGCTATATTGGTATCGTGGGCACTGTACATTTTGAATTTGTATGATGACGTTGGATTAGTAAGCATCTTTTCAAAATGATCAACGAGGTCACGGTAGAATAGACCAGTGTCTGGAAAGAGAATTTCGAATTAAATTAGAATTAAACTATAAACAATAAACATCAAAGACTGTTGTTTTTTATGTTAAAGTTTGAAAAAAAATCTCTTTTAAAAGGGGTCATCGTGTTATCCGTCGATGGATAAATCTGAATGTATAGATCTACGAGATTTTAATAAGGGTTGATGACTTACTGATTTTCTTTAGATCATCTGTGTAGGAATTTGCAAGAAAAGAGTAGGCGGCAAGTGTGCCCATCGGTTCTGGATAGACAGGCTTTGTCCATGCTGGGAGGTCAAAATTATTTAATTCTTCGATGAATAATGTGTCTCTTATCAACCAAGTACTCATTACACTAGTTACAGAACTGCCAGAGCCCTCAGCTATCACCTTATACACATCAGCATATTCCTCATTAATTTCGGCAAATAGGGGTTCATTGGTAACAACATCGTTGACTAGTTGATTAACAGTCGAACATTCTTGTGTTAGAACATCACTGTCGGCTGGGTGAATAGGTATGGGTTGCCAAGATAGAGAAGATCTCCATATCTGATCACCTTTCGGTTCAAAAAGAGCAGCCAAATTCGATTGAGCAGACATGTGAGTTCTGTCTATATCAGTTGTTTGAGCATAAAACTCGCTGCTGTTGTACTGGGTGGACAAAAATGATTCGTATCGGTTTTTTGTGAATTGGCCCAGTGCATAGTGCTGTTGTTTTCCCTCCTGTTTGAATTTAATAAAAAGATCTTTACACCCCACTCAGACAATTATTAGACGTTTGACTTACATTAACGAGTTGTCCACGAGCAGCTGGCCAGTAGGATATGTCACTGTATGGGTCGTTTGGGTAGTGGAAGACTGGTGTTCTTTGGCCATGTCGGAATACCTGATATTTGATTTAATGTTAAAGTAACCGATACAACTAGGATAAATCTTTTGAAAATATGAAGATTGTTTGTTTGTTTTTTACTTTCTTTGTTCTGAATGACAAGTTAGAAGGTAAATGAGACAGAGACTAACGACTAAATAAAAATTCAGAAAGTAACCGCTATAAAATAGTAATTAAATAGAAAATCTTGGCGATAAAATATTCGAATCCAGAGAAAATAAAAATACGGTAAGTAATAAGAATCCTCCAAGAAAAGGAGAAGTTTTTTGAGATGCCTACCTGAATTACAGCAACTAGCTCTCCATCTTTAGCAATAGCTTTGGCGTTTGAGGTGAGCACAAACGCTAGAAGGTAGAGATACTGAAGCAACAGCGACATTTTGTTGGCTTATCTAATCGAACATCTGATCTGCTCTTTTATAGTTAATTGTATAAAAATGTATTGCACAATTGATGCAAAAAAGATAATTCTGAATCTTGAGCGCGGGTTATTGAGATGTTTGATTGTGTATCAACATAATTAACAAAATATACAATGTTAAAGTATTACTTTATAATCTGTATTATTTAGTTCAAGATTAAACAGTAATAAAATTTCATATATCTATATTGTTTAATAATAGAGAATAAAGAATTATGAAGTTCACGTGAAGAACTATTTTTTGTCATGTTGGTTCATTCTTTTGGTTTGGTCTGTTTTTTTCTTCATTATTTCTTCACTAGGTACAAATACAATGCACGTAGCCAGCAGAAAACTACATTTGAAATATAATTGGTATGGCGGTACATATTCGTCAATTTCGGAATAATTATACCTGAAAGCACCCTGAATGCGTCTGTACCAAATCACTGATATTTCTTCACATGCAAATGCCAAAAATAGTCAGCCAATATCTGTCAATACTTCAAGCTCAGGTTTAAAAGTTGTAACATCAATCGGTAAAGATATATCTAGGTATCTATTTACGTTATCCTTTTGCAAAATCATTCATTTGAAGCGCTCAAAACATTAATGGCCGGAATTATCAGGTACATGTCCGCAGCTTCTTCTTTTTTTTATTTTAATTCATATTATATCATTAAAGCTTTATGCTAGTTCTGTGCTGTTTCTCATCATAAAGTAAAAGTAGTAAATAAAACAAACTGTTTAAGATTTCTTCTTCAGAAGCCAGAAGATTCTGAAGAAGTCGCTGTGTCGGTGAAGCACGTGTCATGTTGACAATTTGGTGAAAATCTTAAACAGTTTGTTTTATTTACTACTTGAATATGGATTTTCTTCAAGTAAAGGCCGAAACTATCAAATTGAATAAAGTAAAAGTTTTGAGCTTATACCCCAAGGAGCTATCGAAGAAATAAAATGGTAGGGCTGATGACACGAACGACCCTTCCCCACTTGAAATGTTCTAAATTCAGTTTGAATTGAAATTGTGTACTGGTTTTGTGCCGTAAACTAATTATACTGTGCTTAAAAAGTCCTCCAGCATGAATTTAATACGGGGGAGCTGGGGACATGATTTTAAGAAATGGATTCTTTTAAGTCTGGCAATGCTAGAGTTTTGTGGCCTAAAGTAAAAGTTTTGTGCTTCAAGCCCCAGCTAGAGGGCGAAATTGTGAAGCACCAATTGGGTTTCACATGAGACGAGAAAGTGTGGATAATTCGACATGCCGCACTTGGTATACACCAATATCGTAGATATCAGCAATTCAAATCTAAGTATAATACGTTGTTACCGCCTTTTCAACAGCGGCTCAACTCAGTCGAGATGGAGTGGTAAAAACAATATGAAGGTGACGGACAAAGAAACATCGGAAACAAAATAATCTTCATTCTAGTTTTGATCTAAAAAAAATCGATTGGTATGCAACACAATATTTGGTTATCAGAGAAAAGGTAAGCAATCCGAGAAAAGAAAATGAAAAACACACGTGTACAACGCAATAAATTGACCGACTTGTCACGCAAATCCATTTGTCAAGAATGACCGACAGCTAGGCACGTGTCACAATACAACAGAGGTTGTTCTACCATCACAGAACTATCTAGCCGTATAGGGGATACTGTATACATAAAAATAGACCTGAATAAAGGAATAGACCACTATGGTTGACACGTAAAAAAATAAAATATATATTCATTGATACAAAGCAGTAAACTTAAAGCGAGAAGTAAACTAATAGTTGGGTAAGTAACATATAACAAAGGGTTAGAAGACTTATCTGCATGTGACCCTCCTCAGGTTCATCAAAGGTGTGCCACTTGTCTAAGTCAGATGGTATGGTAGGCGTCCATTATTGGAGGACAGCGGTATCTTAAAAGTCGGTACGGTGGGCGTCCAGTATTGGAGAACAGCGGTATCTTAAAAGTCGGTACGGTGCCGCTCTCCTGGGATTCGTGGGTTTCCACCGGGATGGTTAACTTCCTAATCTAAGCGATAAGCAACACTCTACATAGAACGTCAAAAAAGATTTGTCGGCCGTATATTTCGGGTCAGAGGACCTTTACCCCCAACTTGGTAAATTCATGATCATCTTATTCTTCGACAATAAATTAAATTTATAAAATATACAGGGTTGTTTTGTTGCTGAAAACCTCGGACACGACGATTTTGTTTCCAAATATGCTTTTTTTGATTTTTACCTATCAATCCATTGAAATAATAAGAAGAAAATTATATAAACAGAATGTTTCATTTAAGATAATCCCTCGAAAAGTGATCATAATATTGCTCAATAAAGCATTTTCGTACACTTAATTAAACTAAACACTCCTCATATTGCTGTTTATAAGTATTCTATAGTTATTATTGTCCTGGTATCAAAGTTCCACCTCCGATTGAGTGTTTCCTCGAGCACCCATTCTGATACGGTCAATATTAAAGCTTCCAAAAGTTCACTTTTGTTTCCTTATGTTAATGTGCAGCATTTTTAACTTAAGTTGATAAAATAATTTACTATGGTTCTTACAGGCCACAGTCTGGAATCAAGGTATTTTTCTTTGATATCTTCGCTGATCGACAGAAGGAACCTTTATACTTATCTTTTTTAGTTCTCATATTTTCACATATATAATCCTTGTGGAGATTATACTTATCCAGGTAGCTCAATAGATTACTCTTGGATATCCCTGGGGCAAATTCCGACACGAAGAGGAAGCATATTTTGCTGACCGGCCTTATGTGGGTAGTGCCTTCGTTTGCTCCGTTTATGTGAACAGGAATATTTGTTTTTCTAAGGGTTGGTCTATCTTGCTGAGTTTAATGCGAAGGTACCATATCCATTCTTCTCACCTGCCGTTCCTTCATTATCGATAATCTCGGCAGTCGGAGAAATGGAAAAAGTTTGCTTACCCCGTTTTTTATCGATGTATTATTATTATTTTCTTGTATGAAGTTCACTTCTCCTTAAGTAGGGCGTTATTTTCTTTAAGACTATTATCCTTCTCCTCCAGCTCAGCTACTGTCTCTTCAGGTAGCCTTTTTCTAAGACCGTTCATTCATCTTTGACATCCTCGTCAAGGTTGTTTTGGCGGGCATGCTTCTATGTATACGAATTGTCAATTTCTGTGCAGCCGCCTGCCTCAAACAAGACGGATGGAATTTTTCTCTGCATTTGAGACTTCTGCATTTTAGCAGTTGCACAAACGTGCTTTTATTATTTTTTCCGGATTTTCTGGACTCTCACCCAACCTCACTCTATGAGTGTACTATTTCTCTTAACAGATTATTGCTTTTAACATTGAGATAACCAGATAGACAGGAAATCAAAACATTCTAGCATAACGTAATAAAAAAAGACATTCTGGTTTAAACAATAACTGAAGCTTGCACATATATTGTGTATACGCGTCTAGTAATATTCTCTTTCCTAATAAATAACTAAATATTCTACGGACTCTACACTTTGTTGTTTTTCGATTAGTGGTAAAACCGCAGATGCGCTTAATTAATGCACTAGTCTTGTTTACTCAACTGCGAGTGCTGTAATTAATACAATTTGGTATGCAAAATACGGAAGTTTCATTGTAGTCTTAGCTGGGCTGTATCGTTGTCTCGCTCGATTTGCTGAAATTTTCATGTGGATTAACTCCAGAAATTCTATCTAATAGGACTGTTACTATTGCTTAAGATTCGAGAATATTTCGATGATAATTATACGTCTGTCTCATTTGCATAAAAAAATCCTGGCAATAAAACATCATGTCAAACAAACCTTCTATAGTGTTTTCAGAAATTTAAGACTATTAAGTAATTGATTATTATGTTACAATATCTAGAGACCGAGCGTTGCTCGGTTAAAACAGGATTTAAGATGGGTCTATAAGAGTTACTAAGGATATTTAAACTTATTAAAAAATGTGCATATTTCTGGTTAAAATGTATTGCGATCGGTAAATTATGCTTTTATTGTTCACATATTCGTAAGTTATAGATTTCCAAATAAATATGAATGTGTAATATGAATGATAAATATACCAAAACTCTTGAAATAGCTAGTTTGGATGGACCTCAAGGGTCACACCGATTAAATATGAAAGTATCGTCAATCGATTTCTCGACTCCGAAAATCCGTTTTTACTACTTTTTACCAAAATCTGCTAACCCTTCCTTGAAATAGCTAATGTGTACCTTAAGTGTCGCAATATATTAGATATGTACAAATTTTCATTGAAAATTTCCGAATAAATTATTAGAAACTCATTTGACCATCTTTTATGAAAAAATGGGTTTTGTTAAAAAGAAACTCTAAGGTGATCAGAATTCGAACCGAGAAACTCTAGATCAATACCCGGAAGCTTAACCATAGGACTATATTTTCCAATGATAGTACTGGATTCATATTAGTATCCTAAATATAATCTGTAGAACTCTTAAAATGAGAATATTAATTACTGAAAACGATTTTTCTTGTGAATGTGAATACAACCAATCGATTCAATACACTCTAAAACCTATACATATGAATTTTCATCGAAATCGGTAGACCAGATGCCGAGATAAAATTTGCATATATATATATATATATATATATATATATATATATATATATATATATATATAAATATATATATATATGTATACAAGCTTTGCTCGTTTAATATAATCAGATATTTCCAACTACCTTTGATAGGTAGTACCTACACTTCAAAGGTAACTTTGATATCATGTTACAGTTAATCTACGAAAGTCTAATATAAGCATTGATGGAACTTATGAACCAGCTTTATCAGTGCAATCATAAACACTTCCCTGAAGATACATAATTAAATGTTGAATGGAAACCCTGCAATATTCATATTATTTTTGACCCAAACGGTGGAGGTATACAAGTCAACTGTATGTCTGCTTTTCTTATGTATGCTCGCTTGTTTTGCCTAGTAAACGTTAACCGATTCGGATGATTCGTTTTTTATTGGGAAGAGTAGTGATGCGAAATGGTCCCATATTAGTAAAAACTCAAATCCAAAATCTTTTTCTCTCCAAAAAACAACCCCCGAAAGGGGTCGTGGGTGCAATTTTTCTTGAAAATCAAAACTCTGAGGCTGCAGAATTAAAGAAAGGAAAATATCCGGAAACGTCAAAATTGAACATTATTTCAAAAGAGTAACGTTTTTCGAGTTTCGAATCTGTAATGTGTAGGCATTTCCGCTATGCGGAGGGGGCAATTTCTTTCAAAAATTGAAAATCTGAGAGGCCAAATTGAAGATCAGATTATTTGTAGCAACATTTAAATTGAATATCTTTTTCATAGAGTCACGGTTTTTGGAGTTAGAGCAGTATAAAATATGCGTATTTCCGCGGCGATATTTTTAGATCTCTAAATAATAACAAGTACGTATAAGCAAAGGATATACATGGTTAATTATGGCACGCCGTTTCGCTATCAAATGACATAAAACAAAATTAATAATCGAATATATTTAAACAAGAAAATTATTCACAAGGAAGTGTGTCCATAGAAATATAAGATAATTATATTAATGCATAATTGAAATTGAATAACTGTAAATAAATTAATAAAATTCTCAAATTCAGAAAATTATTGTTATATTTTCAAATCATATTCATCATTCAAACTATCAATTATTTAAAATTTTTGGTAATTTTATTTCCATTCTATTTAAAAGATGGTGAAGAATATTAGAAAATAAAATTTATATACCTTATTTCTATTTTTGAATTAAAATGATCTACATATCTTAATTCTTATATTTCGATTCTTATATAAGAATAATATACAGGGTGGGTCACCGTCGATGGTACCTTAGACGTTTACGGAGAACGGAAAGTAGGATCATTCTGAAAACTTGGTTACTAAAGCAATTACTCTTGATCTATAAATCTAATATATTTTCAGCGATGCAGCGTTGCCGCTTATACCATAAACTATCATCATCTTTGTTATTTCACTCTGTATATTACCACATTTTTTAATTTGTCATTATTTTCTGTATACCTATACCTATCTCTAACGGTCTTCGAAATATTAATTGTATTCCAATTTTTTTATCCAAAACATAGCTGAAATTAAATGTTTAATTTTGCTGTTCTTGGATTCCTAAGAAGCTGCAATTTTGTGAGTAATTCACATCAAGGCTATTTATACTGATTCTGTATAGAAAAGTTTGTTCTGCGTTATCCAGAGTCGTACAAGACTCGTGATCTTAGTGCTACATACAAAAAGGGTTGAAAGTGCCTTTTTTGAATGGAACGCCCTGTACATTTTGGAATTCCCTTCGAATTGATATATCATGTTCCTATACCTAAATAGCTAGAATTTCTGTGCCAAAGAGTGATCACTGCTTTGGAGAGCTAGATGCCAATGAAATAAGGAGAGCTCCAACTGTATCTACAAATACTCGGATTTTGAAATGTTTGGAAGCCAATGGTAAACATTATGAAAATTTATAATGATTAATAAAATTATTTTGTAATCGTACAAATTTCATATTGTTCGCTGGTTGTAAATCAAGGTGCGTTTCATTGAATTTTTTGCACATCACATTTTCCATGAGGAATAAACAATTTGATCAGAACTTCGTTTGAATAGTTATTTCCCTCTATTTCAATTTTTTCATTTCCGTTGAGAAATGCACAAAGGTATTAATAAAAATGCGGTAATTGCTGGACTAATTGTCCAATTTTCATAATGTCAGGTATCATCATGGTATGTACCTATAATAGCCACCTTAGATGAATGTGAGAAAAATAATTTGTTTTTTTTTAAATTTCTCTTATCTCGAAATTCTGGATATTTAGGTATAGGAACATGATATATCAATTCGAAGGGAATTTAGCCACCTTTCAGGATAATTCATAATATACAGGATGATTCATTTGAAAAAACGCACTTTCAATCCTTTTTGTATCCAGCAGTGAAATCACAAACTTTGAACGACTGTATATATCGCAGAACAAACTTTTCATATACATGATTTTGATGTATTGCAGCTTCTTAGGAATCCAAATACTACTGAAATAAACATTTAAATCGATAAATGCTTTGGATAAAACATATGGAAAATAATGAATATCTCCAAAAACGTTACAGATAGGTAGAGTTGAGTATGTAGCAAAACTATTCAGAAGGTAACGACAAATTCAAAAATGTGGTAATATACAGGGTGTCCTATTTGAAATAACAAAAATGCTGCCACTTTCTGGTATAAGTGGCATCGCTGCATCGCTGAAAATATTTTAGATCGATAGATCATGAATAATTACTTGGGTAATCAAATTTTCAGAATCATTCTACGTTTCGTTCTCTGTTCTCTGTAAACGTCTAAGGTACCATCGACCTTCACCCACCCGGTATATATTAGAATTATGTATATAAGTATAAATCATGAATTTTTATTCCCGAAGTAAAATTAAGTACCTATATAATTTTTATTCAAAAATGAAAATTCACCATTTAAACCTATATACATAATGAAAATACGGCAACATTGCGAATAAGTACTTGCTCCAGCCAGTTAAGTTAGCTACTTTCTAACAGATGCCGTCATAATCGTAATCAAGAACTTCAAATCAAAATTGTGGGTTGAATAACGCACCTATCGTGGTTCGTGAATATTCCTGAGAATTTTTAGCTTTATTAATTTTTATATGTTCAAGTTTATCAGTTGTTATAAGAATTAATACAGAAGAAACAAGAAATAGTGAGTATCAAACGAACTATATTTGCGTTTCACAAATAGATATAGATTATTAGAAAAAGAGTACCAATATGCGGTCTATTTTCAAGACTGGTTGCCTAAGCGGTGTCAAATATTTAGAAATCTAAACAACTATTGAAGTACGAAGCAGAGAATCATCTCATAATCGTACAAAAAATATTTGTCTCAAAAGAAATTCAAAAATATAAATTGTAACAATTTGTGTTAGCATCTAGTTTTGGTAGATGTGTCAAACAGAGCCATACTTCGCATAAGGTATAAACACGTCTCAGTTCTCTTGTATAAATATATATACACCAGTAAGCCGGAATCTATTCTACCGTCTACTAAAAACAGTGTTGTCGAATTCAAATTCACGAATTAAAATTGTGTAAATAATTTTAATTCAGGAATAAAAATTCTGGAATTAAGATTATATAAATAATTTGTAATCAAGAATGAATAGTTTCGAATTAGAATTTAAGTGTTAATAGGTATTATGTAGGTACATAATTTCAATTTGAGAATAAAAATTATGCAGAAAATTTTAATTCTTGGAGGAAAATTAGAAAATTAATGTTATGTACTTAAAAATAGTTTATTAATTAAGATTCTTTACTCAGATAGTATATATACCAAAGTATAATAAATACTCTCATTTGAAATTATTGTATGACAATAATAATTCAATTCTGTGAATAAAATTCTGTTTCAGTTGTAATTCAACGATTTGATTGAATATTCAATAATAATATGAATATAGGACTATAGTAATACTAGAGCGCTGTATAGATGAGTATTATTGCCGCCTGCCATTGTGTGTCCTGACTGTCACGTCAGTGGCATAGGTAAAGCGCTTGCTTACATATCTTAACGTGTACATATATAATATTCATCTATACAGCGCTCTACACCTTTTCCAACTGTAATTCAAAAAGCATCAATTTAAATTCAGAGGATATCAAATGTAATTCAGAATAATCAATAAAATTTTAGAAAGCGTCAAATGCATTCCATATTAGTCAATTGTAATTCAGAATTCGTCAAATGTTTTTCATATTAGTGCATTGTAATTCAGAACACGTCAAATTTAATTCAGAGCTTATCAAATGTAAATTAGAACGTATCAAATGTATTTCAGAACATACGAGTATCAAATATAAATCAGAAAGCATTAGACGGGTAATTTGGAACATATGTATCAAATCACAGGTAATCGGGTTGATTATTTTTGTCGATCATATATGTGCATTGTTTTTGATTGTAAAAAGCAGCTATACACTTACCAATTTGCCAAAATAAACATCAAAGATAATTGTGGAGTTTGCAGACCTACAATGATAAGAAATACATCTGATGCTTTCTGTTATACATTTGATATGTTCTGAAGTAAATTTGACAAGTTCTGAATTACAATTCACTAATATGAAATACATATGACGAATTCTGAATTCTGAATTTCAATTGACCCATCTGAAATTCATCTGTCTAGTTCTGGATTTCAATTGACTTATCCGAAATACATGTGATGCTTTCTAAAATACAATTAACTATTCTGAATTACAGTTGACGACTTCTGAAATACAATTGAAAAAGGTGTAGTAATACATATAATTTTTCAAATGTTAAACAGGCTTCAAATTAATTGGGCAATTCAAATTTTTATTCCATTGCAGCGTAATTACAATCCTAGAATATTATATTGTAACTTATCGAAATATAAATCAATTGAGTTATTATTTTGACATGATATAAAAATATCATGAAACCTACGGTATAAGTACAAAGAAAATGATAAATGTTGGGTCTATATATCAATAATAATTCGAGGTTTTCCCCATTTGCTTCTACAGACGCGGAATAGGTACATTTTACGATAAGACATAATAATAATATTTTTTATTATTTTAAAGTACAATAATAATATGGAGAGTATTTTTTGAAATTTTAAAGAAATAATTTTTATTTATACTTAATGCAATTCTTGATATTAAATAGGAAAACGGCGTGCCATTGGTAGTGGTATAACCGAACGTTCAACGATTTTCTTGACTAATGTTACACTCAAAAGTGTGAAATAAATTTTAAAAAACAGTTGAACCGAACTTATTAAATGGTGCATTGAAAAATACAAAATAATATTAATTCTATTGGTGCTGGTACTTGTGAAGTTGGTGCCGATTTGACTACATTTGCACAACTTTAAAGTTACCAGTACCAATAGAATGAATATTATACTTTTCAGTGCACCAATTAATAAAGTAGGTTCAATTTATTGTAAAAAAATATTTATACTCTAGGAAATTTTGATTGTCGGAGTTATTGATTTCCGAGTTGAAGCCACGATTCATTACAATCAACTGTTCATAGGTACCCCCGATCATATATATTTAAAAACACTTCCTAGGCACCATTGAATCCGCAACATGATATTTCTGGGGATTTCTAATTAGATGAAACCAGATATATGAGAAAATAACATTGAATGAATGAAAATAATTTTCATTGGGCATATTTACAGAGTTTCTTAAATGCTTTGAAGGTTGCCATTATGTAGGTATATATATCGTTGATCATGTTTATTAATAAAATTTACTTTGATCTTATACAAACAATTTTTGTACCAAATTTTAAATTTGGTAATGAAAGTAGGTATGTATGGAGTATAATTTTAAGAATCTGTCCTATTTTTCAATGACCAGAGAAAGTTCAACAGATTTGAATTACTCCAATAAAAAGCCAACCGTTACACACATTGGAAGAAAATTGACTAATTATCTTGTAAATGAGTGGTAAGAATTGTACAAATTTGGAACACGCGTATTTTGAAATACGAAGATTCCAGATTTGCTATTTGCAATATTATCAAATTCACTACTATAGTTGCTTTGTCTCTTTAAATGAAACACACTGTTTTATTGTTTCGTTATTGGATTCTACAATTCAATAAACATTTGACAATAAATTACAACTTACAAACTGAACGATAAACAATTTACCTTGTAATAGTTTTAATTATCTATGAACTCTAGACTATGTCTAGTCTCAAGTTTTATAAACAGATGAACTCGTATTGGAAAATATCAGAAAATCTGTAAATTTGGTTACAAAAAGGAAATCTCATAATTCAAAAGTAGGCGTATCGCAAGTTTTCGTTTGAAATAATAATTTGAGGAAATAGAAAGCCTGAATTCATAGATAACTTATAGTTTGTTCGGGAATGTCCATTCTTAAGAATCACTGAGACATACACATCTATTACAAATTCATAGAGTGCACACGAAAATTCCAGCAGTAAACAAGACACTATTGTGATGTTTATTGTCGCTCGAAGGTTGGTGCCCATGAATAAAAGAATATAGCAGACAATTTTTCGGGTAAGAAATGTAAGAAAATTCTGGATACAACACTATAAAAATCGTTACTCAAATTTACGATCAATACTTTCCGCTTCCCGTAACATGCATTATTCTTTAGATGGTATAGGAATAAATTATTTTGCACAGTCGTAAGATTTTATAGTTATGTGAGCAAAGTGAGTTTTCCATCGAAGTTATATAGGCACAGGAGGTTAATCGTTATAAAAGATTAGCCTTGAACAATGTAAATTTTGTGAATGGTATTTCTATTATCTACCACAATATTATCGTCTCTTATATTCAGGCCGTTATACCTTTGTAGAACAATCTGAAATTGAAGCTGAATGACGCCATGACCTTGATTTCTTTTCTCAAATCGACTATGGAAAATTAGTAATACTTTGATGCAATTTTTTTCATATTATTTGGCAATTTTGATAATTGTGATGTGTGGACTTCACCAATTTGTTAGCCATATATCTAGTCGGCTTTAAAGTTGTGAAAATTTATACTTATTCATTCGCTGGAGTACTATCTATTTTATAGTATTATCTATCAAATTAATAACCTTCAAAATAAATCTGGAATCAATTTTACGTGACCTTACAATTCTACTAGATTTATCAAAAATATATTATGATTCAAAGACAGCAATATGTTAACGTGAAATAATCATTATAGTCACTAACGTATGACGAAGGAGGTATACAATTGGACTGTCTGCTTTTTTGGTTCATGCGCGCTTCTTATATAGTAGACGTAGGTACTCCGATTTTGATGATTTTTGATTCATTTGAAAGAGGAGACTTGAGAAATGGTAGGATATTCGTAAGAACTCAAATCCGAAATCTCCTTCCCTCCGAAAACCGCCCCCAAAGTATGTGGAGGGGACAATTTCTTTAGAAAATTGAAAATCTGAGGGAACTGCATGAAAACCAGATTATTTGTAACAACATTTATAACCAACATTTTTTTCTTAGAGTTACGGTTTTCGAGTTACACGGTGAAAAATGGTCAAATCTAAAATACTAATGCGTATTTCCGCCGCGATGTTTTGGGATCTCTACATAATAACAAATACAAGAAAAATATATGCATGGGTAATATGATAGGTACTGTCCCTTTGGTATTAGTGAACGACTTTCGTGACTAATGTTAAACTCAAAAGTGTGAAATAAATATTTTTTACAAAGAAATGGACGGACTTTATTAGTTGGTGCACTGAAAAATACTAAATAATATTAATTCTATTGGTGCTGGTAGGTATTTGGGAAATTGGTGCCAAAAGTTACCAATCTAACTGCAACTGCAAAACTTCAAAAGTAAATGCTCAAATAGAATTGATATTATTTAATTTTTTTTGCAGTGCGCCAACTTATTACGTTGGTCCATTTTTTTGTAAAAAAATATTTGTTGTGTTCTAGCTTGCGTAATTTTATCTCAACATTAATTGTAGGCACGTGACATTCCAGTTTTCTCTATATCTGTGCCGTGTGCGTTGAGAGAGCATTCAAATTCTCTAATTTCTATATGCTTTTCTGTTAAGAATTTATAAGGTTCAGAAAACCTTTGTTCAGGAAATTGCTAATAAATTTCTGAAGAAGATTAATGTAATCTTAGTTCTTTTTTGACAGACATCAAAGAAAAGAAAAGATATAGAGTTCGGTTGTATGTTTTCTTTTTTTATGGCTGTTTGCGCGTTTTGCATAGTAAACGTACTCCGATTTAGACGATTTTGTTTCATTTGAAAGAGGGGAGTTGAAAAATGATTCTATATTTAGAAAAACTCAAATCCGAAATCTTCTTCCCTCCAAAAACCGCCACCAAATGGGGTGGAGGGGGCTATTTTCTTCAAAAATTTAAAATCCTAGACGGCAGAATTAAAGAAAATTCCATATCCGGATACGTTTAAATTGGACATTCTTAAAAATAATCCTAGGTTTCCGCGTTACACTCTGAAATATGTGTTTCAGTTATGTGGAAAGGGCAAATTTTTCCGAGAATCGAAAATGCGAGATTTGAAAATTAGGAAGAGGACCATATACGAAAACGTTTAAATTGAACATTTCTTCAAAAGCGTTACGGTTTTCGAGTTACAGCAGTAAAGTCTGAAATAATTATATTTGCGCCGCGATGTTTTGAGATCTCTGAATAATAAATAACAAGTACAAGCTAAACTAATATGGGTAATAGGATAAGTAGTTCTTTGGTATTAGTGAACATTCAACAATTTTCATAACTAATGTTACACTAAAAAATGTGGAATAAATATTTCTTACAAAAAATTGGACCGACTTTATTTGTTGCACTGAAAAATACAAAATAATATTAATTCTATGGGTGCTGGTAATTTTGAAGTAGTGCCGTTGTAGTTTGTTGTTGTAGGCACCACGAACCAGCACCAATAGAATTAATATTATTTTGTATTTTTCAGTGCAACAACTAATAAAGTCGGTACAATTTCTTGTAAAAAATATGTATATGAAATTCGCCAGTTCCAACTCATCATATTTAAATTTCTTAGACTCTTAGACCCTAGTTTTCTACCCAGTAGGAGTAGGTATGAGAAGTGTAATAGGTTAAATTTCTCACAATTCTTATTCTGCCTATTCTTGACCTTTTGAGGGCCGATAAAATGGTTCTGTAAACTTTAGTAAAGTACTTGCGTATGTTTTGGTTGAAAGTTCCGCTCAAACATCTCAAAAATCAGAAGTTTCCCTCGATTTAGTATAGCTAGATTAAATGTGCTGATTTACCAAAATCTATGAATTAGTATTTTTTTAAATTTTGACAATAAGCCTGGACGTATAAACAGATTTGAAATAACGATCAAACAAAGCTCTTGAGAAATACTAAAATGTATAAGTGTCATCAATTGTTCCATTGATTCATATATCTTTTATGTAAAATGTTTGTATTTTTAACAAAGTATAAAAATTGTCATGAAAATAAAATTTTATCTATAAATCATATTTATTTTATAAAATTCGTATTTCAAACAAGAATTAAATGAGATTCATTTACATTTTTGTGAGTATGAGAGAAGTGGAGTTTTTACTTTTTTAGGAGTGTCCCATTTTTTTATTTTGATCCTTACTCAATTTGTTATTGAATATGATCCAAAAAGAAGTTTTAAATAGTTTCATAATTTTGGGTTTCTATCTTTTAGGTTGCCTTTTGTATAATAGTGTCTTTAATATAAAAAATATATGTGCGTAGAAATATCCATTAATTTTGTTGATACCTCTAATTCCAGAAATAATTCTGATTATTTCTATATCCAGTACTGCAATAGAAGGTCAATCTCGTTCATGTCTTTATAGTTTTATAGAGAAGAGATTGCCTTGTGGTCAAAATTCGAGTTTGAGCACGACTAAGATTCTTCTGTCAAAGAGTAGGCCTCTGTAATAATGATTAGATATTATCTTTCGGATTTTATTTATCAAAAAAAAACAATGCTGTGGTAGAACCCAAATTAGCTGTATGAAAGGAACAACGTTACTACTACACCACTAGATCCTACACATCGATAAATATAAACGACTTGTCGACGTATTCACAGTGATTCCAAGCTGCACAGACCATTTCAGCCCGCCGCAAAAAAGTGGTACATATTTTTTTACACATTTATTACAATTTATTACACGAAAAAAAAAATTGTTACACGTTCCGGTGTCGAATTACAGGGTGGCGGTCCATCTTGTTAATTCACCCTATCAAAAATAAACAAGTGGTCTATATTTTTTTACACATTTATTACAATTTATTATACACAAAAGAATATTTATTACAAGTTCCGGTGTCGAAAAACAGGGTGGCGGTCCATCTTGTTAATTCACCCTATCAAAGAAAAACAAGTGGTCCATATTTTTTACACATTTATTACAATTTATTATTCACAAAAGAATATTTATTACACGTTCCGGTGTCGAAATACAGGGTGGCGGTCCATCTTGTTAATTCACCCTATCAAAGAAAAACAAGTGGTCCATATTTTTTACACATTTATTACAATTTATTATTCACAAAAGAATATTTATTACACGTTCCGGTGTCGAAATACAGGGTGGCGGTCCATCTTGTTAATTCACCCTATCAAAAAAAAAAACAAGTGGTCCATATTTTTTTACACATTTATTACAATTTATTACAAACAAAAGAATATTTATTACACGTTCCGGTGTCGAAATACAGGGTGGCGGTGGATCTTGTTAATTCACCCTATCAAAAATAAACAAGTGGTCTATATTTTTTTACACATTTATTACAATTTATTATACACAAAAGAATATTTATTACAAGTTCCGGTGTCGAAAAACAGGGTGGCGGTCCATCTTGTTAATTCACCCTATCAAAGAAAAACAAGTGGTCCATATTTTTTACACATTTATTACAATTTATTATTCACAAAAGAATATTTATTACACGTTCCGGTGTCGAAATACAGGGTGGCGGTCCATCTTGTTAATTCACCCTATCAAAAAAAAAACAAGTGGTCCATATTTTTTTACACATTTATTACAATTTATTACAAACAAAAGAATATTTATTACACGTTCCGGTGTCGAAATACAGGGTGGCGGTCCATCTTGTTAATTCACCCTATCAAAAATAAACAAGTGGTCTATATTTTTTTACACATTTATTACAATTTATTATACACATAAGAATATTTATTACAAGTTCCGGTGTCGAAAAACAGGGTGGCGGTCCATCTTGTTAATTCACCCTATCAAAGAAAAACAAGTGGTCCATATTTTTTTACACATTTATTACAATTTATTATACACAAAAGAATATTTATTACACGTTCCGGTGTCGAAATACAGGGTAGCGGTCCATCTTGTTATTTCACCCTATCAAAAAAAAACAAGTGGTCCATATTTTTTTACACATTTATTACAATTTATTATACACAAAAGAATATTTATTACACGTTCCGGTGTCGAAATACAGGGTGGCGGTCCATCTTGTTAATTCACCCTATCAAATAAAAACAAGTGGTCCATATTTTTTTACACATTTATTACAATTTATTATACACAAAAGAATATTTATTACACGTTCCGGTGTCGAAATACAGGGTGGCGGTCCATCTTGTTAATTCACCCTATCAAAAAAAAACAAGTGGTCCATATTATTTTACACATTTATTACAATTTATTACACACAAAAGAATATTTATTACACGTTCCGGTGTCGAAATACAGGGTGGCGGTCCATCTTGTTAATTCACCCTATCAAAAAAAAACAATTGGTCCATATTTTTTACACATTTATTACAATTTATTATACACAAAAGAATATTTATTACACGTTCCGGTGTCGAAATACAGGGTGGCGGTCCATCTTGTTAATTCACCCTATCAAAAAAAAACAAGTGGTCCATATTTTTTTACACATTTATTACAATTTATTATACACAAAAGAATATTTATTACACGTACCGTTGTCGAAATACAGGGTGGCGGTCCATCTTGTTAATTCACCCTATCAAAAAAAAACAAGTGGTCCATATTTTTTTACACATTTATTACAATTTATTATACACAAAAGAATATTTATTACACGTTCCGGTGTCGAAATACAGGGTAGCGGTCCATCTTGTTAATTCACCCTATCAAAAAAAAAACAAGTGGTCCATATTTTTTTACACATTTATTACAATTTATTATACACAAAAGAATATTTATTACACGTTCCGGTGTCGAAATACAGGGTGGCGGTCCATCTTGTTAATTCACCCTATCAAAAAAAAACAAGTGGTCCATATTTTTTTACACATTTATTACAATTTATTATACACAAAAGAATATTTATTACACGTTCCGGTGTCGAAATACAGGGTGGCGGTCTATCTTGTTAATTCACCCTATCAAAAAAAAACAAGTGGTCCGTATTTTTTTTACACATTTATTACAATTTATTATAGACAAAAGAATATTTATTACACGTTCCGGTGTCGAAATACAGGGTGGCGGTCCATCTTGTTAATTCACCCTATCAAAAAAACAAGTGGTCCATATTTTTTTACACATTTATTACAATTTATTATACACAAAAGAATATTTATTACACGTTCCGGTGTCGAAATACAGGGTGGCGGTCCATCTTGTTAATTCACCCTATCAAAAAAAACAAGTGGTCTATATTTTTTTACACATTTATTGCAATTTATTATACACAAAAGAATATTTATTACACGTTCCAGTGTCGAAATACAGGGTGGCGGTCCATCTTGTTAATTCACCCTATGAAAAAAAAACAAGTGGTCCATATTTTTTTATACACATTTATTACAATTTATTACACATAAAAGAATATTTATTACACGTTCCAGTGTCGAAATACAGGGTGGCGGTCCATCTTGTTAATTCACCCTATGAAAAAAAAACAAGTGGTCCATAATTTTTTATACACATTTATTACAATTTATTACACACAAAAGAATATTTATTACACGTTCCGGTGTCGAGCTACAGAGTGGCAATTAGCTGAGATACCAAGCTACACCACCATCTTGTCTTCTCACCCTACCAAAAAACCAAGTGGTCTTTATCTTCTACACCTTTATTACAACATATTGCAGCAAAAAAACACTGCTAAGTTTTCGCTAGAGAGAACCGGTTCAGACTTTTAACTGGTCCCGAGGAAATTATTTTGAGTACAAGGAGTAATGGCCAATTGTTTATTGCTAATTTTTATATGTTGGCCACAGTTGCAAAATGTGTAAGTTACACCCGGAACAAGCTAGAGGGTTACGACCGGACTTAATTTACTCAAGGTAGCTCAGTCATTTATCACTACGTATTAAACCAAAAAACATTTACTATGCGTTGTTTCCTGCTAAGTTTTCGCTAAATAACTAATACTGCTAATTGCATAATTCGTAATTCTCACGCTGGAAGGCCCAAAGAGTCGAGAGATGGTTCAAACTATTCAGAGGCCTCGAGGCTACCATTTTGACCATCTTTCACAGGCCAATAAAGTGGCGCAAAATACCAAAATGCGTTCAAACGCGTTCATTTTCAAATTCGTGGGGAGGAAAGTATGAATTCACGGCCCGCTAATTTTTCTCAACTCTCTTACCATAATATTATCTACCCGTACTTGATTGTAATCAGCACCACCGCGTTGTGAAAGCGGTGTTTCTGACGCGCGTTTCTAAAGGATTTACCCGAATTTTATGACATCCCAGGTGACCAAGAAAACTGCTTACAACTTTTAGGAATAGCGGAATACTTAGATTATGGGCGTAATAGAGAAGCATCGGATACGATTTCAAATCGAAATAAGTTTGTTAGTTCTTTTTAAAATAAAGATGATTAAATATATTTTATTTTATTTCATGATGAAACATGTCTTAAAAAATTTCTTTCTTTCCAGATGTTTAAGCCCACCTAACCTAACCTAACTCTTTAGCTTCTTATATTATGTGCGAACAATCGGCACTGGGTGCATGTGTCAATAAGGTTGCCTATACCAACCTGAGTACTTTGAGCCTCGCATCAGATTAATTTTTTGGAAGCTAAGAATTTTGCAATCAGCCACATTCGATAAATTGCAATAGATTAGCAATAAATGATTAGGCCATGGTTAATCTTATCGAGGTGGTTGCTTGAGCTCCAGTCGCTTGGTCCTTGTGTGAGTTATAAATTTGGCAAGAAAAGCCAACATAGAAAAAATAGCAATAAACAATTGGATATTAGTGCCGATGGTCAAAATGATTGATTGCTTCGAGGCTGCTGAATAGTTTGAACAGGCTTTCGACTCCTTGGGAGATGTAGCGTGAGAATTACGAATTATACAATAAGCCAGATTTGTTACCTAGCAAAAACTAAGCAATAAACAAAGTGTAACAAATATTTATTTGGTGCAATAAGCTGCTTAAATGTGTCAAAAATATGGACCACTTGTTTTTTTTTGATAGGATGAAATAACAAGTTGCCACTCTGTAATTCGACACCGGAACGTGTAACAAATTTTATTTTTCTTGTAATAATTGTCATAAATTTGTAAAAAAATATGGACCACTTGTTTTTTTCGATAGGGTGAAAAAACAAGATGGCGGTGTAGCTTGGTATCCAAGCTGAACAGCCACCCTGTAATTCCACACCGGAACGTGTAACAGATTTTATTTTTCGAGTAATAAATTGTAATAAATGTGTAAAAAAATATGGACCACATGTTTTCTTCGATAGGGTGAAACAACAAGATGGCGGTGTAGCTTGGTATCCAAGCTGCACCGCCACCCTGTATTTCGACACCGGAACGTGTAACAAATTTTATTTTTCGTGTAATAAATTGTAATTAATGTGTAAAAAAATATGTACCATTTTTTTGTGGCGGGCTGAAATGGTCGGTGCAGCTTGGGATCACTCGTATTCACTTGTAACACATACATATTATTGATTTATTTTAGCTAGGTGCACTCCTTCTCGCCATACAAGCTTTAACTATGCCAAATATCATATCCATCTGTAACCGCATTACTCTTGAAATGAGGTTCAAAGAATTATCGTCACGTATCATTTTATAGATTTAGGTCTGAATGCTATTGTTCAACACATGAAACTACTTATTGCCCCTTTACGAGCTGTTTTACAGAAATCAGCAAGATGGGAAAAATCGATACATTTTACAAAAAAAATTTACGCAAGTCTAATTTTAAAAAAATGCTTATTCACTAGATTAAGAGATTCATTAGAAAACAAATTTTGTTTTTTAAACAATCCAATTATTGTATGTTGTCACACTGACTTTCTGGACGTAAACCAAAAGTAAATATTTACGTATCCATCAATAAATATAATGTTATGCCAAAATATTGATTGTTATTTAGAAATTGATACAAGCTATGAAAAAAATTGATTATTTCAATAAAATTAAGACCTGATTAAATATTAGAATATCTCTCTATATTTGCACAATATGATCCCTAGAATTATCCAAAATAACACATCTTATGAATAGTACGTAATACAGATAATACTGGAAGATTAAAAGTAGAATGATAATGACAGGCTCTATAAACCAAATGAAATTTGTGTATATAAATTTTGCGGTTGTGATAACAGAATCAAGTTGAGGCACAACTTCAATCAGAAATGTTGCATTTCAGCGTTAGTCCCTTTTTGATACTGCTATCTTTGGCATTAGTTGTTAAAACTTCAACTTCTAATGACAAGCTATTGTCGGTAGTCCAAGTAAGTACTTATAATTAATAATTTTGCAACTATAATATAGGATTGGTTCTAAGCCCTTCAAATTTATAGAAAGCAAATCAATATTCCTATATATTCTTCAATGTCAATCAGGTCTTCAGACATGGTCAACGAACTCCAGTCGACTTCTATCCAACTGATCCTTATGCAGATGAATCTAACTGGGAAGCAGCTCCTGGGCAGTTAGTAAATGTAGGTACAAGAAACTTTGTCATAAAAAAATCTATCAAATCAAAGGCAAATATATATCTTGCATCTTTACTGTTTGTTCTTTAGGTGGGAAAAGAGCAACACTATGAATTAGGGGAGTTCACCAGAAAACGTTACAAGAATCTTTTATCAGTTAATTACGACAGCACCGAATTCATCGCATATACTACCGATGTTGATAGGACCCATATGTCAGCCCAAGCAAATCTGGCAGCTTTATGGGAACCATCTGGTGACCAAATCTGGAAGGACGATCTTGACTGGCAACCCATTCCCGTTCATCCAATGGATAACAGAGTCCTATCTAGTTTCGAAAGCTGTCAGACATTTATATCCCAATATGCTGACGCTATTGGAAACTCAGACTTGTTTGCTACCCTCAATGAGGAATATATTACTGAGTACCAATATTTGACAGACAACAGTGGATATATTGTGAGCAGTGTTGCTGGAGCGGCAACCATTTATGATACTCTGTTGATTGAGGATCTGAATAACTTTGTTTTACCTTCATGGACGAGCTCAGTTTATCCAGAACCACTTCAAACATTGGCTGCATACAACTGGGTTGGTTACAGCTATACTCCAGAACTAAAGAAAATAGGTAGGTGCAAAAAAAATGCTTAATTATTGACCCAATGGTTGCACTCATACATAATATTAATATACAGGGGGTCAAATTAACTTATACTCTGCAGTGTGATATCTTTTATGTCGTGATACATACAAAAGAATTCATATTGAAAGTTATAAATATGGTCAGGTTTTATATGGTCACAGCATACCAAAGTTATATATTATATATATATTATCTCAAATTTCAATTGCGCTCATTTTCCCCATTCCAGCAATATAAAGTTTTCTCACATTCTACCAGGTAGTATTCAAGATATGGACACTTTTATAAGAACATCATAATGGAATCGTCACGCTGTATTACAGAATCTACACCTCAGCGAAAAAGAATTTCTTCATAGTCTAGTTTTGTTGCAAATAATGACTATTTTCTAAACATACTAAATCAAATCTCACGCCCATTAGTTTATCGCTTATTTTAAATGGAAAACCCTGGAAATTTTATCATGGTCAAAAACCAAAAATAAATACTATTACTTTTTATGTATTCCCTTTACCTATCTAAATATTGCAGTTTTTGGATTTGGATTGAAAAAATAAAAACGTCATTGTCGGGGATACCTACTGTAAGTACTGTGTTTCAATTGTTAGTTTAAAAAACTATAAAAATCACATACTAGCAGCTTTGAACTAAATATAGAATTTATGATAGCCACATTTCTAGGCATTGGAATATTTATGTTCTGCAAAGCAGCCTCTCCTTCCTTAAATCGTCTGATTCAGTTGGTTGAAATGTAAAATCAAGATCAAAGATAAATTTATTTTATTATATATTTTTCGGAACATCCTATAAAAATAGGAAAAAATTACTAGTATTCAAGAGAAAACAATTCGTATGCCGTATTCTCAAATTAGATATTCTTTTAAAGTAAGAGATGGTATTGTTGGAAAGAAAATATTTAAAAAAAATTACGATGGCTTTCCAAGAAAACAGAAATTTCAATGTCAAGAAATTTAGAATGGACTATTCATATTTTTGCTGTTAGACTCTTATTATTATAGATTTGTTAAGCAGTCTATAGTTTTTTTATTAATATTTAGTGTTTTTTTAGCTGTCAATTAAAACAGAGCAAACAGATTTCAAAAATGACGTTTTTATTATCAAAAATCTAAATATCTCAAAAACTCTAATATTTAGGTACAGCGAATTTCTATGAAATTAGTAGAATTTTGAAATAGGATTTTCATAAAAAATACAGGGTTTTATATTTAAATAACCGAGAAAATCATAGGCGTGGGTTTTGGGTCACCATGTTCCATGTACCTATACAGAAGGAAGATTCCAAAAACGTGATGAGTTTCAACAAAACAAGACTATAACTCAATTATCTTGGCCTTGAGAGAATCCTCCTGGTGTAGATATTGATTAAACAGAGCAATTTTTCCATTATGATTTTTCATAGAAGGGACCATATCTTGAAAGTCAGAACCAAAACTGAGGGCAATTGAAATTCAAGATAAAAAATATTGCTCATATATATATTAATTACATTCAAAGTACAACAGGGATAGCAAACTCCGAAGAATAAATTGATAACGTATTAATTTGTTGTTGTAGGTACAGGTTTATTCTACAGGGACTTACTAAAACATTTTGATTCAATCATATCAAATTCTTCAGTCCCATATTACAAATTCAAAATGTACAGTGGACATGATATCAATATAGCTGCACTTTTGGATACCCTTGGTGCTTTTATACCTCACTCACCATACTATGCTAGTACCATATATTTTGAATTGCGAGAGAACAAGGGAAAACATTTTATCAATATATGGCACAAGGACCAAGATAAATTTGAACAAATAACGGCCAAAGGATGCACCAACGATTGTAGCGTGAATATTTTTAAAACTTTATTAGCTGATTATATCGCCAACGAGGATGAAATTGACAAATTGTGTAAGCCAAGTCTTTCCTCAACATCAACTTATGGTCTTGAGCTCGAGCCATCCCCAATTAAACAGAATGCTGAAGATTTTATCAAGTTGAGGTTTGGTCCAGCGAATTGAAGAATTTATTGAATAAATATCTGAACGTTACAATTTATACCTTGGTATTATTCCTAGCAAATCCTAGCAACAAGATAAAAGACTAAGAAAACATATGTTTTATACTAATGATACACATAAGTAAACTCTATATCTCGTTGCAGAATTTTCAGATAATAACCGGATTTTTAACTAGTACTGTTATTCTTTGGTTTCTTCAAAATATAATTTGTAAGAAAATAAGTAACTGACACTAATCACTATCGCTTTAAGAAGTAGATAAATTATACCATATATTATAAGTTATCCAAAATATATCAATGACAAAATAAAATTCTTATGCTAGTTTTTCAGATTATTGTAGGTACTTCCAGTTTTGAATAAATTTTGCGATGCCTCTTCTAACACTTTATATATTTGTCCAATTAGGTGTTGGAAATACATAAACATAAACAAAATAATGCCAAGATCCATAGCTTATTGAAGTTTCAGTCCTTGGTTTCGAAATAAATATATAGTAAACCTACTCTGATTTTGAAAATTTTTGATTTATTTGAAAGTCCTGAGAAATGGTCCTATATTTGTAAAAACTCAAGTGCGAAATCTGCTCGCCTTCGAAAATCGCCCCAAAAGAAAGTGCAGGGGCAATTTTCCTCGATAATTGAAAATCCAAGACAGCAGAATTAAAGATAAGAAAATATCCGAAAACGTTTTAATTAAACATTTTTTTAAAAGACCCACGGTTTTCGAGTTCCAGCGATCTTAAAATTTTAAATATATCTATTTTCGATAAGTGGAAGGACTAATTTCTTTCGAAAATTGAAAATCTGAGAATACCAAATTAAAGACCAGATTATTTGTAATAACATTTATATTGTTTTTTTTTTCATAGAGTTATTGTTTTAGAATACCTAGGCGTACTTCCGCGAGGATGTTTTTAGATTACTGATTAATAACAAGTACAAGCAAATAATATACATGGGTAATGTTATAATTTATAATTGAACGTTCAACCATTTTCGTTACTAATATTACACTCAAAAGTGTGAAATATTTCTTTTTACAAAAAAATTCAACCGACGTTATTAGTTGGTGCACTGAATAATACAAAATAATATTAATTCTATTGCATTGATTGAATTGCAATAATATAAAATAATATATTTTGACTTATCATAAAATGTTTTCCAAGTCTATAGAAGCAAATGGGAAAAAACTCTAATTATCATTATTGTAGAGACATAACATTTATAATTTTTCTAGTACTTGGATATGGTTTCATGATTTTTTTCACAACGAAATAATAACTCAAATTATTTATATTTTGATAGGTTACAATATAATATTCTAGTATTATAATTATGCTGAGATGGAATAAACAGAATTTGTTTATTGCAGTTGCAGAATTATTTGCAGTGAAAAATTCTATGAATTATGATGCCATATGAAATAATCAATATTTAAATACTAGATCAAATCATCTTATTGCAATTATAACATTATAATTGTCTCATAGAATCATTTCAAATGAGAGTGTTTTTTTATATTTAGGTGCAAAATAAATTTATCCTATTTTCATAATGTACAAAATTTTAACTCCCAAATAAATCATTCTAATTTCTTAATTTTTATTCTTAAATTGAAATTACTTACGTAATAATAATTTCAAAATTCTTATTTTGCTATGAAAATTATTTACATAATGTTTATTCAGGAGTTTCTATTCTAAAATTAAAATTAGGTACTCATCAAGAGAATAGGAGTTTGCCGTACGACGAACCCCGAACAGAGGAGGTATACAAATCGACTGTCTGCTTCTTTTTGGGTCGTTCGCGCGTTTCATGTAGTAATCGTACTCTGATTTTGATGATTTTTGATTCATTTGAAAGAGGAGACTTGAGAAATGGCCCCATATTTATAAAAATACAAATCCGAAATCTCTTTCCCTCTGAAAACCTCATCCGAAGGGGGTGTATGGGGCAAAATTTCTTGAAAATCGAAAATCTGAGTTGGTATAGTTAAAGATTTTTTTCAAGAGAGTTATGATTTTCGTGTAAGAGGCATGTTAAATTCTCAAATATGTGTATTTTTGCTATGGGGAGAGGTCGATTTCTTTCGAAAACTGAAAACCTGTGGGCACTACATGAAAGAAAATAATATTTGTAAGAACTTTATGATGAACATTTTTTCCTTAGAGTTACGGTTTTCGAGATAGAGCGTTGGTAAAATGGTTAAATCTAAAATACTTATACGTATTTGGGCAGCGATGTTCTGAGATCTCTACATAAATAATGGTAACAGGGACAAGCAAAGAATATACTTCGGTAATAGGATATTAGTGGTATTAGCGAAAGTTCAACGATTTTCGTGACTAATGTTACACTCAAAAGTGTGAAATAAATATTTTTTTAAAAAAATTGGACCGACGTTATTAGTTGCTCCACTGAAAAATACGAAATAATAATAATTCTATTGGAGCTGGTACTTGTGAAGTTGGTGCCAAAGGTTTATCAATCTAACTGCATACACATAATAATCAGAGAGATGCAAAGCTGTTAAGAAAACTTTCCAATAAATGGGTAATTTCGATAATTTTTCAACCATTTGTCAAGCTCCTAACCAAAGCTTTATTTATAAAGATCAATTATATCCATCTAGTACAATAATTTGTATTTCAATGTGCCGCAAGGTATCTCTAAATGCCCCTAAAAAAATGTAAGACCAAAAATACGCAAGCTTGGAAAATGTTTCTCAATAGCCCCCAATATTTGTATTAGGTTGTTATTCAAACTTCAAATTCAATTTATTCATCCACATATCGTTGTCTTGACGACTGTTCAAGGGTCTACAACTCCAAAAATTTTAACCCCCATCGTAAACAGAGGGTTATTATAAGTCTGTCTTATGGATCTGTGAGTCTATCTGTTGCATCGTAACCCTCAAACCGATTAACCGATTTTGATTTAGTTTTTTTGTCGTTTTTTTAAATCTCATGTTATCATACTATTTTTAATTTTTTATAGACATTTACTTTCCATATTCGAAAAATTATTTTATCTTCCTTGATTAAGAATTGTTTAAATAGATATTAGCCTATAACTTTTAATGGGCTCAATGCCATCTCACAAATCATATAGCGTCAAGTTAAATCCTGATGGACAGTTTATCAAACAAGATAAATTTAGCTTACGATTATCCAAGAATATCCACTATTATAAATGTATTTATTTTTAAAATTACCAGAACAATTCATGAGATAACCAGTATCTTCTTTATCTAGTAACCTTTGAAATATTTCAAGAATATCTCAGTTAATATGACAATTTGATATGTGTAATAGAATAAATGAGGATCTGTAATATAATACTCAGTACACAAAACAAATCTACATTTTATTAGCATAAGACACTATAGTAACAAAGCAGACAATTTCACCACTTTTCACCTGGCGGAAATAAGATGATATCTGAGTATGTTTTTAAAGATAAGATTGTTATTTTAAATGATAGTTTCACAGGTGCACATAAATTCAGATTCTATAAATCATATTAAAAATAAGGTAACAACAAGGATTTGAAGAGACAGATAACACAGACTTTACTATAAGCAAATTATTTTTTTATTCATGCAATATTATAATCAATCGAAGCAAATATTATAATCAAGCGAAGCAACGAATATATGTTAAAAATTTTCCGAAAAACTTTAGCCTGTTATTTCTTTTTTTTTAACCTTGGTTCGACTTCATTAGATCTCATAATTGAAATAAAATGTATAAGCGACATGGTTTGCAATAGTCATAAAACATTAAATTTTTGCAAGAGATGAAGTATTGAGTATTAGTTATATATAGGAATATATAAAAACTATTGAATATATAATATAATAAAATGTATAAAAGACATGGTTTGCAATAGTCATAAAACATTAAATTTTTGTAAGAGATGAAGTATTAAGTATCAGTTATATATAGGAATATATAAAAACTATTGAATCCAACTAACAAACATAATTCTTAAGATATTTTTTTTAATTATATGTTGTTCGATTCTCATAATTTTCCCGATTTGAAAGTTCCAGCATCATTATTAGTAGAATCAATATTATTTTGTAAATATTTCTTGTTCATTGTGTCGGTTCATTATGCCAAGTTCTCGACCAAAGCCAAACATGTAGTTGAAATGTCTTTTAAATTACTTCAAAAAAAGGAGAAGGTATACAATTCGGTTGAATGTGGCTTGTTGGTGCTTGTAATTTTGAAGTTGTGCTGTTGTAGTTTGAAGTTGTAGGCACTAGGCACCAACTCTAAAAGTAGCAGAATCCATAGAATTAATATTATTTTATATTTTTCAGTGCAAAAATTAATAAATTCTGTCCAATTTTTTGTAAAAAATATTTATATCAACTAATTTTAAAATACATTCATACTATAACATCCAGGGGCTCTCAAAAACCTTTAGTGTCATAGAAATGTTTGATCTAAATTTTGCTGAAATTTGAGGTAAAATAATGAATCTAGGACAAAAATTTCCAGTTTCTTTATTGAGAATCTCTTTGTTTGAGGACATAACGAGCTTTAATTGGTTAAAAATATGGGTTAATAACACAGCATTATATACCTATAGTTTTGTCTTGTTCAAAAGGAAATGACCAATGAAATAAAATTTTCCTAACTTACAGTATATTTCTAAATAGAAAACACATAAAGATAAATAAAGCAGCCTCAGAAAGACAGGTTGATCAGACTATTCTAGTCAGTCAATCGAAATCTAAATATTCATTCTGATTTGAATATTATCTATGAATCTCATGATATGCAGTAAAAATTATAAATAAAATATTTTTTCATGCGTCCAGAAGTGGCTTCCTCAAGTTTTGATATTTTTTTCAAGTCAACCATAAAACCGGATTTTCGACCATGATATGAAATCTGAATATCTCAAAAACCACTGCACGATAATACCTCTTATGTATAAGTAATAAAATTGTGATAATGTATATACAGATCTCTTCGCCATCTTGTGAATACTCTATGATTTCTCAATGATCGTTACACCAATACCTATGCAGATTATCTTTTATTTTCACTTGAAGATCCATATTTATTTATCTCACCCTAACTATCTCAAATGTTTTTCACAATATTTTCAACACCTAGACCAGCATTTTAATTTCTCTACCTGGTATTAATATTGATTAGGAACTGAACTTCTATGAAGAAAGATTTTGTGAAATGACTGCTGAGCTCTCAATAATCATACCTACTCGAGAACAACAAATGCACAAAACACAATTTATGTCAAGTGATAGAAGGTGTCATGCGAATATATAAATTACAAATTCTAAAGAATCAGTCTTCAAGCTATTGCCAGAAAATTTGAATTCGTATGAACCTGCCTTTCATTAATTAATAAATATCATTCCTAACAGATTTTGGTGCCTTTCAATTTCTTAACTTGAAATAGCATAGACTAAAAAATTTAGTAGTAAGAAATTATTATCTTTGTTAGAAATAAGCTTGATATTACCGAGTAAAAGCTTTACTATTGTCATTATTGTTATCATATTATAAAAAAAAACTTGCGTAATATTTTCTTGGTTTTAACGAAACCACCTATATTCATATTGAATGTTTATTTGGGCATTAATCTTTATGTGATCATGATAAACTTTTAATACCTTTTAAAACAAATAGTATAAACTGGTTTTGATAACCCCGTATACGTGTGATTTTGATAGAACCTTTATAATCGGAAATTAGTTCAGTACTTTCAAGCTGCTCAACTTCAAGATGTTGGCCAATCTCGTGATTGCTGCCATTCTTTCAATGGTACTATCTGCCGGTGCCCGAACTGACGATAGCACCCTTATCACAGTTTTCCAGGTAGAATATAAATTAATATTTGTGTAAAATTAAATGAAAACTTGTGTATTTTCAAGGTTTTCCGACATGGCCTTCGAACACCAATTTACCATTATCCCAATGATCCTTACGCGGACATTTCAAATTGGCCTGCTGCTCCTGGACAACTAGTAAATGTGAGTAGGTCTTACATAATTTTACAAAGAGAGAAGTAATTATATGGAACAAACTCGATAAGAAATTTGGTAATAATAATTCGTTTTGCATTGTATCAACAGGGTGCTCTAAAATTCTTGATTGTGCCTTACGATAGAAAAATGCTCAAGCGTAATTTTTTTCAAATGGAACACCCTGTATATTTTCAAAGACAACTAAAATCCCTTTTAAATAATATATTAAGTTCATCTAGCTGAATAAATAGGTTTCTGTAATAGAAACAGCTATACGATGGCAATGAAATAACGAGAGCCATAAATTTACCTATGCTTATAGAAATATTCTTATTTTAACTTATTTTAACATTTAATGTGAATGTTTTCTATTTTTTATACACAGTATTGGTTTTTTGCTGTTCAGCTATTTTTTTTGTCGTAATGTAAAATGATTTTTTCTTAATGGCAATAAAATTGGCTATGGGTAGTTCATCAAAAAATGTACTGCAGGAAACATGTTGTAAATTGAGAATTGTATTGTGTTGTTATCAGGCATCATTTCATCCTAGTTGTGCAGCACAGGCGAAGATACAAAACAATGGTGGAAACATAATCTGCAGTAAGCGTGATAAAAGTGACGCCAAGAAACTGAAATTTTATTCAGAGATGATAAAGCAATGAACAACAATTATAATTTATTAACTGCCCTTGAAGAATACAAAGTGAGTGAAGAAATAAAGAATCATCTCAGGATTCTAAGAGATGAATATTGCTCCGAATAGTGTTGAAAAGCTGGAGAGTGAATAAATACCGACACGATAATCAATGAAATATTGAACAAAATTATAGAAACAATGTCAAACATTCGCTTGATATGATTCGAAAAGCCGAAGCAAGGGTGGAACACTCATAAATTTCCAACAATATATTAGCCTAACACGAAAATAATATTGAGGAGAATAATTACATCTTTATAAAAGTGCAATTTGGTGATATCAAAGCAAAGTTAGGTCATGGGAATACCATTCTCCAAATCGGAAAATTCATAATGAAAAGTTTATTACAAAAAATTAACGCTTGGTTATTAATGGCGATTTGAATTTGGATAATTTGAATGAAAATTATTATAGTCAAAAATTTAAAGATGAATAGATATATAGATAGATAGAAATGTACCTATTGCGATTCACACTTTTGAATTTTGAAAAAAATTCAACGGCATGTCTATAAGTTAGTCCAAAAAAACATTTGGTTCAAAATTATATATATATATATATATATATATATATATATATATATATATATATATATGGGATATTACGAAATTTGTTAACACTATAGAGGTCGCAGTTTTGGAGGTATCAAGTTCAAATTTGCTACAAAAATCAATCTCCTAAATATCTCGGTCGAGTTCGTTATTGAGCAATATCGGGTAAGTAGTTTCAAAATGGCGACCGTTCAAACATTTAAAAAAATATATCAAAAAAGAGCCGTAGTGTAAATATCATCAAAAATAATTTTAGGTTATAGATATAATCAGTACCTACAACTTTTGTCCGGAGCAATTTTCCATAAAATGCACAGGAAAAAAAATTGAAATTAATAGTGAAAAAATAAGAAATATTGATAAAATATGAACACTCAATATAAATTTCATGTAATTGTACATTTTCTGGAGATCTTAATATAGACCCAGTTAAAAATCCCGATGGCCTGTAGCCAGCGGAAAGGTAAATTTCTCAATTTCATTGGTATACCTATGTCATGACATATATATTGCCGTATGTATCATAGCCTTGCGGTTAAAGGTTTTTGTTTTGGCTGTTGAATATAAAGCAGACCGGGTTCGCGTTCCACTTCAAGGCTGATTTTTTTTTCGCCTATTTCTTATCAAAAAATATACTATATATTTTTTTAATCAGCATCTATATTAAGATCTCCAGAAAATGTACAATTACATCAAATTTATATTGAGTGTTCATATTTTATCAATATTAATTTTTAATTTTTTTTCTGTGCATTTTATGGAAAATTGCTTCGAACAAAAGTTGTAGGTTCAGATTATATCTATAACCCAAAATTATTTTTGATAATATTTAAACTAAGGCTCTTTTTTGATAATTTTTTAAAATGTTTGAAAGGTCGCCATTTCGAAACTACTTACCCGAACTCGGCCGAGATATTTAGGAGATTGATTTTTGTAGCAGATTTGAACTTGATACCACCAAAACTGCGACCTCTATCGTGTTAACAAATGTTTTTTTTGGACTAACTTATAGACATATAACAACATGCCGTTGAATTTTTTTCGAAATTCAAAAGTGTGAACGATCGCAATAGGTACATTTCTATAAGAAATTAACCTAAAAAATGCATAGACAATATAATGTAGATAATTTGCACTTGAAATAAATGCAGCCGGCCATGGATATGTATAGATGTAAATACTATTCTAGATATTATATTAAATAATCACGAAAAAATTATTGATCAAGTTTGTCCAGTGAAAAAACGAGGAATAGCTTAGTATGGCAAAGAAATTCATATTAAATCTATAAATCGACATAATGCCTATAAATCTTTAGACAATAGAGGAAAAAGTAAATCTTCGGAATAATTTTAAATTATATAGAAATTAAGTTAACAGTATTATGCTGAAAAGAAATGAATTGATGCTTACTTTAAATTTAAAACAAATGTGGAAGACATTAAGAAATTATAACTTGGAACAGTTATACGCTTATTCAGCGTATGAAATTGACAATTATTTCAATGAATTTTTCCATATCGAATATAGTAGATATAATAGAATCAACAGATGATAATAAAGAATTATCAGCCATTCATAAAGCACAAATCGTAACTAACCTTGAACATTTTCAACCATCAAGTCTTAATAAATTGAAGCAGATTATTTCTAATCAAGATGATAGGGGTATGGTGTACAATGTTATGAATTATTAATTTTCAAAAAGTATTGACACATGTGCTTTATATTTGTTGAACCTTATACAATACAACTTTCCCAATGAGTTGAAAAAACCTAAAGTAAACAATTAAAACGATGCAATAGATTTCAGGCCAATAAATATTTTGCCAGATATTGAAAAAATTATTGAACGTACAGCTGTATATAAGCAAATTGTTGAACATATATGTTTTTTTTCTTATAACTGGAATACATTTCCCGAAGAGGAATAGAGATAACCTCGCTCACGATATGATCTCGCATAGGCTACGAACGCATTCCCAGCACCTTAACCAACTAAGCCATCATGACCCCTATATAAATCCAAACAATATATTTCTGTGTAATTAATCAGGTTTTAGTAGCAAACAGCTTTAAAGCTCACAATACTAGTTGCAAACAACTAATTGAAAAAGTATATTGTGTCAGTATTTATTGACTTGAAACATGCATTCCAAACGATTGATAGTCATATATTTATGTATTATTTAATAAATTAAAATATTATGGTATCGGATCCACTGTATTGGAACGAAAGTAAGTTGTAAAAATTATTTTTCGAGTGTGAGAGATGTAAAGATAGGTGTACCTTCATTGGTCCGCTACTTTTTTATATTGGGTATACGGATGAAATTAATTGCGCCATTAGTTGTGATTCTATCAATTTATATGCATATGACAGATATACTGCTAGCAATTATTAATTAATCCATGGCTATTCAGAAAATGAATCTTGAATTAGAGGAACGACAAAAATATTTTTGAATAAATAAACTTAAATGTATAGAAAACAAAGGCTATGACTATTTCCAAACCAAATAAAATGACAAATATAGATAAAATTTTATAATATTAATTATGAAAAATTGAAAAAAAATGTGGGGAACTTCAAGTATTTAGGATTCATCTTGGATGAAAATCTAAATTTTAAAACAAAATATTGAGAAAACAGTTTCTCTTTTCAAGAATATTGGCTCAAATATCAGGAAAGGCTGGTTTAACATTACTATTACAACAGTATTAATCAACCACATATTGATGATTTTTCTGCCATAATCTATCGCTTGGACAACAATACTAGAGCCATCCTTCAAAAATTCCAAAATCGTGGAATAAGATTGATTCTGAAATGTAGCAGTTATACACCAGTTATTAGAGTTCAATATCTAGATTTTATCAGGCTTTTAGCCTATAAACAGTCTCCTTCTCGTAGTTCTCTACCTTCGGTTTCTTCCTCAAGAAGTTGAAATCGTACCCGTGCCAGGCCTTCGCACTTACAAACATGTGCACAACGCTTTCCTCTGCTTTCTAGCATAACCGAAAGAGTTTATTATCTGCTAGGTTGATATTATACATGTGCGTCCTAGGCCAGCAGCCTGCAGTTCGCTGTCAGTACCACAACCAGTTCTCTCCTTGTTTCTCGACTGAGTAGATCGTGTGACAGATTGGCCGAAGGGCTTCTTAGGAATAATTTAGCTTGTCTCTATACTGGGGTTTCGTGCTGCCAGCACTGCTCATGTCTATTTATCCTCCTGGACATATGGATATATATTTTCACAAGCCGAACAATAAATTAGGAAAATTAAAAAAGTAACAACAAGGGAACAGGAACAGTGATAAAAATGACGAAGATCATCATGCTCATGCTCGAGACCAGACGTCTAATTTGGCCTTGCTCAATATTGTTCCAAATTTCTACGAGCATGGTTTCAATGTTATCAAAGGAGGCAAGAAGAGGTTGATGGCTCCAAAGCTGTCTACTCATATTATGCTCAATGGCGTTGAGATCAGGACTACACGCAGGCCATTCCAGAGTCTCAATACCCAAATCATGTAAGTATTGTTCCACTTCACTAGTGTTGCCAGTGCTAGTGCAGTCTTGTATTGTCTTGCATAAACAAAAAGTTTTTGCCGATGTAAGGAGCGAATGGGATAACATAGGATAAAATTTGTGCGACGAGTTGTCAAGGAAATTCCACCCCAAACGATTACAGAGCCTACATTAAATGGGGTGATTTCAAAAATGCACTGTGCATAACGCTCATTTCGCCGTCAGAGAACCCTTGCACGTCTTTCAAAGTTGTATTGGCAGAACCTGGATTCATCTGTGAATAAAACACGCTTCCAATCCTCAAAATTCCGATTAACATTTTCTCGAACAAACTGTCGACTGCTCTGCGATGGTGTGCTTTTGATTTTGGTCCACTTGCTGGGATGCTAAAGTGCAAATTTTGCTCCGCAAGATGCCTTCTCACTGTGGATACATTACTTTGGATATTATGTGTAAATATGGACCATTCGGTTCCACTTGGAGATTTTTTGCCGCTACAAATCTTTGTCTCAGACCGCTCAACAGAATGAAATGACCCTGGTTCGCTGTTGTTACTCGAGGCCTTCCTTGTCCACGGTGTCGATTGTGACTGTTGGTTTCTTCAAAACGTTGAATAATGCCAGATATTGTTGTATGGTGATCTCCCAGTCCCAATTTATATACAATTTAAAAGGAACATTGAATTCGAATCATCAGTTCGCAAAAAAATCACTTGGAAATTATGGTCAGTTTTTAGTTTTGACGCGTAGTTTATATATATATATATATATATGGTAAAATAGATTTTTGTTGGGGATGCAGTCATATAATAAATAAAATTCTTTGGATTATGCCAAGCTTTCGAGAATGTTTATTCTCTTCGTCGGGGCAAACTAAAAATCGTTACAAATTTTCTTAACCACATAATAGATTATTACTTAAAGTACTTACATTCGTGAATATATGACTGCATCCCCAAGAACATCTTATATATATATATATATATATATATATATATATATATATATATATATATATATATATATATATATATATATATCTAAATGTGTAATCAAATAATCAATGCAAAATTAAATTACAGGTGGGAAGACAACAGCACTGGGAACTGGGAAAATTCACGAGAGAGCGTTATGGCAGTTTCATTCCTCAAAAGTACAATAGTAGTTCGTTCTTTGCTGAGACAACGGATGTTGATAGGACACACATGTCAGCTCAATGCAACCTGGCTGCCATATGGGAGCCAAACGGTGATGAAGTTTGGAGTGACAAGCTCAAATGGCAGCCAATACCAGTTCATCCATCGGATGTAAAAGTGATGACGCAAAGTGATTGTAAAAGTCGCATCAGTTATATGGTCAAAGTACTTTCAAACGAGTTTTTCTCAGCAGTGAATGAGGAGTTCACAGATGCATTTGCAGTGATATCAGAGAATGCAGGATACGAAGTTAATAATATCTATGGTGCTTCAAGTATTTATGATACTTTGTTGATTGAAGATTTGAATGGTTTTGATCTACCATCATGGACTAGAAAGGTTTACCCCAACCCGCTGGAAGAAATAGCTGCGTATTCATGGTTGGCTCAAAGTTACTCTCTCGAATTGAAGAAAATAGGTGAGTTCTTTTAATTTCGTATATATGATTTAAACGAATTGTTGAGACTTCATTTACCTTCTACAGGATTCAGTTGTTCTAACAAGAGTCATTAGGTATACTGAATGATGATAATTTCAAAGATTTCAATTAATTACTTTTTCGATGTTATTCTTTATTATTGGAAAAACCACAAGTCGGTCCTCACCAAACCATATATCAGTGAACATTTTGAGAAAGTGACTATTTGAAACTGCATAAATATATAGGGTAATCCATATAAAAAAATCATCGATGATGTCATATCTCGAAAATGAAAGTACATCACTTTAAGGAGTTACTCTTGTACAAAAACTTCTGAGAGGGTATTTCTTTATTATAAAGTATAGTTTAGCGAGCTGTTAGATGGTTCCATACATTGCCCATTACTGTTTATCTTGGATACAAGGAAATGTTTAATATAGAAAGAATCATGATAAAATGGATGCCAATATCACAAAGTTACACTATTTTTTATCAAAACAGTCGTCTCAAAATGTACCTAGATAGTCACAAGAAAATAATGAATAAAAATACGAATGCAATTTGGGAATTAAAGCAACCTTGACATAATTTTCGGAGTTATTTTACTTGTTTTGTCTCTCAGACTGACCGTTGGCCGAAGATAAGCGTATACCCAGGTCATAATATTTTTATCTCTATGTCCTAACTATTTCCAAAAGGAAATATTTATATGTGTTTATTGAACGTAACAAAATAAATAAAAAAAATATTTATATGTGTTTATTGAACGTAACAAAATAAATTTTTAGGAGACGTGGCATATACTTACATATTTATTAGATTTACATTGACGATAGCCAAAGGGATCCCGATTGAAACGGTTAAATATTTTCGGTTCCAGCGGTCTGGAAGAAGCGTGTACCAGCACCTATACATAATTAAGAAAACACTGTTCAATTGGTGCTATTCATATAAGAGTCCTTTGTTTAAAGTACTCGTACATGAGAAAATCAAAAGATTCTTTTTGAGAAATGCATGTAAAATATAAAAAAAATAAAAAAGATATTAAAAATCATCTACCTGCAACAAATATTTTTCAAGGTAACTTTATGATATTTTTTTTTTCATTATCAGGTACTGGTTTATTCTACAACAATATGATCAAATACTTTGAATCCATCATAAGTGATCCAAATGCTTCATATTACAAATACAAAATATTCAGTGCCCACGATACAAACATCGCAGCCCTTTTGAGCTCACTTGGTGCTTTCACACCTCATTCACCGTGGTATGCCAGCACGATATATTTCGAATTGAGAGAGAAGAAGGGCAACTACTTTGTCAACATATGGCACAAAAATAAGGATGATTTTGAACAAATAACACCAAAAGGTTGCACACTCAACTGTAGCTTGAAGTTGTTCAAAGGTCTACTTGCTGATATACTTATTGAAGAAGATGAATATGAAACATTATGTAGTGAAAATAGTGAGACACAATCAGTATCTACATATTCTCTGTCATTATCTAATAACTTAGACTCCAATCTCAAGGATTACTTGAATGCCAGAAGACCAGCAGATAGTCAAATTGTATAATTTGTTTGTATGATTAATTCCTAATAAAATAATTCATTTTCCAATATTGACATCAATTTTCATACATATTTACTATGTCCTTAAGATATCAGAGAAAAAAATGCTAAAGTTTGGTTTTAACTTATTCGTATAATTTTCATTAAAAATTTCGATAACGTGTTTCTTAAACCGATTATCAAATCACTTAAAATCGAATTGGTTGGTTCAGTTATTCTATATTCTATTAACTTTAATTATATTCACTTATCACAAGCAGATTTTTTTTCATGTGTTGCAGAAATTATTACGCCTTAATATTTCATGGATGGTAGATTCAGGCTTATATTGTTTGCTACTCTGTTTTCTTGAATACATGAAATACCATGAAATGATGTTCAAGTGTTGATTGTTTAATCTATTTATCATAATCTTATCGTATTGAGCATTGTTTTACTTAAATCAATAAATTTAAAAGTTGTATGATCAAGTTTTTGCTCAAAAAGAATTGACTTCAAATATCATAGGTATGGTAACGATTTTCAGGTTTATCCTTACATAAAAAATATTTTTCGAGCCGCTTAGTTCACTTTTCAAATACACTTCTTGTTTTATAAATATGTTGGTAGTTCTGTTTTATATAAGGATCACAAACATATCTGATGAGTCTGGCTACTTGGTACTGGATTGGTGAGTTGTAGAATTAGAAGCTTATGGAAAATCAAACAGCAACCAGTAAGGAATTAGTTATGTTAGTGGATATATTTCTTATTATGTGTAATATGTTATTATCACTCCGATATTCATGAGTTAGTTGATTTTGCTGTCTAAGATATTCAAAGCAAAGTATATCTAAGGGAACGTATTTTTTTTTCACCGGTAACGAATACCTTATCAAGAACCCACATAGGTCGTGTAGAATTTTGAAAAATGTCTATGATGTATTAAAAATATTACGATGAATTTTTGAGATCGATGTTTCAAATTTGATGTGATGGAACGAAATAACGATAATGATCAGAAAGTTTCGTTTATTTTATGATTAAAATTAATGAGATGAAACATGTAATAGAAAAAAAGCATAGCATTTCTTCCTACATGCAAAAAAAACATTTCCCTCAAGACACATGAGTAGAAAATTTTAGGTATTTTTACCTGGTTTGAGGAACAACAGACAGAAACAAAAAAACGTCAAATAGTATATTTTAGTTACCAAATAAGTTCCCCGATTCTAAAATAGATGTTTTAGTTAACATTGACAAAAATGATCACTGCAAAGCAACTCATCTAACGTTATTTCAGTCGAAACTGATATTAAAACCAGTGTGAACCAGGTATAATGCAATAATAAAATCTTGGTCCTAAAGAAACCTACCACGTCGCGTGTTAGAAATGCTGTTTGTCTTTATTTAAAGGTCTAAGATACTTAAAATGCCTATGTTAACCTTCTAAGGTACAATGTAGAAGCCATTGATGTCAATGTTACATGATACAGCTTAAATGGTATCCTCACAATTTATTTATGTTTACTTAAAAGTAAACTGTTTGTTATCCGTTTATTTAAAATTGTATAGTTATAATATAAATAAAAGTATGAATTTATTTTTTTGCTCTAATTTTTATATCATCTGAATAAAAAAATACTAAGAAATGGAATGCGAGCACAAAACGTCGACTTCTCAAATTAGGTAGATTGTGGATAGGTTATTATTTCGCAAGGTGACAAAAATGTTTTCGTGAAAACCCGCAGCAAATTGCGTAATAATATTTCTTTACGCTACGAGTATACACAGGCATTTCAAGATCTTCACAGATAGATGGATTGCAATCATTTGTAAGGTCATTATTGGCTTACTTTGCCTATTTTGTTTTTGACCACAATTCTGTGGCCATTGTTACAAGGCTGTGTACGACCTATAATTAATTCTTCAGTATTTACTCTTAAGTTTGTACTATTAATAATGGATCATTATCTTGTTTTTAATATTACAAAACCGTGATATAATTGATGTATTTTGATAATGAAAATGAAGTTAGGGCCGATTTCATAATCAAATTTAATCTTTTAATCCCACATTATTTTTTTTTTCATTGGACATATAATTCAAAGTTACTTTGAAGGAGCGAAAGTGAAGGTGGCTGACGTTGTGAAAGTTATTGAAAATGCACTATTTTTATTCCGTAGTCAAGATATGAGTTAAACAAAATGAAGAAAAGTGTTAGTTTAGCTTTCAGAATATAATCTTTTGCATTTATCTTAAATTATTTTCAGACAAATGAAAATCTAATCAAAAGATGACACGTACAAAGATTTATTATTCTGGACAGCAATAATCTAAAGATTAATTTCAACCAATTAAATTAATAAAAAAGTAAATACAAATCTTGCACAATATTTTATTGGTTACAACAAATTTGCTTCTATCAATAAAAAATGTTGACTTTGGCTTCATTTTTATGAGAATAACGTTAAACGCTTAATCTCTCTATAAAAAGTTAGTATTATTTGTTCAACATATTCTTTGATAACTGGAGATTTCTGCAATGTGATTAAGTTAATCAACTTTAAGATGTTGGGCAGACTTGTAGCTGTTATCACTCTGCGAGTGCACCAACAGATGATGCTGGAACCTACTTTTATCTCAGTTTTCCTGGTGAAAAACTTAAATAGATTTCAGTCAATAATTATACAAATAACGATAAGAACTCAGCCATGTTACCTCAATTGAATTTGCGCAATTCTCCGAAATAGTCTGCGTACGCCTATTTCCCATTATCCATCCATTATCCTTATGATCCTTAATTTGGTTCAGGACAGCGGAATCAGTGTAGAACTAGAAAGAGGGTTAAATTGCAAAGGTGCTTCAAATGCCATCTCTTCGGACATAGGAGAGAGGACTGTACAAACGAAGACAAGTCTGAGCACTGTCTTAAGTGCACTATGTCTGGTCACGAGGCAAAAGACTGTCAGAACTCACCATTTTGCATTGTAAACAAAATTGAGGGACATAGACTAGACCAAACAAAATGTCCACAATTCAGGAAGTATATCAGGGAAAAGTCCAGACTGTCTTCTCGTTCTTGGGGTACCCAAAATAAATAACAACTAGAATCATGCCGACCAATCTCGGACGAGCAAAGGCCGCTCACGACCTGGCCTATGCAACAGCAATCAAAAGAAACATAGATATCTTGATTGTAGCAGAGCCTAAAAAAACTAATAAACAAAAAGCTAGAAGTAGAAGAAGTGTGCTCAGAAGAAGGGTATATAAGGGTGAGCTTAAAAAACTGCCAGCTGTACTGTTGCTATATGTCTCCAAATATTTCATTTGAAGACTATCAGGACCGGGTAGAGAAATTAATGGGCGATGTTAGGAGAAATCAAGGAGAAAAATAATTCTGGGAGACATAAATGCCAATTCAACATGGGGTTCACCAAAAAAGGACAGAAGGGGGGAGTACTGGGATGAGTGGATGTCAATACTGGACCTGAATATTTTAAACGACTGTACGAAATCTACATTCGTAAGGAGGCAGACAGAGTCATATATAGACATAACATGCTCGATCAACAAAATACATAGAGCTACCAGTAACTGGCAGATAATAAGAAACACTTACTGAACACCAGTATATTTTCTTCTCCATCGTTACAAAGGGAAAAAACAGGACATGAGAATATTACTTCGATATGCGACAGGGCCTTATTCAGAGAACTTGCTATATAGAGAATTACAGCAGGAGTAGTAACCACAGAAGCTTTAGAAAAGGTAATGAAGGACGCTTATAAAGGAAGCTTAACATATAAAGAAAAAGCAAGAAGACCTTTCTGGTGGAATGAGGAAATCCAAGAAGAAAGAAAGAAATGCCTCAAACTCAGAAAAGAGATCACTCACGCTAGAGAGAAAATACAGGTATAAATGTATAAATGAAAAAACAAAACACGCGGATCTAAAGAAGAAGCAAGTGCAGCACCTGATTAATGCGTCTAAGAGAAAGCACTGGGATGACCTATGTAGGGAGCTGGAAGAGGATATATGGGGCTTGGGATACAAAATAGCCGCTAAGAAGTTAGCGGGATACACTCCTTTAGATATTGCTTTGAAAAAATAGGATATCGCGAAAGAATTATTTCCAAGGAAAAATAAGACCTGTCAAAAACCTTTAATCCAGGAAAATGCTCAGCCTTTCACGGAAACAGAGCTGGAAAGAATCCTAATGAAAAGTAGAGTAGGAAAAACACCGGGAACAGACGGTTTCCCAATAGAAGCAATAAAGATACTGGAACAGATTTCGTCAGCGGTTATCCTGACACCTCTAAATAACATTCGCGGAAGCAAGTTTTTTTCGAAGAAATGGAAGAAAGCAAAACTGATACTGTTACCCAAAGGAAATAAACAAGATCTGAAATTCAGACCAATTTGTCTAATGACTACCATAAGTAAAATGTACGAAGGAATACTGAGAGAGAGGCTGAATGAGGAACTGGAAAAAAGTGGAGCTCTCTCGGAGCGTCAGTTGCAAAGGAAAATCCATAATACATGCCGTCGAAATGGTTTTGAATATCGTAAAGGAGACACCAAAAGACAAATGGTTGGCACTCATTACGCTTGACGTTAAAAACGCCTTCAATACGGCATCGTGGGACAGAATCTTGCAGAAACGGGAATCCAGAGGCATAGCGAGCTACCTCCTAGATATCATAAACAGCTATCTAGAAAATAGAGCTCTACAGATTGAGAAAGGCACATGTATGGATATCACGGCAGACTAGGTCCTAGAACTCACCCTGTGGAACGTAATCTACGACGATGTGCTTGTTGAAGTGGTTCCTGAGAAGGTAAAGCTGCTGGCGTATGCTGCCGATCTCGCAATTGTTGTTACGGCCAAGACAAAGGAACTACAGAAATAGAAATGTGATGAAGCTATACAACAAATTTATGCTTGGATGAGAAAAAATGAACTAGATTTAGCTTCCCAGAAATCTGAGCAGTTATCCTTAAAGGGCAAAAGGGTAAAGAAGACATCCAATTTGAATGTGGAGGTGTGGAAATACCTAAGACTTTTTCTTTTTCTTTCTTCTTCTAGTGTACCTATCTGGGAATCACTGTATGCGAAAATTGCAGCTTCAGTGAGCACCTAAAAATCACCAGAAAGCCGAAAAAAGTGACGCTGCTGTTGAACAGGGTAACACCAAATGCGAGAGGTCCAGGAGTTAAAAAGAGAGTGATGCGATACAGTCTATAATCTTATACAGAGCGCCCAACTGTCATGAACACCTCAACATGAAAAAATACACTAAATACACTAAACTCCTGCTAATGAGAGTACAACGGAAAATATTACTGAGAGTAATTAGCGCATATCGTACTGTCTCCGCGAAAGCGGCACAAGTTTTTGTCGAGATCATACCAATCGAGCTGATGGCAGAGGAAAGGTGGAGATTACACAGAAGAGAGGAAGTACGCCTCAAGCCAAGGTAGAAGAGAGGTCAAGAACACTAGACAAATGGCAAGAGCTGTGGAATAACACTGAGAGCCAGGCACAATGGACAAAGACACTGATACCACATCTGAAGCAATTGATAGAGTACAAAGACAGGCGGGGAGACTACGGGGCATGGATCTTTCAAAACTCACCTGAAGAGAATGGGAAAAACTGAGAGCGATAATTGTGTGTACTGTGAAGCAGTAGAGACAGCGGCACACACAATATTTGAATGCCAAAGGTGGGAACAGGAGAGGAGGCAAACTCAGCTAGGTATTGGTGTGGACTTAAACACAAATAACTTAGTAGAATCCATAACAAGGCGGTCGGAAAAGTGGGAATATGTACACAGTTTTATGAAAGGTGTTATAGGTACACAAAAAAGAGCCTGATGAAAGACAAGATGGCAATCAAAGATAAAAAATTATTTCTTATAGGTTCCATCTCTTCTGACGATATGCGAATAGGGTTTCCAGAGAGGTGGACAGATACATAGGGTTTTTTTAGTCAGTAGGAGTCTCACACTACCGAACCACGATGGAGCTCCAGCGGTCGATGCCCAATGCAGGGCAAAAAAAGGATCGTTGTCGGCAAGTCAACATGAAAACACTAGAATTAAACGGTCATCTCTCAAAGGCATCTATTGTATAATCTGGGGTTCGACAGGGATCACATCTTGCACCAATTCGGTATAACCTGTTCTTCAATGATATAGCCTCTTGCTTCCACTATTGTAAATTTCTCTATTATGCAGATAATTTATATGGCACTAACAGTAAGAATTCAACAAGATCTTAATAGATTCTTTGAGTGGTTTAATAGAAATAATTGGTATCTCTAGTATAGTATATGAGTAATGTAATCGAAATAAGTATCATTTTGATAAACGTAGTCATAATAGAACAAGTTGAAATTGTAAGATATCTGGGTGTCAAATTTCATAGCAGAATAAATTGCAATGAAAATATTAAGATTTAGCCGACATATAGGCTATAAAATTGATATTCGTACTCAAGATATAAATTATAATAAGTTTGAATGTTATTTTAATATGGCAAGTCTCGTTAGAAGGCGAAAGGCGAATGAAAGTTTATTATATATAATAAGCTTATAAGCTTATTCCTAGAGGAAGTAATTTTTATTTTTCTCCGAGATCCCTACGTCTCAAAAAGTAATTTGAGGTCAACATAAACTAAAACATTATCTTATATTCGATACTGATGATTATGGGTGAAATTATTGTGGTCATGCGCACTGTCGCTCTGTATAAATGTGTAAGTATATGTAAATTTTGACTGGGTAATATATTCTATAATTATATTGTATCTATTTTAAAATTTCTTGTTATATTGTAGATTGTAAATTGACCATATCCCGTCAAATGAATGAATAAATAAAACTCAAATCTGCATGTTGGGCAGGCGTCTCCTTGCCTTACCCTACACTTGAAATTAAAAAAGATTGAACCGTCTTTATTAAATAATGTTAAAATATACAAAATTATGTTTATTTCATCAGTTTACTGAGGAATATCGTGTGAATCAAATACAATGAACCTACTTTCGCAAAAAGTATATTAAAACCATCTAAAAGTTTTTGACGAGGTACAAATCTTTGAAATTCATCTATAAAAATCTTAGATCGTAGCTATATATTTTTTCTCTTAAATTAATAAAATAAAGCTCTTATTTTGTTAGTTCCTTTCAATTTGGAAAATAAAAAGCCAAAAGCAATTTGAATTATAAATAAAATCGTCAGATATTTTTGTATTCTTTTTCTAGGTTTCTTAATTAAATGCTGCCAAAAAAATCTCTTAATTTTTGACCCCAATTTCACCCGTTTCTGACATTTTTGTACGACACAGATATAGAAAGACAGAGGATTAGCAACATGAAGATATTAGTCTATATGAATGGAAAATTCAAACTCTGGTGTATTCTTCAGATTCTCCAACATGAATAAAGTACTCCAATTAGTTTCTACCCAACGTATCCGAATGCTGATCTATCAAACTGGCCAGCACCACTAAGTGAATTAGTCAATGTTAGCTTACAAACACTGCCGCACCATTATTTGTATGTAGATTGTAAGTACCAAATTTATACTCTACATTATCTTAGATGACTTTTCACAGTAGTAGAGAAACCACGTTCACCACAGTAACCAGCTTAATATATATCTCAGATAATTCATCCTCTCAACTTTTTTGTAGAATTTAATACCTTCACAAATCACAAATTTATATATGTTTTAACATCATTGATTTTCATGTAAAAATCTGGTGTGTTCAGTGTTTACTCGATTCACACGATTACCTACAATCCGTAAAATTTCACTAATTATGAAAATCGTTCAATCCAATCGAGCGACAATTAAATCTTTTCAGCGTACGAAGTCAAATAAAAATTGTCATATTCAATTTCTATTCAGGACGAACCAGTTAGCCAGAATATGAATATACAGGTAGAAAATAAGATATTTAATATGAGCATAATATTTTATCCCGCTTTTCTCTCAAAGACTTTATAACAGATGGTTAAGGAGTTCTAGGATAATAGTTAAGGCAAGTTTCATCAATAATTAATTGTTAGAGCAATTTTCGCGCTTTTTAGTTTTAAGCCAAGTAGTTTTTTAGATATTGCACAGTAACTGTTGCAAGCGGTAACCATCTAGTATCACAGGCGAGTGACATCGATACACTACAACACGACAGACAGACCGATGGACAAACAGACCAATGGTTCAAAATATATTTAATGAATCTTGAATCTTGAAATCAGCTGAAAACAGGACTTTGAAAATTCTACATCATTACAATACTTCTCTTACATAGCTTTGTTGTAGCGGTAGGAACGTGAAAGTGATATTTGTCTTAGATTTAGTTGAATAAACCTAATAAATTGATAGATTTCTAGCAAATTATTCATTTTTGATACTTTCCAACATTTATCTTTTAAATTAAAGCTCTATGATGTTGCTATTAGGTCAGTACATCTAATCTCAAAGCATCCGTTGTTATGGAGAATAACAATATTATAAATTAGAAAATTACACAAGGCATAGTTTGTGACTCCTTTTTTTGATATTCCATTGTTAAAACTCAGTGTGTGGTCTGAACTCATATGTTACCTTAGGCTAATTTATAGGCTCTTCAGCGATTTATCATTAAACGAGCTTTTGAATGTGGGACGGATTTATAAGTGTAACTGAACATATCAGTCTCTAGAGAAATATTTGGGACAAAATATAAATAAAATAAAGATCCCCTTCAAGTCAGTGCACGAAGTTAGTTAGAAGTGAAACTTCTATACCGATTCCATAAGGAAGAGAGAGAAAGAGTTTTAAATGTCATAAAAATAAGGTGTCAAGTAAAAATGTAATACCCTTCCAAGTTATTTCTTCAGTTTGTACATTATCGTCAATTGCTTTATCTGTAAGTGATGCAGTTACTTTGGTTGAAATATAAAACTTATTCTTCTAAATAAAGTATATTTCTTGAAAAGATAGATTAAACTATTGCTTTTAATTTAGTCACAGCAATCGTTATTCATTTCTTAACTGAATTTCTCATCAAGAAATATAAGCAGTGGCGAGGATTCGTTCGTCCCCTTTACCGAGAGCAGCAGTACCTATCTTCAAAACTATACATTTACGAAATAAAATTTTCCTAAACTGGCTTCAATATTCACTAAGACAGACAGGTAACCTGGCTAGTCGACCAGTATAGTATACAAAACAGATTCCAGACAACAGGCGCACGCACTTTCGCATGCCTTGGCTTAATGTCCATGAAAATCTCAGTCTCTGCATGTGCTTCTAACTCAACATGAGAGGACAGGAATGTTGGGAGACTGGCCCATTCTTTATCTTTGAAAATCTAAGTAATCTACAACTTCTCCAAGTTTTTCCGATTGTTCACCAAATCCCTATTAAATTTGTGTACATTTGCTTTCAACAAGACAAGAATTTGAGAAAGCTACAAATATACTGCATGTCATAATTAACGCATCACTAAAAACTGATCAAAATTTCAATGTGATTATTTTCTTGAACCGCTGATTTTCATGATTTTTTTTCAATTGTAGGTTGACTCTTCTGCTACGTTGTCGTTTTCTAGATTTTTCATGAAATATCATGCATGTTTTCAATGTCATCAAGGGAGGTAGAACAAGGTTGAAAGCTCCAAAGCTGTCTACCCATATTATCCCACAAATACTCTATGGGGCTGAGATCCGGACTACACGCAGGCCAGTCTAGATTCTCAATACCCATATCATGTGAGTATTCTTGCACTACACAAGCAAGGTGCGGTCTTGCGTTGTCTTGCATAAACAAAAAGTTATTGCCGATGTAAGGAGCGAAGGGGACAACATGCTCGGATAAAATTTGTGCGATGCAACGTTCACTAGTTAAGTTACCCTCACGTAAAGGAACGAGCTTTGTACGAGCTGTCAAGGAAATTCCAGTCAAAACCATCACAGAACCTCCATAAAATGGGGTGATTTCACGAATGATGTACTATGCATAACGCTCATTTCACCATCTGAGAACTCTTGCACGTCGGTAACAATTGTATAGACAAAGACTGGATTCATCCGTGAATAAGACACGCTTCCAATCCTCAAAATTCCAATTAACATGTTCTTGAGCAAACTGCAGTCGGGCTCCGCGATGGTGTGTTTTTAATTTTGGTCTTCTTGCTGGAATTCTAAAGTGCAAATTTTGCTCCGCATGACGCCTTCTTACTATGGACACACTAATTTGGACATTATATGTACCATTAAGTCCCATTTGGAGATTTCTTGCCGTTACAAATCTTTGTCCCAGACCAGGCAACAGAATAAAACTATCCTGGTCCACGGCGTCAGCTGTGACTATTGGTTTCTTCAGAACGTTGAATAATGCGAGATATTGTTGTATGGTAAACTCCCAGTCTCTGAGCTATAGTACGGTAGCTTAGTTCTCCCTCAGCCAATGTAATCACTTTTACACAGTCATCACGACTCAGATTTCTTTTTTGGCGCTCCATTGCAATAATTTGCTACAAGTACTAACGTTATAATATAATATGATCGACGGTTCACTATGTTTCAGCTGGCGCGAGTAGTTACTTCAATGGTGTGTATCTCCTTTAATAATGGAGATAACTTCGTGAATCAAAAAACAAGAAGTTTAGGAAAGATGGAGTTACATTTTGATTTCATTTGACGGTCGCGTTTGTGGCTGTTGTATCCCATGGCGGGTTACAAATTTAGGAGAAAAAAATACCCTCGTTTTTGCAACCTGAAGATGCTCAAAACCGATATTTCATGATAAATCACTTTTATATTATGGTCAGTTTTCAGTGGTGCGTTAATTTTGACAGTGTATCTCGATGAATTGCTCGCCTATAGTCTATTGCCAATATTGTCCCTTTATTGTAAAATCAATACCGGACTTCGAATGATTTATCAGATAAATAATTAAAAAACCTTAAATATATCTTATACTGTTTTGCTATTATCTATGTATGTATCTCGTCTTCAATTTCTTTGTATAAATAATTTGAAAAACTCTTGGTTGTCCCCTATTTTAATATAAAACTTAAGCTGTAAAGGTCAAGATATTACGATTCTGGTATTTCAGCAAAATGGCATTTCACCATCTAAGTATGAGTTTTACAACAAAACTATTAGGCAAAACCACTTTTACTCAACTTGCAAATAAATACAATGCATATATTGCATCAAAGGTGAACACATACTGATACATACGACATCCAGGTGTAAAATATCAAAAGCAAGCACAAGCTGGCAGAACACTTGGTTATATAAACATAACATACCAAATAACTTTAAAACAATGACAATAACTTTTCAAAATAAATAAAGACTTGCAAATATCTCATAGCTAAGCGTGCAGTTAGGCTTAGTGATTATTGTCATTTGAGCAGTAATATCCAAATATAAATCTTAAAATCTTTGAGGTAAGGGGAATGCTAATACCGAACGCAAGAGAAATAGGTGCCTACATAGACTAACATAGAAAATTACAAAGTGCTCTAATTAAAATAAGCGAGTTATTAGGTCTCGAATCAGTCTTATCGGGCCGATTTTAAACACCCTGTGCAATTTTCAAAAGTTCTATCATATTTCACATTTTAGATTACATTCTCGACTTTTAGTTTTAGAATTTCAACAATATATACGAACAACTATTGGTAATAGATAAACAAAATTGTAGCTATGCTTTTTGAAAGATTTTTGAAAAAAACACATAATCACGAAAATTATCAATTTTTTTGGTTCCTGTGCGCGTATTATATGGTAGACGAGCTCCGATTTTGATGATTTTTGATTCATTTGAAAGAGGTTGCTTGAGAAATGGTCTTATATTCACAAAAGCGCAAATCCAACATTCTCCTTCCCACCGAAAACCGTCCCCGAAGGGGGTGGATTGGTAAAATTTTCTCGAAAATCGAAAATCTGAGGTGGTGTAATTAGAAATAGGACAATATCCGGAAACGTTTATGCCGAACATTTTTTCAAAAGAGTCACGGTTCTCGGGTAATAGGCACGTTCTCAAATATGTGTATTTTTGCTATTTGGAGAGAGCGATTTCTTTCGAAAATTGAACATTTTGTCCTTAGAGTTGCGGTTTTCGATTTACTGCGGTGGTAAAATGGTAACATCTAAAATATTTACGCGTATTTCCGCGGCGATGTTTTGAGATCTCTATAATAATAACTACAAGTAAAGAATATACGTGGGTAATAAGATAAGTACTATCTTCATTGGTATTAGTGAAGGTTCAACGATTTTCGTTACTAATGTCACACTCAAAAGTGTGAGATGAATATTTTTGACAAAAAATTGGACCGACGTTATTAATTGGTGCACTGAAAAATGCAAAATAATAGTAATTCTGTTGGTGCTGGTACTTGTAAAGTTGGTGCTAAAAGTTATCAATCTAACTGCCACTGCACAACTTCAAAAGTATCAACAAATACAAATATCTGGTACTCTTCTGCTATGTAGGATAGCAATATGAATATCGAATCAATAACTTGAATTTTATATTTTAGTAATTAGTTACACAATGTGTTATTATTCCATATAACCAATGTAACCAACCTTAAGCAAAATGAAAATAAATAAATTTTCGAAAGCTTAGGACAAAGTAAAAGCTTTCTTTGATAAAATTGCTGTCATATCCAAATAACTTTTCTGAATCAAACATATCCAACAGCAAAGTAGTTATCTCTAATTTAAAAATATTTTTGACAATATCTAATTGATGTCTATTTTCTTAAGTAAATAGTTTAACGTGAAGACTTACCCGAATAATGAACTACGGAATCCACGGGAGACATCAGAGGCAACGAGAATAAGTCCTGGTCTATTCTCGAAGCCATATACTGAGAAATAACCTCCAGAAACAACAAAAACAACACTGGAATCATCTAGAGCTTTTTAGGTTAGATATATAATGCTGATGGCAACGACATGATAGTTAGTTAGTGATAGTCGGTCGGTCATAGATCATAGACAGTAGAAAGTCGTATATAGTCGGAGAAATAAGTGTGAATATAAATGTGTATATAGTCATGTAGTTATTGGTGTAAATAAATAAGTGAAAATAAATCGAAACCACTTTTAATATAAGTCCCCGTTACAATAGTTTGGGCGAATTTAAACTTGATACTTTTATAAATAAAACGTCTATCGTCTTTACAATTGTCGTCATATCCCTTTTATACAACAAGACGTTGAATTATTTTCGAAATTAGAAAGTGCAAACGATCGCAATAGGTTTATTTCTATATGAAATTTACCTAACATATGCAGCTGTATTGCCTTAAAAATTGTATACTCCACTACGATTCCAGCTTTTCATTTACGAAATACCAGAAAATTAATTAGGGAGTATTTTAGACGAATTAAAAGAACAAGTATATCCCTAGATTATTCTCCTCTTCGTTCTCCAGGCGTACGTAAATAGTGAAAGATAAGTACGATGCGGTTAAAATTTTGGATGTAAGCAGTAAACCTTTGTTACATTTTATGATATTCATTTTATATCTGGAATTCTAAGCGTGTCACATTCAACCTTCCTATTGAAACAATGAGGAATACTGGAAGTGTACTGACAAAAGAAATCTTTTATCGTATATATAAAAATGTTAACTACACCTCATAGAATGGTCTTGGAACATTTGGAAATTATTTTCTGGATCAATGAAGTGTTAAACTTGATATTTCTGATATTCAAATAATTCCACCTTAAAATAAATAACAATCAATACTAAAATGCAATTTCATAAGTTCATTTCAAACAACTTCAGTTGTCAAGATATTTTCCATCCAATTATTTGAAATTATATTCAGTCAATATGAGCTTCGAACAATGGTATTAATATAATAGGTATACCTAAGCGCCTGTCCTTTAGTGCCATAAATTCTGAGAAATAATCCTGCTTTTGTTGAGGGAAAAAGTTTTTCTCTGTGTATTGGCTCTTTGATGTTTATAGTTAATGGAATACTTATAAAATATTCTATAAGCATTAGATGCAGAGATTATAATCAGTAAGATTTTCTAAAACATTTATTATTTTACTATTCCCAAAATGCATTTTACCTGTATTTTGATCTACATTATCTAGCTAAATGTTAAAGTTAGGTTCTGAGCCAACTTGTTCTGCCGAGATAGATAAAGTGATTTCTTTCAATATTTTTGAATGAAGTATTTATTATGTGTTTACCACGTAGAGTTTGTCGCATACTAATCAAGTTATTATTTTGCAAATATACGTAGTTTCTCGCAATTTCCAATCCTTAAAAAATATTGACATTGTGACAAGACTTGATTCTACAGGAAGTCCACTTATTTCAGATAGAACATTCTAGTTTTCATTTCTTTTTTGAATTCTGTTGTGAAATTAATGATAAGTTTAATAGACATTTTTTACAAAAAATTGGACTGACGTTATTAGTTGGTGCACTGAATACAAAATAATATTAATTTTACAGGTACTGGTACTTGTGAAGTTGGTGCTAAAAGTTATCAATCTAACTGCCACTGTACAACTTCAAAAGTAACAGCAAATACACTTATCTCGCTCATATTTTTCAGTGGACCTAATCAGACTAGTAGTTTCAAAATAGCGGCCGACGAAACTTTTTTACTTAAGAAAATAGACATTAATTAGATATTATCAAAAATATTTTTAAATTAGAGATATGACCTATACTTACAATTTTGGTAAAGAGTATATTTCTGATAAAGTTTTTATGATATTTAATTCATGGCAAATTTTTGTTTTTTTTCTCAAATTTGGTGGGCCACCATTTTGAAACTACTTTGCTGTTGGATATGTTTGTTTCAGGGATGTTATATGGATACGACAGCAATTTTATCAAAGAAGGCTTTTACTTTGTCCTAAACTGCAGTTACAGGTTAAGCCCCTGAAGATGCCAACCTTGTTGGCGAAACAATTGTCGGGTTTGACAATAATAAAGAGTTGGTGTTTAAAGTGGTAATTCTGTGTTTATTATTTTTGAATACAAAGATAAGAAAATAAATAATTTTATTAACAACATTCACATAGGTAAATTAAAGTGTCATGCGGCATTTACAAATTGTATCAGTTGATATGTCCATTATGAAATAGTACAATCAATTCATCTTGAGCATCTTGTTTTTTTCTGTACAACGGATCTAACATTTTTCTTATAATTCTGTGTGATTTTTATTTTTGCATAGGTAAATTTCTGGAAAGTGATAAGAGTTTCTACAAATATATAAATAGACGGGTGACTGCCATAAAAAATACTTTTAAAATGTGAATGAAAGCTTTCACATGCATTAGTGATGTGAGCTGTGCTCGCTGAAAAAGCAGGCCACATATAAAGACTAAAACTGCTTTCATCTTCGATATAATTTTCTACTAAATAATCAGCAAATTGTTATTGATAGGAATAATTTCCATTAGCCCAAGATAACCGTCCCCAACATCTTTTGTTGACAAGTATGGCAAACCATAAATGTGTTTAATCCATAGTCCAACATCGGATTGTTTATAAATATAAAATTTTGCTAAATCTAAGTTTTGAATTTTACGGTACCATGCTTTTTTCAAATGAAACAAGCATCCGCTAATTTTTACAAATGGGAATGTATGCTTAATCTTCACATGCTTTGATGTTTCAAAATCGACAAAAATTTCTTTCGGTTCTAATGTAAGATTAAACTCTACATTTTTCCAGTGGCGACTTCCACATGTAGCAATATACAACACTAGTCTTACTGGGAAGTATCCATGAATTGAGTATAACTGATGGAAAAATTTGGTACAGTATTGAAATGTTCCATCCACATATAGAACATCGACCGAGCTTAAAAAGTGTAAATTTGAAAAACAAGAAAATATAATTATGTTTGTGACTGAATAGTTAACAAGCAAGAAATTATCATTTCTTATAGTCTTATAGAATTTGCATTGTATTTACTGCAGCATCGACTTCTTCTGTATTTTTTGGCAGTGATGATAGAATTAAGCTGAATTCGAATAAATATTTTTTGAATATTATCAATAGCACGTATATCTACCATTTCATCCGAATAATCTTGAATTGCTCAGCAATTTCTTTGTGAATTAATTTAGATGGCCTTTTCTTTTTACACTGTTGTTAATTTGTTGTTTCAATATTTTAGATCCATCCACATGATGATTATGCATTAAGTTTTCAATTCTATTACAAATTTGAACAAACTAAGGTAGTTTATGATTAGTAGATATGTTGTATTGTATAAATTCTAGATCTCAAGTTAGGAAGATCATTTGTGAGTCTGGATTCATACACTAAATTTCGTAGTTAGAATTATATATAATATCTGGGCGACCGAGCTTTGCTCGGGTAATAAAGGATTTAAAGTGAGTCAATAAGGAAATTTAATTAAAAATGCAACTAACGCCAATCAATTTCTCGGCTCTTAAAACCCCTTTTTGCGCATTTTTATCCAAATCTGCGGATCATTCAAGAAAAAGTTTATGGACCCCGAAGGTAACACCCTGGCATTTTGTCAGGAAAGCCACTTAGATAAAGTTCAGAAGTAGAACATTACCTCTATACCAAATTTGATCAAAATCGTTGGAGCTGTTTCTGAGATTTTTTTTAATGTATATATACAGGAATTACTCATATTAATGTATTAAATTAGATATGTAAAAATTGTTTTCATTGAAAATTTCCGATTAAATTATCAGAAACTCTTATTAACACTTTTAATTCACAAAAAAAATCTAAGTTGATCAGGATACAAACCATTGATCTCCAGATTACCAGGCGTGAGATTAACCAATGAGCTACTCAGGTTGCGTAATGCTAGTGGGCTCATATCCTCATCTGATTTATAATCTGTATGGGAGATAGAATAAGAATTTTAATTGCTGAAAACGATTTTTTATGTGAATGTGAATACAACCTATCGATTCAATACACTCTAAAACCCATATGAATATACATATACATATGAATTTTCATCGAAATCTGTAGACCAGATTCCGAGATAAAATTTGCATATATATATAAAAGCATTGCTCGTTTAATATAATAAGATAACATTAGCCGAGTAAGGTGGGTTCGATTTTTGTTCAATAGAAATATTGAGAAACAATAGCCGTGGACCATATGGATATGGATATGGATAAAAAAGTGTTATATTTCCAATAATGTAATGGTTCTGTGTATGTACATGTACTTATTATGTGACTAACGGTGAAGCTTAAATATATACAAATAAACTTAATTTTCACTTAAAATCATTGAAATATTCTAAAAAATTGATAAAAATGTGGAAGTGTTATAAGAAAACCAATAAAACAAAACTTATAGTCAGGAGCTTTAATGAAATTCTGGATGTACCAAAACTCGTCCCCAGAAATAAAATGAAGTAATTAGTTAATCTCTTACCTGAAAAAGTATCCCTAAACTTGTCCCCAAGAAGAGTAGATCCTCAAAAATAGATCCTTGAATATGTCCCCGACTTTATCGCATTATGAATCACCAATATATAACTACTTAAACTTCAGATATTCTTTCTTTTCATAAAATATTTTTTCATATCTTTATAACAAATGAAAAACTCAGTACCTAAGTACCACAAAACACATTTTATTTAAGAATCTGTAGGTATATATTTATTTATGTAAGAATCTGTAAATTAACAGAAATGTCTGCTTATGTTTTATACAAGTACATTCAACTTTTCTTGAAACAGATCCATTTTTATACTCATCGAGTTTCTTTGCAACGCACTTCTTACGTCTACTAGATCGCGTATTCTTGCACATTCACTACATTTTAAGAATTTGTGTTTGGTAAAGACTACAATTAGCACATAATTTCCACGTTCACTCAAACTAACAAAGCTTTCCATATTTTCTCACACCTAAATAAAATGCAATTCTTAGTCATGAATATCATTTTAGAATTAAATAACAATGTAATATGAATGAAAAGTAATTTACACTTTTGACAGAATTTATATTTAATAGTAATAATACCTATTTATATTTCCAAGAAAGTATAAATCTCTTAATCTCTTGTTCGAAGACAAATTCTGGTACGAGGTTAAAGGACCGTAATGAGTATAGGGACGAATTATGGTCGTAGAAATTAGGTACTACCTGCTCGGGGACGAATTTAGGGCCGTCCGGGAATTCTAACGTGAAATCTGAATTCTGTTAAAATATTTTTATCATATTTTATTTGAAAATCAATTATCAAACATGCAATGCCCTCGATGCAATCAAAATATCAAAACATAGGAAAAATCAGGTGAAAGGTACAATGCTCTGGATGTAAGGTTAGCCTTCACTTGAAATGCACAAGGCTGAAATAAATATGTAAAATAGTTATGTAGTTCCTGTGATTCATCAGAAACATCTTCAAACTCAGCTTTGGACATAGATATGAAATCTCATTGCCACAGGGCATATTTTAACAAAAAAAGACAACAATACACTATTGAGGATATATTGTGCCATGTTACGGAGTTTATTGCTAACGAATTCAATAATAAAGGAAAATCATAGGTAGCCTTTCTAGATCTTGCAAAAGCCTTTGACATTGTACCACACATCATTCTACTCGACATGCTTTATGAGATTGGGGCGAGAGGATTACCACACAACCTTTTCAAAACTTAATAAACAAATAGAAAACGACGAATGAAAACTGGAAATACATTAAGTGAAATTTGTAGATTATAGTGTGGTGTGCAACAGGGAACAGTGTTGCCAGAAAGTAGTGAGGTCTTCTGATATTGCTGTCATGGTTAAAAGCAAAACATTCTCTGAAATCCGCGGATTGATGTAGGTAGTCCTCACATTAATAAAAGGGTAGCTTGACCAAAATATACTCAAAATGAAAACCAACAAATCACAGTTCTTATGTTGCTCGATGCTCATCAGAAATCGAAACGCTCACAATATATACTCATGCAATTGTCAAAACTATACTCAATGTAATGTGACATAAAACAATTTCAACAACAATCGCGTTATAAAATAAATATATTTTGTATATAAAAAATATGACCGACTTTATCAGTTGGTGTTCTGAAAAATCCAAAATAATTTAAAATCTTCTGTTACTGGTCATTTTTGATTGTTTTTATAGATTTTCGGCACCAACTTCTAAAGGCCACCAATAGAATTAATATTATTTTCTATTTATCAGTGCACCAACTTATACAGTCAACTCCATTTAATGAAGAAAATGTGTTTCGTACTATTTTGTCTATCATTCGTCATCAAAATCATTGAACGTACCTTTATACCATAGAAGATAGTACTTTGCTTATAATTTATTCAGATATTTCAAAACGTCGCGGAAATACACATATATTAGACATAACCATGCAGTAACTCGGGAACCGATTTTTTTTTATGAAAAATTTCCAATTTAAATGTTGAAATCTCTACTTTAATTGGGCCGTCTTATATTTTCAATGCCCATGCCAAAAAATGCCCCCACCACATGGTGAAGACACACATACTTCAGACATTATCACTGATATAACTCGGAAACCTATGATTTTTTTTTGAAAATTTTTCAATTAAAACGTTGCTGCTTATGGTCCCTGTTTTATTTTTTGAAAAAGTGCCCCCTTCACTCCCCGGGAAAAAGTTTTTTGGGGGAAGGACATCTTGTATGTCAATAGTGCTCTTTTAAATGAAAAAATAATCATTAAAATCGAAGCACGTTTACTATGCAAAAGGCGCGAACGTACATACAAAAAAGAAGACAAACAGTCGAACTGTATTCCTCCTCCGTTTGGGACGTCGGCTGACCAAGCTTCCAAAAGATGATATAATATAATTCAAGTGGTTTTCATTTTGAACTAAATATATGATTTCGATGAAATGATGGTAAGACATAATATTATCTATTTCTTTATATATTATATATGAGAAGACATTTTATATATTGAAGAAAACATTTCATGATAGAATATATTTCTTATAAATTGAAAAACGTTTTCATATATTTTCTTGTAACAGATCCCCACAACAAATCAAGTTTTATAGCTTTGAGGGACAGTTATTGCAAGATCCATTATAACATGGAAAAGAATCTGTAATATTTTATTGCTAAAGAAAAGGTGTGTTGTTTTATCATGATACAAGAAATAAATTATCAACCAAAAAGGGAAATTTTCTAATTTGTTGTTGTTTGTTAAAGGTTCTCGGTAATTTATTTTTTTAGTTTAAATTAGAAATATTATCTTTTGCCGCAACACATTCAAATCCTGCGTTTCCGGTTTCCAATTAAATTTTCTCCTTCCGGCTCATCTATCCCTATCCATTTGCAAGAACCACAGCACCACAAGCCTCTCTAGATATATTATTAAAGTCAGACTCTTTATTCATTCCTTTATGTCTCTCGTCCATTGTTAATAAGTTACTTTGATATGCAACTCTAGCTGGCTCGTTTCAAGAGAAACAAACTTTCCACTCGAATGATAAAGTAAACTTCGTTTATTTTGATAGATCTATACATTGAGTAGACGTTTGGAAGAGCTGAAAAAAGTTTCTCATTATAGGGTTTGGCTTATGCGGGACATAGTGCACATTTTCTTTGATTTCAATTAAATAAATACCCATTCTTTCTGCATAGTTATAACAGAGAACAACTACTTATATTCGCAATCATATCCATTTATAAAAATGTAATAATACGAGTATCTATTAGTCTAAGATCCCGCTATAAAACGACCTTCACAGATCTGGTTAATGGATGAAAAGTATTTCAAATATGTTGATAAATATATTGCAAGTGGGTTCCCTAAAAAATTTCATTCCAGAGTATGATCAATTAATGAATCAAGAAAATTTCATTGGTTTGGTTAATAAGCAAATTACATACCAATCGAATGTATGAAGCCTATAGAAAATGCAACCGTGACGTTGTTTATTTTTTTCCCAACAAAACTCTTGGGTTGACAGGTAAATTAATTCTAGTAATTCGCATCGGTCTAGTTAATTTATAAAACTCATGTCAAAATCAAGATTATTTTATTATGAACACGGTGGTACAGGATTGTAGGCGACAAATCAGTCCTGAATGCCAGTTGTCGAATGTTTAAAAGTAAAATATTGCTACGAGTGCATACGTGCAACAGAGAGGTCCTAGCGAACCATCTCATGCGATAGAAGAGGGATGCAGCATTGCAGCTCTATGTAGCTGTCCATTCAACGGAAGAGAGTGCGCATGCTATTTGTCCGTGAAAATGAAAAGGATTGCCATAGATTCGTAAGTGCTGCGCATCATTTTGGTGCTACTTAATATTAAAATAGAAGAATGCTTTTTAAATACATTCTTTTTAATAAATTAATTATATATGTGTGTATATATTTTACGTGATTAAAGTATGTACATGTTTTGTAAATAAAGACGTAATAGTTGTACATATATAATCCTTGCAAATTTTATTTCTTTTATCAGCAGAAAAAGATAAAAACAAACAATGCAAAAGTTCTAGGATTTATCTTGGAATAAAAATAAAATATTATGTTACGTTACATCAAATACAAATTTTATTGGAATAAAATATAAATACAGAAGCTTTTAAATGAAAATAATTCTCTATTAATAGCCATTATTCTGCATCTGATTCATCAGAAGTAAAATTTTGATGTTCAAGTTAGGAACATTCTTTTTCTGTAGTTTCCACAATGTCTTCTATCTTTAAAGGTGTTTGATGCCCAATAAAACCTGTTGGTTTTACATAATCATCAAAAAACCAACCGCAGTTATCAGGCTGAAGTCTTATGCATATAGGACATAACATCCTTGTTGAAAATATTTTTTTTATATTATGATAAATTTGTGAATTTTCGTTTTGCTTGTTTTTATTGTCTCTGCTGATAAATGAAATAAAATTTGCAAGGTGAGTATTATATATTTATTACTATTTTATCTTCATTTACAAAACATGTATATAATCTAATATCACATAAAATAAATACACACATATATAATTAATTTATAAAAAAAGTATTAAAAGAGCATTCTTCTATTTTAATATTAGGCCGCTACACACAGCTTCAATGCTGCGTCCTATCGCATGAGATGGTTCGCTGTGACCCAGAGTACACTATGCTGGGACCTTTCTGTCGCACGTATTCTTTCTTTCTTTTCTGGCCCTACAACTCAGGGTGAGGCCTAGCCGCATCCAATATTGCCCTCCACCTCGCACGATCTTGTGCTTCCGTTTCCCAATGCAGGTCTCCGATTTTGGATAAGTCGGTTGCGACGGCATCCTTCCATCCAAATACTGTTTTTATTAATCTGTGGTCTTCTGATCTCGCTTTTATTGACGGACGAACCCCAAACGGAGGAGGTATACAATTCGACTGTGTGCTTTTTTTTTGGTTTGTGTGCGCCTTTCATATAGTAATCGTACTCCGATTTTGATGATTTTTGATTCATTTGAAAGAGGAGTCTTGAGAAATGGTCCCATATTCATAAAAACGGGAATCCGACATCTCCTTCCCTCCGATTAATTCTATTGGTGCTGGTACAACTGCAATTGTCTTTATTTAAACCGAACGCCATTTATTTCCGCCGGTGCTTGCTGCTAGCCTCCATACTTAGGGAAGTACCAAGTTCTCTCCAATATATATGCCCTCTCTATCTAGAAGCTTTGACCGAAATCTTCCTACGCTGCTAACATTCCACATTCCTCCAATAGTACGAACTCACTAGACTTTACAGGATATAATCATAATAATCATAGTGTTGGCGTGTATCAGTGACCAACATTATGCCTTATATCTACTCATACCATCCGGGCCCCACTAACGTCTGCACTCATCGAGATGCATTGCCCGATGACAAATTACAACTCCTCCTCGCAATGGCATTGACTCTATATCCCAGACTCCTTACAATACCATATTAATTTACCATTTTGTACGACTTAACCAATTACCTACCAAAAAATTACTTTACATTTCTTATATGTAATACTATACGCAGTGCCTCTGTATTTTTCTATGAAGTGAACTGATTTGAATGTAAATTGTCCGAGTATGAAAATAAATTATAGCAGAATTTCCGTGTCCAATATATGAACTTAATTATACCTGTGTGTGCTAAATAGTTCCCTTACTTTTTGCTGGATTCTTCCGACACCTGTGTAAATTTTCACTTTATAGAACTGCCCCCTCACATTCCATTTTTCTGAAAATGAAAAAGGAAATATATTTACACATACCTACTTCAAACTCCTACGTTATCTCAATTTAACAATTATACCTAGTCATACCACTCTTATTAATCGCTTGCTGGATTGCTCCGTGACAAATGTTTGGGTGCAATCACATCCCAAATAATTTACTGAGACCTGTAATTCAGAAACCAATCCCGCATTTTCAGAGAACTTCTCGCATTCTCTTCTTCGAATAACAATTTATCGTGCTTACTTCTTCAATTCTCTGGCATTATGTAGCCTCTAGATCTCCGGGAAAGCATTTGAAATAGTTTTTTTCTTAAATGCAAACTATGACAAATATTTTATTTTATCAATTTAGGATTTTAATATAAATAACAAGGTATATTAGAGTTATTTTTGAATGTATAATCTGAGATCTCAAGATTATTTTTCTACTAACCTGACTTTTCACTTGTTCATTCAGAATAAGCAGGCTACCTTCATTATTCTTTGTAACGATACGATTTAAATTCTTTTGCATTTTTATTTCCTTTTAGTTCATTGATAAAATTATGTAGCCTTTAGAAAATATACGAATTATTATATAGTGAAGAAGAGATCATATCCGGCAACATTTAATTTGAACATTTTTCTTAAATTGAAGTAGCAAACGTTTTCTATCTACCTGTAAGTGCACTGCTTCAAAATTAACAGCACCAAAATAAATAATATTTTGTATTTCTCAGTGCACCGACAAAATAAATTCGGTCCTAGTTTTAAGAATATGAAGTAGGATTCTAAAGAGACCTTCTCCCTTATCTTGACATATGTGATGAATAATTTGCAATATTTCTATGAAATACATTAAACAAAATCCACCATAGAAAATTAACAAATAGTAGAAATAGGATACTCAAACATAGCTGAATTGATATTTATCTATTACAGCGCAAGCTTAGAGAAAACAGCTTCAGACTGGTAGGTAGGTACGCTAATATCCTAGCCTTAGCTGTTTTATCGAGTCCCTCTATTTATCATTTTGTGGGGTCCTTATCCTCAGCTCGACGAGTATCAAACAATTAACAGCCTATTTCTGTAATCACTACGGGTTTTGGATGCTTGGGATAATTTATAAGGAAAACCACCTAATTTTCGCCTGCCAACCGTTTAATTTAATATATTCATTTTTGCACCAGCCAATTCTAGACAGAATTTTAATGGGATCTCGGTAGTGGGAAAATGTCGTAAGGTCTTGAACGGTTTGATTAAATGCTCACCTTTTATGATACTTGAATAATTTTGTTCCAAAAGTAATCAAACCATAAGGCATAGAACATGTGAAAAATAGATTAAAACAAAATTACAATAGAAAATATTAGATACTATCACTATATATTATTTAACAGTATATAAAATAAAAAGTATGTTATGAGAAAAACAAAAACAAAAATAATAATTCTTACATATAGTTTAAATCAATGAGCAACCTATCTGTATCCTCAAAAAACTCGTTCAAGAAATAATATGCTTTATTTAGTATATATTTCTTAACAACATTTTTTGCAAAGCTGTTTGATAGTATTCTCACTCTTCTTGAAAAAAAAAGAGTTGAATATTATTACGACGCTATAAACAACACTGATTGTACATATATAAAATTACACTTCTCACCTTGTAACGTGGATAGTTTATCATGTTCTTACGGTTATTATTTCTTTAGTATGTTTTTGTTCTAATTTCCTTATTTACTATAGTTGTTTCATGTATAGTTCATTATATAATTCTAGAATTAGTAGATTTATCTCAAACCTTCCAGAAACTATATGTGAAGTCCACTTTGTCACGGTATTGTCAGTTTGACAAGCCTCTAGAATACTATTACAAGCGTCCAGATAATCATAGAATATTATCAATTAATGTCTTGTCAAGATTCAGATATATAAGGCCGTGTCAATCACGGGTCACAGTTAGTTTATTGTATCAGTCAGTTGGAGACATAAATCGATAGTAGTGGAAACGTGTTACTCGAAGTGACAAGTTGTGACAGTTGTACTATTACAGAAGGTATGTATGTACAAGGTCTTGAAAATAAACCATTGGTAGCAATCTGCGATCTGTAGTATATAAGCTATAAAATACAGGCAATATCTCTACCACAAGGATTCCTCTCCAAAACTTATTGAGTACGTCCCGTTAAGCGTGATCTTCCATCATATGTAATGCATTTCCGCGGATTCTGTAATTATTCAGTTTTCTACAAAGAGTGTCATGGTTTACTCTATCGAATACCTTAGACAGGTTCAAACACATTGCCCTGGTAAGATTATTGTTATTTAATGAAGTTGTTAAATTGCTAATTGCTTGATAGATAGCCCGTATGGTAGAATTTCTTTTAGGAAAACCATTTTGTTTGTTAGATATAATATATAATAATAATAATATAATGATCTCCCTTGCCAATGCCTCCTTTCTAACGCATTTTTTAATGTATCTGGATAAACGCCTGAGTCAAAACAAAGATTTATTAAATAAGTTAAAGGATTGGATATTGATTCGGCTACTTCTTTTAGGATTTTAACAGGAATACTGTCATCACCCATAGATTTTGTATTTCTAAGCGAATTGATATTCTGGAATGTTTCCTTAGATGTGACAGGCTACAGAAAAATTGATATTGATTCAGAGACTCTATTAGAGGGAACATAATAATTTGAGTCAGTACTAGCATTAGGGCAAGCATTTATGAAGTATATGTTCAGTGCATTGACAGTGACATGAGAACTATGATACTTTTTAAAGAAGTTTTCAAGTACCTACTGTTTTTTCTGTTCTATTTTATCTGTTATATTTTTAACGAGCCTCCATACTGCTCTGATCTTATTCTCAAATTTTTGTATGAACTGTGAGTTTGCCCTTGTCTATGCTAATTTGATTAGGTATCTTACAGTATCCGTTTAAATAGTTGCTCGTAATAAATCCCCTTATTTTTTAATATAGTATTCTAGTATTCTTTTCGTCTTACAAGATTTTTTTATGCCTGTTGTTATCCAAAAAAAAAATATTTAATGGGGAGTGCATTTTTAGATGGGAAATAATACATTTAAAAATATTTGTTAAAAGGTTTAAAAATGCCGTAGATAGATAGATAGATAGATACTCATTTATTTGTTCAGATTAATATACAGAGGTACCTGAAAACACAAAGTGTTATTGAACATTGTCAAGAAATTAAAAAGTAAATAAAGATATCAGAAATTACCCAAAAGATTGATTAAACAAATACCAGAATTACAAAACCCAAAATAAAAATAAATATGCATTTGCATTATCATGGCGTAGCCAAAAATAGTGTTCATAACAATAAGTAATAATTATAGGTATACATATATATTTTTTTATACATAGAATCAATGGAATTTGCTATTCTAAAGACCTGTTAGATACTCCAATGTCAAAATACATTTACCAGTCTCATGAAAAAAATCATCCAAATTATAGAATGCTTTGCCAATGAGATATTTTTTAACGAGTTCTTTAACTTTTTCATGTGATTGGCAGCGTACACCCTCTGGAAATGTATTGAAAATTTTTATTGCTGTATATTGTACATTTCTTTGAATGTAACTGAAGTTACATTTTTTGGAAACATGATTTGTTATATTTCTAGTTATATAGCTATGCTTATTTCTGGCTTCTTCAAACAGATCTTCATTTTTGTGTACAAACATAAGACAGTCCAATATGTACATACTCGTCAGTGTTAATATCTTATTATTCATGAATACATTTTTGCAACTTTCATGATTTTTTAATCTAAAAATACTTCGAATACATTTTTTTGGTAGAATTTTTATACGTTCGATTTCACACGAGTTTCCCCAAAAGATTAAACCGTACCGTATTTTGGACTGGACAAATGAATGGTAAGCTGTCAAGGCCGCCTCTACGCAAACATTTTCTGCTACTACTCTAAGGGCATAGCAGTATTCAAATATATCGGCTGTCAATATTCACCCCAAGAAAAGAAATATTTTGTGATGTTTTCATTTGATTAGCCTTGTAGATAAAAGTGATGGAGTTATCAATCCGATTTCCAAAGACTAAGCACTGTGTCTTTGGTACATTTAACAACAGGTTATTATCTGAAAAGTACCGATCGAGAATGTCACACGCCCTCTGTACGCCGTACAATATACTTTCGGGATTATCTTCACTAAAAATGAGGGTCGTGTCATCAGCATATAGGATCGTATGCTCTCCCGTTATATCAGCTAATTCGCTTGTGTATAAGATGTATAAAAGTGGTCCTAATATGGAACCCTGAGGAACACCTTTCGTGATACTAACTTTACTCGATATAATACGTCTGCCAAAATTGTCAAATTCCAGAACCTGCTGGGACCGATTTTCTAAATATGATTTCATAAGTTCCAGTTTATTGAAAAGAATATGGTGATTGACACTGTCAAATGCTTTGGACAAGTCCATACACATAGCTACAGTTACTTTTCTGTCATTTAATGAATCGATTACTTTTGTAATAGCTTGATATATGGCTCTTATTGTGGACTTCCCCATCCTAAAACCATTTTGGTTAGCTGATATTAAAGTTTTTTTTCCAAGAAATCAATAAATCTAAAGTAGGTTAATTTTTCAAAAAATTTACTTATATTGGGTAGCAGTGATATCGTAGTTTTCTTCTTGATTTATTTTTCATTTTTTGTGAATTGCTTTAATTAGAGCATTTTTTAGAAGATCTGGAAACACGCCTGTTTCAAATGACAAATTAATTATATAAGCCAATGGTTCTGATATCAGTTCACATACTTCCTTAAGAATTTTAATAGGCAGCTGGTCATCCCCAACAGAACATTTATTTTTTTGATTTTTTATTATTTTAGAGACCTCATGGCAGTTTGTCGGCTTAACATATATAGAGTGCAATGATCTAGCGCAAACCCAGGAGTCACTATGTTCACTTTTGGGAACATTTGGACATGCATTGATGAAATATTTATTTAAGCTGTTGACAATTTTGAATGGATTTTGGTATTTATCTGCAAAATTATCAAGTATTGATTTTCTGATACTTTCTTTATTTGTTAAATTTTTAACGAGCTGCCATGTGGCATTGACCTTGTTTTCAGAAGAATGTATGAAAATTTTGTTTGATATTGCTTCCTTGATAACATGTTTTAGTATGCTAGAATATCTTTTAAAATATTGATTTGCAATTAATCCTTTGTTTCTTTTATGATATAGTATATGAATCATTAACACGTTGAATGCATATAATATAATTCGGACCAATAAATTTCCATGCCTTCTTGCTTAGAAGAGTCGATTTTACTACTTGGAAAAACTCTCGTATATATATATAGTTTCCTTTACTTACATTAAGGACTTTTTCGCGAGTTCCCGGTGATCTGCTATCGGTAATAGAGCGGTTATACCCCCACCTTAAAATTAACTTGAAGGTTATTCTCGGTTATGTTTGTCGCGAAAATGACCCGGTTATCAAATTATCAATGACGTTTAGATTTTTGACAAATATTTTGCTTTGTAGTTTTGGTCAGGGGATGTGCACTCTAATAGGAAAAAGATGAACTAGCAGTATTTATCGCCACCTGTCCCGGAATTCTCGAAGCATCATAAATTACTATAGGAAGTATGTCACAAAGTAAACAAGAGATGGCTATATTTTTGAAGTCTATCAGTTTTGTCTAGTTTGCTTCGTATTTCGTATGTAGTTTATCTATTGTTAATAATGCCATATTATTTTGAATTGTGTTTATGTGTGTTAGATGTGCGAAATAAGTGATATTAACATTGAAATGCCTCGTGAGTATTCAGTGCCTTGTTGTAAAAGTGAACATCCTCAGATTCAGCGGACCTAGATGTCAAAAATTCCATATAAGTACCTAAGTTTGCGTAAACATATCCAAAGAAGATGTTTTAGTAGAAAAATTGCAATAACATGGCCAACATTATACTTGCTCTGTAAGTTCTTCGTATAGAATTTTGGTATCTAATATTATGTTTCTCATTTTGGAGAGCGAAAGTTTGTCCAAATTTCTAGAGGACATCCAGGAAGATTTCTTAAATTTCATGAAATTTTTAAAGGTGAGCAACTATTTAATCTGAATAGAGTCTAGAAAGTTTCGTTCAGAACATTGATGATAATTAATCGTGTGAGAATCTCTTTGATATAATTCAATTTCTTCCAGAACCTATACTGTTCGTTCAAGACCAGAGAGCTTAGAAGTGAGCCTACCAATAATTGTCAACAGACATCTCCTGCCTCCAAAAATCTATTAAAAAGCATGTTTGAGTGAGAGCATGCTGGCTCACTAGTGCCATCAACCAAAACGGAACCTGTTGAATTATTTGGTTAGTTATTAATTGGTATTGATCATAACTCAACTTATTGTTTATTAGTATAGTTATTGAATTATTGAATATTCCTTAATAGTGCTGGATTGTCCACAAACGTGACAACGCTTAGAATGTGCAGTGTAAAAATTTCCTTTCACGAAGCAATCCACCACCAAAATTTTCAGTTTCTTGCCGATCACAGCTTGAAAATATCTTTTTAGAAAATATTATGAATATGGATTAAAATATCTTTTTAAAATATTGCTTAGAACCCCTATATAACACAGACAAAATTTAGATAACATAAGAGTATACCAATTTTTTGAAATTTTTCTTTTTAGAAGAAAGAGTTATTGAGTCAGTTGGTGAAGGGAGGAGCCACTCATCTCCACCAAAAGATCTCGAAGGCAACGGACAGGCAGGGCCATCATCCAAGCATCATAATACATTGTTGATCTTCTATACAGGTAGCAAGTTTAAAATCCCGTAAAATATACGGTGGCACCATAATATTAAATAATATCAGATTATGAATTGATCTGTGATTAATAAAATATACTCACTGAACACTTTTCAAGGATTTTACTTCCATGAAAACAAGTATAATCATCATTTATATTTCGTTTCTCAAATCTGGTCAAATAATAATCAGATATTCGAAGCTTCACACACTATGCCTGGGAAAATATGAGACATTTTGAAGATAAACCAACGATTATTTCAGTATGTTTTATTACAATAATAGATATTTTGGTTTGAAAGTGTCATCAGGTTTGTTTATTTAATGTTGTCTATTATAGTATTCTAAAAATTTGTTTGTGACTGAAAACTGTTGTGGTGAGGTTTATATTAATTTTAGTTAATACGCTGTGAATTTGTACTTATGTTAAATAAGGTAAAGGATTATTATGGATATTTTCATTGTCTATTTGTTGCTAGTTAGATATATTTCTTATAATGGTTAGGATATATTTAGTTTGATTGTTCAAATATAGTCACTAATGTTACAAAGACATCCCGTCATAAATATGCAAGTAAAGTAACTACTACATTGTGCTGAAAAATCTTATAAACTTCCCGTTCATATTCGATTTGCACTTATTATTCACGATGATTCCAAATTAACGACTAACGATACTTTTGTGAATTATATAGTAACGAATTCACACTGGTTCACATTTTTCGTTACTTATACAGCTTTATTATTTTGTCAAACATGCATGGTAGAAAGACAACATAAGGATAAATAATAACTATAAAATGAATTAAAAGATCATTACAGCGTCTGAATATGGTAGTTTCACAATTTTATTCTCCATTCACAATCTTTATAAAAATATTTTTTTCATATTTTCTATATTGTACTTTCGAAGGATAACATGTTTGTATTTATGAGAATGTAGAGAATGTTAGATTATTGATATGTATAATTATCTTATAAATAAAAGGTTATAAAAATTCGTTGTTTGATTTTGTCATTAGATTATACTTTAATATTTCTTAGATCATGTTATCAATTAGTTTCTGGATTTCTTATTAAAGCTTATCAATAAAATGTAGTCTTCTTAAGAATTCCTTGAAATTGATTGAAAATATGATTTAAGGAATAATACAAATCCCTAATTTTCAAGAAAAAAAAGGATTATATTTCAAATTTGCCGCCACCATATTTCATTGTTAGTTCAAAAAATCTGGGACAGATGGCGATAAACAGGTACAATTTTTATATCATAGAGTAGCCTCTCTATATTTATTATTACTCTATGGTTTTGCTTGCGTGTGGTTTTGATTGATAAGTTTATGTTCCACTCAGACTGAATTACCAGATATAAAAGGGAGTATTCTTTCACCTCATCAGGATGAATGTTATTTAATTCAATTTCAATTAATTCTTCTTTCATTATGATCAACAAAATGATGCGAAAAAATAAATGAAATATGAATAATTTTAACCCAAAACTCAAATCAAACACAAAAAAACAGGCGGCCAAATTTTATTTTTTGACAGTTTGGCCTTTTTGACATTTATAACCGCCAGTTACCATGCTCAAGAGGACGGGAACCAAATCAGTTCCCGTTTTATTAGATTAGTGACGTCAGAAAGTATTCCCCTATTACCGTTTATCTCGCGAAAACGCACCGGGAAGTACAATTCGGTTCCCGCTAGTTCATCGGGAACTCGCGAAAAAATCCTAATTATTACTTAATACTCTAACATCAATAACTTGAGAGAAGTAATCGGACAATGAAATATTTAAGACATAAGATATTAACGCCTTTGATTTTACTTAAACTATTATCTATTAAGGTTGCTGTCTGTGCACACTTACGAGTAGGACTAAAGATACAGGGATCTAAATTGTATACATTGAATAGATCTATAATTTGTTTGATTTGATTATTTGGATATTCTAAGAAGTTTACATTAAAATCCCCTGCAATAATTATTTTACATCTAGGGTAATGAGTGTGTAAATATTCGAGTACATCATCAAGGCGTTTCAGTTTGTTGGTGTTTGTAAAATAAAGCTCTAATAATTATGAATATATATAAGAGTTACTAAGGATATTTAAACTTATTAAAAATGTGCATATTTCTGGTTAAAATGTATTGCGATCGGTAAATACTGCTTTTATTGTTCACATATTCGGAAGATTTATTTAATGATAAATATACCAAAACTCTTGAAATAGCTAGTGTGGATGGATATCGAGGGTCACACCGATTGAATATGAAAGTACCTATCGTCAATCGATTTATCGACTCCGAAAACCCGTTTTTGCTAATTTTTACCAAAATCTGCTAACCCTTCCTTGAAATAACTAATGTGTACCTTAAGGGTCGCAATATATTAGATATGTACAAATTTTCATTGAAAATTTCCGATTTAATTATTAGCAACTCATATTAACATCATAAAAAACTATGGGAATGAAAACGGGATTTACTTAATTATTCTTCAATTTATATTTAGCGCTGGATGTGAAAATTACTAAATAACGCATGGGTAATATTTGGCTGTACCAAATTTATTGTTTTATTTAAGGATCCGAAGATCTAATCTTTCTAACTTTTCTGTAGTACGGAAACCTATGGAGTATATAGTATAGTAGTAGTACTCCACTTTTGAAAGAAATTGTCTTATCTCATATAATCTTGGAAAAATCTACACCTTCATCAATCTAATTATATATAATATATTTGCTCTAATTCTCATTATTTATCTAAGTTCGCACCTCTCAGCTACTGCGATTCTACCTACACTGCGGATTAATTAGCGAGTTTGTTTTTGCACAGGCTTAATTAGGAGCTAGTTTGAAATAGAACTGGGAACAAAGGAGCAATTCTCCATTTTAAATGGAAGCTGTTACGGTGGTTACTTATAGCTTATGGCAAATTTTTATTCTACGCTGATGTTAAAGCATTTGCTATAGAGTTTAAATAGAGGTATCTGCATCATACTAGTTAGTAAATAAACTTAAGTTTTTTTTAACTAAATTATCTAATCCGTTTAAACTGTTAGATTTGATCTCAAATCATATGAGAATATGGACTGCTAATCAAATGTATTTGATAAGCATTGACATAAAAAACATATTAAAATAAATAAACTCATATCAAAGCGGATGAGGCTTTTGATATAAATAAAACTTCGAAGCTATTGGTTGTTGATGAATTTCCAATGATAAATGTAAGCACTTAATAATAAAAAAAAAATTATTTTGTCAACTTTTCAATTCATTGGGTTAAAGTTTAAACTGGAAATGGAAATAAGAATGGATAAATAAACATAGGTTCGAAAACTGCGACTGCGACACTAACAGATGAAATTTCCGACTTTTTCACAGTTTGAAGAAATTTCTAATCTTGAGAATACCTAATTTCAAATTAACCTCTTCTAACAATAGAATTGTGTTTTTGTTTTAATATGTCCGCTACATTGAGGGTTATCTATAGAGTAAAAAAAATTAAATCCTTTCCAGTACCCAATATAGGTACCTAATTTTGGAGAAATGTATCTAGAAGTCTTAAAACCTCAAGCTTACAATAGAAGGCCAATGAAAATTAGCATTGTCTTTCTGATAAGTGTTCCCGAAAAATAAACAAAAACAAATTTGTTAATCTTTTTAATTTAATTTTCGATGTAGTATCATGACTTTTTTTCATTAGAAGATATAGATATAACTTTTTGGTTCAACTTTGCCCTAGAACTGCGAAATATTTTTGTTTCCTCTTCATATTCCCATTTACCGCTCACCTTAATGTGATTGAGAAAAATCCCAGAGCAATAACGAAGACCAGAAATACAACTACTAGAATAAATATTTTCCGCCTCAATCCAATCAGTAGCTTCGACTGTAACGATACAATTAAGTTTATAGCCCGCTCCGGCGGAATCTAAACTAGTAGCACAAGAAAGCTAATAAAACGTTTTTCATATATGAAAACAGACTTTTCTCCCTACTGCATCAAATCAGTTATATGAAGCATGTAAACGTCTGTTTTATGTAGTTGTTGTCAATGTCGATTGGCCTGACCAACTCTATCTATCGCAAATTGCTGGGGCTAGTAAATACAAAATAAATCTTGGCTAGTCTTATAGCATATAATTATATAGACCGGTGAATAAAAGGTTATCCTAATAATATTATACGAGGATTAATTAAGAGACAGAGTTTTAAAATGACGTGTTCCACTTAAGGGAAGTTCTTTTTTTCTTGTAACTATCGTTTTTTGTCGTTACCTACAAGGACAAAATATTTTTTGGGTTTATTTTCACTGTTTTAATTGTGAAAATTTGTCATGAACATAATTTATAAAAATAATGCATGTAATGTTATTATATTAATATTACTCTAAGCTACAAAATAAAACCGATATGTTATCTGATATTAAATAAAACTTTACTGTAAGAAATTTGCCTTGTTCGAAGCTACAGGTATCCATACCTCGATCCATACGGATGATTTCTATTGGTTTTCTAGCTGTTGATGTTACAATAATTTGGATTTTTACAGGACTTCTCTCATATTTGCTTTGTTGGTAAATCTCGCACTCATCTATAAATGTTCGAACTGAGTTGTTCATATTCTTTAATCCTGTGAATATTTTCATCGATACCTCTATGGTTCGATTTACCTTTGTAATATTGCTGTATAATTAGTTTGTATTTCGTTTTTATCTGTTACGTCAGCTAGTATTTTTGTACACCTCTTAAAATGTATATCTTCATTTTACATATTTCATCAACAAAATAACGAATATCTGTAAGTGTGTGCCCTTTCACTTGTTTCCTCGTACTATATTGCGCAACGCTAACAAACTCTCCCTTGCATCTAAATCTGTTTCTGCTATAACACAAACGCCATGTTTTATTTGTCGTCAATATCAAGAAATCGTTCTATTCAGCGAATGACAGAGAATAGCAACACTAATAAAACTAAACAGAAGACAAACACAAGGTTGACAGTTTCTGTAGAGATATAGTGCAGCATTCGTGAAAGTTTCTGCTTCCGCTCCAAAGTTTTACATCAACTTCCGCCGCCCGGTCAAGATTCCAGAACTAAGCAAGACACTTTGTCGATCTTGATCTTTTTTTTGTTGTTGCTTTTTTTGTTACATTAGTCTAGCAAACTCACTTTAATTACTAGGTATATTGACAAGGGTAGCTTGGTAGCTCTTGTTCAAAATGGAGGTCTCCTAAATCCGAGCGTTTCGATTTAGGTATGGCTTTGAATTCTCTGAAATATTCGATAGTTCCACTGTTTCTTAATATAATAGCAATTCACCTTTATGAATTTATATAATAAATATTTTCAGGATTTTCTTGATGTTCGCGTAGGTACTTCGTGAAAAATACTAATGACACTGGTCACATTTTAGGATAACTTAGCGTGTCTTCAAAAATGATGGATGTGCTTAATGAGTAATTAAGTAGTTCAAATCGTTCAAAATCAAAACAAATCTTGGTAAGTTCTGATTTTAATCTACAAGAACGTTTCCATATTTAAAGGGAAAAAGTTTAAAATTTTATCTTAATTTAAATCCATCTTTCTAGCAGTCAGATTATTTAGGTGCAGCATAATGGATTTTAGGTTAAGATTATAAATATTGAGATGATTTGTATACATATGTTTTAAATATTTTTAACCGAAAAGTTGGTCCAGATTCTTAATAGGAATCTTTATGAAAATGCTATATATTTTCAAACAAAATCCAATGAGTTTGAAATAAATCTGCTAACTATGTAATGGACTATTTGTTTAATGGGTAACAGACATCAGTTGTGACTAATGGGAAAGTGAGGAATCATCTTATACTTCTAATGATAAACAGATAAAAATCTGATTTGTCTAATCACACGACTTTACTAATGCTCTTAAGCGAATTCTGTCGATTATAAAAATCGTCTAATCATTCATTGCTTTCTGTCTGCTGATACAACAATGATCTTACTTAATTTGAACATATTTGGAATCGTTTAGTCAGAATATGAGTGAATTTGACATTGCATTTGAGCGCAACTTCTTTTCAGGTTTTACTCAGAAATACGCTTTATAGCAGGTAGTGGATTGATATAACCATAATATTTTAGAAAAGTTTTATTTAAATCGGGATAGCTGTTGTTGCGGCACTGTCTTGATTAAACATGTTTTTCAGTAATTATGAAATCGGTTTATCCATTCCCGAGTTAATCTTGGCACAGACATACCGACAAACAGACAGATAGACAGACATACGGAACAAGGGCTGAAAACATCTTTTCTGGACTCAGAGATCTCTAAAACGTTAACGTCTTCTGAAAATTGGACATCGAAAAATCCACACGATTATTAGTGCTTTGCTAACTAGATAAATACATTTGTTGTGTCTACTAACACGACTACCCAATCGCTTCCAAACGAAATCCATGTAATATAAAAATCATAATATTTTCAGCATGTCAAGACAAAAAACAATAGTCATATTCATCTTCAATGCAGGAGGAATTGTAACTAGGTAAAGACATTTGTTGTGTCTACTAACACGACTACCCAATCGCTTCCAAACGAAATCCATGTAATATAAAAATCATAATATTTTCAGCATGTCAAGACAAAAAACAATAGTCATATTCATCTTCAATGCAGGAGGAATTGTAACTAGGTAAAGACATTTGTTGTGTCTACTAACACGACTACCCAATCGCTTCCAAACGAAATCCATGTAATATAAAAATCATAATATTTTCAGCATGTCAAGACAAAAAACAATAGTCATATTCATCTTCAATGCAGGAGGAATTGTTTCGTCAGGATATGAATAAAATACTTAGATAATTTGAGTTACGTGTTATACCTACGAGTAGCTTGTAGTGAAGAGCTTCAAACATAATGTTTTAGAGAAGTTTCATCAAAACTGTTAAAGCCGTTTCCGCGCTGCAGTCTTTAGCTAAACACGTTTTTTAGCTAACCTAACATCTAACAGCAGATGCCTATTTTGTACCACAGGCAACCGGTACTCATACTCTAACAAACCAGAAAACGACAAAATCGGTCTAGCTGTTCCCGAAATAATGATGGCACACAGAGAGTGCAATGGCTGACAATATATTTTCTTTACTCACAGGACCCTGACAATCGGATAACCCGGACAATACTTTCCTTACCTGCTTGTAGAAGCGGTAAGAAAGTAAAAAGAAATCATTCGCTTTTCATATCTATTTTACTTTGAATTCCTACTTTTATTAATTTTTGTTCAAAAAGTTCTTGCGAGAAAATCACCTCGTTAGAATGAACTTGAAAAAACTTCATCAACATAAATCTTCATCACCCAGAATTGATAACGCACCAGAGTGTGAATCGCAAACGGAACTGTCTGGATCCTAATGAAATCGGGACTTTTTTCGCACCTTCTGTACACGTTTGAATCCAATTCAATTTGAGGGCTGGGGCAATTTCACTCGACTTGGATAGAGAAACTGTTCAAACACATAATTATCTCAATGCTATTTTAGAAAGGGTAAGCTTTGATCATTTCCCTATAAAAACTATCACATAACTACTTAGACATCAGAACTAGTTTTTTATGGTTTCAGTTATCTTTCGTTTCTATATCTCAGAGCACTCTTACTTTATTTAAATATGACAAAATTAGTTAATGATTCATATACTTTTCATGAAATTTCCTTGTTAGGAATAAGAAAATTAAAAAAGTTAATAATAATAATAATAATAATAATCTTTATTCAGGTTAACATACAAATCTTGATTAAAAAATAGTATGCTAATAGATTGTCTGACTTAATAAAGTCCAACAATCCCCTACCGAGATGCAAATAGCATCTGTGTGTAGACCTGAACTTAATAATGTATTAAAATCTACAAGCTTAACATAATCTAAATATACATATTAATATACAATAAATAAACAAATAATAAAATTAAAATGCAACAAAACTATAAATACAACTACAAATGTAAAGAAAGACACATGATATAGGAAGCATTAAATATTAAAACAGATTTTTTAAGTAACATAACAATATCTATGTATATTATAACTTCAAATTATTTAAAATCCAACTCTTAATATGAAATTTAATACGCCCTCTAGAGAAGTTTAATTTTTTTAGATTGTTATCTAATCTATTGTAGACAAGTTTGGATCTATATAAACTAGTTTTTTGACCAATATTTAATTTAGTTTTACTTACTGTAAGCGATTTGTGTCTAGAAAATAAACATGCTTCAGCAATAGTATACTCTTCCCGTAGATTACAATAATTATTTATTAGTGCTTCCAAAATATATTTTTGATTGATGTTCAGCAATCGTGTCTCACTAAAAAGGTTGTGTTGTTTACCAAAAGTTAAAATTTTGTTAGCACGCTTTTGTATTCTTACTATCGGCCCTAATGTATTTGAATAAGCTGAACCCCAACAAATAATTCCATAAAATAGGACGCTACAGAACAAAGCATGGTATAATGTTAATAAATCATTTTTTTCAAGAATATATCTCATTTTATAGAAAACAAAAAGAAGGTATCTTACTTTTTTAACAATACTAAAAATATTTTTCTTCCAATTCCAATTTTCATCTAGTATAACACGAAGGTATTTAACTTCATTTACCCTTTTTATTTTATCACATCCACAGTTTAAGTTATTATAACAAACATCATCATGTATTGTGAGTCCGTCTGTAACAGGGAGCTTATCCGCATATAGAGACACATATAAAACACTGGATTTTGACATATTTTTTTTATATATTTTTATTGATATTGTTATTTCACATTTCCAAAAAAAGTGGTCGCATAATTCGCATTGACAGTTGATTTTTGAAATATTAAATTATAGCATATAATCGTACATTTATTCTGTACTAGTTTACTGTAGTAACGATTATATCAAATAAATGTGAAAATTTTAATATCACTCTAAACTTGTATCGAATTAAAATTTTATTATGGATATGACTGAATTTCGTTCGAATTAGTGAGCCTCAGATAGATATTTCATATATGTATGTGGAGTTATCTGAGATATCAAATTAAGAAAATATTATAACTTAAATTGTATTCGCAGTGTCGCAGAACAATTCTTTCTCACTCTATTGTGAGCAAACGAGTCATTCCAGTCAATATCAAGTTTATGTAAATAACAGTGAATCTCAGTACGACATCCAGAACCAGGGTTGCAATACTCGCCATAAAAATGACTTGGTATTAGACTTCCACCGTCTGAACCAGAGAAGCTACTGGGTACCATGGCCTAACCTTCTATAATCATCTGCCTTTCTCAATGAGACAATTGCCTATCAGACAATTTAGAACAACCATAAAAAACTTTCGTCTTACTCTACCGAGAAATTTCTAGAATATAAGTTTCTTTCTGGGTAATACACCCACTCTGTACAAATGATGACAAACTTGACTTGTGTAAATGTAAAATTGTATATATTGACACCAATAATAATAATTATTATTATTAAATAATTATTAATGAAATTGTACAGTCAATTTTATTCCTTCTTAGCACGAAGTTTGACATCCTATTACTACATCCACACATTTATCAAACTTGATAAATACATCGTTCACAGTTGATTTTAATTTACTGATCTTTTGTATAATAAATACGTTTACAGGCCGAACTACCTTAAGTGATGAAAACATATATATTTTTTTAATTGTATCACAAGTTGCTTCAAAATTATACGAGGTAGGTATGCGAATATAGACAATTTTTTAAGAGCAATTAAGTGATTCTCATTAGTTTCTTTGTTGTTACATTATAATAAATTATGAGTAAACTTAAGAATACAAATTAAATGAAAGAACATACTTACGCAATGACTGTGAAAACCTACCAAGCCATAGATCATCGCAGAAGATAGTAGATAGATATACGGGGTTATCTATTTATTATTTTGAAGAACAATAAATTAAAAACCAAAAATTTCTATAAAAATATTTATTTATATTGTACTGAATTAATGCTTTATTTTATGGACGCACTGTATTTTTGATTAATCAAAGATTTCAAAAAACCTTGGAGGTATTTCATGCGATGCCGGTTAAATCTACAAGTATGATGAAATAAAAGTAATAAACCGTATCAACTCGTATGATAAACGTTGTTGTTTATCTAACTCCCCATCAAAAACAACAATTTGTTCTCAAACTACTGCCATATTGTTTCTTCCCTTATTTGTCATGCTTTTGAAAGGCACTTTTTCTCATCTTATTCTCTAATTTGTATGCTGTACGAGTAGGTTTCGAAACAGTGAGACAAGTGTGTGCGCCTCTGTCAGTACGACGTTGGGTATTTTTATGTGAAGTCATTTTTATTCTTTCTGAGCTAGGCGTTTTGCGTCCTGCTACTTACATACACCATCCGAATTCTAACCCGAGTCAATATAAATACACATTTATCAAACCTGATAACAGACATCGTTCACACTCACTCTTCAACCACACCTCTCTCATGTGAATGTGCTTTTCCGAGCAGGCATCGCCTTCCAATAAACGACAAGTCTATTGTTGAGTAGTGAATTTATTCTTGAAATGAATTCAGCATGAGGTCCATGTGGTAGGGAATGAATTTAAGTGGAAATTGTATTACCTTAGCCAGATACATCCCAAGAAATAATGCTGATCCTTTAAGTGTTTGATGCTTTTCAAATAACATATAATGTGAAAAATTCATTCAGTTACATTGAAGATCTTCACGCGAAATGAACAAACTGCTTTAGTTTGCAGAACTAGAGTGGACAATGCAATTATAAAAGTTTGTCTTTCAAAAATCAATTCATCAAAATAATATATTTTCCGAAAGACTATTACCGATCGTCAATGTAATTAAAAACAGGACAGAAAATACACAAATACACAGATAAATAATACAGGTTATTTTCTCAAACTTTGTTCATCTTATTAGAAGCAACCAGAATATTTTATAAAAAACTTAATTAGAAATGAATCTTCGCTTACGGTTCCAGCTTCAAAATGGTATTAGAAAAGTAAATATTAATACCTATGTATCTATTAAATACATATCAATAAATACATGTGCATTAAGATTTCGTACCTGGAATGTTATAAGTTTGAGATGTACAATTTATAGCTCCAAAACGGATAAACCAATAGATTTTGTTGTTTTTTGTTCAAAAAATTGGTTGGTCTAGAGTCTACAGTGTTCATAGCTAGCTCTTCTTTGATTAAGTTTAAAGTGTGTATCTGTCTGTCTGTTTGAGGCAACATTTTGATTTAGATTTTTATGATTAACTTGATCGCGAGTGTTCTTAACGAGTCTTTTTGTTGACATGATTGTGAGTGTGTTAACTAGTATATAATACAAGTCATAAAAAAAGAGTTTTATTATATATTCCAATTTGCTAGAACTGATCTTGGTAGAAGATTTTTTTGGAAAAATGGAAATTTTCTTAGTCCTATCATGTAGAACTTTCAAGAATTCCTTAGCCATTTACACTTTTAAATGATGAATCTGTTTCGTAGAACTCCGGGAAGGTCAAAAATTATTTTTATTCATCTAGGAACCAGCTGCGTATAGTTTGACATATTTCTAAAATATTGCTGTTAGTATAGTGCAGTCAAGTGAGTCAGTACGGTGAACACGGTGTAGATTGGTAATGCGGACACCGGTAGTGCGGTGAAGAACGGCAGTACGGTGGAGACCAGAGTACGGTGCAGTCCAGCAGGTGGGTGGGTCCCTAGTAGTAGGCCACCAACAACATAAATTAATAAGGCTCGGTTAAATATGGTTGTAAATAATGAATGTAAATTGTACAATGTAGTCGATAGTGTAGTGCAAGATATATAAATAGTATATAGGTATAAATAATCTGTTTTATTTTGAGTGTGCAAATAAATAAACTTAAAGATAAATAATTCCCAGTCATTTTTATATGTCCGTTACAATATATAACATAGATAATAGAGATTATAACACTACAATCATTCAATTACAATTTTATGCTTTCTCATCTATAAAAATATTTTTTTTTATTAAAGAAATTTTGACTTTGACTATTCTGACTATAAACATATATTTCCATTAATAAAGAGGTTATTATTAATGGAAATATATGTTTATAGTTGTTAATCTCAGATTTTTTCTATAAACTCTTGCATTTAGTACCTATGCCTTACCGTAATATAAATGTATGGGGCCAGTAGTATAAGTTATACACGTACTTCGCACTTTGAAAAAAATATTTATTTGTCTTTTTTTGAGTGATATAATTAATGACGAGTTGAAATCTTTTCCAGGCCGCACAAGAGGTAGGGGTCAGGGTCGTTATCGATCACCAACAAAAAAGAGATCGCTTGGGTTGTTATTAAAATTAATCATTCAAAATTGTAGAATAGTTAACATTTCTAAGTAAACTAGGACAGACTTCATTAGATGATGTACTGAAAATTATAAAAAAACACAAAAGGTAAGATGTAAGGTAAGGTGTCTTCTATCTACCTATAGCTAATACATCATCTCCTACAATACTGCAGAATCTTCATGATTCTTACGTTATATGTTGTAAATTTATATTTTTCGATAACTGTTCAACAAATAATATGGCGCGAGAAGATTTGCAAAAGCATACAATCCAAATTAGTCTTTTTAAGATCTAGAAGAGCTAAATTTTCCATACCAGGCTCACCATTAGGTGCATTAGTTCAGGTTTCATTGAGGATATACTGGGTTTCCACTTAGTGAGGCAATCCTTAATTGCGTCTTTGCCGCGAATAATTTAGAAATTCATTGTTCATAGTTCTATGTAGATCTCTTGGACGCACTATCTAAAAATATTCTCAATTATACAGGATGTTTTAAAAATCCACGCCACATTGAACTTATGATTTCTTAAACGGAACCCTTCCCTCTGAATAAGTTTTCTGAAAATTACCTAAATATAGCTTCAATTTGACAGTTTGATATCAAGCTTGTGGGCTTAAGCTTAAGCTCAAGTTATTTCTTTGTACACTGCGTTGAAGTTTTTGACAGTAGATAAATTGAATGCTGCTCGCGTGCAGAAAGTAATTCTTGATGTTGGCGGAAAAAAATATTTCGCTCACAAGTGTCATAAAGCTCCATGTTATCGTGAAGGGTGCGGATATCGAGTACTTTCGCCATGATAATCAGTTTACGTACGCTCTGACTCCGTCTGACTCAGGTGTTAGCCAGATATAGAACCTATATAGCTACAGAAACTTTACGCGATGAGTTTTTCTCAAATTATGCTTTCAAACCAAAGTTTTCAAAAACTAGCTTTTCACACAAATAGACTTCAATACTGTAACGAACTTGGTTTCGGTGATCGGTTCCATAATGGTGGGCGTGTGCGATTCGTCGCAAGGCGGAGCACCTTAGCGAGTGCGGACGTTGGTGGGACCCGGGTGGTGTGTTGCATTCCGCTATTGGTATTGGTCAGCCATGCATGCCTGGGTCAAGACATATTCCCGAAGCTTCTAGTAACTTCGCGCAAGTTCGGGAGAGCTCGCTTGGCATCGGAAGATGTAGAAAATACGAGAGCCAATCTGCCTGCCTATATATTGGAGAGTGCTGCGGAGTCAGTTAGTCAGTCAAGGGCAATCGCCCGGTGCAGACGAGTAAGTCTGGGGCAGTGAATATAAATTGTAAATAGTTTAATATTAATTGTACATAGTTGTAAATAGTGCAGTGTAAATATAAATAGTGTTAAGTTAGATAAATAGTGAATATAAATTGTATATAGTTGTGGATATTTAGTCTGTGATATAAATACTTAGTGTAAAAATAAATAAACATTGAAAATATATAGACCCCAGTCATTTTTATATGCCCGTTACAATACGTTTAATTATCAACATTCATTATAATTATTGTATTGATAGACTTTATGGTATATTAGACGACTTTTATGAGCGAATACGGAATTGTTGTCAATACTTGCCATCGCTCCATACTAACATATAGATTGGTTTACCTACGACACTTGTTTTTCATTGCGTTTGAAATATAATATACCATGTACACTATGTATATACCTAGGCTCATATTGCACCTATATGGGAAGTTATTTGTTAGTATTCTGTGTTGGGTAGTTCAAATTGATAAGAATATAGAGCTGTTCATCTTAATAGTAATAATATATAATAACTATGAAACAACCATTCATATTTTCGAAGCATAGTTATTTATTGGCACTACCATATAATTTATGTGTAGCTACCGGGGGCAGTGTTTAAAGCCTGAAAGCAACCTGTTTGGAGTAGCTACCAGTTTGATCTAAGGTTTGTTCTTTACTCAGATTTCGATCCTCTATAGCTTTTCGCATTCCTTCCTTTTCCATTTCAATAGTTTCTTTGGCCATCGTTCTTCAGGCATTTTCATGAGGGGCCCAAACCATGACAGGACTTCTGTCAATCCGGTCCAGAACTGTTTCTCTTGCAAACATCCGATTTTTGACCTCCTCGGGACATATAGATTTGAGAGCTTGATTCCAGATAACAATTATTACAATTATTAAACTGTCTTTATTACTCCCATGTCTGATTGAGATCTGAATTACAGCGGGCGTAACATCATGTAGATTCTCCACTCGTAATGTAATGTCAATCACGGGTCTGAAGAATTAACGTACAATTAAGATCAAATGACAATTCAAGGCTGCTCAAAACTTTCAAGGTCGGCATTCGAAAAAATACATTCGTAATCTTGATATGATGAAATCACAATACAATGCATATGTATGATTCTTTTCTTTCAGAATCGCCTATCGGAAAACTATCATATCATTTATGTGTGTAGCATAATGTCGGTCCTCTTGAGGAACTGAATTCCCTACCAATCCAATTTCCTTATGTAAAACGAAGGCTTTACATGTTGTCGAGAACGACAGCCATTTAAGCGAGTCCTTTTATAATCGTCAGACGTTATATAAAAAGGACACTGCTGATACACGTATATTGGACCCATTTCAGGAACATCCTGGCCCCTCAAGCAAGACACCATAGCTTTTTGTGATTTTTTTCCATCCAAGCATTTATACAGAGAGTAAATTAGTTTCTTTATTGTCAGGCTATTCATCTCGATTTATATTTCACTGTTTTATGGATTCTTCTCAATTGTTCAAATGATTTAATATGTATAAGAACACTTCTCACTTTTTTGCCTCGAACGTTATAATCAAAATCTGACTGCCTGACTGGAAAACTCGTCAAATCTACAAAACACTCATAATAATAAGAGAATTTCTTGGATTATCTAGTCTAATACGACAATATTTCCATAATTACCGATCTGGGATGAAGTTTAACTCCAGATAACGTTTGATTTACAGTTTTTAGAATATCCTTAAAGCACAAACATTACTTTCTGAAAACCCAACTGAACTACTAAATTTTACTAGTCTCCAAAATGTTGAAAATTCTATGGGTTTCTAATTACATAATTATGCATCGAATGAAACCAGTTGGACGTTGAGATCATTATTGATTGTCGAGATATTCGAGAGAAGAATTATGTATACCATATGACCCAGGAGTCATGCAAGCTCCTTAGTTTTTTTCTATCCAAGCTATCGATTTGATATTTTTGGCATTAATTCAACTTTTTCAAGTGTGTTATTGCTGTGTGGGGTCTACTTTGTGAGCATTCCAAGACTTTTACAAAATTAGAAGTGTTGATGGTTTGTTCAAGTAGGTCGCCCTCGTAAAATTTGACATATCCATGTTCGTTTAATAATACAATATCTGGGCGACCGAGCTTTGCTCGTGTAATACAGAATTTAGAGGAGTCTATAAGGCAATTTATTTGAAAATGCAAGTAACGCCAATCAATTTTTCGGCTCTTAAGACCCCTTTTTGCACATTTTTATCCAAAGCTGCAAATCATTCAAGAAAAAGTTTCTGGACCCCGAAGGCGACATCCTCGCGCTTTGTCAGGAAAGCCACTTCTACTTTTAAACATTATCTATATACCAAATTTGATCAAAATAGTTGGAGCTGATTCTGAGATTTGTTTTATGTATATATACAAGAATTACTCGTATCACTGTATTAAATTAAATATGTACAAATTTTTTTCATTGAAAATTTCCCATTAAATTATCAGAAAATCTTAAAACCTTTAATTTACAAAAAAAATCTAAGTTGATCAGGATACGAACCGTGGATCTCCAAATTACCAGGCGTGAGCTTAACCAATAAGCTACTCATGTTGCGTAAATGGATTGGCTCATATCCACATATCATTTATGATCTGTATGGGAGATAGAATAAGAATTCTAATTGCTGAAAACGATTTTTTATGTGAATGTGAATACAATCAATCGATTCAATACACTCTAAAACCCATACATATGAATTTTCATCGAAATCTGTAGGCCAGATTCCGAGAAAAAAAAAAAGAAAAAAAAAAATATATATATATATATATATATATATATATATATATGTTATATAAAGTTATAATTGAAATATTATTTAAAGTCATATAATAATAACAAAGTATTATTTTTAAATATTAAATTTCATAATATTATATTACATCTGCAAGACGCAGTTTTAAGAAGATAACAAAAGTGATAAGGATGTTTACGTGCCAGAGATGTCAACCAGTAGTCAGCAAGTTAATATAAAGACCATTGTTAGATGTTTATCCAGTGTGGCCTCTAAGAGACATTACTAAGTGTTTATTAATATAATATTTCTAGAAGTTCCGATTTAATTTTAAGAGAAAAGACCTATTGTATTTATTTACGTTTCTTTTTACATTTTTGATGATTAAACATTTTGGATTGTATAAATACTAGATCTGCAGCTAACGACATAACTTTATTAATAAATAATTGTTTTAAAAAAGTTAATTCCAAGTTGTGTGATTTAACAAATTGGCGCAGTCAGTAGGATAACTTAACGTGATAAAACAAGGCCTACTTTAACAGCAAGTTTCCCCTCATTATCACGGTGGTTTCCAAACCTTCAAGTGAAGAATCAACAGCTCCAAAAGAAGATGAAGAATTATTAGAATATGAAGAGTAGGATACTTCAACGTTGGTGAAACAAGGCTTACTTCAACAACAAGTTTCTCCTCATTATCAACGGTGGTTTCCTAACCTTTGAAGAAAAGAACCAGCAACTCCGAAGAAAGAAGAATAAGACATTAGAAGTATCAAGAATCTGGCACGTGGAGAGAACAAGGAACTGGCCTAACTGTCGACGGTAGATTCTTCAACAACTTACAGAAGAGGTCCAACGAGGCGTCCTCACTCCTTTGTAAACCACATCGCGGAGAACAAGACAAATCACGTATAATTAATATATTACTATAAAAAGGAAAAGGTTTTAAACTGTTCGATTTTCTTTTATCATATTTTTTATATATTTGATATTTTATATTTAATTAAATCAAAATGACAAATGAAAGAAATCCAGCTCAAGAGGTTGAGCTTGAACCATATAGAATTTCGGAAATATTTTGTATCGTGGCTGAATTTGAAGGTGATCAGATATTTCTCGGAACATTTTTAAATGCATGTGATTGTGCTTATAATATGTCTACCAGAGACCAAAAGGCTCTGTTAGTGATTCACATTAAAAACAAATTAAAGGGAAAAGCGGCCCAACTAATCAGCTCACGAAATCCTCAGACTTACGTAGAGATAAAACAGCTTTTAAATCTTCATTTTGGTGATTCAAGAGACCTTACTTCTCTTATTCATGATTTACAAAGATTAAAACATTATCGAATGAGTCAGCAGTTACATTTTTCAATAGAGTGCAAGTCTTAAATGCTAAAATGCATGCAAATATACAAAAAACAGCAAATTTATTAAATGAACAAAAGGTTGCACAAGAAATTCTTATTGATACTATGGCTCTTAAAACTTTATTAACTGGACTTGAACCCCGTCTAGGACAACTTATTCGTGCTAGTCAACCTGAAAATTTATTAGAAGCACAAATTTGCATACGAAGAGAATTGCAATTATCATATTTTGAGAACCAAAAATTTAATAAGCCAGCTTCTAATATTGTAAGTAAACCTCAAAATATATTATATGTTAGAAAAACCCCAAATACAAACTGTGAAATGCTTTTCATGTGGTAAAAATGGTCATACTTCTAATCAATGTCGATTTCAACAGCAAAGAGCTTTTACTCCAAGCTCCAATCAAAATTTCTACCAAAAATTTCAAAGACCATTAAATTTCCAAAATCAACCACAAAATAATTTACAAAATACACCAAATAGTAATGTTCCCCAGCCAAGACTTTCTCAACCACAGGGACAATCTCAAGTAAGACCCTCGGTGATTCAAAAGAATCCTAATTTGTTTATCCAGTTTGGCCTCTAAAAGACATTACTGAATTGGCTAACGTGGTAGAAATTCCCTATTCATAAGCAAACACACTGCTAATACGTTATATACCAAAGATAAAATAGTTAGTGATTAGTATGTGCGTAAAATGAGTTACTAGTGTTATTGATATTACAAAACAATCCTCATTCGAGCACTAGGGAAATTGCAGTGAAAGTGAATATTTTCTGTGTGATTTGAATAGTTTCACTTCTATCATGTAGCATTAGAGTTGCACTTTGTATTTAAGGTAATGACATGATTGACGAGGATTGTAATATTTTTTGAAAACAGTTCTCTTATTCAGCTAAATTTAAGAACAACGGTCAATAGATATAATCATCATGCAATTAAAAATCCTCACTATTCCGACAGTTTGTTGAATGATGAAAAGAATCTACATTTTCTTCGCGAACATCTTCCCAGATTGTTAGAAGAAATGGATTTAAACAACAGATCACTCTTATCTTAATCATTGAATAAGCACATAGGAGGAACAATACCTTGGCCTGCGCGATGCCCATATCTTACTTCTATAGATTTCTATATTTTGAAAGACTTGGAGGGTTTTCACAGATTGTTCAACAACTGCAAATGATATGAGAAACAGGATCACGGAAGCTAACCGTATAATTGATAGATCAGTGCTTTCTAGAATTCGTGGTCCAGTTACTAGAAGAATAGAAGATTGTGTTAAAGGAGATAGGTACCTGTTTGAGCCTTCACGGTCTAGTTGAATCTTATTTTTTGAAAAAGACTATATTTTGCAAAAAATGTCGGATATTTCTCAGAGAAGACCTCGCAAATCCTATATTGCAATAAAATCTAGCGTGTTGTATTTGAAAGAGTTACGTTATGCCATTTGACTTTTTTCTAAATAAAAAAAAAAATAGGTAACGAATCATCGACTCTTAAATAACTTATGTATAAAAAAATACCCTAATGGGATCGATTTAAATAAAGCTAGATATCTTGAATGGCTCCGAAATTATGATTATCTTGTGGGTTTATGCATGAAGCTTCTTTGAAATATAAATTTATATAGTTAAGTCAAAATCTATTACAGATAAGTCTCATGTCCCTCATCTTGACAACCGAATTTACCCTATCTTGTGTCATCGAATAGTATTCGTCGATCAGATTCACCATGTACACATCTCGTGTTGATCAACTAAGTGGAAGCAAATGGTTTAGGGTTCATGAACATGTTAAAAAGTCTATGGGGCCCATATAAAACCTGGCTACGTTATAACGACAATTTAGTGACATATCTAGAAATGTACCAAAAATGGGGTGTAGCCATTAAGAAAAAAACAATATTTAAGTGCTTAACTTACGACACTCTGTATATGAATAGAAATATTTTAAGAATGTCTCCCATTGTCGGAATATGTGCTTCAAAAATATCAAATCGATAGCTTGGATAGAAACTAACTTATGAAGCTAGCACGCACCCCTGGCTTACCTTGTATATGCGCTGATAAAATTACTATATCACTTTTTGAGGTGGGGAAATAATTTAAAAATTTAAAGGTAAGTATGTCCCTAGATAGTTTCGGAGATAAAGCAGGAAACAATATTTTTTATACTTAAATGTTTTTTAAACCGTTTTCTTAAAAAAATTATAATATATCAATTTTAGTCAAATAATGCACTTGTATAAGCAGCACCTCCATGAATAGATCACCAAATATCATGTAATATCAAGAAGAATATTTTTGTTTTTTGTAGTAGATTCATAGTAATATGCTGTGACCCACGGACAGCCAAAGAGACCGATAAGATGGAGATCTTTTCTATAGCAAATGTGACTAATAAACGATTGAGATATGGTTTGATAAATGTTCTTCATTTAGACTGCCCTTATTATATAATAGGAAACGATACTCTTCATATCAATTTTCGTCGGCTTGCCAAACTTAATACAAAAGCACAAGGAGTATCGCCTGGTGGAAAGACAAAGATCAGATCATAGGCAAATAAAGTGGGAAGGATAGTAAATATTTGGAGTGAGTGATTTTTTTCTAATATGGTCGGATGACGGATATGTTGAATAAATATCTGTCAGCCCAATTCAGGTTCCGATGGTATTCTGATATTTAATGGTTTCTTTCAAAGTACTCCAACATGTTGGACCGTGAGTAGCTGGTTTTAGAGACAAATACAAATTGAATTTGACGAGAAGTTTACTATTGTAGAAACAAATGATTTGGAAGTGTATAGTAATAGCATTTATAAGCACCCAGGTTTGTTACCAAGTTGAAGACTATTGAACTTCATAAGAATGTCTTAAGTAATTTTTATAACATTATCAAAACTATTTTCAGAAATCATAACAGAATTCTAGAATAGAGTGTCTGTTTGATTTAACTAGAATTTAGATTTTGTTTACTGAACATGTCTGGAAATCCATTTTAAATACCACCGAAGTACAATATTCGCAGTTACTAATCCACATTTGAATGTGCAGTTTCTGCTGCAAGAGGAAACTCAAAGTGACATTCATAATATTTCAGCTTGATGGAACTTTGTGCACAATCAGCTTAGCCGGCTTTCTCTACATTTTCCTAGTACTACATTATCCAGATTTATGAGGTAGCTGACATATATTTAATCGAAAGTTTCTCAATTATGCACAGAAGAAGCGGGTGCTCTAGATATAATTACAAAATAAACTCATTTGTTCCACACATTTAAAACAAATGATTGAGCGATAAAAACATTCAATATTATATAAATCGATGAAGGATGAAAATAGTTTTAACAATATAATGTTTATAATATAAGAGCATTGAGTATAATCTAAGAGCATTAATTATACACTGTTTCCAATTAAGTCGGAACCATATGGAATTTTTTTTTATTATAGGTTTTATGAAAAAAAGTTATTCTTGATAAAATGTTCTGCATAGTCCAAAACTCAAAATTCAACCATGAGATATCAATTCTTTTAATCCGTATACGAGATGAGTCGGAAAATATGAACTTAAATATCGAAAGTTTTTATTGAAAAAAGTTGATCATAATTGAAAATTATTGTCAGAAATCCAATATTATCCATCAGCTAATTTATTGAAAACAATATTTAATAAAATTATTGTGAATACTTCCAGACGTCTTGAATTTATTTAGAATTTTTGTAACTGTCGAATGCTCAATATTTCTATTCGGATGTTTATTGTTAAAAATAGCTGCTGCTTCTCTGTGAGTTTTATAATTATCTCCGACAATTAAACCTAGTTCAGTTTTCTCGTTGCTAGTTAATAGAGCCGCCATTTCTTGTATTTTCTAAAACGAACTACCGATTTGACGTTTGGAGTCAGTGCATCCTAGATTGAATGTTTATCGGTAGACGTAAATTATCAATGCTAATACACAGAAATTAATAAAAGTAATAAAATATGTTTTTTCAATGCGGATGAATACTATTGGGTATCTGACAATAGTTTTCAATTATGATCAACTTTTTTTAATAAAAACTTTCAATATTTTCGAAAATGAAGGTACTTTACTCTTGAGTAAAATTCATATTTTTCGACTAACCTCGTATACGGATGAAAAAAATTATATCTGATGATTGCATTTCAAGTTTTGGACTATGCAGAACTTTTTATCAAGAATAACTTTTTTTCATAAAACCAATAATAAAAAAGTTTTCTATATGGTTCCGACTTAATTGGACACAGTGTATATTGAATAACGAGAATATACATAACTGAGAGTTGCTCTATTTAAAAGATTATATTTGCTGATTATATTAAAGAGTTTGCACATTTCTAATATGTTTTTAATTGATAAAGTCGGTCAGTGTTCAACTTTAGATAAAACTGATTTCTTTCTCCACGAAGTACTAATATATAAAGGGTGATTCAGTTTGAGCTTAAAATTTCAATATGGAAACCCTGATTATCTGGTAAAAATGGTAACAATAAACAGCTTATATTTGGTATATGTTAATAGAAATATCTGAACGGATTTATTACTTCTAAAACATATCTTCGAAATAGAGAAGATTTAATTACCACGATTCGACTTTGTTAAACATAACTTCTACCTTGGATATACAAAGACCAATTTGTCCTCGTAGTCGACGATCCAAGAATGTATGAAGACATGATAAGTAATACGAGTGGTGCAGGTGGCACAACAAACGTTTACGTTTGTCATTTAGAGGCTTTGCGTAGGACTTCCGTTTCCACCTCAGTCGAGATCATATAGTGTTTGAAGGAATGTACAAGTTTCCGTTCGGGAAGTGAACGCTGGTAGAAAACAAGTGTACTGGGTCCTAGCCGTGCTAATCGAGTGTAGGTCAGGGTTTGTCTTTGAAAACATGCTGATGACGATGATATTTTGAGGTTAAAAGCACGTGGTAGCATGGTCTAGCGGAGACAGGAGTATAACCTCAGGAGCGTGACATATTTTTTGTACAATTTCTGGTCCTACCTTGACACTTATATTGCATAAGCTCATAAATATGAATTATTACTGATTGAAAAAACCACCAAAGTATAAAGTAGAAGCCTTAAAACCAAAATACTATATTCACAGGATAAAATTCTGTAAAAATTTTCAATTCGTCTAAAGGAAGATCACATCTTAAAAAAAAAATTTGGATATACAAGGCAAAAAAGACAATAAAGTATAGTATTTTCCACAATAGATAGTATTAATTTGTTAAATAAACCGATTATATTTTCATTGTTTCGTAGAAAAAAATATATTTAAATATTATTACACTGCTATAATATGATCCGATCCTGACCGACAGTTTATTGCATGTTTATGGCGGACCTCTGGCAAAACGTCTCAGGTAAAAAAACGTACTCCACCATTTATTGTGAAAATATTTTTTACAAAAAATTGGACCGACTTTATTAGTTGGTGCACTGAAAAGTATAAAATAATATTAATTCTATTAGGGCTGGTACTTTTGAAGTTGTGCAGTTGCAGGTAGATTGGTAACTTTTGGCACCAACTTCACAAGTACCAGCCCCAATAGAATTAATATTATTTTATACTTTTCAGTGCACCAACTAATAAAGTCGGTCCAATTTTTTGTAAAAAATATTTATTTCACACTTTTGAGTGTAACATTAGTCACGAAAATCGTTGAACGTTCACTAATACCAATGAAGATAGTACTTATTCTATTACCCACGTATATTCCTTGCTTGTAGTTGTTATTATTGAGATCTCAACATCGCTGCGGAAATACGCTTGAATATTTTAGTTGTTACCATTTTAACACCGATTTTACTCGAAAACCGTAACTCTAAGGGAAAAATGTTCAGTACAAATGTTGCTACAAATAATTATGTCTTTCATGTACTGCAAACAGATTTTCAATTTTCGACAGAAATCGCCCTCTCCACATAGCGAAAATAGGTATATTTGAGAATTTAAAATGTCTCTATGTCGAAAACCGTTACTCTTTTGAAAAGATGTTCCATTTAAACGTTTCCGGATATTGTCCTATCTGTAATTATATCAACGCAGATTTTCAATTTTCGACAAAATTTGCCCCCTCCACCCCCTTCGGGGGCGGTTTTCGAAGGGAACGAGATGTCGGATTCCCGTTTTTATGAATATGGGACCATTTCTCAAGCCTCCTCTTTCAAATGAATCAAAAATCATCAAAATCGGAGTACGTTTACTATATGAAAGGCGCGCACAAACCCAAAAAAAAAAAAAAAGCACACAATCGAATTGTATACCTCCTCCTTTTGGGAAGTCGGTCAAAAAAGAGTGTACCCTTTTTGATTTATGACGAACCATTAAATTCAGCAAAATAAGTATTTGGAAATTTTGAGGTTGGTGGTGAGGGAGTTTTTGTAAAATTTATCATTAACAGAGCGCCGACACATTAGAATTAGAGAATATCTTGCGAAGTGTTTTGTTTAGGTATATGGAATCCTAGAATAGTTCAAAAGTAAATTGAATTCTCCGTAAGAATATGTAACTAAATACTGGGTGTTCTATTTAAAATAACCAAGTTTGTGAACCACCCGTATAATATTGAAAATTGAAATATGAATGTGAGTATATTTCTAACCTTTATTGGCACAATCAAAGAAGTTGTTGACGTTCAAAAGTATGTGCTGCATTGAGTATTAAGCTTTTCTTCATACCATACATTTTAAAAAATCACCATATATTTCGAGAATGGTAACTGATAGGTATAGGCAAAGAAGATAGATACTACATAGAAGTGTACATCGTATAGTAAATTTGAGGTGAAAACCGAGAGCTTCGTTTACCAAGTGACGAGGGCGCTACCGTCGAAAATGTGTATTTTGTTGGATCATACAGCATACAGCTATCAGGTGACCAGAAACGGCTATAGGTAAGTTTCGTGGCTTGCGGCCGCGTGCTTGCCTTTGAGAGACGTTCTATTGTGCAAATGGAGACTTTTCCGTTCCGTATAAGATACTCCACCTATATAATATATATTGGAAGTACGCCAGTGCTAATTATATTACAATAAGTTAGGTATTGAGTGGATATTCTGCCAAACGATATGGGACTTAAAGAAATAAACTTTTTTAATAACCGAGCTTTCGAGAAAGTTTATTCCCATCTTCACGGCTAAAAAGTACATTCAAGGTATAGTACAATCATTTAAAAGATATAACAAAATATTATTTGATTTAATATGCAAGCGAGGTTACATTGTTAAATCAGCAAAGACAACAGAAGAAGTAAATACATTTATATGGACACAAGTAACAGTATAAGAATCATTAACACTGAGACTTATAATATTTATGAAATTAAAAGTAATTAAAACATTGACAAAGATGTACAAAAACAAGTTATCATAAAACAAAGTATATAGATGTGCCTGATAATTTTTTTTTTCTGTGACGAAAAAGAAGTCTGACATTTTAACTCTGTAGACAGGTGACAAAGTATCTTTTACCATCTCAAATATTTAAAATATTTAGTAGTAGTAGGTAGTAGTTATATTAAAGCTGTACAGATCTTTGATAATCTTTGAAATAAAAACTCGGAAATCTAAAATACTCTAACTATAATAAAACTAAATTATAAAATTGGATCCTATGTGATAATATTACCTAATTATTAGTACTATATATAATTACTATTTTTAATAATATAGATGAATTATATACATGTATTAAATTTATATTATAGGAAGTTTATACAGTTAAAATCCTAATAACTTTATGTTATTTTTTTTTGTTTCTATTACATCTAAGATGATTGGATGTTTCATTATTGATCAAACAGGGTTAATTTATGGGTTATTTTCTTAGTATGTGATTTTTTTCTCAAGTAAACAAGCCAACACATAGAAATTCATATATTTTTATAGGGTTTACAGGTATTGTCAAACTTTTTACATTGCTCGTAAACTTTTGAAAGAAATAAACTAAAACTGAAATTTTGCATAGTAATTTGAATCTTTTTTTAATGTAAATCTCAAGACATAAACCAGAAATGACCCCACACTCTATTCTGTGAGCAAAATTAACCGTCTTCAAAGATTTTGAATTTTATACCTAACTAAATTAATTTGGTCTTTCAGTCGGCATTATTAATAAAAATGGTAGAAAATCTTTTCAAATAGTTACAATATTTATTAAAATTGACCCACCGCTGGAGCTGAGAGCGAGATATTACAGGAAAATTTGTCACCAATCGACAGTCTCGATTGAAAATGATCTGGGTGATCTCAATAAATTTTCATCTATGACAACTGTTTACTCAATCTATATGTAATAATCTCTGGTTAAATGATTATATATTTCTAATATCCTTAAAATTATGTTTTTTCAAATTTTACCAAATCAAATTAGACATTTGATTAAATCAGTTATTTTCCTAAATCTCTAGATTCGTCATTATGAGATCTGCTAAGTTCAAATCTCTTGCAGATTTGATCATTTCATCATTTCCATCATATTCTTGCGATATATATATAGGTACAATTCTGGACAAAAAAAACTAACAAAGAATTTGTTTTCAAATCCAATCTGGAATCACTTTTTTTTTGTCCATGGTTTTTGATAAAAAAAAATCAAGGTGTAGGATATCCCCATCTGAAATATGATGAAAACTATTAAGCTTCGGTTTCTGGCAGTTTGGCAGGGTTGCCAGAATTAAAAAATGAAAAAAATAGCTATTAAATCAATGGTGAAAAAGTTTAAGGATATGTTCAAAAAAATAGATTAATCGAATATTTATAATGTCCAAATTTTGATTTGCCGTAAAAACTCCAACTGATAAGCGAGACCAGACTTAAAATTGTATAAGATATACATGACTTCTAAAAATTTAAAATATTTCTGCTATCTAATAAATTGTAAATGAAAGATTGGGGAGAAGTAAAAGAATACTTGCTAGAGCTTCTGAATACCGCCGAATCCATGGATAAAAATCTACAACATTAATTTAATGAAACATCATTTTAATAAAATAATTTAGTTCTAGTTTTTATTCAACTATCTTTGTAGTCGCCCGTTTTAAATCAGATTTTTTTTTAAATTTCAAACCCTGAATCCATCTCAATGAAAAGTTCTTACTCCTTCAACGTCATCGATTTCTCTGGTTATATTTCACACCAACGAAAAGTAAAACATTATCGCCGCTCCCAATTTCCCGAAAACATGGACGGATCGCAACATATATGCCAGTAATCTCAAAGTTATGTTCTTATTTTCCACAAAATTCAATGCAATGTTCGGTTATTGGCTATTTGTGAGTAGCTTTTATGGACCAACTCAACTCTAACGATTGAAAAGACTACATATTGAACGGTTTTTGCTGCTTCGTTATGTTTAGATTGTTTTATAGCTACTTTTCTGGAAGATCGAGATACAGCGAGTATAAACAGAATAATAAAATGGCGTGTATATGAAAGAAAATAAATGATACTGGATATATATCTATATATGGAGCTGCTGGTGAATGCATACAAAGTTAAATAATATAATATGTTGCACCTTTGTTGTCTGAGAAAACGGTGACATTTTATGATGACTACCTACTAGTGTGTTTTATTACAGCAGCTTTGGAGCTGTTTTACAACTGAATATGTAGTTTTATGTGAATAAGTTCTGGAATCATTTTTTAAGTTTCAAAATAAAACTATTAGACTAGGTGTATGAGTGTGGTCCCAGAGGCTCAAAATTACATATTAGAGTAACGTTCCAGGGACACTTTATCCAGGTACCTATATTCTCAAGAAATTACATACTCACAATATACACCTATAGAAAGAAATTGGATGAGTCTATAAGAGTTTTCTTACACATTCTGATCACACTTTATAACATTTACATGATGGCCACTTTTGGTAAATTTTTAATTTGGACGGATACTATTTTTAAACAAAAAGACTGAATAAAGGAGATTAAGCACGCCCTAAAAATCGTGGCATTATCTTTTGTAAATTTCTTTGCGTATCATACCTTGCGCAACGAGCCGTTCTCGCTTAAAAAAAAGACAGCAGATCATGACCCCGAAGATAAATAAAAAGAACAAATATTTAAGGTAAGTGTCAAGATGTTCGTTGTACACGATTATAATAATATAATGTGGCTACCTAGAGAAGTATTGAAAGTTTACTCTCTTGTAATCCAGTCTTCTTGCTTCAATCACTAAAGTAAAGCAGAGTAAAGTTTGGCGAGAGGTTCAATAGGTAACCAGTGATGAGCTAACGGTCGCTTTGCATACGCCCCCACGAAAGCCAACGGGAAACCAGCGACAGTATATTTCCCAAGTACAGCTTCTCTGAAAGGGTATGTCTTTGGAGTTATCACCACGTTAAATTGTAAGTTCCCTTGGATGTGGCACCACTTTCAAGTTGTCTACGCTTGAGCACAAATATGGCACTCAAAGAAGAAGAATTAATAAATTACGTACTTTAATAAACAATTGCTTAAAACGAGTTGTTCCTATGCCCAATTGATATTTTAATCAAAATCAGTGGAGTCATTCTGGAAATAGCTATTGTGGACCTAGAACTGTATGAAATGTGATCGTATTATTTGGGATCTGGGAGGATAACATTGATAAAACACATCATTAAAACAAATTCATCACTACACCACATTTTGTTTTTCATAGCCGACAAATGTTTCTCCAATAAAGATGTCTCATAAAAAACATTTTTTTTCAGTAAGTAATATTCAAAAGAGGCATCGAAGACGTGAGCAACAGCTAGAGGTGAAAAAAACTATTAGTTTTTAATAGTTATGAGATAGGTAGTGTAAGGTGGACATAGTGATAGTGCTGAAATTGGACAGAATAAAAACAAATTAAATATTGTTAATTGCTGAAAGCAGTTAAGAAATTTGTCAAGGTCAAGGCCACTACGTCAGCCACTAAATTGATTTAGAGAGTGAGTTCAGTGTGAGTAGGCGTGTTATTGTTGTGCTCCTTGCATATATACGAAATCTTTAAGATATTTATCATATTTGAAATAAAATAAGAAATAACTGTTGAATAGTTAGCAAATACTTATTATTGTGAGACATATAAGTTACATATTTGTGAAGCGGATGCTTTTGTAAAAGTGAAAAACGGTATTCGCAATCGTGTATGTAGATAGCGATGAAATAGACATCAGTTGTTAATTGAAATTTTAAAAATTCCATAACAAAATGGAATATATAGTCTGCAGTAAATCTGGTACCAGAGACAATCCTCTAGCAATATGTGATGGTTGTAGAAATTATATTTGTAAACAATGCAATAACTTGACATCATCTGAAATGGCATAACAAATAACAAATAAGCTAATAAATGAAGGAAAGGATACTTTTATAATCAAACCAAAGAATGACCAGAGTAGTGATGAAACAAAAAAGAATGTAAAAAACTAAAAGCGTATATGGACAATAAATCAACAGTGTTGCCATTGTGGACAAATGTCAGGCACGTTCTAAGAAATGGAATGCGATATCTGTAAAAGGAGATAATACTGTATTTTAGAGCGATTTTTGCAAAACAGGAATATGCAAAGACTGTGGAAAATGGTCTGCTTCCTAAATTAGAGTTTTGGAGTTGAAAGGAGACCGTATATTAAGATGTGAATGTCCTAAGTGTTTACAGTTTGACTCACACAATCTTCTACAGAATTCAACAGAAGATAAAGAAGAAATAAATAAGGACCAAAGATGAAATAGTATCGCTTTTGCGACAAAAAATTAATGATTTGGAGTCTAAACAGAACAGAAATGAGAATCACATTCTTTACAGCGACATAACAAAGAAAAATGACATCATAAGGGTAAACAAACAAATCAATATTCCTAACCTCATAATAAAGCCAAAAAAAAAACAACAAAAGGTAGAAAAAAACAAACAAGATCTACAAAAGTATATCAAGCCTGCTGAATTAAAAGTGTGTGTAAGTGGAACAAGCGCACAAAAATGGCAACCTTCTTAAAAAGTGTTCAATTAAAAAAGATATTGAGACACTTGTGGTGTCCATATTTAAATATCGCGGGTTGTTTATTTTTCTTTATATACGAATCATAAAAGTCAACATATGAAGCGCTTGGTGGCAAAAGGTAACAAGCCACATAATTACCATTTCGAGAAATTTAAATATCAAATCTGTTTTTAAATCCTCAAATCACAATTTTAGAACTAAAAGAACGGTATTTGGTGTACAAAAAGCTTTATTTATTGCAAACATATTGGAATATTTCAAAACTCAAAATACAACTTAAAACTATAAAAAAAAAAATATTGGAGAGAGAGGCTTATTCCCATTTATAGAAAAAAAATCGAAATATATTTTTATAAAAATAGAACAAAAAAATCAGACGTATTCTGAATCCAAGTGTTCAATTTCAGGTTCTTCCCGTACTTCTAACAATGGTACATTGTCCACACCTAGTTCATGGTAAAATGGATGATATAAAGGGGGAATAAATGGCAACAGTTCTTCTTCTCTCTTACCAATGTTTACGGTTTTAAAGTTTTCGTTTAAATAGTGCTTTATAAACATCGTGTTGGGGTGTTGAATATTCAAACCGGAAACACCTTATTTGACTATAGTTTAAAGGTTCCGTTTCATCCGTAAATTGCTTTTTGTGGATTTGATTCTGAATTGCTTCGAAAGAGAAAAAATCACTTTGCTTCATTCTAGCTACAACAAATGGCTTAGTCCTTCTAGCATCACGTATAGCGTCACACCACTGATCGGGATGAAAAATTTGCTTAAGATACTTTTTCTTTTTCTCTATAAGGGCGAAGTCCCTATCGGATGGGAGATGTGTGTGCCCGCTGACCAAAAAACGATGTTCAACTGCAGAGAATCTATTTTCTCGGACAAGCTGCAGCCAAAGAGACATAACAGTCCAATTTTTATTTTGACCACCACAGTTGTCGGTATAGATTAGTAATTCTTTAGAAGCATCATCCTGGCAAACAGTTTGTAGATATTTTAATATTATGCTGCATATTTCTTCACTACCTCTTTTAGCCAAATTTTCTGTCCATGTAAACATGTAAGCATTATCTGTAATCAAAAGATTGGTTAAAAAATCTGAAATGAAGATTTTGGGTTAATAAGGTAATAAGCCACAACACCTAAGAACAATATTTATTTTATTTTGTCATAAAATTGAAAAAACAATTATCGTACCTTGCATGTATTGGTACTCGTTCTATTTTTTAAATATAGAATTTTTAGAAAAAACTTTGTTTTTTGTATAAAAAATACTTTTTAGGCTTACTACGCGTAAAAAAAAACATGCAGAAATTTTGCGCTAAAAAGGAAATATGCCACATTAATATTTACTTACCAAATTTACAGATTCTCCACTCTCAGATGTAGATGGTGATTACGGATTATAATTCCCATCTTCTACACTGTCGTCAGAACTAAAATTCACATTTCTATCATCACTGTCACTATCATAATCAAATAATTTCCTCTTGGCCGAGTTGTTTTGTACAGCATCCATTTTAAATCGTGTATGGCTTATTGCGTTCTTTGACAAAATATTCAATGAAAATCTTTTACGGCAAAAAAATACAGCTTTTGAAGCGCCATCTATTGCCTTATTGCCGAATTCCCATTACTGGTGGCTTACTTTCATTTGCTATCCTATAAAAATGATTTAATCTCAATTTCACGGAGTGTGTGGCTTGTTTCCTTTTGCCACCAGGCGCTTCATATGATGTCTTATTATTTTCATATATCCATGTTATTACTGATAATACTATAAATTCAAATTTCATAGACAGCTGTGCCGGATCGTTTTTGAACGGCATTCTATGTTTAGGAATATTTCTGTCAGGTGTATAGTATTTGTTTTGTTTTGACGTTTTTTTTTCTTTTTGAGAGAAAAAGTTTTGAGAGGTGCGGTAAAAACAGGAGAGTGATTGTAGACTTTGAGAAAGTAAGGTGTATTTTTATTGGATAGTTGTATGTAACTGATGAGTTTTTGTTTTGTTGTTGTTGGAAATTTATAAGAAGTATATTATTATTATAAAGTAATTTTATAGACTATGCGAGAGTATCGTGAGTCAAGCCAAGAGACCATTGTATGATAGAGATTTGTTGAATATTATTTATTTTGATATATGTTACTGTTTTCATGAGGATGTCAATAACTGTTGTTTACTTTACAAAGGAACACCTTTGTAACACTATCTCATCGTAAATGGTATTGACCGTTGACATCAACATGCAAAAAGAATTTGTCCCAGAGACTTGAATCCCGAATTGAGCAGACTTACAGCGAGCGGCGGGTCTGTCCCTCCGTGTTAAAAAAGTGTAACCTTCGGTTTCGAATGGTTGTCTTGGGTGGTGAGTGATTCTTTCTTAACTCGTTTGTTTTACACCATCATTTATTATTGTTAATTACATTACAAGTTAATTCATCAAGAGCTGTCAAGAGTTATTATGTAGTAGTGTCAGACCTTTGTGAATTTTGTGAACAAAGAGTATGTGCAGTGTTATTGAAAATTTATTGTAAAATATTTGATAGCACATGGGTTTTTTTTCGCTCTTTTTCCCATGTTATGAAGATATTAAAAGCGACCTTCCTGGTCTAAATTACAAAAGTTATTTTCTTTTCAAATTGCCTGTATTATTTTAAATTATTAAATGTTTTCCTATTTAATTCAAGTGAAAAATGATGTGTTGTTTAAATAAAAGGACTGGTAAGGGATTTTGTTGTTTCAATTACTGTCTACCCCCTTTCTCTACTAGATGGTTAACTCCGATGCATCCTACAAAGACAACCACAACGTGTTTTCTTATACTATTAGAGTGCCTGACACTTCAGGTGGGTCCTAAAATCCACTAACTACATGATCACATGCCAAGAGACGAGTCGTAAAGTGAAGATAGTGAATTAGAGGTAAACTGTAGCGCGAACCTGGGGTCTTTGGATACACTACACACTTAAAAAAGAAGCTGAAAATAAGCTGCAAGACTATAAAGTACAAATTACTAAGATAGTTTATTACACAGGAGGTGATGAAGATGACTTAAATAAGGAATTTATTGAATTACAAATACGTGAACAGAGTCATTTTATAGACTCGGTTGATGAGATGGAAATTACATTCCTTAAGAAAAATTAAAAAAATGTAGCTTATACAATATTTGGAGAATGTTCTCCAAATTTATTTCACAAATTTTTGGGAGGCCAAAGAATTTCCATTGGTTGGCAATGTTACCCAATTTATGAAGATATCAACATTCAGCGATGCTTCAACTGCCAAGAGTTTTTCCACAAAAATGATGTATGCACCAAAAAGACTACCTGCGAATACTGTGCTGGTGATCATGCTATAACAGAATGTCTAAAGCCGAAAAAAATTGTATCAACTGTGTGAATGCGAATAAAAAAATTAGTCTTGACAATAATGTGAATCACGAAGCTAGTGATTGGAGTTTTCCATCATATGAATACCTTCTACAAGCTTTAAGAAATAAAATTGATTATGGTGGTCCAAATGGCTGCTAATTCTCAAGAAACTGAGGTACTACAAGAGCTCGAGCTAATGGACAACTATCCCAATCAAACAAATGAAGACTGCGATATAGTGAGTTCAGAAATAGACACCAAAAAAAAATTATTAAATATAATAATACATTTTAATGTACGTAGTATAAACAAAAATTTTGACAAATTATTAGTATTCTTGAAAGCTTGTAGGTTGTTATCTTGTGATATTATTGTATTAAGTGAAACATGGCAAATCACAAATGACTTGTATAATATTGATGGCTTTGATATGCTCTATAATCAGGGTGATTTTAACCAGAATGATGGATTAGTTTTTTTATAAGTAAAAACTTAATTATAACAGATATTAACAATACCAAATATGCTCAATCCGGGGTCACCCTGAGTAAACTAAATCTAAATGATATTAAATATAGTGTTGCTTATGTCTATAGACCACCCTCAACGGTGCTATCATTTTTCTTGGAAGACCTGAATAGATTTTTATTGAATAATACTGGAAACCATATTGACATATTCATAGGAGACTTAAATATAATTATTTTGGCCAATGAAAATACTATCTCTTTTACAGTCTTATGGCTTTAAGTCTTGTATAAATGGCCCAACACGTGTTACATCTGTGAGCAGCTCTTGCATAGACCACATATTTATAAGGAAAAAAACAAGTAAATACTACTACGATTCTTATATATTAAACTCTGACCTTACCGATCACTATCCAACTTTTCTTTATTGTTATGGTGAGTCTACGATTGCCCAAAAAATCAATCAACAATCATTATCAAAAATATTAAAAGAGCAAACTATGAAAAGCTAGGTGAATTACTGAGTAGTCAAGATTGGGAAACTGTAGTAAAAATAAATAAAGTTGAAATCGCCACTGAGAACTTCATGACTATAATAAAACAATCTCTTAAATGTGCTGAACAAATAAAAATGGTAAGGTATAAAGAAGTTAGAAAAATAAAACCTTGGATCACTTCTGCTATTGTTACATCAATAAGGCACAGGGAAAAAATGAAAAAACAGCTTAAAAACAACTTTAATATTTTCCATGAACAAATATACAAACAATATAAAAACCATATAAAAAATATATAAATGTACAAGTCACTATTACAAAAAAAAATTGAGAGCTGTGGAAATGATTTGAAAAAAATGTATGAAATCATAAATGAAGCAACAAAACAAAAATGAATGAAAAGTAAGAATATTTTGCAGATCAAGATCAAGACGATGATTTTTTAATGACTTTGACATGGCAAATTACTACATTACATTACATGCTAGAAAAAATAAAAGCACCAGTTGATAAGTTCCGGCTAAATCAGGACCCCCTACCGAGCCCTTTGAGCTCTATGTTAATAAAAATGAAATAATTAGACAAATATACTCAATGAAAAACAATTGTGCAGCAGGAATCGATGCCATAGACTCTATATTCATTAAATATTTTCATTTGCATCCTACTCCTTTAGTACATATTATAAATTTAATTATTAAATTTGGTGAAGTACCTGCGCACTTTAAGGTTGCTGTGGTTTCGTCTATATATAAATCAGGAGGAAAAACACTCATAAAAAACTATCGTCCAATTAGTGTAATCAATAACTTTGCAAAAATATTTGAAAAATGCTTAAAACATAGACTGGTTGGATTTTTTCAAACAAATAATATTCTTTCAAAAAGACAATTTGGTTTTACCGGTGGCTTAAGCACCTCAGATGCTGTATATGAATTTACAAAGATAATAACACATAACCTTGATAACAACAAAAAAATGTCTTGCTATATTTTTGGACCTCGCAAAGGTATTTGACACGATCCCCCATGGCTCCCTCCTAAATGTTTTAAACATGTATGGTCTGAGGGGAAACGTGTTAGGCGTCTTCGAGAGCTATGAACAGAATAGAGAACAGATTATGAAGATTAGCACTACCCACAGCAATCCTCTAAGTGTGCAGATAGGGATACCGCAGGGGACAGTACTGGGTCCAGTTCTCTTTATTGTTTACATAAATTCTTTAACAACTTTAAATATTGAAAATGGGTCGTTGATATCATACGCGGACGACACGGTGGTGATTTTTTCGGGAGATACCTGGCCCCAGACTAAGAATCTGGCAACGCGTGGTTTGATAAGAGTAAAGAACTGGTTGGATTCTTCAAAATTGACATTAAATGTAGATAAGACTCATTACATAGCATTTTCCATAACTGCCGCAAATCGGCCTGATTTTGATACCATTAACCATGAGTCCCTAACTATTAATGAAGTACCTTTTACTAAATATTTGGGAATAATTATTGACAAACATTTAAAGTGGGACCAACTCGTTTTAAAATTGACCTCGAACATTCGTAAATTAATACATAGATTTTACCTACTAAGAGACATTTCAGCAAAAACCTTTTAATTAAAATCTATAAATCTTGGATTGAGTCCTTGATAAGGTATGGCATAATTGTATGGGGTGGTTTATACAGAAATTCTCTAAAACAGCTTAAGGTAGTGCAAAATTATATATTGAAGATTATGTATAGAAAAAAAATGAGGTATTCGACTGATTTATTATATTCTAAAGAGATATTTATTGTTCGTTCCTTGTATGTCTTATCTGCTTGTATATATATTCATAAGTCATTAGATCTAAAAGTAATTATAGATCTTTCATATGAAAAAAGAAGTAGAATAAAAAGACATTTAGTGATACCAAATGTGAATAAGAGCATAAATCAAAGGTTCGTGAATTATTTAGCTCCAAAGTTTTATAATATAATCCTAGATGAAATAAAACAGATACTTAACATCAAGAGTTTTAGCAAGCTTTATCCATGGGAATGTCGACCGATTTAGATTTTAGATTTATTTTCACTGTTTGTTACCATTGATGTGAAATTCTTATTATATATTATTCATTATTAATTATTATTGCTTTTCTTTTATTCTTTGTTTACTGAAATGCAAACTGAAATGTTTAGTTTGTAAGTTAGTTTAAGTTAATTTTAGTATATTATTGGGTAGGTGGCACATGTAATACATGTAAATTGCATACATGCAGTTATTAATTTAGCTAGGTGCACTTTCACATTTTCTTTTTCGCCAGCTATATAAGTTGTTTATAATTTTTTAAATAAATTATTATTATTATTATTATTATTATTATTATTATTATTATTATTATTATTATTATTATTATTATTATTATTATTATTATTATATTGCCTACTAATATACCATCCATCCATAGTATACCATCAATCGATTTCTCGACGCCGAAAACCCCTTACTGAAGATTTTTATCAAAATCAGCTGTGCCATTCTCGAAAAAGCTACAAAATTTGACCAAAATCGTTAAAGCCTTTTCAAGTCATTAGTTAAGAGGTAGGCTGTTGGTTGATATAGAAATAAATTTAAAGATTACCATGAATCAACTTGGAAATGCTGATAATTCTTTTATGTTTCTTCTTTGATGAAGATATTGATATTGATTATTTGATTATTATGGTTTCTGATTGTAAGTTAAGGAGCTCTCTTTTATATTCCAGTACATTGAATAATGGATATGGACATTTTGAAATTAGAATATAATCTTCCTTTCTGATAAAAAATAATTAGATTATTAAAAAATATGATGTAGATATATGTTGTGTCGAGAACCATCTCTCACATTGCCACGTGCTTGCGACTTGGACACGTTCTAGGTGCCTGGTTAGATTTATGAATCTACCAAATGCCATCCCAAATTAAAATCATTTCGCGCATTCTAAATCCCCCCGCATTTTTACTATTATTCAACAGGAACTGGCAATCCATCCGAAATAATTAACTACCTTCATTACGAAAATAAAAAAGACAAATCAAAGCCAGCCAAAAGGTCGTACATATCGAGGTTGAGAGGATGGATTATGCATTCCTTTTAAACCTTTCCTGTGAATAATAAGCTGATGTGGATATGGAAAGGGATAAATTGAAATTCTGATTCATTTTTTTTTCAGCTATAATCCGCTAGCTGGAATTTTCTCGTCCGCTTTGGTTTTTTAAACACAAGGATAATTGGATACTGAACTCGCAGTTCGATAAATTGGATAAAACACCAAAGTTATTTTTTAAGGAAGCTTTTCAGCTGAGTCGGTTAAATGATTATTAGTATTAAATAACCAGGAATGTCCAACGATTTCATACGTAATAATTGGACACGCAAGAGAATGGAATAGAATATAGAATAGAATAATTACATTACAAACAATTTTTACTATCGTATTCCTATTTTGTGAACTTACATTTTCTCTATTGCACCTAGAGGACCTAACCTCTGTATGTGCAAGAGGAAACGTGATTTTAAGAAACTTCATCGTTTGGTCCGTAAATCGGGACTTCTCAAATTCATCAGAGAAATATACCATATTGTAACGGAAATTATAATTAAAACTGGGTTCGATTTATTTTCACTATTTATTTACACTAATAACTATACGACTATATACACAATTATATTCACAGCATTACTTAGCGTTCTATTTATATTCATTAGTCTATGCGCTCAACTGACTGCCTGACTGTCATTGACGCGGATATTATATATCTAACCTAAAAGTCTAGATTCTTCGAGTGGTTCTCGTGTGTTATTTTCGTTGTTCTGGATGTTATTTCCCAATATATTCCTTCAAGGGTAATCCAGTTCAGTATATTCTCCATGCTTCTGGATTTCCAGGATGTTGTTACCGATATTCGTGTGTGTATGTGTAGGTATTTTATAATGCGTGTGAGTTTTCACGTTACGTTGCCCGTCCTTAGCATCTGATCGTCCCGATCAGAATCATTCTTGGTAGTAGCGAAATCTGCACTTGGTTCCTGCCAGGCAAATACCCTTGTTGAAGAAGTAACAGTCTATCGTCTTTCCCGAGTATACTCCTTTTGGATTGAAACAACACACGGTAATTTGCACGACAGCATTCTGGAAGATGTATTCGATCATGCTCCTTGCGATCTTCCAATCCAGCTCTTCAGTGAATGCCAGATCCTTGTAAGTGGGTTTTCCTCTAGACATCTTCTTCGTAACCAAATAGAAGAGGTTGCGATTACCATCTGCTAGACACAGAACTTTTCCCACTCTTGGTCGTTGGGCTGACAATTCATCCAATCTTTCAAACTTCCTTTTAAACACTAGAGCAATTCCTCGGTCCATACGTAGATCCTGCGCTACACAGTGGGCAAAGATCTTGTTGAACCTCAACTGTCACACCGAGTCTGACCTTCTTGCGATCCGCGTAATCTGACATGAACTCGTTGAAACTGAACTTTTGCTCTTCAACATTCTTTTCTTGAAGGGCCACTCGTGCTTCCTCCTGGGTGTTTGATCCAGCGTATGGTGCGAGTCAGCTTATGTGCACCACTCTAGGTTTTCCCCTTGGTAACTTTCGGATACGATAGATGACGTCATTTATCCTCTTGATGATTTCATATGGACCTTCCCATTGCCTCTGGAGTTTGGGACAAAGGCCTCGACGTCGTTGGGGATTATAGAGCCAAAACAGGTCTGCCACGTTGAAGACTCCATCAGCTGTTCGAGTATTGAAGTGGTGTTTCATTCGATCACTGGAAAGCTGGATGTTCTGTCTGGCTAACTCGTGGACCATCCTGGCTCTCAATTGCTCGACGTATCCTTCTTCTGCGACACTATGCTCTGAAGGTCTGTGGCCGAATTCCAGGTCACAGGGTAGGCGTAACTCGCGCCCCAACATTAAACTAGAAGGAGTCTGACCATCTGTTTCATTCACAGCCGTCCGATAGGCCATCAGGAACAAATGGATGTACTGATCTCAATCTCTCTGATGTCCTGAGACAACCTAAGAGAGGTGCTTGCCCATGGTTCGGTTCATCCTCTCTACCATTCCGTCCGATTGAGGATGCAAAGGGGTCGTTCTGGTCTTGTTCGTACCTATTAGTCTGCATACATCTTGGAACAGGGCTGACTCGAAGTTTCTTCCTTGCGTACGTCTCTGTCCACTTTGTGAAGTAATCCATGGCTACCAGGATATACTTATTTCCATTGTCCGTTCCAGGAAATGGCCCAGCGATATCCACAGCAACTCGCTCCATGGGACTCCCAACATTATACTGTCTTACATATGCCCGCTTTCCGCCAAGTGGTCCATTGCTGGCTGCAAACACTTCACACTTCCGGCACCAGCGTCTCACATCTTCTTTGCACCCAATAGAATCGCTCTCGAACCTCCTGCAGAGTTTTGGTGATTCCAACTTCCACTTCCGGGCTCGGTGGTTCTCGATGAAAATTTTGTCCTATCACGCTCCACAAGAGGCTAATAAAACCTAGCGAAAGTCGGATGCGAGCAAAATCAAATTTGTTATCAAAGTGGTCGTCTAATTACGCTGATTACGTCGGCGAGAGAATTATTCCAATCGGATAATTAACAAGTGAGATATCAATGATTAAATGAACGGAATCCGTGGAATTTGAAACGATTTTCAATAATATCGAGAAAGACTATCATCTTCTCTAGCGTGGGAGTGGGAGAAATAACCATAGGAACCACTCCCAATTAGACCAACGCATACACCATGGCTTCACGGCTCATCGGTATACCAGGGTGAGCAGAAAACTTCTCAAGATGGCGGGCGCGTCGGATTGTGAATCAGAAAGTGGTACGAAAGATGGAAAAATTTCTGGTTTTCAATGCTGTGTTAAAAAAAGTTGTAGTGTGTCCGTGTGTATAAATTGTTTTGGAATATACCACAATGGTTGTGTTAAGCGGATGGGCAAAATTAAAAGAGTAATAGACGAAACAAAAATTATGTGCTGCACCTCTGAAGATTTGGCGGGAAATAACAGGATGGAAGGCAAGTTGTTTGAAATTGAAAAATCTAAAATGAGTATGGAAATCGAATATCTTAAGAAAATGCTTGATGAGCTAGCAGATAAAAATAATATCTTAAAACAGAACAATGGCTTGTTAATTGAAAAAATTAGTAACCTAGAATTAGAAAATGGTAGACATAAAAATAAACAAACATCAATCAATAGCGAAAAACAAACCACGCTCATGCTAAATACGCCGACGCCAGATGACAGTCTGAAGTTAGGCATTTCACCTTTAAAACTGGGAAACACAGTTGTTGCTAATAAAACATATGCTGGTAAAGCGGCTGCTCCTGCCATTCAAGCAGCAACACCGAAACAGAGACAACAAAATAATCAAGAAGAATGTGACAGCATCCTAAGCATAAACAAAAATATCAACAATGACTTTCAACCCCAAAGACATCAAAAGAAAAAACAATACCGCAAACGTCTGGGAAATGCTGACACTTCACCTGAAGCCGAGTTGAATGGATTCTCTGGCGGAGAGAGAAGGGTCTGGCTCTACTTAAATAGAGTTAGAAGACATGTAACGGAAAATATGATTACAGATTACATCAAAGGTAAGCAAAGTTTCAATGGTTTGAAGGTTGTGGTCAGAGAACTTCCCAGTGACCCAAATAAGCTTAAATGTTTTGTGGTTATGGCTCCACTAGACAAAAAGAATGAATTATATGACCCTAACTTTTGGCCACGATTAGTGGGTATAAAAAGGTTCGTCTTCTCCAAACACAAGGAATTTTTGGAGAACTCAAATTTTTTATAAATGAAAACATCATCTGTATGGAAACAAAAAACAATACAAAAATTCTAAGTAGTCCTCCTAAACCAACACTAAATATATTTTACATCAATATATGGTCTATTAGGAAAAAGGTTGCTGAAATTGAAGCCTTTATAAGTACCCAGCACAAAGAATACAATGTTCTTTGTTTTACGGAGCATTGTATGCTAACTGAAGAACTGCGACAACTAACTATCCCCGGATTTGAATTGACAGATTCTTTTTGTAGAGCTGACAACAAACATGGTGGAACCGCAATCTTCATAAAGAGGATGTCCGAGGTAAGACCATTGGATAAGATAAATCAGATGTCTGTAGAAAACCACTGCGAACTGTGTGCGGTAGAAATCCTAAATTTTAATCTGTTAATTGTTCCTGTCTATCGTCCCCCAAATGGAAATTTTAGTCTGTTTCTTGATGTATTGGATAGCTTTTTAAATATAATTTTTAATATGAATAAATTTTTAATAGTAACTGGAGATTTTAATATACATTTTGATAGGGAATATGAAATGAAAAGTAACATCATGGATATTATGGAAAGTTATGATTTGACTCAACAAGTTTTTTGTAACACTAGAAATAGTCATTGTCTTGATAACGTATTCTTAAATTTTTATGATTTATTAAATTCTAACCTAAAGGTATTTGATCCTGTCCTGTCCGACCATTTTGCTATAGAACTATTTGTAGATACTAGTCATATGGAAAACAAAAATAATAGTAACGAAAAAATCAGTAACTTAATGAGCCGTCCTTATACGCAAAAGGGAATTTTTTATTTATATAACATGATTGAGAGTGAGGAGTGTTATTTCATGGGTCATGATATTAGTACGGATGAAAAATTTTCTCAGTTAATGGGGAGGATGATCGAGCTGAGAGATCTTGCATTCCCTGAAGTCCAAAAAAGAAATTTTAAACCTGACGCTCCAAGGGATGAATGGTTTGGGGAAGAACTCCGAGCTATGAAGGAAGAGCTGGCTATTCTGAATGATCTCCGTAGGTGGTCTGATTGTCCTTTGATTCACAATGAATTCAGACTGCTGCGGAAGGGATACAGGCAGGTCATTTTAGAATCAAAGATAAGAGCGAATTCTAATTATATTCGTGGTTCCGATAACCCATCTAGGGCTGCTTGGGACATAATCAACAGCAATAGGCATAGGTCGACTAGTGGAATAACAGCGGATCTAGATGTGAATGATTTAAATTCTTTTTTTGCAGATATTGCTGATAGTTTAATATCGGCTCTGTCTGAATCCAATTTACCATTTGATTTTTATCTGGAGCAGCTCAGACCAAACCCTAGACGGACTGGTTTTGCTTTTCATGAAGTAAGTCTAATTGAATTAAGAGATGCTATTGGTAAATTAAAAAAGAAACATAGTAGGGATATATTTGGTTTTAATACATTACTATTACATTCTCTGAAAGACGTCCTTATCAGCCCTCTTACTAAACTGTTTAATCTTTGTATTGTCGAGGGAGTTTACCCTTCTATCTTTAAATTAAGCAAGACTATCCCAATCTTTAAGAATGGCGACCAGCGCAGCTTTAATAACTATCGTCCTAACTCTTTGTTACCAGTTTTTTCAAAGGTTTTTGAGGTATTACTCAAGGACCAGCTCTATGGGTATTTTGAGGAAAACGGTCAACAACAGTTTGGTTTAAGGAGGGAGCGGTCGACTACTGGAGCAGTGTGTAGGATGTGTGATTGCATAGTTGAAGGCCTTGAGGATGGCGATTTTATGTGTGGCACATTTTGCGACCTCTCCAAGGCCTTTGATTGTGTTTCTCAGGATATACTGCTACAAAAGCTAGAATTCTATGGTCTGGATGTGAAGAGTGTCGCCTTGATTCAGAGTTATCTGTCGGGCCGAAGACAGGTGACTAGTCTTGGGGGAAATGTGTCGGAGGAGAGAATTATGAGGCATGGGGTACCTCAGGGTTCGATTCTGGGTCCCCTGCTCTTTCTTATATATATATTAATGACATAACATCATCTATGTTGGATTGTGAAGTGAGTGTTTACGCGGACGATACAAATTTTGTTGTAAGATCAAAAGATCATGGAACCTTGATGGAGCGAGCAGGTGAATGTACAATGGGTGTGAATGATTGGTTTAGGGCGAATCGCCTGAATCTAAATCTGACCAAGACTGAACAAATGGTCTTTTCCTTGAGGAGGGATGATGCTATTGATAATCCGGACAAAGTAAAGTTTTTAGGAATTTCTTTAGACCCCAAACTAACATTCGAACAACACGTTGTCACTATTCCCAAAAAAATAACATCTGGAATATTTGCTCTTAGAAATTTGTCCAAAGTGGTTGAGGGTAGAGTGTGCTTAATAGCATACCACTCACTTATCCATTCGGTGTGTATGTATGGCATACTAGCATGGGGTCAATCACCTCATGCTTCTAGGGTGTTTGGGTTACAACGCAGAGCATTGCGGATTCTGGCTGGGATCGGATATAGGGATGATGTAAGAGAGTTTTTCAGGCAGCTTAGTGTTCTCACATTACCTTTACAGTACATTCTTGAATGTCTGCTATATGCACACAAGAACGTGCAGGATTATGGAACCTCTCTCCAGATCCATCAACATGAAACAAGAAAAAGGAATGACTTGAGGATACGGTTCTTGAGACTCAAGACATCGTGGAATGCAACTCTTCACTACTCCCCGGCCTTTTTCAACAAATTACCTTCACGGGTGAGAGAAATGCCCCTCTTGTCATTTAAAAGAGTAGTGAAAAAGTATTTAATACAAAAGGCTTTCTATAGTATCGATGAGTTTTTAACATGTGATATGAGAGATGATGATTTTTCTTAACCAAAATTTATTTTTATTTTTGTCCCTGTACAAATTGTGAATTTTATTATCAATTTTCTTCTTACTGCCTATTTTATGTAGAATAACTAACTGTAATTTTTAATCTTAGGCTAAGTGACGATTGTTAAAACTATACTGTTTGGTCATGAATAAATCTATTGTCTAATGCACACCCGAGGCTCCATCATGTAGCTGACGTAGTACCTCCGGCAGTTTGCTTCTTGGCACAACTAGTTATAATATGGATTCAGTGCCATCTTCAGACTTGAAGGTTCTATACAGCAGATCATCTCTTAACACAAGACAGTCCCATTGGCTCCAATATGATTTCACTTCCGGGCTTCGTTAGCTTATATCCTGCCAAGACGATCTCTCCTTCAGGCACATCCACTCCAAGACTACTCTCAAACATGGGTTGTTCTCTTGGGCCAGTTTCATTTGTTCGGCCTGTCATTCCCCATTTTCTAGGGTTGTTCGTCATATAGGACGAATCTTGTCTTCCATCTTGACACATTCTAATTTTTCCGCCAGCTTCTTACAACTGCTGCGTACGTGTCCTAGCTCACCACGGTTCCATCAACTTGGCTCTCTTTTCTTTGACTGCTCTCTCGTCACTAGCTTCCTTATCATGTCTAAGAGGGATTCTCCATTGGATTGGTCTTCTTCCTCGATTGCTTTTACACAGCGCCCTCGGGAAGTTTGGCAAGCGGCTCATGATCCAAGCAATAGCTATTGCTTCTTCTAGCAATTTTGGTTTGGCCAGCTTCAACGCCTTCTGCAACTCGCTCTCTCTCAATCCATGTAGAAATTTGTCCACTGCAATTTCATCTAGGAAGCTATCGGCAATTGTAGGATATGCTAGACGCTCAATACGAGCTACCTCTCCTTCCTTCTTAAATTCTCGCAGACTCTTATTCGCACGTTGCACCAGAGTTCGCAATTGTGCTATGTATACTTGCTGAAAATGACTGTCTCCAAACCGATTCTCCAGTTTAGAAAGCAAGACATGGTAATTTTCCTGGCCAGCCGGAATAGACCTTAGGATATCTGCTGCATCACCTCGTAGAGCGGCAGTTAAGGAAACAGCTTTTGTTCCTCGGTCCACCAGTTAGCCATTGCCACTGCTTCAAATCGTTTTCGATAGGCTGACCAGGAGCACTTTCCATCAAAGTTTGGCAGCTCAACTCTCATACTTCTTGCGGCTAATTACCCTATTTCTTCGTTTTTGATTGTCTGGTTCGCATTTCATTTTTTTCTACACTGCAGTTACCATTCTTAACTGCCATTTCCAATATCTTTATTTTTTGCTGCAGTTGCTCCATGTTCTTCTCTGTCATGACAAAGTTCTCGTCAACTGTTCTTGAAATTTCTTCAAATCTCTTGTCACTTTTTCTGGAAACATCTTTAATTTCATCTTGAAGAGTTCTAGAAACTTCTTCAAACTTTTTCGAGACTTCATCGAATTGCAGCCCAAATGTCCTGGTTACTTCCTCGAATTTCTCATTATTATTTCTAGAAATTTCTTCAAACTTTGTCGTGACCTCATCCTTCACCTCTTTCAGTAACAATTCTTCCGGAGAGTGGAACTCGAACATGTCAGGATCTTCTCCATTTTCTATCAACGTGTCCCTTAACCGGTTCTGGAGGGTCGTTTTATTACCGGAATCATCACAATCCCGCTCCACCAGCTGTTCTTTGAGTTGTTTCACGGTTAACTGCACTAATTTCATTTTTATTTGTCTTCATTAACGAAGTCAATTACTTAGCCAATGTAGTTGTTAAAGTCTTCAACACGAAAACACTTAAAGAGTCTTAAACTTAAACTTAAATCTAACAAAAAGTCCCGAAAACACTTAAATATGCACGAAACCGCAGTCTCTTAAAGTCTGTCCAATTTTACAGTCACTCACTGATTCCACACTGACACCAATGTAACGGGAATTATAATTAAAATTGGGTTCGATTTATTTTCACTATTTATTTACACTAATAACTACACGACTATATACACAAAATGTTTGCCCGGAAATTGCCTGATTAAATGGTAGTTTTATTATAAAATATACATTGGTCATTTAACAAAGAGACAAATATTCTAATTTTTATTTAAAGACTAATCTACTGGAACTCGAAGTAGTAGGAAAACCTTTAGTAGCCTTGGAAATAACTATAACAAATGGCTTGTTAAGTTTGGTAATTCTTGAGAACTTAATATGTCTAAGGGCCGATCTCATAATCAAATTTAATCTCCTATTAATTTTAATCCAACATTAACAATTTCATAAGTTTTGTAATTGGACATTTAATTCAAAGTTAATTTAAAGGAACAAAAGGTAAGGTGACTAACGATCTAAAAGTTATTGAAAAATGCACTATCTTTATTCTGTCATCAAGATATCAGTTACAAAAATTTCAAAATTAATTGATCTCCCATTAGGGATTTCTTATTAAATCGGCCCTAAGCGATTTTTGCAAAAAAATATTGTCCAATTCCATTATTCGAGAGATCGAACGAAGATAATATAAAAATAGCAGCTTCACCATAAAATCACTAAAAAATAAATTTTCTAAATCAAACGAGAACTTGTGAACTTGATCAAACAACTGAATTTGACCCATTTGTGTGCTTGAAATAATTACTCAGTTTTGAATTTGAATGTGAAATCGTTCTATTCACTGCAAATTTCTGAGATATTTGAGTTCTTTACTTATCTAGATCTAGTACCGTCTATTTGAATAGTAACATATTGGACAGTTTATGTGATCAGCCCTGTTAATAAAATTATATTGTATATAATATGCTTGTCAATCAAATATGTTTGATCCAAATAAAGCCAATGTGTTGCTCTAAAAGAAGAGAATATTTATTGAACAACAATTAAAACTAATCACTAATATCTTACCTAAAAGAAGAGAAACAACATTTAGAGCTATCGCTTCACAAACTTCTGTCTGTTTCGAAATTAATCAAACAATTGGCAAACTTTCACTTATGTGCCAGGGGTTAGTGTTAGTGTGCGAGGAGTTTAAACTTAATGAAGATATGTATAGAGATCTTTATTTACATCTCCCCCCTAAAAAAACTAGATTCCCTGCGATGCCGGAATGAGTTTCGTAATATGAAAAAGATTTGATTCGACTTTTCTATGAACTGTGTTTATCCTATAAATGGAATTTGAAACTTTTTCTAAAATTTGAAAAGGACCGATTTTCAATTCGTCTAATTTTTTTCTGTTTAACCGGTTTCCATTTTCGATATATACTAAGTCTCCTAGATTTAGTTCACATTTTTTTCGATTTTTGTCAAACTGTTGCTTGTTATGTGATTATGTGATTTTAAAGTTCTTTCAAATGCAATTTTCCTATCCTGCATTAACTGATTAGATGTTATTTTTTGTTGCAATTCATCAGGTAGTATATTGATATTTTTTCCTTCTAATAAATATATTGGAGCAAATCCAGTTACAATGTGCTCTGTTTCATTATATTTTTGTATGCATTCATGAGCAATAGTCGTCCAAGAAAATTTCTTTTTCTTCATTAATGCAACATCTTATTTTATTGACTAACGTTTGGTTTAATCATTCATTTGAACCGTTAGAAAAAGGTGCGTTTACTGCAGTGAAAATAATGGGAATATTTTCTACTTCCAAAAAGTTCTTGAAATCTTTTGAATTTATCCCTGGATATTGGTCAGATAGAATCATGCCAATTTTATTTTCTTCACAAGTTTTATAAAATCATTGGAATTTTGAGTTTTTGATGTCAAAATGTTGGCATATCTTGTAAAGTGGTCTACCAGAAGGTGTAAATATGTTATTGTCGAACGTGAAGCACCAAATCCACCAATGGTGTCTAGAGAAATAATTTCAAAAGGATAAGAGGCGGGACCAAGGTGAGACATTAATCCAAATATAAATTTCGCCCTAGATTTATTTTTTATGCAAATTTCACAATTTTCACAAAATTTATTTATGTTATGTGTCAAGTTTTTGGCTATAAGAAATGATTTTATTTTACTTTCCATTTGTTTTATTCCTATGTGACAGTAAATATAATGTACGTTTTTTATAATTCTTTTACTAAATTCTTCAGTCAGTAAAATCTTTTCCTTATTCCCTATCTTCTTATAGTATATTTTATTCTTTAAGTTCAATTTGTTTTTATTTTGTTTTATATCTTCATTTTTATCTTGGTAATTACGGATATCATTCATTTTAAGAAAATTTACAATTTTTAAGACTTCTTCTTGATTTTCATAGGATGCTAAAAAGGGTTTCTGCTCAAACTATCAGCTTCTATATTATATTGTAACGTGAAGACTTACCCGAATAATGAACTACACAAACTCACAAATGTCACAAACATTCCAGAAAACACGGGCGACATAAGGGGCAACGAGAATAAGTCCTGGTCTATTCTCGAAGACATATATTGAGAAATAACCTCCAGAAACAACGAAAACAACACTGGAATCATCTAGAGCTTTTTAGTTTAGATATATAAAGGTGATGGCAATGACAGAACGGTAAATAGGTCCACTGATAATGGTTTTCTTGAGTAACAAATGCTGTTTTATTCATATCTTCAATTCTTAAAGGAATTGACCAAAATGCTGAATTTATATCAAGCGTGGAAAAAAATTTACAGTTTCTTGTCTTTACCATTAAATCCTCAATTGAAGGAAATCGTTTTGATTGAGGAACTACAATTTTATTCAGATCGCGAAAATTAATGCATAATCTAGATTTTCTTCCTTCTTTTTTTTTATAGGCTAATGTTAGCGGGGCTGCAAAAGGACTATAAGATTTTTCAATTAGTTTTTTATTTAATAATCTCGATACTTATTCTTCTACTTCTTTTTTATCTTCAATACTACACCTATATGGTCGTTTGCTGCAATATCTATCAATTAGTAAGTGAATATGTGCTTCATAGCCTTTCACTGTACCTATATCATATTTAACTTTAGCTAAAAGAGTTCTATATTTATAAATTAATTTATCTATTTCTGTTTTTTCTTCGAGGTTTAGTTGATTTATATATTTTAAACTCATCATCTATGTCTTTTATCTTTCTCAAGGTTTCTAATATTTTGAGTCATTTTTAATTCATAGTCGAAATTCTCTTCACCTATGACAATAACATTAATGTCCTTTTCTTTATCAAAAATCTTTATTTTCAAAATAACCATACCAATTGTTTTTTCACACCATTAATCGTTTTAAAATTTGCTTTTTTATTGTTATTATGTATTGGATTACCCTTTAGGGATAATAGCCTGGAATGCCTAAAGTTTCTATTGTATCATTTATTGTTAATTTAATTTTGATTAATGGTGGAATTACTAGTTTTTTTGATCTATCTCATTTAATTCTATTTCCAATTCCGAATTATTAACAATTCTAATTTGATCCCTTTTTTGTTGATTATTTTCTTTATTTTTAAACCAACACATGGATTCAGGATGATACCGATTTCCTTTGTTTTCTTTTTCACAAATTCGGCATGGTCGATCCCTTACATTTTTTTAATTAATTTTATTTTTGAAATCTACTACTTTCTTATCTAACATATTTTTATTCACAAGATGCTCTAAGCCCCTAATGTTATTGAATAAATCCTCAGTATCTTTAAATTATTTCTATCAATTTTATCCGTTATATAATTTGGTAACCCCATAGCGATTAGATCAATCAGAGTAGGTATATCTATTGATTTATTTACCTCTAGTAAAAGTTTTTCTTTTTTTAATGCATATTTTGATAACGAGCCTTGTCTGTATCTAAATAACATCGCATACGTGATCGGCGACCAACCCTTGTCCACATAAGTGTTACAGAAACTTTTTTTCCAAATTGACCAATCTGAACTTACTGTATGTTTTATAAGCATGGAACTGTACTAGTCAAGACATGAATCATCTAAAAATAACCTAAAAAATTCAATTTTCTTGAAATCTTCATATATTCCTAATTGAGTACACTCTGTTTCAAATAAAGCCATCCACTAAGATACATTTATTGTTTTTCTAGTGAATTTTTGTATCACAAATGCATCTGTTAAGTTTCCCATGTTTTGTGTTTTCTTCATTTCAGCGAATTTCTCAAGGATTCTCTTTAAACCTTCTACTGAAGTTCCACCAAGAGGAGTCGCTGGTCTGTTTCTGGTGTAATCTCCTCAAGTAAATATCCATTTAACTGCATATTTCCATCTTCATCAAAATAAGTATTTTTTAGCTCAGGTGTCATTGAAATCCATACTTGTCTTTTTTCGTGTCTTCTTTGTAATTTCGACTTTATTTTCTTTATAGCTGGAGTTTTCATAATTGTATTATGATGTTGTATTGGTTGTAGTTTTTCCGGTATTGCAAATGTATGTTTATCGGCATTCATAATTGATGTTATGCAAATCATATTTTTGGATCTTTACTTAATTTCATAACAAATTCAAATCTTAATTTTTTCATTATTTTTCATCAGCTGTATAAATGTTATTTTATAATATGCTTGTCGATCAAATATGTTTGATCCAAATAAAGCCAATGTGTTGCTCTAAAAGAAGAGAATATTTATTCATATTCAAATCTAACAGTAATAAGAAACTACAATTAAAACTATCACTAAAAGCTTACCTAAAAGAAGAGAAAAAACATTTAAAGCTATCGCTTCACAAACTTTTGTCTGTTTCCAAATTAATCAAACAATTGTCAAACTTTCACTTATGGGTCAGGGGTTAGTGTTAGTGTGCGAGGAGTTTAAACTTAATGAAGATATTTATAGATATCTTCATTTACATGTGTTTAGCTTATCTCAATCTGAAACTTTATAGAAGAGATTATTCCTTCTTCCTAAATAAGATATTATTTGTAAAGATAAAATGCGAAGTGTGACAAGGAGATTCGATCTCCCACCAAACTATTTACCTTGGCTCTGGAGGATATAATATGATTTAAGCGCTGAATTGGCAGTACAAAGGAATTCTTATAATCGGCGAAAGGCTAAATTATCTCAGACTTGTTAATGACATCACGCTGATATCCAAAAACTACAGTTGTAGTAGAACTACAGAGTAGATATGATTGAAGAATTAAGAAATCAATTTTATTAATATTAAATATTTAACCAACGACGTATATCAGAGTTAATATATAAACGTAAAGAACCAACAAATTGAAAACGTCCAAAGCTATATATGTTTACTCAGGTAAAATAATCGAGATAACCTAAAACAATTTGATAGCAGATCTAGCACGAATAATGTCCTTAGCATGGTCAGCATTTGAAAAGATGCAGCATATTTTTAAATCCAACAAGCCGAATACGATAAAATAGCAATTAGGGGTTTGAAAAGAACAATCCTAATTATCAAACTTAAAGACCACATCACCAGTATAGAAATAAATAGAATAAAATTCATAGACGTTGTAGAAAAGATATATACATTAAAATGGAAATGGGCAAATACAGATAATAGATGGACGCGAAATTTGATAGAATCGAGGCCGTGGCGGGGCATGACTGGATGAGAAGAACGTGCATCAGAAAGCAATGGCTTAAGATAAGGGAGGTGTTGACTTGACGATGGGTGAATTAAGCTGCTGAAGAAGAAATCAATCAAAATAGTCAACAGGAAATATTTATTTTTGTAACATATATAAAAATGAGTATTTTTACTTGTTGGTTTCCTCGTTATTTTTGTTGTGTACTCGTCCAAGAAACTCATTGTTTGTCTGCGCGTTAGGGCCTTTTTCACGAGACAGTGGTGTCCGGACACCGGTGCAGTACTGCATTTAAAAAAGTAGTAGTATTTTGTATTCCGACATGGATGCACTAGACGACGATATTATTTTCTTCGGTCTCTTGTTAATAAAAAGGAGGCGACAGAAAAGGCGAAAATCTATGAACAAACGAAGATTTTGGTTGCACCCTTTACTCGCCGAAAGATATCAAAAAGGGCTGTATCCCTCCTTATATTGGGATTTACGAGATCATCCAGATAAATTCTTTCAATATTTCCGCATGTCCGTCAAATCCTTCGACGAATTGTTGTCCATTGTAGAAAAACTTATTGTAACACTAAGGTACGTTTTATTTATAGCTGAAAGTACAAAAATGTTAGTAGTAAGTAGTAGATAAGTAGAATAGTACAAATATTAATTAAACTCAAAGAAGCTGCCGTGGGAACCCAAACTGGTATTTGATTCGGGAGATTGCAAAGGTAGATCTGATTCCAACTGTTGTGAGTGATGTGAAGACTCAGTACTTGCAGACCCGGATGGTGGTGGTTGCTGAGGGTATGGTAGAACAACTGGGTTTGTTTGATGAATATTACCATAGGAAGAAGGGTATGCTGATTGTTGGTGATGTGAATAATACTGATATTGTCTAATAATATTGTCATTGGAATATTTTGATGGTTTCGGCTTTTACATGATGAAAATCCATATTAAATTAGAAATAAAACACACTGGTTTAGATTTTCACAAATATATTGTCAACATGACACGTGTTTCACCGACACAGCGGCTTCTTCAGATATGGTATTACAAGGTGAATTATGGTCATTATATAGGTAACTAAATGTAAAATTAATGATTAGGTACTAAATACATTCTGAGTATAATTAGGTGGTAAATAAATTTAACAATGGGGAATTATTAAGATCTAATTGATCATTTAAAAGGGTCTTTGAATTCTTAAGTTTATTTATTTCTAATGACTCTAACAAATTTAACCTAAAGCCTTTTCTTTCGACGTGAAGGATCTCAAAATCTGCATTAAATATATGTTTTTCTAATCTTAGGTGTTCTGCATATGTTGAATTTTTGTTGTTATAAACGAAAGAATCATTATGATCTTTAATTCTAGTAGGGAAAGATCTACCTGTTTGTCCAATATATGCTTTAGGACAAGAACCACAACTTATTTTATAAACTCCATTTTTATTACTCCTATCGATTTTATCCTTGTTATTTTTAATCATATTACCTAGAGAGTTGTTAGTTTCATAAGCAATTTTTATATCTTTGTTCTTCAAATATTTCATGATATTGTCACTTGGTTTTCCTATGTATGTTAAAATCTTATAATATTCGTGATCTTTTGTTAATGTCATTGGAAGTTGTGCCAGTACGTGTGAGGTTTGGATAAGGATTTGCATGAGGGCTGGTAGGGTGAAAAGTACCATATTGTTGATTGTGAACTTTAAGTTTTTGAAAAACGTGTATTAAGTCACATTTGGCTTGAAGTTTCAGATGTTCGGGTAAGTTTTTCAGATCAGAAACAAGTGATAACAAAAAAAAATCATCTGGATCATTTCTTAAGTTATCACTCCCAGAAGCAGCAATTTTCTTCTTAAAAACTTTGAGCAGTTCCTCATCGTATTCTTATTCTTTTCGCTGCTTCGACCTTTTTGAAGTTTTTTTTGTTGGGTATTTATTTCTTGTGCAGCCGTCAGTTCTCTATGATCTAATTCCTGTGTTTATTCTGCTTCAGTATTTTGGGTATCTTCTTCTGGAATGCTAGATGTTGTAGTTTTCGCTGTAGTTTGAAAAAATTGCAATTGATCGAAAAAGATATTTCTAGAAACTGCTCCTTCCCCGGATTTTTCTTTTTTCAGTTTGAGTAGTTCTCGAGTATTATTTATTATATATTATATATTATATATTATATAAATGTCTTGTTATCCATAGGTATTTTTTCTTTTTAGATATTTGGCTACCGGCTGTTCAATTGTGGAACTGCACTTTGCTTATCGTTATGGAGTAACCACTATTACTAGCATAATAGGAAAAATTTGCGGAGCAATATGGAATGTACCTAATGCGAAAAACCTGTATTCGCAACCCAACGGAAGAAATATGGATTAAAGTAGCAGAAGGATTCGTGCAGACCGCTAATTTCACGTCCGTAAATGTAGCACTACCATTTCAAAAAATAAAAATTTTATATCGTGATTAATTGCCGTTTATATACCGTGAAATCGAAAAAATTACCGTTTTCATATTTTTCTAAATAAGCCTTGGTAATGCTAACTTGACAGTCAAGTTAGCATTACGTAGGCACGTTTCCTTAATTCGGAAAGACAAACACTTTGCGGCAATAATTTCCGGTTTTCACCCGTAATCAAATAGTGCAAACGAAAAAAATTTTTTTTTTTAAATAAGATTCTGGTAGTGCTAACGTGACAGTCAAGTTATCATTAGCACCTACGTAGGCAAGTTTTCTTAATTCGGAAAGACAAACTCTTTGCGGCAATACGGTAATTTTTTCGATTTCACGGTATATAAACGGCAATTAGGCGGCAATTAATCCACGATATAAATTTTTTATTTTTTGAAATGGTAGTGCTAACTTTACGGACATGCTAATTTCCCGAATTGCATAGGAGCCATCGATGGCAAACATATCAGAGTCATCAAGCCACGAGAGAGCGGATCCTTATTTTATAATTAAAAGCATTTTTTCACTGCTTCTACTGGCAGTTTGTGACGCAGATTATCGTTTTTCGTAAATTTATGTTGGTGCGTACGGGAAATCTTCTAATTCTACCACCTATAAGAATTCAACTCTGAACAAAAAACTACTTGAAACAAATTAAATATTCCAAATGATAGATGTCTCCCAAACTCAAGTGTATCCTGCCCATATGTAGTTATCAGCGATGAAGGGTTTGGACTTTCAAAATTTTTATTACGTCCGTACGGAGGAAGATTCTTAACGGAAAAAAAGAACAGTTACAATTACCATTTGTCATGAGCTAGAAGGAACATAGAATGTTCTTTTGGAATCCTGGCAAACAAGTGGAGAATTTTCCTTCGGCAACTGAATGTTACATTGGACCTCGCCGAACTTCTCGTAGAGGCTAGTTGCGTGTTGCACAATTTCGTGCGAGAAAGAGACGGTTATAAATTTGAACATACTCTGACAGTGGGGGGTTTGTACCACAGTATTTAAGGAGATAAATCGGCAAATAGTATCCGAGACGATTTCGCTACATATTTTAGGGAAGAAGGACAGGTGCCATGGCAGCTGTCAAAAATTTAAGAAGTTCCAGTATATTCTTAAAACACCTATTATACATGTATAGTAGTTGTATGATGAATAAATTTGCATAATACGTAGGTACTTACCGATTTTATTTTTTTGTTCTGCAGTCTTCTCCAGAAAATATGGATAAAATTTGGTTATCACGCGTTCCCACGCGGCCTTTTTTCTATTTTGTTGCTATATTCCTCAGTACAGGAATTCCATACAGCAGGTTCACTATCTATAGCAGAAATCAAATCTTCAGTGTGAAAAGTGCCGTGAGTAAACAAGCATGTATTTGTATGATCCGCTACAGTAGACACCGGTGTCCGGACACCGGAGGCCGGACACCAGTGTCTTGTGAGAAATGGCCCTTAGTCTGTTCGTCTTCAATGTGCTCCTTAAACATTGTTCCAATTACGATAGAAAAATGCTAAGTTGTGCACCCGCTTACAAAGGCTTTCAAATTTAATCAACTGCACAAAAATTATCATCCATTTATTTTGTATTGTCAAGTCAAACGATCAATTTGAATACGTACACAGTTAAGAATTTTTGATGACTTCTTTATTGACCTTTCAACATCAATTGACACTGAGAATGCATAGATAGTGTAGCTTGTATTTCAATTTCAATAATACAGTGATACATAGTTATCATATTGATTCATTTGCTGAGTCTTTGCCCCTTGTCATGCATGTAGGTTATGTTTCATATTTAATTTTGTCAATATTTGTCAGAAATAATCACGTTGCAAGCTAGTTTATTTATATATCAAATATTTTAAAGATTATGTGACAGAATATTTTCACAATCTAGTAAACAGGTAATCAGCTGATTCTAATTCACTGTAGATTTTACGATTTGACAACGTTGAAAATTTCCGACCTACCAATTCACATGTGACGCAATATAACTGGTTATTCAAATTGAATATAGGTACTTAAGGATGTGTCTGTTTTGATTAATGTTCACCTAATTAAAATGAATACCATACCTGTTTTGCAATGTATGCTAGTTAGTATAAATTAGTTTTGTATTGTCTTTACACAACAACTGTCTGATTTTCGCACGATCTCACTAAAAGCTTGTTAATAGCTCGATTAAAATACAGACAAGTTTTAAGTCCTGATAAAGCAAGTCCATACCCGAAAACAGCACAACTATTATATAGTTGTTACATGTTACGTTCTCTGTTCAAATATCTTAATCAGGAAGTCTGCTATTTCATAGCTGTTGTAACAATATCCCATAAGGGGATTCCGGCTGACTCCATGAATTGTTGCGTTCAAGTGGAGAGAATGACTGTTCCTCTTCAGTTCGAACAAAGAAGTAATCAGATAGAAAATTGATACAAAAATATAATGAATTTTGCAGATATTGTCACTATATTAATAAAAAACCTCACTATATTATCCGGAGATCATAATAAGCCGATTTTAGCAAAGTTGCCTTCATACCGGATGGACTAATATGCCCGTCCTCCGGCTGTATCAGAAAATATTCATCGTACAACTTTGGAATTTGAAAGGGAAAATGGTCAAGAGTTATCGCTTCGAATAACTGTTGATTCGTTAGCTTTACTTGAAATATTATGAAAACATAATAAAGTCTTCGCAAACCGCATGTCGATAGCATTTTTCAAACTCGAGATATTAGTAAAAATGCATAAACGTCGGTAAATGGTATTGACTTTCTTACAAATTAAAATTGAAAAATATATTTTTTCAATTCAATATTATCAAATACACCAATAAATTGCGGGACGAGACTCATGCCAAGCTAAAGAAAATATGCAGCCTGTCACTAAGTCAATTGTATCCAGATAAAATTGTTGGTCATACGTATTAGCTCGAGAAGAAAATCAATGAGAAAGAAATATTATTCCAGTATCTTTATCAGTGACACTATATGTCCACTGAAATGTTTGAAATGGTTTCCTTTTTTTACACAAAGACTTCGTCGATTTTTGTTATATATATCAACTGCTGATAATTACTGCGTTTTTAATGCGTTCTATCATGTCATGCCTATTCCAAATTGAGAAGTGCTCATATTATGACTTGTTTCATTTATTATATAAGTTTTAATATTTTGAAACTAAATGGTTCTGCTCCATATTATATTGGTTGATGGACCACCTTTTATTTGGATAAAATATAAAAGACTTATCAAAATTTATTCATAATTTAGGTCTTATTCTAGCGTACTTATCTAAGACTACTATAGACGAGCATATTTAATTAAAAATGAGTCTTCTTTATTATCATTACGCCCTCTAGCGCTGAAGCTAGATACTCGAAAGTTATTTCCAGCAATTTCTCTCGACCCTTTTTATTATAGAAATTTTGATCGTCTCGGAACAAAGTTGCGTAGTTTGAGCACAATGTAATTCTGAAGTCATAAGAAATTTAAAAATAAATTTTTTGTTAAAAATTTAAAATGGCACATGCGCATAAAAAGGCAGGGAAAATTAATTTCGATATAAAAAAGTATGTTGAAAATGTAGAACTTGTGTATTTTAATATTTCAAAAATATCGACGATAATGAATTGAAATATATATGAGTATAGAATTTAGTAGTCATTTCTTGACGAAGAGATTATACTCCTTAGACGGGAGACCTTAGCTATTGTTCTCTGTGTGCATTTGTCTGTGCCAGGATTACCTATATATCTCGAGAACGGAAAAATCGATTTCATTGATTTATTTTGGTTTTGTAGGGTACTCAACCCCCTAGTGCTATAAAATAGGCACTCTGCGCGCACTAATAGCTACGCAATAACCGATAGACGTGTTTTGCTGGAAAACTGTTGCGCTAAAATGGCTCCAACGGTTTCGACAAAACGTTTCAAAAAAATTCTTTTAAGAAGCTTCAGCACTTACCTCAGTTGTGCTCAAATGAACTTTTAGTTTATTCGTATTCTAACTAAACGTATCCTACGTAAAAATTGAAGGTGAACGTTATTGGTCGTATTGGCAGGCAGAAAAAAATAAATGGTTGCATGGCTTGAGCAGGGTATTTTTACATTAGGAATTTCTAAAAAATCTCTCGAGTGTAGGTATGGAAATTGTAGGAAATTCGTGGGACACATCAGATTTTCACAATAAAACAGAACCTTATTAATCTCAGACTGAGTAACTCTGTGCTGAGATTAGTTTGCTTAATTCCGCATATTTGAATTTCAAGTATAGATGATCTTTGAACTTTGTAAAGACCTTATAGAGAACAGATATTAGTTATCGAAATCAAAGCATAACATAAATTTTGTTAGCTAAAATTTTCTTTAGCTAAATATTAGACTATAAATATATATTTTAATAGGCAAATACAAATTCCATTTCCGGTTATCTCTCAACAGAAATATACCTACCTGCTTTACAATTTTCCAGAAAAATATTCAATGACTTTCGGATGTAAAGATACTCCATCAATCCAACTAGATAGCAATAAACTTCAGATACCATTGTCAAAATCACCCTATACAGAACCAACCTTCAACTCTATACCTACCAGCAGATGTGAATAATAGAGCACTTCCAGTCAACTGTTTGACACGACATGTGTCCTTAGAATCTTCTTTTTCGCTCTAATACACAAAAGCGGGGGAGTTGCTAGCTCCTGTACCATGTGTTGATAAAATTAAACATATACATATAAATAGGAAGTTGTATATCTTTCAAGATAAGCAAACAACGTGCCTCAAATAATATTGCAGATATGTGGGTTAGTAATATAAACCGCAAAAACACACACACACACGAAGGGGCAGACAGAATGTTGACGCCACCACCGAAGACACTCACAACATTTCCAGAGAAATCAGAAACATCTGTGGAATATGGCATGTCTCCATGTGGCACGCTACTACTATCAATTTGAATAATAGCATAAAGGAGCAGCAAGCTGTGGATAAAGGATAGACTGAGTTGAAATAATTCTTGTTCTTCAATGAGAGGGATGCAAAAGTGTATTATTCCAAATTAAGCATTGAGTTAGTAAGGAGAGAAAGACGACATAATATGTGTTGGAACTCATTTACAAGAATGACATCACTTCAGTGACGTAAAGTTACTCTCAAGATGGTGACAGGCACAATGTTGGATTCAAATAAAAAAAAAATTACAATATTTTTATTGGAGCTGTTTATTTTGGGGGTTATTTAACATTATATATTAGCTTTGATAATTAAAGCCTATTTATATAGGTTTTTTCATTAGTTGTACAAATAACAGCTGAACCATTTCAGCATATTCATAATATATTTTTTCTACCATGAATATTTTTTCTACCATGAGAAGCATACCTATAACATTTATTAGAACAGCTTTTCCAATATTCCAATCCAATGAAACTTATAATCAATATTGAATCACAATGAAGTTTCGGAACCTAAATGGCACACAAATCTCGAAAACATGCAAAGAACATTTGTGTACTTGATAAAATGTTAAATATTCCTCAGAATATGGTGTAAACGATGCCACTTATGTGACTTGACATACTCTCCCTATGATAGAAACAAACGTTTCATCGCTTTCGATAATAAATCAAATGGTAATCATGTAAATTAAATTGGATATATTATTTTCAGAACTATTACAGACTGCCATTGTCTAGTATACTAGGTATTTATGCCCGTTTTCATCAAAAGCAAATAGAGTAACGCCTCACTAAGTAATGCCGAATGTAAGGTTTGAACAACAAATTCCAGTTTCACCCATTTGTTTTTCGCTATGTAACGCTTCAGCTTAGAATTGCTCGAGTTTTTGACAATTATCTGTTTTTTAAGTTCCGTTTAGGAGTTGCAAAAGAATAACGCATAGCCAAATCATCGTCGTAATTTTAGGCCCTTAGTTGATGCTTAAAGTGGGTAGGTATCCATTTGTTGCATTTGCACGTATTGTATCAACGTTGCGTATTAATGGATACGGGAACCGTTGCATATTAACGACTCAAATTTTGATACAAAGAAACGCAACGAGCGTGATCGCCCAATTGTCGGTTTTGTTCGTCTTACCACCGTTCGCTTTAATGATACGGATACGCACTTGTAAGAACGTGTCAAAAATTGACATCATCTTGCAGCATATCCTAACTATTTTAAACGATAGGGTGATACAAAACGTTGATACGCTACGTGCAAATGCAACAAATGGATACCCACCTTTACAATTGGTGGATTTTTTTGCACTAGGAAAATGCTTAGTATTTAAGCATTATAAATTATAATTAGGTGATACCAAGTGTTGGTATAATTGGGCTGTAGACAAACATCAATAGAATGTTGTTTGATGTTTGCGATAAATTACGTTAGGAGATTTTCTGTTAAATTTTATATGGTCAATATAGGTACCTACTTTGTCTTGCATAGGCCGATTCATCTGTGTCTTTTCTGGTATCTAGTAATAAGTATCTTTGTCTGTTTGCTTGTGTTACATAATTCTTTTTGTAAAGCTCGTACACAATTCTTCTCAGAAATATACTCACTTGTGAATTATGTGAATTGTGAATCATGAGTCTTAGCTATGAATGGCAGATTAATGACATGACAATACTCTGTGTTCGCACGAAAACTAAGTATAATGGCAAATTCTGTCTTGCGAATACTAAAAGTGATTCTTCAACACAAAGTCCATGACTCTGTACAACAACCGTCTACTATTCTTAGATCTAAAGCAAATTCACATTTACAATTATTTAAATTAATTAAAAACACTTTCTCTATTTACTTTATCACAAATAGGAATAAAACAGTCAAGTACTATTTTTACAGAGAAAGATAAGAAGAGATTAAAGATATTCGGCAATAAAATCCAATAACGTTTTATGGTTACGTTTTATGACAATAGGTTTTAATATTTTCATATATTATCTGTCTATTTTCGCTCGCTTCCGAATGCGTTCGGAAAGCGTTTCACTTCCAACTGCTACTATTGTCTGGAGACATCAGAGATTATTTCAATTGACTATCCATGCAAAATGTGTACACTAGGTGCAACTAAGGAAGTTTTCACTTAAAAATTATTCATGAATCGATTGGACTCGACGAGCGGAAATGCTTGTTATATGGTCTATAGTCTATAATATCTCTATATCATGAGCAAATAAAATAGAATAATAGAAATATTTTAAATGATGAATCATTTAAAAGTTATTTGTGTCCAGTGCTTTGTAGGGGTACGATCAAATTTGGCCCGAAACTGTACACCATTCTTAATTATATTAAATGGAAGAATCTGGGCAGAGGAGGAGCCTCTAAATTCTTCGTACCTTCTATACAAATAATCTATCCTCTCTGTATATTTAGTATTTTTCTACATATTTAAAGTTAAACATAACGCTTCACAATTATTTTTATTTTATCTGTAGCATTTAGGAGTTATTGATGTCAGTATTTTTGTTGCAGGATTTATTATGTCAATCAAATTAGTTGTTGTTATTTTTAGGTATACCTAATACCCATCCTGACTTCTACCAGGTATGATAAAGCTATGACAAATACACTATTCTATTCTCGAAATTTCATCTTTTATATTTTTAAATGTATGCTAGTGAAAATTGTCTTAGCCTGTTGAGTTTTCATGAATGTTGCGTTTTCTAAAGAAAAGGATTTCGCCAAAGTAAATCCGTGAAAGGGATCCTCCGCCAGATTAAAAAAAATATATTTAGCACTTGCTCATGATAAAATCAGCGTCAATATTTGTATAAATTTCGATTTCGACTGATGTTAGTTCTTACCATCTTTATCTTATATTTTTCATTACGTTTTTAAGCGGAGATCTGAGTATTTGTACGTACGTACACTATATACCGGGTTATTCAGATTTGATGCTCATTATTGGAATCTCGTAAACCGTAAAAGATACGAGGAAGGTTAAATTGGGACAAAGTTGAAAAATGTAATGGGGATTAATATGCCACAAGGAAATTTGAAATATCATTTTCCGTTTTTGAGAATTTAAAAAAATCACATTTTGTTATTTCTTTAATGACTGTTGTTATGCATCGAATTGAAAAACCAAAAACCTTTCTCCATAGCAACTTTTTCTGTTGCATCCAGTTGTGCTGACCAACTTTTGGTACGTTTCGTCACTTTACAAGCACCAACAACTCAAAAAAATAAAATACGGACCAGGATTTTGAAATTGATTTTCTGATTGCTATTTGTCTCCATAACATACTGGATGAAACAGAAAAGTTGCTATGGAGAAAGGCTTTAGGTTTTTCAATTCGTTGCATACCAACTAAGTTATTAAAGAAATAACAAAATGTGAAAATTTGTTTTTTTTTAATTCCCAAAAACAGAAATTTCAAATTTCTTTATGGCATATTAATCCCCATTACATTTCGCAACTGTGCCTCAATTTAACCTTCTTCGTATTCTTACGGTTTACGAGATCCCAATGGTGAGCATAGAATCTGAATAACCCGGTATATACTTATATTTAGTTGCTAGATCTATGAAAAAGAGTCGAGATATGGCTGGAACCATCGAGGCGTTGGTGGCAATGATTTTGAAGGATAAAAACGCAATGGATGTTGAAACAAATCTCTATAATATCACCGTCTCGCCTCTACAGGGTTATTTACGATGAGTGGGTTATTAGAAGTATTTATATTTTATTCTATACTTTTTGAGATATTTTTATGAATATTGCGCTAATGTGGACCGTGTCTTATAAAATAATAAAATCTATTGCGATGGACTGTCGATAATATTTTTTCTTACAAGTTGTAACAAAGTATGAGTCCTATGATTCGGCTAAATGTGCCTACAATGTGTTCAAAAAATTGGGCCGTACTTGGGCAAATTTAACATCAAAAATCGATAATTTCGAATGGAACACACTTTCTCTTATGTTGTTATCGTGTTAAGGTCTTCTCACTCTATCGATAAATATTATCATTTCCTATACCTAACTTGTAAGGTGTTTGATTAATATGAGAAAATGGGAATAAATAACGAACATTCCATTACATATTAATATTCATTTGATACATTTTATCACATCCTATATTTAACTAAATCCAAAGTTTTACAGGAATCAGTCCACATTCATATTTTTTTCTCGGAATCTTGTTCAATATAGTACAGAACTATAAATCAAAGAAGAAGAAGAAATTTATTAAATTTTAAAAATACAATAACGATGTGTGAGACCGACATTGCCGATATCACAATCAATTTGTTTAGGTAGGTACATCAATATTCATGTTACAAATACAATACAAATTTAAAATATGCTACAAAATGCATATAAATAAAACAGACATTCACATATACAATTACATTATGGTCTGAGTAACAATACAATTAATACAGAAATGTTATATTTACTTAAGTATTTTTCATATCCAAGCATGTGTGAATCATTGATGTTATACATAGAATTTTTGACAAGAGACTGTTTTAGGATATGTTTTATTTTTTTGTATAAAAGGTCTTCCAATCCAAAGTTTCAAGGGCAAAAAGTCTGTCTGCTTCATGGTTATTTTATAGTTCACTTGTGGTAAGCTGAACAGGTTCTTGTTTCTGGTATCATAATTGTGGATTTGAGATCCCATTGTAATTCTGTGTTTGTTATTGTATACCTACCTATAGGATTGCCTCAATTATATATAAGCATGGTAGTGTTGAAACGTTTAGCTCAATGAAAATTGACTTTGCATGTTCTCTTGGTCCCACGTTTGCAATAATTCGAATAATTTTTTGAGAAATCAATAGCTCAAAGCACCCCGTGCTAGTTTCCCATAGTAGAATCCCATAGGTTAAACTGACTTCAGTAGTTTTAATATCTCCTTCAAGTTTCTCAGTAGAAAGTGACTCTTAGATGACTTATCGTTCAGCTCCCTAGTGTGTAAGTTCCAGTTTAGTTCTGCATCTATAGTAAAGCCAATAATTTTACTTCTGTTTCATCATTATAATGCTCCTTTTGTTTTGTAAATGAAATGCTTTTAGTCTTATTTTTATTCAGAGAAAGGGCATTTGAGTTAAAATGCAGTTCTCCTTTCGAAAGTGTTTCTCCCGATATCCTGTCGCTTTCTTCTAGGTATATACTTTGAATTAAAATAGTTGAATCATCAGCATACATAAAAACGTTTGCGGTATCCATAAATTTGGGTAAATCGTTGATATAGATTATATCAGTTTAAAAAAACTTAGTATGAAATCCGATATCCCCAATTTGCAGATCTTGCAGTTTATTGAATATAAATTATAATATAAATATAGATCCAGCTTATGTATAAATTAAGCTATGTATGCTGAAAATTGAGGTTTGTGAATGAGCTTTGAAATATTCCACATTTGTTCTCTTACCTTATTTTCATTGACAGTATTGAGATTTCGCGTCCTTGCTTAGAAGTTCACAAGGAAAAAATATTAATTCTTTCTTAATCTTATCGTCTATTTCTAAGATTTATCCTTTCCTATAAAATGTAAAAAATCTTATCATCTGTAATATATCACATTAAAAGATATACATTTTATTTTATACAGCCGTTTTCGTACACATTTTAGCTAAAATCAAAATATGTCGAAAATTAGGGATAGAAATGCCATATAGAGAATCCTTATATAAGTTGCCTCAAAAAAATTTTGTTATTCCATTTGAAATAAGAAAGCTAGTATATAGGTACCTACTTCTGAAATAACCGGAAGTGACTATAAGTTGTCATTGTTTTAGTTAGATATAGCCTTCTTATACAGCCCCTATTGCAAATTTTCAGAACTAAAAGTTTTCTCAATAATTCTAATTGGCCACTCACCGTGAATAATGCTGTATTTTGTACGTGAAACTAGCAGTCAGTTCCGTTCTGTCAGAGTAGTTGAATTTATATTGTAAATAGTTTTATATAAATATTCGTGGATACAATTTATATATAGTAGAGCACATAAGTTGGATATACCAGAATGACCAGTTATTTATATCCATCTATGATCACAAACTTAATTTCACAATTTATATAGCTAAAACTATTTACAATTTGTATATGTAATTACTGAGTTGTTAACTCTACGTTTTAATTTATCAAACAATAATAATTACTGTAACGTCATACATTATTTGTTGTATTTTCATAATCATAGCCGTTATACACTGTTGAATTTAATTATTATTATCAGAAAACCCTTTATAAAAGAGTCTAGATTAGCCAAGTACATATACAGGGTGGTCCGAAATATAATGGAGAAACTTTAACAGAACTTTAAAATTTGTCTCTTCAGTGTTTTCGTTAAAGGAACCGTTTTCGAGAAAAAAAATTGTTTCCATGTGCACCTAAGGAGGTTTGCCATTTAAATTAAGATAATTAGCGCTAATTCAATTCGTTTTTAGTTACATAAAATTTCCAGAAATTATAATAATTGATTATTTTTATTAGAAAAACATTACAAAACAATTCCAGAAATTACTGTTTCTTAAATTAAGGACTAATTAATACCAACTACTAACAACTAAAAATAAATACTAATAAAAACATTAATAAACTATAGGAGCTGCTTGAAATGCATACCATTTGCTTCTATGCATTTATGGCATCTTTTGTTTACCAAATTCACTGCTGCTCTGATTTGATGTTGTATATTTTGAAAAGACTGACAAGTATTTTAAATTATAACCAGAAAATCTTCCCTTGTATCTACTGGAGTAGAATAAACTTCCCACCCAGACATTCACGCTAAACTCGGTCTGAAACGAACGAGGCCTAATTTTGTGTGGATTTTCATGCGACCACATGTGGAAATTATGAAAATTTACCACAAATCTTTTGGAAAAAGCGTCTTCATTGGTCCCTATAATTTTATTTAAAAATCTATTGTCTGCACCAACTGACCTTAGAAACCAGTTGGAAAAGTTTATTCGTCTTGAACCATCTTATGGCAATAAATGTTGAACTAGCTGCAAATGATATGATGAGGTTTCCTTCCATCTTTACGAAGTATACACAAAACTTTGATTTTGGATACAATCGATTATTTTCATGAAAAGGGTCAAAATTACGTTCCGTTGCCTCTCATTTATTTCATATTTGTTTCTTGGATTCCGATTCAATCTGCATTCCTTAAACTGGCGATGAACCTGTACAAAAACTTTGGCAGTTGGACGTCTTCTATTGGGATACCTTCTTCCATACTCTTTTGAAGCTTCTGCAGTGTTTCCGTTGCAAAAACCGTAAATGAAGTGAATTTCGGCATACTCAGTATTTTTAAAAAATATTCAGCATTTTCACTTAGTAATGAAGACGCACTAATGAATACTTGCATTGTTTTTTCAGAATTTTGACACAAACATCAAAATTTTGAAACAAAGTGTAAATCATGGTCAACAGTTCAATGCGACGTAAATGCATTGCTAATGGTATGCATTTCGAATAGCTCCTGTTATGTATTAATGTTTTCAATAATATCTGGTAATTATAATTTATTCTTAGTTGTTGGTATTAATTATTAATAAATTTAAAAGATATTATTCTAGTTTCTCGAAATGTTATGTAAATAAAAACGAATTGAAATAGCGCGAATGACCTTAATTAAATTTTAATTGTAAACCTCAGATATTAGTAGCACCTGTCATTTTTGTTTAGAATTGATCAGGATATCTAAATTTATTAACATAATTGCGATAAACCATTGACATATTTTTTTTATTATTTAAATTAATTAAAACGGTCTCACGAACGCCATTAGTAAAACAAAAACAAGTTTATCATGCAATAAATTTCTTTTTGAGTGGCAATAATAACTACTAAGTTTGAAAGCAAAATCTAGGGAAAAAATTTAAATAAGAAAAACGATTTTTTTCGCAATATTCCAACACCCCGTATCTCAAAAACGAAGCGTTTTTGGAGGCTCTATGAGATAAGTTTTCTATCAAATTGACTTTCATGAAATAAAAATTATTGCATATGCGAATTATTACTCTTATAAGTAAATATTACATTACGCTTTTGATTCAGCAATATTAATAAACTGCCAATATTATAAAGTATTCGTCTCAGATTTTTGCGTGGAAAGAACAGTTTGATTAAGTATGTATGAATAATATTCCTCGAAGCCAATTTGCCAAGATAAAATTACTCGTCTTATTTCTAACGATGGTGGGTAAATTGGATCAAAGAGATGTGGGAAGAATATTGGCTTGGAACTTTGAGTTACCCTTAAATTAATTTTCATATCTACAGGGGAAATAAATCAAATCTGAGAGACTTGAGAAGTAGGGTCTATAGTAGGTTAACTTTGATGATATTGAGGAAAATATATTTACAGTATTGTAATAAAATATTGTTGATGTGGATATCGAGTTTCTACAATTATAATAACAAGGATAAATCTAATTCAAAGAGGAAGTATTATTTTTCTTTTATCAATTTTCGCATTTTATTCACCCGTGAATGTTTAGGATTGCTAAGTGACGATGCTACTTATGTCGTGAACGACGAAGCTGTCGTGTCGGATATACCATATGCCATTTTATTAGTAACCCTGTGATCCAAGATTCTCGTCAGGAGAGTTAATTGCACGCTAGTAATTAATTCAGACATTGATGATGCCTCAGTATAGGCTTCAACTCCATGTCTTCATTTTACGGTTCAAATAACTCTGATATAATATATCTCCAGTGAATTTTCATAAGAAAATAAAAAAGGAAAAATGACCTACATATCATAGACTTGATTCTATAATTTACAATGAAGGGCAAATGTATCGAAGAACTTCCTTAAAAAATGAGATATAATCTAAACATATAATAAAACAGTAGAACCCGCACGATTATCAACTTGCAACTGCATCTCGATTGTCGAGAATCACTGCTCTCAGGTGTCGATTTTGGTAACACGTGACTGCGAAGGCAATGATGTTGCAACTGAAGACAATGTTGCCCCTACCAGAGAGCTATAATTATATAGAATTCATATTAGCAATTAGCGGCTGCATAGCAAGCAACCGCTTTACGTAAGAAGATTTTTCCTTACTAGCAACCAGTTTCCAACCACAATGCGATCACAATGCAATGCAAGAGCAATGGTTCGCCTAGTTGTAACATAATAAGCGTTCCAGTATTTATTTACAAAGAAGGTATGCATAAATTATGGAGTGAGGACTCTAAGACAAAAGTAACAAGACGATGTTTAATTTTTTTCTGTTTGTTTGCTAGCAGTCATCTCGGAAATCACTGAACGTTTTTTTGCGGTTAGGTTAGGTACATAAAGCTTGCTTTGGAGCAGAATATGGGCTTCAAATCATTTGAATCACATAGCAGCAGAAAAGTAAGTTAAGTTAAGTATATATAAGGTAATCTAACTTATTTCCTATTTTCTATCAATTTTAAGATTACCTGATATAAAATCCCATAGATATTTATTCTCCAAAATTAAGGATTAATGTACATATTCGTATCTTTGTTTCAGAGTGGCTTAAATGGGAAAAAAATAATTTGGAGGGAAACGCAATATCCTTTGCAAAGATAATAAAGGCCTTATGTTTTTTCTAATAATTTTGGAAATTTTAAAAGTCGCTTATATATATATTTTTTTTCATACTGCTTGTATGAACATTTTGCCAATTAAAAAGTGGCGATGATAGCTTCCAGGAGCGATTTCTGTGATCACGGGGGCAGAGCAAGAGGAAGGAAAGGAACGAACATTGTATTTGCCGTTTTAACTACTCTTGTAATTCTTGCCCCATTCTGTACAATATAGTTTGAAGGACTGAAGGAACGATGGCCTTTGGAAAAGTGAGCCTAATGGTCCAAGTGAAAAATTAATTGAGTCATTCAATGGAAGATATTGAGTAAATTATTATTTTATTTTAATTATATTTATTTTATTTTAAAATGATTTGTGATGAATCGGTGATATATGAATATCTGAATTGATCCCCAAAGAAACAATAAATAATATACATAAATGTTAGGGTATCGATTTTTATGATATAGAAATATACATAGCCATCGGGATTGTAACCACTTTATGCACTTATGCCCATTCAAATCATCAACACTTCTTCAGTCTATCGCACTATATCTTGTATTTAATAGGTTAGGGTGGTTAGATTCTGTCATTTTCTTCCATTATTTCCTATTAATTATTTTCTTCTTCCAATAATTTCCATTATTTCGAGATATTCTATTATTTGGTCTTCTCATCTTAGTTAATGGCACAGGATAGTTGTTCTTTATTCTGTGGTTCTGGTCTTCCTCTCATTCAAATTTTTGTTTTAAATTTTGTTAGCATGTATTGACTGTCATTCATTTTTTACTCCAAATATCTTGCATATTATTTTTCTTTCGTATATTTCATGTTTTCCTTTCCATCTCTGTTCTTTTATTATCACTGAATATTTTCTCTGAATGATGTAAACAAAAAAGTTGAAATATGATACATATAGCTACATAGATAAATTACACAATCATGAGCGAATAACAGAAATCAATCCATTTTCATTTTTGGGGCATATTAAATGTTTAAAGGAATAATTTCTTCAAGTCTGACATATTGAATGTGTTATACAAATATTTTCGTTTTAAAAATTTCAGAATAATGCTAAAGTTGCTGTCAGCAAATGGTAAAATTGTTATTGACAGAAACAAGTTAGCAGGCTGGTTTTGGGAACCTATTATGATAACATTATTTTCACCGTTTATTTGCGAATATCTAAATATGGAATAATTATAATAAACTAAAATAAAAAAATCGCACCCATTGCTCTAAAGATATAGTTACTTGCCATAAGGACAATAATAGTTTCTTGACAATTCTTTTACCAAAAATATTCCGTCTAACGCTTCCCAGCACAAGCTGTGATTAAGTTTTATTCTCAAATATACATATATGTGTATACGTATACGTTACCGGCCTTAATATTCCGCAAGTTTGCGGCCTGCAAGACAAGCAAGCTACTTTGGCATGAAATGAAGTAATATTTCTCTAGAGGTGTCTGGTTATAATTCTGTATGGGGCCTGAGCATTGGCGAACCGGCAAGGCGATCAGACTGCAATTTCGCGCCATGGTCAGCATCCAGGTAATGGTTTGCTCCGAACGATGAATACTGATAAGATATATATTTATGATGCGGAAATGAAAAATAACTAACCGAATTAAAGGCGTGGAATCGCATCAGAGATGAGCATGATGGAAAATTGAATTTCTCAACAGCCAATAATTTCGCTAAGTCGTATTAGTCCCGCTGGAATATCAAGAGAATTGCTAGAAAAGCAATAAATTTGCGAGAAGATGTTGACTGTACCATAAACACGGCCGGGGTTGTTGGGCGTGATAACGTCTACGATCTACTTCATCATTATTGAATACCTGAATACTATTTTCTTGTAAAATAATAGATTTTTTCTTATTACCTATGTTCTGTTTATGACAAGTTTCGTTTATTATAAAATGTTATTGTAATTTTCAATATATAAAGGATTTCCCGAAAGGACCGGGTATTTCAGCAACTGCTTGACATAAAGTTACGAAATTTGGTATTACAGGTGTTATTAGTATTGCCGGATCTAAACATAATATTTGCAACATTGCCAGATTTATAGTTTTTCCTATGGAGCCCTCATCTTTATTTTTTTTAATGTATTGCTATGTTTGATGCGATAATATTCGATTTCTCGTGTGCAAATTAACATGATAATATCACATTTTAAATTCCCTTATTTTTGTTAATATTGCAATTCAACATTTCATTAAAAAATATCACAAAATCTCAATATCTCGAGAAATTCTGGCGATATGACAATGAAAATTAATTTATTAGAAATTTGTTGGCAAGTCTGATCTAAAAATACCATTTGCAACGTTGTCAAATTTACAAGTTGTTTCCACTAAATCTTTCTAAGTATTTATTTAAACTCCCTTTATAAATTTTGCACCATTTATTTCATCCTATAAAAATATATTTTCTTAACTGAAACTAATCAAACCCTATCGAATATCGTCATAACTAATAAAAAAAACACACAGAAAACTATATTGTAGGTAGTACAAACATTTAAATAGATCTATGTGGATTTGATATAGAAAAACAAACATTGTTTTCTTACAAAAACTAGAGCAGACTAGTTGTGCACTGAAAAATTTAAAATAATATTAATTCGGCTAGCGCTGGTAATTTTAAAGTGGTGCAGTTGTGAGGAAATGGTACCAGCACCAGTAAAATTAAGATTATTTTGAATTTTTCGATGCATCAACAATAAAGATGGTCCTAGTTTTTGTAAGAAAATTTTATATCACATTTCTTAGCGTTATAATCATCAAAATGGTTGAAAGTTCGCTTATATTCAGACATATCAATACATATCGATAAAACACATACATATTTCAGCAATTACTATCGCTGTAACTCGTACTTCGTATTTTTTAAATGTCCAATACCTACATATGTTGCCGTATATGGTATCTTCTTTAATTTTGCCGTCTCATATTTCCAATTGTAGAAAAAATGCTCCTACACCCCCTTTGGGGTCAATTTTCGGGGAGAAAGAACTATTAAGCCACTATTTCTCAGCACTCCTTTTTGAAATGAAAATAAACCCCATAGTCGAATTGTATACCTTCTCCGTTTGGGAAGTCGATTACAAAAACAAACAAAAAATAAGTAACTGTTTTTTAGAGATAATTTTCACTTTGAATGGTAACGAGAAAAAGAAGTTTCCGAAAAAGTGACAAAAGTTTTCAAAAAGACTTTTTATATAGGTATATTAATATTTTCATAAAGTAGCTATTAAATCTAACTGGCTTATACCCGGTAATTCTTGGACGGGTACTTCAGAACTCTACTTATTTAATTAACAGTTTTCTTATAACAACACTCTGACAAAAAATCTTGAAAGAAAATCATGCATCTCTGTAATGACGTCCCTAAAACTAGCAGAACTAAGTGAGCAGAATCCAAAATGCATATTTGGTGCTTGTAGCGCACATTGAACATTAAAACACTATTTAGTTTACAATAAATTTAAAAAACACGAATCAATAAAATAAATTATACATAATGAAAATAACTTAAAAGAAACTAGGAGTCTTCTATACCTGATAATCATCTCTTGGTACCAATTTCAAAATCTCTATGATTCTTACATTATTTATTGTTATTCTAAGTCGGTCCTAATATTTTTTGAAATAATAATTATTTACAAAAATCTGGACCGACTTTATTAGTTGTTGCACTGAAAAATACAAAATAATATTAATTCTATTAGTGCTAATAATTTTGAAGTTGTGCCGTTGTAGTTTGTTGTTGTCGGCATCAACTCCAAAAGTACCAGCACCAATAGAATTAATATCTATTATTTTCTATTTTTCAGTGCAACAACTAATAAAGTCGCTCCGATTTTTTTGTAAAAAATATTTATTAAGAATTAATGTTTCTGAAATGAGTGAAATACATTACCTTCTCAGAGCCCTTTGATCTTTCGAGAAAATTTCAGGTAACAATGCTTTAAGAAATTAAATGTTCTACAAAATCTAATAAAACAAGTTTTGAAATATATATTTTTCTCTAGTATTCAAAGGGATTAGCTTTATGAAACCTTGAAAATTTAAATACGGGACAATATATGAATGTTGCTCTTTCAAATGAAAGAAAAAATCATCAAAATTGGTGCAGATTTGCTATTTTACTATGTTAGGTACATAAAAAAATCGTTCTGTCTAATAATTGTAAACCTTTATTTGGGACCTCAGACAAAAATGCAGCGATTGTCAAGTGTTTAAATAGAAATGATTATCAAAGCGACAGAAAAGCATTTTTCAGAACACTGCAAAAATAATCCTTCCTCAGTTATCGGCAATCACGACTTGATAAATCGTGAACGTAATCGTATTGAAAATCTTACAATAATACGTAATGTCAACGGCTATTCGAAACTGATTTTTCCTTAACAATTAGAAATTCGCTATAATAAATAAATTCTAAATGATATAGACTTTCCACGTATTTAAACATATCTGCTCTGATTCATTAACTTGACAACTATCATTTACTCACTTCCGTCCATAATATAATAAAGCTTTTTATATTTCTTAATATTTTTCACTCATCAAGACCCATTTCATAAGCAGAACGTATGATTCGAAATGCGTTGTAATTTCTCTACTATGGTAAGCCAAAATAAATCCAATAATACCAAATATTTTAATCAATTCAAATGCAATTACTTTTACGTATCAATACTTATAATGGTTAAAATTTTCTCGTTGACCTTAATTTTTAATGCCACAATTCGTTCGTTTACTGGCCGGACTTTCTCTTTATGTTTCTCTTTAAGTAAAAATTATTATTATTATTATTATTTCTTATATTATATTAAACTATCCATATTTAAATAATATTTTATGTCACCTCTTAACTATTTTTTATATATTCAAAAAACTATATCTTTGTTGATTATATCAACACTAACCTACAAAAAATTACCACCAGACATACCAACATGAAGAAATAAAATAGTTTTACAGGGAACAATTTCGTAATAGTCCAGCTTCGTTGTACATACCAACACCAGTAGAATTAATATTATTTTGTATTTTTCAGTGAACCAACTAATAAATTCATAAGAGAAGCAATAATTGTCTTCAAATCGATTATTAAGGCTACATAAAAGAATTAATAATACAAAAATTGATATTTGATGCTTAAATTCAAGTATGGACATAACATTTTTTTAACAGCGAAACACCCTAGCTAAAGAAACAAGCGTAATTATATTGATGGTTCAATGTCATAGATATTTTTTTTCGAAGATCTGCTATTGTTGAATTTTATTGAGTTTTAACGTTTCTGAAATATTTATTATTTGCCATACCCCTTCAATTTTATTTTCAAAGTATGTCTGTAAAGATTTTGTGGTTCTCTTGAATAAAAGCTCTATAAGCTGTTAAGACTCTGAGGGATCGGTTTGTATAGCAGTTTAGTGGTCAATTAATCCTCTTGTGTCGCCGAATAGAAGTGCTCCTTCGATAACGTACAGAAACAGGATTTAAGGGCTTCATCTTCCTCATTCAGCATTGGATGTTGCCGTGCCAGTCTTCCTGGTCATTATAACCCCAGTGGAGCTTAATACCAATAGTAGCATAATGCTTCCAGCCTTGCCAAAGAGAGAGCAAGCAGGAACTAAGTAGGGTCCGTTTGATGATGGTGGCACACTGATTTTCACGGAAGATTTAGTCTCGTCCTAGGAAATTTCTGGGAAACAATCCTGACAAGACGTGACAGGAGATGCTCGATATATTTCTGTACTTTGTGCTGTGTAGAGGAAGTTTCTAGAATTATGATATAGAAAATTAAAATTGGCGATTCACAAATTAAATTTGCTATCTGCGAATAATAATCTAAAACTATCAATAGAAAAAGACGATGTCATCATCAAAAAAAATAACTGGTGATCTCACATGAGAGGATTTATCACATTTCAGATAATTAGGATATGATATCACTATCTATAAAGAAGATAAATACCTGTATCTCAAAGAAAATAAACTATCAATGAATTTGTGGAACAATCAGGAGAACACTTAAAGGAAATACCTGAAGAGAAACAGAAATAAACGTTGACAAAGTTTTGGCAGTTTACACACTATTAGGTATATATGCATCGGAAATTTGGGTACCTAGAAAGCAAGACTGCAGGCAACCGAAAACATCAGAAATCATGTTTTTGAGATCTGTGGAAAAACTAAAAGTACAACCAATAACAGAATTAGCAACATACTACAAGAACAAACGAAAAGAGCTTGTGATGCGGATGCATAATAATAATAATAATAATAATAATAATAATAATAATAATAATAATAATAATAATAATAATAATAATAATAATAATAATAATAATAATAATAATAATAATAATAATAATAATAATAATAATAACAATAAAATATATAATTACAAACCCGCAGGACATAAAAGAGTCGCCAGACCGAGAATAAGATGGTAACGCCAGAACAGCTAAGCTACTTAATCCTGGAACGACAAAATTAATAAGACAATTGTCACAATACCTGTTGACTAATTCAAAAAAATGAAGAAAAATAAATTATATTTTTTCTATTCAGACGGCTTTCCTACCGCTTTCATGCAAATTCCACGGAATACTATAATCTAGAAAATATGAAAGGTTAAAGACAGGCTAAAGTCTTGGGTGTCCCATTTTTAAAAAGGGTAGCCTTGACAGAATTGACAGTTATCGTGCAATATCTCTTCTCTCTGCTTTCTCCAAGGTATATGAAAAAGTTTTTAATAAAAGGCTCATTTGTTTTCTCAATTATAAAAAAAGTGTTGCCTAAAGAACAGTTTGGATTTCGTAGTGGCTGTTCCACTCAAGATGCTATTGTCACTGCAATCAATTCAATTTATCTAACTCTTGAAGCAAGACAATCTGCGCAGGGCCTATTATTTGATTGTAGCAGAGCTTTTGATCTTGTAGATCATTGCATTCTAGCTATCAAGCTATGGGATTAGGTGCGTCGTGCTCGAATTGATCCTCTCGTATTTGAATCACAGACCTCAGCGAGTGATCATTAGGGCTGATGGAAATGAATACATCTCTTACTATCGTATGCTTGAAAGGGGCGTGCCACAGAGAAGTTTTCGAGGTCCCTCCTTGTTTATTGCTTATATTGCTGATTCTCTCAGGGTTATCAGATCTGGTACCTCTGTTTTGTTGCAGATGACATGTCAACTATGTTGTCTGCGAATAGTTTTAATGAATTAAGACCCCTGGCTGTAGAATAAGTTCGCCAAGCCTTTAAATATAGTAACCAAAATAATTTAGTTTTAAACTTGTCAAAAACAGTAATGTTGCATTTTACTTTAAGGGAATTCAATCAAACTGTATATTTGAGGGAGAACGGCTGTACTATTCAGCAAGTTAATACAACTAAATTTTTAGGTGTTTACATTGACAGCCAAATGAGCTGGTCATATCATGAAGATCAGGTTCTAAAGAAGCTTGCTTTCCATTCCTTTGTTCTTTGGAAGCTTAAGTATTCAGTGGAAAGAAGAACTCTGTTATCTTAATACTATGCTCATGTTTACTCAATGCTCTCTTATGCTATAGTAGTTTGGGGAAACAGTAGGAGAATGGGTGAAGTGCTGATAGCTCAGAAAAAAAATCATTAGGACTATTCTATTTAAATCTTCTCGACATTCAAGTCATTACCTTTTCAAACTTCTGGATCTGCTAACTGTTACGTCTTTTTATATATTTCAAACAGCTGCATATGTTAAAAAGCATTTTAAAAATTATGCTACAGTTGGTGACATGCCTCATAATTATCCATTAAGAAATACCAACATGCTTAAACTTCAACCCTAGAGATTATCTTTTACTAATAATAGTTCCCTAAATATGCCTTTTAGAATCTTCAATCAGTTACCCAATGAATTAAAAAAAACAAGAATCAATCACTCATTTTAAAACAGACCTAAAGAAATTGCTAGTAGATTGATCCATATCTAATATTGAGGAAATTTTCTCGCAACTTTTGTAAATTTTGTAATGTACTTTTTTTGTCTTACTGACTTTTATTTAATGTAGGTATGTTTGTATTTTATTTTACCCTAGCTAGGTTAGTTGTTTCTAGATTATGATATTTTATATATCATTACTATTTTTGTTTAATGAACTGACGAATCCATGCTGCTATATTGTGTCTTTATGAAGAATAATAAATAAATAAATAAACATACCAATGGCTGAAAATATATGGTCTCAGTAATGTCTGTATTCTGGATAAACAAATCGAGTTATGTCAAAATTGAGTATGGCCATTGTTGTATTGGCTTGAGGGTCGTAGCAATGTTATGTGAGTGGAGACACCAAATTTTTAGTATATACATAAATTCATGTGTGTTTCAGTCCAGAGAGCTAGTGCATTTCGTTTGCACATAATTATTACGTAGGCAGTGACACATTGAATGAAGTTATCGAACCTCAATTTGTTTTCCCATTAATATGCTAAACATAATTACGAGTTCAAACCGATAGGGATTTAATCTCACTTCATATACATACATATACTGCTAATATATACATGTATACTGGGACTAAGCACAATTGTAATATGATCTTACTTTTTATCTGCAGTTTATGAGCACTGTGATATATTCGATTAAATGAATTGGAAAAGTTTTAATTGTCTTTCTTGGTTGATTCAAACTTTTGATATATCCCAACTGGTTTGATCTCATGCTTTCATGAAATAAAATAAGTTTGTTAGATTTTCACTTAATATTAAACCATGAGATTTTGATATAAAATTAGTCAAATACTACGCAGAGTATAGATAAAATAGACTGGTCATAAGAATATTTCCATGGAAAACTGTCTTCAAGATTCGTTAATATTTATTATGATTGAGGGCATAACTTAAAGGTTGCTGCCGCCAGGCTACGTTTTTTGACTGGCGAACCCAAACACAGGAGGTATACAATTAAAAAAATCGACTGTCTGCTTTTTTTTATTTTGTGCGCGTGCTGTATATAGTAAGCGTACTCCAATGTTGATGATTTTTTAATTCGTTTGAAAGAGGAAATTTGAGCTAAGGTCTCATATTTATAAAACCTCCTATCCGATATCTCCTTTCTCTAAAAACCCTCCCGAGGTGGACGGGCCACTTTCTCTCGAAAATCAAAAATCTGAGAGCACATAATCAAGGATAAGAAACGTTTAAATTGAACATTTTTTCAGAAGAGTTACGGTTTTCGAGTTACAGCAATGTTAAAATCTGAAATATGTGTGTTTTCGCTAAGTGGAGGGGGTAATTTCATTCGGAAATTGAAAATCTGATACGGCCAAATTGCCGACCATATTATTTATAGCAACATTTAAATTGAATATGTTTTCCATAGTGTTACGGCTTTCGAGTTAAAACTGTGTTAAGTCTAAAATAAATAATAGTTTAAAAACTAAAAAACACGCTTTAATAGCAAACCAAACGAAATTTTTCAAAATAATTTCATTAACACTTCATATAAGCGTAGAGCGACTAATAAAAGATATCATTTTAATGTAAAAAATCGTGGGGTGCTTGATGTCCATTGATGTAAGTATTCTATGTAGATAGATACTGATATAATAAAGTCATTATAAAATTATCTTAGAAAGCACCCCTTCTTTTTTACATTAAAATGATATATTTTATTAATCACTCTACCCTTATATGAAGTGTCTTCATTTTTTTCTTTGGTTTGCTATTAAAGTGTGTTTTTTCGTTTTTAAAACTATTATTTATTTTCTAATTTTTATTTCGGCATGCTATTAAAGAGAGATTTTTCAGTATTTTATTTGAGTTTTTTAAACTATTATTTATTTTGCTTTAGAAATCAAATAAGCGTTTTGAGACTTGTACTTATAAATTTTCTAAACTTTTTCACACGCCCACTCACTCTTAAACGACATCACAAAACCTTCCAACCCACATATAGATAGAAAGTTCCACGAATATTCAACCAGAAATCAAAAATACCCATAGGTAGGGAACCTTCCACCAAATAGTCCCACTCACTCTTAAACTCCATCGCAAATCCTCCAACACACATGTATATCGAAAAGGCCACAACAATAGAGCCCAGATATATAGGTATGGCAACCCCCTCAAGGAGTCTCACTCGCACATACACATCAAATTATGGTATTGTCATCGGTCCTTTAGAAGTATGCAAAGTTTCAAGTCGATCCGATGTTTTTAAGTGAAAATCGTGTCCAAAGATTCTGTTACTTACATACATACATACATACATACCAAGCTAATAAAAATAATTAATAGAGTGTTTTTGGTCACTTTGAACGTCAATTTCGTTATAGTTGTGGTTATTTTTGTAATTGTACATAGAATTAGTACTCCTAGAATGCTAATAGAGTGAGAGGTCCCTCACGAAGAAAGGGAAACAGTAATAGGGTTTCGGATGATATACGCTTGCGTTCTTAAGACCAGTGTTGTCAAACTTGAAGAAATTTCCCGTTTTGGAAGATTTTGGAATAGAAACGAGAAAGTAGATACTTACCTTTAAGTATTATTTTGTGATTTATATATTATCAAAAACAAATTTATCATGCTTTAAATAACTATTAAAAAAACAATATATTTTTAAAAAAAATTAAAAGTACCTATACTAAAACATTTTGTAATTTGTTCCTTAGACTAGACAATAATGCCATGCCAATCTTATTGTTGGAATTGATGGTTATTGACCGACTTCAAAAAAAGGAGAAGGTATACAATTCGGTTGTAAGATTGCTTTTTTTATGGCTGTTCGCGCGTTTTGCATAAACGTACTCCGATTTAGACGATTTTTGTTTCATTTGAAAGAGGAGAGTTGGGAAATGGTCCCATATTGAGAAAAATCAAATCCAAAATCTCCTTCCCTCCAAAAACCGTCCCCAAAGGGGGTGGAGGGGGCAATTTTTCTCGAAAATTGAAAATCCGAGACGACAGAATTAATGAAAATTCCATATCCGGAAATGTTTAAATTGGACATTTTAAAAAATAATCATACGTTTCCAAGCTACAGTCTGAAATATGTATATGTATATGTAATAGCTATGTAGAAGGAGTAAATTTTTCCGAAAATCGAAAATTCGAGATTTGAAAATTAGAAAGGCGACCATATCCGGAAACATTTAAATTGAACATTTTTTCAAAAGAGTCACGGTTTCCGAGTTTCGCAATGGTAATGTCTGAAATATGTGATATGCGCATTTCCGCTATGTACAAGCTAAACCTACCTATATCTTTTTGGGTATTAGTGAACGTTCAACAATTTCCATGACTAATGTTACACTCAAAAATGTGAAATATTTTTTTTTTTACAAAAAATTGGACCGACTTTATCAGTTGTTGCACTGAAACATACAAAATAATATTAATTCTATTGGTGCTGTTAATTTTGAAGTTGTGCCGTTGTAGTTTGTTGTTGTAGGCACCAACTCCAAAAGAACCAGCACCAATAGAATTAATATTATTTTGTATTTTTCAGTGCAACAACTGATAAAGTCGGTCCAATTTTTTGTAAAAAAATATTTTTTTTATTCCGGTGTTGTGATATAAATTGTTTCCTGTGGTAGAATAAAACTCGTGGAAGATGCCGTCGATTATACGTTATGTTTCATATAATATATAATATACCATGGATTAGCACCAAACACGGCAAAAAATAATTATTCTTTTTGGTCTTAATGTTATTTTTAGGAAAATTTCTTATAGAAATGTACCTGTTGTGATCGTTCACACTTTTGAATTTCGAAAAAAATCAACAGCATGTTGTTGTATGTCTATAAGTAGGTCTAAAAAACTTTTCGTATATAAATGTAAGTTGACTGGAAGTTATATACATATATATGAGATATTACAAAATTTGTTAACACGATTGAGGTCGCAATTTTTGAAGTATCAAGTTCAAATTTGGTACAAAAATCAATCTCTTAAATATCTCGGCCGAGTTCGTTATTGGGTATTATTGAGTGAGAAGTTTCAAAATGGCGACCGTTCAAACAATTATAAAAAAAAATTTTTGGATTTGGATTATATATACCTATTTATAATTATATATAAACTTTCGAACCAAAAGTTTTTTGAACTTACTTATAGACATGTAACAACATGCTGTTGATTTTTTTCGAAATTCAAATTTGTGAACGATCGCAATAGGTACATTAAAGAAATAATCTATGGAGTTTCAAATTTTGAGAAATTTGCCTTTCTGCTGGCTCCCCCGTAATTAACCAAGTCCGTTATGCTTAATAAACATAACGGCGTGACAGGTCGCTACTGCGTCGACATATAATGTTTTGAGATCTCTGAATAATAACAAGTACAAAGAACATACATGTGTTATAGGATAAGTACTATCTTCTTTGGTATTGGTGAACGATCAACGATTTTCATGACTAATGTTACACCCACAAGTGTAAAATAAATATTTTTTACAAAAAATTGGACCGACTTTATTTGTTGGTGCACTGAAAAAATATAAATAATACCTTTATTACCAGTACCAATAGAATTAATATTATTTTATATTTTTCAGTTCACCAACAAATAAAGTTGGTCCATTTTTTTTAAAGAAATGTTTATGTTAACTCCTTTTCTTGTCTGTTTGTTTATTTGTTTGTAGAGTACAAATTTGACAAACTATTTTGACCCGATTTCCTCATGAGCTAGATACTGGATAGTTCAAAGAATATAATTGGATGTCAGTGTAATAATAAGAGAAAGAAGGAGAAAATGGTATTATAGGTCAAGATTTCTGTGCCTAGTTTTAAGAATTCCTGAACCCAAAAAACATAACGATTCTGTTGCCTTCTTTTTTGTTTTTTAGCGTACCGGTACCAACCGCCTGTGGCACAAAATCAGCATCCTGTTGGCACTAAAACAAATATAATTTGTTCAACAAAGAATCTTAAGTATTTTATTGGAACATGTATGTAGTATTCTTCCAAAAAGCTCTTTATAACCCTCTTGAGGCGTATTTCTTAGAAAAAGAAAAAAGAGCTAAGATCTTAAATAGAATTTCATGTTTTGCTTGTTGATACATATTCTGGCTAAAGTATTTTTTGTTATGTGTATTGGAACGCTAAAAAAATGTACCAGTATTTGATCGGACTATTTTTATGAGGCGAAATTTACCGGAGATCGGTGGGAAGGTCATGTCAGTGGATACACTAGATTTTTAAATTTTTTTATCGAGTAGAAAGTGAAGTAAGAGAGCATGCTTGTAATTTTCACTCGTTTTAAAAATTAGTATGTATACCAATCAGTTTTTTATATATAAACAATTATTTTGTTGTGTTTCAAGCTTCAAATATTGATGATCTGTTAACATTATTCACAACATTTTTCTATGTAGATTTCTTATTCCTGCAAGATAGTTAGCAGAAAACGCTTCTGTATTTCAATCATATCACCGAAGTAAATTTACTTTTCTGAAGAAACTCGTCTGAGGTAATGACATGCTAAGGCCGAAGGGTTACATAGCATGACGATTTATTTTCGCCATTACCTACGCAAATGAGATGTAGCCGATCTGGGGACAGAACTTCGATTAGATTGACAGACTTTATAAAAATGAGGAGGTTATAGTTTGACCGTACCTATATTTGCATTTTGAAAAACGAATCTCCTTTATGCGGCTTGGGTTAAGAGTTAAGTAACAAAAACCGTCACGCTCCTAAAGCTAGCAACGCAAAGTGAGCTAATTAAGTGCTGTATACTCAAATTAATTGGTCTTATAGTTTTCTGGACAATGGCTACTTTGCTAGCTTTAGACAAAAGCCAGCACAGCAACCTTTAAAAATCAACTTTTTTGATAACTTCTTTTTTAGTACCTACTTGTAGGGCTAATTATGTGCTGTATTCCGAAATTAATGCTTTTATAGTTTTTTTGGAAAATGACTGCTTGCTTTTAGAAGTCAACTTTTTGAGAAAATCTGTTTTAGTGCTTGTAGACCAAATTTAGTGCTCATTAAGTGCTGTATTCCAAAATTGATTGCTCTTATAGTTTTTCTAAAAATGGCTGCTGTGCTCTCTTTAGATCTAAAGCTATTGCCTATATTGTATATAATTCACCTACTAAATTGAGGCAACTTACAATATAACTAAATTAAATTATCCAAAAAAGAAGTATTTGAAGCATACATTTCTGTTTTATTCTGATATGCAACATTTTTCTACGCTTTTTATAATCTTACTGAAATTCATTGTACCTATACAAATATCGTCCAAGAGACAATAGATCTAAAGCTAGCGAAGCAATCATTTTTCAAAAAACTATAAGAGCAATTAATTTCGGAACACAGCATTTAATTGCCACTTAATAAGCCCTACAAGCAGTAAAAAAGAAGTTCTCAAAAAAGTTGATTTTTAAAGGTTGCTGTGCTAGCTTTAATAGATACTTGTATTTGAGTAGGGCAGTGTGTGCCGAAGTTTATTATAATATTTTAATTTAATATGGATTTATATTAAGTAACAGCAAATTCAGTTATAACTGGATCTCTATATCAAATTAAATTCCGAATTAGAGAAAAGGCATAATAAGCTGTGTTCAAGCTGAGGGTCCCCCGACCGCACAACTTTTTTTTATCAGTGTTTTTTTGCTGACTTTGTAAAGACAATTTGATGTGGAAAAATTAAGAAAGAAATAATTTCCATGAATCTCTGAATTGGATATTATTCAACAGGTTTAGAGCACGGGTGAATTTTCGGAAAAACTTTGAATCATTATATAATCATTGAATGTTTATGTGTGTGATAATGTAGGCCTCCCTGAATATTCTTATTTAAACATGTTAAGTAAGAAACTAAAACTGATTTGGTATATATAATATAAAAATAAGTATTGCATAAATTGGACGAGATGCTTTTACAAACTACACTTGATACACAAATTATAAAGTCTCATCTCTTGTATATGTAATTCCAAAATCTTTCTGATTTTGAACAGCAGGTACTTACTGTTTGTGAATATATTTTGTCTACTCAGTAATTCAGTACTGCAAAATTTAATCACGAAAACATTATTTTGTACTTTTCAATTTAACCTCTAGTGAATTTGGCACTATTTATTCCGATTTGAGTTATATCTGAACTTTCACTGGCTTTCATATTTTATTGCCTTTAACGTAGGTACATAGTATTGTAGGTACCTTTGATTCAATATATAAAACTCATCACATAGAGTGAAGGCTTCACACAAGCTTTTCATGTGTTTCCTGAAAATAGACACGTTTTATCTGCTCAAGCAGCCAACTAATAAATACATGAACTTTTTAGAGAAGATGTAATTATGACAAAAAACTTCCTCAGTAAATTACTCTTGTCCTTAAATTATCTATGATATAGAAAGCGTAATTCAAAGCGGGATTTTCTCTCTAAGTTTCCTAGTTATTTTCAAGAAAGTCGGTTGGAGTTATTTTAATTAAAGTTGGTCTGGAAAGAAGGAGACATCCGCAAACTTTGGGCAACAAGGTTCGGCTTTATATTTATCATCGAATTTATGGTCAAATCCAAGAAAGTTATTACATATTAAGAAGGTCGGCATACTCGAGAGAAGATATTTTTTATCTATTGTCTATTGAATGATATTTATATAGGTATAATGAATATCAGTGAGATTATAAAATGTATAGAAAAATATTTCACGTCAAAATAGTAATACAAAACAGAAATGTATAATCACAAAACATACCCGTTACATTCAATCTTGCCTGGTCACATCAATTGATTAAAATTCTTATTTTTTCAATAATTTCATTCAATTATATCGTAAGTTGTTTCAAGAGAGTAGCTTTAGGTGAATCATATACAAAATAAGCAATTCTATAAGAGCCATTGGTGAACCAAACTGCAAGTTTAAAAATTTAATTTCATTTGAATAGAAACATTACGTCATTAGTAAAAAGCCCCATCATCAATAAAACCGATCATCTAGAGCTTAGGCGTCAGAAATTCATATATAATACCCGACCCTTTTTTGAATTTGTAGCACCTGTAACGAAACTCGAGGAAGCCTACTCATTGTGGAACCAAGATTGTTTTGTCGTTCATTCAGAGGCCTCAAGAAATAACTTGGGGTTGAAAATACGGTAGGTACAGCATCAATACCATTGTAAGTCTGCAGTAGATTATCAATATATATTTCCAATTGAAATAATAATAATAATAAATTTTATTTATTGATGGCATTTGGTCTAGAAAACAATAACATTTTTAATAGATTTCTGCCAATATACGGTTTGTGGGGTTAATTTCTATAATTTACAAGTTTTGTTGCTAAACAAGGATTTTCATTATAATACATTTTTTTTTAAAATACCACACCCTACATTATATTGCATCATTGTTTATTATTAAAAGCCTTTTGTCGATATATGGTTTGAGAGATATAATTTATATAATTTTCTTTACTCTAGACAAAATATATGTTCAAAAAAGAATTGGAGTAGGTCACTCTTATAAAATCTGACACATGAATATATTCTGAAAGTAACATTTTAACAAAATGAAATTTGATGACAAACAAGGGTACCTACATATAAAGATTACAATAACAGGAGACAATTTGTAATAATCAAGAGTGTAAGAATGTTGAAAAAGGCTTTTTATAAGTGCTCAAACAGGTCATCATCATGTTCCACTTAAGCTGCCAGTCTTCCAGTGAATGAACTCTAGCAAGCATTGCTTCTTCAATTGAACCTGTTTTTCTTATTGTCTACGGTCGTTGGACGATCTCAGAAAACCATTTCCTGCACCTACCCTCACAGAATATAATCCATCCGTTATGTACTGGAGCACCATCATGCTGCACCCACCATGGTCCTTTTGGTGTTCAAATCTACTTTTTCGATCATTCTAGGATGAAGTTCGAGAAAAACATGTAGATATATATTTATTTCACCATTCAGCATATTGTCAAAAAAGTAGGGTCCAATAATGTGATCACCAATTATTCCTCCCCAAACCGATCCGGCAACATATCTATCACTCTCGCAAGCTGGTAAAATGAACGTTGGCTGGAGCAGATGTCCCGTTTTAGAGAATTTTTCAGTCGTCAGGTGATATAATTGTTGTGAATATGGACACATTCAAAAAAACTGCAAAAATCAGGTTGTATGTCCCTTATGTGCAGGTAATCATGATAGAAAGTTATGCAACAATAAGAATTTGAATTGTAATAACTGTATTCTAGCGAATAACTCCTTCAATAAGCAGTATCGGACTTCACCTGCATGGGGGGGGATATGGGATAAAAATTGTAGATGTCTAAAAAAATAATCAATATAATTTAAAATGGAACAAACTATAGCTCATAAGTTTTAGGTTCTATATTTATTTTTCTTGTCTCTTTAATTACTCTACGCTTTTCTATTTCGTACACTCAATTTATATCAATTTAATTTCTAAAACAGCTTAAAAAATACAATGTTGAACAATGTTGATGTTGATGTTGAAAATGAGGAGCATAACTTATTTATAGGTTTCTTAAACGTTAGATCTTTAACCAGCTCTCTGAGCTATATTCGCAAATATGTATTATCGCAGAGTTTTGATTTTTTTGGTCTGACAGAAACGTGGGTCAAGTCAGATATTCCCAATGACCATGTTAATATTACATGCTATAGATTGTTCAGGTCTGATAGGCATGATAGGAGAGGTGGTGGAGTTGCCCTATATGTACGTATAACCATAAACCCCTCGGTGTTGATCACTGATATAGAAAGTGATTCAGCTCTCGAGCAAATCTGGGTTAAAATGAAAATTAATAAATCTACCTTCGCAGTTGGAATAACTTACAGGCCTCCTTCTGCTAACTATAATTCTTTGGATAATCTTGATAGAGCTCTCAGCCGTCATGTTTTTGACAGTGACAATATAATTTGCATGGATGACCTAAATATTGATTTCAGAACTAAATGTGGGCCTGTATACAATTATTTGGTCAACATTTTAAATGATTATAAACTCAAGCAAATTGTGGATAAACCTACTAGAATTAGTAGCAATACATTTAATCGATGTAGCCTTTGTGAGTGAGAATGTACATATTTCTAAAACCGGCACGGTCAATCTAACCTCTGTCTCTGACAACGAATTAGTTTATTTCTTTGTTGAATCTATCAGCACCCTTAAATACATATACTCACGTGACATAAAGAATATCGATCAGTCTTTATTGAGTGACATTGCATCTTCCCTATATTGGTTAGGTGTGGTAAACTTGAATGACATCCATTCAAAAATTAAATATTTACAGGACCTTATATTAAAAGTACTTGATAGGTCTGCTCCGCTTAAAACCAGGAAACTAACAAAGAAATCCTCTCCGTGGATAACTCCCAACATAAGATTAATGATTCAATTTAGAAACAGAGCACATTTTAAAAGATTAAAAATGAGACCTGATGTTTCCAAAGAATTTGTAGAAAACAAATGGTTATACTATAAGAACTTGCGGAACTTAGTTACGACGTCTATACGCCTAGAAAATAAAAGCTTATGTCAGCTACCAACTCAGAGAGAAATCTAATTCTCGGGGCTGGTGGACTACAATTAAACGCCTTGGTGTTTATGTACCAAGCAAAAATATATATAAATATATCTTTTATAAATTCCGTACCTGATATACCCAAAAGTGATTCTGTTTTAAATTATTATAATAGCCATAGTCACAATATGACAGATGAAAAGTTCACTTTTAGGTTTGTTACACAGGATGAAATAGTTGATGAAATCTGCAGAATCAAATCCAACTGCGCTGGCCACGATGGAATAAATATTAGTATTTTGAAAAGCATACCATACCATTAGATACCATTAGACTGGAAACTGGCAACGGTATTACCAATTCCTAAGACAGAGGCCCCTCACTCTTTGAATGACTATAGACCTATCAGCATTCTACCATTGTTATCGAAACTCCTAGAAAGAATAGTGTATAAGCAAATTTCAAATCACATAACCAAGTACGATCTGCTTCCTGTTAAACAGTCCGGATTTAGAAGAGGCTATAGCACAGTAACGGATTTGATTGACATTTGTGATGACTATTTGAGAGCAATAGATATTGGGCACGTAACAACAGCTATCAAGGTCGATCTAACAAAGGCCTTTGACTGCATCAACCATAAAATTCTCTTGGCTATACTGAAATATCTAGGTTTTTCTGAATGGTTGTAAAATAGTTTCCAGATTATTTATCGGGTAGATCGCCAGTTGTTAGAATCGGGGTAAGAGTATCTGATAAAGTAAGCATTTGCAAGGGAGTACCCCAAGGCTCGATATTAGGACCAATTCTATTCACACTTTACATTGCCGATTTTAGTAAATGTACTCAGTATTATTTTGTCCACTCATACGCGGATGATACTCAATTATATCTTTCATATGACCCATGTGATTTCAATCAAGCCAATTATGTGTTAAATATGGACTTGGATAGTGCAAGCGCAGCGGATATGGATTATACATGAATCCTAAGAAAACTGCTGTTATCACGTTTAAATCTAAGTACTCTACCTTTTATCTTAACAACGTAAAATTTTATTTCGATGGACAACTTTTGTGCCAGAAATCACAATTACGCAATCTGGATATTTTGTTGATGAAACATTAACTTTTAGAGATCATGTAACTAGAATTGTACAAAGTTGTTACGTTAGACTAAAAACTTTAGAAAAAGTTTAACACCAAATACCAAAATCAGATTGACTGGTGCCTTAATCACGAGTAACATTGAATATGCTGATAGCTTGTACGGACCTTGCCTACCTCAAGCTGAATCATACAGACTCCAGAAAATCCAAAATTCCTGCTCCGTTTTGCACTCGGTATTCCCCGTAGAGACAAACTTTCTGCTGAAATAAGAAGAATTGACTGGCTGAACATACAGCAGAGATAGATGTTACATCTAATATGCCTAACCCATTCTGTTCTGAAAAGAAAGTACCTTTAATACTTAAATAATAAAGAGCATCACAATGTAAACCTTCGATTAGCAGCTCTCACTTTGAGTATACCCTGGCACAGATCTAATAATTTTAGAAAAGCTTTCTCCTATTTGGCAGTATGTTTGTACAACAAAATTCCACCACCTGTCAAAAGTCTGTCTTGCTTTAATTTTAAAAATAGAATTAAAGGTATGTTACTAAGCAACTCTATTTAGTCTATTTAGTTTTCTGTTTACATTTTTTTTTTATTATTATTATTTGTTCTTTTAGTTCTCTATGTTTGCACGTATCTATTATTTGTTGTATATTATTTACAATGCCCTGGTCAGAATTGAAAATCAGCTACAAGCTGAATTCTCGCCAGGTTAAATAAAGGCATATTATTATTATTATTATTACTATTATTATTATTTTGTTGGGTATCTCTGCTGTAGCAGGTAAGTATATTTTAGGTACGGCCTCCTAGAAGGCAAGTATCTGAAATTATTCTATTTTTTTTTTTCTTTTAGATTTGGACGTTCAAGGCCTTCCGAGCTAAGTGACATGTTCCCAGAATCGCTAGTTTTTGGAGTGTGACGAAAGTCTTCTGTGGTAAGTGTATTTGCTCAAAATACTTTTCAAGTTTCATCGGTATTTCCCCTGTTGCCCCTATAATTAGCGGAATTACTATGACCTTCCTCTGTTGCCATATAGTTTTCAATTCTGCCGCTAAAGGAAGGTATTTACGAATTTTCTCTTCTTGCTTCTCTTTAATGTTATGTGGGGCAGGTACTGCTACGTCAATCAAGTAGGTAGTTTTTTCTTTCTTGTCCTTTAGTACGATATCTGGTCTGTTGTTATCCACAGGGTGGTCTGTGTGTATAGTTTTATTCCAATAGATTTTGATATCTTCGTTCTCCCTAACGGCTTCTGGCTTGTATTTATAGTAAGGGATGTTTTCTGTAAGCATGTTGGCGTTTTTGCATATTTCTTGGTGTATTATTTTCGCAATGTTGTCATGTCTTTTAACATACTCTGTGGGTGCTAGTACAGAACAGCTTGATATGATATGTTCTATTGTTTCACTTTTATTATGACATAATCGACACATGTCGTTGGTTACAGCGAGATCTTTCATAATGTACTTCCGTTAGTTTAATGTAGGTATAACTTGATCCTGGATTCCCATCATGAAGCCTTCAGTTTCCGCAAACAGGTTACCGGTTTTTAACCACATATTGGATGCATTTGAGTCTATATGTTCCGAACTTAAGACGGCTGGATATCTGCCATGAAGTTGCTTAGCTCTCCATTTGTTTGCTCTGTCCTCTGTGGTTTCTATGTCTCTTAGTGGCTGATAATTTTTGGTATCTAAGTTTAGTGGGGTGAGTCCTTTGTCTGCGTTAACAAGTTTTCTGTGGTATGTTGATGTTTCACTTTTCTCATAGAAATAGTTTCTTAGGCTTTCAATTTGTTTTTGATGAGCTTCCTTGAGGTCTACTATTCCTCGTCCACCTCTGTCCCGTGGCAGATAAAATCTTTCTACAGAGCTTCTAGGGTGTCTAGCTCTGGCTTTTGTGAATAGGACTCTTATATCTCTGTTCATGTCCTGAAGATCTGTGTCGGTCCATTTGATAACCCCAAAACTGTAAGTAATTGTCGGTACGGCATATGTGTTAAACGCTCTGGTTTTATTGATTGCAGATAATTGTGTTTTCAGTACAGCTTTGGTTCTATCAGTTAGTTTCTGTCTAAGAGTCTTCTTCATTATTTTTTGGCAGATACCTCTTGCTTGGTCTAGTCCCAAGTATTGGTAACTCTCATTTCTGTCCATCCCTTCTATTATTTTGTCGGTGTCAAGCTGAAATCCCTGATGTTCTTCCCATGCTCCCCTCTTTAGGGAGAGTATTTTGCACTTATTTAGGCCAAATTCCATGCCTGTGTCATCACTGTATTTAGTTTTCTGTTTACATTTTTTTTATTATTATTATTTGTTCTTTTAGTTCTCTATGTTTGCACGTATCTATTATTTGTTGTATATTATTTACAATGCCCTGGTCAGAATTGAAAATCAGCTACCAGCTGAATTCTCGCCAGGTTAATTAAAGGCATATTATTATTATTATTATTATTATTATTATTATTATTATTATTATTATTATTATTATTATTATTATTATTATTATTATTATTATTATTATTATTATTAATCGGCCATTGCTATTGGTGATCAGCGGTCCTCAACCAATTTTTCAACTCGTTGTTCTTGAAAGTTGCTTCATCAGAAAACAGTTTTTTAAACAGTACAATCCTTCTCAAAAATGCCGTTCATTTCAATACAAAACGCAACTCGTTTTATGAAATCGTTATTATATAAGTTTTGATGCAGACTCAGATTATCAGGGTGGAATTTGTGTTTCAATATTATTCTGTTTATAGCACTTTGTGAAATATCTATTTCTCTTGAAGCATCATTTTTTGTTATAAAATACACTACCAGTAAGTTCAAATCGATCTGTTAGTTTTTTTAATTCAGACATCCGTGGAATTCCGGCTCCTGGATATTTTTCGTGGTAGATTCTACTTGCTAAAAGAGAATTTCTATCAGCCTCACCAATACGGAATAGTATACTCACCATGATCATTTACTCAGGTCTTGCGTCTTCCTATCTACTTAATGTTATGAAAGTTAGATTGCTAATGAGTTAGAGACCAGGTGGCGTTGTTGTAGAGGGATCAAAATAAAAAAGAAGAATTCACTTTGAGCGGAAACTATGATCAAGTTTGATTCTCTGTTAAAAAGCTCTGTACGTACCTAGGTTCACAACAAGCCGCTTGATTGATAGGGAACCATTGTCTAAAATTATTTTCGTATTTGCCTTTTTTGTCAGTTAAATCAATACTCTGCATCATAGAGAATAAAATAAAGGCTTTTTAATTACGGTTCATAGTACCATAGATAAAATATATCATAGTTCATGTCAGAGTAAATTCTCTTTGGTAAATTAATTCTAGTAAGTTGTAAAAGTAGGCGCAGGGCGCTATATGATGAGCTCTAGTTCGAATATTCTTCGTGGCGTCTTCGTAATTCTTCGACATCATTAGCACTGATCCCTCTACAGATGCGATCCTGGCGGGTCAACACGTTAACAGTTCCATGTACAAAACTCCAGTTGCAAGACCTAGACAACTAACAACTGATGCCTGAAAATGTATGGGTACTGGTCCGTGGGTGAAGAGATGTATACCATTTGGAAACAATCTCTCGATGTACCTATCTTCTTTATTGTTTAATAATTTAAAATTAACAAAACGAGTGGAAATTGTGAAATGGGAAAATGTAAAAAGACAACGTGGATTTTACAGATGGTCAAGTCGAGATGCATGATTGGTACTCGTCTCCGTATTACAAAAACATCGTTTTAATATTGTACTGGTGGACTGTTTCCAACTAACTCTCTGTAAACCCCACCACACTACATGCTAAAGTGTCGTTCGGATAATTTTTCTCGTGAAGATCCCATCGTGCGATAAAGAGCTTCGTTCTAAAATAGTAGCAATTAATACTAGATCTCATACCCTGCGGGTTCCGTACATTTATATTATGGTAGAGCATAGTAAATTCTAGGTCCGTTGTATTAATTGATAAATCAATGAGCAATAAGCATTCTATTTATGACGCTTTAATTTATATGATTGTGTTTTGATCCTGGTGATAACGTTTCTGAGGTGAAACCTATCTGCTGACTGAATACAAAATACAATTTTTGATTGGTTCAAATATATATATGACAAAATGTACCTAATATTCAAATATATTTAATCCAATCACATCCCATATTTTGTAACCAGCCATATGGTGAGTTTCGTCTTGACAACGGTAATAACTATTTTGCCGCGATGAAAAATGGATTCTCTGAATTTAAATTATTTATTAACTGTTTACGTTTCGGTCTATTTGCAAGTAAACTTTAAAACTAGGAGCTGAGTATCACTAATACGTCTCAAATAACAGGCATAGTATCATCATTACCAATAAATGAAATTTGTTCTTGTAGCAGCTGGAGGGTTTCAATGGAATTAAAAATACTTCTTGAACAATCTCTCAAAGTGCTCGACGATGCCAAAAAAACAACAGTATAAGACACAAACCGCGTAACTCCAATTTGAGAACTTTCTCAGAAGAACTTTTGTTCTCTCACTTTCAAGCTCACCCAGACACACACACTTACACACACATTCACACACAACTTTATCCCTATCGTTTTCTTCCCGGACAATGAAAGTGGAGAGAAGCAACGTAAAGTTTCTTGTAAGCGTAAGCAGGTGATACAACAAGGTCTTAGTGGTGCAATAACTTAGAATTAGGCCCTCTATTCGTTTCCTATGTTTATCCGCTTAACGTAGCAAATGCCTCTTCCTACTCTCTTGTCCGGTCAATACTGCACCCTGAATTAGTCCATGAGCTGAGTTCTAAATTTTGATTATCATCTAACAATCTTGAAATGTATCAAATAGAAAATGCTGATTGATTCATATTCAACATTTACATATTCCTCTTGTCATATTTGTTGGTTATGTATCTTATTTGATTCAAATGTAATCTGTTATCACCAAATCAATCTTGAAGAATGAATGTGAAAATATAAAAACCCACGTTCTCAGAATCTTCCTCTGTTTCAAACTTATAAACTCTTGAATTAGTGGGAGAAAATAAATAAGAAAGAAAAAATTAGTCTCATTCAATGGTGTACCTCAATCCAAGATTTTAAGTTAATGTCATTGATTTTTGAAAATTAAAATAATTTTTATCAGATCACTCCAATTCAGAAACCTAAAATTTTCTGAAATAAAGAAGCTCTAATATAGATTCTCGTGGAAAATGTTTTTCATCAATTCGGTTCCATACCATTTTACTTCTTTTGAAAAAGTTTCCCTACAACATACATAAAAATATGCACAGATATTAAACCGAATCTCTTTTAGGGTTCCGTATACCAAATAAAAAACTGAACCATTATGATCTCCTGCATCCCCCCCCAGTCATCGGAACAGAATGTATTCACCCCCTTGGTGCAACAACTCGATAACTCGAAATTCATGTATTTTCAGTTATCCAGTTAACTCTGCTCTATTTTTCATGCTCTTTTCAATGTAACAACTAGATATCTTGTACGAGCAAACAAACTTATTCAAAGAGTGACCAAAAATATGTAACTTCTAAAATGTACATTCTATAACTAAACATCTTGAGATGTCTAGTTGTCGTACGAGTATAATTGAGTTACCCACATAGATAACTCCCAAAATGTACATTCCATAACTGGGCATATTGAGATATCTAGTTGTTGCCATTACTGAGTTACCGGCCGGTACCTTCTTGCTCTCTACGAGATACCTACGTGATATCTAGTTGTGAGCTTGAAGCAACACATGCACAGTTGTGCTACTAAATCGCTTTTACGGTGTTTTGTAATCAGTGTTACAAAAATGATGACAAGAGGGAAGAAAATTTTAGAAATTCTACGTGGACAATCCGAAAATGTTGCAGGTATGTTAAAATCTAATTGAATATATTTAAATCCAGTTTTAATTTAAATAGTTATGTTGAGTATTTATTTTTAATTAAAAAGTACTCATTAGATCCTTGATTTTAGGGACTAATGTAGCACTTTTAATTCCAAGGATCTAGAGGTATTTTGTTAATCGCTAGGGAATAAAAGTTCATCTTTAGTTCTAGAAATCAAGCAATAAAATGCAAACGTTTTTTGAATAGTTTTTTATTTTTTCCCTACTTATTTTCCGAAAGTGCATAAAAGAGCGTATAGACCTATTTTACTATATTTAATTAAGCCCCGGATCACATATTAGAGGATAGAATCTAACTTATTTTACATTATAGAGGATGTTTCTGTGGAAAATAATGTTCCATGTATTATTTTCATTTAAATGAGTCGTGCGTTTACTTTAAGATTTACTACTGCTCCCTACAGTGTATTTCATTATTTCAGATGACAATAAGCCCGGTCCCAGCGTTCCACGTTCACTTTCATTAGACAATTTCGATTCAGATATTGAACTTTGAACCATTTCCACCCGATCACTCAGAATATGTTCTGCAAGTGAAATATCTAAAGAACAATCAGGTAATGAAGCAGACATTTAGCTGGAAGGTATGGAAGAAACTCCTATTAGAAGAAAAACGAAACGTAATAAGTAAGAGTTGGGAGAGCAAGCTGGACAGCAGATTGAAAAACTATAGCACGCTCTGCAAAAAGAAGAGGTGATAAATCCTAGTCGGTTCACGATGTTAAACATAATCAAACTCTTGACTGGAAAACCCGAGGGAAAACATATGCAGAACAAAAATTAGTATTTAGAAAAGAAGATGAAAGTCGTAAGCTGGTTAGTTGGCACAAAATATGCTGGTTAAACTTTTCGAAATCGACGCCATTCATTATTAATTTCAAAGAAGAATTTAATGTGGAGTTTAGACGACTAAATTGTAATCGTAAGACTCATATATCCTCTACATCTGATAACCTAGAGCCTTTGTATCAAAATCAACTACCTATTAAAACAGAAAAATACGATGACCTTATGTCTTTGTTCAAAATGGCCTTCTCTAACGAGAATAAACCAATTTTTGCAAGTCTCCAACTCGGAAAATTGGCCCGAAATAGTTATATCAATAGAAATAAATAGTTCAAAATTACTAGAAACTCTACAAACCAGGTACAGGCTGTAATTATTATTGTTTATGTTGACTAAAATCAATAATAATAGGTATATTATTTTGAATTTTAGTTTGGTTAAATTTAAGGGCTATTGGTATTATTAGGATTGAAGTAGATCAGTAGATCAGATGAGGGTGATACTAATACTAATGATATATCTAACTGTCCAGCAAATAGAAAATGTCACAACTAAAACAGATACAAGGCAGTTTACAATGCATAGAAACGCATATGTCTTAAATGACAACCTACTCCAAAAATGTTAGTAGTAGTAAGTATGATTATAATTTGCAAAAGATTGCATTTTCCTATTTTTATAAGACGCGCTTAGTTGATGTATTTTTTAAAGGTGACCCTTAAAAAATTCTTTATATTTTCAGCGTATTTAACATTACAATTATAATTTCAGCTTGCTTTCTACCCTATACAATACAAAGAAACATATCTCATAATAAATCCGCATTAAATTCAAATTTTGAGCTCCGCGTGACGTCATGCGCAAGACGGACAAACTTTGAACGGCTATCGACCATTCCTTTGTTTCTTGTATCATAAGTAGGTATTAAGTGTAGTTTCTAACGAGCATCAGTCTATATCAGAGAACACTACCTCCACTCTACGTTTCCAAGGCTCTGATTGGAGGAGAGTATCAATGAAATTCTTAATAATGGTTAATGATACGGACATAAGATCAGTAAGAAGACATTAAGGCATATATAGGAAAGTTGACCATTGCCTACTTATCTACTACTACTGAGGATAGAATTTTGAGAAAATACTTTATATAGGTAGGTCAAAGAGTACACAGTAAACCTATACCAAATTCCTAAGTACGGAATGCTCTCTAGGCGAACTCTAGTCGCGGTTAACCAGTTTCTGTGATGTAGAGTTGCTTCATGTAAAGATGAAAACCTAACAGGTTAAGAAACGAATACGAATCCTACGTAATAGTGTAACAGATATGCAATATCTACAATTATACTGTTGAGAGATGTTGAAGCTTATTTGTTGTTAATTTACACGTATAGATTTTATGCTGTGAAATCTCATATCTTGTTAGATTGCTAAAAAACCAATTATCTCAGTAATAAAATGCCATTATTATTTACAATTCAACTGGACTGGTAACATCTTACAAGAATAAACTATTTCAATAATGAGAATGCCAATATCTCTAGAGGTACCTACTTAAAAAAGAAAGTAAATTAAAAAGCAATATAATAAAGGTGAAGGAATTTATAGTACATGCAAGAAAATTGCATACAGTTGTGGTTATTGCTATCAATAATAGATTGAAAATGTTTTTAGGATCTAGAGAGACGCCTGTGAAATACATGTGCATCAATTTGAAATTCTCTTTAGAAGCCTCCGAATGGTACACGATATGTTTCCAGCTTTAATACCCTATGTTGTTGGGTGAATGTCAAGAAGGTGTGTGGAATGCACGTGAGGATTGTATTGATGGCTGTTAAGTGAACAACTGCGACAGATATTAATAACAGTAATTACACGTACTAAGTCCCGTTTTTAATCACATTCCAGAATGCTTGTGAGCAGCCTTCTAATGGTTGCTGTTCTTCGTCTCTCTCCTTCACTCCAGACCTTCTGCATTCTCAATTTGGCTGTTCTACGACCCGATAATTTCAATTATCATGTAGGACGTTTTACTGATGTAACTAGGTACACTAAGTTATGAAGCACAGGGGTGCTCCCTATATAATATTAGTATGTGAATGAAGATATTACAGCTCGATTAATTTTCGTCTAGATATATGTGAAAATGTTTGTTACGTGAGAAAAAGCCTTAAAGGTATAAGCTGCATAAGATACCTTGAGCAATTTACAAAGTCAATCTGTAGTTTAATCTTCTCATCATATATTTGTTCAACGTGACGAGCTAGTTTAACATTTACATAGTAAATGTAAGGCAAAGACATAAACAAATATCAGAATAGTGCTATAGAATATTAATGTAATATTGAATCAAGATATTTAACTTAAGATTAAGTTCAAATCACGTTGAAATTTTAAAAAATGTACTGAATTTTTCTCTGGACAGCAACACTCTTTATTTTTATTTTTCCAATAACAACTATGATCAAATCATCTTCTACGAAGGACAGTGGAACTTCACTCATTGTATTCTATCTTGTTGTTGGGTGACCCCCATTCAATTTTGATCAGAATTATGCAAAATTTCCTTGTGGAAAATGCCTTAATCCCGATTCCCATGTAGGTAAATACTAAATCAAGAATAATAATAATAATAATAATGCATTTATTCTCTGCTGGTTAACAGCCAATAACAGGTGAAAAAATAGAGAATATATAATATAATATCTAATCAGGGGAATTAGAAATAAAAGAATAATAACTAACACCTTCAATTAACTTCTTCAAATTGCATGATTAACCCATGAAACCCATAAAACGTTGAAAGATTGTTGGTAAAATATCAATAATAATATCACAATCATAACCGATGGAGTTAAAACTACTACAGGTATTCATTGGAGAACATGTCATAACATTAGATCTGTTATATTTGATATAAAATAAGTAGCTCTGACTCAAACCAAGTCTTAGAACATGAAAAATAATTTTAGTGCGGAGAAATGGACAGTCAATTTTATTATAGGTATACAACTTAAAAACTGACTTTTCTGTATGATATTATGGACATCAATTTAGCAGTTGATTTACAAGATAAGATAAATATCCTTCATGGTATGACTCGAATATCATAAAAACATTAAATCTGAAAAAAAATTCAAATAACAAAACTTCTAGAATACCTGGGGTGATGAAATATCAGACCAGAGAGTTCAATCAGCCTTAAGAGATAGTCCATGCTTTTGGTCAGTTTTTTTAAAGTGTTCATTAAGAGCCAGTTGGTAGAAATAGTCATGATAAATTTGATATTTTTAAATCAACGATCAAACTTTCCATTAAATTGTTTGCCGGAAACTTTAGTCTAAACTTTTGTTGACCGAGTTATATTTAAAGTTCCTTCTCTTTTATTTCTACCTTAGACATATGTCAGATTGGTTTTTGTTTTATGTCAAGTATAATGGCCCCAACCAAAATTTCTATTTTTGTATAAACAAACATTTTATCTATAATATTTTAATTAATTTTTAATATGTGTTCTTAGTATAAGTATTGTATTCTTAAAATATTGTTTTGTTTTCTGTGATGCTAATAAGCTTACATAACTATGTATGCCACTCCATATCACCAACTATAATAGCAAACAACCTCAAAGACTGATGTAAGTAGTTTATTCTTAGGAATTACTGTGAATTATGGAGTTATATAAATTAACAGCTTTATATTCATTGTAGCCCTGATGATGAGAAGATATATTTTCGAAAGCTAGGACCTAAGTCAAAAGAGTTTACTTTGTGCTTTATGCCGAAATCCCAATTAACCAAATATTATTTATCTAGCAAGTGTGGATGGACCTCGAGGGTCACACCGATTAAATATGAAAGTATCGTCAATCGATTTATCGACTCCGAAAACACCTTTATATTTAGTATATCAATATGAAGCCATTAATATCATAGGAAAAAATAGTCCTATGATAAAGCTTCCGGGTATTGATCTAAGTTCCTCACTTCGAATTTTGATCACCTTAAAGTTTTTTTTTAACAAAACCTATTTGTTAAATAAAAGATGTTGGTATGAGTTTCTAATAATTTAATCGGAAATTTTCAATGAAAATTTGTACATATCTAATATATTGCGACCCTTAAGGTACACATTAGCTATTTCAAGAAAGGGTTAGCATATTTTGGTAAAAAATAGCAAAAAGGTGTTTTCGGGGTCGAGAAATCGATTGATGATACTTTCATATTCAATCGGTGTGATCCTAGATGTTCACACTAGCTATTTCAAGAATGGCTCCGCAGATAAAAGTTTCAGTATGTATAGTGTTTGGGGGTTGAGAAGTCGATTGGTGATACAGCTGAGTTCTGGCATGTTTCACATTCATACTTATTTTGAAATCTTTAAATTCTGAACCATGTGAATGATAAAAGCAATATTTACCGATCGCAATATACTTTAACTATAAATATCCACATTTTTGAACTTTAGGGTAACTATTATAGACCCACTCTGAATTCTGAGTTACCCGAGTAAAGCTCGGTCGCCCAGATATTAATATATTATACAACAATGCCATAACGCATGCTATTACTACCGAAGATGTAATCATCTGAGGTTATAATAGCCATTATAGCGAGGTGTATACTATACTTTATATACAACTAATACACCTACCTATAATTTCTGTAGGTGTAACACTAAAAGATTTTTCATTTTTATCCATCTCAATACATAAACTAGGTAAACTAGGTAGATAAGCATTTGACTGTTTGCTGCTAACACTTTTGATTTTGTGTGTATTGTTTCCATGGTATTATTTAATTTGAGAAATTGTGATCGGCGGTCAAAAGGAAATAATGAATATTAATCCCTCTTCACTTCATTATACCCTAAGGGAATAAAATATAGATGATATTCCTAAGACCACTAGTCAAATGCTCAGATTATATTATATATTATTGAGAATCCCATAATTCATACTATGAGCCAGATCGCTGTACTCTGTCTGTTCTAAACCAGACCAATCGAGAGAACGAATCATGTCCTACATTTAATTATAAAAAAAAATCATCTGAATACCTATATTGACCTTACAAATGTGCCAAGCTAAGTGCAAATAAATCAACAATTTCTGCTTCAAAAAATCAATCCTTGTAGTTAATATGAAAGATTAAAAGTTGTGATTTGCTAATATTATATTAAGTAGAAATCTTGCAGAAAATATTCGACAAGAAATAACCATAGCTGACATAATTACAGGATAATTGAGTAACAAAGTCCGGAAAACTAGTACATAAGGTTTAAAAGCAAGGTAAGATCACGAACTCTTATATTATTGGGCGAAAAAAAAGAAAACCCTCCCCTCTGTACTGTGCTCTGTACAGGTTACCTTACGTAACTTCTTATTCCTAAAATATTTTGAATTTAGTTCAAATATCGTTAGAGCAACTTATTGTTAAGAATACGTTTGTGTAGCTACTTACATAAAGTTTTGATTTTCATCACTTTTTGTTATAGAACTGTTTTATCATTTCTCAGTTTTGATACCCTGTATCTAGAAATGTTTATTCTTTATAATCTTAATAATAATAATAATATTCTTGTTTGTTTTTTGATGTTACTAGCAACGATAATAAATAAGAGAGAATTTTTGACTACTAATTTGTAGTTAGTTAATAATTCCATTAAAAACCATAAAAACTTAATTTCGGACAGATTTTTAGTATTTTTTCTAAATAAACGAAGCCATTGCTTCAACAATTCTGTTTTTTCATACGGAGAACATCTTTGATTTTGATTGGTTTCAGAAGAGATATTTTCTTTGTTTCTCATCGATGCATAACAGGTGATAAAAAAATTACTATCAAAATCTAACATTTTTTCTCTTTTATACCCGTATAACAGCCATAAACCTTCCTCTACTGTGTTCATCGGGCCAGAAAAATAAATGGGCACATGGAAAACTTTTTTAGCCTTGAATTTAATTATACAATGTACCTGGATGTAAACCAAGTCATAAATAGTTGCCTTTAGAAACTGAACGGAAATTCGGCCAATCTGTTTATTGGTCTCAATTGAACAGGAATGAATTTGCGAATGGTGAATTGGTTCATAACCTACCGTCTTCCCCTAACAAGAATTTGGACGAGACATACCAAGCATATATCTATCGAATGTTTAAACACGAAGAAGTGAAGGTGCGGTGGCGGCGGACACTTAGCAAAGAAGAAGAAAATTATGGATAAAGTAAAATATCAGCAAATGATTCAGGTAATGATCACTATAATACTTTCTTTCTTCATTATCAAAAATCTACAAATACCATAAGACAACTAGGATTTTACGCTTACCTAATTTTAAAATTGTCTCAGATAATTAACCAAGCCAAAATATTACTATTGGTAACAGAATAACCGATTTTGTCACAATCAAGCTACAGCTGAAACAGATGATAGCGCTACTTGGAAACAAATTATAAGCATTATCGGGACCATAACAAATCAAAACAAAATTATATTTTCAATCTAGCACACAAAATGCTTGAAAATAAAACTTTCTTACAAAAATTAGGACCGACTTTATTAGTTGATGCTCTAAAAAAATCAAAATAATATTTAGTACTCTGGTACTGATACTTTTGGAGTTGTGCATTTATAGATGGACAGATTGGCACCAACTTCAAAAGTATCAGCACCAGTGTAAATAATATTATTTTGTTTTTTTCAGTGCACCAACTTATAAATTCGGTCCTATTTAAAAAAACGTTTTATTTCTCAATTTTTAGTGCACCATTAGTCATGAAAATAGTTTAATGTTCACTGATACCAAAGAATATAGTATTTATCCTATTACCCATGTTTATTCCTTGGTGATACTTATTATTTATTCTTCAGAGATATCAAAACATCGCGTCGAAAATATACATATTTCAGACTTTATCACTGTTGTAACTCGGAAACCGTACATTTAAAAAAATGTCTAAATGTTGTTAGATATAGTATCTTCTTTAATTTCGCCCCGCATACGAACACAAAAAGCAAACCTTCTTCATTTGGTCGTCGGTCAAAAAGAACGTAAGACCTTAATTGAAGAAAACAAACTGGAAAGTGAAGATGTCAGACACGCATCAACTTATCCAGAGTTTAATCCATACTGAAATGTAAATTCCTATTAGAAAATACCTACAAGCCGACATATTGATGAAGAGTATTCTTATAGGGACAAATAATAAAGCAGTGTCAAATTGCAGGAGAAGAAAAAAGTAGAAGAAGAACCTAAACATATTACAATTATACTGGCCATAACCAAAATAAGTTACACTTTGGATACCAACAACAACCACCGACACGGAAGAAACTTGTCATAAAGATAAAGAACAAAAGGTAGTGAAATAAAAATCTGAGAAGAAATTTGTGATAAAGGAAGAGAAGAAATGCATAGAATCTGATAAGGCGATTGAACTGAGAATGGCCGAATTTCGGATCTTGATTTCTGATGAAATAAAAGAATTAATACATTAAGAGATTTGTTATTAAAAACACTTTCTGAATTTGATAGAAAAAACATTGAATATAATAGTGGCACCAATATATTCCCAGATTCATCTTTATATTCATATAGATAGGTACATTATTAATATTATGTCCCACGTAAATGGAAGCTATATATTCCTGTAATGTCAATATTTATATTACCCGGAATCATAACGTTTTGGACGTCAGCATTTTAAAATTCATTAAAATAAAATGAAAATATCGATTTTCCAAATAAAATAATTCTAAAATAACAGGTACTCGTTCACAGTGACGTCGCGTTCGATGAAAATTTGATAACCTTATGATTTATTAATTGATAACTAGTCTGGACGGACCAATTAGCGCTGGAAATGCGTCCCTCCATTAGAAACGAGATCATAGAACAAGCTACTCACAACTAAATTTCAATGTAACATAATCGTAAATTGACAATGGATGAGAAATTAGGAATTAACTAGATAATCTCTATAGAATTGTTTGTTAAAATTACATTTATGCTTTGCTTTGCTATAAGCTAGGTCATTATCAGGCCTGTACCCAAGACAATGTCCATATTATTAGGTGTTGTTGGATAGATTTTTTACTTAAATCTTATTTAAAATTCTGGTGGATCTATTCACACAATTTTCCTACCACTCTCAAATGAATTCCATCGAATACAGAAATCTTCTGATCAGATTGTGTGACCATTCATTGATTTCAGCAAGCCAAGACAACAAACAATAGTGATATTCAGTTGTGACATAAATTGCTTTAATCATACTTTCATTGTAGATAAGTAAATAGTAGAGATTAATAAAAGTAAGATTCTGCTAGTTTTCCATTTCTTATCTAGTTTGTAGAAGAAGAAGAAGAATTTATTTCCTAAATTAAGGTTTACAGTAACTGTACAAAACATTTGTAAGGAAATACTAGGGCTGGGTCCGCATATCGATATATCGATTCAACTCGATACGCAATGTCGTATCGAACCAACGATACAGCTTAGAGCAATGTATCGATATATCGAATTTCGATACTTATCGGATTTTCGATATGTATCGACTTGGACTTTTGATATCATTGTAAAAGACAGAATTCAATAACCACAAGAAATATCTTCGTATATGTCGTCTGAAAAAGTTATTAGTAATAACTTATTACCTCGTCTACTACTTTACCGATTGTCCACAAAATAGTAGGACAGCTATCGCACACCAAAGAAATATATCCATTGGAGGCAGCCGATTCTGAGAGTAATATTGTTTACATCGACGGTACAGAAAATTTATTAAATTTAATCGAGACTGAAGGTAAAAACTTAATCATAAGAGAACCAATATTGGAATTGTTGGAGGAAAGATATTATTGTAACGAAGCCACTTACACATTTTTGAAAAAAGCAACAGTCCTCGACCCAAGATTTGGATTTCTTAGTTCAATTTTTGACAACACTGGCGAAATAGTGAATGATATTAAAGAAGAATTCCGTGAACATGTAAACGTGTCGGAACAAGTACAGAAGAAGAAAGCCAAATTATCTGGTTTAGCACTAATACTATCGACAAATATAAATGAGATGAGCTGCTCGTCGCCCGAAAGCCAAATCGATAAAGAAATTGATTCGTACATCAGTAAAGAGACTATAGAAATATCGGAAAATCCTTTGGAATGGTGGAAATTACATGAATCGACTCTACCAACACTTTCTAAGCTCGCACGAAAATATCTGTCGGTCCAAGCAACCAGTGTACCATCAGAACGTGTCTTCAGTAGGGGCGGTTCGGGGGTAGAAGACAGAAGATCTTCGTTGTCGTCGAATCACGTCAAACAACTGGTATTCTTGGCTATGAATAGCGAGTACATAAGTACATAACATAATGTTTGTAATTTTTGCACTTTTATCTTTGTTAGATGCGTTTTATGACTTAACAGTACCTAGATGTTTATGTTTGAGTTCTTTTCACCCTTGAGAGAGTTTATACAAAATGTATTTGGAGTTAAATGTTCTTTTAGTTCTAGTTGCAAAATGTAGATAGGAACGTTTCTCTGCATTCTTGCTTTTTATGTAGGTAATAATTAATAAATAAACTATTAGAATTTCCTAGTTATTATTTTAATACCCACAAAAACGTGCATATTAACATCGATACGTATCGATACATATCCATATGTACCGACATAAGCATCATGTCAATTCAATACCGATACGTATTAAACGCATATGTTGATATGTATCGATAAATTAAAAAAACGATATATCGATACGATATCGATATTTTTTGCGTATCGAAAGTCGATGGAGAAATTCGCGTATCGCCCAGCTCTAATTATAACTACAGTTGCTTTAACAATTATTCATATGTGTGGCTCCTGTGACGGGCATTCTGCAATACATTAAGCACAAAAATACAAAAATGAATTATTACTGCACCTTTTTTCTTAAGCTGATAATAGTTGTAATGCTAAATTGTCTCCTGAAATACCGACCAATTCCTATTTAAATATTTCTAATCATTATCCCTACTCAACTTTTGAATCTTCAAAACGTTGTAAATAATATCTATTGTTAACAGCCATAACTTCACTTCCACTGATAATTTTACAACACTGATATACCAAGGATTTTTCGAAGTATATTCTGTTCACTTTTGGTGTAGGTACGATAAGATCCTGTAGGTCTGTTTCTTGTTCAATAATTATGGACATAATGGTGTCCATTGCCGAGTTGCCCACATCATTGAAAAAGTATTTTTAAAACCTTGAACACAAATAGGTGTTTGAGGGGCAGAATTTTAAGCTCTCTAAACAATGGCAAAGATGGCTCCCTTCTCTTTTTGAATAATATTTTTCGAATGTAATGTTTCTGAGTTTTTGATAGTTTCCGTATTAAATTTTGAACCCCCATCCAACAATGAGCTGCATATTGCAGACGTAAGTGTATTAGTGCATAACATAAATATTTCAATAGCTCACTACCGCAATGTTTCCGTAAATAGTCAAAAGTTATATTTAGTTCTTCCACAACAGATTTTCATCTAGATGAATCCCTAAATACCTACTTATTTTTTATTTACTTTTTCTACTTGTTTACAACCGCATACATTAGTTTAGCAGGTTATGTCATGATAAATTATGGGTCTGTAAAATCAACCATATAATTATATAATTACACCATTCTCTTAAAAACTCTAAGGCGCTGTTTATTGATTCCCATATATAAGTTTTTTCCCTATGCGAATAAGAAAATGCAATGTCGTCTGCAAGAGCCGTGATATTTCCTGTTAAACGTTTCTCTAAAAGGTCATTTACAGAAGTTAGGAAAAGTATTGCCGATAAAACTGAACCCTGAGGAACCACCTTCAAAATAGTTGAACTTTAAACATTTTTAAATTTTTATTTCCCTTCCCAACCCACTAAATAACTTCTGAACCAGGCATTTCCCCCTCACTCCAATTCTTTCCATTTTTGAAATTAATAATTTGTGGTCTATCATATCTATATACCACCTCAGATTTTTGATTTGCGAGAAAATTTGCCCCCTTCACTCCCTTCGGAGGCGATTTTTGGAGAGAAGGAGATTTCGGATTTGCATTTTTGTGAATACGGGACCATTTCTCGAGCCTCCTCTTAAAAATGAATCAAAAATCATTCAAATCGGAGTACGTTTACTATATAAAACGTGCGAACAAACAAAAAAACAAACAGTTGAATTGTATGCCTCCTCCGTTCGGGTTTCGTCGGTCAAAACTATATTCCTGTCAGACATTTAAAAATATGCAAGTCTCGAAACAAAATAGATATGCATATTTATTTGATCTTATTATCCACGGAATTTTTGGATTAAGAACGTTCTCCAATATTTCCGAATTTAAATAGATTCATAGATTCATAGATTACACAAATCCCAATCGTCCTGGACCATAAATTGGAAAAGAGAAATGAAAGCAAAACGACTCACTTTTCCGAGCCAACATTGCAAAAAGTACGTGGTGCAAAAAGTTGATAAGTGTATTCTCTAGACGAAACTTTATTTTGGAACTCTACAGATTTTTCATTAAAATGCACTAACCATAGGGGTCGTGGCAATAAGGTGGCGCTTTATCATCAAATATCAAAAAGAGAGAAATGCACGTAGAGGAGAAAATGAGGTACCTAGAAATCTTGTTATCATACATTCGATAAACAAACAAGGTTTGCTTTTAACTTACACAATATAATAAATAATAATAAAATTTGCTTTATTAATCGTAGACTTACAGATTTAAGGAATAAAAGTAAAGTGTTAAGAAAAAAAGTTAAATACATATAGTATATAAAATTGTATTCATATTTATAGGAAAAACAATAATGTAATATTTAGTAAAAGTTTTGTAATAAATACGAACTTATATATGAAATTTGTTTCATACCAATGGTTTTTTGGGCTATTGCTACTTTTTCATTTACGTGTGTTTTTGCCCTTGTGGAATTTTGATGAGTTATTTTAGTCAAGAGCACTTGAAAGAATATGGAATAATAAAACAGATAGGTAATTTAAGTTCAGTAAATAAATTGATAAACTATGACATAGAACGAATAATTTAAAATAATTTTTTATACGATTTATAAAGTATTTTTTAAACCCGGTTTGGAGTCGATTTAATCGATATAATGATGCTGTAATTTAAAGTTTGTAATGTTTTCTGAATAAATGTAAGCGTAATGTTGACACAACACAAAAAAACAATGTTTATGTACCATTTGGTAAATCCAAATTAGGTTTTGAATCTCCTGAGCCGATGGTTCCACGTGTTTATAATTTGCTACTCCTTATTATAAAAACATCCAAAACCGTTTCAATCTCTAAACAAAAACTTAAGGATTTTCTTGTTAATAAGTTTTGAAGAATATATGTAGGTAATTTTCATTATCTTTTTCCTTTTTCAGTTTTCTTTTTATTTTGACGATTCCTATGCAAACTTCATAACTCTGCCTTAAAGGAAAATAAACGTTATCTTTACAGCACAACAGTCTATAGTCATCGATTTCTTTAACAGTAAGGTAGACATCAAGCTACATAAAGTAAAAATCTACAAACATTTCGACTCCAATTTTGTTTCAATATCACAAAATAAATATTAGATTCTTCATTATCTATGGATTCTTATAATAGTCGTCCGGTTGTTAGACTACAAAACCAGAAAGTTTTCTGACTGAAATAATAATGTTTGTAGGTCATTCGTCTTCTACGCATCTCAATACTTATCATTCAACGCATCAAATTAGACCTATAGAAATAATGAATGGTCTGGAATTATTGAAAATAAGATAAAACCAAAATTTGAATAGTAACGTCAATTTTTGTACAGAAATTATAAAAGAAATACCTCTTGCAGCCTTATATTGAATGGTTTGAGAGATCTTTGTGTTGCTCACAAATAGTGATCCGAGATTTTCATATGATATAAATTATTATCAATCTCTGAGACACCAAATTTCAAAGTGAATTACTATATAGTTTTCAAAGAAATAGGTATTGATACTGTAGTCATTGAGAGTGAAATATTTTGTTTTCGAAAATATTTTTAACCGTTTTTTATTATGATTCTGGGTTTAGATGACAATATGTTTGTTATATACAGGCTGTTTCATAATATATGCGCAGGACTTGAGGATGTGATAGCTCGTCCAAAGATATGAAAAAAAGTTTATATCAACTTATCCTCTAAAATGCACCATTTTCGAAATACAGGGTGTTGAAATTGAAAAAATAAAATAGTTTATTGTGAATATCTCCAGAACCGTTTATTGTACTGAAAACAGCTTTTGTAAGCATTTTCCAATCATAATAAGCCAAGCTTTGAGTCACAAAAACATTTTTCTTAAGTCGTAATTGGTGAAGATTTTAAAGGAGTAGTGGGTGTTTTTCTCCCCGATTTATACGACTATGGAAAAATTATGGTTCTTAGATGCCCATTTGAATCGCCAATGTTTTCTACACAAAAAAGGTACTGTTGGTCATGAGCTCTAAGCTCGACAGTTTTTGAGAAAAATCAACTTTTATGTAGAAAAAACCCGGTAAATTTTTTAAATACAATTTTTACTTTCCTACGCTACTTATAGTAGCTGTATAAGAAAGTATTGTAATTTACTTTCCTACGCAACTATATTAGCTGTACAAGGAAAATATTGTAATCGTGTGAAATTTTCGGTATAGAGATTTTTACAAATGTTGACGTTTCAGAGTTTTCTAAGTCTAATAGACTTTCAGCCATTGGTCTGTCTCTATATCTGTCCACCCGTCTGTCTGTCTGTGACAGCATTATCTCGGGAACAAATCGGTGTATTTTGTTGCTTTGATTTTTAGTTTGTTTGGTACCAATATCGCCGGTGGCACTGAATGCGAATCCTGTATACACGGTGTTGAGCTATAGTAAAAAAATGTGATTTGCTGAAGAATGTAGCGCAAAAACCGCTCTAAGGATTTTGATTAAACTTGCCTAAAGTATTCTTCTGAGAGCTCTTTGACACCCACACACAGCGCCATACCTGAGAAAAAGCACAAAAAAAGTTATGCTAAGGAAAGTATTGTAATAGTGTAAAATTTAGCATTCACTGGAATTGGCCTGCGAGCGGTAGGAAAGTCGTGTGAGTGGACAAGCCAGATTTTTATTCACTAATTGAACAAAATATATGTAAACGTTAGAACAAGTAACAAAACTGTATTTTTTCAATATAAAAGTTGATTTTTCTCGAAAACGGTCGACTTTAGAGCTCACGACAGTAACTTTTTTGTGTAGAAAACATTGACGATTGCAATGAGCGCCTCAAAACCGTACTTTTTCCATTGGCGTAGAAATTGGGGAGAAATACAACCACTACTCCTTCAAACTCTTCATCAATTATGACAACAATAAATTTTTGTTTACTCAAAACTTAGCTTATTATGAGTGGAAAATGCTTACAAAACTAGTTTTCTGTACGATAAACGGTTTCGGAGATATTTTGTTTACAATCTCAACACCCTGATTTTTAGCTTTATTCATTGATTTAAAAAACTAACAGCACCTATAAGTGAAACAAAGGTTGCATATCTTTGAGAATAAAAAAGATATTTTTTTCTAAAAATCATCTTCGTCTTGGTGCATTATTTGGGTATGCAAAATTGTCAACTGTTCTTTTCTGAGTATTAAATGAGAAAATAAATAAAAACAAAATCGGTGACAATCAGATTTTTGAAATATTTCAGGAGCCGTTGAATTTTTCCCATTTTGCAATTGGAATATCTAAGAGGACTAATTTAAGCAAGTTGTTTCCAATTGATTCATCTTTCTATCTCTTTCCATTTAAGAAATAGCAATACTGTCCTTATGAAATCGCCGGGACCCTATATACAACCAACCGAATTATAACTGATATTGTCTTATACTTAATTGGTTTCATTAATTGCAAGTCACAAACACCTGCAGTATTTGGGGATATGAAGTGAAGATCTAATGAGAAATTCGTACTCATGGAGCTCACTCATTCTGCTGGTCACATTTTGCTAATTGTTCATGTATTCCATCATTTGAAAAAATACAATTATAACTTAGTTTAAATATAACATCCCAACGTACCTACAGATAACATGCACATATGGATAAATAACAAGATTTAGAACGAATGAAGTAATAGTTCCCATACATCCAGTATTCTTATGCTAACTGTATATTACCAACCAACAAAAGCCATAAGAGGAGTGCTTCGGTTTATTTACTTATCAAACCAAACATTATTCGCTAAAATAAGTATTATTCATAACTTATGAAATTGAAATATGCGTTGTTTCTTATTAAATTTAACTATGGATTTTCCCTTATCTCACTTCAGCATATTGACGAAGATAACAAAAAGAATGAAAGCACCTTAAAGAATGGAAATCTGTCTTAAAAGTTTCTGTCGACTTTCTTCTCGAAGACATCAAATACTCAAACGTCTTTTATATTCATTTGTTGAGTAGAACTGCGAACGAAAAGTTTTCATGTTAAGTTAAAAACTTGAACTGATGTCGAGTGAAGAGATTTAGGGCAGATATTATATAGATTTTAGAAAGCTAACGTTCAACTTTGTGCATAATGCAAAGAGTATGTAAGCTTTTAGAGATATTTTCCATTGAAAGAGAATAGAAGGCATTGTAATTTCTAAGGTTTCCTAGAGAAAATGGATAAATATGCCGTACCCATTATATTTTAGCTGTTTCTCTGCAAAAATGACATTTTATTTTCAATAATCTTGAATCAACCGTAAATATATTAAAGTATTAATATTGAAATTTTTAGAGTATGTGTAGTAACTAAGCAGAAAAGAAAAGAAAGATTTATACAGTGAATTGGTAAAGACGTGTATAAATTAAATAATAATTAGAGTTGAGTTGTAGATTTTGATTTATATTTCAGAGATTTTACTAAAGAATTGTATATACAAGGTTTGTCATAAAGTTTTGTTTATATCAACGCCCACTTTTTTATGGCAGAATTAGAAAAACGTCATCTTACAACTTATGACCACCCAGATCTATCGATCTTCTTGTGGGGATAGTTGAGACATCAGATTGATAGTGGTTTAATTTTTATTCACGATTTTTTATGTAATAATCATTTCATCTAGCATTTGGTACAGATAAAGATATGTCTTTCTAATTCTGCATTAATGAAAATTTGTATCTCTATATTTCAGTCTCACCTCAAAAAATTTTAAAATTTAAAATGCTTTACGTTTTTTATTTATACACCCATTCTTATTCATATTTAATTTAAAAGCTAGTTTATGAACTCATTGAATGCAGCACTATGTGTCTATGATGTATAAAAAGAGATGGAGAATATTGTGTCCGCATCTGTCTTTCTTTCATGAACACTTGAACCAATTTTATTTTCACAAATTTTCATCTAATCGACATGTACCGGGTGTCCCATTAAAGGAACTAACCGGTTATATATCGGGATCTACTCATTGTAGCTCCTTGCAGGTAGCCAAGAACAAATGCTAGACATTATTTTCAAGTTACTTATATGGCGGATAACACAAAATTATTTTTCATAAAATTTTATCAATGGCTTGTTCGATCATGCTCATTTACATACTGAACTGAGATATTTATATGGCCTATTTTTATAGCAAATTTGAACTTTATATCTTCAAAAATGCTTCTTTATTGACATATAACACACTGCCATTGCATTTTTTGAGAAAAATCACAGTAGGTTCATTCACTCATGCTTAAGCGCTTACTACCTGAAATGTGATGATTAAAAAAACAGGAAAATAAAGTATCCAGCAGTACAACTTTTTACCCGAAATTTTCTTCGACTTTTTTACATCACGCCTCCAGAAGCTATTCTCTCAAAAATCAGACAGCAACTTGGGACAGGTAACTGTTTTTTTTAACGCCCTATTTAACGAAATCAAAAGCGAAAAGTGATGAAATAAAGGGACCTTTTAAATAACAGATCATTCCTCCTAACATTTAATGCTTTCAAAAGGGTAGCTTTGGGACAGGAGGAAACAAAGGGCAATGCAAACTTATAGTTTTGAAATAGAATTTGAGTAACACATACTGATTTTAATTTCCGTCTTTCAAAATGCATTCACTTATCTAATTATATTAAACGAACAATGCTTGTATATATACATATATGCAAATTTTATCTCGTAAACTGGTCTAACGATTTTGATGAAAATTAATATGTATGGGTTTTAGAGTGTATTGAATCGATTGATTGTATTCACATTCCCAAAAAAATCATTCTTAGCAATCAATATTCTTATTTTAAGGCTTTTTCAGATTATACGTAATATATAGTATAATCCTAATATAATTATAAGGCATAAGTAGCTGAATGGTAAAGTTTTCGGAGGTTCCTCGGTTCGTATCCTGATTAAATGTATTTTTTTCAACAAAACACATTTTTTGTAAACAAAAGGTATTAATATGAGGTCCGTATAATTAATAATGGTTTTCGGTTAACGAAAGTAGTTTTAAAAAAAGTTTTATTACAAGCAAGAAAGCAAAGAACAGAATGAATCTTAGATCTAATTTACATATATTTATAATAGGATAAAATGACGTATTATGGGTAAACGTATGTGAAAACATTCTTCGGACGGTCTCACGGACTCAGCACTTCTAGTGTGAGAACGGACGATGATTTTCATACCGTCAGCGGTGTGGCTCCCATAACTAATTTCATAGGATTTTTTTTATGAAAATTTGTACATATCTAATATATTATTAAGAGCAATTTTTGTATATATATAAATAAATTTTATCTCCAAGTGGTATAACGATTTTGATCAAATTTGGTTTATAAAAAAGGTTCTGATTTTTATGATTATCTATGCAATTAGATTTCCTGACAAAAAGCGAGGGAGTCACCCTCGAGGTCCATAAACTTTTTCTTGAATAGTTCGGCAGATTTGGATTAAAAATTGCAAAACGGGGTTTTAAGAGCCGAGAAATCGATTAGCGATACTTTCATTTTTTAATGGGTGTGACCGTCGAGGTCTACACTAGCTATATTTTTCACATTCATATTTATTTTGAAATTTGTGAGCGATATATTTACCGATCTACCGCTCGCAATACATTTTAACTAGAAATTTGCACATTTTTGAACTAAGCTTAAACCTCCTATGTAACTCTTATAGACCCACTCTAAAACCTATGTTACCCGAGCAAAGCTCGGTCGCCCAGATATTATATACTGATATCGCATTTTTTTAATAAAAGCTAAAATATGGCATTTTTATTATAAAAGTGTTTGATAAAAGTACCAATTAATTTCCTCAATAAAAATGCCATCTAGTTGCAATATTCCAAATTACAATCACACAATTTATATTTGTTCGAGAAACGACACATTGTTTGCAAAAAAACATCCAGCTGCTAGATATTTAATTCCAAAACATTTGAAATTCCAACCATTTTATTTTAAGAGGAAGAGAAAAAATGTTTTATAGAAAAGACATGAATTTATCTTAGCTCTAAAAAGCATGAATTGATGAACTTGTTGTTACCTTGGAGAATTTACTTACTAAGTTTTTTAACGCAAGTCTCTCCAATATTCCTATTCAGTGCGAGCAAATTATTCCCTCACTGAATATACTTAATAACACGCAATGCAAATATTATAACTATCTATGATTCGAATTCGTTATAATATAAAACGGAGCAATTAACTAACTTACGCAAATAAGATAATAATATGTGGGTATATAAATCATTATTAATATGCTTCATTCAAATATGCAATTATATAACACGGGTATGCTAATAGTTTATTAATGAGCAACTTGTGTGTGTATGCAAAATTATATAATACATTCGAATAATTTACATGACTAAAGTAAAGAAATGCTTAATGAACAGCAGTGGTATTATTAAAAGAACCAAACGAGACCTATTCTGGAATACGTCCTTGAAGTGTCATATCAAGAGCTAGGTTTCTTACTGATCGACTTCGGCCATCAAAGTTAAGCAGCGCAGTGTGTGGCGAACGTTATTCTTCTCCTTTTGCAATGCAAGGGGAAACCAAACAGGGTATATTTACCTAGTACCTAGAACTTATCTCGGTGGGTGTGTCTTGAGATTTATTCAGGTTCGGAATTCACTTTAAATTGTAGGTTTCCTGATTTGCGATAACACTTTCAGTCAGAGGATACGCCAAAACTTGGATACGAGCACGACTCTTAAACAAAAAGAAGTGTCATAATCCATTTAAAACTAATTATTTTCAAGTATAAACCCTTTATATTTTAGTCCCAAATATCTTGTATGGCACTATACAGGGATGGCTGGTACAGGCCTGGAAAAATGTTATGTTCTTTAAGACATGCGTATGTTTCGGATTTTACCTTAAACTGTAGGTCCTGGTGATTGTAGTAACTAGTAACACTTTTCAGACAAAGAACCACTACGACAGACGAGCTTAGAAAAACATTAAACGGAGTTGTTCGCATAAGGAAATGTGAAATGATTCAACGGTCAGAATTTGAACAATTACAAACAAAATGATAATTATTGTTCTTCAAAGGTGTTTTCAGATGTGGATGGTTACATAAATTTAAACAATCATATTAACTTTTATCACCGAGAATTTTATATTTCAAAATATGAAGTTAGGGGTTAAAGTTAGGGATCTGTTTACGTAGTGAACTAAATATTGAATATACAAACAAAAAACTAAAATATTGCTATATAAAGGAAATTACAGATTTTCGATATACCTAAAAAGCTAATCTTTGACGTCCCTAAAGTTAGCAAACAAAATGAGCAGAATCAAAAATTCATATTTAGTTCTTGTAGAGCTAATTAACTGCTGTATTTCGAAATTATTTGCTCGATTTTTTTTTAAATAGCTGCTTTACTTAAGAAAAAACAATTTTGTGAGAAGGTTCTTTCAAGACAAATAAAAAGGACTATTTTGCTATTGTGGGGATATTTCTAGCATTAAAAGTACAACGGAAAACCTGAAAGTCCTTTATTTAGATTTTCTTAGGATAGTTTACCTACCTTAATTTAATGTAATCCATTTTTAATTCCTGTTTAAATTTGAGATTTTAATGGTTTTCAGTTTATTTTCTCATCCAGTTACGAAATGTATACCTAGGTAGTTCTGATACCGGAAAGCTAAGGACAAGACTTAATTTTTGTAGGACCGGACTGTTTCCGATTGCTAAACATATATGTTCCTACGACAGTAAGATAGGTTTACCGGTGGCGAAGTTCGTTACTAACCACGTCGGTAAGTATTTTTTTACCGATATAATTCTATTGGCGGAAATCTTATAGAAATTATAGCAATTGATTTCAGGATACAGCACTTAATTAATTAAAATAAGAAATATGTAAATTTTATTGAATTTTTATATACAAATTACCTCAAATCAAATAATAGTAGTTACAATTATAGTTTATATACCGGGGGTATAGCTAATATGTTTTTTTTTTCTAAAAATTTATAAGAGCAATTAATTTCGGAGTGCAACAAGTAATTAGCACTTAATGAGCTGTACAAGCAACAAACAAGATTTTCTCGAAAAAAATGATTTTGAAGTTGATTTTTAAAGCGAAGCAGCCATTTTCCGAAAAACTATAAGAACAACTAATTTTGGAATATAGCACTTAATTAGCACTTTGTTACTTAGTCCTACAATCACTAAACAAGTTTTCAAAAAGTTAATTTTTATAGGTTGCTCTGCTAGCTTAAGATCTAAAGCTAGAAAAGCAGCCATTTTTGATAAAAATATAGGAGCAATTAATTTCGAAATACAGCAATTAATTAGCACCAAATTAGCTCTACAAACACCAAATAAGATTGTCTCGGAAACGTTTTTTTTTTAAAGCAAAGCAGCCATTTTCTGAAAAACTATAAGAGCAATTAATTTCAGAATACAGCACTTAATTATTACTTAATTAGCGCTACAAGCTCTAAATATGTATTTTTTCCTCTGCTAGCTTAAGGGACGTTAGTCTTGGGACATTTCAAAATAATATATTGTAGTACTATTCTAAACTAAACAAGGACATTACTCTAAATAGAAACAATAATAATGCGGATATGCATAGGTACTTGTCACTCGTACAGCTGTTATTAATAATGTTTTAAATATTCATATTTTCTCCGATAGGGCTGCCATTACGAACTTCCAACATTATGACAAATGGGTAGAGTTAAAGCTGTGTTGTATGAATCGTGCAAAGATGAATGACATCTGCGCCATCATATCCGAGAATTGGAGCAGGAGGCGGAAACGATTTCGAATGTGGCATGAAAACTGGGGTGAATGTGTTATTAGACATTCACGAAAGCTTGAAATTTTAAGTAATTTTGAAGTATTTGAAAGGAGAATGATGAGTTCTGAAACTGATAAAGTTGGTGCAAAGTTTTCATTAAAATTCACCTGAATGTTGGTTGTGAATTAGCAATTTAATACAAGTCTGTGATGAGGGCTTGTACTTAGTTGCGAACAGGTTCGTTTGTTTTATCATATCAAGATTTCAAGACAACAGCATCACTGGATAGGAAAGTATCTTTTCAAAAGACCAGATTGGCCTCTAAAGAGTTCTTTATTGAAGAAGCATTCAAATATAATCCAATTGTGGAGTAACGGAAATATATCGGTGACATTTTGGAAATGCCGTTTTGCCACTGGCACACTTTGGTGGACAAGCAGTGTATTCCTAATAATTTTAATAAAATCTTAAAATCTATTGGTATTTGTAATGAATTTATAGAATATTATTTCTGGAGTGTATTTGCTTGTTAATGTAGGAGACAAACACTAAATAATTATACCACTATTGGAGAAAATAGTTGCTTACTTGATTGGCTTATTCTAAAAATAAATCTTAAAAGATGGTTGATAAAGCTTGCAACAAATCAGTTTTCTTTTATATTCTTAAACATTATTTTTGATGTGGAAAAATCTTGAGGCGCACCTTGTTTATGTAGACATTTTGTATGGGTATTGAATTGAAATAATATGTGATGCTGCCACGTGACGATCCAGCCAATTGCAACAATTGGAAATAGAACGCTTTTCGGGTGTATTCAGAAGTGAGAGTAAAATATATAAGAAAATATTTAAATTATTGTCATTAAACGTCATTTCTTTAAAAAAAATTTTATTGGATTATTATTACAGCAAAAAGCTTTGATTTCTATTTATATTTTCTGTAAAAATGATGATTTACTATTTTATTCCTATTGCGACGCAGTAAAGAGAGAAGGTGTTACGTAAGACGATACATAAATTTCCAAAAGATGGAGAAGTGCGTACTATGTCTGAAATGCTTTTAGGCATTTCTTGAGTATTTTAAAGAACAGAGAGCATTTCATTCTTTGAAATGAATATGTTATCTCTGTCTCTAGCTTAGAATATATATATATATTATTATTATTATTATTATTATTATTATTATTATATTACAAATTAGTTAATAATGACCATCATCCGTTGTATTTATATACCTAGGTACTTAGATTTTAGTTGTTACTCACATGTGATAAAGACACAGTGTGTCTAAACAATTGTCATGTGTTTTGTTAATATATTAGTGGAAGTATATTTATTTTTTCATTTTATATTTTAGAATATATATTTTATAGCTTGCCACCGTAATTTGTAACAAGGTCATTTAAAACACTGGCGGAACAAATGGAATATCAACTGATAGGATTAATAACATAACTCACAAGTTTGTATAAGCTGAGAGGAATTGATCAGAACCTTACAAAAACAACAAAACAACAAAGCGCTTTATTACTCGATACCAGTAAAAAAACAAAAATTTTACATCAGCAAAAATTAACTGCCATTAGAATAAATCTATAATATCCTGTGTTCAAACTAACTCATTGGATTAATATTAGATTAATAATTAATAGATAATTTCTTCCAGAAGTTTTCACTTGTGTCGAGCGGTTTTAAGCACACAAACTTTTGCACTTTATTTGACGGACAGCCCGTTATTGTTCTAATATTAGGTTAAAATTAGTTATGTTTTATTTATACTGTCAATTAAAATATTTCACTGCAATTTTGATAATACCCTTATTTCAAAAAATGCTATTGAACTTTATCGATGACCATGCTTAATATTTTATTGCTAAGTTGGAATACTCGAGGTGATTTTAATTTGGAATCCGCTAGCTTTAGGGCCTATGCTGTAAAGACTCGATAAAATTAAATGTACGTTAATGTATCACGAAGGTCAGTGAACGACATTATTTTGTACCTACTGTACACCTATATGATTTATGCATTTTTCTATTCAATTCAAAAAATAATAGAAAATGATGTTCACTTGTTTTCATGGAAATAACATGATAGTTCAAATTGGCTCCTTTTCTCTAGATTTATTCAAATTACTGGGCCTCTTCGCCTCGCAGAAGACAATCTAATTTATATGTATTGTTTTTATCCAAATCGTGAGAAAATATAAAGACAATGAGTACCTATATCAATTTGATCGAATTCTAATTTCTGTTATACTTACTGATACTTTCTCAACAAACTCGCTTCTGATAATTGTATACTATTTTTTAACAATGATAATCATGAAATAAATATTTCACGTTAAAATGTTCCTATAATTATACTTTAAGTAAGTATAGTTATGTGATTTCGAGTTACTTCACTTAAGTGAATGATATGTACATTGTGCATATAAGCTGATCCTCCGGCTGCACCTTAGGAAGAATTCATTTTGCAACTTATGAAAAAAACTCTTCAAAATTGGCCAAGAGAAATTAGTGGAAAAAACCATTTTGCTCTAAAATATTTATGTTTAATTAAAAGGTGGGGAGTATGAAGGAATGTTTATGAAGAAATGAGATTAGCTTTAACCGGAAGATCATAGATCTGTCAATGATATAAGATGATATAGAACAATTCCACTAGTTCCAATTGTGGTAGCTAGAGGGGATGCCAATTCTTTTTTGAGAATTGCAAATAGAAGTTCCAAGTCATTTTGAAATATTAAGGGAACGTATTAAATTCTTGAAAAAATGCCGCATACCGCTTGACGATATCGTTTATCTAATTCGAGATATAACTAAAAACGCATAAACGTGATCATGTAATATGTGCTCACATGTATTATAAATTTAATTCACAAAATATATCATTATTTTTGCAATATTAGATTAGTTCATAACAAAGTTACCAGCTATTCATAGAAATGGAATACCTGTAGAGAAACCTAAATCAATATCTAGCTAAATGAAACATCATGTCATTAACTGCAAGCTCCAAATAATAATGGAAGTTGGCAGATGATACTGCCGAACAAGAATCCATTGAAAGAAAATCATAAGATGATGAAACTGTCCACTTATTTTTTTTATTTGTTGTTTATCACTTTCTGAACAAAGACGTGCTTATTACTGCTAGACAACAGTTGCTTCCATCTCATCAATTGATATGCTATTAATTGCATTTTTTATGTATTCTATCATGTCATGCTGCATGGTTGGTCGAAGATCAATCCTTCAGTTTTCCCCTTAGATATAAGTAGCAGATAATTGAGACCAAGCATGCCATGAAAGTATACCTCCCTTCCTGTCCATTTCTTAGTATATCTGAAATTTGAATGATCTCTAGCTTATCTGGAAAAGTATGCAAAACATCCATAAAGCTGACATATCACCTTTTTAATGCTTAATTTGAAATATAATGTGAGGAAATAGTGGTTAACCACATTTATGCATTTTTACTCATATCTCGAGTTAAACAAACGATATCGACAGGCGGCTGCCGCCATTTTGTATGTAATTTAATCTGTCTTGATAGGAATTCACAATTATTTGGTGTTCTTATTTGAAATTAAAAAATATCATATACCTATGATCGGCTAATCTACGCTCTTCGGTATGACACTAATTTCGTTGAAATTGTTTTAGACAAATCAAAGTTGTATACATTTTTTTCATAACCACTTTCCTACCCTAAATAGGAGAGAAGTCTCTCACACAATTTACTGCATTAAAATTGGTATATTTTAGAGAAAAATAGTTTTTAATTTTTTTTTTAACGCCCACTACCGTTATTTAATGCTAGAGACAAGAAAGTTATTTCCAGCAGTTTCTCTTGGCCGTTATAGCTATAAAAAATATCACCAAATACTTCCTAAGATACAGCTGGAGTATCGGCCTATTGGTGCATTGTTACATAAATTCAATTTAGAGGAGAACGTTTTTTTTTTCACAAGACAATAATATCTACAAGTTCCTATGAATATTTTCTTTAGGTAGAATTAGCAAACTGTAATAAATCGTTTTCATAGATGGTAAGGTTAACATAAAGGTCAAAGGTATTCCCATTTTACTTTTATTTATTAGCTTCATCATGATATTATGCTATTTGTTAATTTTGAGACATACAACCCAAACACATCTTATACGTTACTATTCCATGTAGTTAGTGTAAAGCAAATAAACTGAAAGAATAATAATATTGAGAGAACCAAAATCGCAAAATTATTAAAAATTTCTGATAAATATATATATCACAAGAGCACTAACAGAAGCTGTATTTTACTCAATTAAATGCTACATTGTCACTTTGAGAGGGTCTGTTAACGTCAAGGATAAACTAGTTATATGGAAAATAGCTCTGCCATGCATGGAATAGATAATAAGGGTACATTATACGATATAATGGCCCTAGATCAAGCTGAAGTGAATTTCGAAATACCCTGAAACTGTTTCCAATTATTTCGTGATGTAGATATCAACAAAAATAACAGGATAATCTCATAGATTTGAATATCCATTTTGTCATTCAAGCTTGACAAAGGAATTAAGTCAATCGAGGTTGTGTCTACGTAAAATTAGTTGAGCTAAGTGAGATATGAATATTGATGTGGTTATAGCTTTTCAACCGAATTTTCAAGTCAAATTTGATCAATGTTGGGTACCTATCTATCCTTCTATGTTTAGGTATAACTTTATAATATCTCAATGATCTTTCTTGAATGTTCTAGAAGATTTTACAGAATGCCTGTAAATCGCTAGGTCCGATTTCATAATCAATCTCTAATCATAACTTGATGACAGAATGAAAAAAAAATACTATCTCTACTCATACAAAATTATTACAACTGACTGACATAGCAATTAACATCTCAAATCATTATGCGCAGTAGTAAAAATTTCGTAATTTATATAAAAATAAATTTTTAAATTTTGTCACAAGGCTACAGATGGCTCAATTTTCCTTCTTATGCAGAAAGTTTTCCTTTCCTTCCTTTTCATATCATATACCAAATAGTACGTGTGAAGACCAAAAGCTGATTACAGTACTGTCAAAATGTGGTTTTGTTGGGATCTGTTTGGATCGTGACGCCATGCGGTTAGCACATGCGCAATGACCATTGTTCTAGTATCATGGTTCTGTTCCAAAACTGTTTTTGTTAAGTCATTTAGGTAAGTCAGAGACCTTTAACAAGATTTTATTGATATCTAGTTGCTATCTGTGACTTTACTTTCGGACCCCTTGGAATTTTTTACTGAGTTTCGATGGAAATCATCAATATAATTTTATACAAATATTCTAACCAGTTCCCAAGAAACAATATGGTTTCTTCAAAGTAAAAAAATAAATCGCCAAGAATCACATATGCGATTATTATATTTGTATGTATTTTGATAAACCAAAGAGAAATCTGCTGTAGTTATATCTAAAGATCTAGTGGCCTCTTTCTGTTTGAATGAATATTTCTTCTTTTTAAAGGAGGATGAAAATAAATAAATTCAGTCATACTCATGCAGAAATGGTTTAATCCCTCTGATAATGATCGATTGGTCAACATCTCTGGTTACTCATGGTCATCTCTGGTTACTCATGGTACTTGACTATTGTTTTCAATGGGGTGGCAGGCGCATAGCGCTGAACCGGTACATTTAGCGTCTATGACGCTCTGATCAGGCCACGATGACCACAACAAATTCTGAAACTGTTTCTTTCGTGTTGTAAATTTTGAAAAGAAAATCGGAATATAACATAATATATAATATAAAAATGAATCGCTGAATGCGTTGCTAAGCGCAAATCTCGAGAGCAGCTGAACAGATTTCGCTAATTCTTTTTTTGTTGTGTTCATTATTATCAGAAGAAGGTTCTTACGAACGAAAAAATTAAGAACATCTATGAAAACTTAAAGATAATGTTAATTTTACATACAGTACATACAGTTTTTTGACAACTGTCAGTTGTTTGAAATAACTGTCAACAATTGACAGAACGCGCGCTGCAAATATCGTTTAACATAGATGGATCGGTTGATAAATAATTTCACTTTATTATACAGTGAGTTTTTGAGATGTGTTTATTCATCTCGGTAAGTTAAAATCAATCACACCTAATATTGAAAGAATGAAGCGTCTGGATTGTGTTGCGGGAGCGGTAAAGTCAAATTGACGCCATTGGTACTGCCGCCAGAGCCTCTGCATTCATTGGTTTACGGAAATAGGACACATTCTATACATTTTTAACTTATATACAGGAATACAATAATTATTTTCAAATGAAGTCATTTGGCGCAACAAAAGTTATTCAAGACAATTTTATGCTAACTTTCAAGGTAACTATATTGTAAAACAATAAACTTTTACCACCACGTGCCTGAATACGTTGGTAATTTTCAATTGAAATCATATATCAATTAAAGTAGCGTACAGTAGGTTTATAGCTATGTGGATAACCAAAAGCAGCCAGTCAGAAGTTGATGGGGGAACGGCAGTGCTAACAAAGTATCTTGAAAATCACATGGTGGTACAATTTTTGCAAATTTATTTTATGGGCGATTCAGCAAAACAAGTCGATCAGCCTTATGAACAGAATATATCGGTGAACAGATCAAGTGTGGAGTAACTTCAAATATTTTTCCATCAGACAACGAATTGGTTGTATTATTCAAGACGGCATTAAACCGCATGCCATCTGATTACCACAAAATTTTCAGCAAAGCCGATAAGACGCCTGGAAGACAACACGCAAGACGCTATAATACGGCAATTGATGAAGTTGCTATTGTTGTCATGCGTGAAAATTTAGAAAACCAAGATTTTGTTTTTGCTTTTGTTAAGTCAGGACAACGTCTGTCGGGTCAGCTTGTTATAAATAAATACCTATCTCTGTGAAAGTCGGGATGCTTTCTACGTGGTCCCAATTCTCACTAGATCGATCCTAGTCTGTTGCTCTCTGAGGCGATTATAAAACAAGTGAAATTTAAAAAAAAAATTTAAAATAGTTTTTATTAGGCATTTAAGATTTGAACCGTGTTGATGATTACTATTGCTATCTATCCTTTTCTTGATTTGAACTATACTTATGTATATCTATTTGCCAGAAACAGCAACTCCATAACAAATTACTGTTTGTCTACCACAACACAAAATTAAATTTGAAATTAGTATTAAGCCGGAGACACATCTGAGAAACGTTGCCATTCGTTCGCATTGCCGGCCATTCGTTCTCATCCATTTCTCAAGTGTAGACAGTCATTCGCAGCGAATAACTTTTGGTGCGAATGGCCGGCAATGCGAACGAATGTTTTCCATCGTCTGTCGGTAAAAGAGAAAAGATCAAAAGGAAATCCGAGCTGCGAATGGCTGCAAACGTTGCTAGGCGTTCAGATGTGTCAGTGTCGAAGTCATTCGCGGCAACGTTTCATTATTTGCAGTACTTCGCTAGAATGCTTGGAGAAAGGTGGTTGATTTACTTTGTGAAGGAAATATGAGTGAAAATCAATTAATAGTGGCCTGTGCCTCGTTTATCGTTATTAATAGAATTATAAATCGACGGAAAGAAGAAAAGAAGAGAAAACAGAGACTTGTTTGGATGAGTGACTTGTATTTGAGTAGAAATAGATATGATGGTACGAACTTATTAGCCGATCTAAATGATACATTTTTTAAAAACTTTACCAGAATGTCTCGAGAAGACTTTAGCATCCTCCTGGAAATGATTAAACCGAAAATTGTTAAACGGAATACATACTTCAGAGAAGCTATACCACCAGAAGTCAGACTTGCTATTTGCTTACGATTTCTAGCTAGTGGAGATTCGTATACAAGTTTACAATACACATTTAAGGTATCGAGACAGCTGATTACAAGAATTGTTCCAGAGGTATGTACAGCTCTCTGTGGAGTACTGAAGGATTTTATAAGGGTTAGTATTGAAACAACATATATTTTTCAGTAGCATATTTTATTTTTTTAATATGAACAATGCTATCAACACAGAGTTAATGTTAATTAATATCAGTATCTATCAATATTGGTGTTTTGCATAATGTCTGATACGTTTGTCTCATGTGCAGATTCGTTATTATCATTCTAATTAGGCGGCTGGGACGAAAGAAAAAATTCACCTGACTCAACATCCAGATGAGGTGTATGTGGCTGAGACACGTATGAATATGAATGAGGTGTAGGTGGCTGAGACACGTTTGAATGAGGTGTAGATGGCTGAGACACGTATGAATGAGGTGTAGGTGGCTGAGACACGTTTGAATGAGGTGTAGATGGCTGAGACACGTATGAATGAGGTGTAGGTGGCTGAGACACGTTTGAATGAGGTGTAGATGGCTGAGACACGTATGAATGAGGTGTAGGTGGCTGAGACACGTTTGAATGAGGTGTAGATGGCTGAGACACGTATGATCTAGATGTGTGGGGCTGAGAATGAAGCGCTTGATCATTGAAGCTAGAAGGCGGAACGGATAGCTGTGTTGTAAAATAGTCAGGTCTGTCATACTGCCCTAGGTCGGCAGCAAATAAGATCTTGTTAATCTCAAACTGTACGTGCTTGACCGTCATTGTACTATATTCTCGAAGCTTTTCCGCTATATGGAGTGCAAAGGTCGTGTGTTTGTCATAATGAATGGCTGGCCCTTGTGACGATGATACATTTGCGGCTTGTTCTAGTAACTCGAAGGCTCTATCAAGTTGATTACTTTCTTTGACTTTCGTTGATGCTCTTCTTCTTGACCTACCACTTCCCGAATGTATATGATCTGCCGTTCGTATGGATCTCTCTGAAACAGGTGTTTCAGTAACGCGATTGTCAACAGTTGCTGAGTCGGCAGTTGCTTCATCTCCTATATGATTGTCTATGGAGTCATTATCATCCTTTTCATTGTCTACGATTGTCTGACTTGACTCGTAATCTCCTTCATAATCTGATCCAATATTAATACTCTCGCCAACTTCAACATCTCCTTCCAAATCGCTTTTATCTTCTATGTCTTGATGAATCTGTGAAAAATAAGCATCGGATTATAGTTTGTCAATGGGTACCTCATTAATTTTGTTATTTGTAAGGCTACAGAGCTTAATATTTCACCAAATAATAAAAGTAAATCAGGCATACGCCCTTAAATTTTTTACATATACTATTTAATAGATTTTAATTTTTTACAGCTACCTGACAGTGCCGAAGAGTGGATGAGAGTCTCTAAAGAATATGAAGATAAATGGAATTTTCCTAACTGTGTAGGTTCGATGGACGGAAAGCATGTAATGATACAGTCGCCATTCAACAGTGGTAGCGAGTATTATAATTACAAATCATTCTTCAGTGTAGTTTTATTAGCATTAGTCGATGCTGATTGCAACTTTTTGTACGTAGATTGTGGATGTCAAGGGCGAATCTCCGATGGAGGAGTATTTAAAAATTCCAAAATGTATAATCTGATTGAGACAAATCGTCTAAATTTACCTGTTCCACGATCTCTACAAGAAGGACATTCTGAAGTACCATATGTATTTCTCGCCGATGAAGCTTTTCCCTTAATGGACAATATTATGAAACCCTACGCAGGAATTGCCCCTAAGGGTTCACGAGAAAGAATATATAATTACCGTTTAAGCAGGGCACGTAGGGTTATCGAAAATGTTTTTGGAATCATATCTTCGGCGTTCAGAATATTGAGACGTCCTATGCTGTTACAACCCGATCAAGTCAAGCTCATCGTAATGACAATTACATATCTTCACAATTTTTTACGCAAAAGCAAGACATCACGTGAAGTATATTCTCCCACCGGGTCTTTTGACACCGAAATTGATGGCATCTTTTTGGAAGGTAGTTGGAGGCAGGACGGTGTGAATAACTCATTTACTGATCTCAAAAACATACCACGCAAATCAAAGAAGACTGCACGTGATAGCCGAGAAGAATTTACAATGTTTTTCCAAAATAATCCTCTGCCCTGGCAAGATAACTATTAGTAACTGAAAGAAAACTGATAATATACTTACGGTATCTACTGTTCCTCTTGGTTTATCACGATCAACCAAGAAAAGCATGTGTTTGAATGCAAACCATTTCGATACGTACACTTCTTTGCGACCTACAACATTATTTGCAATTAATTTAGGTTTGGTACCATGTCAGAATTTGATAGTTATTATGTATTATTAAAACATACTAAATATAAAAACTTGCCTTTTCCTGTTCCTACACTTTTTAAACCTTTGGCTTTCTGTGATCTAAATGACGACATTAAACTTTTCATTTTTTTAGGCAAATCGGCCGCAGGCACATCCATTTCTGCTGATATATCAGCCCAAGCATCTTTCTTTTTAATAGCAGAATAATAAAATTCATCGGTTGTGTCCCATAGGACTGTATGTTTCCGATATAGTTCAATCAGCTTAATGCATTGGCTGTTGGTCCAATGATCCTTAAAATTATAATATTACCAAAACTAACTATTTCTTACACTTTTGCTATTTGCTGCTATTTGATAAAACGTTTACTTACTTTTGTGTTTGCCATTATACAATAAAATTAATCAAAAATATACTACTTTATTGAGGAATAGTGTGTGAACACGTGGGTATAAGCGCGAATGAGTGGAACTCTGGTAAATATTGGCAGCGAATGGAAATAAACAGGGAATTCGTAAAAGTGTCTACCAAGAAACGTTGCTGCGAATGACTAGAAATGAATGGGAATGCTGGCAATACCTGCGAATGCGAACGAATAGCAACGTTTCTCAGATGTGTCTCCGGCTCAAAGAAACGTTGCCGCGAAGGACTAGAAATGAGTAGCAATGCTGGCAATACCTGCGAATGCGAACGAATGGCAACGTTTCTCAGATGTGTCTCCGGCTTTATATCAACGTCTGACAATTGCGACAGCTGATATTGAAAAGCGCCACATAACCATAGAGTAATATATACTACGATCTGCCAGATATGTATATATACGCTCCATAGACAAGCCACTAATATGCTCCATGCTCGTACGTAATTCCAGTGACGGATCCCAGTGTCGTTCCATGTCGAAATAATCTTGCTTGAATAAGATAATATAATTAATAATTAATCAATATTGGATCCCACTTGGAGCTTAACAGGCGGCGAGATGTCTGCGATCTAAGTACGAATTCGAAATTTCAAGTTTCTAGATCGTATGGGGCCTGAGAAATCGCTGCGGAGTCCATTGACACACGAACCGAAAGTAATAAAAACTATTTAAAAACAGTTGTCATTTTAATTTTAATAGTGAGATTCCATGACTGAAGTAGATGACATATCAAAGTGCAGTCGGAAGTGGTGATTATTACAAAACCATGAATGATATTTGTTGTCAAGTATTAAAAAAAAATTAATCATTTATTGAAGTATCTATATTTGCAGGAAAACAAACAATTTATCGAATTGTATACCATCTATTGTTTGAAGTCAACAGAAAATAGTAGGTAAGTACTTGGTAAACCATCATATTTCTCATACTTCTCTCATAATTTGGAGCTTGAAAGGCATTGGAGCTTAGTATTGTTTTAGAGAAAATACTTATTTCCTTGGACTTGAAAAGCTCGATAACTAGGTAGTTTGATCCTTTTATTATTAGTTAGAGTTTTGAAGAATATTTCTCTTGTAATGAATCATAATCCTTAACCTTCAACAAATACTATGCGCCTTCCTTTGACATTGAAGTTGATGAAATGAAAACCTCACAAAATACCTCAGCAAAATATTCTAAAGGCAGCTCTCAACATAAGCTTGTGGAAAATAATAAGGCCTGCAAGAAGATTCTCATATAAATGCGTTCGACCAAGCATCCTCCAATCCAATTATCTGCACGTACATCCTAAACAATCTTCGTAGAAGTTTTCAGAGTTCACCTCGCAAAAATCAATTTACCAGCTCTCAGTAGTACAGCTCAATTCGTCTCCTTGAATAAAAATCGAGCAAGAGTGAAAGAGGGAGTGTGTATTACTGAATTCAATCTCCTTTTATGGGCATCTACTTTGATTTGATTTGGTGATGCGCACATAAACAGAAACGCTGCAAAACACTACCCCCAAAGCCGTTTAATACCCACAGCCGGGCAATTTTTTCGACTAGGTACCTCCATTTCACCTGCTTTCCTTCTCTGTCTAGTTGTGATGCATTGCTGCACTTTCATTTCGATCGGACAAATGCAATATTTCCTGAAAAAGACTTTATGCAAACACAGCCTATATAGGTATGTGGGGTTGAAGAATTGAGCTGAAAGGTCTATGAGATATTTTTTCTCTCTATTCAGTTTCCCACGTTTGACGTGGAACATGTGGAAATAGAGAAAGGCCTAAAGGAATGTGCCTCAATTGAAGTGAAGTCCTTCCTTTGATTTTAATATACCTGGGAATTTCTTTTGAATGTGGTTGGCATACAGATTTATTACCGCTACCAGGTCTAATTTTTATGATAAATATTCTAAATTGAAATAATCATTTACGATTCCTGTTCAGGTGTAAATAACTTGACGATTGTATTAAGAATACAGAGAGTATATAAATATATCAAATAGTGAAATGAGTCTAAACCATTGAGGTTTTTTGAATATGTCATTTTTTAGCTGAAAAACTATTGTACTGTGTACTTCTCAAGACTTAACGGTTCTAAAAAAATTAACTAAATTTGTGTGAAACATTCTGATTAAAATCCTTTACAACATGATGTAATGATCTATCTCTGATGTTGGACTATTTGGACATTTTTCAATCATTCTAGTTGATTTTCTGTGTTTCGTTAAATTTTTGGTTAAGAAATAGATACAGGTAGACGAATTTTTTTCTTGATTTTCAGTGCCTTTTTAATTTATTTTTTGTTGACAGACAGATAAATTTTTGTTTAACTCCGTCGTTTCATTCAAATTTATTGTTAGCAGACAAATGGACATGTAAACAGACAAACAGTTTTACTTTTCTGACTTTTTCATGCATGGTTGTTGAAATTTGGTGATTCATTTAAATTTTTACTGATAGATAGTAGAGACTGATAAATAAACAGACAAATAGTTTTTTCTCCGACTTTTCTCATAAATTTAAGAAAACGAGAATTTGAGTCGGCAGAGTTAAACTGGACACCATCTCCGGGAACTTTAGACATAGCATTTTACAAAATCTTCAGTGGTTCCGAATTTATAGAATGGGAAATAGTAGTTCATAGAAGATATTTATCAAAAGTCTTACATATTATTTCTTTTCTGTTGACACTTAAAAACGTTGAATAAATAACTTTTCACAAAAACTAGTACCTGCTCTATATGTTGGTGCACAAAAAATAATCAATAATATTAATTGCATTGGTGCAGGTACTTTTGAAGCTGGTGTCAAATATCTTTTTCTATCTATCTATAACGGCACCATTTCAAAGTTACCATTACAATTATTAATAACTAGTATTATTTTTTGGCACCAACTTCCGACCCAAGTTTATTGTAAAAAGTGATCCTGAATTATAATATTTAAGGCGGCATTTATTAAATTATTATTGTAAAGAAATCATGTAACACTTTCAATTTTATCTCTTATTTATGTTTCTGAAAATGATTTCTTCTGAAATTTTTCAATATAAAATATCTCATGTTCAAACCTATAAACAATCTCAATATATCCATTTGGATGTTGTTCTTGTGGAGTAGGTATAACATCTAGGATTTTTTTAATGAATCATTTTATTCCTCTTTCGTATGGAAAAAGAATCATGGGCATTGGAGCACGTTTACGTGAAAACGCGCAATCATAGATACAAAAATCAAACATACATTCCGATTTCTGATCGTTTAGCTAATACTTTTTACGATTTTTTGCTTTTCATTTAAGAATTACCTCGGCTTCGTTTCAGCTATTTAGTTCCCCGCGTGAAGACGAACATGAAATTGATGTAATCCACATCAAATTGTAAAATATATGAATATAACTTTTCAGGGCTTAGCTTGATTTAGATATGGCCATAATAATAAAATTGGAACCGATAAAAATCGTGGTACATTCTGCTTATGTTCACTCGTAAATCAACGTATTGACCAAGCAGCGCGCTTCTGTGTAAATGGGCTATTAGGCTCATTTATTGGCAATCGTAAAATAAATTTATAATTTAATAACAGCGGAACAATAGCATACACATTTATTGCTCAACATATTAAACGTATATTATACAAGATTTGCTGTGTACGATAAAGTGTTGCCATTCCCAATAATGGCCAATGAAATAGTACCTACCATGTACCATGTTGTGCCATAAATTATTGTGCTATTTCTGTTGGTAAATTCTGCAAATTAATCATCATGTAAACAGTATCTCATGAAGATTAGGGCATGGGGATTTCAATAATTTCTTATGAATTAGCAAGATATCTATTGAAGATTAAATTTACCGTGACATCAGTGATCACCAATGTAATCCACCGCCCACTCAATGAAATTACGACAACCTTCATAAGCAGAATTATTGATGGCAGTATGTATTTTAAAAGAGAGGCAAATCTGCCTCTAATTGATTGGTTAAGTAGTGGTCTAGGGCACATTTGAATAGCTTAAAAGTAAAACCCTTTACACATAAAAGTTGAAGGGAGACAATTACCTATATACAGGGTTTCTCACCGCAGCCGTACGTTAGAAGTTTTTGGGTTACAAAAAACTTAGAAGTTTGATACTTTGTGATTTAGGGTAATTCAAAATTTTCTTTCGTTCTAAAATATTTCCAAAGTCACACAACTTCCGGTCACACCGGAAGTCATCATTGACTTCCTTATTTTAAATAGAACACCCTGTACATTATTCCATTTTTGGATTTCTCAGGAAATTTTATGATGTGTTTCATTAGGTTTCCCTATACCTATTTTCAGGTGTTTCTCAGTTATCTTGATTCTTTTGACAAATTTTACAGATTTACCCCTGTTTTTAACAGTTGGCTGTGTCAAAACAATATTATTTCGAAGTCCTATTAATTGTGTACAGCTGAAAATGGAAAATATTGAAGAATATTCAAATAATGATTTGCTCAATTTATTTTACACGCACGGTGAATGAGGACGAATTTTCAGACGAACATGTAGAATGTTTAATGAACGATACCCGAATCTACCAACAATGACTCCCGGAAAATTTGCAAGATTTGAAGCTCGATTTATGGCAACTGAAAGTATAAAAAAAAATCGAAAACATACAAAGCCCATAGTTGATAATCAGGAAAACGAGGTAAATGTTCTGGGTTATTTTCAAGCTCATCTACAAAGTTCGACTCCAGCAGCAGAGATAGATTTGGGTATTTCAAGAGCGTCAGGCTACAGAATATTAAGAAAACATCAAATGCATCCGTATTCTGAAATAACTGCTCACGGATTACATCCTGGCGATGAAGCAAGACGGGTTGAATTTTGGGAGTTTATTTGTGTAAAAATAACTGAAGATCCAAGGTTTCTTCATAATGTTGTCTGGACAGACGAATCAAAATTTAGCAGACAAGGAATTATAAATAGGCGAAACAATCATTACTGGGCAAGCGAAAACCCACATGTTGTAAGAGAAAATAATCTCCAGGAGCAATTCAGTTTTAATGTCTTCTGCCTAGTTATGGACAATAGAGTGGCATATCACGTATACAATGAAAATTTAAATGGGGATAAGTACCTGGAAATACTTAGAGGGTTCGTGACTGATTTTTTAAATGCTTTACCTCCACGTACAGTGCAAACATTTGGTATCAGCTCGACGGCGCACCCGCACATTCTGCTAGAGCCGTGCACCATCAGTTGATCCGTTAATGTTTGAAGATCGCTGGATTGGTCCACAAGGACCTTGGAACTGGCCCCCACGGTCACCCGATTTGACGCCCATTGATTTTTACATCTGGGGGCGTATAGAAGATCTGGTGTACTCTACTTCTGTACATACGAGGAACGATTTATTAAACCGCGTTAACCATACGTTAACTAATTTATGCCCAAACGAAATCCATGCAGGCAGAGTAATTCAATGTTTGAACCAAAATGGCGGTCACATCGAACAATTATTGTAATTATTTTGTTTTGTTATGTTTATACAGGGTGTCTCATTTGAGATAGTGAACTTTTTTAACTTTGAAAATAATCTAAAAGGTTATCAAATTTTGGAAACCCTGTATGCGATAAATCAATTGTCAATATGGATTTCAAGATTATTATTCTTCTTCTTCAGTTTACCACAGAAGCATTTATCACCTATCGAAAATGGATAAAAGGCCCAATGTTAAGAACAGGGGTAAATCTGTAAAATTTGTCAAAAGAATCAAGATAATTGAGAAGCAGTTGAAAATAGATATAGGGAACCCTAATGAAACACACTATAAAATTTCCTGAGAAATCCAAAAATGACATAATATACAGGGTGTTCCATTTAAAAAGAGGAAGTTAATGTTGACTTCCGGTATAACCGGAAGTCGTGAGACCTTGAAAATTTTTCAAAATGGAAGAAAATTTTGAATAACCCTAAGTCCCAAATTTTCAAACTACTAAGTTTTTTATAACCTCAAAAACTTCTAACGAACGGCTGCGGTGAGAAACCCTGTATATATATTGGAATAGATTTTAGAAGAATTTTTATACTGATGAGCTGAGCAGTTTCAAAGTTACAAAGTTTCTTTTTTCTTCGTTCTAACAGGTTTTAGTAGCGCAATTCCAAGTTGAATTGTAGCTTTGTGTACATCTTCAGGTAAGGAAATCAGTTTTGTCCTCTTTAATTTCAAAAAGTATAATATACCTGTTGCTATACCGCGTTTCATACTGAGAATGCAGTGTGACAGTGTATAGAAAATGTAAATGGGGAGAGATAGAACACATGTTGCCTAAAATTACCTATAATATTTTTTTCAAATTTGAGATTCATTGTTTATTATAAAAAAATATTGCATAAAACGCGCTGGCAATGATGGGCCACATAACACGCTACATTGCATTCTCAGTTTGAAATTCACTATAGTGATTTTAATGCATCTGCTTTTTTAAAATCTCTTGTGTCTACTCACACGACTCTCAAACGAATTTCATCGAATATAAAAATCATCCTATCAGGTCGTTTGATCATTCACGTTTTCCAGCGTGCCATGACAAACAACAATGGTCATATAATTTTGGCATAAGAGGAGCTGGTTAGCCAGAACTTTTTTGAAAGGTATCCATACTATTCAGAAAGACAAATGGCTTGAAATATGATTTTTGACCTCAGGGATCTTTGAAACGTAAATATCCATCTACTTAGGGTAGCGGTAGGAAAGTGAAAATGGCTGTTATTCATGCCTTTTTCCGTTTCTATAAACTTTGTACCGATTTCACAGTCTATAAATTTCTTGTTCACCATATATATTTTCCTACACCACACAGGTGCCCGGCTGTTTTCCACATTCGCGATTAGTTTCTTCCTCTGTTACTACTTCGTTTTTGTAATCTGTTGCTTGATATCTTAAATATGTTTTCTTCTCGATGTAGTTTTCATAAACTTCCTAATTGACTAACTAAAATTGAGGATGTGTGATGTTTCATTTTATATTCATAGAGTTCCAATATGTCCGTATACTACTGAGAATTATTACTAATTCCGAGGAGACTCTCAAGACTATAGTCACCGTCCGTAGTGCGCTGACTGACAGAAAGCGCCAATGGAATCGGTAATAGTAGCCGACAACGGTAAGTGGGATCCGGACTTTAGTGAGACGGAAAAACACCTGTCAGAGCCTATTTTCTCTTAAGCTACTGACCGAGTAGAATCATGAATTCTACTGAGGGCATAAAATTCAAAGAAAAATTTAATTCGTGTGAACGAATGAATATGTTCATATTTACAGAAATAAGATACTTAACTCTATGTGTTCTTTTTAAATAAATGCTTTATTAGGTAAATTTCTTATAGAAATGTACCTATTGCGATCGTAAGTCCAAAAAAATGTTTATATATACAGGGTGTTTCATAATATATGCGCAGGACTTGAGAATGTGATAGCTCGTCCAAAAATGCACCATTCTCGAGATACAGGGAGTTGAGATTAGATTTTTTTTGTGAATATCTCCGGAGCCGTTTATCGTACGGAAAACGGCATTTGTAAGCATTTTCCACTCATAATAAGCTAAGTTTTGAGTCAGAAATTTTATTCTGTTTAGTCACAATTGGTGAAGATTTTGAAGAAGTAATTGTTGTTTTTCTCCCCAATTTCTACGCCAATAGAAAAGCTACGGTTTTGAGGCGCCCATTTGGACCTTCAATGTTTTCTTCACCAAAAAGGTACTGTTGGTCGTGAGCTCTAAAGTAGACCGTTTTCGAGAAAAATCAACTTTTATGTTGAAAAAAATACGGTTTTATTACTTATTCTAACGTTAACATACATTTTGTTTAATTAGTTATGCAGTTGCAGTTAGATTGAAAACTTTTGGTACCAATTTCAAAATTACCAGCACTAATCGAATTAATATTAGGTGTTTTGTATTGTTCAGTGTACCAGCTAATAACGTCGGCCAGTTTTTTATAAGAAATGTTTATTTCACACTGTTGGGTGTAACATTAGTCATTAGTACTTGTTACGCGTTTTGTCTGGAGATCTGAAAACATTGCGGCGGAAATACATATGTACCTAAACATATTTCAGACTTTACTACTGCTGTAACTCGAAAACCGTAACTCTATGGAAAAAATGTTTAAATTAAGTGTTGTAAGAAATTATTTGGTCTTTAATTAGTCATTCTCCGAATTTTAATTTTTGAAAGAAATTGCCCCTCCCACATAGCGTAAATACAAATATTTAAAATTTCAAAAAAATGTTCCATTTAAATTTTCTTATCTTTAATTCTGCCGTCTCAGATTTTCGATTTTCGAGAAAATTGCCCCTTTTCGGAGGGAAGGAGATTTCGGATTTGAGTTCTTATGAATATGAGACCATTTCTCAAATACGTTGACTACGCAAAAATCGCCAACAAATATAAAAAAGCAAAATAAACATATAGGCATGCAGTAGAATTGTATACCTCCTCCGTTAGGGTTCGTCGATCAAAAATAGATTTATTTCCGTTAACATAACAAAAAAATTGTGGAAAACACGAAATAATATAACTATATATCAAGAGTTCATAGAGTATTCATCTAAGATATTAAATATTGCTTTAAATTGGTTTTGAACACTATTAAGTTGTCAATTCTTGTTATATTAGACCCCAGTTTCTAGAATATTGCTGGACCCACGAAGTGGTAAAGCTTTACCTATGTTGATTCGGTTGAAAAGGATCCTGATTAAATTCGTTTGCCCTGTGCTGTAAGTATGAACTTCTTTATTGAGTATAAAATTATTATTATTTTTAGAGATAGAAAGCGATAATTCATAAAAGTGTATACAAATTACCACGAGGGTCCTGAAAATCCTTTCCTTATTAAGCTAGTTGATCACCAAAAAATCACTCCATATAGCAAATGAGAGTCAACCTGTGAGTTATAAACCAAGAGGAACTCCTTCTTTGCTAAAACAGTTTTAAATATCCGAATAAGGAAAACATACTAGTTAAATCTGGTCCTTTCCAGTTTAGATTCTCGTCAATCTGTACTCCCAAAAATTTAATTGAATTAGTTTTTGATGATTCTTCATTATTGATATGTAGGGACAGTTCGTGATTATTCTGGTCTTGATAATTGTTGAAGCGGATATACTTAGTTTTAATATGGATAAAGAGCGCGTTGTGGAAAAACCAATTAAGCAGAGTACCCAAACTGTTACAAGTTTGTTCTAAGATGTTGCTGTGACTGTGAGAAAACAGATAAGAAGAATCGGGTTGCAATACAGTCCCTATTCAGATGTTTGGGTTAGGTTACATTAGGTTAGTTTAGGTTATTTTCTGTTTTTTCTTATTCATCTTTCCTAGTGCGTGATAAACAGCGTCATGTATTTTTTAATATAAGGTTTGGTATTCTTCTTCTCTGTCATCAGATTCTTCCACTAGATAAGAAAAATATTTATGCTTTTTCCGCAATTAAGTGGATTTGGAGCAAGCCTTGCATATATCAATTGCAGCTTGTAAGAAATTTCGACTATCTATATCTACTACTGATCCGAGTCATAATTAGGGGCAACGGTGGCAGCAACTCCGCCAAAATTGATGAATGTATTGAATAAGTAGATAAAAATTAAACAATAAAAAAACACCATCTATTTGCTTACACATCTGCATTTTTCAAGTTCAGTAGATTTGGATGATAAGTTTTTAAGAGGAGGTCCTTGTGTGTATACAGGTAAGTAAGTATAAACGTACTTGCGTAGTGAAGTGAAACTTCATTAGAGAAGATTTACCCTTCTTATAAAAGATCTATAAGAATAACATATATGTGAAATAATTTCGTAGCTATAGATGTATTTGAAATGGAAATAGAGCTAAGGCATCTTGAGACAGAAGACTTGAAATAAAATTCCTTAGAGTTCAATAGAAAAAAGTTTTATTATTTTGGGCATGGCATAACTGAAATCTTAAAATAACAATTAATAAAAATTTTTACAGTCTGTTGTGGGGAGAATTGTATTCAGCTATTATTTATTTTTAAATTTTGATATTTTGCAGATCAAATCTCCTGAACCACGCTATCGCTGTCAAAAGGATCTATTAGGATTTTCACAAATATGTAAATATTATAAATTTTGAGCTGCCGCACTCGAAACAAATACTGTAACTGGCAGTACACAAAGGCCTTATAGGAAATTTATATAATACCGCATTCAAAATTCAAATACGCTGATTAATACAAACGAGCGTCTGCAATAATATCACAGCAAATATTCTATACATCTACATATATAGATAAAGCATATTGTCTTCATTGGTGCTTCTCGACAAAACGGATTTAATGCTACTGGAATCAAATTAATTAAATTGCACCAAGCCGACATTAATCCGGGCCCATTTAAAGTCGAAGATTTAATTATAAGTTAGGAATGAGTTTTGGAGAATAATCTGCACAATGCCTCGCTCATGTCTGATCTTCACGTAGGTATATACATTGAACCAAAGGCAATCGGCCCAATTCGATAGTATAAAAGTCAAGATGATTTGAAGTCAGCCGTGTGCAATTGTGATCAATTGTTGCCGAGACTAGACTTGAGTTTCTTATCTTGACGTAGCAGATGGCTGCTTCATCGCATGAAGGAGATAGATACACCTTCCTTCAGATGCAATGCTGCTGCAAATATCGCAGATAGGGTGTCGGTGAGATTCAGATATCAAGAATAATATTTGATTTTTTCCTAAATAACTTGGATTGAGAAAATAATGACTTTAAGTGACATAACATACAAAGCTTACGGCATTTTCATATAGTTATGTGAAAAGCTGGGCAATCTTAGGTACAGAACAACATAAAATGAGATTAAGGAAACATTCAACTATTATATATTAAAAAATATATATATATAACTGTCAAAGCAAGCCTCCAGTCAGACCTAATTTTCATAAGTTTGGAAGAGATTTTAATACACGAGCTTTGTTTTAATAATAAAACGAAATATAAGAAGTGGACAACAACATTGGTGAAGGTAAATTTATCAAGGATAAGAAAAATAGAAAGGTACATTTGAAGTGACATAAATGGTTGTCAAAATAAACCAAATAGAAGGTCAGTACAATTTAATTTAAAATATGGGCAAAAAACTATAGAAGATACCGAAAAAAGTAATAATAACGAGCAAATTAAACATTTGAAGGAAATATTAAAGCAAAAAGATTTATTGATCACAGAAAAAGATAATACAATAAACGAAAAAAATAAATTACTAGCTGAAAAAGACACAGTTATTGAACTATTAAAAAAACAAAATATCTTTCTCGAAGAGAACTATGAATTAATAACATCAAATATAGTTGAAAAAGATACTATTATGGATTCACTAACCAAAATTAATGAATCTATAAACGAACGAAATCTATCAAAATCAAATTACGCTAATATTTTGAAATCATCTCCGAAAATATCAAATTTTCCAAAAATAACAAAACAAGAATCAATATATATCGAACCAATATCGAAACAAGATTTTTCAACAACACAAAATGATTTAGAAAAGCAGATTGATATCAAAAAACTAAAATTGGGAATTAACTCAATAAGAAAATCAAAAAAAGGTAGCATCGAATTAAAATGCTCTGGCGAAACCGTCCAAGAACTGCAGAAAGTGATTAACAATAAATTAAACAATAAATACAAAACATCTATAAAAAGATTGATGAAACCAAAAATTAAGATTCCTAATGTTAAGTATGAAGAATTTCTCGATAAAGAAGAAATTGAAGGAGCAATAAGAAACCAAAATAATTTTATAAATGAAAATGATGATTTTAAAATACAATTCATAAAATACTATCAGGATAAAAAAGTTTGTACAATTTTTGTAGATATAAATGGAAAATTATATAAGAAATTCTTGGACAATAACAATAAAATTTATATTGGATGGCAAAATTTGACACTTTATGATGATAATGGTATTTCACAATGTCGAAATTGTCAAAGATTTCATCACATAAGCAAAAATTGTAAAAACTTAATTGTCTGCTCAAAATGTGGTGGAAATCATAATGTAGAAACATGTATATCCAATAATATGCGTTGCAATAATTGTATTTATGCAAATGATAAATTTGGGAAAAAATATGACACTAATCATGAAGCTCACAGTCATTCTTGTCCAACATTCATATATTATAAGAAAAATCATTTGTCTCAGATTGATTTTGACTAGATAAAAATACTTAAATTTAAGAGTGATAGATATGTATATTAAGTAATTTTTTTATTATAATTATAATGGATAGATATATAAATGATTTTAAGATACCAAAAATTAAAAATATGGAACTAAAAAATACTCATGAAATGAAAACAATTTTATCACTTAATAGAAATACTACTAATTTCAAACTTTTGCATAATAACATTCGTAGTATAAACAAAAATTTTGATGAATTTACTATATTTCTTGAAGAAATAGATACCTCAATTGATTGTATAGTATTAACAGAAACTTGGAAAATATTAGATACCCAGTTTTATAAATTAGATGGTTATATAACAATATATAATGATGGCATAACAAATCAAAATGATGGAGTAGTAATTTTCATAAAAAAAGATTTGTATATTTCACATAAACTTATTAAAATAGCTGAAAGCAATTTAATTCAACTAAAAATAAATTATAATAAAGAAACTATTTATATAAATACTTTCTACAGATCACCAAATATTTCAAATATTGAAACATTTTTGTATGATTTAGAAAATATGTTGGAAAAACAACCAAAAGATTATTTATATAGCTTATTCTTAGGTGATATAAATATAGATTTACTTAAAGAAAATGAAGTTACACAAAATTATCTAAATATACTTAGCGAATATGGATTTGTTTCATCTATAAACTCTGTAACTAGATCGATATCAAATACTTGCATTGATCATATTTTTGTAAATTCTAAAGATGACAATTATGATGAAATAATATCAGCGACCATTGATTCGGATATTACAGACCACTATATAACTTATATACAAATAATTATAAAAAGCAAATTTAATTCCAGTAATATTAAACACTCTAGATATTACACTCAAATTAACAACAGTAAGTTAATAAAATTAATTGAAAATGAATCTTGGTCAGATTTTTCGAATATAAATGATGTAAACTTCGCAGTTATGAAATTTTTAGGCATAATTCAAGATGCTGTTAAAAATTCAATAAATCTAACTACAATTAAAAGTAAAGAGAGAAAGAGAAAACCGTGGATTACAAAATCACTTATAATCTCAGTGAATAAAAAAAATGAGCTGTATAGAAAATTAAAACAATGCCCTTATAATATTACCTTAAGAAATCAGTATATAGAATATAAGAAGATTCTTTCTAAAATGATAAATCAAGTCAAAAATGATTATTACAAAAATAAAATAAACAACACCAGTGACTCAAAAAATTGTGGAATGTGATAAACCAATTAACCTCAAATAAAATGAAAGATAATGTCAGAGCAATTAAAAATTCTTCAAATGAAATAACTAATGATCCAACTTCCATATGTACAGAATTCAATAATTTTTTCTGTAATGTTGGAAATAAATTAGTAGAATGAAACAATCAAAATTTAACAACTTGAATGAAATCCGGAATATATCAAAATCTACAATAGTCTTATATCCAACTGATAAATATGAAATTGAAGATATTATAAATAAATTAAAAAATAACAAATCACCAGGTCCTGATCAGATAAAAAATGAAACACTAAAAATTTTATGTAAATATATCAGTGAACCTCTCTCGAATATATTTATTAAATCATTATCTACAGGAATATTTCCAGAAGAATTTAAGAAATCAATAGTTATACCAATTTATAAACATGGAAACAAAACAGATATGACAAATTATAGACCGATTTCTCTAACATCAAATGTATCAAAAATATTAGAAAAAATAATTAAAAATAGAATTTATCATTTTTTAGAAAAGCATAAATTACTCTCCAATATGCAATATGGTTTTAGAAATAAAAAATCAACCCAAGATGCAATAAAAGATTTAACCTGTCTGATTTATAATTCAATTGATAATAGAAAACCATCTATAGGTATTTTTTTGGATTTAGCTAAAGCATTTGACACAGTCAATCACAAATTATTACTTGAAAAATTAGAACAAATTGGAATACGGGGCTTAGCTCACGATCTTATTTGTTCCTATTTATCAAATAGAAAACAACAAGTTAAACTAAATGGTACAATAAGTGAAACACAAATTATATCATGTGGTGTACCCCAAGGAACTGTTTTGGGTCCATTACTTTTTATTATATATATTAATAACTTTTTTTCAATAGAAACTACTAGTAAAATTATTTCCTTTGCTGATGACACTGTCATTTATTATGAAAACGAAAATTGGAAACATTTAAAACTTGAGATTGAAAATGATTTCATCAATATTATGAACTGGCTAAACAAAAATCTTCTTTCAATTAATTTTAATAAAACATTTTTTCTTCCTTTTTGTAGTTCTGGTAAAGGTATTCCGGAATTCAATGAAATCTCAATAAATTTAGAAATAATTATTTACTCAAAACAGGAAATTAAATATCTTGGTATTATTTTAGATAGGCATCTCAAATGGGAAAGACACATAACATACCTAGGTGCTAAATTAAGAAGAATATTATTTAAAATGAAAATTCTATCAAATATATTGGATTATAAATATATGAAAATGTTGTATTTCAGTCTATTCAAACCACATCTTGAATATGGTTTAATAGGTTGGGGGGGAATTTCTAAAACACATTTAAAACCAATTGAAGTTTTACAAAAACGTTGTTTAAAAATAATATTGAAGAAAAATAGCAGATATCCAAGTAATTTATTATATAAAGAAATTAATATTTTTGATCCAATTCAAATTTATTTCAAAATTCTTGTAATAGATCAATTTAAGAATAAAAAAGATCACAATATTGTTTCTCACTGTCATCTCACTAGACAGAACCAAAACATTGTTATACCATTTAAAAATAAAAATATAGGTCAAAAAAATTGTATGTACATAGGACCAAAAGCATATAATTATTTACCCAAAATTATAAAAAATATAAGTACAATCAGAAAATTTAAAAATGAGGTTGATAATTTCTTAAGAAGTAACTCTAGGGAATTCATCAGAAACATTATTCAAAGGTAATAGAACTTATATCTACATATTATATTCCATACTTTTATTCATTTGTAATCTGTAATTTGTAATTTGTTTCTTACCAGTTAGCTATTAATTGATTTAAAAATATGTTATTTATAATTATCCTACAAACAGACTTTTTAGTCTCGTAGGTTTTAATATTATTGTTTGTTGACAAAAATGTAAATTCTCAAATTGTCAATAAACGTTATTTATTTATTTATTTATTTTGAAGTTACATTATCAAAATGTTATGGAGATAAAATATTGAAGTCAACATTAATTCCATATGTTATTAGACCTTGGGCCCAGATCTAAAATTATCAATCAAAAACCGCACTTATAAAACTTCGTATATCACTTTATAATTTTGTACTTGCAAAAATTCTGGGAAATGGGGCGGTTTTCTTCGAGACTGCCCCTTGACATTAAGGCTTCGGACAGCATCTATGCACAGAAAAGTTTGAAGGGCAATGCTATAAGAATAAAATGTATAACCTCAATCAAACCCAAGAAGATAAGCTTGGCCAACGCCACCTATAACAAAACCGAACAACGGAATATATTTTGCTACGTGACGTCATTGTAAGATGTTTTGTAGTTATAAACACCAGCTTCCTAACTTAACCTTAGTGTTGCCATTAGAGAGTATTTCCTTTATAATTTGATATATATATGTTATATAAAGTTATAATTGAATTATTTTTTAAAGTCAAATAATAATAACAATAACAAAGTATTATTTTAAATATTATTTCATAATATTATATAACATCCGCAAGACGCAGTATCTCACCATATCGTATTACATCTGCAAGACGCAGTAATATTGCACCACATCATATTACATCTCCAAGACGCAGTTTAAGAAGATAACAAAAGCGATAAGGATATTTACGTGCCAGAGATGCAGACCAGTAGTCAGCAAGTTACCATAAAGACCATTGTTAATTGTTTATCCAGTTCGGCCTCCAAAAAGACATTACTATGTATTTTAATTATAATATTTCTAGAAGTTTCGATTCAACCTTAGGAGAAGAGATCCATTGTATTAATTTACGTATCTTTTTATATTTTTGATGATTAAACATTTTTGATTGTATAAATACTAGATCTCTAGCTAATGGCATCACTTGAGAGTCGACACTTGTGAGTCTAGATTCATACAGTCATGTAAAGTTAAGTTATATTTGTACTTTAATTTTTTTGTGTTAATAAATAATTGTTTTTAAAAAGTTAATTCCAAGTTAAGTGATTTAACAAATTGGCGCAGTCAGTAGGATAACTTCAACGTTGGTAAAACAAGGCTAACTTCAACAACAAGTTTCCCCTCATTATCAACGGTGGTTTCCTAACCTTTAAAGGAAAGAACCAGTAACTCTGAAGAAAGAAGAGTAGAAATATTTCAACGTTGGTAAAACAAGGCTTACTTCAACAACAAGTATCCCCTCATTATCAACGGTGGAAAAAACCAGTAACTCTGAAGAAAGAAGAATAAGATTCTTCAACAACTTACAGAAGAGGTCCAACGTGGCGTCCTCACTCCTCTATAAACCACATCGCAGAGAACAAGACAAAGCAATGTACATCTTACTGTAAGTGAATTATCACGTATATTAATTTTTAATTTTTTTTATACTGTTCGATTTTCTTTTATAATATTTTTTTTTTATTTGATACTTTATATTTAATTAAATCAAAATGGCAAATGAAAGAAATCCAGCTCAAGAGGTTGAGCTTGAACCATATAGAATTTCGGAAATATTTTGTATCGTACCTGAATTTGAAAGTGATCAGATATTTCTCGGAACATTTTTAAATGCATGTGATTGTGCTTATAATATGTCTACCAGAGACCAAAAGGCTCTGTTAGTGATTCACATTAAAAATAAATTAAAGGGAAAAGCGGCTCAACTAATCAGCTCGCGAAATCCTCAGACTTACGCAGAGATAAGACAACTTTTAAATCTTCATTTTGGTAATTCAAGAGACCTTACTTCTCTTATTCATGATTTACAAAGATTAAGACAATTATCGAATGAGTCAGCTCTAACATTTTTCAATAGAGTGCAAGTCTTGAATGCTAAAATGCATGCAAATATACAAAAAACATCAAATTTATCAAATGAACAAAAGGTTGCACAAGAAATTCTTATTGATACTATGGCTCTTAATACTTTATTAACTGGACTTGAACCCCGTCTAGGACAACTTATTCGTGATAGTCAGCCTGAAAACTTGTTAGAAGCACAAATTCGCATACGAAGAGAATTGCAATTATCATATTTTGAGAACCAAAAATTTAATAAGCCAGCTTCTAATATTGTAAGTAAACCTCAAAATATATTAAATGTTAGAAAACCCCAAATACAAACTGTAAAATGCTTTTCATGTGGTAAAAATGGTCATACTTCTAATCAATGTCGTTTTCAACAGCAAAGAGCTTTTACTCCAAGCTCCAATCAGAATTTCTACCAAAATTTTCAAAGACCATTAAATTTCCAAAATCAACCACAAAATAATTTACAAAATAGACCAAATAGTAATGTTCCCCAGCAAAGACCTTTTCAACCACAGGGACAATCTCAAGTAAGACCCTCAGTGATTCAAAAGAATCCTAATTTCCAACAACGAGCTCATTTAATTGGCCTTAAGAGCGATAATTCTGACTATTATGATGAATACTTTACTTTACTTTACTTTACTGATCTGGATCATAATCTTTATGATATTCAAGATAATTTTGGAAATAATTTCCAGGAAGATGATAATAACTATTCATTTGATAATCTTTCTGAGTTCGAAAAAGATTCTCAAAATTTTATGTCTGCCGAAGTAATTTCAAATTTCCAAGAATTGCCAATTGCTCAAAATAAAGAACATTTTTCTGAGTTTGAGAGAGATTCTCAAAATTTTGTTTCTGCTGAAGTAATTTCAAATTTTCAGGATTTTCCTATTGCCCCAGTCAAAGACCATCCCCCAGATTGTCCGACAACAGAGAATTTAATTACAGAAACAGTTACCAGAATCCAAACATTAAATTTCGAAGAGATGAACCCGAATGTAAATTTTCCCGAACAAAATTTTCTTTAAATCCATTTTTGACTGTTAATTCCAAAAATCTTTATTATATTGAAGATGATTCTAAAGAGTTTAAGTTGGTTATTGATACAGGTGCAGGAGTTTCTATTTTTAAAGAAAATACTGTTAAGAAATTTCCTCAAAGATTTACTGAATATGTAACTATTCAAGGGATAACTGATCAAAAAATTTTACTAAAAGAATCTGTACTTGTTCCATTTTCTGCAAAAGATCCACATAAAGTTTTTATTTATAATCTTAATATTGATTTTGATGGAATTTTGGGTTCAGATTTCCTAGAACATTATAATTGTATAATTGATTTGAATTCAAAACAATTGATAACTAATTTCAAAACTATACCTCTGTTTAAAGTTACCGAAACATCACACTTGTCTCAAAATAATCAAATTTGTGAACAAGATTCTGAATTCTTACAATTTGAACAAAATACTGAAAATTGTTATAAAAAAATAGCTGAGAAAAACATTGATATTTTTGACATGCCTCATGATTATTCATTAGCTCATTGCGTGGCGGAAGATATGCAAATGCAAAAAGGCATTGCCGCGGAATTTAAGAAACGATTTGGAAATATAGAAAAATTATTAAGTCAAAATCAGAAACAAGGTGGTTTAGCAGGTTTGAAAATTAAGAATGCAAATACAACTAGATATATTTATTATCTTGTAACAAAAGAAACTTCAACCGGAAAACCCACTTATCAGACTTTATGGTCATCTTTAAAGAAATTGAGAGATCATGTTGGTAAAAACAATGTTCAAAAATTAGCTATGCCAAAAATAGGGTGTGGATTGGACAAGTTAGATTGGACGTCTGTTAAAAAAATGATATCTTATCTTTTTAGAAATTTAGGTGTTGAAATTGTTATTTGTTTGCCAAAGATACAAAATCGAATTTTTATTGAGCCAAGAATTGGAAAAAATTTCAAATTGAAATGTAATTTAACAAACACAGATGCACTACTTTTCGGACAAGCAATAGAAAATGTTAGAATTCCAAATGCTTTGGTACATGTAAATGAAGAAGGTGAATTCTTTACTTCAATTATTAATTCGAATGCTATTCCAAAAATTGTTGAATTTCCAAATTTGAATCTAGATCCCATTCCGAATTCCGAATGTTTTTTAAATTTTAATTGCGTTAATGAAAATAAAACTAAATTTAATCAACCTGTTGATAGAAACACTATAATTTTGGATCAGTTGCGTACAGATCATCTCAACGAAGAAGAAAAAGAAATTATCACAAATTTATGTTTAGAATTTTCTGATATTTTTTATTTGGAAGGAGACCAACTAACATTTACTAATGAAATTAAACATTCAATTGAGACTGATAATGCGAGACCTATATTTACTAAATCATATAGATACCCCCAAATTCATAAAGAAGAGGTAAAAACTCAGGTGAAAAAAATGTTGGAACAAGGTATTATACGTCATTCTATTTCACCATGGTCATCCCCAGTTTGGGTTTGTCAAAGAAGCTTGATGCTTCAGGAAAACAAAAATGGCGTGTGGTTGTTGATTATCCTAAATTAAATGAAATTACGGTAGATGATAAATATCCATTACCCAACATTTCTGATCTCCTTGATCAACTAGGAAGATGTCAATATTTTACCACTCTTGACTTAGCCTCAGGTTTCCATCAAATCGAAATTGAATCAAAAGATATCTCCAAAACAGCTTTTTCAGTTGATAACGGTCACTATGAATTCGTTCGAATGCCGTTTGGACTCAAAAATGCCCCGTCCACTTTCCAACGCGTCATGGACAACATTTCACTTGGCATTCAAAATGAAAGATGTCTTGTTTATATGGATGACATAATAATTTATTCTTCTACTATTCATGAACATGTTTCTCGTCTGACTGAAGTTTTCAACAGACTTCGGAAAGCCAACTTGAAAATTCAACCAGATAAATGCGAATTTCTTAGAAAAGAAGTCGCTTATCTTGGACATATCATTACCCAAGATGGTGTTAAAACAAATCCAGCCAAAATAGAATGTCTCAAAAATTTCCCGGAACCTAAAAATCCTAAAGATGTAAAATCTTTCCTTGGTTTAGCAGGATATTATCATCGCTTTATACCAATTTTTGCCAAAATTTCTAAACCCCTTACAAGACTTTTACAAAAAGATGTTTCTTTTATTTTTAATAATGAATGTAAAAATTCTTTCAATGATCTAAAAGCTGCACTTACTTCAGATCCTATTTTGAGATATCCAAATTTTGAAGAACCATTTATTCTCACAACTTATGTTAGTGCATTTGCCATTGGCGCTGTTCTATCACAAGGTCCCATTGGTAAAGATCTACCAGTAAGTTATGCTTCGAGAATATTATGTAGTGCAGAAACAAGGTATTCAACAATAGAACGAGAACTCCTTGCTATTGTATGGGCAGTAAAACATTTTCGTCCTTATTTATTTGGAAGAAAATTTACGCTAGTCACTGATCATCGTCCATTAACATGGCTTTTTTCCATTAAAGATCCCGGAAGCAGACTAGCTAGATGGCGACTCAAATTGGAAGAATATGATTACAAAATTGAGTACAAGCCAGGCAAAATTAATAAAAATGCAGATGCACTTTCAAGAATTAAAATTAATCATTTTAAAGAATGTGCAAATCTACAATCTAAAATTACAATTTTGGCAAATAATGAAACTAATGAGGTTATACCATCAACAAGTAAAGACCCTAATGATCCTATAGAACCACAAAAAAATGAAACACTTATAGAGGAACAGGATGAATTAATGACAGATGAATTTAATAGATTTGTTGACCTTTACAAAACAAAATCAATAATCGATTATTCAAAAATTGAAACATCAAATGACCAGTTACTGGATAAGACTCATAAGAATATTGTCACTTTATTTTGGCAAAATAAACTTGAAGATTTACATTATAAAATTATTGAAGATATTTTTGAAGAAAATTTTGATTTTCAAATGAATTTAGTAAATATTGTTTCTAGTAAAACTGTGAAAGATCGCAAGTATTTTATAATACCTCTTATTTACGATCCAGAGTTTGTAGTTCAACAATTATTTTATACATTATTTAAAGAACAAAGTAAATTTGATCCTTCAAAAACTTATTATATAGAAAATAATCTTGAGTTACCTATTTTAGAAGTATTCTCTTTTATTTTTGCTAATGTTGATTTAAAATTTGTAGTATGTCAAAATATTGTTAAAACACCTGACCGAGATGAAATACCTATCATATTGGACCAATATCATAAAGGCAAAAGTAATTTACATCGCGGAATAAATGAAACTATACGACGGATAAAATCTAAGTATAACTGGACAGGACTAACAAAAGATGTAGAACAATTTATTAAAAACTGTGAAACTTGTCAAAATGTAAAAATCTGTCGTAAGAATTTAAGCACTCCTCTGGTAATAACAGAAACACCAAAAACTCCGTTTGAAAGAATTAATATTGATATTTTTGAGTATCCAACAAGAAATTACGCTTTAACGATTCGAGATGAGTTAACTAAATTTACTCAAGCTTATCCTATTTCAAATAAAAAAGCTTCAACAGTTGTAAATACACTATTAATATTCTTTCAACATTTCGGAACACCTTTGAGAATTCATTGCGATTATGGTCGAGAATTTGATAATTCATTAATAAAAGATTTGTGTACGCTTTATGACATAAAGCTCACTTTTTCTAGCGTTGGCCATCCACAATCGAATGGTTCTTTAGAAAGATTTCACGGAACTCTTGTGGAAATGATCCGTGCACATAAGACAGAAAATCCAGACGAACATCCGTTTAATATTTTGCCATATGCAGTTATATGTTATAATAATACTAAAAACAAAACAACTGGTTTTACCCCATATGAACTGATTTTTGGTCATACGTCTAGGAGACCACCTGAAACTTTATATAATGAGAAGGCTCTTATTACTAAATATATACGTAATTTAAACAACAGAATGCAACATTATTATAAAATTGCACGAGCAAAAACAGCAAGTCAGAAAGAAAAAGCAAAAATTAGATTTGATAAAAATATTTCAGGAAAGCTTCCAGAGTATAAAATAGGAGATAAAGTTTATCTTAAAGAATCTCAAATTAAAGATAAAAGTCAAAATTTGTTTAATGGTCCTTTAGAAATTGTGCAATTATTTGATAATTCTGCAATAGTTTTAAATCCACAAACTAATCAAAAATCAAAAATTAATTTCGATAGACTGAAACTCTACTATGAGTAGTTTCTTTGGTTTCAGATTCTTCGTGCTGATAAATATTATATCAGCTCAAAACACACTTAATCCTGTTAATAACACCGTTGGAATATTTTTCCATGAAGAATGTACTATCAAAATTACGAATGAAAAATGGACACTTTTTGTTTACAAAGATCTGGCCCCAATTAAGAAAACAATGGAAAATAATGATAAAATACTTATAGAAATTTTGGATACTTTAGAAGATCCGTCTCCAAGGTTTATAGCTTTTAAGTCTGAAGTTCAAACACACATAAGTTTATTATCACAAATTTCGAATTCAATAGGTCAAAAATATAAAGAAATTATAGGAGAAAGTAAATCATATAACTCCAGGGCAAAGCGAGGTATATTTAATGGAATCGGAACTGTTTGGAAAACTATTACTGGTAATTTAGATGCATCAGATGGACAATATTATAATGATTGTATTAACAAATTATCTCATGATGAATTTGAGTTGGAAAATCTTCTTAAAAAACAAATTTCAGTTACAACTTCTGTTATTAAAAATTTTAATAATACTATACAAAAATTACAAATTGATGAGAAGACTTTCAATGAAGATATAAAAGAAATTCAAAATACTTTGATGGATATTGCTGATGATGTCGCATTTTATGAAGCACAAATAAGGATATTGAATATTTGTGAATCACTAATGGAAAGCTATATTTTCTTAGAAAATTCCCTTAATACTATTTTAAATTCTATCACTTCTGCTCGCATAAGATTATTACATAGCTCAATAATAGCACCTTCAGATTTATCAATTCTTTACAAGATATAGCAAAATCTCTTGTAAGAAATAATTTACCTTTACAACCGTATACGTCAAATATAGCTAATTATCTTAATATTATTGAATTAGAGGCATATCAATCAGAAAGTAAAATAATATTTGTTCTCAAAATTCCTCTCATTGATCCAGAAGCTTATATACTATATCGACTCTATCCAATACCAATATTAGATGATCGAACAGGTATCTATCATATTTTACCAACTACACAAAAATATATTGCGCGGGATGATGATTCACTGCTGTATTTGTCATTGCGAAATCTGGATAATTGCAAGACTCTTGAAAGAAGCATAAAAATCTGTTCTAATCTCCTCCCATATCCAATTGACAACGATGCAATTTGCGAAGCACAACTATTAAGAAGATTAACTCAGATGCCCAATACATGTCAAACATCTCTTCTTTTTGTTAAAGATTATAATGTCTACCAAATTGATTTAAATCTATGGTTAATCACTGTTTCGGACCCTTTGCCAATCACGATTAAATGTGGAAATAGGGAAATTAAATCAGAAATTATTAAAACTAATAGTTTACTGAAATTACAACCTGAGTGTAGTGCCTTTATTGGAAGTACAAGAGTTCATGCTCAATACCCAATTGACACATACCAAGAAATCAAGTATCGATGTCATCCAGTCACAATTCCATTTGACTGTTGCAAAGATATTCCTGAAAAAATACAAATTCCTGAACTAGAACCTCTTAAGTTGAACAAAATTGATTCCGAAGATTTGAATATTGCACAACACAAACTAAATCAGTATTCAGAAGAATTAGAAAAATGATGAAACAATCTCCGATCAGTAAATATACACATTGGTTCACCATTTTAGCCATTGTAGTAATAATTTTATTGGTAATACTTTATGTGACCTGTAAATGTAGAAGAAAGCATCATCGAATTGGAATAGCTTTAACCAACGATTACCCATCATCACCACCAGGACCAGGTTCCAGTATTTCATTCCAGCAAAGTATAAGAAGAATTCTTCCGAAAAGAAGAGCAAGTATCCATGTCGGAGAACCCATAAAAGAGAATATCGAATTAAATCCAAATAAATCATTAACTTAATTAGTTGTTGCAAACTCCACCAACTTTTCTTAAATGGGGGAGTTGTTATATAAAGTTATAATTGAATTATTTTTTTAAAGTCAAATAATAATAACAATAACAAAGTATTATTTTAAATATTATTTCATAATATTATATTACATCCGCAAGACGCAGTATCTCAACATATCGTATTACATCTGCAAGACGCAGTAATATTGCACCACATCATATTACATCTCCAAGACGCAGTTTAAGAAGATAACAAAAGTGATAAGGATATTTACGTGCCAGAGATGCAGACCAGTGGTCAGCAAGTTACCATAAAGACCATTGTTAATTGTTTATCCCGAGGTTTATCCAGTTCGGCCTCCAAAAAGACATTACTATGTATTTTAATTATAATATTTCTAGAAGTTTCGATTCAACCTTAGGAGAAGAGATCCATTGTATTAATTTACGTTTCTTTTTATATTTTTGATGATTAAACATTTTTGATTGTATAATATATATATATATATATATATATATATATATATATATATATATATATATATATATATATATATATATAAGTTATCTGGTAGAACGACTGTCTAGTTAAGATACAAGATTTAAATTTTCAGCTATTGCAGTCTGTTGACACAAAGAAAACTCTTTATCTTTTATTCAAGCTTTCGAAACATTTATTGTTTCTTCGTCAGGAAATCTACAATATTTATAATATAATACAATTTGTAACAAATTATAAGGTTGCATAAACTATTGTTGTACAGATTCATATAATAAAATAACTTAAAACTTCTTTTAAAATATTTACATTATCAATGTATAAAATGTATGTCTTATTAAATTAAGACATTCAATTTGTCAAATTGTCAGTAGATACATTCAACTTTTTATAATTGCTATTTTGTTTTGATGTATTATAATTGCTATATGGAGTATATTTAATTTATTAATAAATGTAGGATTATATTGAGTTATTTAGATCCGTGTTTCTATTATTATCTAATTGTAATAGATACGTATAAATAATGTTCATTTGTTCTATATCAGTTTGAGCATTAATATAATTTGTTCTTTAGTTTATTTGTACCATCTCTAAAAAATTTCGTTTGTGTAAATTATTTTCAATATCAAGAATTTCAACTCCTTCATAGTTAACATTGTGATCGTTAGTAACTGCATGATTTGCAAGTGTACAGGAAAGCACAGATCTTCTTATGTCACTTCTGTGTGATGTTATACGATCTATTAAATGTCTGCTTGTTTCACCGATGTATACTTTAAAAATATTAAAATATCTTTTAAAAATACAATCAGACTTAAAAATATTTTTTTCAAAACTAAAAGATAGAACAGATGTTGATGTCAGGTATAGTGTATAGTATTCCATCCATGGATTGCAATAAAGTATACATCGTTGAAACAAGCAGACATTTAATAGATCGTATAACATCACACAGAAGTGACATAAAAAGATCTGTGCTTTCTTGTACACTTGCAAATCATGCAGTTACTAACAATCACAATGTTAACTATGAAGGAGTTGAAATTCTTGATACTGAAAATAATTTACACAAACGAAATTTTTTAGAGATGGGACATATAAACCAAAGAACAAATTATATTAATGCCCGAACTGATATAGAACAAATGAACATTATTTATACGTATCTATTACACTTATATAGTAATAGAAACACGGATCTAAATAACTCAATATAATCCTATATTTATTATTAAATTAAATATACTCCGTATAGCAATTATAATACATCAAAACAAAATAGAAATTATAAAAAGTTGAATATATCTACTGACAATTTGACAAATTGAATGTCTTAATAAGACATACATTTTATACATTAATAATGTAAATATTAAAAGAAGTATCAATTTATTTTATTATATGAATCTGTACAACAATAGTTTTTGCAACCTCAAATCTTTCAAGTAATCTTTGATTATAATTTGTTACAAATTGTATTATATTATAAATATTGTAGATTTCCTGACGAAGAAACAATAAATGTTTCGTAAGCTTGAATAAAAGATAAAGAGTTTTCTTTGTGCCAACAGACTGCAATACCTGAAAATTTAAATCTTGTATCTTAACTAGACAGTCGTTCTACCAGGTAATAAAGATTATTTATATATGGGTTTTTATCAAGAGATCAAGTGCATATCTGGATTACCTGCAATGATCAAACTAAAAAAAAGTGGCAAACTATAACACCAAACTAGCGTCTTACAGAAACAGAAGAAACTTCTTACTGAAATGCAGAAAATCTGACATATTTTCAAAACACATTACCAATGGAATTAAGAAAATTGAAATCCTCACAGGTGAAGGCAGAAGTCAACACAAAGTTGAAAACTTCAATAACAGGTTAAGATCCAAGATTCTTAATTTAGAAACTAAAATAACTCATGATAAGATTCGAGATATGGAAAGAGCATTTTGTAAATAAAAAGTGAGATTATAATGATAATACCTCTTAATATTATAAGAGAATTCTTTAAAAGACAATCAATTCAATATAATAAATGTTTTTCCATGTAAAACGAACTCTTACAGCTAAATTTGAAAGGCTTAATCTAGAAACTAGCATTGATATGAATGTACCATCACATTGGATTATGAATTTAACAAACGTAGTTTTACCTCAAGAAGTTAGCAATCTCTTGGCACTAGGACCGAAATTTAGTATAGCACCTCCTTCAAAAGACATTATTATTCGTAAAATGTTGGCAGATATAGACCATATTTCTTCATCTGTTGACAATAATACTAGAAATATATTTTTATCAAAGATTACTAATTTAATAACAAATTATTTTTATAATAATATTCACCATAAAACAAAATAAGAGTAACCTTTGATAAATGTAAACAATTTCTTAAAGATAATCCAGAAATTAGAATCATAGAGTCAGACAAAATGAATGTCACCACTAATAACTGAAGAACAAACAATCTTGCACTTACTCACCTTCAAGATCAACAATATTACAAAATTCTTCCAAGAGATCCTAGTTCTACCATACAACAAAAAGCTAATAAACTCATAAGTCAACTTAAAAAGGAAAGAGCTATAGATGAATCTGAATGTAAGCGATACAAAGTTTATAATGGCATTTGTAGTAAATTCTATGGTTTACCAAAAATGCATAAACCCACTTTACGGTTAAGACCAATAATTTCAGCAACTAATAGCTCTAACAATGGTATATCTCAATTAGTAACAGATATTTTGACTCGCTCATATGACTCCAATAACCAGTATTTTGTCAAAGATTCCTTCCATTGTGCAGAATTTATCAATGAATTCCAACTTCCTGATAAATATGTTAGTCTGGATGTTAAAGCTCTGTTTAATAACATATCCTTTGATATGACAGAAAGAAGTATTGTAAATAAATGGATCATTATAAAACAACATTGCAAAATCTCTTAAAAAATAATTCATTAAAAACCTTAAATTTGTATTTAATACAAACGTTTTTTCATATAAAAATACATTCTATAAACAAATATTAGGAACACCGATGGGAAGTGCAGTATCACCTATTGATTCTCAATATGTTGTGGATGAACTTGTTGATCAATGTCTCAGTTGTCTCAGTTTCATTGTACCCTTCTTAAAAAAAAATTGTTGATGATATTGTTCTCAGCATACCTAGTAATGACAAAGATGAACTCTTAAGAATTTTCAATGGTTTCAACCCACTGTTATAATTTACAGTAGAAGAAGAAGATATAAAAAACTATTCCCTTCTTAGATACCACGTTACATCGTAAAACTGATAACAAAATTATAACTTCTTGATATACTAAACCAGGATCTTCAGGTCGTTTTATACATTTTAAATCTGACCATCAAATACGCCAAAAAATTAACCTGGTACTGACAATGAAGAACAGAATATATATAATTAGTCATGCTTTTGTGCGAAAACAAGATCTTGATAAATTAAAAAACTTGTTTATTCAATGTGATTATCCGATTCCATTGATCAAGAAATTATTATTTAGTAGTCCTCAAACAACTTTAAGAGAACCAAGAATTGAAACAACACAACCAAACAATATCAAATACTTCTCTCTACCTAATATTAATATAATAACCCCTAAAATCAAACAGATATTGGCACCTTTTAAAAATATTAAAATAGCTTATAAAAATACAATCAGACTTAAAAATATTATTTTCAAAACTAAAAGATAAAACAGACAAAATGTTGATGTCAGGTATAGTGTATATATAGTATTTCATGCATGGATTGCAATAAAGCATACATAAGAAGATCTGTGTACACTTGCAAATCATGCAGTTACTAACAATCACAATGTTAACTCGAGTTGAAATTCTTGATAATGAAAATAATTTACACAAATGAATTTTTTTAGAGATGGTATATATAAACCAAAGAACAAATTATATTAATGCCGAACTGATATAGAACAAATGAACATTATTTATACGTATCTATTACACTTAGATAATAATAGAAACACGGATGTAAATAACTCAATATAATCCTATATTTATTATTAAATTAAATATGCTGCGTATAGCAATTATAATACATCAAAACAAAATAGCAATTACAAAAAGTTGAATATATCTACTGACAATTTGACAAATTGAATGTCTTAATTTAATAAGACATACATTTTATACATTGTTAATGTAAATATTTTACAAGAAGTTTTAAGTTATTTTATTATATGAATCTGTACATATATATATATATATATATATATATATATATATATATATATATATATATATATATAATATTATTAATAAAATACCCAGTAGAGTATTAGTACATTAATGAATGTTCGCTGAAGAAATTTTGAGCGGGAAACAAAGACTATAAAAAGTGAATAGTTTGTTATGTCTGGTAAATATAATCCATATATTGGAAGGATCTTGTGTAAATCAAGATAACTTGTGGCGACCAGTGAATAGTTTTTTGTTTTATAAATTCATATTCAATAGAACGTCTTGAATCAAAATGCCTTCTACTTGCCTAATTCCCGGACGAAGAAATGCTACGCCGAAATGCGTAACATTAATACTTCAAAGAAAGAACTGACTATAAAACTATGCGTAGTAAATTTTCAAACCAACTTCGTTAATTAGTGTCACTTTTATATTACAATCAGATACATTTCTTATATTTTTATAATGTGATTCATAGCTTTGATCCTACTTACCTCCATATAGTAGATTTCGTTCCATTTTTACTAAGTAAAATAAATATATTTATTCGCTTGTTGTCATAAGATTGGATATTAAAATAAAATAATTTAGCTTCACATTAATTAGACTTCACTAGGTAGGTATATACATAATGAATTTTCAATGTTAAAAGTTTGTTCTTTACATTTGTAATAATTCAGCATATACTTAGGTGTGCTTTTTTAAACCTATTCGTATGCACGCTTCGTATATTAAACGTTATTCAGATTTTGATGATTTCTTTCATGTTTAAAAGAAGAAGTTGAGAAATGATCCCATGTTAGGTAAACAAATTTAAAATCCAGCATCTCCTCCCGCAAAATACTCCAGCGGAGACAATTTTTTCGAAATTCGAAAATTGGAAACAACAAAATTAAAGAAGAGACTATATCCAGCAACATTTTAATTGGACATTTGAAAACGGTTTACGAGTAAAGTCTCAAATATGTGTATTTTTGCGATATTTTGAGATCTCTGAATAATAACAAAACGTATAAGCAAAGAATATGCAAGGGTAATAGGATAGGTAGGTATCTTCTGTGGTATAAGTGAACGTTCAACAATTTTGATGTTTAATGATATATTCAAAATAAAATTGTGAAATGAAACTTTTTTTTTAAATCCAGGACCGAATTTATTAAGTGGTGCGTTGAAGAATACAAAATAATGTTAATTTCACGTGTTTCACTTTTACATTTAACACCAAAATTTGCAGTACCAGTAGAATTAATATATTTTGTATTTTTCGCAACACCAACTAATAAAGTCGATCTCAGTTTTTGTAAAAATGTTTTATGTAAAGAACTCCATCTGTTTACTGTTTAGTAATTCACAATAATTTTATATTTCTATTTGAAATTCTCAACAAATGTTAGTTTTAATATTTTTCGTAGAAAGATGCCCCCTACCAACGACAAATAGATAAATCAAATTCTACTCTGTATCCTATATGATTGATTGGCTGATCTTCGCTCTTCTGTATAAAACTAATTTCATTTAAATCGGTTTAGCCAAATAAAAGCGTTTCTTCATAAAAACTTCCCCACCAAGTATTTTTTAAAAATTGCTCACAATTTAGACCCTATTCTAGTTCTCGTTAACTCATCAAATTTAACAAATTGAGCATATCTTAGTATATATTTTTAATTGCCCCTCAAGTATAACGCCTTTTAGTGGTAGAGCTAGAGACACGAAAGTTATTTCCAGCGATATCTCTTGATCATTTTTATCAAGGATTTTTAGCCAAAGTTTTACGATAAATACTTCTTAAGATGCAGCCAGAGGATCAGCTTATTGCTCCACCTGGTAAAAAAAATCATTTCAATTCCACGAGCCTTATGATCAATCACAAAAAACGATTATAACTTCAGGATCATATAGCATCTAAGCTCTACAAGTTTCCACTAATATAAGTTATCCACAATTGAATTATTTTGATCTCAAGAGTATAATATGTGGTATCATTTTTTAAAGATCTTTTTTGGAGAACACTGTATAACTTAAAATGAATTTATACTTTCCTTGATTGTTTCTTACTCGTAGATAATTTCTCTTTCATTCCGTAAATGTGACCATAGCTTCATCAATGGTTTCCTCAGGTTCCTTCATACTGGGCATACTGGACACCTTAATGTCCTCTGGCCTACATTTAGCACCGGTTCTACTGGTCTTTGTAAATCGCGCAACTATAGCCACTATAGCCATCAGTGCTATGACCATAATGAACATGCTTGGACGATCAAATAGATCTTCTGCTTGTTGTTTACTGTTTAAGTACAAATATGTCTCTTCCGGGGAAGCGTTTCAAGGATAATGCTCTAGCGAAATATCGACGGACGGCATGATGAAATCAAAATATTCTTCTTGGGTGTCTTGAATAAAATTTACAGCGCATAATATTAACAAAATATTATCAAAGACATTACATTTTCAAATATTGTTATCAAGTAGGTAAGCTCTAACGAATATTTCAATTCTCAAACTAATGATACATCTCAGGCATCTTACATACCTTTATAAAGCCAGCTAAAAACTCTCTATTCTGAGTATCCTATATCGACTATGTACGCCATCGCCATCAGCGCTCTATCAACTCAAAATCCAGGCAGCCAGAGAGAGAAAGAGACTCGCCGAGGGAGGACCCACGGTGTCGTTTACATTACTAATTAGAGTCAGCCCAGTAATTACACGTAGCTGATGCCAGATGACGACGACGATTCTCTAGAACGCTGATGCCAGCAGGAGACAATCTATTATGCGGAAGGTTCTTTACTGGCGTGTTGTGTGCTTGTTACAGACAGACATACAGCGATGCCTGCCAGATCTGCAGGCATCTTTCAAGATTATTTTCCACATCAAATGCAGATCAAACATATAATATATATATATATATATATATATATATATATATATATATATATATATGACATATTATGTAAATGATGTTTGTGCGGTGTAGTAATGATGATGACTAATTTGGCGAAGAACTCTGAATGCTAATGTAATTAATTTTGAAACTATAAGTAGTATAAGAGTTAGGACAGTTGATTACACAAATCTATATTTTATTCAATCTCCTGCTATTGACGAAAAAAATATCACCGCGGGAATGGCGGCGCTAGTGTTCCTGATGAAAATTTGAAGCTACTAGCGACAAATGTCAGTGTGATTAATAGGAAAAAAGCGGTTTTGTCGGTTGTAGCGATAGTTCGTAAAATGACCGCATATGTCACATGCTAATTTAATTGTGTAACAATTACAAATATACAAATAGACAGTTTGGTTGGGTCATTAACACGCTCTATGGGTGTTGGGCGTAGCAGCGTCTTTTTGAACAGCTTTCTATAAATGAAGACGTACTATTTGCTACTAAACCAACAGAAACATAAAGCACCTTGTCTTAATTATTTCTAAATAACAACTAACCTATACAGGTACTAGCGAAAATTAAACGTCATTACAGTTGCTTAATAGTATGATATAATAACTGAAAAATTTTAAAACTCAGAATTGAACTTACCAATTTTAATATGCTGATAAGATAAATTCGATCAAAGTTCTTTGAATGACAAGAGAACAATCTAAGTTAAACTGAAACTTTTCCCATCAAATCATAAGATATTTAAAATATTTTTTTCCATGAATCGTATTTTTTAAATACTTCTTATTTAATTTAATTTTATCAAAAATATTTTCTCAGAAATGAACAGACAAAATATATATCACATGTTTAAAGTAATATTTTTAGAGTTCCGTACCTAAGAGGGTACAAGAGGAACCCTTTTATGGTTTCACTTCTCTTTCGTCTGATTTCCACTATCTTTATCTCCAAAGAATGGAACGTAGAACCTATGCAAAATTGAGGTAGGAAAGTTTGATGTCTAGATTGCAGGAAAAATAGAATTATCTCTCTAATAAACGTAGTTGTCGAAAATTTAATTCAGAAAATCAATTTTATTCGAAATAATATCTTGGCAAAAACGATCACGAGCACATCGAACAAAACAGAATCAAATAAAGCATAGAATATAATTCTTAAGCTTCTACCATTGAATTCTTGTTGATTGATATAACTGTCAATAATACGATAACTGGTGATTCTGTGACTATATTGAATATATTCATAATATGAGAGAATATACCTCATAAGAGATTAAATATAATGATATAAATAAATAAAGTAAATCTCCGACGAAAACTCTTATTTATAAAAATATACTCTAGGGGCCTAGAGTTTTAAGAAAGAATAAAAACACTGTTTTTGTGATAATTTTGATAGGTATGTCATTTCAAATTGTATTTAAATTACTGAAATTTTTATCTGACCGTTTAAAAAATATTCTTCTAGAAAAAAAATTGATAATTAAAGTTGTATAAATTGTTTTTCTTTTATGTGGTCTAGCAAAATGCAAATGAGTGAATTTTATTTCTTATGCGAAAACCATACTACAAACCAAAAAAATTTGGAGGCAGTTTTGCACAGAAAAGAATGAGGATTTTAAGAATAATTTCTACTTTAAGAAAAAGCAGAGGCGAATCGCTTTTCCTTTTAAAATAATTCATTGCAAATCTCACACGAACGCCACTTGCAAGAATAAAAAAAGATTTTTTTAATAAAAATATGCACCCTATATTTTACACTTGGTCTCATTATTTTTGTTGCTTTGTACCCCAAGATTGTAGAACAACTAATATGATTAAGAATTATCGTGACCCAGAGAACGTCTTTGTAAGCGCCATATTACTTATAAAACAGAATGATACACAGACATATGACGGACATGTAAAAGTATGAATAATGTAAGAATAAAATCGATCGGAAAGACTCAGAAAGCATGAAGAAAGCTACCAAACATACTAACAGAGGAAATAATTACTGGAAATTATCATTTCTTTTTTCTAACGAATGCAGCTATAATTTACATTTTTGTAACTATGCGATATACAGGATTTTTTGTGAACGTTGTGACGCTCGAGGGTACACGAGAAAACACCCGCCTGAAAATAATGCTACCTTATAAATCTTGGGCTATCATACAAGAATCAGAAACATTCTTTATATAGTAATAAATTATATTACAAGGTTTTAACGAGTACCTAATAACACTACAATTTCTTTGACAAATTTTACCTGTGCTTTTGTAAACATCAAATGAAAATTTAGAGCATATGTATCTAGGCTATATAGACAGCAACATATATATAGTAATAATTTTAAAGGTATTCACATGAAAACGCACATTTAACAATTGCTGTGAATTGTAGATGTACGCCTGTACAATATAAATTAGAGACGCATCTCCAATTTGCACTAAAATGTAATTGAAATTTCAGCTGTGCATGTCTGCAAAATAGCAAATTCCTCTCCAAACAGGATATCAAGTTACATCTTGGCAACGCGTACCCTACCAACATGCCTCCCTAGCGCATCAGTCAACAGCTAATTACATCCTTTGTTTCATTTGTAAGAACGCGTTGCCAGTAGAACTTTCTCTAATCGGCAAGTAATTGAACGCCAACGTTTTCGTATCATCTTACAGAAGGAAACTTGATGCCTTGCAAAAAGCCAAGATCTGCTAATTCGATATTAAAACTAAACTTTCAGTTCCTCCGAAACGTTTGTTTCTAAGTAACAGATTCTTCCGAAAGTTTCTGATAATGATCTGGATCATTTCGACGTTTTTTTTTTGAGAATGTCAACACGCAATCATTATTCCTGTGATTGAGTGGTTTGGGTTTTTTAAAAGATATCAAAATAAGTTATATTCAAAAACCATACTCAGCTTTCGGTTTCATATTTTAAAATTAGTTACATTTACAGAAGGTGTTTTATAACATCGTGCCTGATCAAAGTTACAATTTTTTTTAAAATGAAACATCGTCTATTTTATTTTCACTTTCCTGTTACAACAATTTCATTAATTGCGTTGATGCGAAAACCCTTTCTTGGCCTCCTCCACAATCTTCCTCTAGTTGTCACGATGTTTTGCAGCCGTTCTCCAGAAAAATATAAAGATGTAATGTGCTACACAAGATATTTAATAAGTAGTATTTATTGGTTTTAAATGAAAATCTAACAAGTTCAACACCTTAAAAAAGTTGAGAAGGGGTATAAGTGCAATGAACTATTGTAGCCATAGTTTTTAAGCGATTTCCAAAATTTAGAAAAAATACTGATTTTGCTAATATTGGGTTAATTTAATATATGAGTGAGTCAAAACACAAATACATCATTTTTTTTATTTTTCAAATAGATCACCCTATATGTATTTTATGTCATGGCAAAAAAGTATCATCGTTCTAGTTTACTGTTTATAAATAATCCCTATACCTACAAATATCATTTATATATGTCAATATAAATAATGACATTTGTAATTGATGGCTATGGAATCTTTCCTGTTTTTAGCTAATTTATTCTAAATTCACTACTTTTGCCCTGAAGAAGAGAATAAACATTCTCGAAAGCTCGACTTGACTCAGTTTTTTTATTTATGACTGCACCCTCAAGAGAATCTTTTTATTGTATATATAATACATATATAAATTCACCCTGTATTTTTTATTTCTTAAAACATTCATTTGGAACTTTTTTTGGAAAACCTATCAGGAATTAAATTATAAGAAGGTACGTTATTAATCATGACAATAAAGGAAAGTAACTGACGTAACTGATTTATCTTTTACAATATAATGTATACCCAAGAACGTTAAACCTGAAAGGACGGCCTACTCCCTATGCTGCAATGTACGCCACTTGAATCTGAGGCGTGCCGTCACCACGAGACCTCTGCTAACCAAGCGATGCTCTCGCTCATATATATGTATTAGTTATTGTGAGTTTTTCTGCAAGTGGCATAGTGAATGAACTGTTGAAATTACAGATGATGCATTGGAATATATCGCTGGTTATCCGGTAAAAAAAATCAAAGATTCTATTCCCGATTTAGCACACATAGGTACAAAATTAAACATGAATATTTGAAAATACCGTCTTGGGTGCAACAGCTATCATATTGAGGGCTTATGAAACCAACAGACCAGTGGCTTAATAAAGTAAAACGGTGGAATTATTTTTTTCAAATATATCATGGCGAATTCTTTCAGAAAGGCCCTGGAGTCTTTTTTAAATTTAGCAACAAAAATATGAAAAAGAATATATTCTATTTAAAATTTTAGAATATTTCTGTAAAATTAGAAAAATAATTCAAATAAATTTTAGAAATTGAAAGGCATCAAATTCAACTATAAGATAAAAGAAGAGTGGAAATGCGGACGTCGTTAGGAAGAAAATGCGTAAGCTAAATAAAATTGTTCAATAAGTTTGTAAATTATTATATGTTTATACGGTTTTCATACCTATACTTTTTTTTTGTAAAATATGTTATTAGTTTTAAATATTTTGTTTTATTAAATACTATGTAAGTTTCTTTTATTATCCATTCATTCATTCATTATTTATCCAACTGCTCACGTTACAATCTAACGAGTATATTATCAATTAATCGTAATGGTATTTTCTAATATTTATTTATTATTTTCATTTAGGATCCGAAAATTGTGCTGATATGATGATGAAAATAAGGGTTTTAAAATGCATAATATACATACATAAGCAATTATTATACTATGAGAACTTCGAGTTACAAAATGCTTCATTCGTATTATAGTGGCCGATAGGAACGTTTAACATGACGGCGATCGGCGAGGTCGCGCCAGGACGTCACAGCGTAGTATTCGACCGGCAGGCACATTTGCACGATTGGAGCATCCTTTCATGTTTAACGTTCTTGATGTATACCTACTAGTAAATAAAATCGAAGTGTCTGTAATATCAAAACAACAACTAATTGGATATGGAAGTATACATATGTATCACTAAAAACAAAACAACAAGTTTTATAATTTTCGTCTGTCTGTCAGTCGGTTTGTTCCGGCTAATATCCGTAACGGCTGAACTGATTCCGACGGCATTTTCACTGGCAAGTAGCTAATGTTCTAAGGAATAATATAGGCTTTTTTTATTCTACAAAAAATCTATTAAATAAATAAAATCGAAGTGTATGTTCGTAATTTTAAAACAACAGGTTTGTACTAACTGCCTATGGAAGTAAATCTGTCGCTATAAACAAAAAAATATTTGTTATAACTTTTGTCGGCCTGTCTGTTCTGGCGAATCTCCGTAACGGCTAAACCGATTCCAACAGGATTTGCACTGCCGCGAGTAACAGCTTTATCAAATAAAGTTATTCTGTCTAACTCTAAAAGATAGAGGACTGGTCTCTACTGGTTTCGACCTTGGAGCACAAGGGGGAACTCCATTGTATTAACCCCTTACCCATGCATGCGGGGCTCTGCAGGAGTGGACCGATTTGTCCCCAGCTACTTGTGGGAACTTTATGGAAAAATCATATAATCCCAAACTCACCGGAGGAGAGATGGAGAAAGCCTCCACCTCTTCATCCGGGCTCCCTTAAAAAGGGAAATGCCAAACGGCAAAGGAATCGTCTGCCGTTCGACCTGCCGAGGAGGCCAGAAAACAGGCTCTTCAACACTCCATACCACCTACTATCCCGACCCCGAAGGTAACACCGACGAGAAAAGGGACAGGAAAGAGAGGCGCGGAGCATATCACTCCTCCAGAAACGCCTCAGCCTAAAAAGCCGAAAACAGCTGCAGCAAAAACCGGGCATGCCACTGGATACGCTGCAGCTGCCAAGGCCGTAAAGGCTATTCGTGTGGGTATCATACCGAAGGATTACCCTAGAGTAATCCTTGAACCACAGCGGCTCTCAACACTGGAGGATACTCTAGTGGAAAAGATGTGCAGTGGAGAGGTGAAGCGAATGCACTTCACCGGTATACATTTTCGCTGTGGAATGATGCTGGTGGACTGCGGTTCTCAGGATTCGGCGGACTGGCTCATTGGAGTAGTGCCGGCCTTGAGGTCTTGGGAAGGACCCGAGTTAGTAGCGGTGGAGGAGAAAAACATCCCCAAGCCCGTCACTGTAACGGTGTACTTCCCAAGAAGCTTCGAAATGGAGACGGAGAAGATCCTCCGACTCGTCGAAGTACAGAACACCTGGCTCAGTACCGGAGCCTGGAAAGTTCTCAACTCCAAAAAGGAGGGAACCGGTACTGTCCTCACGATTGGGATCGATCACCAATTAGGAGAGGCCCTGAAGGCAGAAGAATGCGTCTTAAACTTTAGGTTTGGACGTGTGTCTGTCTCGGGGCTAGGACAGAGAGGACAAAATAAACCTGCGGGAGGTCCAAAAGATGCGGAGATGCCCTCCACATCTACGGACTCCGGTGGGCAGGATAAAACTGCTAGCTCAGGTCTGGTCGAGGCCTCTGCTGGCTCTGCCAAAGAAGCCGGGGCGGCAGAGAAATTCTCTGAAGTCCTGGGAGAAGGGCGAAACCATGCGGGGGTCGAGGCCATAATCCGAGACCCAGATACCCGCTCGAGCTCCAAGGAGACTACCCTCTCGATGGATCTTGATGAGGGACACGAGGAAAGAGATGAGGGGGGAAACTAGAGGCTGGACTACCCAGTCCCTACACCCCATACTACAGCACCTTCATCCCTTTTTCCAAGGTGGCACAAGTGAACTTGCATCACACGAAGGGAGCTTCAGCAGTGATTGCAAGGCTATTTGCGAAATCCCAACTGGATTTTGTACTGATCCAGGAACCCTGGACAGGCAAAGCAGGCCAAATTAAAGGTTTGGCATCTAAAGACTCAGAACTGATCTATGACCAGAGGCAGGAGTCCCCTCGTGCCTATGTGATCATAAGAAACAACATTAATTACACATGTGTTTCAGAATTCATGACTCGGGACCTAGTTCCAATTCTAGTACACCTCCAATCCTGCAATACCTCCAGTCGAAGCTCAAGAGCTAGTGCAATACTGCAATAACAGACAACTGCCAGTCTCTTAGCTAATAATCTAGAAACCCTTAATGTGGGAACAACCCCCACTTTTGTCACGAGAGCAAGAGAAGAGGTCCTGGACGTAACAATTGCCAGCCTTACTGCCAGGAATAACGTATTTGATTGGAGAGTGATGGAGGAACCTTCTCTCTCCGATCATAGGATTATAGAGTTTAGGATTGCGGGGGAAGTAACCTCACTGTCTCCAACTCGTAACCCTAGAAATACAGATTGGTCTAAATATAAGACCCTTCTGAAGCAAAACTTGGAACAGATCGAAAGTAATGGGGTCAAACACCCACACTGCGATTCCAATCAAGTTGCCCACTCTCAAAAGCTCGACCAAGCAAGGAAGCACCTTGGTGGAACAAAAACCTGTCAAACCTCAGATTAGAGGTCCGTCGGCTCTTCAACAGGGCCGAAAGAGACGATAATTGGCAGGGCTACACCGAGAAGCTCACACAATACAATAAGGAGATCAGGAAGGCCAAGAGGCTTCACTTTCAAGCTTTTTGTGAAAAGATCACTTCGACTCCTACTGCAGCCAGATTGCAAAAAGTCATGGCAAAAGGGGCAATCAGCCCCTTAATGTCGCTCAAGAAGCCAGACGGGTCATACACTGAGGGAGAAGAGGAGCGATCTGCTCTACTTCTCAAAACACACTTCCCAGAAGTGAACCCCTTAGTAGTATTGACGTAGCAATCCAAACCAAGAATCCTCGCAAGGAAGATTGGAGTATTGCTAAGAAGATATTCACAAGACAAAGGTTGGAATGGGCAGTCAACACCTTTCAACCTTATAAATCGCCGGGAGTAGATGGCATATTCCCAATACTCCTACAGAAAGGAATGGAGGAGATCCTTCCCCATCTCCTGAAGATTACAAGAAGCTACCTAGCACGGGCCTTTATACCTAGCATATGGCAAAGAGCCAAAGTAATCTTCATACCAAAAATAGGGGAAAGAATGGGACTGATCCCCGACCTTTCCGACTTATCTGTTTAACATCGTTTTTACTGAAAACGATGGAGAAAGTAGTGGATAACTACATCAGAAAAGAGATTCTGAAGGACAAACCACTTCATAAATGCATACAGGGCGGAGCGTTCAACAGAAACAGCGATGTATCAGCTAACTGAGGCATATCTGGGGCTTTTGACAACACCACACATGTGTCAATCAGGGAGGCACTCACACGGCGAGGAGTGAACAAGACCGTTATCAAATGGGTGTATGAGATGTTGAAGACGAGAATAGCTGAGGCCCAAGTAGGTGATCATACCACCTCTGTTAAAGCTACTCGTGGAACACCTCAAGGAGGAGTAATATCTCCGCTCCTATGGAGCTTAGTAGTAGACGAGTTACTCCACAAACTCACGGAGTTTGGCTTCACATGTATAGGCTATGCCGACGACATAGTCCTAATAGTCCGAGGAAAATTCGCGAACACCCTATGCGAATTATTGCAGGAGGGCCTCAGAACTATTGAGCAATGGTGCTTGTCAGTGGGGCTTAGCATAAACCCATCCAAGACCACAATTATTCCATTTACTAGGAAAAGGAAACTTCCAGCTATGAAACCTCTCACTTTGAGTGGAGACATAATAAGCTGGAAGGCTGACGTCAAATATCTGGGATTAACACTAGATAGCAAGCTTCTGTGGAACAAGCATATTGAGGCTACTGCTAGCAAAGCAATAAAGGCCTTAATGGCGTGCAGAAATCTGACTGGTAAGACTTGGGGATGTAACCCAAAAATACTGCGATGGATGTACGTCATGATTGTAAGACCGATAATATCATATGGGTCAATAGCCTGGCATGGCAAGGCAAGTCAGAGCAATACGAGGAAAACCCTCGATAGAATACAAAGACTAGCCTGTGTCTGTATCACTGGAGCCATGAGAACTTGCCCGATCAGGGCACTAGAGATCATCACAGATCTCACACCTCTCCATCTAGTGATAGATAAATTGGCCCATGAGGTCATTCTAGGTCTATCTAGGGAAGGTTCAGACATTGTGGGAATTCGGAATCACAGAGCTTGGTCCTCTCTGTCCAAACATATCCCATCAGCAAACCTTCCGAGTGATGTAATGACAAAGAAAATTAGCATCGAGAGAACTTTCACCACGGTGCTAAGTAGCAGAGAAGATTGGGACAGGGGGCTCACAACCCAAGCTCTCAAAAAGAATACCATTAAATGGTACACTGATGGTTCTAAGACCACGACGGGGACAGGCGCTGGAGTGTTTGGGAATCGCACCAAATGCTCACTTGCGCTAGGCCGCTGCCCAAGCGTCTTTCAAGCAGAATTGCTTGCAATTGAGAGATGCGTGGAGGTGAACCTTGAAAGAAACTATCAGAAATGTGACATTGCAATACATTCTGATAGTCAAGCTGCAATTAAAGCACTGAACTCTCATACCATTGACTCTAAAATGGTATGGGAGTGCCGAAGGAAGCTCAATGAGCTAGGCAAGAACAACAGGGTCTACTTAGTCTGAGTTCCCGGCCACTCGGGAATCAAAGGCAACGAGGAGGCCAACACACTTGCTAGGAAAGGAGCACAAACTCCATTTACTGGCCCAGAACCCTTCTGTGGCACACATAAAAGCACCTACAAGAAGGAGTTTTTGGAGAGGGAAAAAACCGTAAGAGAAACACTCTTGCGGGGTACCCCTGGATTGGATCATTCCAAAAAGTTTCAAAAAAACTTTGATACTGCAAGATCCAAAAGGTATTTGGATCTCAGCAAGAACAAGCTACACCTACTCACTGGATTTCTTACAGGACACTGTCGCCTGAAGAAGCATCTAATGAGATTAGGTCTAGCAGAGGATGACGAGTGCAGGGAAGAGGAGGAAACTCCGGATCACCTGGTGACGGAATGCCTCACCATTGCTAGCCAACGCAAACAGTGCCTTGGAATAGCAGCCTGCAGTAGTGAGGAAGTATCCTCCTTGAAGCCAACCCAGATACTGGAGTAAATCTAAATCTAACTCTATCCATATTTTTAACCAAAACCTACAAAGTTATTAACGCCAAAAAAATGTATTAACATTTAAACCTTGTTAATAATCTATTATGAGAAATTTTTACTATTTATACTCTGCATTGTTGCTATCTGGATTATCTTATAAACACACGGTTTACATTTCAATATCGACCGATCCAAAATAGGCTATTGCAAGTGAGAGATGGGAATAACTTGTCATGTCATACCCTGATCAAAATCCCTAACGCATAGCAAGATCAATAGTATATGAAAATGATAAGATAATAACTTTAATACATATAAGAATCAGGTTGCCTGTTCCAGTAGGTACAACGTCTCCAACAGGTAGTCCTTATTCGACTACGCTTAGGACTGGGACAACCGACACACATACTACACTGATGGTCATCTCGTGAAAAAATAATATCTACTTATATGTGACAAGTGTAATGAACAGATAACAGCGAAGTATTTGTTTTGTTACTGTCCGATATGTAATGTAACCAGAACCAAACTTAATACACACGCTCTGGAGGCAATGATCGGTATCAAGCAGCGAAGCCAGGACATTGTGGCCTTCCTTGAAGACATCCATCTGTTGAATTGCACATAAAAATTAATTACTTCATCAAGTAGATATACTATCTACTGAATTTAATCCTGTATTTTGTATTTTTCAGAGCACCAACTAATAACGTCGGTACAATTTTTTGTATAAAATATTTATTTATTTGAAAAGGACTACGGTGGTGATTAGCAGTGTTCAATACATACGCTATTGTATTAATACACAAAAATTATCATATTACAATATTGACAGGATTAAATTCAGTAGATAGTATATCTACTTGATGAAGTAATTAATTTTTATGTGCAATTCAACAGATGGATGTCTTCAAGGAAGGCCACAATGTCCTGGCTTCGCTGCTTGATACCGATCATTGCCTCCAGAGCGTGTGTATTAAGTTTGGTTCTGGTTACATTACATATCGGACTGTAACAAAACAAATACTTCGCTGTTATCTGTTCATTACACTTGTCACATATAAGTAGTTTTTTTTTTTTCACGAGATGACCATCAGTGTAGTATGTGTGTCGGTTGTCCCAGTCCTAAGCGTAGAAGAAGAATAAATAAATAAATAAATAAATAAAGTTTAGTTGACTTTACAGTTTAAAAATGGCGGTCATCGAAATTAAACAAAAGCCAAGACGTGTTCAAGATTTAAATGGTATTGAAAATATTTGTGATTGACTGATGAACTAGATTCTAGATATTGGATGAAGGAAGCAATTTTTCTCGAAAATCAAGAATCTGAAGAGGCAGAATTAAAGGTAGGACAATATTTGAAAGAGTTACGGTTTTCGAGTTATAGGATACCTCATGAAAGGCCAGATTATAGTAGCAACATTTATAACAAACATTTTTTCCTTAGAGTTACGGTTTTGGAGTTACAGCGGTCGTAAAATGGTAAAATCTAAAATACTTATGAGTATTTCCGCCGGGTTTTCTTGAAATCACTAAATAATAACAAATACAAGCAAAGAATATACGTGGGTAATAGAATAAGTACTATCTTCTTTGGTATTAGTGAACGTTCAACGATTTTCGTGAATAATGTTACACTCAAAAGTGTGAAATAAATATTTTTTACAAAAAAATGGACCGACGTTATTAGTTGGTGCTCTGAAAAATACAAAATAATATTAATTCTATTGGTGCTGGTACTTGTGAAGTTGGTGCCAAAATTTATCTATCTGGAACTGAACAACTTCAAAAGCACCAATAGAATTAATATTATTTTGTATTTTTCAGAGCACCAACTAATAAAGTCGGTCCATTTTTTTGTAAAAAATATTTATTTCACACTTTTGAGTGTAACATTATTCACGAAAATCGTTGAACGTTCACTAATACCAAAGAAGATAGTACTTATTCTATTACCCACGTATATTCTTTGCTTGTATTTGTTATTATTTAGTGATCTCAAGAAAACCCGGCGGAAATACTCATAAGTATTTTAGATTTTACCATTTTACGACCGCTGTAACTCGAAAACCGTAACTCTAAGGAAAAAATGTTTGTTATAAATGTTGCTACATATAATCTGGCCTTTCATGAGGTATCCTATAACTCGAAAACCGTAACTCTTTCAAATATTGTCCTACCTTTAATTCTGCCTCTTCAGATTCTTGATTTTCGAGAAAAATTGCCCCCTTCATCCAATATCTAGAATCTAGTTCATCAGTCAATCACAAATATTTTCAATACCATTTAAATCTTGAACAAGTCATGGCTTTTCTTAATTTCGATGGCCGCCATTTTTAAACTGTTAAGTCAACTAAACATTATTTATTTATTTATTTATTTATTTATTCTTCTTCTTTCTTTCCATTTACAGTTTTTGTTAGTTCTCAGTTTTATTTGTTATGTAATAAAAATTGCACCTAGATGCAAGCATGTGTATGTGCAAAATGTACATTTTTCAATTTGCAAGAGAAAAACAATAGAATAATGCCAGTTAATCTACTAACAATTTCAAGCCAGAACTTATAGATACATATATATGCATTTTTAGATAGAGTTGTGATATGAAGTATTCTTATAATTATTACATTTCCATAGAGTTGTGCTATGGAGTATTCTATAGTAAAGTTATTAGAGAATTATAAGCAGTTTTGTTGCCCTAGAATTTTTTTTAATAGATTTAATACTTGAGGGTAAGGTATTATAAATTTTTGGTCCTATCACATTAATAAACCTTTGGTTTCCATCATATTTAAAGAAAGGTATGTTTAACATTTTTTTGTTTACTTGTCTTGTTGGGTACACATGATTGATATAGTTTTATTTTTCAGGTTGAAACAGAACATACAACTTGCATGAAAATAAATGGATCTGACATTTAATATTGTTTTGTTGTACAGCAGTTTTGTAGAGTACCTATTCGTATTATTTTCGTGATTTATTATTTTTAGAATATAATCTTGAATTATATTTAGTTGTTGAAGTGCATTATCGTAAAGCCCTCCCCATATACTGAATATCAATTTTTCCACAGTCCGTCAATTACTGATTTTTGTAGCAAATTTAGTTGCGATAATACAAAAAATAATTTGTAAAATGCGGCCTCTTTTGTATCAACCAAAAACTCGTCTAAAGATTCTGGCCAAAAACTATTTTCTCCTATATAAGTATGTATCGAACCTAGTACCATGACGCTATCAGTTTTCTTTCTTGAACTAATGTGGTAAAAAAACACTTCATATACTATACAAACTTGCATATGTACAAACAAAAAGAGAAACGCTGATGTTTTTCTAGAAGTCATTTTATATGAACTTGGCGATATGTCAAAGTTACAATTTCGGTAAATCGGACTCATTACAGTAACTTCCTATTGGCCTTGAAAACACGAAAAATGAATTAAATCAATTGATTGGAGTAAATCAGTGACGTAACGATTTCGAGATAAGATATGGTAAATCATTTTTATACGCTTCAAGGAGGATCATATAATTAGGGGGAAAAATATCGATTGATTGAATAAGCAAATAATATGAAAGATTTATTATCAACAATAATGCAGAATCACATATTACAAATTTATTGTTTGAGTTATAAAATAAAGAATTATGCATCAGAATTATCTGACAAGTCACATTGACTTTATGACGCCTATGAGATAAAGATCAATAAAGATTGCGTTGCCTTGGGACATACATGCAGCGCCTAATTGAAGGAGATAAGCTACCTACTGATGTCGTAGCTTAGATCAACAAACGTAGTAGAGAATCTCATAATAATGAGATGCAGTGAGACGTATAGCGTGATGTACGTAGCTCGTGAATGATTACACTAAATAGCCATCATTCGTGAAGCAAACTATATGTTTGTCTCTTCATCTTGTAATTCAAGAAACAAACATATTTATTCTATATTAACCATCCCAAAGGGTGGGTGCAATCGGGACCCTCTACTGTCCGTCCGTCCGTCTGTCAACGGACCGTATCTCACGAACCGTAATATGTAGACACATTAAACCTTCAAAAAGGAAGCATATTTGGCCAGTTTTTTAACCCTTCATCTTTTTTCCATGAAGTTTTGTTTTCTTTATGACTTTCAAAAAATACTGACGTGGCAATTATTGTCCCTAGGTACACGATCACATTTGTAATTTAAGATACTTTTTTATGTCGTTTCGATATTCTTATCTTCGAGACTAAAAACTCAAACGGCCCTTTAAAAAAATATATTGCAGTTACACAACCGGAACTTAAACATAAACGCTGTGATTATAATAAATAGGTATTTCACCTTTAAAAACAGGATTCAGGAAATCCCGTTGTACACAAATATTTATGAAGCTTCTAGCAAATGAGTTTCTTATAACAAACAGAAGCTACAATAATTATTGTATAAAATTTGAAAAGCACACAACGGTGCAAAGACAAAGCAACAACTGGAATTAAATTTGTAAGCGAATAGCTAGAGTCTGATGGGAAATTCGGAATAATACAATACATCATTTGTTTCTGTCAACATTTAGAATAAAGACAAATAAATTGTGATTAGATAATTAACTTACAAATTTAGAATTGAAAATAGAGGAGCACCTAATTTCTCAATGATAATGGAATGGCATATATGTAAATTCCAATTATCATTTTGCATTGATCAAAGTCATCTCGAAGTTTACAGGTGCGACATAATTTACCATTGTTATATCGTGCTCTTAAATTTATTTGTTGAGTGTTGAGTTTCTATGTTTTGTCGTATCTTGTTGATATTTTCAACGCTTTCCATTTATGACCCAACAAAAGTTCGCAAATGCTGCAACACTGCTACTGGTTCCTATAGGTATATGAGAGATAAAAAAAGAAAGGAAACCCCCAGAGATTGTGAAAAATGAAGGTAAGTACTACAAGAAATGAGATTTAGTAACTTCTGAAACTTTAGATTAACAGTAGTGAAATAAAAATTCCCCTCAGTGCAATTACCTATATAAAGTTTCTGATATTCTCTCAGAATAAATATCCAACAGCATTAAAGTTTTGTGAGGTTTATATTTTATCCTATCCCAAACTTATTGGACTCTTGCTTATGTTTTGGTGAGTTATATTAAGAAATCAGAGAATATTGCTACTGCTACTTTTTTCAATGATTTAAAATAGATTTTACAAACCAAAGGGTTGTGTTTCTCTCACTTTTAAATTTAAAATATATTTTAACAGCATATTACTTACGGCTGCTAGGTAAACAAAAGCTTTCACTGAATTAAAAATTAAAGAAAAGTTACAATTATAACATTTAACAATCAATTAACATATTCAGATAATTAACATAGACAGTATTAACAATATTACTGCAGAGCAGATAACATATTCGTCTCGAAACTTGGTCAATCGAGACAAGACAATCAAGAATTATAAATATAGATCTATTTTTAAATTTATAAGTAATTAAGTGGCCGTAAGTCCTGCAGAATCTACCACCAGGTACAAAAGTGCCTTGGGGTAGACAAAGTAGCCAACAAAGCAAAGCAGCTTCCTGCACACTTAGTCCTGGAAAAGACTGCCTCAATACTATATCCTTTATCACTGTATCCGACAACAAAGGAGTCTCCGATGCGCAGGGACCGATGCAATTTCATTCAATTTGTAGCATTTGTAGCAACTTTTGTCTGCTTTAAAAGTATAGGTATATAGTGAGTTTTTCAAAAAATACGTTCTTTAGAAGGTATTGGTGAAAAACTGAGAAAAGTTCAAAAATTCTCTAGCTCTTCTGTGGGTACCATATAATTGAACGAATACAGAAGAAACTTCCTAATGTGGCCTTCTGATATTTATAAAAGATTATAACTATCTGCCAAGTGCAATTTTGACATTTTTTTGCCAACAAGCAAAATTTCAAATATACGACTGTATAAAACTACATTTATTATGACGTCTTAATAAAAACATACCAATTTTATAAAAATTCCATACTTGATACTAGGTATACAAAAGATGATGTTTAACATTAACAGAATAAATTATATATTTTTGCAAAAATGCCGCATCTGCCAATCTGCTATTAGCGGCGATAGTGTCGAACAATAGGTTTCACATTCACATTTAGATATATATATACACTAGCTGTTTTACCCGGCACTTCCTGGGCAAACACTTTCGTAGATTGTACTACGAAAACATAAAGTCATTGAAAGTCTTGAGTATGGAACCCTTCTATGAGACCTACTCGCACGTAGAACCTGTCCGAACACCAACCCAGATCAATCCACAGATATGCACCAAGAGAGAACAGCATGATAATTTTTCCTACACATGCCTTAAGGATTTTCCGCTATGAAACCATCCACCTTTCAATTACAGTCGCACTGACAGACTCATACAAAACAGTCCAGTGACTTACTACAAACAAATATATGACGAAAAATTCACGAAAATTCAGCTATAGAGCTTCAGAGATACTCCTTTGGGAATTACAGATATGGAACACTCAACCTAGGAGGCCCAGACACACATAAAATATAGCCTATTTCACCCGCGCAAATATAAAAAAAATTATAAATCTTTTTTTATCGAAATCGGATAAGTAGTTTTCGAAATTTTTGTGGTCATATGAAAAGTCGTTACTCGTAATGACTTAAGGATTTACCGGTATAGAACCCTCCACCTTTAAATTCCAATTGCACTGACAGACTCTCACAAAACAGTCCAGTAACATACTACATACAAATATATACCGAAAAATCCACAAAAATTCAGCCATGGAGCTCAGAGAAACTTTTTTGGGAATTACAGATATGGAACCCTCAACCTAGGAGGCCCAGATACATAGAATATAACCTATGTCACCAGCGTAAATTTAAAAAATTTAATAAAAAAAAGTATCGAAATAGGATAAGTACTTTTCGAGATTTTTGTGGACATACGAAAAATCGGTAAATTTTGGAAAGTACATTGATGTCTTTGAGAAATGAGATAAAATTTTCTGAGGTACAGTTAACAAAAATTTCACATAAATCTCGAGGTATATTGTTATTCAGTCTGTTGACGTCAAAGCAAGGGCATTTCACTAAGATGTGTCTTGTGGACAATGCCACTTCACACGTGAAACACTCCGGTTGGGGGTTCCTAATGAGTAGGTGCTCATGTGTAAGGCGGGTGTGTCCTAGACAAAGTCGTGTGAGGATTACCTCGTGGAAGCGTTTTTATGATCTGTCTGACTATGGTTTGAATGCTGTTTTAATTTCTCTGAGTTTCGATGATTTCTGCTGCCAGACCTGGTTCCATGTTTCAATAATCTTCGAATGGAAAAAGGTCTTAGATCTGCTGGTATGCTTTCCTGACAAGGGATAAGTGTTAAATCTTCAAGGGTTTCTTTTGCATATTTATCAGCCAAGTAATTTCCGCTCATGCCAGTATGAGAGGGGACCCAAAGGGAAAATAACTTTCTTATCAGAGTATGATTTCAACTCCTCTTTAATCAATCTGGCCAGTGGATGATGTGTTTATATATTGGAAGTACAATGTAGAGAGTTTATAGAATCCGTTTTGATCAAAGCAGGTTTTATTTTCACGTAACAAAGCGCCTTATAAATTGCGAAAAGTTATCCAGTTAGAATGGTTGCTGTTTCAGGTAATTGGAACATGTGAGAAACATTTCTTGTAGCAAATGCACAGGCCACACCATTTTTTGCCTTTGATGCGTCAGATTCGAAGATGTGTTAGATACTTGGATATTATGGTTTGATATTGGGTCTGGATAAGTTGATGGTTCGTATCATTGTTAATCAAAGAGAGTAGTTTTATGTTTATATGTGTTGAAGGCAGGAGCAAAGGCGGGGTTGTATTGGTGGGAGTGGGTTGTGTTGGGGGGATTTGTTGTAGTTGGATGAAAGAGAGAGAGCGTTTAATTCTTTCGGAAAATGGTAGATGCGTCTTGGAGTGTTGACTGAATAATGGACATGTAGTTTGACAAATTTTTCCAGGTTGTCATTTTGCTGCATATGAAAGGCTCAACTCTTGCCTTCTCAAGTTTAAATGTAGCTCACCAACTTCACATAGAAGACTGTCTATGGGAGTTGTTCTGAAAGCGCCGGTGATAATGCGGAGTGCATTATTCTGAATTTTGTCTAGAGCTTTTAGGTTTGTAGGTGTCGCAGATGAATAGGCTTTAGAATCATAATCTAACTTCGAGCAAATCAGTGTTCTGTATAGTATTAGAAGCGTTTTGCCATCTGCAACCCATTGTTTATTTGCAAGACATTTGAGAACGTTTATTCTTTTTTGGCATGATACTAGTAGATGCTGGATATGAGGTCCCCAAGTTAGGGATTGATCGAATATAAAATTTAGATATTTTATTTGTATTCCAGTGTTTGATCCTTGAGTTTCAGAGTTGTTCTATCAACGATTATACATAAAGTCCGTAAAATAAAGAAAAGAATTGATAAAATATATATTATTTCAGGATTTTGCTATCAGATTAAGAAAATATTACACAACTAACTTATGATTTTTTTATGGAATGCTTTGTGTATCTAACAAATTTGAATCTGATGAAGCGGAAAATACCTTCAAAATAATACCAAGAAGTAATCACAATTTTACCGAATACCGTATAATTTTAACTCCTAATTCAATAAAAAAAATCCCCATCTTTTTAAGTTAGAACATTCCCAATTAAGAAATAAAATTGACCTGTTCGAGGTTTTTTGATAGAAATCAACCCGACTTCTGTCTTTCATTCTTCCTTATTTTACGGACTCATTGACTATATGAACACGTTTATGTTTGTGACTCTTCTACCTTAAAATGTCTTCACGATAAAATATCACAGGTACATAAATCACAAATTTCTCTAGAAAATGTTGAAGCTCTAGGAACCTGCTTAATGAAAAATAATGACCTGTTTCCAATATTTTCTGAAATGTAAGACATTTCAAATCATCATGACTCCAAATGGAAAAGTTTATACAAAAAGATAGATGAGATTCACAATCAACACACCAGTTTCGCAGAAATTAGACAACAATCTCTGTTCCATTTCATCAAGGAAATGAAACAGGATATTTTTCATGTCATCTATTTTTATCGACAATCATGATGAATTTATTAAAGTCTAGATTCATGACTCATCAAAGGATGTGTTATTGAAGGAAATGGCCGATATGAGGAAAAATATAAACCAAATAGCACACACGGTTGAAAAGTTAGCTGCCAATGATAAGCCAATTACTAGAAGTGGCCCACCAATAGTAAGAAAGTCCGTTTCGGCTCAGACCAACCATAAGGATAACCACAACACAGTGGTTATTACTTCTCCAAAAGTCATTACTCCCACAACGCTCAAATCCTCCATTAAAGAAGAATGACATTATGTGGTAGTGCCCAGAATCCCATCTACTTATACAGCTACCCTGCCTGCACACTATGCGAAGGAAAAACTTGGAATTACTGACTTTATCCGATGCTTTCCAATGCTGGAGAATAAGGACAGTTCACACTCCGATTTCAAAGTTGGTGTGCAGAATAAAAGTCACCTATAGCAGCTAAAAGATTCAAGAATGTGGCCGCTAGGTACTGAAATCGCAAAATCATCTTTTACACCCTTAAAGGTTTCACCACCAGCGTCAAGTTTTTCGACAATAGGTTGTCATTTTATTCCAAACGCTGTAGACAGCCGTAGCCCAACACCATTGTCTGACTTAACACCTGTAAAAGCTAGGGAGATCAAATCTGTTAAGATTGGATCTGACAGGGAGGCTTTAGCTGCCTGTAAGTGTCTTGCGCAGGAAAATGTAGAATTTGTTATGGAAAAAAATGCCAAGAAAAATGGTTTGCTAAATATTGACCCGATAACTCCACCTATAGTGCGGCTGTCCCGTAATTCGGTAATTCGGATACGACTGATGGTCGTTATTTGCTGGCGAGACTGAGGGACTCTTCCTTATTAAAAGCTCTTCGGCTATTTCTAGCCTATCTCCATGACCAACCATCCAGTGTATGTATTGAAGGGCACACCACCACCAGCATCAAATTATCTCTAGCTTCAGAGGGACTTCCTAGTGACGTGGACACCTTGCGTAAGTTATATTATCGCTACCAGAACGCATATGGTATTGGCTCAGCCGAAGTTGAAGCTGATCTCGTTGCCTTCAGGTCTTTATTTTCATCCGAGAGAATTCAACTGCTTCAGAAAATGAGGGAGAGTCATGGCAAATATTTTTCTACTGGCTCTCCAATAAGAAATCAAAATTTTAATAGAAATAACTTATCTCATGGAGGTACTATGATAATGTCTACTAATAGCGACTTTTCTTATGATATTTATATTGTTTGTATTTATAGAACACCTGACGCTGACGTGCATATATTCAGTCAAAAATTACTGAGCTTGCTTGAATCCCTGACTTGAAAAAGCAAGTTAATTTTATGTGGCGACCTTAATATTGACTTTTCCAATGTGTGTGCTGCTCAAGAATCTCTTCAGTCCATTTTCGACTATTTTGGCATAATCATGTATCTTGACTCACCAACTAGAATAACTAAAACTAGTTCTAGTACTATTATAGACTATGTCTATCATCTTCTAAATCTAAGTGCAAAAATGCTTCGCACAAATTATGCCGTATTTTTTCTGATAAAAATTTTCGTAATTTCAAGAACCTATGTCTCACATCAGACTGTGTTGTCCTCTCTGATGATGTCAATACCGAATTTCCTAGATTTATAAAAACTTAATCAAACTTGGCATTCAAATCCTTTCCTCTTAGGCCTCTAAAAATCAAACAACATAAACCCTGATTTACTAAAGGCTTACGAACATCTGCAAAGAACATGCGCTCATTATTTCACCTAAAAAGATCATCGGACAGCGTCTTCTACCATGATTATGTAAAACGTTACAGAAAAATCTATCACAATACTATAAAAGCTGCCAAGGATATTTATTATAATAGGAGGCTGGCCAATTCCGGTAATGCTGCTAATGAAACCTGATCTATTGTGTATGACTTAAGAAATCAGACCTCTTCATCTAATACAATCTCTAATTCAACCGAAAACCTAAATAAATACTTTGTAGATGTGGCAAAAAATTTAATGACCACCATAACTCCTTCCGATGATCCCCTTTCATTTCTCCCTAAGGCTTATATGAATTTACACAGTTTCTTCTTTACGCCCATAGTATTAGCAGAGCTTAGCAGCAAAATTAATGACATTAAAAACGAATCCTCATCTGGAACTGATGGGCTTACTCTGAAAATGTTCTCGAATCTGCCGGAATGCACATTTAACCATCTTATTACTTTAATTAACCAATCTTTCCAAACTGTCTTAAGACAAATGCACTCCTTCCCACATTATCAATGATCATCGAAAGATTGGTTAAAAAAGCTTCTATCTTTTCTCTCTCTTTAAATATAATATTCTTTCTACCCATCAATTTGGATTTTTAAGTAACAAATGCACAAATGATGCCATGTTTTCCCTCTTTAATAATGTATATTCAAACCTGATCAACCATCACTATATGGCAACAATTTTCTGTGATTTCTCTAAGGCTTCTGATTGCGTAGATCATAATAACTAATAAATCGCAGTACTACGGTGTCTCTAAAATAATTTAAGTCGTATCTCAACAACAGGAGTCAGTTTGTGAGGTTTGATACGTCGATGTCTTCTTGCATCCCAATTGAATATGGTGTGCTTCAAGGTTCAATACTGGGCCCTATTTTGTTTCTGATGTTTAACAACGACATTGTTAGTCTGGATATTAGGGGTGAAATCTGCCTCTTTGCGGACGATACTAGTTTCACTCGGAGCAACCCGGATATTACTACACTTCATAGGACTGTATCTAGTGACTAAGTCACGATTAAATCATGGTGCGATTCAAATCTCCTATGCGTCAACGTTTCTAAAACAAAAGTTTTGTCATATAAAAGTACATTGCCATCTTTGGTACTTAATAACACCACTATTGGGGCCGATGAATCTGTGACATTTTTGGGGCTTATTGTAGAGAACCGTTAAATATGGGACTTGCACATCGATGCTTTATCAAAAAGTTCTGCCTGCTTTGTGCTGAGATCAGTTTCCAAGGATCTTAACTTGTCTACTTCTAGAACAGTCTATTATGCCATTTTTGAGTCGCACCTCCGATACGCCCTTTCATTCTGGGGTACGTGTTGTGCGACTCAATTTGATCGTATTTTTAAACAGCAGAAGAGAGCTGTTCGGTATTTATTGAGACTTAGCAGTAGGACTCACTGCTAGCATTACATTAAAAAATTTAAAATATTAACTCTTCCTTCCCTATTCATATTTGAATCTGCATGCTTAATCCGCAAGCACGTATCTTCTATTCCAGAGATGCCATCTCACAACTAGAAATACGGAGCATGATCTTTATCTGCCAACCCCACGCTCAGAGTTGGTTAAAACCTCTATACTGAACAATGCAAAAAAATGCACAATCATCTATCATTTAAAATTAAGTCCATAAGATATTTTCCTGAATTTCGTAAGGTTTTGAAATCATACTCACTGGAGAGAGCCTTGTATGCAGTAAGCGACTTTTTTGATAAAAATTGTTAATACTTAATATTAAACTTCTTACACCCACTGGTTTAGTGAATATTAGTTGATGTTTGATATCCTAAGGGCCTTTTGTAATGTATAATCATCTGTCACACGAAATTAAATCTATAACGGCTTTTCCCAGATTACGACAAACTTTAAATCAAATACCTACTAGAAAATGCTTTTTATGCAATTAACGACTTTTTCACTAAGGCACGTTTCTGATCAGCTCACACACTGGTTTATTGTTTGTACATAATTTGCTTTTGTTTTTTTGTGATTCAGTAAGTGTTTAACTTCTGACTGAATATACAGCTGTATATTAACTTACCTTCGGACCGAATATACAGCTGTGTTATATTACATTCTTATTCTTATTACCTTATATTTATACATCTCTATATTTTTATATTTTTTTATATTTTTATAAATTAATTTAACTTTAATTTAATTTTTAGTTTTAGTTTAAGTTTGTTTTGTTTGTGTATTGTTTAATTTTGATATTTTTTATTTTTTTTATTTTATTTTTATTTGTATGTACAAAATTTTTTGACAATAAAACATTTCTCTCTCTCTCTATCTCTCTCTCTCTCTCTCTCTCTCTCTCTCAAAAAGCAATAAAAGTAGTAGGTACCAAACATATAAATCGAAATTTATCGTTACATATAAGTAGGAGGTTGTATGTTTGAAATAGTTAATATTATAAGTAAAGCAATAAGAAGACTTAATTGTCTCACTAATTAGTTTAACATCAGCCTGAAATCTGAATGTTCAAATTGGCTTCCTCAGAAGATAATTGTGTTTTCTAACGAAGACAATGGGGACGAATGAATACAATTTTATGATTTCGTCATAATCCTAGTGGTAGACTCTACCTTATGGTGTTGAGTTTATCTGAGTTTTTAGCACATTATATAAAAAAAATTAAATCGCGAAGATCGTCCATACTCTTGACGCTCAAAAATTAAATTGCAATATCAAATTTGAAAGTCCATTTTCCCTATAAATATGACAGCGTTTCTTATAATTCTATGTTTGGAATACCAGTTAATGAGTCCCGATGATTGCCTTGTTTGTGAGACAGCTTACTGAAACGTTTAAAATTGATTTGAATTAGATGCATTTACCATATCCAAAGAATTAAGTTTCAGTAATGTGTTCATCTGCTGAATTCTGTTCATGATCTGTGTCATGGTTGCCAAAACAATTAGCAGCGTAACAGACTTGTTGAAAACGAGATAGATTGAAGTTTAACATTTAGAATGTCTCAATTGAAATATTTAAAATGTAATGAATTTTAGCGAGAAGGAATGAATGACTGTATGAAAGAATAACAATAATAGAAACTTCTATTTTATCTGGTAATAATAACAGCACTGCAAGATTTTTATTTCAAGAAAGTATTTTTTTTTCATTATTAGGTGCATTAAAAAATCCTGATCCTAAATGATGGTCTAATATATATTTTTAGGTCATATATGATATATGTTATACCATAATTAGTCCATATCTGCTTTAATTATTTCTCGAATAAAAATGGAAGTGCTGCAGGGATGTGTGAAAAAAAACCTGTATTGTTAGTACTGTCGTCTTTCTCGCCATGGCGTTATGGGGACCATACAAAGTCGAACATATCCCTCAACTTAACACACGCGTAGTTTCGAGAGAATATATATATTTTTTTAAATTGTACCGACGTTATTGATTGGTGCAATGAAAACTACAAAATAATATTAATTCTATTAGTGCTGTTACTTTTGAAGTTGTGCAGTTGCAGTTAGATTGATAACTTTTGGCACCAACTTCAGAAGTACCAGCACCAACAGAAATAATATTATTTTGTATTTTGCAGTGCATTCCAATTTTTTGTAAAAAAGAATATTTCACAATTTTGAGTGTAACATTAGTCACGAAAATCGTTGTACGTTCACAAATACCAAAGAAAATAGTACTTAACCTATTACCCACGTATATTCTTTGCTTTTACTTGTTATTATTTAGAGATCTCAAAACATCGTGGCGGAAATACGCATAAGTATTTTAGAATTTTACCTCCAATGTAACTCGAAAACCGTAATTCTAAGGAAAAAATTTTCATTATAAATGTTGCTACAGATAATCTGGTCTTTCATGTAGTGCTCTTAGATTCTTAATTTTCGAAAGATAGTGCCCCCTCCACATAGCGAAAATACACATGTCTGAGCTTATAACATCGCTGTAACTCGAAAATGGTGACTCTTTTGAGAAAATGTTCAATTTAAACGTTTCCAGATATTGTCCTGTTTTTAATTATGCGACCTCAGATTTTCGATTTTCGAGAAAAATCCCTTCATCTCTTTCGGGGGAGTTTTTTGAAAGGAAGGAATTTTTACGAATATCTCAAATCCCCTCTTTCAAATTAATTAAAAATCATCAAAATCGGAGTACGTTTACTATACAAAACGCGCGCAAAAAAAAGAAAAAGCAGACACTCGAATTGTATACCTCCTCGGTCAAAGACAGTTGTTGGTCAACTAAGTTGAAGAACCTGAACGGTGCGGAGGGAGCCGAGAAAAAGAGATTCTCGAGAAAATATGTGATTGAACATTAATTATGAATTGAATAACATTATTAATTTATCTGCGTGTAAATGATATAATTTGTTATTATAGTATTCTGTTAATATTTTTAGGATGGCTTAGTATGATTTAGTTAAAAGACATTATTTTATGTCTACACAACAGTAAAATACCTACATACAATATTATGTTGTATGCAACAGAATAGGCCCAGATCGTAAGTGTGGGTATTTTGTATGTTTGCAAAGACTGAAGTGGAATATTAGATCGATGAATGAGAAACTCTGTTTGCCCTCAACACGTTCTGGGTATTTCATATGGACATTTCAGAGTAGCTCGTGAATCTAATTACGATACGAGAATTTATACGCTTAAAGTATATATATTATAAAATAAATTGTTGATTTGTTTGTGTTGATGAAGTGATCTCTCATAATTGTGATAGTGTCGTTCAGGTTCCTCAACAATTATGTGTGAGTAATCTCCATACATTCATTAAATACTCAAATCATCCTGAACGTAAACAAGACAACCGCGGTCGTCCATTGCTCAGCCGTCAGCCAGTAACGAACACATCGCTGCGTGACAGGACCGTAATTAGGACCTGAACCAAACCACACACAGCACCCAAGTCGCATCCAGGCAGTAGAGTCGAAAATTCAATGCGATATGGCTAACAGTCAAGATGCGCTTTCGCAGTTCGCTACAAATTTTTCCTTCAAATGCTGTAAATCAAAAATTTTCAGTCATTATGTATGTGTAAATTGTTTGGGCATTCTGCATAAGAGCTGTTTAGCAAAAAATAAGAGTAAAATACATTTTTTAAGTGGAAATAAAGTTGAGTGTTGTGAGGTATCTAACATTAGTCATAATAATTCTTGTTTACAAGAAATAAATGAACTCGAAAAATCTATTAGTGACCTAAATGAAGAAAGATTAATTTGGGACAATCACATCAAAAAACTGAAACGCGAACATGAAATATTTGTACAAGAAGCAACGAACACAGAAAATGAAATGAGTCATGCGCTGGAAAAACAAAAATCTCTGATAAGTGAACTTCAAGATAAGATTAATTTCCTTCAAAAAGAAATGAACAAAAACCGAACGGAGCAAAATAATATAGCCATACAAACGGATGAAATAAAGCGATGTGATATTTCTATTTCAACCGATCCACTAGTCAATATGCCCGTCGGTGCAGAAGATGATTTTGTAAAGGACAATTCAACGCAAATACACAATGCATATGAACCAGAATGTAATAGAATATTACATGATATGATTACAAACCCTGTAAACGGGGAAATAAGAAAAAGGAGAATTGCTTTTATTTCTGATCACAAGGGTAAGGGTATGGCCAGTTACATAATGAGCCTAGCAAAAGAAGAATTTATCATTGAATCTACTATAAAACCCGGTGCAAGCGTCAGAGAACTAGCTGACACTGTATTGAATAATACGAAGAATTATAACAAAAATGACTTTGTTATATTTTGGCCCAATTTACATAACAGGAGGATAATCACAGAATTGATGACGAAATTGTTGAAGCCCCAGCTCATTGTCATAACAAATCCATTTAAATATGGCAGTAATAGTGATAATGATTTTGTATATAATAATAATCTAGAATTAAAGAAACATATGTTTGAAGCCAAGAAATGTAGCAATGTATTTGAGTGTAATACTACTCTGAAAAGATGGCACTATAGACGAGATGGGTACGGATTTACAGGATCAGCGAAATGGCTTATGTCCAAGGCGTTAGTAAGGCACATCCATAATTATTTTCAGCCAGTCTTTACTTTAGCACCTGATAACTTACCAAAATTGAATACAAAATCAAATCCATCTATGAATGTATCATTAATGTCAGAATTACGAAATGCAGAACGAAATACGAAGACAAAACCCAGTTCAACTGGTACTTTTTTATATCCCCGACTCTCCCAAGTAGGTCCAGACCTCTAATGACAGTTAACTACAGTACAACTACAAGACGGTCATGTATCACTAAAGTCTGTCATGTGAATGTTAGGGGATTGTTAAATAATTTGAATTTGGTTGAGTTGTATTTGAAAAGTAATGATATTGATATTGTATGCTTATCTGAACATTGGGTAACTAGTGACTGCTTGAGAGATGTTTATTTCTGTGACTACCGTGTGGCAACAATGTTTTGTAGAGAGAAGCATATTCGTGGTGGTTCAGGTACTATTGTCAAAAGTTCCACTGATGTTATTGAAATAATAGCAATAAATAAATTATCCAGAGAATGTGAGATTGAAATCTGTGCGATTTGCTGTAGATTCCTCGAAAATTGTAATTATAACTGCATATAGACCTCCAAATGGAAATGTCAACATATTTCTCGATTGTTTAGTGCAGGCTCTTAATATTGCCGTAACAAAGTCCCAAAATATTATTTTGTGTGGGGACTTCAATATTGACTATTTATCGAAAGATTTGAACCCTAAATCTCTTATGGATTGTTTCAGTTCGTTTCGACTGAATGTCAATATGCAGGGCCCAACTAGAATTTTCACAAATGCGAATGGTCATACAAGTCGAACCTGTATAGATTGTATGGTGAGTGCTTTCTCGAATCAAACTTACGACTGTCAATTGATCCAACCCAATATTGCGGATCATCTATCCCATTTATTAACCTTCAGCAAAGAAATATGTGTATTTAACAATAAACAAAATATTATAGCTAGAAAACGACAAGTGAATCGGGGTAATATTAACGAACTCAGAACTAGATTGAGCTATATCAATTGGTTTCCGACTTTGTACGACATGTGCATAAGCGAAGCCTTTTCTTATTTTCTGGAGTCGCTTTATTGGTGCTTTGATGTATCCTGCCCATTAAAACCTGTTATCTCAAAAAAGCCTAAAAATGGTTGGATTTCAGAAGAAATTATCCAAGAGGGAAATTATCTTAGAGAATTTTTCAAATTAACGACAAATTCTGGGAAAGTCGATCCAGAACATAGACAAATATACAAAAATAAGTTAAAGGAACACAAGACTGTAATAAGAAAAGCAAAAACCGTATACTTCTCCAATAAAATAAAAAACGCTCAAAATAAAATAAAAGACACATGGAACATAATTCACTCTGAGTTAGGAAAAAAGAAAGCATCTTGTGATGGGGATGTCATCACTCTTAAGCACAACTTCAATATTGTTGAAGATCCACATGAGGTAGCGGAATTATTTGCTGATCACTTTTCTAGATCACTTTTCTAGGGCTGCAGAATCAACATTGGCTGATCACTTCGGTCAAAACCTGACTCTGCCCTGTACCACCAGTTTGTATGTTAATGTCATTCACCCATTTCAGAATGGACCTATAACAGAAACAGAAATAATTGACTCACTAAATATGATGAAAAATAAAAAATCATCTGGTATAGATGAATTTTCTATAATTACTATTAAGAATGTAATAGATTTGATAAAATATCCTCTCACTTACCTTATGAACCAGTCCTACATCCAAGGATATTTTCCCACTGAGTTCAAAAAGGCACTAGTAATTCCCTTATTCAAAAAAGGAGATAAGACAGAGTTAGACAACTATAGACAGATTTCCCTACTCTGCTCACTCTCGAAGTTGTATGAGAAAGTAGTGACTGCTAGGATAATGAGTTATTTAGAAATTAACTATTTGATATGTGGCAACCAGCATGGTTTTAGGAAAAATCATTCTGTGGAAACGGCATCATTCCAATTTCTCAATTTTGTTTACTCGGAAATAGATTCCAACAATTGTGTAATTAACCTGTTTTTCGATTTGTCAAAGGCATTTGACACGGTGTCATCCGAATTTCTGAATAATAAGTTGAAAATGCTCGCTTTTCCAAACAATGTATTGAAATGGTTGAAATCATATATGTATGGACGTAGTATGACCGTGAGAAACAACATTTTTACGTCAAGTGAGCGTGATGTTAACTTAGGAGTACCGCAAGGGTCAGTCTTAGGACCCCTACTATTCGTGATATTTATCAACGACTTGCCCGAACACGTAACTGATTGTTACATCACCATGTTTGCTGATGACACAACAATTACAGTTGCTAGTCCTGATCCAGTTGTTTTATTAACAAATGTCGGCAGAATCATTGATTCATTCACATCTTGGTGTGACAGAAATCAACTGATTTTAAACACAACAAAGTCAGTTTCAATGAAATTTTATAACAGGAAGGATAATATCCCTGGTGTAACAAACGCTATTGATAAAATAGTTATGTCGCAAGATGTAAAATTCTTGGGAATATTTCTAGATGAGAGGTTAGACTGGGATCTACATATCAATAACGTATGCAAGAAACTGAACTCAGCATTCTTTGCAATTAAGCTGATGAAAACATGTGTAGCCAAGGAGAGTTTATTAAGCATTTATTATGCAATGGTATACTCACACATTTCTTTCAACACAATTTCATGGGGATGTGGTAGAGATGTTAGTAGAGTATTTATAGGGCAGAAACGTATAGTAAGATTAATATTTGATCTGGACTATCGAGATAGTTGCAAACCAATATTCATAAGAGAGAAATTGTTAACTGCTCCATCCATCTACATTTTGAAATGTTTGAAATACATTAGAAGCAACTTGAAATCCTTTGATACCAATGCTTCTTTGCATGCTTACAACACACGACATGGTGGTCACCTAAAAATACCAAACCACAAAACCACGAAATTCCAAAATTCTCCTCTCTACAAAGCATTGAGTTTCTACAACAAACTGCCACTGGCAATAAAAAAATCTGAATGTGACAGAATATTTTTTAACAAAATAAAATGTTTGCTGACTGAAAAAAGTTACTATTCCTATCAAGAATATTTGGATGATCCAACATTATTGTAAATTATTTTACTTTTAATATGTTACTTGTTCCGTAGTTTCAATTAAATATGTATATTGTGTTGTGCTATCGTCTTATCCGTATGATTTTATTTAAACCTATGATCGTTATTTACTTTATTTATTCTCAATGACCTACAATATGGTCTTATTATATCATTTTATTTATATATTGTATGACTTACCATATGTACACACTGTACCTAAATGGCTAATAAAATTTATTATTATTATTATTATTAGTAACCAAAGGTGTAATTTTGATTGTCAAATTTAGTTTCAGTTAAATTTTGGTCGCGACTTTTGGCAGCTAATTGGTGCTTAGTTAGTTATGATCACCCAGTAGAAGTAGATAAGGGTAGCCCTCAAAACATGAAGGAAATATTTTGTAGTTTCCATTAGCCATTAAAAATAATAAAATAATAATATATAGTTCATCTTTCGTTTGTAGCTTGATAAATTATAATTTAGCCTGTCAAAAGTTGATTTCAGCTTCATTGTTTTGCAAAATAGATAATTGGGATTTCCATTATCATTTATCTTAATCAAGATCATGTATTTGAAACTTATTTGGGATATAATTGGCAGCACCGCAGAGATTCCCTCCTTTGGATAAAGGGTTACCCAAAACTCGCGGAGGCCCCCTCAATATATATATATATTCCACACAGCACAAGAGTTAAGCATCTTAGATCGGCGACTGCTTGTTCAGATTCATTCGGTATAATTGGGTCATTTGAAGGCGGCATTGTTAAGCACTTTATTGAAATTTCGCTCTAGGTCTTAATTAGAGTTTTCCGTATATCTTTCGCAATTAGTGATAAGAAGTGGATTTCGACTGGATGACCGTCTGTGGTAGAGACAATTCATTGCTAGAGGGGATATTACACCAGATATTTTTGAGGAACTCAATTGGGATATTAAAAAAGTTTCCTTGAACAGATTAGGAATTTTTCCGGGAAACTTTAGCGGAAGAACAAATTGAATCAAATATAATCAAATTAGATGTTTATTTCATTGTTGAAGTATCAATGGCTGCTGTTCTCATTCCTCGGTTTCATCCCCATTATTGCCATCATGTAGAATGAAATATTGACGTAAATTGATTTGTGGTTGGATTTACTGCTTAAGAGAACTATCAAGCTTATATTTATGATCAGATAGTCGTTTAATAACTATTTTGGATGGCTAAAGGTCATGATGGATTTAAGGTTTGAAACTGCACTTCATTTTTAAATTAACCAATGGTTAAGGAAAGTTTAACTGCGTACTTCTGCCAAGTTAGGTTAGGTTTGGTTGGTTTAGGTCAATGGATTTGTGGTTGGATTTATTGCTTTAAAAGAAGTATCAAGTTTATACGTAAAGTGGTTGGATTTATTGCTTTAAAAGAAGTATCAAGTTTATACGTAAAGATATTAGGGCCCTTATTTTTTCTCCTATACATTAACGGTTTATTAACTGACCTGCCAGATGACATCATAATGTCCTTTGCTGATGATACTACTGTCATATCTATGGATAAGACTTGGTCAGGTATAGAATCTAAAATGAGCTACCTTAGACTAATATATGAGTGGCTTACATTAAATAAATTATCATTGAGTGTATAGAAAACGGTTTACATGACTTTCGGTAATTACTGTAACAGTGTTCCAAGTCATTTTGAAATAATGATGAATGGTCAAATATTGAAGACAGTAGAAAGCTGTAAAAATCTAGGAATTATTTTTGGTTATAGGATGAGATGGGAATCTCATATTAAATATCTTATTAACAAAACGAAATATCTAGTTTTCATATTTAGAAAGTTGTCAAAAATAATGTTCAAAGAAACACTTCTGATGTTTTATTTTGCGTTTTTCATAGTAGATATCATCTGTTATGGCAACATTGCCTGGGGTGGATTGTACTCAAATAATCTGATTTTGCAAAAAAAATTACAGAATCAATTACTAAGGATTATCAATATAAATCATTCACAATTCAATAATAAACCATTAAATCTAAATCAAATTTTTGCCTTCGAGTCTATCATGTTCTATTACAAAACCCTCAATGTTAATTTTAATAATTCCAGTAGCATTACTTGGAACAAGAGTATCATTGTACCGAAAAGAAATAAAACTGTTAATTCAAAAAACAGTTATGTAAATGCTATTGCAATTTTCAATAAACTACCCAACGAACTCAAGAATATAAAAAATAATTATAGAGTAAAACTAAGCTGAAAAAGTAGTATTTGATGTATGAAAAAATTGGCACCTGTATAGGTGTCATATAATAATAATAATAAATAATAATAATAAAAATAACAAAGTATTATTTCTAAATATTATAATTCATAATATTATATTACATCTGCAAGACGCAGTTCTAAGAAGAGAACAAAGTGATAAGGTTGTTTACGTGCCAGAGATGTCAACCAGTAGTCAGCAAGTTAATATAAAGACCATTGTTAGTTGTTTATCCAGTTTGGGCTCTAAAAGACATTAAGACATTGTGTTTATTAATATAATATTTCTAGATTTTTCGATTTAATTTTAAGAGAAAAGACCTATTGTATTTATTTACGTTTCTTTTTACATTTTTGATGATTAAACATTTTGGATTGTATAAATACTAGATCTTCAGCTAACGGCATCACATGTGAGTCTATATTCATACAGTCATGTAAAGTTAAGATATATTTGTATTTTATTTTTTTGTATTAATAAATAATTGTTTTTAAAAAGTTAATTCCAAGTTGTGTGATTTAACAAATTGGCGCAGTCAGTAGGATACTTCAACGTTAGTAAAACAAGGCTTACTTCAACAACAAGTTTCCCCTCATTATCAACAGTGGTTTCCTAACCTTTAAAGAAAAGAACCGCAACTCCGAAGAAAGAAGGGTAGGATAACTCGACGTGATAAAACAAGGCCTACTTCAACAGCAAGTTTTCCCTCATTATCACGGTGTTTTCCAAACCTTCAAGTGAAGAATCAACAGCTCCAAAAGAAGAAGAAGAATTATTAGAATTTCAAGAGTAGGATACTTCAACGTTGGTAAAACAAGGCTTACCTCAACAACAAGTTTCCCCTCATTATCAACGGTGGTTTCCTAACCTTTGGAGAAAAGAACCAGCAACTCCGAAGAAAGAAGAATAAGACATAAGAAGTATCAAGAATCTAGCATGTGGAGAGAACATGGCCTAACTGTCGACGACAGATTCTTCAACAACTTACAGAAGAGGTCCAACGAGGCGTCCTCACTCCTTTGTAAACCACATCGCAGAGAACAAGACAAATCAATGTACATCTTACTGTAAGTGAAATATCACGTATATTAATATATTACTATAAAAAGGAAAAGTTTTCAAACTGTTCGATTTTGTTTTATCATATTTTTTATATATTTGATATTTTATATTTAATTAAATCAAAATGGCAAATGAAAGAAATCCAGCTCAAGAGGTTGAGCTTGAACCATATAGAATTTCGGAAATATTTTGTATCGTGCCTGAATTTAAAGGTGATCAGATATTTCTCGGAACATTTTTAAATGCATGTGATTGTGCTTATAATATGTCTACCTGATGCCAAAAGGCTCTGTTAGTGATTCACATTAAAAATAAATTAAAAGGAAAAGCAGCCCAACTAACCAGCTCACGAAATCCTCAGACTTACGTAGAGATAAGACAGCTTTTAAATCTTCATTTCGGTGATTCAAGAGACCTTACTTCTCTTATTCATGATTTACAAAGATTAAAACAATTATCGAATGAGTCAGCTCTTACATTTTTCAATAGAGTGCAAGTCTTAAATGCTAAAATGTATGCAAATATACAAAAAACAGCAAATTTATCAAATGAACAAAAGGTTGCACAAGAAATTCTTATTGATACTATGGCTCTTAATACTTTATTAACTGAACTTGAACCCCGTCTAGGAGAACTTATTCGTGCTAGTCAACCTGAAAATTTATTGGAAGCACAAATTCGCATACGAAGAGAATTGCAATTATCATATTTTGAGAACCAAAAATTTAATAAGCCAGCTTCTAATATTGTAAGTAAACCTCAAAATATATTAAATGTTAGAAAACCCCAAATACAAACTGTAAAATGCTTTTCTTGTAGTAAAAATGGTCATACTTCTAATCAATGTCGTTTTCAACAGCAAAGAGCTTTTACTCCAAGCTCCAATCAAAATTTCTAGAAAAAATTTCAAAGACCATTAAATTTCCAAAATCAACCACAAAATAATTTACAAAATAGACCAAATAGTAATGTTCCCCAGCAAAGACCTTTTCAACCACAGGGACAATCTCAAGTAAGACCCTCGGTGATTCAAAAGAATCCTAATTTCCAAGAACGGGCTCATTTAATTGGCCTTAAGAGCGATAATTCTGATTATTATGATGAATACTTACCAAAATCCAAACATTAAAATTCGAAGAGATGAACCCGAATTTAAATTTTCTCGAACAAAATTTTCTTTAAATCCATTTTTGACTGTTAATTCCAAAAATCTTTATTATATTGAAGATGCTTCTAAAAAGTTGCTTATTGATACAGGTGCAGGAGTTTCTATTTTTAAAGAAAATACTGTTAAGAAATTTCCTCAAAGATTTACTGAATATGTAACTATTCAAGGGATAACTGATCAAAAAATTTTACTAAAAGAATCTGTTCTTATTCCATTTGCTGCAAAAGATCCCCATAAAGTTTTTATTTATAATCTTAATATTGATTTTGATGGAATTTTGGGTTCAGATTTCCTAGAACATTATAATTGTATAATTGATTTGAATTCAAAACAATTTATAACTAATTTTAAAACTATACATCTATTTAAAGTTAACGAAACATCACACTTGTCTCAAAATAATCAAATTTGTGAACAAGATTCCGAATTCTTAGAATTTTAACAAAATATTGAAAATTGTTATAAAAGAATAGCTGAGAAAAACATTGATATTTTTGACATGCCTCATGATTATTCATTAGCTCATTGCGTGGCGGAAGATATGCAAATGCAAAAAGGTATTGCCGCGGAGTTTAAGAAACGATTTGGAAATATAGAAAAATTATTAAGTCAAAATCAAAAACAAGGTGGTTTAGCAGGTTTGAAAATTAAGAATGCAAATACAACTAGATATATTTATTATCTTGTAACAAAAGAAACTTCAACCGGAAAACCCACTTATCAGACTTTATGGTCATCTTTAAAGAAATTGAGAGATCATGTTGGTAAAAACAATGTTCAAAAATTAGCTATGACAAAAATAGGGTGTGGATTGGACATGTTAGATTGGACGTATGTTAAAAAAATGATATCTTATCTTTTTAGAAATTTAGGTGTTGAAATTGTTATTTGTTTGCCAAAGATACAAAATCGAATTTTTATTGAGCCAAGAATTGAAAAAAATTTCAAATTGAAATGTAAATTAACAAACACAGATGCACTACTTTTCGGACCAGCAATAGAAAATGTTAGAATTTCAAATGCTTTGGTACATGTAAATGAAGAAGGTGAATTCTTTACTTCAATTATTAATTCGAAGGCTATTTCTAAAATTGTTGAATTTCCAAGTTTGAGTCTAGATCCCATTCCGAATTCCGAATGTTTTTTAAATTTTAATTGCGTTAATGAAAATAAAACTAAATTTAACCAACCTGTTGATAGAAAAACTATAATTTTGGATCAGTTGCGTACAAATTTATGTTTAGAATTTTCTGATATTTTTTATTTGGAAGGAGACCAACTAACATTTACTAATGAAATTAAACATTCAATTGAAACTGATAATGCGAGACCTATCTTTACTAAATCATATAGATACCCCCAAATTCACAAACAAGAGGTAAAAACTCAGGTGAACAAAATGTTGGAGCAATTTATTATACGTCATTCTATTTCACCATGGTCATCCCCAGTTTGGGTTGTGCCAAAGAAGCTTGATGCTTCAGGAAAACAAAAATGGCGTGTGGTTGTTGACTATCGTAAAGTAAATGAAGTTACGGTAGATGATAAATATTCATTACCCAACATCTCTGATCTCCTTGACCAACTAGGAAAATGTCAATATTTTACCACTCTTGACTTAGCCTCAGGTTTCCATCAGATCGAATGCCGTTTGGACTCAAAAATGCCCCGTCCACTTTCCAACGCGTCATGGACAACATTTTACTTTGCATTCAAAATGAAAGACGTCTTGTTTATATGGATGACATAATAATTTATTCTTCTACTACTGACTGACTGAAGTTTTCAACAGACTTCGAAAAGCCAACCTGAAAATTCAACCAGATAAATGTGAATTTCTTAGAAAAGAAGTCGCTTATCTTGGACATATCATTACCCAAGATGGCGTTAAAACAAATCCAGCTAAAATAGAATGTCTAAAAAATTCCCCGAAACCTAAAAATCCTAAAGATATAAAATCTTTCCTTGGTTTAGCAGGATATTATCGTCGTTTTATACCAAATTATGCCAAAATTTCTAAACCCCTTACAAGACTGTTACAGAAAGATGTTTCTTTTATTTTTAATAATGAATGTAAAAATTCTTTCAACGATCTAAAAACTACACTTACTTCAGATCCTATTTTGAGATACCCAAATTTCGAAGAACCATTTATTCTCACAACTGATGCTAGTGCATTTGCCATTGGCGCTGTTCTATCACAAGGTCCTATTGGTAAAGATCTACCGGTAAGTTATGCTTCTAGAACATTATGTAGTGCAGAAACAAAGTATTCGACAATAGAACGAGAACTCCTTGCTATTGTATGGGCAGTAAAACATTTTCATCCTTATTTATTTGGAAGAAAATTTACTCTAGTCACTGACCATCGTCCATTAACATGGCTTTTTTCCATTAATTAATTATCCCGGAAGTAGACTAGCTAGATGGCGACTCAAATTGGAAGAATATGATTACAAAATTGAGTACAAGCCAGGCAAAATTAATAAAAATGCAGATGCGCTTTCAAGAATTAAAATCAATCATTTTAAAGAATGTGCAAGTTTACAACCTAAAATTACAATTTTGGCATCTAATGAAACTAATGAGGTTACACCATCAACAAGTAAAGACCCTAATGATCCTATGATACTAGAACCACAACAAAGTGAAACACTTATAGATGAACAGGATGAATTAATGACAGACGAATTTAATAGATTTGTTGACTTTTACAAAACAAAATCAATAATCGATTATTCAAAAATTGAAACATCAAATGACCAGTTACTGGATAAGGCTCATAAGAATATTATCACTTTATTTTGGCAAAATAAACTTGAATATTTACATTATAAAATTATTGAAGATATTTTTGAAGAAAATTTTGAATTTGAAATGAATTTAGAAAATATTGTTTCTAGTAAAACCTGGAAAGATCGCAAGTATTTTATAACATCTCTTATTTACGATCCAGAGTTTGTAGTTCAACAATTATTTTACACATTATTCAAAGAACAAAGTAGATTTGATCCTTCAAAAACTTATTATATAGAAAATAATCTTGAGTTACCTATTTTAGAGGTATTCTCTTTTATTTTTGCTAATGTTGATTTAAAATTTGTAGTCTGTCAAAATATTGTTAAAACACCTGACCGTGATGAAATACCTATCATATTGGACCAGTATCATAAAGGCAAAAGTAATTTACATCGCGGAATAAATGAAACTATACGACGGATAAAATCTAAGTATAACTGGACAGGACTAACAAAAGATGTGGAACAATTTATTAACAACTGTGAAACTTGTAAGTAAAAATCTGTCGTAAGAATTTAAGCACTCCTCTGGTAATAACAGAAACACCAAAAACTCCGTTTGAAAGAATTAATATTGATATTTTTGATTATCCAACAAGAAATTACGCTTCAACGATTCGAGATGTGTTAACTAAATTTACCCAAGCTTATCCTATTTCAAATAAAAAAAGCTTCAACAGTTGTAAATACACTATTAACATTATTTTGGAACACCTTTAGAATTCATTGCGATTATGGTCGAGAATTTAATAATTCATTAATAAAAGATTTGTGTATGATTTATTACATAAAGCTCACTTTTTCTAGCGTTGGCCATCCACAATCGAATGGTTCTTTAGAAAGATTTCACGGAACACTTGTGGAGATGATCCGTGCATATAAGACAGAAAATCCAGACGAACATCCGTTTAATATTTTGCCATATGCGGTTATATGTTATAATAATACTAAAAACAAAACAACTGGTTTTACCCCATATGAACTGATTTTTGGTCATACGTCTAGTAGACCACCTGAAACTTTGTATAATGAGAAGGCCCTTATTACCAAATATATACGTGATTTGAACAACAGAATGTAACATTATTATAAAATTGCACGAGCAAAAACAGCAAGTCAGAAAGAAAGAGCAAAAATTAGATTTGATCAAAATTATTCAGGAAAGCTTCCAGAATATAAAGTAGGAGATAAAGTTTATCTTAAAGAATCTCAAATTAAAAATAAAAGTCAAAATTTGTTTAATGGTCCTTTTGAAATTGTACAATTATTTGATAATTCTGCAATAGTTTTAAATCCGCAAACTAATCAAAAATCAAAAATTAATTTCGATAGACTAAAACCCTACTATAAGTAGATTCTTTGGTTTCAGATTCTTCGTGCTGATAAATATTATATCAGCTGAGTACACACTTACTCCTGTTAATAACACCGTTGGAATCTTTTTCCATGAAGAATGTACTATCAAAGTTACGAATGAAAAATGGACACTTTTAGTTTACAAAGATCTGGGCCCAATTAAGAAAACAATGGAAAATAATGATAAAATACTTATAGAAATTTTGAATACTTTAGAAGATCCGTCTCTAAGGTTTATAGCTTTTAAGTCTGAAGTTCAAACACACATAACTTTATTATCACTAATTTCGAATTCAATAGGTCAAAAATATAAAGAAATTATAGGAGAAACGAGGTATATTTAATGGAATCGGAACTGTTTGGAAAACTATTACTGGTAATTTACGTGCATCAGATGGAGAATATTATAATGATTGTATTAACAAATTATCTCATGATGAGTTTGAGTTGGAAAATCTTCTTAAAAAACAAATTTCTGTTACAACTTCTGTTATTAAAAACTTTAATAATACTATTCAAAAATTACAAATTGATGAAAAGACTTTTAATGATGATATAAAAGAAATTCAAAATACTTTGATGACTATTGCTGATGATGTCGCATTTTATGAAGCAAGGATATTGAATATATGTGAATCACTAATGGAAAGCTATATTTTCTTAGAAGATTCCCTTAATACAATTTCAAATTCTATCACTTTTGCTCGAATAAGATTATTACATAGCTCAATAATAGCACCTTCAGATTTAATCAATTCATTATAAGATATAGCAAAATCTCTTGTAAAAAATAATTTACCTTTAGAACCGTATACGTCAAATATAGCTAATTATCTTAATATTATTGAATTAGAGGCATATCAATCAGAAAGTAAAATAATATTTGTTCTCAAAATTCCTCTCACTGGACCAGGACCAGGTTCCAGTATTACATTCCAGCAAAGTATAAGAAGATTTCTTCCGAAAAGGAGAGCAAAAATCCATGTCGGAGAACCCATAGAGGAAAACATCGAATTAAATCCAAATAAATCATTTACTTAAAAAGTTGTTGCAAACATAATATTATCTTACATCTGCAAGACGCAGTATTTCGCCATATCATATTACATCTGCAGATGCAGTTCTAAGAAGATAACAAAGTGATAAGGGTGTTTACGTGCCCGAGATGTCAACCAGTAGTCAGCAAGTTAATATAAAGACCATTGTTAGTTGTTTATCCATTTTGGCCTCTCAAAGACATTAAGACATTACTAAGTGTTTATTATTATAATATTTCTAGATGTTTCGATTTAATTTTAAGAGAAAAGACCTATTCTATTTATTTACGTTTCTTTTTACATTTTTGATGATTAAACATTTTGGATTGTATAAATACTAGATCTCCAGTTAACGACATCACTTGTGAGTCTATATTCATACAGTCATGTAAAGTTAAGATATATTTGTATTTTATTTTTGTGTATTAATAAATAATTGTTTTTAAAAAGTTAATTCCAAGTTGTGTGATTTAACATATATATATGAAAATTCATATGTACGGGTTTTAGAGTGTATTGAATCGATTCACATTCACATAAAAAAATCGTTTTCAGCAATCAAAATTCTTATTCTACCGCCCATAAAGATTATAACTGATATGTGGATATAAGTCATTTGAATATTACAGAACATGTGTAGCTCATTGGTTAAGCTCACGCCTTATAATCTGGAGATACTCGGTTCGTATCCTGATCAATTTGCATTTTTTTAAACAAAACCCATTTATTGTTTTTGTTCTACTTTTGAACATTATCTAAGTGGCTTTCCTGACAAAACGCGAGGGTGTCACCTTAGGGGTCCATAAACTTTTTCTTGAATGATTCGCAGATTTGGATAAACATTTGCAAAAAGGGGTTTTAAGTGCCGAGAAATTGATTGGCGTTACTTGCATTTTTAATGGATGTGACCCTTGCGGCCTACACTACGTACGGGGTTTGGAGGTCGACAAGACGATTGGTGATACAGCTGAGTTCTATGCGAACGATGAAATCAATATTTACCGATCTACCGATCGCAATGCATTTTGAAATAGAATTGAATAGAAATATTTGAACTAAGATTAAATTTCCTTAGACTCACTCTAAATCCTGTATTACCCGAGCAAAGCTCGGTCGCCCAGATATTGTTATGTTATTAGTGGTACTTTTTTTTTGATTATTATAATCATTTGTTTTTTTCTCTTTTATATTACTTTTTATTTATTTTGTTGAATGCACATGTTTAATTTATTTTTCTTTTATGCACATGTTATTTAGTTTATCTTAGTTATAATTTTTATTTTAGTTAGATAGATTTTTTTTCCTTTATATATAAGAATATTTTTATAGTCTCTATCTTTATATTCTGTTTTAATTTCCCATATCTGCGAACAGGTAGGATTATCTACCTCTGTAGCATCTATTATGTTGAACTGTTTGGGAATTAAATAAATATCCATTTTATAACTCTTTTGGATGGTTATAGGCTATAATGGATCTAAGGATTGACACTGCACTACATTTTCAAATTAACCGGTGGCTTGAAAAAGTTCAACAGCTTACTTCTGCTAAGTTAGGTTATGTATATATTTTGCGATTAGTGATGAGAAGTGGATTTGGACCGTCTGCTGTCGAGACAATCCATGGTTAGTAGAGATATTACAACAGATATTTTTGAGAAACTCAATTGGGATTCAAAAAAAATAATAATAACCAATTAAATATATGTATAATCAAATTAGATTTTCATTTAATTTTTGAACTATCAATGGCTTTATTCTCATGTTTTGGTTTCATCCCCGTTATTTCCATAATGTAAATATTGAATTCAATGGATTTATTGCATAGGAGAACTATCAAGCTTATATTTAAGATCAGTGATCCGTTTTATAATTATTTTCGATGGAATAGACCAATCCATTTCCAATAATTTATGATAAGGAATCTCAGACTTAAATCTATTATTAGATATTAAATACAAGAACTGTTTAGTCTTAGTCCGAGGTATCTTAGCTTGGTCTCGCCGTTTCAAGCCCTAATTGTTTGAAATAGTAGTACTTCATTTCCATCTCTTCAAAGGGGGTGGAGGGGTAAATTTTCTCGAATATTGAGAATTTTATCAAACATGATTAGGGAGGTCATTTCCAACAACAAATAAATTGGACATTTTTCAAAACAAAACAATAATTTCCTACTGACAGCAATAGAGAAATGTAAGATTTCACTAAATATCAGTGAGCGCTCTCAGCAATTTTGATTACTAATAAAACACTGAAAAATGTGAAATAAAAATTTCTCACAAAAATAGAAATGGTGGCGTGGTGGTTATGTTATCCGACTACCGTGCATTCGAATCCCGGTTCGATTCATCCAGATTTTTCACGAAATTATGTTCTGGTCACTTCTTGGGAAGCACTAACAAATCGACATTAATGGTTGATACATTGAAAAATACAAAGTAATAATATATCTGTCGGTGCTGGTAGGAACTTCTGAAATTGGTGCAAAATATACGTACTATAACTGCACAACTTCAAAATTACCAGTACCAGTGAAGTTAATATTATTTTGTTACTAAAAATCGGTCATATTATTTTCTCACAGAAAATCTATTCACATAAAAAAATCTATCATCAATATTTTAGCCCTATCTACATTTAATAAGTTACACTCCACATAGATGCGTTTGGGCTTACCCTTAGGGCTGGTTTAATAATGTCTGGTTGACCGAAGGATGAATCAACCGAGGGTCAACTGTGACTTTCTGTATTATAAACATTTAACCCAAGGTTGAAATGAAAGCAAATGACAGTTTTCTCAAACATTTCAACCATAGATTTTGCTTCAACCAGCGGTTGACCAACCGACGGTTGAAATGTCCCTTACAAAACTGGCCCTTATACAAAAAACCCCATGAATCAGATTCATTCAATACCATGCTAATTTTGACGTAAGGCTAGAGCATGTTTGAAAAATGTATTCGATTTACATAATATTGAAAGGTATTTTTCTTCTAGGTAAGTCAATATAAGGGCAAATGGATCATTATAATAATGCACTGAATCTGTATTCGGGACATATTTCGATGGAAGGTCCACCAATATATCATTTTGAGCAATAATGAATTTATCTTATACCCTTATATCAATGGCGCATAATTTTTGTTTATTATCCGGTCGGAAAGATTCTGGAGATATTTCCGCATCTAAATTCCATATGGCCGTCTCTCCTATAATATGGGAATGTACGCGATGTATTTTTTATGAGCATTCAGGGTCAGCGGGGGTCTCGCTGCTCTTAACTTGTCTCCGTGCCGGATACCGTTCCCAAGTCGCCGACAGTAGAACGTGCAATATTGCAGAAATTATACGATCCAACTGACCGATAAAGCGAATATATGGACGATGTTCGTATTGTTATGGCCTGAACCCTCCGCAGTCGTTTGCATAAGAAAACGGTTATTCCTTTCATTTAGCGGATCTCTGATTATGTATTATTTATTACATTGTGCTATTTTTTTCCATTTGATTGCCCATTTTTCAGGGTGAAATAGTACCTATTGCTGTGATACTGCGTGTGATGAAGTAGTGGTAGATATTTTGTATTTTTGTCCAAACAAGGCTATCATTCATTGAACGAGATATATTGCATGTTTAGGTTTATATGATTTTGAAACAACAACATAGTTTTTACAATATGATGAATTGCAAATCTGATGAGTGTAATTGCCGATACACAAATATACAGATGCAAATTAAAAAGTGATTGATAATCATATATAGTCAGAGAGTGTGAAAATTATATACAGGGTATTCCTAAACAATGTGACACTATTAACGAAGATGAGATTCTTAGATTATTCCTTGACTTGAAGCCCCTATAAATTTATGTTTTTATAGGTTTTGCGGAGACGCATGCGTTTTGCTAATTCAGTAACTTTAAAGAAATGGCTAGGTAGTAGGTAAAGCACACAGAGTTTATTTTATGGTTTGTTGTACAGTACCAATATCAGCTTCACATTTACTCAGTGGCTTATTTATGAAAAAAAAGGTGTAAATCTTCTTGATTACAGAAATATAAACATTATTCTCAAGAGAACATTTTGTTTTCATCTTTCCTATCCATTTATTGTGCATAAGAAATCATTAAATAGGAATTAGGATTCGATTATTTGTGTAAATTATGCATAAATGGCTTTTTATTATCTCAAGCATTTTCGCTAATTAGTATTAAGTTTATTGTAACCACTATCAAATAAAATATCTGATGTTCCTACTAACACGACTTTTCTACCATTCTCAAAATTATCTGATCAGATCTTGGGACCATCAATTTTTCCAGCGTGCCAAGACAAACAACAATGATCATATTTTGACGAACATTTATTTGAGCATTACTTTTTGTCCTGCCTACTTTCAGACATATGCGTTATTGGAGTTGGTAAAGGGTTTTAAGTTGAATATTTAAGACTAGTTCCATCAAAATAATTACAACCTTTTTCACGCCACAGTCTGGAGTTTTTCAGTTCTTGCCTAGTAACCAGTGCGAGCCGAATACTGAATTTATTTCACCGGTGAGCCATATTGATACCCTACAACTAAAGAAAGAAAGCAACAAAATCGGTCCATCCGTTCTCGAAATAAAGACAGACAAATTTAAGGAATGACAGACAGACAAATAACTAAGAATATGTTTTTGACTCAGAGGCCTCTGAAACGTAAACATCTGTTGAAAACAATACACCGAAAATTTTACACGATTGCAGTACTTTCCTTACTATAGTCCGTAACCAAAATACCGTGTAATGATGATATAACGACCCATAAAAGCAACGAACGAATTTAATTACGCCGCACCAATATTGTTAGTAACTTTGCAATATTTAATAACTGGAAGAATGCTGAATCAGAAAATAATAAGATAATTTTATTTCAAAAAATAATCTTCAATAAAATATTATTTCTTCTGAAAATCTATCTGAGATTCAAACCATCGCAAGATTGCAATGCCGAACAAATAAAGTAGCAATTCAAAAGGTGTAGAAGGTAGCTTAGGGGTAGAATAGTCGAACTTTCAATGGCTGGGGCGGGCTCGAATCACAGGGACAGCGGAATTTTTCCGATGGTCCGAAAGTGTTTCCGTACGATCTGAGTCTACGTTTCAGCGCTCTGGTCACAGAACAAGCCTACCACAAGAAGTAGAATATATATTGGGTATATCGGAAATAATATAATTTGAAATCATGAGATTCTCACACTACCTTATGGGATGCGGAACAAGCCAGTACCTCATCCATGTTTTACCATGACACAGAGGTTAATAAAGATATTATATAAGGTTCCCATTAATACCTTTCTAAAAAGTATCTGGAATAAATAGAATGAATTTTTGACCGACGAACTCCAAACGGAGGAGGTATACAATTCGATTGTGTGCTTTTTTTTTGGTTTGTGCGCGCCTTTCATATAGTAATCGTACTCCGATTTTGATGATTTTTGATTCATTTGAAAGAGTAGGATTGAGAAATGGTCTCGTATTCATAAAAACGGGAATCCGACATCTCGTTCCCTCCGAAAACCAGCCCCAAAGGGGGTGGAGGGGGCAAATTTTGTCGAAAATTGAAAATCTGCGTTGGTATAATTACAGATAGGACAATATCCGGAAGCGTTTAAATTGAACATTTTTTCAAAAGAGTAACGGTTTTCGAGATAGAGACATTTTAAATTCTCAAATATACCTATTTTCGCTATGTGGAGAGGGCGATTTCTGTCGAAAATTGAAAATCTTTTTGCAGTACATGAAATACATAATTATTTGTAGCAACATTTATAATGAACATTTTTCCCTTAGAGTACGGTTTTCGAGAAAAATCGGTGTTAAAATGGTAACAACTAAAATATTCAAGCGTATTTCCGCAGCGATGTTCTGAGATCTCAATAATAACAACTACAAGCAAGGAATATACGTGGGTAATAGGATAAGTACTATCTTCATTGGTATGAGTGAACGTTCAACGATTTTCGTGACTAATGTTACACTCAAAAGTGTGAAATAAATATTTTTTACAAAAAATTGGACCGACGTTATTAGTTGGTGCACTGAAAAGTATAAAATAATATTAATTCTATTGGGGCTGGTACTTGTGAAGTTGGTGCCAAAAGTTATCAATCTACCTGCAAATGCACAACTTCAAAAGTAACAGCCCCAATAGAATTAATATTATTTTATACTTTTCAGTGCACCAACTAATAACGTCGGCCCAATTTTTTGTAAAAAATATTTATATACATAAATTAAATGAATAAAGCTGCCTTGCCTATGCGTCAAGGTTGCCTCCGTTCCCGTTCCGACAATAAAAAGTTTTTGACTCATTAATAGATTTTGATGTGCAGCAATATGGAAGATGGAAGAGTAAGTGTATGGAACACGGTAATTAGTTACCGATAATTCATTGAAAGTCAGTGTTTCTTCTTCCGAATCCATATTGCTATTGAGTAAAACCACGTTAAAATGATAGAATTAGGGTTTATATGTATGGAGCAAGCTAATAAGCAGGTCAGTAAATCCAAACTGATATACGTACCTATACCTTCGCTATATGCTCAAAGACTCATCTCGGCCAGTGACCGAAATATTTACCCTGAACGCGACTCAAAATATTCACGTTGCGTCTTGGGTATTTTTGTTCGTTGACGTTAAATACCCAGTGTGTGTCACTGAACTCATAGCATAAGAAAATGTAATACTTTATTCATGTAGGTATACAGTGCGGCCGTAAAGTAAGGAATAAATTCAATACTTACTCTTCCTACCATTTTTATGAATCCTCGATCACGTCGATTATGTTTTTTGTTGAGCATTTTTCTGAAAATAAAATCATTATACAGGGTGGTCGCAGAAAACCTGGACAGGTAGTAAAATATTTTTTTAAATAGACACCCCTATTTTTACATTTTCAGATTTCTGATGAAATTCTAATCATTTTTCATGAAAAATGTCCTATACCTAAATTGAACTGTTTTTAAATTACGTGTTTAAAAAAATGTATTTGCCAGTATTATAAACATGGGCAACAATACTATTTAAATCAAACAGGACATGAGCCAATAAGACACTAAATAACAAGTTACTTGTACTTAGGTACATTGTATAATAAACAAACTGCAAAATACTGATGATACTTACGTGATAATATGTTTATGAAAATATTAGCTGTTACTTATTATTCTTTTATTATTTAAAAATTGCAATAAATGATCAGATTCTACAATTCTGCTATATAAAAGGAGGAGGAGTGGCATTTGGAGTGGTATTTTTGTAAATATGTCATATTCAATTTGAAAACCTTTGATTTGGGTAGATACACGTAGCAGGAACAGGCAAGAGATATGACGTTGTTCCATTGTAATTAATTTTAGAGTTCAATCTTAACCGCATGAAAAAGTAAAAAACAGGTGAGCCGTAATCACTACTAAAAATCTGATATTGATTTACTTCTCTATCCTAAAAGGCTTTCTAATAATCTTAAAAACCACTTCAATATAAGCAATGATATTATCAGTTTTATAATCTGCTTTATTCTAATGAAGTATAGAAAATTTTCTTTCGATTTTGGTATGTTTGAACTGTTTAAACTAGCACCTCCCTACATCGCCCGTACTGTAGGTTTTGTTTTAGTCGAATACATTTTTGTCACCAACTCGTTATGGGTATTCCATTTCGGACCATGATACAATATAAAAATCTGACAAGGAGGAAAGCCCCCTATCAGATAAGAAGAACATGAAATAAATAATATACACTCACAATTGTAAACATGACATGAAAACAATAAATGTATTTGATTTGACCAGTGGCCGAATTCGGTCTGTGAGCTTTATAAACACACGTTATTTTCACGCACTGTATCCATACCCTTAGGTTGTAATAAAACGAACTTATACGCACCGAAAGAACGCCGCTTATGTAGATGCCCTAAGCGAAAGTTATTCAACAAAAAATTGGAAATTATCTCTAAAAAACAGAAAGTTTTGAAAAATATGTTACACGAAATCAATTTGGTATAAATTTGTTTTATTTATTATTTCCATAGTATGTTTTGCTAATATACGAGTCAACAAAAATTGTTTGTTTTAATGAAAGTATTGAACAAAGTATGCTGCACCATAACCCTCTATAACGATAATTAATATCTTCCATGTTATTAGCAAGTATAAAACGATATAAATGATTTGAAAAGCTCAGCACTTATTACATCCTGTAAAGGAATCAAAGATTCTATGTATTGTAATTTTGATTTTTTCCTAATCTATAATAGCCGTAGGTGGCAAATTTTCTCCTGCAATGAAATTCTGAAAATAAATGACTTTTCGCAATATTGTGCCAGCTCGACAAATTTTTCCAGAGATTCCGATTGTATCCGCCTTCGTAACTATATTATCCTTTCTTCGGCTAGATAAAAACGCTACACTATCACCATTGAAAGGTGTGCGCTCCTCCGATGCTGAGCATCAGCATCGGCTTGCAAGAACGACTCTTCTCTATCTGGAAAGAGATTGCGGATTTGAATTTGATCCCGCTGCCATTTCAATATACGAGCAAAATAACACTTGAACTCTCTATTTCCATGAAAGTCTCTTCTCAGCGCAGCTAAATGCTTACACTGACTCGACGGTAGGCGGCGGATGAAGCACTCCATTAAATTTTACATTTCCGATGGAGAGGAGAGGCTCGAAGATCTTGGCCTTTCAAATTTGATTTCAATGCCATTTGTATGATTCCATGTATGGCATATCTCGTTTTCACCAATTTGGTTAGAAACACTGAAAGAAGTGAAATCAACAAGAATGCACAAAGGAATTTTTAAAATGCCAATAAAAGGATTCAGGATTTATTTTTACGCTCAATCAACCAGTTGGAGTTCGGCGACATAATAATAATCCAAAACACAACTGGGTATTTCTTTCTATTCAGTCATTGTTCGAAATTAAATACCTAAAACGTATTGAGCTTACACTCATTTGCTCAATCACCGACACCTGCAACCGTCCTCTTCGATCTTTGCGCAAATGCACCTACTTAGTCGAAAAAAAAAGCAGCCGTTAGAATTTCTCAAAGGTTAATCAAGTGCCATTATATTGCAATCTAAATGGCGGAAAATCAATTCTAATACCTCCTATGAATAATTTAATGTCAAGAAATTAATAAAATGCGTCTCTAAATAGAATAATGTGGCGAAATGTGAGTCAAAGTTACAAAGGGTTCCGTACCATTGTAAAAGAAATATTCAATTGTCTACCTATTATTTACTATTCATGAGATACAGACGACTGACCGATGGACGGACGGACTTAGTATTTGGTGTTAGACGGTAATAGAAATATACTTATACGAACTTTTTACCTATTACGCTTTATAAAATATAGATTTTCCTCAGATGAATGTTTAATTTATACTTGTTTGAGAATTTCTTCTGATTTAGAATTAAAATTAGAAATCATAAAACGTTAAAATGATAGATAATAATTAAGACGTTTTTATATGACAACTCCGATTTGACAACCTGTGTTGAAGGCTTACCATGATATATTATAGTTTACTGCTGCAAATATTTAATGGTGTAAATGATGAAACACTGTAACGTCATCTAGCTGCGAGTAACTATAATATCGATAGAATTAAAACATTCTCAACGACATAGTTCCATATAGCTGTGGGATACAGCAAATTACATAGCGTTAAAATAATAATGAACTATAACTGCGAGTTATAGTAAAGTAGATAGCACAGAAACCTTATCCTTGAAGAATTGCATATATATATATATATATATATATATATATCCTAGGCGATCTTAATGCCAAAATTGGCAACACGCATGAAGACAACCACTTACGCAATATCGTTGGAAAATACGGCATTGAAACAAGAAATGGGAGAGGTGAAAGACTGCTGCAATTTTGTATTGACAATAACTATATCATCATGAAGACAGTGTACAAGCAACATATACGTCGCCTATTACTGGACTACATATTAATAGAAAGTCGCTGGCGTACGTCTATCATATCCGTAAAGACACTCCTGGGTGCAAACTGCGGGTCCGACCATCAGCTGCTAGTATGCAGTTTTCGTATAAAACTACAAGCATGTAAGAGAACAACTCTGAAATCAAAGCTGCCAGTAATCACGGACGAAGCCTCATTCATAACGGCGTTAGAATGCAATATTGCTGCTAAAATAATCCCGCAGTTGTATACAGATCCAAACCCCGCAAAAAACAACACTGGATATCCAACAACACACTCGCCATAATTGAGACCAGAAGGAAGCTGAAGAGCAGGGGCCTTAGCAATCAAGAACATCTTGACAAGTATAACTAACTTTCGAAACTCATTCAAACGAACTGAAGAAAAGACAAAAACGATTATCTCAACACTATTTGTAGCGAGTTCCAACAACATGCTAATACAACACAGTCAAAAGATGCGTTTACGAAAATCAAATATATAACGCGTAAATTCAAACCCCGTGCCTGGGCGATATGCGACTCCAATAACATCATAAGCACAGACATAGATGAGATCAGCAAAATCTGGAGCAAATATTGCGAAGACCTCTACAGCAAGGAACTTGACAAAATTCCGGACTTTACCAACTTGAAGGAACAGCCGGGCATACTCCTACATGAAGTACAAGCGGCCATCAAGAGACTTGCAAGGGCTAAGTCACCTGGAATTGACATGATCACTGGCGAAATCCTAGAAACCCTGAGCGATGAAGGAGTAAAAATAATCCATAAGATCTGCCAGAAATATGGACAACGGGAAAATGGCCCAAGGATTAGACAAACTCAATTATCGTCCCAATACATAAAAAAGGGAGAACATCAAAATGCGATAACTATCGACTGGTTGCACTAATGGGATATTAGTGCAAGTAAAATTATGCTACATATTATTCAATCTAGATTGCGATCCTTCACCACCAGGCAAATTTCTCCGGAACAAGACGGATTTAAAAAATCCCGATGGCCTGTAGTCAGCGGAAAGGTAATTTTTTCAAAATTTATTGAATTGAAATTTTAACAACCTTTTCATTGGTATACCTACATGTTATTAAATAAAATTGTCATAGCCTTGCGGTTAGAGGTTTTTGTTTTGGCTGTTGAATATATAAAGCAGACAGGGTTCGAGTCCACTTCAAGGCAGATTTTTTTTCGTCTATTTCTTTTCAATAAATAAACTATATATTTTTTTAATCAGGGTCTATATTAAGATCTCCAGAAAATGTACAATTACATCAAATTTATATTGAGTGTTCATGTTTTATCAATATTTGTTATTTTTCTTTATTAATTTTTGATTTCTTACCTGTGTATTTTATGAAAAATTGCTTTGAACAAAAGTTGTAGGTACTGATTATATCTATAACCTAAAATTATTTTTAATAATATTTACACTACTGCTCTTTTTTGATAATTTTTTTAAATGTTTGAATGGTCGCCATTTTGAAACTACTTACCCGATATTGCCCAATAACGAACTCGACCGAGATATTTGAGAGATTGATTTTTGTAGCAAATTTGAACTTGATAACTTCAAAACTGCGACCTCTATCGTGTTAACAAATTTCGTAATATCCCATATATATATATATATATATATAAACTTTTGAACCAAATGTTTTTTTGGACTAACTTATAGACATATAACAACATGCCGTTGAAATTTTTTCGAAATTCAAAAGTGTGAACGATCGCAATAGGTATATTTCTATAAGAAATTTACCTAAAAAAGGCCGAGGCGCAAGAGAACAAATTTTAAACCTGCGACAACTGATAGGAAAGGCCAGGGAATACTATACACCTATATATATCTGCGTTGTCGACTACGTCAAAGCCTTCGACAAGGTCCAATGGCACAAGTTGTGGCCAACCTTGGTAGATATGGGAGCACCAGTGCATCTTGTCCATCTGATTAGGGGATTATACGAAAATAACACAGCTGTAGTCAGAATTGATAGTAATCTGTCCTCCGAATGCAGTATCAAGAAAGGTGTCAGGCAAGGTTGCATTCTCTCACCACTGTTGTTCAATCTCTACAGTGAAAGTATTATGCGCACTGTGCTGGAGGACTGGGAAGGCGGCGTCACAATACGAGGTACAAAAATTTCAAATCTCAGATTTGCGGATGACACACTTCTGCTAGCATATAGCGAAGATGAACTAGTAACAATAACATAAAGGCTAGAACTTGCTAGTTTGGAGAATGGCCTTGAGATTAACACTCAAAAGACCAAAATAATGATTGTTGGCCGCGAGAACGACAACTGGACATACACGCTATCAGTCGGCAAATATGACGTCGTTGACCACTTCACATATATAGGCGCAAGCATAAACAACATGGGATGTTGCGAAGCTGAAATACGTCGACGAATCCAGCTCGGAAGGACTGCCATGACTCAGCTTGCTCCAATATGGAAGGACAAGAACATAACTCGCCATACCAAAATCAATCTTATCCAGGCGCTCGTTTTGTCTGTGTTTGGGTATGCAGATGAGTAGTGATGCGCAAAGCAAGACCAAGACCAAGACCGATATGGTCTTGGTATTGGTCTTGGTCTTGCACCCTTGGTATTGGCCTTGGTCTTGCATCAAATCCTTAGTCTTGGTCTTGGGTCTTGGTCTTGCATATACGGTCTTGGTATTGGTCTTGGTCTTGCTGCAAGACTTGCAAGACTTTGCAAGTCTCTTGCAAAAATTTTGATCTTTTTATAAGTGTGAAAAGTTGTTGCGATTTTAAACCGTAATTGCTTAATCCAAATGAAGAAGAACCCTGTATATGTATGGGAAGTATGTAATTCATAATCTTATAAGATTGCCTATAATTATATTATCATTCGAAATGGATAAATATCGACCGTGTAAAAAAATTGTCATTATCCAGAACAAACACACCTGCCAATGTAGAATAAGTAATGAGAATAAAACTAGGTGCCTAGAATTAAGTTAGGGCAAGTGAGATGCGTAGAAGTTTATAAATTAATAATCACCATTCACATATGAAAATCGTATCTTACTAGCGCGACTTAGTCTGCTTGTGTTTTCTTGGTATCATCCGTCCCAACTGAGCACTCATTTTACTACATACTTCTACTTCATACTTCTATTTCATAATTCATTCTCTTGCTCATTCTACAATGGTCTTGCACCATTTTCTTTAATAAAATAGAAAGAATCTCTGAGAGCGATCAAAAGTATTTCTGATAATACTAACTTCAATTTTTGCAGAAAGCTTTTTCCAAAAAATGAAAATTAAAAACAGTTAGAGATTTAATACGCGCATTTATAAAACTAGGTATCTATTTAAAAAGTCAGTCGTGTGAATATCTCAGTTGAGTTAGTTAATCAGCATGATCGAAAAATAGTTTCAAAATAAGGGCAATATAAAATTTCAAATATCTCCAAAAGTGGCAACTGGATAAATGTCATCAACAAAATTCAGATTTATAGATGATTCTTAACGTTTGCTTAAAACATTCTGCGCGATAGAAAAAATAATAAAAATAAAAAACCGTGTAGTTTACCTTCCCCTGGCTACGAACTGTCGGGATTCTTTGAAAACAGCTCGGTAAGGGAACTCCTGGAAGGGTTGAAATTGCGGTATAGGTATAGGGTATTTAAGAATTTTTTGAAATCCGGAAATCCTAGAAAGGTAAAATGAACTCGCTTTTCACCCAACAACTTTTAATTCAATATTTTTAGAATCTGTAAAATAAAGATCGATCAAAGATTAAATTAATTAGGTTATTTATTAGCGTTTCTTATCTAATCATTGAGTAAAATAATATGTTTCCTACCAATTTGGTGTTTGGTTACGGAACTGCAAGAGTCTTGCAAATCTCGCAAGTCTTGCAGCAAGACCAAGACCAAGACCAGGTTAGTCTTGGTATTGGTCTTGCATCCCAGTATTGGTCTTGGTCTTGGGTCTTGGTCTTGCATAGATGGTCTTGGTCTCGGTCTTGGTCTTGCAAAATTGCAAGACCAAGACCAAGACTGCAAGACCAAGACCAGTCTCGCAGCATCACTACAGATGAGACATGGACATTGCGCTTAGATGACCGTCGTCGAGTAGATGCATTCGAAATGTGGTGCTGGAGGAGGATGTTGCGAATACCTTGGACTGCACGACGAACAAATACCTCCATCCTCGATGAGATTAAACCTAAACAACGCCTATAAAGCATGGTATACTCTCGCATATTGACGTTCTTCGGGCACATCACGATGAATGACAACATGGAAAAATTAGTCGTGCAAGGTAAACCAGACGGCAAACGAAGAAGAGGCCGGTCACCTTGCCGTTGGATCGACACCATCAAGCAACTTCTCCACACGGACATGGAGCCCGCAGTACGAGAAACGGCCAACAGATCGCGATGGCGCGGCACCGTCAGACGAGTGATTGCCACACTTAAAAGTGTAAACCAATAGAGGCAACACTCCAGCATGTCACTACACGTCTGTGAAGACGTTGGATTAAGGAAGATCATATCACTCCACGGAATTTGTGACTCCATGAAACATCACATTAGGGTACAGAAAATGGGAACGCAAAATTCCCTAAATGAAAAAATATCCCCAGAAACTCCTCCGACTTTCATACCGAAGAATCAAAATGACGGAGCTTGGACTATTCAGAATGTGGTACTGGAGGATATCAAAATAATAGGATGGCTGTATTGAGCGTAAGAGAATGAAGAAGAATAAAGATTATGTTGACGTCTTCATCATTGCTGGAAGCATAATACACTCCCAGGAAAAACGCAAATGCCGACAAGAGATTATGATGACATAATGGAAACAACACCCGGAAATAAGGAAACAGAACACAAAAATAGCGAAAACAAGAAAAAATTACCAAAAAATATATCACTGTTGGGAAAACACCTTGAGAAAGCATGAGAAAATGAGAAAAAAACAACAAAAGAAACGCTACAAATTATATAACAGTACGCATAAATGCTAAAAAGATACTGAAAAACTTAAAAATGTTGAGAAAAGCAATTGGAAACGTTGAAAATGCAGAAAACAACGCAAAAGTACACGCAAATACCAGAAACAAACAAAATGTCGAAAAAATGGCAGGAAATCAACGTAAAAAACATAAATATACGGAAAAACAACAAATGCCGAAAAATTATGAAGTAACACGATAACATAAGAAAATACCAAAAATATGAGATATTACACATTAACAGAAAAAACATAAAAGGGTACTTACATAGATTTGCAAACCAAAACACACCCACACACACTATGTATGTGATTTCACAATAATTTATTTTTATTTTAATGAATTATTATTTAACATTTTTTGAAACCTAAAAATAACTGCTCACTTCAATGAGAAAAATACTAAAATTAAAAAATACATTTTTGGGTAATAGAATTTACGCTCATATCAGATTAAGAGACATTTTTCTTACCCCTATGGTGTACCTTTTATTTATATCAGTAAGTATACCTATCTACATTTGACCGGCTCAGTCTTTCATTTTTAACTTAAAACGATATGGATGTTAATTCAGTGAATGACCTATATATAATGCGTAACTTTTTATATCTATGGATCTATAGACGTCCTTTAAATAATGATATTTTCTTCAGATCAGCACTAGATTAGGTATTCAGTAACAATTCAATTCCGCATTTGGAGTCATCGAAATTCGGCTACAACACTGTATCTATAGCCCAACTGAATTTTTCACTTCAACATTCTCCAACTCATGTTCTAAAATTTAATGCCATCTTTATATTTGAATGATTGCAAAGTCATGTTTAACTTATTTATAATTGTGCGCCACTTGTTAAAAAAAAGATTAGTGATAATAGGTTGGAAAGGAAATTTAAGACACCAACTACACTAGAGTCACACGACACTATTTACCAACCCCAATTTTAAAATATTTCCTAGGCATTTTCTAATTGAATATAGAATAAATATTTTTTACCGAAAATTGGCCTGACTTTATTCGTTGGTGCACTGATAATAATAATAATTCTATTGAAGTTGTGCAATTGTAATTAGATAGAAGACTTTTGACACCATCTTCAAAAGTACCAGCACCATTAAAAATAATATTATTTTGTATTTTTCAGTGCCCCAACAAACAAAATCGGTATAATTTTTGGTGAAAAGTATTTAATTCACACTTTTACTCATGTATATTCTTTGCTTCTACTTCTTATTATTCAAAGATCTCAAAACTTTACCACTGCTGTAAGTATCTCGAAAATCGTGCTTTAAAAAACGTTCCCACTTCGGCACCGGTTTATAGAGGAAAGAAGATTTCGGATTTGAGTTTTTCTTAATATGGTACCATTCCTCAACTCCTCTTTCAAATGAATCACAAATCATCCAAATCGGAGTACGTTTACTTGCAAAACGCTTAAACAGCCATACATAAAAAGCAAACATATAGCCGAATTATGAACCTCCTCCTTTTTTGGAAGTTGGTCAAAATATTCTGTTACACCAGTTTTGATCTATTATATTCGTTGACACTGTTTGAATGGCACCACTTTAAATTCGTCCCCATTTATGATAAGTATAATGCATACCTACCCAAAAGAAATATCTTTAATTGTTTGCTTGCTTAACAATAAATTATTCAGAAAGCTTTCAATTCTCCACTCAAATGTCGAAATGAAACTACCATTTCCAATAGGGACATTCATTTAGCTGAAAAAGCAGTTAGAAGGATTTTTTTGTAGCTATGGCCCCTAACAAAAGCTCTCCGTCTTATTCGATTTTAAGGGATAAAAGTTTTCATTGTTATGTTTCCACCTCGATAGTTTCGAGGGGACCCTGTCACAATGTATATAATGAGAGAGCTCTTATATAGATGTGACAAATTGGAAAAATAATAAGGCTATTTAAATTATGAGTTTCAAAAAGTTATGTAGAACTGTTATAAAAGTAGAATTTGCAATAAACTCAACGAAAGAAAACATGTCTGGAAGACTAATACTTTGCTTGTTAATCAATCTGATTGAGCTGTATAGTGGAAAAAAGGCATAAAACGTACTATGTCGACGACAGATAATCGTTATATAGAGTGAAGTACCTAATCATTATAAAATATCAGTCATTAAGATTTATATTAACTATTCTTATTATTTAAGTAGGCACGTATCATCTTAGAATTTTGCTAAAACAATTGTCATGTTTAATCAATATATTAGAAGAAATATAAACTTTTTTTGACTTTTAATTTACTATGAATTTCCATCAATTAACAGCCAATATAGCTATAACGCGATCTGTTTGAATGAAATTCCGGATTAATCACTCTGAATATACTTAAACATTGGCAGTAACATTTGGTTCCGCCACTGATAATACTGTCTGACAACTTATTTCAACTAATCACACGAAATACATTTCATCGGCGCATATTTATGTTTTTTCTTCTTGTTTCAGAGATGCGAAGAATATTATAATCTTTACAGTCGTTTTTGAGCTACAATCTTCAGCAAAATACGATTTTTCGGCTACTGTAAAACAGTTATTGCGATAGGGTTTCCAGCTTGTTTCTGTAGCGTGCGACACTGGTATACCACAAAGCAAATAAAAAACCAAAAAAAATCCGACGGCCTGTGCCAGCGAAAATGTAAATTTCTCAAAATTCATTGAATTGAAATTTGAACATTGCACATTGAGATATTTAAGAGATTGATTTTTGTAGCAAATAAACATGATACTTCCAAAACTGCGACTTCTCTCGTGTTAACAAATTTCTTAATATCCCATATACCTATACATGATCCTACGTTTGGGAAGTAGATCAATAAAGATGAGTTTAAATGAAAAAAGTCAACTTACTGGAAGACTGGTAAGATGAAATAAGATTTAATAAGCAATTATTATATCAAGCAATCCAAAAAAACACATCCACAGTAGGCCTTTGAAAATGACAACATGTCTACTTGAATCTTCTGCAATTGCATTTATATTGATTGAAACATAACTTGTCACTTTTAGCTTCTTATCTGTTTTGCAAGGACATGTTCTCATTTTCAAAAACCTACTGGGGATGAGTTTTTTTGGATCGCTCCCTAATAACAAGATGTTCAATAAAGTTTCATATTCTCAGTTTTGGCATCGGTAAGTACATTTTACAAATGGTTTTTCACATTTCAAGCATAATTCTTTTAATTAGTACGGAATAATGTATTCATTCTAAAGCCAAATGAGGTCAACTGTGATAGAGATTCATAATAATAGAAGCAAGGCGTCTAGACTGAGGATTAAATATAATCTTTTTGGAGATTATTTATTCGGCGAAATATTCAGGGCCTTTTAAGGCAGTTGCAGATATTTTAAATCTCAAGAGCTTTGAACAGCTCTTGCAAATTATTTCTAATTATTTTCTCTTAAAAGCTGGAGCTTCTTAGCATTTACTGGCATAATAACTTGCTGATATGTACACATAGTTATTTGAATCTGTATTTTAGGAAGTAATAAAATAGATGTGATACATTTCAGACGAACAAACAGGTTTTATGATTTCCGGTATATGATTCAGTTAACAGCTTGATGAATGAAATTCCACATTAAATTTTTAATATTTCTATTCAAATATATCTATTGTATTGTCAACAGTGGTTATACATATTACTTTGTTATTTTTTTCGTAATAGTATTATCGTATTGCCTAATGATCAGCTTGGAGTAAATAGCTTCTTTGCAACAGTGCACTCACTATGTTGCAACATCTTCAATTATTTCAAGTGAATCAAAGTATGCATAAAAATATGCCTGGGCTAAAAAAAATAACTTTAAGATTAGGTAGGTGTAGACACAAATTATTCAAAATAAACGATCTACATCGTAAATGCATATCTAAATACTTCTTATGAACGTCTTACAATCATCACAAATGACAATAAAATATATCTAGAACAAAAGTATTAGTTAGTAATAATGATGTTCTTAAACAACCGTTTCCGGCATAATTTACCTATTTATTAATTATAAGGAAGCCTTTATTAATTAAGATGAGCATGTTTTCTTATAGAAGGAGATTGACTTTAATAGTATTTGTATGATATTCAGATAATTATGAGTACAGGGTGTTTAAAAACGAAGAATAAGAATATAGTTTTAAGAATGTCATGTCATTTTTTAAAATAGAAAAACCCCGTTCTTATAATCTCATTGTTTAGGGCAATTAAAATAAGGGTTACTTTGTTTAAGAATGTCTATTCAAATTTTTTTGTGTTTGAAATAATTTGTGACCAATATATACATAATTATCATTTGTATCTATAAGGAAGCCCTTATTATTTCAGTTAGGTTTGTTTTCTTGTAGAAGAAGATCTACTATATATTTGTTTGATTTGATATATTTGTTTTATATTTAGACAATTACCATGACAGTATGGTAAACAAAGAATAAAAATTAACTTTTAAAAAAACGGTCAAAAGTCAAGTTTTCCATATGGCCAATCCCTTTTTATAATTATATTAAGTCTATTCCGAATATTATTCAGTTTTCCAAATAATTGTCAATTTAACATTTTCTATGAAAGAGCTCCCCATAACTTTTAAGTTGTATTGGAAGTGAGCCATGGTTGCAAAATAAAATGAATATATTATACTTGTTAGCTGTAAATTTTCAATAGTTATAATGCAAGGACGATAAAATTATATATAGATGATTTAAATTTATTTACTGCTGTATTCATAAAATTTGAATTGATGTCTTAGATTTTAGATAATCTTGATCCTAATGTTACTTGCCTTGAAAATATTGTAGGATATGCAATCCCCGAAAATTAAGATTTCCGTATTTACATCTGGTTTATTTTTACTTTAGCTCTTATTGATCCATAAACTTTTTTTAAAAAAATAGGACCGACTTTATTAGTTAGTGCACTGAGAAATACAAAATAATATTAATTCTATTGATTCTGGTAATTTTGAAGTTGAGTAACAATTGTAGTGATTTGTTGTAGAGAACAACCCCAAAAGTCCCAGCACCAACAGAACTAATATTACTTTGTTTTTTCAGTGCACTAACTAATAAAGTCAGTCCTATTTTTTTCAAGTATAAACTTATATATTATTTTATAACTGAAACCAACATATGTCAGAAATTACCACTGCTGTAACTTGGAACCCTTTGATTTTTTGAAAAATGTCATAATCAAATGTTGCTGAATATGATCTCTTCTTTTATTTGGTCAACATGAAGTTTTATTTTCTAAGAAATTTGCCCCCTCTACATAGTGTGAACACATATTTTAGAATTTATTATTGCTCTAACTTGAAAACCTATAATTTCTTTTAAAATGTCTAATTTAAACATTGCCGGATATGGTCCTCTTTCTAATATTTTAATCTCGAATTTACGATTTTCGAAAAAAAAATTGCCCCTCCACATAGCAGAAACACATATTTCAGATTTTACTACTGCTGTAACTTGGAAATGTATGATTATTTTTTTAAATGTCCAATTTAAACTTTTCAGGATATGCAATTTTTAATTCTGATGTCTCGGATTTTCAATTTTCGTGAAAAATTGACCACACCATCCCCTTTGGAGGAAGTTTTTGAGGGGAAGGACATGCCTAATATTATTTTTTTTAATGGGACCAATTCTCAATATTCCTCTTTCAAATAAAAATAGATTCATCAACATCGGAGCATGTTTACTATGCAAAAGGCGCGAACATCCATAGAAAAATATAAACTGTCGAATTGTACCTATACATCCTCCGGTTGAGTCGTTGGTAAAAAAAATATGCAGGCATACAGTCGATATGTATACCTCCTCCGTTTGGATTCTTCGGTCAAAACCCTTGAAGTTTTTTATAATCTTTCAACATTTTTTGGTGTTTATTTTTGTTTCTGTGGGAAATATATTACATTTTTCAAATATTTTTATCTCATTTCTCTTAGACAATAAATAACTTTGAATCATATTTATTTATATGTACATATTTGTATTCTTTAATCGCCTGGGTGTGATATTTATTGAATGCAATGCAAATAACAAGTCTACTATTTACTAGTTCATTTGTGTGAGAGTTGTTTGACTTTTTTGAGAATTGTTATTCATTTCTTATGCAAGTTAGAAGTTACGTAGATTTCTTATAGAATAGAAATTTTTAAGATGTCAATTATTTCAAAAACTGAAAATTTTCAGAATAGACATTCTTATACAAAGTAACCCTTATTTTAATTGCTAAATGACTTTTAAAAATGTTTACACTTAATTCTTATTCTTCGTTTTTGAACACTTCTTTCTGATAATTATATGAAAATCAAACAAGTAGGTACTAGTAAAGTCAATCTTCTTCTACACGAAAACAAACTGAAATTAAATAATACCAACTTTGTTATAGAAAAGATTAATTATACTTATGTATTCGCATTGGAATAATACATAATAGGGCGTTCTATTTGAAATAACTAAGTAGGCATCTATATATTTTATCCGACTAGCCGAGTAGATCATATTAACAACAATATGGTTTTCAAATTAAGTTCATTTATAGTTTTCCATATATGAATAAATGCAGTTCCAGATGGACACGGTGTATAAACAGTTTATACGACACAGAGAACCTACTGATTGCAATTTCACTCCACTGAATTAGCAAATATACCTACCTATATCAGTGCAGTATATGGGCCTATGTCGATTCACAGAAATGAGAAAGCTAGTAGATAGTATAGTATCAAACGGTAATGTGCGGTCATGGTAGATATCCGAATGCAATATAACGGTCCTTGAAAACGGTCCACGTATCTCTCAATTCCCTCCTCTATTCCAGATACGGCCAGAATGTATAATCAGGCCGGTAGGGTGTCCGGCACTTAATGAATATTGCCCTGAAGGCGATCCCAGGCCCTTTTCTAATTACGAAGATCCAGAGGACGGTTTAGTTGGCCGGTTAACCATGGATTTCGGTAGTGAGAGTGGAAAGATCGACCAGAGGAAACTGCGTGCCAATTTCGTCTCTGCTCGATAGCTTCTGGGGTCTTCAAGAAGCTTTGTTTGATTTTCCCCAAAAATGCAACAAGTCCTGACTTGGGAGAAGCGGACGGAAAATAGGATTGGACATGTTCGTTTTCAATATGTCTGTTACATTTCAGTGTTCTGTTAAATTATTCTCTTGTTGGCAACATATTATGAAACCAAATCGTACCTAAAAACAAATAAGCATCTCTCAAAAAAGGCATTTCATGTATTACGAGATATTTTTCCGAATAGAAGAAAAAACACGTTAAGTGGCAACAAATTAGGGTAAGAACATTCTATTATTTTTAATCCAAAGTATATTTAATTTCATTTCACTAATTGAATACTGTTTTTTCTCGAAATTTTGATTGGTCAAAAATATATAAAAATAAAATTTCTGAAGCAAACTCATTGGCATAGCCAGGATGGGGCAAGGAAGGTTCCGGGAGTGCTCGTGGAAGAAAAAGTGAATAATTTACAATAGTTACATGTTTTTTAAGGATAAAGAAACACTTAGCGGCCGTACTTACTGATGCAAATAAACGCAAACTGTAAAGATTCGTAGCCGTATTTATAATCGAAACTTAGTACGCTACTAAATTAAGTGCGGAGGTTTATGACTACACACAACTGACAGAACCTTCAATCCACGGTCGTAAATGAGGACTAAGCTGCAATCTAACTTACCTAACCGTAAATTAGGTTTATGACTCTTATGTCAATGTTATGGTGAGATAGTTTTTGTGTTTTTTGTTTTAATACATAATAACGTACTAGCTAGTACCGAAGATTGGATTGTGAATATGGCTGTTTATGTCTTGGGTATCACCAACAAATCTAATTAGAATATGACTGCAATATAAACTTTGAACATTATTTTGTGTTCTATTTTTAAATAGTCTGTAAGGTGTAACAATCCCTATTTACTATTTTTCAAGGTGCCCATACATGATCGAACCTGATCATGAATATTTGAATTCAAATTTCAAATGAATGAATATAATTCTATTTTCTTGACATTCAATAACCTATTTTGAAACAATGTTAATTTGTAATAAATAAAAACTGTAGGTATTTCAGTTAATTTTACCTAGAAATGTAGTTACATTTTTTTCATGTTGGTGATGGTTACTCAAGTAAACCGAACAAAGTTGATCAACTTGCCCATACGCACTCCAACACGTTTCCTGAACCTTAGGCTGCGCCTACGATGCGTTCTTGGTCTTCTCGACAAGTTCAGCAGCTTTGATTTGGTCTGCCCATACGCGACTCAACATTTATCTGGACTCGACCAAGTTGAGGAAAATGTTCCATATATGGGGCCCACTATTTTTATTATAGTGTATTCTTGTCTATATAGTAGTGAGGTGCCCAAATGTAAGTATCACAGTGCTGTACATAGTAGTAAACGGGATTAAGCCCATCCGACAATAAAAATGACCGCTACGCCCAAGTTACCAAAACTCCTACTCCCAAGTGTCGGGAGGGATTACGATAAAACCTGACCGCCGCGACCAACTGACCTGTACCCATGAAAATACGTCTCTAAAGCTGGTGCTTGTGACGCACATTAGATGCTAATTAAGTGCTGTATTCCGAAATTATTTGCTATTATAATTTTTTGCAGAACGGATGCTTTGCTAGCGTTAGAACTAAAGCAACTATAAGAGCAAATAATTTTGTAGTACAGTACAGCAACGCAGCCATTATCCAAAACAATACAAGAGCAAATAATTTCAGAGAACAGCTCTTAATTAGCACTTAATTAGCTGTACAAGTACTAAAAAGATGTTCTCAAAAAGTTGATTTCTGAAGGTTCCTTTCCTAGCAACGCAGACATTTTTCAAAGAATTATAAAAGAAAATAATTTCGAAATAAAGCACTTAATTAGCATTTAATTAGCTCTACAAGCACTAAAAAAAGATTTTCTAAACAATTTGATTTCTAAAAGCAATGCAGCCTTTTATAAAAAAATATAAGTGCAATTAATTTCAGAATACAACACTTAACTAGCACTTAATTAGCTATACAAGCACTGATAAAGAGTTTCTCAAAAAGTTGATTTTTGAAGTTTGCAGTCGTAGCTTTAGTCTAAAGCGAGCCATTTTCCCAAAAACTATAAGAGCAATCAATTTCGGAATACAGGACTTAATTAGCACCTAATGTGCGCTACAAGCATCAATTATGTATTTTGGATTTTGCTCACTTTGCTCTGTAGCTTTGGGGACGTCATGAAAATGATGGGTTAGCGCATGTGGCTTTCTGTAGGAGAAAGGGAGACCTTCTATTCACAAGTTAGTATCTATCTCTGGCGCGCTTTCCGTACAAGGGCCTGGCATGGCAGTGTCTATTCCATATAGCTATATATATATAGCTCAGTGTATTATATTTTGCATTACGAAGCAAGCTATCTTACGCATTGCTGCAATGATAACGACATGATAGAAGTATGACGTTACGTTGTGTTTCCCTAGTGATAACAAATGGGATAAAATATACCAGTATAATGCAACTGTCCATGGAAGTCTAGAGGCTCTCCTATAGTAACACTATTGATACTTATTGAATCGTATGTAGCTTGCGTTTAATTTGAATAATATTACATAAGTATCGTTCATGAGTATATTATGTGAATTTTGGTAACTAGGTATTATCCTCTGCATAACAGAGAATTTGATTTAATAGCGATCTATTGGATAATCGGAATATCGAGATGTATTTATGCTGAATGCATTATAATAATACTATTTCATGTTGAAGAACAGTCGCAAATAGCTTCCCCAATTCTCGAGTATTTGAAAGTTTTGCCATTTAATGCCACCCAATCAAACCTCTATAAATTTCCTCAAGACAAACATAATCGCCTTTGCGTAACTTTCCAAAAGAGAGATGAAGACATTAACAAGTATGTGATACGTGTTGGCCAGAAGCGTGATTTAGAACGATGAACGCGCGTCGCCTTTGCAGAGGTGGTGGCGCCGCCTAGCTATAGGACGGCTTTCCGCTCAGCTCGGCGACACGTGACCGGCCTCTTTGATTTCAATGGAGCTCCGGAGACTACAAATTAGACAGCTCGGAACATCCACATCTTCGAAAGGCCTGCTGATTTAGCGGTGACATAATAAATAAATGCCGCAGCGTTGGCCGATAAATTTTCCTTCAAACAGTCGAGTGACAAAAAATATGTACTGTGGAAAAAAAATTGTTTTTTGTAAAGGAATCAGGAAAACATAATTTGCAACATTTCTTAACCTAATTATTTGTCAGTGTCTCTTCCTTAGTTTTTCTTCAAGAAGAAATTATTGTTTAAATATTGGGCTTTTAAAAACTGATTCTATAATTTCTGTGTTTGAAAAGTGGAAAATAGCTCAATCAAGCGCAAATGACTTATTATATTATTAGTATACTTCGCAAACTAGTGTGATAGAATGGTGAGCCATCTTAAAGGCGATAGATAACGAGCACTTTTGCTGTGATGCTAATTTTTCTGTATGGAACTTGGATGGTAGAGGTTGAAAATGAAACGAAGTTCATTGGGAAACTAATGAGATGCGACTTCAACTTTGCTTTACAGCATCAATGAAAATGTTACACCCTCATGGGAAACTAATTATATTAAATGTTTATATACATCCCTTCTGGAATGTGGAATGTCCAAGGATCAAGCTGTGCAAGATTGTGCTTCTTTAACAAAAATATCATATTCCACTGTGTTTAAAATTGTAACTGTATATAACTCAATATTTAACCCAACTGAACATATATGGCCTTAGCTTTAATCAGCCGTTCGAAGAAATAATACTTCTCCAACCTTAAGTTCATCTATGCTGGGTCTTATTCAAAAAGAAACTGCAAACATTCCTGATAGCAGATGGGCCAAGTGTGTTTCCCATAATAAAAAATCTCGTGTGTCCACTCACACGTCTTTTCTACCGCTCGCAGGCAAATACCAGTGAAAAGAAAAAAATTACACTACTAAAATACTTTCCTTACATAGCGACGATAATAGTGGTAGTAAAGTAAAAATCCTCTGGTCAAATCGTGCTACCACTCATTTTTTTCAGCATGTCAAGACAAATAACAATGGTCATGCAACATTTTTTCGCAAGATGAAACGTTTAGCCAAAATCTGAAGAAACATGTGGAAAATATGGAATTTTATTCAAGCATAACTTTTTTTGTGCTTTTTCTCAGAGATGGCGCTGTGTGTGGGTGGTTAGAGGCTCTCAGAAGAATACTTTAGGCAAGTTTAATCAAAATCCTTAGATCCGTTTTCGCGCTACAGTCTTGAGCAAATCTCGTTTTTTGGCTATAGCTCAGCACCCAGTACATACAGGATTCTCAATCAGTACCACCGGCCAATGGTATTGGTACCAAACAAAATAAAAAATAAATCAACAAAATACACCGATCCATTACCGAGATAATGCTGTCAAAGACAGACGGATAGACAGACAGACAGACCAATGGCTGAAAACATGTTTATTATAATTAGAAAACTCTGAAACCTCAACAATTGTAAAAATCTCGATACCCAAAATTTCACACGATTACAATACTTTCCTCTTACAGCTACTATATATAGTAGAGCAGGAAAGTAAAAATTGGAAAAGTCATATATCGATTTAGAAGAAATTTCCAAAGAAAAGTTTATTATCAATTTGGATGACGACTGTGAAAGTGAAGCTTATCTTCGTGAATAATTTTGTTTATAATGCAAAAAATGGCAACTTCACAAGTATGTGTCTATTAAATTTAATTCTAAACAACTTATTATATATCACAATATATAATATATACATAAACAATTCTCAGCGACTTTTCTTAATAATTATCTAACCCATTATACATATAACACATATAAAACAAAATGTAATGGCTGTGATTTAGAACCTTCTTAGATTTCTGGTCGTACTATACCTTTAAATTAGCGCGCAAAAATACTCAATAATAATGATTATATTGATGCTGGTAATTTTCAAGTTGTGCTGTTATAGGCAGATAGAAGACTCTTGGCACCAACTTCAAATATGTACCAACACCAATAGAATTTAAAGTCGGTCGAAAATGATAGATTAGCATTATTTCTTTCACATTTAGACCCAAAGTTTATAAGGAACCCATATGGTGAAACATAGATATACGTTAAAATATGTATTAGGTACCTATCTACTGTAGATAATAAAAATAACAAAATGAATTCCTAATTTTGAAGAAAATCTATCGCAAATGCTGCACAAAATGGTTTCTCGGAAAATATAGTTGAAAAGGTCAACCCAAAAATGAATAGGGCGTTTAATGGAAAGCTCTCTATCTGAACAAAAAAATGCAGCTAAAATATTATTCAACAATACTTACATAGAAAATGGATTCCATTTGGAAATTTCCAGAAAAGTATTGCTAGTGCATAATAAAATTCCATTTCTATGAAGCGAAGCTTGACATATCAATTTGTTTGTCGCTTCTATTCATATTCCAAATGAATATAGAAACTCATGCTCATTCTTTGTTCCAAGTTGAAGAGATTTGAACGTATAATTTATGAATCGCGACAACTTTGAATATTATGCCTATTGAATATCGTTCAGTCCAATGCTTTGGTAAGAGATTGCAGAGTATGCAGGTACTCATGAAAAGAGATTAAGTTTCTCTCGATAGAGCAATTGGCTTATACCTTCGGTAATTAGTCGGATGCCTGAGTAGCTAAGCTTTTTAATACACAGAAGGTTATTGACAAAATTTATCAGAAATCAACGAATAAGGGAAAAGTTAATTGAAAAACTTATACTAATGAACTGCTTTTATAACTGAATCTTAGAAGGCATGTTTATAAATAGCAAATATGTTAATTCTACCTCTGTGATAGGCGTTATAGCCTCCTTGTAACAAACAAAAAACTACGTCGAATCCCACTTATCGCAAATATAAATATCACAGTATTTAATATGTCATATACATTGTGTCCAACATTCTAGAAAAAAACTATTATAGGTTTTATTTTTATATGAAGATGGTTGAAGAGAGCAAGAATACCTATTGAAAGCTTGAGAAAATTGACTGTGTTTTAATTAAAAATAAAAAGGCCCATTTAAGAGCTTTTAACGCCAAAAGAGAAAATATGAAGTGACCTTTTAAACAAGCTATCTCTAGATATTTTTAACTGGAGAAGAGTTCCTTGCAAAGGTAACATTAAAAAAGCAAAAATATCAAAATAACAAATATCAATTGCTGCAACTTACATTTACTAGTTTAGTCGTCCCTTAGAAAATGTCTTAATTTTATCAGCTATTTAATGAAAAATCGATTAATTAACTTTTTATTTAATATCCTGGAGAGAAAAAAACTCCATTGAATTTTCTTATTAAGTATAAATTGGTTCACCGATATTTTAGGTTAGGTGTAAAATACCGCTGCGTGGTTTTCACCCGGTTGTTTCGGGATAATTTTTCTATTCTGTTATGAAAAAACTAACACTAAGGTTTTCGGTGGCCACATATCAAATTAAAATTATTACAAGTAAAGTTAATTTAATTATCTAAGAAAAATTTGCGATTAAAAATAGTCAACTCAAGTATTAATTATAGTAAATCACTCGTAATAGACCCAGTGTGTATCTCTTCTTGTTGTTTTCTTAATTAAAAACTGTTCATCAATATTTTCAAAATTTATATCACTGATATCGTGTTCGACTAAAGGATTTGAACCATTCTCAAGTATGCCTCTTTTAATAATGAAATATTCAATTGGTTCGTTATCGAGTTCCTTTTTCTTAGGGTGAAAATGAAGGGGTTCTACAATTTATAATTCCCTCCTGCCACCATGCCCAGAGTTAACAGTACAAGCCCTTTGCTTAAATACTTATATCAGCAAAATATTTTTTTCAATGGCAGTTAAACGCTGACCGGACCGAAACCCTTCAATGTAAATCAGGCAAATGGTCACGATGTTATCCGTAGAATCTGAAAGTAGAAAAAGGAGACAATTTAAATTCTCCCTTCTCGTTTCTCTGCATCCAGCCACTACACACACCTATGGCCTTTCTGGTTCGTGTCCAGATATCTGGCGCACAAAGGGATGGCAACGCGTTCGTTCGTGGGGATCACGAGGATTTACCTCCACCATTGACATCTCCAATCATGGCTATGGATATGCCCTTATGCTGTTCGACCGGAGGACATATGACATCATAAATCTGGCAAAAAGACCTGGATTAAGGAGAGACGCTTGACATGAAAGTTCTCCATGCTACCCGCGTACTTTAGGCACTGCGGCCAGCTGAAAGGGTGCATTAGGGCATGTCCCAAATTTTAATGTATCCGTCTGAATGTTGACGATGACATATCGTTCCGGCTCTGCTGGCTATCAACATAAAATATATTTCAAATTGATAGTGTCGAAAACATACGATGGTGCATTCTCACTCAGAAAACACACGGAAAATATGAAATAATATTAATTTTATCGGTGCTGGTACTTTTAGAATGGTGGATGTATAAGTACCAGCACCAATAGAATTATTATTATTTCGTAATTTTCAACTAATCAAGTCGGTACTAGTTTTTGTGAAAAGTTATTTATTTCACATTTTTGATTGTCAAAAGAAAATAAATTTAATATATGACTGACAAGAAATGTAAGCGATTTATCATTTTCCAAAACTTTCCATCTCCAACTCTGAAAGAGTTAAAATTTTAGAAAAATTATACGTTTCCGGAAATAGTATTTTCTTTAATTATGATATACCAAAGATAGACACCTGTTTTTTTATAGAACCATGAAAGATGACAAAAGGAACCTTTATAGACTCTCTGCTTTACCCCCGATCTTCCTCTTAATTGCAGGAAAAATAAAATGATCTCTGATAAATGTAGTAAGATAGAATCTTTGTATTAATACGTGATTGTAATCGATTTTTAAGACATAAAACGTCCACATAGTTGACATAGTGAAAGTTTATATACACAGTTAAAATTTTGATTATTAATTATTATTATTATTATTATTAATCGTTAATATTTTGAATAAAAAAATTAAAGAAAACATGGTTTAAGTGGTAGAAGTGTATTGAGTGTTGCATAACGAACCCAATTGCAGTGTGAAGTCCACGAGTCGGGGCTGTCAGATTGTTTTATTCGTGGATGGCAACCCTGGTCAAACACAAATTTAAATATTGTGAATAGTGTATACAAAGTGATGTAATAACTTTTAGGGATACATTTAAATGCGCACTTAATGTCATTTTAAGAAATTTTAATACTTTTTATAGTGGATTAATGCATTTACAACGCAGGTTTTGCAATGCAAAACATTTCGAATCTAAAGTCACTTTTGTGAAAGGACTGCATTCTCTTCATTTCATCATAAGGGTAAAGTACGTAATATTACCGGCGTTAAGTCGAAACATTACAATACATTGTATTATAAAATAAATAGCTAGCTGTCATTGTGTTTTCTGAACTGTTACTAACATTAAATTTTAAATTTCATATGTATTTTGAGGGATTAAGCAAACAACACATGATAATGCCGTTTTGTACAAGTTTGCAACTGACGTATGAGAACAAAATTCCCAAAAATTATTTGCAATTATTATATCTTTGACAAAAAAACCTCAATGACGGTCGAATTTCGACCCCTGGGCGACCACTAGTTTAAATTAAATTTGGCAGCTTTGCTTAAAAAAGACCATTATGTTATTAGCTCAAACTATCAACAATACAGAATCTCATAAAAAGGAACATCATGAAGCTTCATAAGTGAAGAAATTTATAAACTATATGTTAGTGGATGCATTCTTTAGAGCAGCTTTGCTCAATGATAAAGGTTACGTCCGCTAATCACAGGGTAGAGAGTCCCGTCAAAATTAGCACTTTTTCATAAACTAAAGGTTATATAAGAACATATAATAATATTGATTAAAATGAAATTGATTCTTAAGATTGAGTTTTTTATTTATGAAAATAAATTTATGTCTGTTTATATATCACAATTTTCTTGAGTTGCTTTATCTTAATACAAATGTACGGAAACCTGGGGTGTGGGTTATACTCGTACTTACCACATTTTTTGAATTAAAATTTAACATTCTGTTCAGAGAGTAGACCTAAATTCAAGAAGATTTTTTACAATTGCAAAAATTCCATTATCATTACAAATAAGATCCGTAGCACCAACCTCAAATTCATGTCAAGAAACGTAACCCTTACAAGATTACTCTTTCTGTCTGTACAACTGTTACAAAGTAATTTCTCCAAAACCGGAAGGTGGATGCGACTTTTTTCTTAAATAATAAAAAAAATGTTTCCTCAAGTGCATCACAAGGCATATCAAATGGAATATTAGTAATTTAAATATTTTTTTCAAAATATTGTTAGGAAACGGTTAGAGAAAAGTAAGGAAAAAAGGCAAAAATTTTCCATCCCCTTTAAATCCAAAGTTATTGATGACAATGACACTTCAGAAAGACAACAAAGTATATCCAGATATAAAAAGAAAACTCAACTTATCAAAAGGGAATGGGATAGAATTGTATTAAATCCAAACGATATTGTTTCTCTTGATGTCATTTGGCAGGAAATAGAAAGATAATGGCAATAAGGTAAAATTCCACTTCACTTCACATATCGAGATTTTTTTTAATAAAAAACGATATTACTACCGCAATGGTCTGCAGCATAGATATTGGTTATTGATCCTTGGAGAGAAAAGGGGGCGAAAACGGAAGAGTTGAATACTACTCAGCCTGCCATTGGGAGAAACATTCTCGTCTCCTCTCAAGATTCGAAGCAAACGTTTGGCAGAAGGGTAGATTGATGGGTAGTCCAGATTTTCTCTATCAACCAACCACAAATGAAACACAAATTGCACAAATTTATTCAAGTCGTGATATAGTTCTTTCCATTCGGGTATTCCAAAATAAAAGTTTTATGTTTATTCCAAAAATTGCTTGTACTTGAGATCCAAGCAAGAACCGGAATAAAAGAAATATTGTGATTGGGATATTTTTCGTCACAGACGGAAGCAAAGTTAGGATAATATTTTCAAAGAAATGCTTTTATACATGATAAAAACGAATATCTTTATAAAGGTCGTTAGAGCGTTGGACCCAAAAATTAATTTGAGATACCTAGACGAAAGTATTGGTGAATTTATTGTTCAAGATTATAATGAAGGAAATCAGTCATCCTAACAATGTATTTATTTAATATAAGTAATATATTTTTATGTAACATGATTAATGTACGTATACTATTTTAACAAATAAATATAAATAAATAGCACGACTATTTCAATAAAAATAGAAAAATACCATAATTTGCCGTATATTTACCGTGAAAAGAAAATTTGCAACTCTTGTATTTCCTGAATTCCTGGTCGTGCTAAGTTTACGTACCTACCCATATAAAGTTAGCACCGCCATCACCGTATCTTCCTCAAACAATGACAGATTCTTTTGGTAGTACCATCAGAAATTGCCATAAATTAGCTGTAAGTTTGCTGTGGAAAAAGAAAATTTTCACCTCTTGTATTTCCTAGAAAATTCATGGTGGAGCTAAATTTATATAAAGCTAGCACCACCATCACTGTATCATCGTCAAATTATAACGAATTTTTTCTACCACCAAATATTGCTGTAAATTTGCAGCTGTTGTTTTTTTTAAGAAAATTAATGGTCGTCCTAAATTAGCGCAACTATCACCGTATCTTCCTTAAACTACAAACGATTCTTTTGAGAGAACCAGCAATATTTGCCGTAAATAAGGCGTCAATTTTCCGTGAATAAAAGAAAATTTGCAGCTCTTATTTTTTTTAAATTCAAGGTCATCATAGATTACCGCCATTATCACCGTATCTTCCTTAAATAACAACCGATTCTTTTGGGAGTACCACCAATATTTTCCGTAAATTAGCCGTGAAAAAAAAATTGTAGCTTTTGTTTTTTAATAAAAAATCTATGGTTATCCTGAATTAACATGAAGTTATCGCAACCATCGGCAATTCTTTTCGGTAGGTACCCCGAAAAGAATTATTTTCTGTGAATTAGCCTTGAAGAAACAAAATTTGCAACTGTCGTTAAGTTTATATAAAGTTAGCACCGCTATCGCCGTATCTTCAACAAATAATAACCAATTTTTTTGTACCACCAAAACTTGCCGAATTGCTCTTGTCTTTTTTTGATAAGTTCATGGTCGTTGCAAATTAGCGCAACTATCACCTTATCTTTCTTAAAAAAACAAACGATTCTTTTGAGAAAATCACCAATATTTGGCGTAAATTTGCAGTGAAAAAGAAAAAATTGCATTTTTTTTGGAAAATTCATGGTTGTCCAAAATAAGCGAACTTAAATAATAACCGATTCTTTGGGAGTGTCAGTAATATTTGTCGTGAAAAAATTAAATTTGCAATTGTGGTTTTCTTTTAATTCATGGGGTTCCTATGTTTACATGAAGTTACCGCAATCGTCACCGTATCTCCCAAGAAAAACAATCGTTAAATTTATAATAATGACATTTTCATTCGCTGTAACTTTTTTGTTTTTAAATATATTAAAGTATATTTTAAAATATATTGTAGGGTTACTAGCCAAGTTTTATTCCCAGTTACTTACATATACAACAAAACACTATCAATTCTCTGACATATAAGCCTTACTTATATTTTTCTAAATATAATTCCCTGTATCGTTTTTGACATACTGACATACGCTATGTTAGTCTAATTTTATTGGTGCTCCGAATCGATTGGTATTGTGAAATATACGGTGATAGTTGCAGTGAGTTTATGTAAATTTAACGACCATGAATTCTCCATGTAATAAAAGAGCTGCAAATTTTGTTTTTTTCACGGCTAATTTACAGAAAATAATGGTGATACTCCGAAAAGAATCGGTTCTTATTTAAGGAAGATACGGTGATAATAGCGCTAATCTTTGACGACCATGAATTTTCCAAACAAAACAAGTGCTGCAAATTTTCTTTTTTCACGGAAAACTTACACCTTTATGGCAAATATTGATGGTTATCCCAAAAGAATCGGTTATTATTTAAGGAAGCTACGGTGATAGTTCCAAAAATGAATTTTCAAAAAAAAAAAAACTATATCGTCTATAAATTCACTGCTCAAATACCTAGTTATTATTTTCCTAATATTCTACAAGAAAGAATATTTTATGTTATGTTTTTTATTAGGCAGGTACTCTAGGAAATAATTAAAGAAGTAATTTCAATGTTAAAAGTGTAGTTACCCCCAACGGGAATTCGATCCTGGCTTCCTTGCTAACTTTCCACCAGATCATCATCTCAACGCGAAACACTTTTTGAATAGAAAAAAGGTTATGCAGGAGTAGTGATCAGGTATACAAAAAAGTTGTTAAATCGTAAACCAATGTATTAATATGAAAGCAAATAGATCATATTGAATACGACAAATTTCATACCTTCTCATAACTACAAAACCGGGAGATTTATAGAGATGTTTTCAAATACAAATATTTCAAGAAATTATATGATGTAAAATGAACGTAAGAAAATACAAATAAAAAAAATGTTTAGCATTATACAGGCTTATTCAAAGGCATAAAATTGATCAAACCCTGAAAATTTGAATAGGGGCGACCTTTCAGCCATCCTTTTTCAAACGATAAGATAAGAATCATCCTAATCAGTGCACGTTTACTATGGAAAACGAAAACGTAAAAAATCGTACAGTCGAATTCTTCTTTTTGATCGTCGGTCAATAAAATGCAAGGAATACGCCTGATCTTTAATAAAATCGATCCTCTGAAAGAAATGTTTTAATTGATCATCTTTATTATGGACGCTAACATTGGAATTTCAATACATTTCTGACGCATAACAAAGTGTAGAAATGAATGCAGTCTCATCATTTCAAATTTCGAACAGCTTGTAACAAATTGATCTGTGCTACAGCATGCATCTAAAAATATGTATTATTTTGCTCACTGGACTTACGTAGGTATATCAATCAATAATTGTGGAATAAGTGATGTTTTTGACCGACTTCTCAAAAAACGGAGGTATGAAATTCGACTGTATGTTTTTTTGTAGGTTTGTAACTCGGTTCACGAGGTAAAAGTGAACCGATTTTGATGGATCCTTTTTTTAAAGAGGACGATTGAAAGATCCCATATTTATGAAAAATATATTTTTTTAATTGAACTTCCCTTACTTAGATTTCTTGAAATATTTTTACATGAAAACTTCTAGATAAATCTAACGGCTTAGTAGTAAGGGGTGTGATAAGGTCGAAAATGTATTTCACTGATTTCAGAAACAGCTGCTTATAATTTAAAATATTTTTATTATAAAGTTGTGTCGATCAATATAAAAGCTATAAATATGAAGTAATTGCCTAATCGAATCTCTGAGATCAGGACACTAGAAAATCTGACATATATTTCCTTTTCTTAGAATATATGGTCACTGTGGAGCATAATAAGAATAAATGTACCAAATGATGTTATGATGTTCCCAGTTACTCAATTTTTAACCATTCTCTTTATTAACTTATAACAACATTATATCATTTTTTTCATCTTCTAGAAAATAGAATTATTGAGTGAATATTTTTTTTTATTTCGAATTATTGAAATTGAAGATATTGTCAAATTTTCCTTAGTAATTATTTGCGTTTTCTAATAAATTATCAAAAAAATCTAAGGCCAACTTCATTCTATGATGCACTAAAAATAATAAAATAACAAAAAATAATGTAATAATCTTCTGCAGCTGATCTGATATGATCTATTAGCACCATCTTCAAAATATCAAGAATCCTTACTATATGTATTATTATTCTGTTGTTATTAGTGCCTCATCGAATGAAGTCGGTCCTAGTTTCTTCTTATTATTTATATATCTTGTGATCCATAAAATTCTATATCTAAGAATAAAAAATTACAACCAGAAAGTCATAATTCCAAACATAACTAAGACCAAGAAACTGACAACAAATTTGAAATTACTAATTACTCTTTTTACTAAACAGTTGCAATTTTGTGTAACTATACAAATAAAAAACTGTTAAAATACATTATTCTGCTTTATTCAGTTGCAGTAGTGAGGTATTTGTCTAATTGTAAGTTATGTAATATACCCAGTATCTATTAAGCTACTGTAAATGAAGAGGGAATACTGATAAAGTCAAATATATCTTAGCTCTGAAAGATTTTCGTATTCTAGTTAGCAATTTATATCTACAAATTAGCAATTACGTGACGATTGAACTCTTAAAAAATTCAAACAAACACAAATAAACAGATTTTTGGAAATTAATTCACCTTTGAGGTAAAATGTGATATAGTTTTCATGGTTGTGTTGTTTGTGCTTAGCCGAGAAATACTTTTCTTCATCAACGTGTTTAACGGTATAGTAGAACCAGAACTCTAAGAAGGTCGTAAATCCATATTAGTCGACGATCTTCATTATTACCTAGTGTTCGACAATAAAAGTGTGTGTCCCGTGAAATATTCCCAGGTCCGGATTAAGATGTCTCATGAAATAGTTTGGTATTTGGCATAATCGCATTCATTATCGTGATGTTTATAATAAATGTTTTTATGATATATCATAATATTTTGTATATACATAAACAATTCTCAATTATATTAAAGCGATTTTTCTTAATAATTATCTTAACCCATTAGGTATGCCTACCTATAAAACAAAATTTAATCTCTACGGCAGTTATAACTTCGCGTAGACTGCCTGTTGATAACGCAAGTGTTTGGTGATTTAAAAGCTTCTTAGATTTCTATTCGCACTATATACATGCATTCACCATCATTCTTTACTATACGACGATTACGGAACAGACGGAGTAATGACATGGGTATCACGAGCAATTTATTTGATATTGGAAAAAAATCCTATTTTATTATTTCTTCTCAATATGAATATTACATAGCTTTTATTATATTTACCTGCATATTATATATGCAATTAAAACTACTTCAAAACGGAGCACAAAGAGAATGAAACGTTGAAGAAAAAAGGCCCTCTCTCATGTAGAACTTGTGATTTTACAACTCCGTATGTTATCTGTAGTCTCTGTCTTGCTCGTAGGTACTACAGATTTCTTAAAGATTTTTAACCCATTTTCTTTTATGATAAAATAATTCAAATTCACCCTGTACTGTTTCTTGTACTGGAGAAATTGTAACCATAAAGTCTCACTTTTATGTTCCATTAAAATTTCATTAATTCAGATTCATTGGAAGGGCATATAAGAGCAGTGTAATTTGCTAGATCTCATCGTAGTTTTCCTTTTACACACAATCCAGATATTTACATAATCCAGATTTATACCAAGGTACTTTAATTCGGTAGCGATCCGTTAAGTAATTCATGAAAGTAATGGATGGGACGCGTGATTCATTTATTTATTCAGTATTTTAGTAGCTACGATACAATCCAACAACGGAATTTCAAATGTGATGGATGTTTCGTTGTTTTCCATTGCTCAGCTAAACTCAAAAATGTACAGTGTGACAGATTAGAATAACTCTAGTTTGGTTATGTCTGCACAAATTTCATACCAGATGATGAGTGTTTCCTAATAATAATAATAAAAATAATAATAATAATCTTTATTTCAAAATTGTGCTACAAGTTTATAAAAAGTAAAAATGAAAACACAAATGAAATTGTGTTTTAGACAGGTTTCTCTATTATTTTCAATTGGATATGATATAGTTTTTGTTTCCAAGAAATCTTTTACTGAGTATGGTTCCAGATTAATTATGTGTCTGTATTTTGTGTTTAAAGTATTTGAAGTATTTAATATCTTGCAAATTCTGAGGTAGTTTATTGAAAAATTTCAGACACATATAGTAGGGACTTTTCTCAGTTAAAATTAATCCATGAAGTGGGTGATTTACATTTCTTGTTCGGGTATTGTTTGTGTGTGATACTTGAATTTCACTCACTCACAACTCTGTATTTTTTAAAAAGAATAGCAATGATTCCTAGATATATACAGTCATCAAGTCCATTAATTGTCCTTGGAAGATGCTTTTGAATTACAAAAACTCTTTGTATATCACAGTTGCCTTCCCAGAAAATAATGGCATACTTCATTACAACATTTTAATGTTTTTGCTAAAATATTGATATGTCAGGACCAATCCACCCATTCATTTTTTATTTATATTCCTAAAAACTTGACATCAGTTACAATATTTATATCGTTTTCATAACATCGCAATATGTAGGTGAAAAGCCAAATATCATCTCTTTGTGACTCTAGAAAGACTCAGTTGAAATCATAAGGGATGCAAGTAGAAACAGAACCGAAAGATATAAAAGATAAATTAACAGTTCCAAAATATCATAATCGAGCCTAATTTGTAATATATAGGTTAGTTTACGATATGCGGCCTAGTAGCCTGTAGCCTTCATTAGAATACTATACCTAACATTTTAGTTTTTGAAAACTTCTCTTGATACTCTATCTCACTGAAACCATGGCAATTCAAAATTCATTTGTTCAAGTGAAATATTATTGTAAAATCAGATTGTAATTCTACAAGAACACTTTTATCCTATTCCTATCCAAAAATCTATAAGTAGATAATTCCAAGTCTTTGTTTAGCTCTATAAGGTGTTTATAGTTGGCATAGACAAGATATCAACATGACTTAAACAGAAGATATAGGCTTAGCATGTATTTTTTATTTATTATTCAGAGATCTCAAAACATTGCGCCGCGATGATACATATTTCAGACTTTACGGCTGTAACTCCAAAACCGTAACTCATTTTAAATGTTGCTATATACAGTGCGTTCATAAAGTATGGAAACGCTTCAATAACTACTAATATATATATATATATATATATATATATATATATATATATATATATATATATAATAATGGAGATGCTCTACACCTTTGTGCTTTTATTTAGTTGGACACAACCACCACTAGAAGCGGATCACGTGATTTCAAGCTTGTTAGCTTTCATCAGCGTCACATAAGTGGAAGCTATATCCATTATTATATAATATACTCTTTCATTTATGAAATATAGAAATCTTCAATTATATATATATATATATATATATATATATATATATATATATATATATATATATATATGATATAGAGAAAAAGCTTTGACAAGTCGATTTTTGATTTAGATTTTTATATGCAAACAGCATCATTTTATCCCTTCCAGTTCCCAAGTTATGACGTCATCGTTAATTTTTTAAAATGGGAATGCTATAATTTTATATTATAAACGGAAAACTGGCAATTTTCTGTGTTCAAAAATACCAAATACATGGGTATTAACATAAAAAAATACAGGGTGCTAAAAATTAATATATCTCTATTTGCTACTTTTAATTATATACAAATTATGTATAAAAACAAGTATGCGTTTAAATCGGAGACCTTAGCAACAATTAATAAGTTGTTAGTTACCACTGCATATTAATATTATTGTTATTATTGGAAATTGAAAGCAGCAAATGAAAATATATTAATTTTTTAGCACCCTGTATTTCATATATTTTTATGATAATATCCATATATTTGGTATTTTTGAGCTCAGAAAATTGCCAGTTTGCCGTTTATAATATAAAATTATGGCGTTCCCATTTTAAAAAATAATGATGACGTCATAATTTGGAAGGTGGAGGGGATAAATTGAGGCTGTTTGCTTAAAAAAGTAGAGAATCAAAATCAAAAATCGACCTGTCAGAGCTTTTTCTCTATATATGTGTTTCCATACTTTATGAACGCACTGTATAATCTTTTCTTTAATTCGGCCGTCTCATATTTTCAAATTTCGAAAAAAAAGTGCTCTTCCTCATAGCGGAAATACGCATGTCATATATTTCAGACTTTACCATTGCAAAACTCGGAAACCGTAACTCTTTTGAAAAAATGTTCAATATAAACGTTTCCGGATATGGTCCCATCTCTAAGTCTACCTTCTTAGATTTTAGATTTTCGAGAAAAATTGCCCCCTCCATCCCCTTTTGGGTTTTTTTTTGAGGGAAAAAGATTTCGAATTTGAGTTTTTCTAAATATGGGACCATTTCTCAACTCTCCTCTTTCAAATGAAACAAAAATCTTCTATATCGGAGTACGATTAATATGCAAAACGCGCGAAGAGCCATAAAAAAAGAAAACATTCAACCGAATTGTATACCTTCTCTTTTTTTGAACTCGGTCAAAAAGAGGATCAACTGATTTGCTCTGTACCTTCCTGTTTCTCATGTTTCATAAGATATTCTAGTCGCGCATGCAATTTAAAACTAAATTATGATTGACTAGACTTTTTGAAATTAGAAATAAGGTGGTTAAAGTGCTCTGCACAAAAATTGGGATGTTTCTACCTTCTCGGAGATGAATGTAAGGCTTACGATTAAGCAGATTAGTTAAAAGGACTTGACAATTTACCTCAGTACTACGGGGCAACCCAACGGCAATTTAATTACATCTAAAAGCGAATTTCCATTATGTTAGCTTTTCTATGGTATTGTATGAGTTGTGAGAGCTGAAATCTATTGTATTATTTCTAGGCACGTCTTTCTTGAATTGTATAAGTGTTTCGATAAATTAGGGCAGATGTTCTAAAGTTACCGTTGAAGATTATCTCTGATTAATACTTACATATTTCTGATTTGAAATACAAAATCATATATTATATATATATATATATATATATATATATATATATATATATATATATATATATATATATATATATATAGTGAGTCCAAAATAAAGTTAGGATAAAATTTCCAAAACGGTACCAAATAGATACTGTGGCGAGGCCGGAGAAAAATCAATCCAATAGATTTAACAGTCTTTTTTTTATTTTTTAGTACACCAACTGATAAAGTCGGTTCTATTTTGTAACAAATATTTTAGCAATATGCATACGATATTTCAGTATGTGATTTTTTATGAAAAATTAAATGATTTCCTGGCAATAAATAATGTGTTGAATATTTTGTTAACTATTGTTTCAAGTTGTGTGCTTTTGAGTTTTTTTTAAGGTTTTTTTGGCGTTCATCTCCCAACTGTTATATAATATATATATATATATATATATATATATATATATATATATATATATATATTTGAATCATGCCGAACAACGTAAATTTCAACTATGGAGGCAAAATAACGTTTATCCTTTTAGAAGCATGACGATGTTTCCTATGCTTAGATAATAATTGTCATTAGTTTGAACACCATGGCTGGGTAAATAAGTTTTGAAAGTCTAATATAAATAAATATATAATAAATATACGCTATATACATTTTTTTACAAAAACTTGGACATACTTTATTAGTTGGTGCAATGAAAAATACAAAATAATATTAATTTTATTGGTGCTGATACTTTCGAAGTTATGCAGTTGCAGTTAGATTGATAACTTTTGGCACCAACTTCACAAGTACCAGCACCAATAGAATTAATATTATTTCTTATTTTTTAGTGCACCAACTAATAACGTCGGTTCAATTTTTTGTAAAAAATATTTATTTCACACTTTTGAGTGTAATATTAGTCCACGAAAATCGTTGAACTAATATCCTATTAGCCCCGTATATTCTTTGCTTTTCCTTGTTATTATGTAGAGATCTCAGAACATCGCTGTCGAAATACGCATAAATATTTTAGATTTAACCATTTTACCACCGCTTAACTCGAAAACCGTAACTCTATGGAAGAAATGTTCATTATGAAAATAAAAATATTATTGTCCTTTATGTGGTACCCAGAGATTTTCAGTTTTTGAAACCTAGCCTAACCTAACCTTTCGGGGGCGGTTTTTGGAGAGAAGGATATATCGGTTTGAGTTTTTACAAATATGGGACCATTTCTCAAGTCTCCTTTTTTAAATGAATCAAAAATCATCAAAATCGGAGTACGTTTTCTTTATACAACGCGCCAACAAACCAAAAAAAAAGCAGACAGTCGAATTGTATACCTCCTCCATTCGTCGGTCAAAAAGTTGGTGTGTGTACTTTTTGTTTTTTTTGCTAGCACTTCTAGTAACATCATAATAAATGAGACAAAAATATATTAAAATCTGTTATTTCTCTAAAATGTCGAAATCCAAACTAGCTAATAAATCTTGTACACACATCACGCAAAAACTACTATATGGAATTGAATGAAATTCTCACTGATGTATTGCTAGAGGCATAACTTAAATTATAGATTCCATTTCACCGCCTCTGTCTGTATGTTTGTACACGCAAAAATTACCACATGGAATTGAAGGCAATTTACATGCGCACGAAGTCGCGGGCTAAAGCTAATGCTAAATAAAACATAGATGAATTTTGAAACTACCTCAATTACACTCCATCATCATTATCATCATAAAACAAATACATATTCCTCCAACCCCGGAACTATTACTTGAGCAGTGTCGTTTAGTAAACAGAAATCCAAAACATAGGTACGTACCTACAGGTAGTAAATTCAAACTATTCTGAACAACAGTACTTAATGTTATTAAAGGATTCAAGTAAACCAAAAACGTATTTCCAGTTATAAACAAATAGACGTTTAGGACACCAGACATAAGGATTATTTTTTGACCGACGTAGTAAACGTAAGCCAATTTTGAAAAAGAACAATTGAGCGATAGTGCCATATAAAAATTTCCAGGGGTTCATTATCTCATCCCTTCCAAAAAGCTCTTAGCCCATAAAAATTATATTTTTCAAAAATTCAAACTTCATTAGGTCTCGCAAAACATTTCTTGAAACGGTTGCATTTGAAAAATTCTCGATAAATCTAACGTTTTTGTAGATAGAGCTCTGAGAAGGTCAAAAATGTATTTCACTCATTTCAGAAACAGCTGCATTTAATTTAAAATATTTTTATAATGAAGTTGTCTATCAGATTACGTGAAATCTATAAATATGAAGTAATTTAATTTCCAGTAATAATCGAATTTCTGAGATAAGGACACTTTAAAATGCATTACTCATATATTTTCCTTATATTAAAATACCTAAATAATTCATTCTCTTATAAACAACACTGTATACCAAATGTAGGTTTGATCCCAACATTGTTGTCGTTCTACGCACATAATTTTGTTTACATGTTCTGTATTAACTAATAACAACATTAAATAAAATGTATTTTTTTCTTGTAAAAAAATAGAATTATTGTGTAATTGTGTATAATTTCTGTTTGTTTATCATTTGCGTTTTCTTGATTGATAATGTCAATTCTATTTACCATGATCACTCAAAAATTGTGAAATAAATAATAAAAAAAAACTAGGACCGAGTTAATTCGATGATGCACTAAAAATAATAGAATATTAATAGATAATGTATGGAACATTTTTAAGTCTTCTGTAGCTGATACACCATCTCTTGGCGCCGACATTTTAATGGCCAATAGCAATAAAAATAATCTATTTCAGCTCTATATTTGCATTCTATTTTATTTATTGTCACACAAATAAATTTGTTCATATTGTCCCCAGCAAATATGACACGAGGTCAACTCTTAATTTTATACATGAATACATAAACATCCTGTGCAATAAATCAAGCTGAAAGTCGAGTTTTCCTAAATTTAACAGGCTCTTTCCCTCTGTCTCTGCATGCTGGGATCTCCAACAAAATTTTACGCCGCATACATTTTGTTTATGTAGCGATCAATCGATGAGAATTTGATTTAAATCCATCCTGATGGAAATTAAAGTTCCCGCATCAATATCCGTTTGAAGCCAAATTAGCAATATTGGCAGGTGGAATTCCTCCAGCAAATGGCCAATATCCTAAACGATTTGTCAATACACGCTGTAGGTATGAACGGGAGGTGGGCCCCAATGAGATAACTTATTCCTTTTGAAAATTGATTGCATTGAACGAATTCACTTTCAAACATTTGCTAATTCCGCAGCAAGGTTTGTTAATCGAAAAGGATATTTCGAAATAAATTGATACAATTCTAAAGCGGAAAGAATTTCTCCTAACACTGGATGACTCGCTATTGAAATAGAAAATTATCACGAAAGTTTCATTAATCGAAGGGATTTTTCATGCAGAAAAAACTAATTTTGTAATATTCAAAATTACATTCACGGTAATATGAGATGAACAATTTATGTTACTATTAAAGAATAGTCTGCTGCATATTTGAGAAAATATTTCACGTGAGTTGTTTCTTCCAGAGTCCAAAAAAGGCATATTATTTGATATATAGTAGACCATGGTTTTTAGAAAATAAAAGCTCTCTTAAGAATATTTTTAACTATATTTTAGATAATTTAAAAATTTGCCGTGAAGGAATACTTTCTTCTCTCCTTTTTAGCTAGCTCCTCACTGAACATCAGAAAAAATAAAACAAAACAAAAAACAGTCTTTATTTCCAATTTAGAGAAAGAAAAAGAGTTTTCCAATATTTCTGAATAAAGAACCATCAAATTGCGCAACTTATTCTTTACCATTCTGATGCTGTCTTAACTGTTTCATTGAAGTCATCTGCTATATTTTTATAACAATCTTAAGTAGAGCACAATATTATTTTTAAAATTATAGACTAACTATGGAATGGCTCTCTTCAACAACAGGTATATTGAGAAAGAACATCAATCATTCATTCTAAGGATACAGAACAGCTATAATCGTACAAATGCAAACATTTTCAAAGATATCGCTGCCTTTTTATTTGTAAGTCGCCGACTTTCCTTCGCTTTTTTGTATTTATTTTATAACTTTGCGTCAATAGGAAATTGAAAATTATTTGAGGCTTCACATGTTAGTATAGCTTCACAGATATTGAGAAGGATGAAAACACTATATGTTAATAGTTAATGTTTTGGTAGGTTTGGAGGAAAATGAATCCACAGGAAAATAAATTATTTAAATATAAGACAAAGTGTGATGAATTTTATCATTCTGATGATGGAGTGCAAATCTAGGCTATTTACTTCTGTGCTAAATAGCTAGACCAATTATTTACCGTCAAACTAAAAGTGATCTCCTGACTAGCAACAGTAACTATCAAGTCAAGGCACATATCAGTGCTCATTGACGAAATATCTTGACACATAACTTAATTTAAAGATTCAAAACTTAGAACGTACAATGGTGGGGAATTTTCATCAAAATGCGAGCGTTGTTGTATGATTCAAAGTTTCCTGAAGAGATGTGGGATACAGCAGTGGAAACAGCAGCTTATCTTCAAAATAGAATATGAATCTTCCGATTATGAATATGAAATAAAGAATGGACAGAACCAAAGACTACGAAGAGAAATAAAAAGGCCAAATAGGTACAGAGATTATGCCATGTTGTCAGAAGACTCTTCATGCTTGCTAAATCCAGACAAAAATAAATGGATTGAAGCAATGCAAGAAGAAAAAGACTATCTTATGAAAAACAAGACTTGAGAACATGCGGATGAAAAATAAGCTAAAATAAAAGAAATTTTTACTAGCCGATGGGTGTACAAAATTGACAATGATGGTCGTCTTCGAGCCAGACTTGTAGCAAAAGGCTGTTAACAAAAATGGGCTTTGATTATGAAGATTTGTATAGCTCAGTTAGTCAAATAAATTCCTTGTGAGCACTGTTGGCAATTGCTGCCTCTGAGATTTAAAAATCTGTACATTTGATACTAAGTCACCCTTCTTGTACGGAGATTCGAATGAAGAAATTTATATGAAGTTGCCTCAAGATTTCAACGCTCCTGGTAAAATATGCAAACTAAAAAATATATTATATGGTAGAGATAAGAAAGAAGTTATTTGTAGCTATTCATGTCGATGGGAGATGATAATGAAAATATACACAAACTGATTGACAAATTTAAAAGAAATTTTGAAACAACAGAAAAAATCAAATGCTGAATGTTCCCTGGGTATAAAAATTATCCACTACGATGATGGCATATTAATAAACCAAGAAATATATACCTACACAACAAGTCGTAAATTCTATGATAGAAAACAAACTGAATCATTCAAATTTCCATATAAGGAGGCTATAGGCAGTCTGCTAAATATATATATATATATATATATATATATATCTTCTAAGACTCGCCCAAACATCTGCTATGCTGTAAACTATGCCAGTCGATACATAAAGAATCCGCAAAGACAAGATGCGGTATATGTCGAAAGAACTTTGAGCCTTTAATCAAGGCATCAAATACTCAAAGCAGAACAAGAAACATACACTGGATGTTTATTGTGATGCTGCTTATGGAGGTGATAAGGAAACTAAGAAGAGTAACACTGGCTTCATTATTTTCTATGCTAATAGATCTATCGCTTGGTGCTCTTGTAAACTATGGTAGCACAATCTACAAGTCAGCTCAGTTTTGTCAGGTGATGAGATTTGAAATCCTTTTTAGAAGAATTGCTTTCTACAAAAATCAAAGTAAACCTTCTTGACAAACAAAGTTGCATAAAAATGGTGCAAGCAGGACAGTTACCAAGAAAATTTATTTATATTGATTTTAAATATCAGCTGATAAAAGATGAGTATAAGAACGGATGGTTTAGAATTGTTTATTGTCCTACTGATAAAAAACTGCATATTTCTTGACAAAACTTCTGTCGCCTATTAAATTTACATCATTCAAAAATGACATGACAAGGAATTATAAGCAAGCGTGAGCGAGTGGTGCTCTTGGATGACAGAAACGCAAAGAGTACATACTTATACGGAGATTTAAGACGAAACATGAGGAGAACGAGACTTTTGGGTGCGCAAGTGAGAGTCGGACGGCTCGTGCTACTTAATAAAGCTGGTCCCCCTTAATGCAAAGTTTGTGCACAAAATTTGGGGTATGATTGAACATATTTCGACCATGTTGGTCCATACAATTATGGAGATAACCTGGGTATGATAAATGTCAAAGGGAACATAAATGGTTTTTTCATAAAATCCAAATATGTCCGTGTTCAACCACCCTTAAAAAAAATTTATTAAAAATGGAATAGCCCTTCGTTCGCCACACTAATATACTTATCTACATAAAACTATATTTTGATTTGATATTAATGAAATCAAATTAATAATAAATATGTAAATTCAGATAAAATATAGATAATTTCATGAAATTTTAATTGCAGGTACCAAAGGAAAATTTTTGGGTTTTATAATTATTTTCTTTTACTATGTAATAATATTTGAACCAAATAATATTATATAATATCAACTATTAACATAAAAGATTCGGCACCCATCGTGGCACATGCGCGATTTATCAAAAGAGTTCCTACATGCATCTTTTATCTTACTAATATGCTCATTGCTCACTTATGCTATAGTGATTTGGGGAAACATTATTAGAATTGGTGAAGTGCTAATCGCCCAGAAAAAAATTATCAGAACTATTTCATTTAAATTATCTCCTCATTCATGTCGTAACCTTTTTAATCATCTGGATCTGCTGTTACATAAATTTATATTTTTCAGTCGGCTGTATATGTTACAAATCATCTTGAAGATTACAGTCCAGTTGGGGAATGCCTCATAATTATCCATTAAGAAATACCAATATGCTTAAACTTCAACCCTATAGATTAACTTTCACTAATAATAGTTTGATAATTATGCCTCGTAGAATCTTCAATCAGTTTCCCAATGAATTAAAAAAAACAAGAATCATTCTAAAAGAGACCTAAAGAAATTGCTAATAGATCGATCCATATATAATACTAAGGAAATTTTCTCAAAACCTTTGTAATTCTTTTTGTCTTACTGACTTTTATTTAATGTATGATTGTATTTTATTTTAGGTTAGTTGTTTCTAGATTTTGATACGTATTTTTTATATCATTACAATTTTTGTTTAATGAACTGACGAGTCGCATTCTCCTATATTGAGTCCTTACGGAGAATAATAAAATAAATACCTAAAAATGTATGAGAACCGCTTCAGCCAAGCGCCTTTGGCTTCGTTCAAAGTTCCATCAGAAACAGTTTTACAGTTATGATTCTGCGCAGTCGCCCAAACGCTTTTCAACACAAGCACCTGACGATAACTAAACTGTTAGTTATCTATTCCAGCGCAGTTTTTTGACAGTTTACAAACTATCGCATCGGTTTGCGGATTATCTTCTGAATATTCGTTACAGACATGCGTAGTGTGGTCAGAGGGAACCTCTTTGTCGAAGATGCATTTATTTCATAGACAAATAAAGAATTTATTTGAATCTAACTCAACAAAGTGATTGAACAAATATCTATTTGGATATAATTGTAGTATTTTATAATTATTCCATTCAAAATAAAAGATTAAAACATTTTATTGTGATAACTTTATGAAATTCAAGGTATAACTTTATTAAATTTTCAATAAATCCACTTGCTTATGTGTGTTTGTAGTTATTTAAAAACATTTTAATTGTGTGTAATTTGCTCAATTTCAGTTAGCTTCTTTTACCTTTACAATAAGTTTATACTGTAACGTGAAGACTTACCCGAATAATGAACTACACCCACTCACAAACGTCCACAAAACACGGGAGACATCAGAGGCAACAAGAATAAGTCCTGGTCTATTCTCGAAGCCATATATTGAGAAAGAACCCCCAGAAACAACGAAAACAACACTGGAATCATCTAGAGCTTTTTAGGTTAGATATATAAGGCAGATGGCAATGACAGTTAGTTAGTGATAGATAGTCAGTCGGTCATGGAATCATAGAAAGTCGTAATAATCCGAGAAATAAGTGTGAATATAAATGTGATTAAAGTCGTGTAGTTATTGGTATAAATAAATAAGTGAAACTAAATCGAACCCAGTTTTAATATAAATTCTCGTTACATTGGTGTCAGAAGTGGGATCAGTGAGTGATTATAAAATTGGACAGATTTTAAGAGACTGCGGTTTCGTGCAGATTTGAGTATTTTAGAGAATTTCGTTAGATTTAAGTTTAAGTGTAAGACTCTTTTGTTCGTTTCCGTGTTGGTGTAAAGACTTTTTGTTCGTTTTTGTGTTAGTGTGAAGACTCTTTAGTTCGTTTTCGTGTGAAGACTTTTCGTTCGTTTTCGTGTGAATGTGAAGACTTTTGCTCGTTCTCGTGTGTGAAGAATTTTGTTCGTTTTAGTGTTGAAGACTTGGAAAACTGTATTGACTAATTAACTTAGTTAATAAAGACAATTCAAGATGAAATTAGTGCAGCTAATAGTGAAGCAACTCAAAGAACAATTGGTGGAACGGTATTGTGATGATTCCGGTAATAAAGCGGCCATCCAGAAACGGTTAAGGGACACTTTGATTGAAAATGGAGAAGATCCTGATGTGTTCGAGTTCCACTCTCCGGAAGAATTGTTACTGAAAGAGGTGAAGAAAGAAGTTTCTAGAACTCTTCAAGATGAAATTAAAGAAATTTCTAGAACTAATAATAAGAAATTCGAGGAAGTGACCAGGACATTTGGGGTGCAATTCGATGAAGTCTCAAAAAGATTCGAATAAATTTCTAGAAAAAGTGACGAAAAATTCGAGGATGTAACCAGGACATTTGGGGTGAAATTCGATGAAGTTTGAAGAAATTTCAAGAATAGTTGACGAAAACTTTGTCACAACAGAGAAGAACATGGAGGTACTGCAAGAAAAATCAAGACACGGGAAATGGCAGTTAAGAATGGTAACTGCAGTTGGAGCTAGACACTCAGAGGCGAAGATAACTTAGCCACAGGTAGTATAAGGGTTAAGCTGCCAAACTTTGATGTAAAGTGCTCCTGGTCAACCTATCGGAAGCAATTTGAAGCAGTGGCAATGGCTAACCAGTGGACCGAAGAGCAGAAAGCTGTTTCGTTAACTGCTGCTTTACGAGGTGATGCAGCAGACATACTAAGGTCTATTCCAGCTGGCCAAGCAAACTACCATGTCTTGCTTCAGCAAGTATACAAAGCACAATTACGATCTCGGGTGCAACATGCAAACGAGAGTCTGCAAGAATTTGAGGGGGAAGTAGCTCCTATTGTGCGGCTAGCATATTCTACAGCTGCCGATAGCTTCCTTGATGAAATTGCGGTGGACACATTTGTAAATGGATTGACAGAGAGCGAGCTGCAGAAGGCGTTGAAGCTGGCCAGGCCAAAATTGCTAGAAGAAGCACTAACTATTGCTTTGGAGCATGAAGCCGCAAGCCAAACTTCCCGAGGGCACCGTTTAAGAGCAATCGAGGAAGAAGATCAGTCCAACAGAGAGTCCCTGTTAGAAATGATAAGGAAGCTAGTAACGGGGGCGCAATCAAAGAAGACAGAGCCAAGGTGTCGAGAGGAAAGACAAGGTTTGCCCTATACGACGAACAACCGTAGAGAATGAGGAGTGGCAGCCCGAACAAATGAAACTGGCCCAAGAGAACGACTCATGTTTGAGAGTGGTCTTGGAGTGGATGCGCCGTAAGGAGAGGCCTTCTTGGCAGGATATAAGTTTGCGAAGCCCGGAAGTGAAAGCATACTGGAGCCAATGGGACTGTCTTGTGTTAAAAGATGATCTGTTGTATAGAACCTTTGAGTCTGAAGATGGCACTGAATCCAGATTACCACTAGTTGTGCCAAAAAGCAAAGTGCCGGAGATACTACGTCAGCTACATGACGGAGCCTCGGGTGGACATTTTGGAATCACCAAGACTCTGCAGAAGGTTCGAGAGCGATTCTATTGGGTGAATTGCAAAGAAGATTTGAGACAGTGGTGCCGTAAGTGTGAAGTGTGTGCAGCCAGCAATGGACCACTTGGCAGAAAGCGGGCACCTATGTGGCAGTATAATGTTGGGAGTCCCATGGAGCGAGTTGCTGTGGATATTGCGGGGCCATTTCCTGAAACGGACAATGGGAGTAAGTATATCCTGGTAGCCATGGATTACTTCACAAAGTGGACAGAGGCGTACGCAATTTCTAACCAAGAAGCATCGACCGTCGCCGAGGTGTTGGTGAAGGATTTTTTTTGCGTTCCTCTTGAAATCCATTCAGACCAAGGAAGAAACTTCGAGTCAGCCCTGTTCCAAGAAGTGTGGGAGACATCCTGGTCTATTCTCGAAGCCATATATTGAGAAATAACCTCCAGAAACAACGAAAACAACTCTGGAATCATCTAGAGCTTTTTAGGTTAGATATATAAGGCTGATGGCAATGACAGTTAGTTAGTGATAGATAGTCAGTCGGTCATAGAATCATAGAAAGTCGTAATAGTCCGAGAAATACTTGTGAATATAAATGTGATTATAGTCGTGTAGTTATTGGTATAAATAAATAAGTGAAAATAAATCGAACCCAGTTTTAATATAAATTCCCGTTACAATACTGAATAGTGAAGACAGCTATTTGATAGGTTAGTTAACGAAGGGTGGTGAATCATAATTAATCAATGGGACAACAAGGGCAAACGAGAACATATTGTCAGTTTACGAAAAAAAATGGATTTTTGTGCCCTATGACATACATGGTACCTTTGATAGCTCCGTAACTTGATAAATCAAAACTAATCTACGGATAAAAATGGTTAAACGATGGGCAAACGTGCACATTCTCTGAAAATAAATTTTTACTTTTAAAACATTCATGGTTATCTTTGAAACCTCCAAAACTACGGGTGCTAAAGCAAAATTAATCTATGGACAAACATGGTCAAATTTTGAGCGCGAATTAAGCATTTAGAGGCGCAAGCTACCCTGAGCTGGCTCTTGACATAATCTTTCTCATCCTCGAAATGTAAAGAGAACTCACGCTCTACCTACGACTTACAAAAGCTCACGAGCCCCGCGGCTCCACATGTGATAGAGGCCTTAAAGTACCCTTTTTAAAGTAAAGGCGACGAGAGTTCTGATAGGCCATTAAAGCAGATGCGATATAAGACAAACTTTTAATTTAGCATCGTTGGTTCTGTTAAAGAGAGCATATTATGGCATGTCAAGTGAAATAAAATATTATTCATTTTATTGTATATTTGTGGTTGAACCATCATAGATTTTAAATATTTAACTACTACTACTAATATCTCCTCAACTCTTAAATTTCATAGTTGGTACATATATTCTAGTTTATTCATATGAAATAATTATAAACTTAACGAAATTCCGTCGAATTACTTAAGTAACTCATCGACTTACTTCAGGTGCATATCAGCAAACTCTCGTCGCCCCAACTATAGGTATATGTGTATTGATACATGAGGTATAAAATACATTCACGCTCGACAGTATATCATTAAATTGAGTACGTTGAGACTTCTCAGACAAAATCCTTTGTTTACACGCTTGGGCAAATTTACTTTCCTCATGTTATAACTAAGCTTTATTGAAATATTGTTGACTAATGATCATCATGTTATCGCATTCACATTACTAAGCTACAAAGCTTTCTCAGATGATATGGATTATTTCAAACATCCCGAACGCACTCCATCTCTTTATAATATGACAGTCGCTGTCATTGAGAAACAATAAATGCCTCTTCATATCGATTCCAAAGTATATGTAGGTATGTATGAATAGATAGAGATACATTATTCAGTGTTTCAGTGTATGTGTCACTTGAGCCAGTGATATATATGACGTCGAGAATACATTCAACATTTCTCATGTAAATCAAGGTACATCTTTCAAAACAAAATATGAACTTCTGGAGCCACTTTGTACTTAGGGTATATTCACTTCTATTGAGTGATACGTTCTTAGAGTTCCGTACATCTGATGAAACATTTCACTCTGATGTCTGTTTGTTTGTCCGTCCGTCTGTCACATCCTATTATCTCCTAAAAATACTAAAAAAATTAGTTAAAATTAAGTACCTACCTGCTTGAACAGAGTTAGGTCTCTAAGCGTAAATAATCCAATAATTATACATACCGGTGGTCAATTTTGTGGGTTCAATCGTAAAATTTGAACAAAAAATATATTCAGTCTAACTATCATGCGATCTATCACATGGACGCGATCCTTAAAAATAACTCAAATGTTCTTCTTTATATTTTTAAATAAACTGTTGAGGATATATTAACGAAAAAATATGAAAACTGACTGTCCCCACTTAACTCCGTTTTGAGATCTCTGCAGTCATACAGGTAAAAAAAATAAAACTTGTTTACTTGTTTGTCTTTATTAGTTGATGCCATAAAAAATACAAAATAACATCAATTCCACTGATGCCAATACTTTTGAATTTAGTGCAAAAAGTCTTCTATCTAACTGTAAATGCACAACACGAAAACTACCGGCACCAGTGGAAATAATATTATTCTGTATTTTTCATTGCACCAATTAACGAAGTCGGTCCTAGTTTTTGTGAAAAAGTTGTATTCTCTCTAGACTGATGCATGAAAACAGCAATAACGATTATGATGAAACGATGAAAATTGAGGCCATTCAATTTAAGCTCAAATGGACTGTCAAATTTTCTGTTTTTTTTATATTCGATGTTTGTCTTCGCGCTTAAAAAATGAATGATTGCGTGACTTCATCAGAGGATTTTTATATTCGAGAAAATTTAGGAACGGTGGGAAAGTCGTTTGAGTGGGCACACCATTTTTCTAAATATCTTTCACTTTTGCGAAAATTAGAAGATAATTTAACAAAAACTCTGTTCATATCGTGTTTCATTCTATGTATGCAAATTTTAATCAAAATGCCTATTCATGCTATGCGATCAGCGATCATCGATAGTTTTAGTAACAAAAAATATGTCATTAATTTTATTGACTGAGTTCTTCAGCGAATGAAGTCTACAATTCGACACTGTGTGTTTCGTATAGTAAACGTGCTCCGATTTTATTGTTCGTTTTTCCATTAGAAAGAGGTGTACTGAGATATGGTCCTATATTAAACCAAATCCATGTCTACCATTTCCTTCTACCTAAAATAGTATAACGCTTAACCCTGAGCTAGACGTTGTGGGGTGAGTTCACTTGCGTAATACTCAAAAGTTCGCAAATTGCTTCCATTCGTTTATTTTCAACCACGCTGTACACGACCTTCTGTTGTAGTGCAACTGTCAGAACTTGTCACTGTGACTATCGCGTTTCAACCACGGTCGTATAATAATAGGTCTTGCAACTCCACGATGTTTGTGTAGGCCAAATTGTCATGGATATCGAAGATATTTTTAGTTTGTACTATATGCATTTTGGGTGCGGCGCTAGTCGCTAGTGTCAATGTGTCAGTGGCTGGTATCTATTAAAAATCATTCTCTGAGACAATCATTCGCCTAATCACTTTTAGTATATAATAAATCATTCACTTACCGTTTCTGAAATTAATTTTAATTCAGTACAAATCAAGAATCATATTTATGAAATTGGCAACGACACTAGATTACAGTGACTTCCGCGGCCAAACCTAAAATTTCGAAAAACGCCTTCAATAAGTGTAACTCTTTTTTAAGTGGAGATACAAGACCATGGTTTCAACTACTATCGACTTATGTCTCCGATTGACTGTTACAATTAACTGACTCTGTCCCGTGATCGTCACGGCTTTATATATCTGAATCATGATATGACATTCATCGAGAATGTTCTATGATTATCTAGACGCACATAATTAATGTTCTAGAGGCTTGTCAAACTGACAATACTATGACAAATTGTACCTCACATATAGTTTCTGGAAGGATCGAGAATAAATCTACTAATTAATGAACTATACATGAAACAACTATAGCAGATAAGGAATTGGAACAAATACAAACTAAAAGAAATAATACCAGTAAGTACATGATAAACTATCCACGTTACAATAGTAATTTATGAAATATGTGTGCTACCGCTATGTTTCGAAATTGCTGAATATACTTATGTGAACATTCAACGAATTTGATTCCTAATGATAAAACTTTTTTTTTTAAAACTAGGACCCACTTTATGAATTGGTTCACTGCAAAAATAGAAAATAATATAAAATCTACTGGTACTGGTATTCTTTAAGTCGGTGTCAGAAGTCGTCTACCAAACTATAACGCCTCTTTCGAGAAAATTATATTAAAGGCTGCGTAGCACGTTTACTATACCAAATAGACAGCAGACAGCTGAATTTTAAACCTCTTCCATTTATACATTTCTGAATTTTCCAAGGTGAAGTATCGTACCCCATACTATTTAAAGAAAAGGTAGGGTGGTTGTCATGTGAAGGGCATAAAAAGTGAGGCAGATTTTTGATGACCTAGAATGCCTAACTTGGAACAAAAAAAGTGATGGGTCTGATGCCGTAAAATTCCATCAATTTGATTAATATTTCAAAAGCTGAAATACTGATAATAAAAATTATTGAAAAATCGAAGCTAGAAATGGAATAGATAGAAAATATCTGTAAGGAGTTATCTACTAACGGTGACCATCACGAGAGGAAACTTATTCCAAGTCACAACTGTTTTCTCTATTCCCAAAAATAAAAATGAAATTTTCACTACGATCAGTTGAACGGTGTTGAAGATGACGTACTGTAGCTGCGAGTTACAACAAAGTAAAAAGCGTAAAACTTCTCAATAGTCAAACACCTAGGTATACCATTTTTTATGGCAATTGGTTAAGGTTATATATGTATATATAATAACGGAGATGCTCTACACCTTTGTGCTTTTATTTAGTCCGACACAGCCACCTACTAGAAGCGGATCACGTGGTTTCAAGATTGTTAGCTTCTAGTGGGTGGCTATGTCCGACTAAATAAAAGCTCGAAGGTGTAGAGCACCTCCATTATTATATTATATATATATATATATATATATATATATATATATATATATATATTGATTCTGAATTCTTGACTGGTTTATTATTTGATAAAATAGATTTTTGTTGGGTCATTTAATAAATAAAATTCTTTGGATTATGCCAAGCTTTCGAGAATGTTTATTCTCTTCGTCGGGGCAAAATTCCTGAATTTACATAAAATTAACCACAAACAGGAAAGATTTCATAGTCATCAATCAGGAATGTCATTAGTTATTTAGATAGATAAATATGTAAATTCACGAATTTTGCCCCGACGAAGAGAATAAACATTCTCGAAAGCTTGGCATAATCCAAAGAATTTTATTTATTAAATGACTGCATCCCCAACAAAAATCTATTTTATCATATATATATATATATATATATATATATATATATATATATATATAACAATTACAAAAATGGATTGGGGATACTGTCGGAGGACTGGGACTTAAAAAAGCATACTCTGTTTGCTCACCGAGCTTTCGAGAAAATTTATTCTCTTCATCAGGGCTAAAATTAATACAAAACGATGTATAAATTCAAAAAAATTCGATAAATATATATTAAACTTACTGTGCAACTTGAGGTTTAAAATATGTTAGTTAAACTACAGTATGGAAAGAGCATCCTCATTACATATAATTACAATATTGGTATTGAAACATCTAATAAAATAGTGAAATAAAAGCGAGAGAAATTAATAATACACTCTAAGGTAATAAACACATTGATAAAACTAAGAATTGTCATTACAGAATGAGAGGGAATTGAAATATATTTTTTTTTTTTTAAACCTATGTATAGTAGAGGGAAGAAATATGAAGAAAAAAGTAATTGTTTTGAATTTGCAAATTGTATTTTGCGGGTAAAATGTGACAATTATGACAGTTGATTTTATACCTGTCACCTTTCATTCAAACTATCTTGAGACATCACAGGACGAGAAAATTGTTATAAGACGAACCAAAAACAAAATAAACACAAGGTTGCTTAACCACAAAATTTTTTCCTTTTAATTTTGAACGCAATATTTTGCAATTAGATATGCGTAAATCGAGCTGAGCCCGCGTAAGTCAGAGCATTTGTTCATTGCTTGGGGTTCCTTGCTAATCTCTATCATTTCGTGTATCAGTCTTTTTTTGTAACAGGACTCGGTTTTTAAGATGCAGGCCCCATCATAGTTAGGAGTGTGCTGTTTTATATTGGAATGTTGGGCTAGGGCACAATATAGTTTTTTATTCTTACAGTCACTTTTGTGTGAGGTGATACGGTTTCCAAGTTGTCGTTTGGTTTCTCCAATATATACAGAATCGCAATCATTGCATGGGATCTTATAGACCACATTTCTCATTTTTCTTGTGGGAATCTTGTCTTTTATGGTAGAGAAATGATAACCAAGTAAGTTTACATTCCTTTTGGCAACCTTCTTGGTAACCACCACTTCCCTTATGATACTGACCAATTTAGGTGTGAGATCCCTTATCCAAGGAATTGTGAAAAAACCCTGATGCTGCTGAGATACGGGATTGTTTAAGATGTTCTGGTTGTTGTCAATGGAAGGATTGCTGTATAGAAGCTTACGTAGAAGTTTGTTGGGGTAAGAGTTATCCAATAGGATGTGGTATAATTTGTCAATGTTCTGATTATATTATAAATTATATATATATTATAAATTTTCTCGAAAGCTCGGTGAGCAAACAGAGTATGCTTTTTTAAGTCCCAGTCCTCCGACAGTATCCCCAATCCATTTTTGTAATTGTTGTGATTAACAAGCACTGTCGTTCTTCCACCTACTATATATTATATATATATATATATATATATATATATATATATATATATATATATATATATATATATATATATGTGTCCTCACCAGTAGTCTCACCAGAACTGCACTATAAGGCCTTCAAAGAGCCTCAGACTTGACTCTTTTAGTGTTCCCCTCCGCAATCTCCGAACTCTTAATTTTGGAATTAAGACGAATCAACTCATTTACTATTTTATCCACAAATACAAGAGAGCCCTTAAAGTGAGGACTACAGGTGGCGTGTCAAATTTCATTGGATTTCCAACACTCAAGGATTAGGTATTGGTAACGAGAAAGCAAATATGTTCTAGCAAGATCTCTCATCAAATCACAGATCCGGATAATTTGCAACTGCCATATACCGCCCATCATGAGAACTTGGCCAATAATGCACATCAAGGCAAAGCTGTTTTTTGAATTTTACTGATTTATTTTTATCAATCATCAGTTTGTACAAGTACCTAGTGCGTGTCTTATATAGAGTCAAAGATACGACCAACGATGAAAACAACTACTCAGTGAGCAAATACCTCATCCCTAATTGAATAATATCATCCCTGGTATATGCAATATGAAATTTTATTCAATACATATATTGCAAAACTTTGTAACCACCATTATGATTTTATTTCATTCAGAACACATCACAGTTAAATAATGTATACAAACGCCGATGATTTCGTTCTCATTAGAACTCATCAGATACACATATGACTCGTGGATGTGTACGAAGAAATTAAAGTACTACTGAGAAGTCGATACTCGACCAATTGAAACCCAACGGATACCGCTTTTAGCGACACCAATAAGTTAGAAGTTGAACACAATGCACGTTATCAAAATGAGAGATGTGAAGATTTTTGCGGTGGAATATATTAAAATATAATGAAATGGATCTCCAGTAGATAAATAAGTAATACTATTACCGTGCCTATCAACAATGAATGGGTTAGAAGGTTTTGCAATATTTGTAATGAATAAATTTTCAATCATATTGCACCTACTAGCGATTATTTAATCCAATGCGGGATGGAGTATTTGTTCATCGAGTAGTTATTTCTATCGTAGGTACGCTAATGATATTACATATTTATCTACAGTTGACCAAAATCATTTTTATTTTTTTTCATAAACATTTCAGGATGCTTATAAACCAGATTCCTCAACTTAATTGATCAACACGACATTTAAATTTTTTAAATACATTTAAATGGTAAATTTGGTTGATGAACATTGTTTTGTTCTCTCAAACCTACACAATGGCACGAGTTTTGGTAAATTTGAGTGTCATGTTAAGGTACATTTCAATTTGTCTATCAAATATACCTTGAGTCTTTCCACTTTCAAAAGTTAAATGCGTTATCGATTACTATAAGTGACCGAATTTCTGCGCGTGTTTCAAAGGACGAAAGGACAAAAGCTGCATTTTTTTATTTTAAACAACTGAGAAATTGCGCTAGTAAAATACAATACTGGGATACTGGCACGCTTATAATATAACTTGCAATTGTGCGATCGTTGCTGTTATACGTCAATTTTCGTATCGACGAAATTGAAACTGAAAACATTGAACTATAAATATTTCTTACAAAAAATTGGACCGACGTTATTAGCTAGTGCACTGAGAAATATAATATAATATTAATTCTATTGGTGCTGTTACTTTTGAAGTTCTGCAGTTGTAGTTAAATTGACAACTTTTGGCACCAATTTCACAAGTACCAGCACCAATAGAATTAATATTATTTTATATTTTTCAGTGCACCAACTAATAACGTCGGTCCAATTTTTTGTAAACAATATTTATTTCACACTTTTGAATGTAACATTATTCACGAAAATCGTTGAACGTTCACTAACACCAATGAGGATAGTAGGTACTTATCCTATTACGCACGTATATTCTTTGCTTGTAGTGTTGTTATTATTGAGATCTCAAAATATCGCTGCATATGCTTAAGTATTTTAGATGTTACCATTTTTACACCGATTTAACTAAAAAACCTTAACACTTAGAAAAAAATGTTCATTATAAATGTTGCTACAAATAATTATGTCTTTCATGTAGTGCCCACAGATTTTCAATTTTCGAAAGAAATCGCCCTCTCCACTTAGCTAAAATACATATATTTGGGAATTTACCATGCCCCTATTTCGAAAACTGTAACTCTTTTAGTTCCGGATATTATCCTATTTTTAATTATACCAGATTTTCGATTTTCGAGAAAATTCTGAAAATTTCGGAGGGAAAGAGATTACAGATCTGCGTTTTTGTGAATATGAAACAATTTCTCAAGCCTCCTCTTTCAAATGTATCAAAAATCATCAGAATCGGAGCTCGTGTGATATATAAAAGGCGCGCACAAACCAAAAAAAAAAACGACAGTCGAATTGTACACCTCCTCCGTTCGGGGTTCATCGGTCAACAATAACATAGAATTCAGCATATTAGCATCCAGCGACTGCGACTAGCTAGCAACACAACAACGCGATCATAATGCGACAGCAACTGGGTCGCTTGATTTTACAGAAAGGGCAACCACGAGAACCAAATGTCTTATACCTACCTTTTACCCGTTTTCCAACGGAATCCGTAATCTATAACATATAAAACAAACTGTGATTGAAACTGGGGTCAAGAATTTGAATCAACCTCAAACTGTCAAACGCATGCGCATGTTAACATTTCAAATTATAATTTAATTTTAGTGTTATATTATATTGATCATGCAAATAATATCATGTGCAAAATGAATAAGCCAACCAATCCATTCATTATAGCCATTTTATAAAATGCGACAGTATTAAGTATACAGAGTTTTTGAATGTACCTATTAGATCCTCCAAAAATAAAAACTATTGTACCATAAAAACAAAGTCATGAACACTAGCTAATTTCCTGTTTATTTATGTTGCCCTCCTCTACCAGCTGCTTCCAGCTAGGCTACCCACATAACACAATCTGGTCAAGCCTTCCAAAGAATAGTTTGAAAATTTTCAACTTTAATTTGCGCGGGAAAGTCATCATACCTGTACCAGCTGTTTTCATAACAGTGTTGCCACTAGAAGATAGTTGATATTTATTTATTATTTGTGTACATATACTTAAACGGAAAATAATTATAGCTATTTACGCCCTTGTGAATGAAAAAACAAACAAGACAAGAGATTATTTGTTGAATTTAAACAATCAGTAATAAAAAATGGATTCGAATAGCAAAAACAATAATTTTTTCTCAGAAGTATTAAATTGTGTGCTTTGTGATAATTGGAAATGGCAACACTGCATTGTTTTACCGGTCGACGTCGCTCTCTAAACAAATATCTAACCTATAAAATTCAGCCGTCAATAGATTAAGTTTCATCTTTATTTTTTCACTGTCGGGTTCAAGTCGGGTCTTTTATTGTTCAAACTTTGCATTTTTGATGGTTTACGATTCATATAACACAAGTTTTTGTGAAGTGATTCACCTGTTGCGTTCATCTTTATCCAAATTCTGCGCGAGTTGATGAGTTGAGTGACTTTTCGGTATTGCGGTAATTTGAAAACTATTATACAACTTAATCGTGTGACTACATTGCCTATTGTTTCGTGTAAATTAGTGTGGAAAAATGTCTTCTTTATTGTCAGCAGAACTGGCAGCTACATGCAACGCCCTAGGCTATTTCGATGCTGCATCAAATAAGTATTATGCAGATTCCAACACCCTAGAGACTGTGAAGGATCTGATCCGTTATCTGCGAAGAGACGATGCTACTCGCGATATCCGCAGACAATTAGGGGACACAAAAGTCCTTCAGACTGATTTACTACCCTTATTAAAAAGCTACTGGGAGGAAACGGCTCTTTTTGATGTTCTTTTAAGGTATGCAAATGATGAGAACATTTTATGTACGCATTATCATAATGTTATCATATCAGGGATTGTATTTTCACTTTTCGAGTATAGAGAACTTTTCAATTACATTTAATAAATAAGTGAATCCGGAACGGTGACTTTTCAGCTTGTTTTGTCGTAGGTACCTATATGTTTGAAAGTAATCTGGTAAACTTTTTGTTATTCTTTTCCACAAAATCCCACAAAGGAAAAGTTTCCACTCTGTTGATGCCGAAAAAATGTATCGGGCAGGATTAGGATTAGACGTTTCTAAACTTTCGAAATGACATCTTGGATGAAAAAAATGGAGTTTGGTATTGAAAGGAAATTGTTCCTTACAGAAGTAGTGTTTCATCTAGTTTTTTAGCTAAAATTCGAGTTTTATCAGCTCTGCGAATTTTTCATCCACAAAGATTTATTATTGGTATTTCTTGATTTCATTGAATTATTCTGATGTATAATAATTGACAAAATCCATTATTTTTTATTTTCAAAACAAACATCCTTGATTTGTCTACTCAACTGATAAAGAAAACTTAAATATTGGGAACGCAACAATAAAATTTATAATATAGAACGGAGGGCGTTATTTAAACAGAACATGTTCAATCTTCCATAGAAGTGAGTAGGATAACTTTACTTTAAATGTGGAGGCACCTATTTTATCTATGTTGATAACATAATTCTAACATTTTAATAAAATAATGTGTAATATAAAATAGTCTTAAAAACTTAACTAGGTATATTGAATTAATATTTACTTATAATATTGTTACAGGCTTATTGTTAATCTTACGACTCCAGCTTTAATTCTATGGAATGAAGAAATCCCTACGGATAAAACAACTAGAAATCAGTATTTGCAGATTGAGGAGCATCTTCAATGCTACAAGGAAGCTTTTGCAGATGAAGGGGTATGGGCCGTACTCAGCACGAGGCTTAGTCGCATTCTTGAATTGGTAAGTTATAAACTATTGCCCTCTGATAAATACAATAGTACAGGAAACAGAACGTTCATTTATGGTTACTCAGCTACCAAGGTAGATATTCCAATCTCAATAAATTCAAAATATTGTTATCAGTATGAAACTCTAGGAAAATATTTTTGGAACTGAAAGAGTTTGTTCTGGAAATTATAAATCCCATTATAAACCTGAATCTTGCAGAGAAGGTGACTGAAATTTGTATGTTTACACAAAGTGGCATAGCCCTTCGCATTCAAAAATTTATGAATTTTCAGAAACTGACTGCTGAAAGTGGAATATATGAACTTCTAATAAAGAATATATAATATATATGCATCATTTTAAGGACGTATCAATAGCCTAAGTTTACTCGCGTACTTCACGTACTCCATGATCTTCACAACTAAATATAGGTACCTACTTACATTCAGACATTCCAATAGACCATGTTTTTTATATTTTTCAAAAGCATAACTGAGTTAAGTACAGAACAGGTCTATTATAATTTTTGTTCCAATATTACCTATGTAATACATATTTATGTGAAGATAAGTAAATTATTTAAAATTAAATATATAGGTATACCTACCTACCGAATATGGATCATTTTAAGGATGTATCCATAGCTCAAGTTTACTCGCATACTTTACGTTCTGCATTATCTTCACAACTAAATATACTTAAATTCAGAATTCTCAAAAGACCATCTTTTTGTTCAAATATTAACTATGTAGTATATATTTATGTGAAGATTAGTGAATTATTTCTCTTAAGAAAATATATACCTACCGAATATAAAAACAATGTCTTTTGCTACTTCCATGACGTAGTTTCGCAACCCGCAGTACATGCATGCATGTTGATAAGGGTCAGATTTCTATGCACCTATCAATATCTCCTTCTTTCCTGAAATCAATTCTGTATGGTTTTCTATGGCACGCCGTTTTGCTATTTAATGAAATAAAACAAATTATTAATCAAAAATATTTAAAAAGAAATTCATTTACAAAGACATTCGTGACCATTGAAATTTATGTAAATTATATTAAAGCGTAATTGGTATTAATTAATCTGTTTTGCTTGGTAATACAATTCAAGTTCAGAAAATTATTGTTATATTTTCAAATCATTATCATTTGAACTATCAATTATTTTAAATTTTTGTTTCATTCCATTCTATTTGGTAGAGAATACTAGAACACCAAAATTATCTTATCTTATTTCTATTTTTGAATTAAAACTCTGTATACAATATTAATTTCCGAATTGATTTATTATTTTGACATGATATAAGTAAAAATATCATGAAACCATACCGTAAGTATAAAAAAATGATAAATGTTGGGTCTGTAATTCGAGGTTTTCCCCATTTGCTCCTATAGATTCGGAATACATTTTATTATAAGACCTAATAATTATTATTTTTTTATGTTATCGCAGAATAAGAATGTGAAGAGTATTTTTTTTTTTAAATTTTAAATAGATTTATTTTTATTTCTACTTAATGCAATAAGAATTAGGAAATTAATATTATGTATTTGAAAATAGTTTATGAATTAAAATTATTTACTCAGTGAAGATAGTATATTATTTTAAATACCTACCAAAGTATAATAACTCTCATTTGAAATTATTATATGAGAAAATAATAATTCAATTCTGTGAATAAAATTCACAACCTGTTACAATTGTAATTCAACGATTTGATTGAATATTCAATAATAATATGAGTACAGGGCCATAATAATACAAACAATTTTTCAAATGTTAAACCGAGTGTTAAACAGACTTTTGGGTGTAACATTGGTCATCAAAATCATAACGTTCACCAAAGAAGAGAATACATTGATTATACTTATTTATTCATAGATTTCATAACATCGCGGAAATACACATACTTAGTCCAATTTAAACGTTACCGGATATGGTTTCTTGTTTAATTCTGTCTTCTCAAATCTTTGATATCGAAAGAAGAATCATGAAAATCGGAACACGTTTCCATTTAAAAGGCGCAAACATCCATTAAAAAAACATGCGGACAAATAGTCGAATTCTATACCTACCTCCTCCGTTTGGTTCGTCGTTCAGAAAGTGATTCGTACAATTATTATTTTTTTCTCTGAGGTAGCACGAACTGGAAAAATATTATTTGCAGCAAGTTTTTTAGTTTTTACAAAATAGCTATCTAGCGCTAGCGAAAACTATTTTCTATGGTAATATGAAACACGCTATTTTAAGAGCTAAAATAGTTGCCGTGAAGAAGTACTTTACGTTTGTTTATCTGTTTGTCCGTTAGTCACAAGCCATTTTCTCTGAAGATAGTGAACAATTTTAGTTAGGTGAACGCACCACAGTCGTATAGCGTAAATAAATAAACATTTTCTTCCTGCATCACCGTAGTATGGATACCTCAGCCTAAAAATCATTTTGTACTCTCTGAACTTCTTTTCCCCCTCAAAAGTCGCAGATTTACTGCGGTTCGATAAGGAATAATAGTGAATAGTAAAATTGTATTTGTTGACTGTAAATTCGCATTTAACGAATCCTCAAACCCTTTCAATATCAAGTGGACTAATCAAGGCAAAATCAAATTCATGCAACAGTAAATCAGCCATTTGAATATTTATTATGTTACCTTTAGGAAGAGTGGGAGTTCTAATTTGAAGTTCGCAAAGAAAACCAGCATGTACGAAGTACGAAACTTTGAAACAGCATTGGCGGCGCTTATATTTTTTTTGTATAGAAATTTTCATAGGTGTATCATAAGAAATAGTAACACTAGCTTTAATAATAAATGTATACTAATCAGTGTTTTATCCCATTAAAAACTAGAATGTATTTTGAAAAGATTTAAGTAAGTATTTATTCGTTACTTTGAACGATACAATTCTAAGATGAAACATTTGTAAGATTTTGTAATACACACAAATCGTTAATATGCCAGATTAAAGCCACTCAATTTTTGAAGGATAATGTAAATATAAGCCGATTTTATTCTGTTATCAAGATCCATAAATGTACCTACTAGTACTTAAAATACCTAATAGTCAATAAAGATGAGCGTCCCAACGTCTTTAAATTTTAAATAACAACTAGAGCAAAACCTTACTCGGTATCTTTCGAGTAAAGCACTAAACTTTTTTTATGGTAACTTATGATATTTTTGTGAAATATAGTATGCATCTTCTGAGCATTTAAATGCATTTTCTGCTAAACAATGTAATTTCTCATTCTTGCCAGTAGCGTCCATGAAATCCTCCATCTTTTATGAACAAATCTAATCTCTAGCATAAAAAATAGAATTGATTCATTTACATCTTGCTTGACCACTTTCCAGAGAAAACGATTCTTTGAACGAAAATGTATTTAAGAGAATACTTTCTAAACGGTAAAATTATAAAATGGGAGTAATCTAAATAGGTACACTGAACATCGTGCTCAATAACTTGTCATTCTATCATAGTTGTGCGTAAATTTGCTGATTGTTTATAACTCTGATTTAGTAGTACCTACATATTTTAGAAATTAGATGACTTTATTCACGCTCTAAATCTTATGTCACTCAACGGATTGAACTGTCAATTTCTAACATTCATTCTCTCTGAATAATGCACCTATCAAATACGTGAGCAAAGAGGTGAAACCGATAATGGTGCAATATCACAATTGTGAGATGTTCGCTCCTTTGCACATTTCCTTTACCATTTTGAGTAGTTACTTGTTTCTACACTTGATTCTTATCATGTGGATGGATCCCTTATTCATCACTCAATATTATGAAATGTTTAAAGTTTAACCCATGCAGCAATACCAAATTTTCCACCTTATCATATTAAGCAAATCAAACGAAGGTTAGCTTTACACCCATTGACATTGAAAGCAATCTAATTTTGAGTTGAGGTTGAAAATTTATGTGTCCATCAGTTATCAATATACTCATACGAAATTGAAACTAAATATCAAGATATAGTATTAGTCGTTGGTCCCGACCTATAATAAAATTATTCATCTTAAATCGCTCTTTTGAGACATTGTTTATCGCTTCATAATCTTGAGCAGGACAACTTTTTCTATTTGCGAAAATTCTGGTAAATGGGACGGTTTTATTTAAAATCTTCTCCTTGAGCTTATAGGGCTTCGTATAGCGTCTTTGCCCCGAAAAATTTGCCGGACAATGTTATCGTAAGAAATATTATTATTGATCAAATTCTCCAAAGATGTGCTTGCCGGTACTACGTCATAACTCAGTAACATTGCAAAAACTAGGTGCTTTGAGAATAAGTAAAACACTGTGCTATTCTCTCATTGGACCGGGACACATGAAAATCGACAGATTTGTGACAGAGAATGTGCTAAACGTGGAATCTGATCACATCTCGAAAGATAATAAGCTCAGCGCATTCTTTTAAGGCAAGGTCAGTTACAATGGCGGGTCCAAACCCGAAAGAGAAGCGGCTGCAGGAGTTTATTCCAAAAAGTCAAGTATTTGCAAGAGAAAACAACAGGAAAGCCGCTACTATGGATTCTCTAAAGAGGAACTGAGAACTCTGGTGGATTTGAATCATTTAAAACTGATGTGGGTGCCAGGACCTATCATAGCACTGAAGGCTATGGAAAAGCCGGCAAACTCGCGAGGAGACGGATGGACAAGAACCAAAATCAAAGATTGATACTAGAAGTGCCCAAAACGCAAAGAATATGTTTTGGTGAAACATAATCAAGATTGGAGTAAAATACCAGGAAATAAGCATGGAAAGGATTAAGTACATAACAAGCCTAAGCCAGAGGAAAGCAAGGAAACTGCTGATGCTAAACATAAACCAGCTAAAAGATTTTATGGGACTCTTGGCTGGCCAGTTAAGCTGCACTTCAACAAATGTACAATGGGGACTTGGCATGCAGACTGTGGGTGACAGGTAATGTGTGATTGGCTAAAAGGCATAAGTGCCTGGTGTCCATAAGAAAAAAACTCCTCCACCTCGCGAAGTCCACACATCAACATGGTAGGATGAATTCAAGTAAACCAACTTCCGAACCAGCATGTAACAACCATGTTAACCATTTAAATACGTGTGTTGAATTTATTGAACAATCATTTTTCCATAAATAAATAAGAATGATACTTATTTGAGGTGGTAAAATGCTTGATTTTCTATGATACATCAAGCATTGTGACATGAGTCAATCATGAAGCTTAAATAGGTGCTGAATTTGAATAACATGAGGTCATCATAAAGCAAGGGGTAAGATTTTAACGTTCGTCTAATTGTTTTGATGTTGGATTTTACTGTATCTATGAAAAATAGAACAGCTCTAGTGTCAACTGCTGATACATGAAGTGAAGCATAATCATCCAGATTCAGAATTTTTTGTCAAAAAATGCGCGTGAACGTACATGATTGTGATTTACACAGTGATTTAAACTTAAATAGCATTCATCTACAAAGCAGAGGAATCGGTTTAGTACAATGTACAATAATTAATGTCTCTACTGGATTTCGAAGATTTCGCAGGAAAGAAAGCAGACAAACAGTCGAATTGTACGACTCCTCCGACTGGAAGGCGGCCAAAAATGAGATGTACCATTTAGAAGAACCGTTCGTGCTCGTAGAGCAGCCTAAGAATTGGATGACATATCGTACATTTGCATTAACTATTGCCATAGACAATCCGTTATTAATGAATCGAATCTTTTTTTCATATAATTTTATTGACGTATTTTAAAGCTTAAATATATCCTTTATTTCATGAGAACCTCGTTTATCTCACAATTGTGCGAATAAATATATATCACTCCTGATTTATGTTACGGTAAATTATCGTATTGTATTTATTTGTGTATTTTATAATTATTCTTGTCAAACGAATTCAGTTCGTTATCGATATCATGATCACCATCTCTGGGGAAATGTAGAAATGTCATTATTGGGCTCTAAAATATTGCTACCAATTCAAATCCCTACTGGTATTGGGATTACATATTTAATTGATTTGTAGTTTGCTGATTTTGAAACAAAACTCGCTCAACACACAGAAAATATACAAATAATTGTATAAAAATGGGGTATCTACCAGAATAACTTTGATGGTGCGCCACTGATTCCAAAGTTTTACAAACAGACATTCAATTAGTCCTGAAAGTAATATTGGTTAGCAGAAACTTGGATGGTAGGAACTTTTGGCTCGATTTGCGCGTAAGATTATGAACAGTAACCGGGTTTCTCATAAATAAACTGAGGAAGTCAACAAAATGCAAATTCACGTAAATTATTCTTCCATACCTAATGGTAAAAGAGTAAAACATTTATACCTGCTGGTTCTATCGAAAATTGATTGTAATCTGTTTGGTTATTTGATTTTTGATTGGCCACTGGTAGCTAGATTCTGAGAAATATTGAATTCTTAGCCGTAAGGAAATGATAATTTCAATACCTGTTCTATCAATGGATACAGGACATGATGAACAAAAATCATACTACTATGTGACGAGGGAAGAAACATGCACTGTCACACAATTCACATATTTATTTTTCAATATTAAAAATGATGTCTAGAACGGAAGTTAACTTGTTATCCCTTGCTATAACGACCTTGTCAGAGGGAAGAATTCAACTATGTTTGATGGTTTATTATATAACAAACAGCCCTGTAATTTAACTTCAAGTTGATTGACTCTAGCTCATGTGTTACGTGTATACAAGCATAAACTAGTGAACCATAATATACGTTATATATTATATACTCGTATTTTGTGTAATGAACGTGAAACTTTGAAATAATGAACATCAAAAGTAGGCAGGCGACACGTGTAGAAGGGTGTATCTATTTATAACGTTGAAGGTTTAATCGACATACAACTACGTTATAATGATTTTGGTGGGTGGCTATATGTTGGAGTAAATATCGAAGAAGGATTTTCTATTAATATATTTTCTTCGAAATTGCGCTGCATGATATTGAAAGTGATCGTCCCTTAAAAGGTTGTATAGTTGATTGGGTTTTTATATACGTTATGTATAATTTTTTGTTCTTGCTATCTAACAAGGAACATAATCATTACCAAAGTACAAAGCCAGCTAGATGCATGGCCTAGTGGTGACTCGCGAAGTAAGAGAAATAATATATGTAAAGGTTAAAGAAATACATTAATAAATCCCCTCCATTTGCAATAAATATTCCACAATATATATATATTGGTTGATGCCGATATAACTCAATAACCACCTTTTACCGCCCTTCTTCGGTTGTAATGAAGCAACAGGATTGTTTTTACCTCAAAGTTAAATAGTACCCATCTCGTCAATTATTGCATCATTTGAAATCAAACATGGTCAATCTTTCTATTGCGCAATGTCATCAATATCAGTCTAGGGGACCTTTAACACCTAATATTCACCTCCCCAATGTAATGGGTCCAAATAATTAAGCAGTAATGAAATTATATAGTTTTCATCAAACTTTGTATAGAAATTTTATGTTTAATGGAAGAATGTCAGGATCAGGATATTCATTATTGTGAACAAATTTGGTCCAAAAATGAATCGCATGAAAATCTAGGTAAAGTTATTAGGTGTCCGTAAACGGAAGGTTTTTCTGAAGGATCTGGTACGCCGCAGAGCTAATCCACTACTCGAGTATGTTTGTGAGTAGGTTAGGTCGGTAATATACCCGGTATGGCAAACGAGGTTGTTAAAGGTTTTGTCTCTACTCATGAATCTTAAGATATATTCTAAGCATAACGCTTGTACATAACTATTTCACACAATATTTCAAATTATTTAAAAAATACCTGACGTTCCCTTGCGTAACAGAAGACAATTAGCCGTTTTCATAAAGAAGTCAAGTTCGGTACTAGTTTGTTAGTTACTATGATAAAGTTAATATTATGACAATTTTAGTATCAAGCGAAGCTAGTGACACTGGTTTTGTTTATAATACGGCTGTGTGGCTCTGAAGGACATGATACCTAATAAGAATGATAAACTGAATATCTGTGTCAGTGGATGTAAAAACAAAAACTAGTCTGACAGCGTTGTCCTGGCTCAAACTCAAAATTATACCAATTTTCACGGCCATCGGTAAAACAGTGTAGGAGTTGCACTAAACGCCTTCTCATATCGTCTCGAAATTTCATTTTAATACAAAAATACTTGCCTTAGAATGCAAGGTTACCTCAATAAGTGTTTCAAATAAATTAACTTACTACTTATCGAGTTTTGCTGCCACAAACATAAGCAGTTTATATTTTTATATATTCATACCTTGTTAGCAAGAGTGCAGACACAAAAATAATCTTTGGAGTTTATTTTCTGTCGATATTACACAAAGTTTTCATCGAAACGAAACGACAAGTACTCAGTAAATCGAAAAAAGGAAATAGAAGGATCGAGAGAAGGATTATCTTCGCCATTATATTCCTAATCTTATTTCGGTTGAGTGTGCGCCTAGAAGAGCTTAAAAGAGCTGTCTTAAAGCTTCAAAGAGAAGAATTCCTTTCCTGTTTTTGAAGTTACAGAAAACCATAGAGAAAATTCATATTAAAACCTCCATAATTATTTTTGTAATTCAATTGGTCATCTAGATTGAATTCTCAACCTCTTCAGCAACATTGGCACACATGTTAACTTCCATCAAATAATAATGTATTTTTCCTGGTAATAACCAGGCCAGATATTTATGTTATTGGGTCTTTTGCCAGCCGCTCACTAGGCAACTAGGTTCCGGCAGTCAGTCCGCCCGCACTCTATGTGGCTTAAAACCTTCAGTATGCCAACGCCAACGTATGATACGCTGAGCTGGCTGGCATAGGAAGGCTACCTAATGAGCAGCTGGCATTGAAGAAAGGGTTGACTGCAAAAAACCTGGCCGATCGAGTAAACGGATGAAATGCTTTGAAAATGTTAGAGTTTTCCCAGCGGCCAGAAGGAAAATCATGCATGGCCTGGGCAGAATTTGTCCGAAACATTCTTTGTTCAGCAACCATACCAATAAATTATTCCTAAAACTTTTTATTTACTGATTAGAAAAGAAATACATTAAACACCATTATTCCTTATTATGTCCGCTTTGATCTAGAAGAAACCAAAACTATTTTTAAAAGTGAAAGTAAATTGGATCCCGCTAACTACCGCCCCATCAGTCGTACATATGTTGTACAGTTATGGAATCCTATAATCGCTTCTGAATTGTCTGACTACCTTTTCAGCATTAACTTAATTCCAAGACAACAGCATGCACTCGATAGAGGTAAATCGACATTAACTAACCTCGTTGTATTGATGACTGGTCTAACCATTCCAAAAAGTATGTTGATGTAAAATACCTTGATTTCGCTAAAGCTTTTGACAAAGTACCAAAACGACGGTTACTGTACAAGTGAAATTACTTTGGCATAAGAGGAAAGCTGTACGATTGGATTGAATCATTTATCTCTGAACGGAAATTTCATGTTAGAGTGGCGAATTACTTGTCAAAAGACAAATCAGTTCTTAGTGGTGTTCCTCAAGGTTCAGTTTTGGGGCCTCTCTTATTTATAATCTACTCATCTAATCCTCAATTCAATATTCTAAGCTCAAAAGCTATTTACGCAGATGACATAAAAATCTGTTGCACCCCCAAACATAGTCAAAAGCTTCAAAGAGATCTTGATTATATGTGGCGATGGTACTCCGAATGGATGCTGCCATTAAATGTCAATAAACATGTTGTACTTCACATGGGAAAAAATCACTCCAAAATCACTAGCAAAAGAGCAATTGCAAAACTTTATGCTTTGAAGAAGTCATTTTTGTATGTATCGCCTGCCACTTACCTATAACAAATTATAAAAAGTTTATGTCCGTCCAATACTGGAATATGCTGGGAATGTTTGGTGTCTTGAATTAAAAAAAGACCAACATATGCTTGAAAATGTTCAACGTCTCGCTCGTCATGTGAGGACAGATTAAAGATTCTGATCACTTCCTTAAAATACGTCTTTCTGGGGATGGCCTAATGAACTTGCGAATTCTTTATTATAATTATGGTGATTTAAGAGACATATTCGTAATTAATATGGATCACTGGTCACAAGTTTGAACTCAAGAAATATTTTTTCACAAAAAATTGGACCGACTTTATTAGTTGATGCACTGAAAAATACAAAATAATATAAATTCTATACGTGCTGGTACTTTTGGAGTTGGTGCCTACAACAATTAACTACAACTGCATAACTTCGAAATTTTGAAGTTGGTGCAGAAAGTTTTTTATCGAACTACAATTGCACAACTTCAAAATTTGGAAGTTGTAGGCACCAACTCCAAGAGAAGATAGTACTTATTCTATTACTCATGTAGGTATATTTTTAGCTTGTCTTGTTATCCAGAGATTTCAAAACATTGCGTTAGAAATTCACATCTTTCAGACTTATCACTACTGTAACGCTAAAACGGTAACTCCTTTGAAAAAATGTTCAATATAAACATTTGGTTGCATCTTTAATTTTGCATTCTCAGATTTTCGATTTTTGCGAAAAATTGCACCCATCACTCCCTTCGGGGTGGTTATTGGAGGCAAGGAGATTTTGTATGTGAGTTTTTCTAAAAATCGGACCATTTCACAATTCTCTTTCATATGAATCAAAAATCATCAAAATCGTAGCACCTTTACTATGCAAAACGCGCGAACAGCCATACATAAAAAAATGATAGAAAAGCAAACATAAAACCGAATTGTATACCTCCTCCTTTTTTGAATTCGCTCAAAAAAGATCATTATTTAGACACTAAACACAGACTATACTTCCTGTGCAACCGATGTATGGAGTATGTTTTACCAGCTGAAGTGATTAGTGATTAGTGCTACTTCCATCAATGCTTTTAAAAATAGACTAGATTTATTTCTGTGATTTTTATGGTTATCTTCTTTTTTTTTCTGTTTAATTCAACCATCACTTTTTCATCTTTGTTAAGTTATTTACTTTAGAATTGTTCTTTTTTATGTAGGTATTAGTTTGATTACTTCTTTTTTCTTGTAAGTATGGGCTCATAGGTAATTACCTCTGCCCTCACTTTTTTGCAATAATAATAATAAAATTAATATCTGAGTGCCCTGTTAAGTCTTGTTCCAATACCTTGGCCCTTGGCACCCTACTTAGTCAGAGGAACATCGATTGAGATAGTTTGGGAAATAAAATATTTATATTATAATGGCAGGTACGTGGCACCCAGGATTTTTTCTAATACAAACATGATAGAACTTTAATTTAGTCATAGTCTGATACTGTTACTCGATATGTACAAGGTGTCCCATAAAGAGCGGTAATCGGCTGTATATCGGAAACTACCTATTGTAGAGACGGTAAAAAACTTAATAAATATAGTAACCACCTGAAAATATCACAATCTGAAAAAAATAAATAAATAAAATGACCCTTATATAATGAAGTTCCATAAACAGACACAGCAAATAACACAATCGATGATGATGACTGCCGTGTATTTAATGTAACGATCTTTATTCAAGATCTAAAGCAGGACAATATTGGTTAATTTGTGCATTTTTCAATAACTTTTACAACGTTAGTTACCTTCTCTTTCGTTTTTCTAAAGTTACTTTGAATTATATGTCCAACCAAAAAATTTATGAAATTTTGAATCTAGGATTAAAATTAATAAGAGATTAAATTTGATTATGAAATCGGCCCTAAGAGACTTATTTGTGAATTGTCACATATGTCATTTTACCCATACGAGATGGACAAAATGTTTTTTTCTATGAGGTTTGGATAAATTAAGATATATATTTTTGTGATTTCTATTTGTTATTATTAGAATCATGTAATTGAAAGCCAATCAATCAAAGATGATTAAGTTTACTGGAGACAGATTGTATTTGCTTCAATAAAAGTTTTGGAACGAAAACACAAAACAGTATGTTATTTTGTCCGTACGTGCTTCCTCTACCTATATCCTTGTTCATATTATTTCTTCCATCTTTATATAATCGATAAAAAAACTCTATTGTTTTTTTACATTATCCTGAAACTATGACATTACTCTCTGCATATACCCGAAATATAGTACACATTTGTGTCCATCGCGCATGTTCAAGGTTGAAAACACCTGATTTCTGGCTAAAATATTTGTACACATTGTTTCTGTTTAGTTACGTACTTTGATTTTCAACAGCTGTTGTAGGATTCTGACTACTTATATTGATTCATCTGAAGTCACTGCTGATGAACGGTACAGAACCAAAAAGAAAGTATAAGCAAAAACTTCTGCCGATCTTTAAAACAGATGGAATCGGTCACTGTGAAAATGGAATTCAAGAGTCCCCTAAGGTGCGACAACAAAAACTCGATAAGGTGAATGTCGTGAATGCATTTATGGAAGATTTCGATAACTCATTTTTCTGCTCAAGAGACTCAGTTTTGTACGTTTATATTCTTTGACAATTTTGATGAAAGAATGTTCTGTTGTAAAATGGTTATTTAACAGAAATAAAAGCTTTTGGAGAATTTTACAGACAATTTTATTTTTTCAGAATAAATGTCTACCTACTTGTTAAGGTGAAGTTTGTGTTGTTGCAGCCTTTTTAACGTACGAGCCCCCCCCCCAAAAAAAAACAAATAAGTCAACGCGAAACTTATCTTTTCCATGGCTAGAATTGAAGAACGGTACCAATTCCTCAGAGAGAAAGCTTGTGAAAAATTTTGAAAGCATATTTCCCATATACACCGAAAATTATCAGTTCAAGCACGGTGATACTCATAATGTAGGACGCTGCTCTCACATGTTTTCTGAAACTAACAAAGTCGAACACACCAACAGTATAATTTATTAAACACTTATGTGTCGAATTAAGGTTTATCTTATGAAAACACAATTTTCTGCTTCAGTGAGGGAGATCGGATTTTCAAACTGCGAACCGCTCAATAAGCAAAGATGATCGAAAAACCGCTTTTATCAGTGTACCAATATAATTTATATTGGAGTATTCACTTTGCTTGGGGTATCCGTTTCTCTAAAGAATAAGAATTTTCTCATATCTTTTAAGTTTATACAGAGCGAAGATGCCGCAATTATTCGACGAAGGCTTAAATAATTTTAATTTGGTTTTGTGCTGAACATACCGCATATCTTTTGTTTCAGTAACTGTTTTATGGGATTAGGGAAAAAAGTAAGTATATTGAAATTGATGAAAATTAACATCGCCACGACTTGAGATAACAAGGCCATTGAATTTTTCGCGCAAAAGAGTCACTGTTTTGTTGGCTGTGTGGCAAGTGGCACCGTCCTTTTGGAACATCATATCGGCCAGGTCCATATCCTGAATTTCTGGCCACAAAAAGTCCGTTATCATCTCGCGATAGCGAACACCATTCACGGTTACTGCTCGACCGATCTCATTTTCGAAGAAGTAAGGCCCGATGACGCCGCCAGCCCATAAACCGCCCCAAAGTGTAACTCTGTGGATGCATCGGCTTTTCAACATTCACTCGTGGATTCTCATTTGCCCAAATGCGGAAATTCTACTTTTTAACAAATCCACGGAGGTGAAAATGTGCCTCGTCGCTCGATGATTTTCTGTGTAAAGTCACCATTCACTTCTGTCTGTTCACCCAAGCATTCGGAGTATTGACGACGCTTGAAATGGCTTCAGCTCTAGAGTCAATTGAACCTTGTATGCATGTAAATCATTATTGAAAATTCGCATCAGTGATGTTCGTGAGATGTTCAATTGTTGGGTACGACGACAAGTCGAGGTTGACGGCTCTTCTGCCACACTGTCACGAACAACAGCATTATTTTCCTCAGGACGAATTGGGCGAGCATGCACAGATGTTTTCATCTTTCCTACAGATCCGGGGGTTTATCATGTAACTAACAACTGCAATGCGACCGCGACTATTGCACAATCGTAGCTGTCAAAATGTCGATTTTGTACAGTGTTGCCGCTCATTCAATGTAGAGCTTAAATTGATGCTTGAATAAAATTATCACAACGAAGTTGATTGCATGTATTTGTGAATAATTAAGGATTTTTTTAACATTTTCTTTATAAAATAGCTATTCTCACTTATTTATCCAATATTTAATAGAGAAGGTCTAATGGACTACATGTAGACAGTGGCAACACTGAGACAACAACGCGATTGCAACTGGTTGCTAAATTTTACATGATACGGGGGCCAGTTTGTTGAAATTTGCGCACAATTCTTACGATTGTGGACACATTTGGTCGCCTATGCTGACCAAAAAATCACGAAGTGCGCGAAATGTATTTTGATTTAAACGCCCATTTTTGTAACAATCTTAATGCGCTGCTCAATTGTATACCTCTTCATGGTTGAATTTGTCAAACACTGAAACAAAAAAAATGTCAAATTGAGTCGGCCAGAAAACTTGACGCTGAGGTTTGACTCACAATTACCATCGTGTATTATGAACACACTGAAACATATATATCCTAAAATTATGAGAATATTACTCACCATTCAATGCAGTGGTTCTGGACATAACTGCCATTTATCCATAAAATAAAAGTAAAAAAAAACATTACAAAGGTTGCGAGAAAGCTTCCTCAATATTATAAATGGACCGATCAAGAAGTAATTTATTTAGGTATCTTCTAGAATGAGTGACTGATTCTTGATTCCTAAATTCATCGGGTAACTGATAAAAGGTATAATTATTGAACTATTAATGAAAGATAATCTGTAGTGTGAAAGTGAATGTTAGTATTTCTTATAGGATAATTGGACAAGGGATGTCACCAACGGTAGCGTAAACTTTAAACTGCTTTGTAAAGCCGGCTACTCACTACGCGCACTTGCCAAGTTACTTGACTTGGAATAAACTTGGCGGGTACTTGCCAGGGTTCAAGTAAACTGTACACATTACCTGTGCCTCGTCAATTCGGCAAAATTTTCGGAAAGTGCTAGTCAGTAGGACAAGTACTTGCTTATTGTCCAGTTGGACAAGATGGACGAAACCACAGCTCTAGCAGCTTTGGTAACATCAAGTTGTGGCTATCTTTTACCAAACAGCACGGGTCAAAAAACGGAAAAACAGAAGATGTTGGGTCACATCTTTTAACAGGAGTAAAGATAGGTATGTACTTAAGAATAGAATGATCTCAAATGATTGGCTCCTTCTGATAAATAATCAAAATTATAGTGTAATTTCGCTAATCCACTCCATAGCTATATATTAAAAGTAATAAATTAAATAAACAATATGAATTATCACAATTAACCTCACCTGAAGACTCGTTTGTGAATGCCTGCCTGCCCGCGTTATGTATCGCTCATACTTGCGTACTCGTAAAAGTCGACTCTAGGCCTTTGACTTGGGCCCAAAAACCGACAACTGATGGGAAGTAAAATGTACTCGCCGAGTCTGCGAATCTCGAGCCGACTCTCCATACACACAACAAGTACATTGCAAGTACTTGACAAGTAGCGCGTAGTGAGTAGTCGGCTTAACATAAACAGCCTATTGAAAAATATAAATAGAAGTAACAGCTAACAGATCCAGATCTTTGATAAGCTTACGACTAGAAGTCTAGAAAATTTAAATAGAATGTTTTTGAAGTTATACTTCTTTGGGCTCGTTGGGATGGTGTGTTGGTCGCGTCACGCTAAAAGTGAAAAAATCGTCGATTATACGTTTTCTTATACTTTTTTGTACGTTTTGGCTTCTAGAGAAATTTTTATAATTAAATTATATATTAAATTTCCTTATGAACTACCGATTTTTTTTGAGGTAGTTATTGTTTTGATCATCCTGTCTGTCTGTCTGTCAACACGATATCTCGTAGAATACTTATCCGATCGACACCAAACTTGGTACACGAATACGTAAGGTTAATACCTCCTATGTAATTGATTTTCAGCTGCCTGACTGTCTGTCTGTCAGTCAATCAACACAAGATCTCGACAAATACTTGACCGATCGACACCAAACTTTGTACACACACACATATATAAGGGTAATACCTTCTATGGGATTGATTTTCAGCTGCCTGTCTGTCTGTGTGTGATTACAAGATTGAGAAAAAATTACTGATAATGATAATAATAATATATAGGTTTATTGTATAATAATGAAGTCACTCATAATAATATATTGGAGAGAAATATATTGAATAACAGAGAAAAATGTCTTATATTTCATTTATATATCCTGTCTGTGTGTATGTGTGGGTAAGTAGGTGTGTGCGAATAACCATAGAAGTGTAACTTCCACCGTCTGGTCTGACGCAGACCCAGTTTCAAAAGAGTTGCGGTTTTCGAGTTACATTGATGTTTAAATCTCACATATGTGTTTTTTTCTGATCTATCAGCACTTCATCCATTATCCTGCTATTTCCCCAAACCAATCTAGCATAAGAAAGTAAGGAGTAAACATGAGCATGGTACTAAGATAATAGAATTTTTCTTTCCACTGAACACCTCAGCTTCCAGAGAACAAAGGAATGAGCCTATCAATGTAAACATCTAAAAATTTAGAGGTATCAACTGAATAGTTCCTTCCACATATATAAAGGGTGGTCGAACTCACTCAAACTAAAATGCATCATAACTGTTTTTAACAAGTTTAAAACCAAATTATTTGGACTAAAGGCACACACATGTCAAGCTCCATACCAGCTCTGACAACCCTGAGAGCATCAGCAATATAAGCAATAAAGAAGGAGGGATCCAAGCCACTTCCCTAAGGCACGCATCTTTCAAGCATACGATGCTCAGAGTGGTTTTTATTTCCATCCGCCTTAATGATCACTCGCTGGGATCTACGCTGCAAATACTAAACCTTGGAAAAAGCGGAGAGCGGAGCTATTGCACGATAACTGTCAATTCTGTCAGGGCTACCGTTTTTAAAAATGGGACATTCAAAAGAAGATTTTAGCGTCTCGGGAAATATACCATCGTTTGTATACCTATTCATTGATGAAAATAAAAAGATTTCTAATCCTGGCAGGATTGCCGTTTCATGGTTGGATAAAATTAAGAACGTCCCACGGAATATTTGTTTTCATTTGCATATATTATAAGCACCCTTGCTGTAATAAAACTTAAAATGCCTCTTTGAAAAAAATCACTTGTTCCAGTATAGTTTGATAGCGTTATGCGTTATACCTATCAACTGTCACATTTAAATCGGTACTATAATAGGGATATTGATCTTATATAGGTTTGAAAAGATTGGATATTAAAATTCATCACCTTCTTTTTTTCCCATTTTCAAGGTGGGTTTGATATATTCATTATCTTTTGTAATGAATGAAATCCTGCAACATTACCGATAATGAAATGTATCAAATACTTACAGATCTGTTTCTATAAAAAAGTTTCACAAGTATACATGTAGCGAAGTTTATCCTCTCCAATTTTGCACATGTACATTAAGCTTCTTTGAAATTATCTTCGCTTGTATGGAGTTCCCGTGCACAATATTTCAATTACTTCTTACATCAAAGCAGATTTTTTCCAATCTTCCAAATAAGAATTACCTTGACAATTTTACCGGAATTTTTTTTTTCAACAGAGAAGGTATCTTTTCATGCTACGTGACATTTAATGTATTTATTATACAGGGTGATTCATAAAAGATGCGCAATTTTGTTTTTTCCTCATGGATTGTGTAGGTATGATTTTAGTTTATTTTTCAGGTCAAAATAGAAAAATAATGTCACTTTATTAATATGACTTTATGCTTATAGCTAATACTTTATAAGATATCAATTATTTTCTGAAAACTATGACAGATAAATAGCATAATTTAGAAAAATATATCTCTGAAACTAATTAAGATATATAATATATAAGATAATATGAAATTTTTGTGGACACTACACACTATATACACCTATATAAAAAAATGGTTGCGAACTGATTATTGTCAATTTATATCCCAGATAACCATAGAATAATTTTAATATGGATATTTAAAATCATGGTTTAAGTTGAACATATTCTTAATTTTATTATTATCTCTAATAATTATACAGTTAATAGTTTTAGTTTTATTTAATAATTCTAGTGTTAAGTCAATGTCACCAGTCCTAAATACAGGTAACTGCGATTACCTCTGTACGGGTATTGACTGTAAACATTTTCTGGTGTATAAATAATAATAAATAATATATATATATATATATATATATATATATATCATTATTATATATATATATATATATATATATATATATATATATATATATATATATATATAAATCACAAATTATTCTTTTGCCTGTATCTTCTTTATTCGCAGACATATTGAAAATCTGTCCACATTTTGCTATTGGCACTTGATGTGGGCTATCAGAATATGTCCATGAATCTTGTATACAGGGTGTCATCTGACTTGGGCCACCCCCATGTTTGAATTTTTTTAATAAGGACCTGTATTTTTGTTGTAGTTTTTGGATCGTCAACGTTCACTTCATACTGAGAAATTAAGTTTAATTTTATATTTCTGGATGTTTCGGTAATATTATATTATAAGTGGGTGAATTATTTCCTTTTATATTCCGGCCCTGGAAATTGGTTGACTGAGTTAAATAAAAACACAATAGCGTTTTCTACTATGAACTTCCGATAGCAAAAATGATCATCTGAAACATATTTACAATAAAAATAGATTATACATATGTATTTTGATAAGCTGAAAAAGAAATAATAGCAATAATTACATCCGAAACGAACACTATACTTAATTGTAATGAAAATTGATAAATAAGATGGCCTGCAAGATCAAAGATCACCAGATCTTACTATTTTGGACTATTTTCTATGGGGGACATTGAAAAATAGGATTTACGCTGGCGGAGAGATAGAAAATGTGGAAGACTTGAGATTGAGGATTTTGAATGCTTTCGCAACAAGGCAGCAAAGTGTATTAAGGGTATTAAGGGCAATAAATAATATGAAAAAACGAGTTCAAAAATGTCTCGAAATGGAAGGAATCCAATTTGAGCATTTATTGCGCCATTAATTTTCTAGTTTATATAAATCACTTTTCAATTTTCATTACAAATAGTGTTCGTTTCGGATGTAATTATTGCTATAATTTCTTTTTCAGCTTATCAAAATACATATGTATAATCTATTTTTATTGTATTTATTGTTTAAATTTAATTTCTCAGTATGAAGTGAACGTTGACGATCCAAAAAACACAACAAAAAATACAGGTCCGTATTTAAAAATTCAAACATGGGGGTGGCCCAAGTCAGATGACACCCTGTATAAAAGATTCATGGACATATTCTGATAGCCCACATCAAGTGCCAATAGCAAAATGTGGACAGATTTTCAATATGTCTGCGTATAAAGAAGATACAGGCAAAAAAATAATTTGGGATTTTTTGGTTTTTCCTGTATTACTCCAGAACCAAAAGATCTAAATTCGATTTTTTTACATCATTGAAGAGGTCTCTAAAATACTCAACTTTGCCACAATTTAACCGACACTCTATCTCTTATCGTTTACGAGATCCCCATGTACAGAAAAGAATTTGAATAGCCCTGTATATATATATATATATATATATATATATATATATATTATGTCTTTGATTTTATAAAGATTTTAGTCAAAACATACTTGTATAAAGTTTTGATAAAATCAGCTATACCGTATCCGGACGATTACAGGGTTATTGTAAAGATTTGGAGAAAATATTTATAAATAATAATAATAATAATAAATAATCAGCTTTGTTTTTTCTTATGGAATGTGTATAATTTTAGTTTATTCTTCAGATCAAAATGGAAAAATAATGTCGCTTTACTCATATTATATTTTATGAGATAATTATTTTCATAAAATTTGGACAGATAAATAGCATAATTAAAAAGATTATATCTCTGAGACTAATTAAAATTAATAGTTGAAATTTTTATGGGTACTACTCACTATCGAATAATAAGTAACGTTTAATTTATATGTCCTTGATATTATACAGGGTGTGCTCAAAAAATATTGTTATGAAATTTTCATAAACTTTGACGCTGCCGATGGAGAGATCGGATGATTTTACATGGGAATAACTGAACATTTAATTATAATTATTTAACAGAATTTTTACACTTCTTATCGGCAAATACTGCAACAGCATAAAAAATTGTTAAAGCTTGAATTTTCCACAAGATATATATATATATATATATATATATATATATATATATATATATATATATATATATATATATATATATATATATATATATGTATTTGATTTTATATAGGTTGTAGTCAAAACATACTTGTATAAAGTTTTGATAAAATCCGCTACAACTCATTCTATTTTTCAAATAGGACGGCATAATTTTGACGCTACCGATGAAAAGATCGGATAATTTTACATGAGAATAACTGAACATTTAACTATGCCTCATAATGATTTTTCAGATATATTTACGGTTTTGTAATTATTTAATAGAATTTCATAAATTAATCAGGTAGGCCTTGGATTCAAGATTAATTGTAAATTGTCGGTTTATTAATTAAGTAATCAATCGTATACATAAAATTATTTAATTAATTAAACAAAAACAGGAAATAATTGAATAAATCTTGAATTAGCCTTATAAATCTTCAAAGTGGTAAAATTCTTTGATTGAAGCCGAGCTTTCGATAATGTTTATTCTCTTCTTCGGGGCAAACTACAAATCATTACAAAATTATTTCAACAATAGTATTATAAAAATACTTACAATCGTGAATTTAGAATAAATTAGCCAAAAACAGGAAAGATTTCATAGTCATCAATTACAAATGTCATTATTTATATTTGTCATGGTAACACAATAAGTTAATTAACTTACTGCATTACCATGACACTGAATTATTGTTGAAATAATTTTGTAACGATTTGTAGTTTGCCCTGAAGAAGAGAATAAACATTCTCGAAAGCTCGGCTTCAATCAAAGAATTTTATTGAATATATGACTGCATCCCCAAGAAGAAGATTATTTATATAAATGGTAACCACCACTTTGAACATTTATAAGGCTGATTCAAGATTTATTCAATTATTTCCAGTTTTTGTTTAATTAATTAAATAATTTTATGTATACGATTGATTACTTAATTAAAAAACCGACAATTTAATCTTGAATCCAAGGCCTACCTGACTAATTTATGAAATTCTATTAAATAATTACAAAACCGTAAATATATCTGAAAAATCATGATGAGGCATAGTTAAATGTTCAGTTATTCTCATGTAAAATTATACGATCTTTTCATCGGTAGCGTCAAAATTATGCCGTCCTATTTGAAAAATAGAATGAGTTATAGCGGATTTTATCAAAACTTTATACAAGTATGTTTTGACTACAACCTTTATAAAATCAAAGACATATATATATATATATATATATATATATATATATATATGTATATATATCTTGTGGAAAATTCAAGCTTTAACAATTTTTTATGCTGTTGCAGTATTTGCCGATAAGAAGTGTAAAAATTCTGTTAAATAATTAACATTAAATGTTCAGTTATTCCCATGTAAAATCATCCGATCTCTCCATCGGCCGCGTCAAAGTTTATGAAAATTTCATAACAATATTTTTTGAGCACACCCTGTATAATATCAAGGACATATAAATTAAACGTTACTTATTATTCGATAGTGAGTAGTACCCATATAAATTTCAACTTTTAATTTTAATTAGTCTCAGAGATATAATCTTTTTAATTATGCTATTTATCTGTCCAAATTTTCTGAAAATAATTATCTCATAAAATATAATATGAGTAAAGCGACATTATTTTTCCATTTTGATCTGAAGAATAAACTAAAATTATACACATTCCATAAGAAAAAACAAAGCTGAGTACAGTTCCAACTCCAACTATTTAGAAACACCCGGTAAAATATTTTTATGCAGCAGAATGTTTAAAATAAGAATGGGTTATTTATAAATATTTTCTCATAATCTTTACAATAACCCTGTAATCGTCCGAATACGCACTAATTTATCACCTTGTATAGATCTACATAGATCTTTGAAATTTGTTCATTTGTGCCCGAAAGATAAAGCATTCCGTCAACTCTGGTCGATTGGAGATTTCCATCAAGTAACAGCCAATACAGTTATATCTACAGATCTGTATACCAAATGAAATTCGGAATTTTGAGACCGCACAACTTTTTTTGTTCCTATCTTATAACATAAACCAGAAGTGATTGTTGACTGTCAATAATAAGATAATAGTACTTAAGTTCTAAAAAGTCTAAATTATTAATCTTCAGAGGTCCTCCCAGATGTTCCACATTCTGCAATATAAATTTTTTGGTGACGATGTTCCAATCATAACTAATGGGGACATGTTGCAAGCTGAATAGGTACTGCTCTCCTGTTTGCTACAAAATCCATAGTAGATGTCCAACTTAATTCTACTCAGAGGAACATTTTAAGGACACTCAAATAATCAATTCCTACATATTCACTCCCGTCCTGACAAATATTGCTCCCCCACCATGGTGCAGATTATCAGCAGCTAAAAGAGAATGGTGTACAGTAACTTCCTATACCAGTTTACCTCCTGACCGACTAAATTCCAGGAACTGCGGAGCTTATAGAACTACTGGATATTCCCATTAAGTGGAATGAATCAATAAGCCCCAGTCTGCATACAAGGCTCTCTCAAATAAGTACTGATTTTTCTATTAGACTTCTAGGCTTAGACCCGCCTATAGTTGAGTTGGGAAATTGTAGGCATCAAATTCTCAGAAATGATAGTGATGTTTTATTATTGTTCCGGCTATTCCTCTGACTATTTGACTAATTTACCTTTTTACATGGCTGCATATTCATTATTAAAGTAGCAAACACTAAAATAGCAAATAAAATATCTGGCATTATCATCATTCCTTTAATACTTCCAAATTTCTTGAAATTTAGTACTTATATACCTACAATTTCTGAGGTGGAGTATATATAGAGCTGCTAGAACTGAGTTAGCAGGGGGCACGGAAGATGCCAGAATTTAATTCAAATGGAGGATGATTGAATTCCCTGGCTGCGACTGTGCTAAAATGTACCTAATTGAACTAACTTGAAAAAATATTATTTTAGTTAATAGGGTATTCTGAACACATTTTGCATATCTGTTTTTAACATTACATTATTAAATTTCATCGGTATATTTCAGTAACCTTGTAAAAATATTCATTGTTTTTAATTTCAATTCTACATTTGGTTAAATCCTGCGTTTGAATAGCATAATATATATATTTTTTGAAGCGTTTTCAATAAATCACATCACCAACTCTTGCACCGGTAATTATTGTTAGCGTAAAATAATAATGAATGTTCATATAATACGATACAACCTGCTCCTCTGTGATGGAACGGATTAACGTTTGGACAAAAATTTTCCAAATTCGTTTTTATATTTCTCATTAATACAATTCCATTATCCAACTGTTCCGACTGTTAGCATTCATGAATATGTAACAAATAAAATTGAATTGATCCAAAATTTCGCACATGGAAATGTTGTAATAATTATTTTATTGTATTTGAATTCATTCAAATGAATGCAAATATAAATAAATAATAGAATATACCTACCTATTTTTTATAGTATCGTAAATATGAAATACATAGAACAGATGGTAATGGCAATAGAGTGCATATCGGAACTCTAAGCTCTATTTGTTTAACATACATATTTTGAATTCGCCTTCCAGCTCCTGGCAACAAAACCTTGTTCAGTTTGGTTGGTTTGCTATTTTGAAACCAGGACAGCTCCTGCTTATTTTCAAAATTAATCTGAAAACATGGGTGAGTGGCAAAAATAGCTTTTCTCTGTCCTTGATAAATATTATAACAGTAAAATAAACAATGATATGACATGACAATGACTATATAGTGCTGGCGTAGCTATTTTTTGCCAAACGCACCCATTTAGTACAGGTTTTTTCATTAGGATGGTAGGGTAGGTCTCAATGAAGTCGACCATAGGAAATTGCTAGAAATTATTTTCAAATTCCTAACTATACCGCTAGGGGGGCGTAACAGCTACGGTCGTGTATAAAATGCATTTTTCATGAAAACGGCCCAATATAAGTTAAGAGAAAAATATTACCAAAGCTATGCTGCTAGAATTTTGCATCTTTTTGATATCTTACGTTTTATTGTAGGACGTGAAATAAAGGCAGTAGGGAAGAAAGAAGTTTTACTGATTAAAATGCTTATAATTTTGGTTTGCCTTAACAGAATTTACCATACTATATCTCGTTTATGAAAGAAGGCTTTGCTGATTAAATGTATAAATGAAAGTTAAGGTTCTTTTATATTTTCTTTGAAATTTAAAATGGAATGCTACACTTATTCAATCAAAAACGAAAAGTAAATAAAATATACAAAAAACTCAAAACTGCGTATCAATATATTTTTTCGTTCCAAAGTTATTACCAAATAAATGTTTTTTCTGTTTGCACTAGTCAGAAATTGCACCAATGGAAATTAAAAGAAAATAAAAATAGCATAAAATAAAATAAAACATAAAATATTATACAGGCTACACATAAACAAAGTTAAAATCCAGCCTAACAACGGGACAAAACAGCTTCCATATCAAAATACAAAAACTCGTCAGTACTGTAACGTTTAACCCTGTGCTAAACGTTGTGGGGTGAGTTCACTTGCGTAAGACTCAAAGTTCGCAGATTGTTTCCAATGGTTTATTTCCAAACACTCTGTACACGACCTTCTGTTGTAGTACAACTGTCACCACTTGTCACCTTGACAAACTATACTGTCAATGTCTTCACCGACAGAACTACTATTAACCTCTGATTCCACAGACTGACTGTTATCAATTGACTTTATAAGACTCTTTCCCGTGATCGACACGGCTTTATATACCTGAATCATGACATGACATTCATCGAGAATGTTCTATGATTATCTAGACGCACATAATAATGTTCTAGAGCCATGTCAAACTGACAATAGTATGACAAATTGAACCTCACATATAGTTTCTGGAAGGATCGAGAATAAATCTACTATAATTCTAGAAATACATAATGAAATATACAAGCAACTAGTATTGTAAACAAGGTAGTAGAATGAATAGCTAATAAAACGAATAATAACCGTAAGTACATGACTACCTAACCACGTTACAATACTATAAAAGTACATTGCTGCAGCATACTCTTAATTCTTTGCTTGAACTTCTCTAAGGGCAAGACCTGAATAGCCAAGGGTATCTTATTAAGTAGCTTTATACCTACATAAGAAGCACCCATTTGTGTTTTAGTTAAGCGACATCGTTCAGCTCTGAATGGATGTCTTCCCCGCGTATAATAATCATGATCATACCCATTAATATTAAAGTTGCTTTTATTTTTGTACACAAATGTTAACACTCCAAGAATATATAAAGATGAGAAAGTTAGAATTTTCTGATCAATGAATAGTGGCTTACAATCATCGCGATAATCTGCACCAGAAACTATCCTGAGGGCTTTCCTTTGCAATGCGAAAATTCTGTGGCGAGAGGAGCAGCTACCCCATGCTAATATACCATATTTTAGATGTGATTCTATAAGTGCAAAAAAGGCCACCCTCAGGACATTCGTCGACAGGCGATGCGACATACTTCTTAACAGGAAAACACCCTTGCATAGATTCTTTGCCAGCTGATTAACGTGGACATCCCAACGTAACGATGAGTCAAGCACAACCCCCAAAAATCTTATATCCCCCAACAGGTTCTCAATACTAATACAATAGCAATACGCCATAGCGTAAAAAACAGTTTCACAGTTTTTTGTTCATTAACTACGAGCCTATTAGAGGTAAACCAATCGAGAGCACTCGACCGCGCCATCCCGCCATCCTCCAAAAGTGATGGAAGACTGTCAGATGCCAGAGAGACAGTAGCATCGTCTGCAAATAGTGTGACCTTGAAGGTGTTAAGATAAGAAGGAAGATAATTGATGAAAACTAAAAAGAGTAGAGGCCCCAGTACTTACCCTTGCGGGATTCCGAATTCTACTTTCTTACGATCTGACCAGTTGTCATTTACGTAAACAGCTTGATATCTATCAGACAAATAAGAACCTATCAAATCACAACTGTCCCCCGAGCATCCGTAAGCTCCCAACTTCCCCAAAAGAATCATTCGGGCCACGCAGTCGAAGGCCCTCGATAGATCTAAGAAGAAAGAAAGCACTCTAAAGTGTAACTTACAAAATCCATGACAGCGTCAGAAGTACCTACTACTTCCCCTCCTAAAACCGAATTGTTCTACACAAAATAAATTATTTCTTTCAAAATAATCAAGTAATTTGGAACAAAGGAGTTTCTCAAAAATTTTAGAAATAACAGGTACTAAAGAAATTTGTATATCACCTCTATTACTTTTTTTAAACAGTGGAATTACTTTAGATATTTTAAAGGGTCAGCATATGTATTACGTTCGATACACAAATTGTAAAGTTTCGTAAGGAGCGTTAGGAAATGATTAATATTTTTCTTGATAAGAAATATAGAAAGACCATAGAAATCTGTACTTTTGCTTGTTTTCAAGGACATTATGGCAGATCTAACGTCATTATCAGAAACATAAGAGAAAGAGAAAAAACTAATTACAGTTGGAATAACCGAAAGTGGATCAATGACCTAGATTTTCCAATAATCTAATACCCATTGATAAAAAAAAGTTATTAAGTTCATCAGGCAAAAAATTACATGGCTCTTTTGTTTTCGGACCCATTCCTGATTTAAGCAAATTCTAAATTGATTTAGAAATATTTTTTGAATCTTTTATAACAGCATCATCTGCTCTAATCTTGGCTTCCTTATTTTTACATTTATAAATACCCTTGAGACGAAAATAAACAGTCTTCAAGATATCAGTTTGGTAATAATTGTACCGATCCTTAAAAAATATCAGGTTATCACGCATATTACTTAAGTCACGTGTGAACCAACTTACACCACCATCACGTGCTCTAAATTTAATAGCTCTAACTGGAAAGCAAATTAAAAATGCATCGACAATATTTGTATCAAATAAACTAGATCGCTGATTAATATCAATTTTATTATCACCTATAAAATCCCGAGACAATTTATCAAAGATATTATGAAATGAATTCAAACCTGCGGCCGTCACGGGCTGAAATTCCCTTGCAACCCGTATTTATCTCGTCAACTCATGACCATGACAAAAACTGTATCTCTTTATATTGATGTAGAAAAATTTCCAGAGCTCCATTTTTATCAGATATTCCTCTTATATTCAAATGAAATAATGTGAGCTTTTTTGAATTTGCTAATTCACAAGGACCTTCTTTGGGTGTGTTACAAAAAAAATCTTCAAGATAACACCAGCTGGCCATTTAGTTTCATCCATATATCTTCCTTATATTTAGGTTCAAAACTGAGTTTAAAGCTACTATTCGAACCTTTATTATCCAGCTTGGTACAGCGAATGTCGATATTGGGCCAAGTTGCCATCAAGCCATCAGTCATATCAGTCATATCAGTTGAATATACAGGGTGTCCCGATAGTGTGATCTCTATCTCTCTATTGATAGAAAAAATTCAAGTATAAAATTTGTGCAGGACCATTAGCTGCATAAACTAAAATTATTTTCATTTATACAGGATGTCTCAAAATTTTCTTAAGAATGAAAGTTATGTTTCTTCTTATGGAACAACCTATATATTATTGCATATTTGGATTCTGCAGGTAATTCTAGGTATAGTTTATGTACAATGTCCTATAACTAAATCTGATATTTTTTCTGTTATCTGCCATTTTGAAGAAAATATATGAATTTTTTCAAATGTCATGTCTCATTTGCTTTTAGATACAGGATTATGATTTTTGGCAGGATTATCATTGAAACTATGGCTTAACTTTGCGCGTCAACAAAAGTTGTCTGCGTTGTACAGGGTGTCCCAGATAAAGGCCAGAAATAACAAAGATTCAAAACATCATATCGCAATTTTTTTAAATGGAACATCTATCTTTTTTTTATTTTATACTATTGGTGACTCAAAATGCTTCATTTTGGTGTAAATATGTCCTATACCTATCTGTCATAGTTTTCGAGATTTTTACGTTTTTGCTTTTATTACTTGGTTTTTAATGGAATATACCTTGGATTGTATTTTATTATTGACTTTTAGAATAAATACACAAGAAGATAGAGAATAAAAATAAAATAAAAATTCAGTCCATCATATTGTAACGAAAATCGCGACCTACGGGAAGAGAACATGTACTGGTTGGCCTTGGCCTAGACAATCCGAAAGTAAAAGCAAATGAAAAAAGAATGTTTTCATTACGAACTGTCAAAATAATTCTGTAGTAACGGTGTTAAAATTAGAAAAATAAATTTTTCGAGACAAGAAATGATTAACATGATTTATGTTTTGGGGCAAGTGATCAAAATTGTTTCTTAGCAAGTCGAATTTATGCGCAAATGTTCCCGAATGCTAAACGTCATCCTAATAAATTAGCGTTTGCTCGACTAAAAGAACGATTTAAAAGAACTGAATGCGTCGATTACGAACAAAAATTGGAAAGACGAGTATGTATTGAAAGAAATGGTGGTCATTTCACTGGTGCCTTAATTTGTTTTCTGTTAGAAGTATTGCTCTTTGTGTAAGTATTTATCAAGCTGTTTATAGAAAAAAGTGAATTTTTATTTCTTAAAAGTTTTTCAATAATAAAATAACGTACAAATGATGGACTGAATTTTTATTTTATTTTTATTTTCCATCTTCTACTGTGTATTAATTCTAAAAGTCAATAATAAAACACAATCCAAGGCAAATTCCATTTAAAACCAAATAATAGAAACAAAAATGTAAAATTTTCGAAAACTATGACAGATAGGTATAGAAAATATTTATTTACACCAAAAGGAAGCATTTTGAGTCACCAATAGTTTAAAATAAAAAAGATGTTCAATTTAACAAAATCAAGATATGATGTTTTGATTTTTTTTTATATCTGGCACTTACCTGGGAAACCCTGTACAACGCAGACAACTTTTGTTGACGCCAAAAGTTAAGCCATAGTTTCAGTGATACTCCTGCCAAAAATAATAATCCTGTATCAAAAAGCAAATGGGACATGACATCTGAAAAATTCATATATTTTCTTCAAAAAAATTTTTGAGACACCCTGTATAAATGAAAATAATTTTAGTTTATGCAGCTGATGGTGCTGCACAACTTTTATATTTGATTTTTTTTCTATAAGTAGCCGTTATCAAGATATCAACCGAGATCGCACTATCGGGACAGCCTGTATATTCATATAATTAGGTGCCCCTTTAATTTTGATAGAAGTACTGGAACACTTTCCTGTGATTACTTTACTTTTAGACTGAGTTTGTTTCTGTCCTGTTTTACGTAGGTTAGGTTCTATCAGTGTCATGTTCATGAATGTTTACCAACTGTGATGACGTCACTGCAGCAGTTTGTTTTAACCAACATGGGAGCTTGTGCATCTGCTGCGCCAGTCAGAGGAGCAACGGAACTACTCCGTTCAGCGGTAATGGAACTACCATTATCATCCCTCATGCGTATACCAGGAATTGATTTTGAAGTTTTATCAGCATTACCAACTTGAGTACCATTGTTATGAACAACATTGAGAGATTCAAGGTTTCACATATCATCACGAATGTTATGATTTGTTTTTCCTCTGACGTTTTTCATATTGATCATAGTTGACTTACTAGAAAATGGAGTGTCACATTGTAAAAGGCTTATGATCATTGATTGACCCTTAATACCTAGTCCTAGTTCCTGATTTAATTGTTGCAACAATTCGATTTGTTTAGTCAGAGATGATAACTCAGCGTTGAGATTAATTTCGTTAGAGGGAACTTACACATCACTCACCGATTCATGTTAAATTTCGTCATTGCACGAATCACTAAACAGTTTTACGAAAAAATTGTTCACAACTTTGTTGACAATATTATCAGGAACATTTCGGTTCACTAGAATATCGATTAGAATATTTTTATTAATTTTATTCAACTCATTCGCAAGAGTTTCGTTTTTACCAACTGCTACTGCTGGCGCCACTTTGATAATTGATTGATTGATTAATATTTAAATTATGAAATAAAGCTTAGAAATATTTTTTATTTGACCTGGCTTGCTTGATTACGGAAATTTGAAAAAAATCAACAAATTCATTAAAAAATAACATTTTTTTTGTCATAAGTTTAGAACGAAAAAAGATATCGACATGCAGTTTTCTGTTTTTTATTTCAAATTTAATTTACTTTTCATTTTTGTACAATAATTGTAGCATTCCATTTAAAATTTCAAAGATAACTAAAAAAAACTTTTCAAATGGCGACCTCTACCGTGAGCCGCAAAAACCATTATTATTATTATTTCTCTTATTTAATCAGCAAAGCTTCCTTTCTTAAACGAGATATAGTTTGCTAAATTCTGTTAAGGCAAACCAAAATTACAAGCATTTTAATCAGTAAAACTACTTTCTTCCCTACTGCTCTTACTTCACGTCCTGCAATAAGAAGTGCTGGATCAAAAAGATGCGGAATTCTAGCAACATTACTTTGGTAATATTTTTTTCTTAACTTATTTTGGGCCATTTTCAAGAAAAATGCGTTGTTATACACGACCGTAGCTGTTGCGTCCCCTAGCGGGATAGTTAGGAATTTGAAAATAATTTCGATTTCCTTAACAGGATTTTTTCCCTACCATCCTACGACTATTAATTTCTGAGATATGCATACTTAATGAAAAACCCTGTATATTTCCTACTTAAAATTCCCCAGCTAATAATTCACAACATCTGCTGATAGATCGTCGTTAAAGAAAACCAGGACGATCCTACTCGCCATCCTGGTAATCAATTGAAAAAATTGTTGCCATAGAAATATTGTAATAGATTTCCAGGTCACAGATCATTTTCCCATACTTTCTGATAACTTTTTTCTTGGCAAAAGAAAGGAATCGAATTCAAGAAAAAACGCATTTAAACCTAAGCAACTCAACAGTCATAAGCTTTATATGGAGTACAAAATATAAAGTTTCATGATAACATAAATAATTTGAAGGGTCTTTATTAAATAATAAACAATGCTACTAATAAAAAAAAATCTGGCGTGTCCACTCACACCACTTTCCTACCGCTCGCAGGCAAATTCCAGTGAATGAAAAATTTTACAATATTACAATACTTTCCTTACATAGCGATGATAATAGCGGTAGGAAAGTAAAAATCCTCTGGTCAAATCGTGCTACCACTCATTTTTTTCAGCATGTCAACACAAACAACAATGGTCATGTATCATTTTTTCGCAAGATGAAACGTTTATCCAGAATCTGAAGAAACATGAGGAAAATGGAATTTTATTGAAGCATAACTTTTATTGTGCTTTTTCTCAGAGATGGCGCTGTGTGTGGGTGGTAAAGGACTCTCAGAAGAATACTTTAGGCAAGTTTAATCAAAATCCTTAGAGCCGTTTACGCGCTACAGTCTTGAGCAAATGACGTTTTTTGGCTATAGCTCAATACCCATTGTATACAGGATTCTCATTCAGTGCCAGTACCAAACAAAATAAAAAAGAAAGCAACAAAATACACCGATCCGTTCCCAAGATAATGCTGTCACAGACAGACGGACAGACAGACAGACCAATGGCTGAAAATATGTTATTAGGCTTAGAAAACTCTAAAACGTCAACATCTGTAAAAATCTCGATACCGAAAATTTCACACGATTACAATACTTTCATTATACAACTACTATACTACTATAGTAGCGTAGGAAAGTAAAAAAAATATAAATTTGATATATGATGATTCAAAAATTATAGAGAAATGGCGAATTACTTCAATAATTATTTCATCGATATAAGAAGGACCATAGTATGTCCACTAAAATAGCAGAGCCTCCATCAATCAGACTTTTTCGTTTCTTACCCAAACATAAGAAAATCCTTTTTTCTTAAACCAGCTGGTGATAAAGAAATTATCGGTCATATAAAACCACTAAAAATAATACTGCTCCAGGTGAAGATAAAATCAGTGCACAATTTCAAGAACCACTAAAAGATTTTGTTCAAACCCGTCACACATATCATTAATCTCACATTTGACACTGGAATAGTACCATCGTATTTAAAGCCTCCTTAATAACACCAGCTGCGCACCCAGCCAGCATTAAATGGCATTTATAATTATTGTTCTCTCTCCAAAGAACTGGTTCGTACATTCACACGACTTTCAAAAATTTTATAACATACAGGGTATTTCATTTAAAAGAAAGGTTAGTTTGGTTTGTTATAAACTTATACGTAATCCCGTTCAAACACAATTTTCATTCGTAACTTTTGACAGTTTTAACGTACTGTATTTACAGCTGATGTTCTATCGAAGTAGGATTCAGAATTGTGACTTTTTCAATACGATACTGTACTACTATGTCGTCACGAGAATACACAGAACTACCTTAAATCTACAACTAACTATATTTAAACGGGTTAAGAAGGTGAAAACATTTCGACAAACTTGAAAATCATCACCATCAACTGATATCAAATCTCGTCAATATCAAGAATCCAAAAAGAAACCGAAGAAAGGATCAGTTGAATTGCTACATTATAAAAATAATAAGAGGACTCGTTTCCCGTTTATGAGCTCATTTGATGACCTTTTGTCGGGAAACGGGTATATTCTTATTGTTAATTAACAGAAAAGTATTAACTATTGAATATGACAGTACAGAGTAGGAACAGGAAAACCTGACAGCGCCGAGATCAGCTTGAATTTCACAGATTGCATGCTGTTTTCATAAATGCAGAATCTATTATTAACTACTTACCAATAATCTTAATCGAGTATAAAATAATTTAATGTACCATTTGGCATTCTAATGCGAACCATGAAGAATATAATTTGCGAAAGTTTTCTACCCATTAATTTCTCATACATCTTCCATGGAATTGTTGAACTGCTCTTGCTATATCTGAGGTTCTTTATTAAGGTTTTAATCATGTTAAGCCTTGTAAAACTTTAATTAATTTGTTAATTTCCTCAGGAAGAATTTTTCTTTCCCACTCTCTTTATTAAACATTTCGAAAGTTTTGTGTAGAGCGGTTATGAATGAAATATCTAGCTTCATATACTTTGCGGCGGCGAGATGGATTGGAATGTATTTTGAAGGTCATGATATATTATATTTTGAAAGGATATACAAGATGTTCGAAAATGTCATGTCTAAAATGATCACAGTGGGAACCGGAATAAAGTTTGAACTTAAATAGAAAAAACAAACTTATAGTCGAATTGTACACCTCCTTCTTTTGGAAGTAGGTCAAAAAATATCAGGTTTCATTATGGATATTGTCCTTGTAAAAAAATCTAGAAAATAATTTAATTAATAACATTTATATACTAATACGTACCAACGATTTAATCGCAAAAATATAATAAGAGATCAAGAAATGACTATCGATTCAATTCCTGAAGTTGTCTAAACATATCTGTTGTACTCAATACAGTTTTCGGTGATCATTTTCAACGGCGTCAGTATGTGCAATAATATTGTAACGTTTTATCCTGTGCTAAACGTTTTGGGGTGAGTTCACTTGCGTAATACTCAAAAGTTCGCAGATTGCTTCCAATGGTTTATTTTCAAACACTCTGTACACGGCCTTCTATTGTAGTACAACTGTCACAACTTGTGATCTTGATAATCTAAACTGTCACTGTCTTTACCGACTGAACTACTATCACATAATTCTATATACATATAATTTGATCCTTGAATTTTTATGTGAAGCTCAGTATGGGGATTGCGAGTTTAGTACGCATGCGCGAAAGGGGAAGTGGCTTGGAGATCATATGGTATCCATGGTAACATCACAGCTTACCAATGGCACAGCTTACCAAATCAGCTGTGCCAATGGAAAGTCCCTCCTCTTAACCAAAAAAGTTCATGACGCATGCGCATATCGCCAGCTATCCCCAGGTCTTTGGCTTCATTTTTGCGTTTTTTTTTTCCACAATGCTAGCGATATAGAAGTTTAAGTATATGACTACTATTAACATTTGATTCCACAGACTGACTTTATAAGACTGACTTTGAACCGTGATCGACACGGCTTTATATATCTGAATCTTGACATGACATTCATCGAGAATGTTCTATGATTATATAGACCCACATAATATTATTCTAGAGGCTTTTCAAAATGACAATAGTGTGACAAACTGTACCTCACATATAGTTTCTGGAAGGATCGAGAATAGATCTACTAATTCTAGAAGTAATTAATGAACTATACAACCAACAACTATAGTAAATAAGCTAGTGGAAATAAATAGAGACTAAACGAATAATAACCGTAAGTACATGACTACCAATCCACGTTACAATATTATTATAACTCGACCGCGTTCTAGATTAAAATATTTATTCTTTTTGAAAATGTCTAATCCTAGTCTTATTTCTATATATCAGCTTACAAAAAGGAACATAAACTTCTATAAGCATATTCAAAATGTTCGTATTATCAAAAAAATGTGGATTCTGATAATTCACTAAAGACGGTCTGGAAAGTAACCTCCGATTTATGAAATAAAAATGCGAAATATAACAATATTAATCTTAAACATAATGATGAGGGGGGGTCATTGTTTATTAACTTTTTTGTTGATGCTCCTCATATATAGTTAGTTAATGACTCAAAAATATTAAATGAGAACATTGATATTGACCCCACGAATATTGATCCGTATTCATTGTTTTTAATGCAATTCTCAGAAAATGCACTTTTTACTCTTTTAAAATACAAATTAAAGAATAAGAAATCATCAGGGCCGAAGAGTTCTTGATTTAATTAAACCTCTAACTTATTTGGTCAATTTATCATTCGAAATAATAGGCCAGTTTCCAAATAGCCTCAAGACGGGCAAGGTAGTAGGTATCTATCTTCAAAAGGAAATATCAAAATAGTTTATAGACTCATAACCATCACTAGTTTTTTTTTTAAAATTTTTGAATTTGTCATTTTAGAAAGGCTGTTGGATTTTCTTAAAAATGCATCATTATTATTCGTGAATAGCATAGCTTTAGAAATAATATGAGCACTTCTATTGCTTATTATGAGTTTTATTGTCAGTTAATGAGCCGTTTAGAGACGGACGAGTGCTCCGTTGTGATCTTCTGTGATCTTAGCAGGACTTTTAACTGTGTTGATCATGAATTGCTACTGTCGAAGCTTTTTGATTATGGTATTAGATTGTAGATTGTAGATTGAAAGGGGGTTTCAATGCACTGCGACCTTTAGGTCTATTGTGCCCCCCGTCAGAGCTGTTCTCGCTATTTCGATTTCTACAGCTCGCCCTCCAGTTCCAGAGTTCTAATGAACTCCAGTATCTGGGATGGCTTCAAGCGGATTACTTCCTCACTACTGACAGTTTCTTGTCCAAAGCATTTTATGCGTTGGCTGGCTATTGCGAGGCATTCCGTCACCAGGTGATCCGGAGTTTCCTCCTCTTCCCCGCAGAATCTGCACTCGTCGTTTTCTGCTAGACCCAATCTCGACAGGTGCTTCCTGAGGCGGCAATGTCCTGTAAGGAATCTAGTGAGCAGGTGTAGCATATTCTTGCTAAGATCCAGATGTTTCTTAGATCTCGCAGTGTCAAAGTTTCCAAGAAACTTTTTGGAATGATCCAGCCCAGGAAGATTCCGCCAGAGGTTTTCTCTTTCGGTCTCTTCCTTCTCCTGGAACTCTTTCTTGTAGGTACATTTACCTGTGCCACAGAAAGGTTCTGGGCCAATAAAAGGAGCTTGTGCTCCTTTTTTGGCAAGTGTGTTGGCCTCTTCATTTCCTTTGATTCCGGAGTGGCCGGGAACCCAGATTAGATAGACCTTGTTATTCTTGCCGATTTTGTTGAGTTTTCTTCGGCACTCCCATACTATCTTAGAATCGATGATATGGGAGCTCAGTGCTTTAATCGCAGCCTGACTATCAGAGTGTATGGCTATATCACATTTCTGATAGTTTCTTTCTAGGTTCATTTCCACACATCTTTCGATTGCAAGTATTTCTGCCTGAAAGATGCTTGGACAGCGGCCTAACGGTAGTGAGCATTTGGTGCCAGGCCCGAATACTCCAGCGCCAGTCCCCGTCGTGGTTTTAGAACCATCTGTGTACCATTTGATGGTATTTTTCTTAAGGGCTTGGGATGTAGACTCCCTTTCCCAATCTTCTTTTCTACTTAGCATCGTGGTGAACGTTTTCTCGATGCTAGTTTTCTTTATCATCTCGTCACTGGGAAGGTTCGCTGACAGGATATAGTTCGTCAGAGAGGACCAGGCTCTTTGATTCCTAATTCCCTCATGGCCAGTACCTTCCCTGGATAGTCTTAGAATGGCCTCATGGGCTACTCTATCTATCACCAGATGTAGAGGTGTGAGATCTGTAATGATCTCCAGTGCTCTAGTTGGGCACGTTCTCAAGGCTCCAGTGATACAGACACAGGCAAGCCTTTGTAATCTATCGAGGGCAGTCCTCGTATAGGTTTGCCTTGCCTTGACATGCCAAACTATTGCTCCATAAGTTATTATAGGCCTCACAATCATGACGTACATCCATCGCAGTATTTTTGGGTTACAACCCCAAGTCCTACCAGCGAGTCTTCTGCACGCCATCAAGGCCTTTGTTGCTTTATTGGCAGTAATCTCGAAGTGTTTGTTCCACAGAAGTTTGCTATCTAGGGTTACTCCCAGATATTTAACTTCAGACTTCCATCCTATGATGTCTCCCTGTAAAGAGAGATATTTCGTAGTTGGAAGTTTCCTTTTCCTGGTAAATGGAATTACTGTGGTCTTGGTTGGGTTGATATTTAGTCCTACTGACAAGCACCACTGTTCAATAGTTTTGAGGCCCTCTTGCATCAAGTCGCATAAGGTATTCCAGAATTTACCTCTAACTATTAGGACTATGTCATCTGCATAGCCTATACATTCGAAGCCAAGCTCCGTAAGCCTGTGGAGTAGTTCATCCACTACTAGACTCCATAAAAGGGGAGATATTACTCCTCCTTGAGGTGTTCCGCGAGTGGCCCTAACGGAGGTGGTTTGATTGCCCACCTGCGTCTCAGCTATTCTCGTCTTTAACATCTCATACATCCATTTAATAATGGTTTTGTTCACCCCTCGCCTTTTGAGTGCCTCTTCGACCGACACGTGAGTTGTGTTGTCAAAGGCCCCAGATATGTCTAGGAAGGCACACATGGCGATTTCTTTGTTATTCAGAGTGCTCTGGATGACTTCGGTCAGCTGATACAGGGCCGTCTCTGTTGATCTACCCGCCCTGTAAGCATGCTGACATTTGTGAAGTGGTTTATTCTCCAGATACTCCGTTCTTATGTGGTTATCCACTACTTTCTCCATTGTTTTCAATAGAAACGATGTTAAGCAGATGGGTCTGAAAGATCGAGGATCGGTCGCATCTTTTTTACCTATTTTTGGTATGAAGGTTACCTTTGCCCTTCTCCAAATTTTAGGCATATGACCCAGTGCTAAACAGCTTCTTGATATCCTCAGAAGATGGGGAAGAATCTCCTCCATTCCTTTCTGCAGGAGTACTGGGGAAATTCCATCTACTCCTGGTGATTTATACGGTTGAAAGGTGTTTATTGCCCATTCCAACCGTTGCTTTGTAAATATTTTCTTAGCAATATCCCAATCTTCCCTGCGAGGATTCTTGATTTGAGTTGCTATGTCCATACTGATTGAGGGTTCACTACCTGGGAAGTGTGTTTTGAGGAGGAGAGTGGATCGTTCCTCTTCTCCCTCAGTGTATGACCCGTCTGGCTTTTTAAGCGACATTGTGGGAATTATTCCCCCCTTTGCCATGACTTTTTGAAGTCTGGCTGCTGTGGGAGTGGAAGTGATCTTTTCACAAAAGGCTTGAAAATTAAGCCTTTTAGCCTTCCTGATCTCCTTATTGTACTGAGTAAGCTTCTCAGTGTACCCCTGCCAATTACCATCTCTTTTGGCCCTATTAAAGAGCCGACGGACCTCTAGCCTGAGGTTTGACAGGTTCTTGTTCCACCAAGGTGCTTCCTTACTTGTTCGAACTTTCGAGAGTGGACAACTTGAGTGAAAAGCCTCAGTTATTGCCGCACTAACCTGTTCGACTTTTTGTTCCAGATCGTAGTGCGGGTGTTTTGCCCCATTCTTGTCGATCTGTTCCAAGTTTTGCTTCAGATGGATCTTATAGATAGACCAATCCGTATTTCTAGGATTTCTGCTTGAGGTCGACGAGGTAACCTCCCCCGTTATCCTGAATTCGATAATCCTATGGTCTGAAAGTGATGGTTCGTTCATCACTTTCCAACCTATAACATTTCTCCTCGCAGCAACATTAGCAATTGTTACATCCAGGACTTCTTCTCTTGCTCTCGTGACAAAAGTGGGAGTTGTCCCCACATTGAGGGTTTCGAGGTTATTAGCTAAGAGATATTCAAGTAAGCACGCCCCTCTGGAATTGTTGTTCGTGCTTCCCCAAATAACGTTATGCGCATTGGCGTCACAGCCTATTATGACTGGCAGTTGTCTGCTGTTACAGTATTGTACCAGCTCCTGCACTTCTGCTGGTGGTGTTGTTGGCCCATCTCCAGCGAAGTAAGCGGATGCTATGACAATGTCTCGGTCGATGCCCTCAATATTGAGGTGTACCATTATTGGAGTTAGATCCCGAGTCATGTATTCTGAAACACAAATATATTTAATATTGTTTCTTATGAGCACACAGGCACGTGGGGATACTTGCCTCTGGTCATAAATCAATATTGAGTCTTTACAGGCCAAACCTCTGATTTGGCCTACTTTGTCGATCCAGGGTTCCTGGATCAGTACAATATCCAGTTTTAGCTTTGCGAATAACCTTACAATCACTGCTGAAGCTCCCTTCGCGTGATGCAGGTTCACCTGCGCTGCCTTCGTGAAGATGAAGGGTTATTTGTGTGGGGTGGATGGGCTGGGTAGTCCAGCCTCTATAAATCCCCCTGCCTTCTCTCTTCCTGTCCTTCCTCGAATTCCATACGGGAGGTGTCCTTTCCGGAATTCGAGGAAGTTTCTTGGGTTTGGCCCTCAACCTCCAGGGGTGCAGAGGTATTCTCCGTCCCCCCGGTTGTCTCCTTGGAGTCAGTCGGAGCCCCAGTTCGACCCGAGTCAACTGGAGCTCCCTGCTCCCCAGATTTCCGGGATGTGGAGGGTATCTCCGCATCTCTGGAAACCACCACTGGGTTTGGTTTCTTGCCCAGTCCTGAGACAGGAATGTGCCCGAACCGAAAGTTCATTAGGCACCCCCCTGCTTTCAGGGCTTCTCCCGATTGGTGGTCAATCCCAATCGTGAGCACCTTGCCACTTCCCTCTTTCTTGGAGCTTAGAACTTTCCAAGCTCCAGTGCTGAGGTTAGAGTTCTGAACCTCGACGAGTCGGAGGATTTTCTCCGTCTCCATGTCGAGGCTTCGTGGGAAGAACACGGTTATGGTGACGGGTTTAGGGATGTCATTCTCTCCCAACGCCACCAACTCGGGTCCCTCCCAAGAACTGAGTGTCGGCACTGACTTCATGAGCCAGTCCGCCGATTTCTGGGATCCACAGTCTACCAGCATCATTCCACAACGGAAATGAATGCCGGTGAAGTGGATCCCCCTCTCCTCGCTGCGGCACATCTCTTCCACTAGCATATCCTCTAGTGAGGAGAGCCGCTCGGCTTCCAGGATAACCTTCGGGTATTCCTTGGGTAATATTCCTACCCTGGTCGCCTTCCCTGCCTTGACTGCTGCTGCAAATCCAGTGGCTTGCCCGGTTTTTGCCGCAGCTGTCTTCGGCTTCTTTGAGTGAGGCCGTTCCGGAGGTGTGATGTGCTCCGGACCTCTCTTGCCTTTCCACTTACCCGTCGGGGTTACTCCCGGGGTTGAGTGGATTGGTTTGATGGGGTGCTGAAGAGCCTGTTTTCTAGCCTCCTCAGGTGCAAGGCCCTGATGGAGGAGTCGCAGGTACTTCCGCACTCCTGCTCCACTGAGGCCCTTCCTCAGTGGATCGTCTCTACCGCCGGGCTGTCCTAATTTGGGCAGCTCGAATGGCAGGCGATTTTTCTTTCTCCCTTTTTCAAGGGGCCCGGATGAAGAGGTGGAGGCTTTCTCCTCCTCTCCTCCGGTGGGTTTACTCTTTGCTTTGTCCATAACTGGTCCCACGAGTAGCAAGGGTCATGTCGGTCCGCTTCTGCAGAGCCCCGCATGCAGAAGTAAGGGGTTTGTTACAATGGAGTTCCCCCCGGTGCTCCAAGGTTGAAGCCAGTAGGGACTAGTCCTCTAACTAGCCATGCATCCTTAGCCTGGCTTCCCACTTTGGATTTAGAATTTTTGACGAGGTTATTTCCTCTTGGTCCAGGCGGTCAAGCCAAGACCCCCCCCGCACTGGCCCGCGAGACATGACCACAGACAGCCAGGCGTTGGTTTAACAGGTGGTCTCAAGAGCTCACCTGGCATCGTACTACCTGTGTGCAATCCCTTAGCCACGACACTACAGCTGGGACAGGTGAATTTGGTCCGCGGCAGGGTATTGTATTGAGGCTGCCAGTTGAGTTTTTAGGCACAACGAGCCCCCTTATTTCCCTGCAGGCCTCATCCTCATATTAAGATCATCGTCAGAGGCCCCCTCCTATCCGCCACCTGGAGACGCGCCGGGTTGGTACTTCACCCCTACCAGATGTTGATTGACAACATCCGGACCCGGATTATGGTATTAGGAATGGATTGATAATTTTACACGTTTTAGAAAACAGTATGTTCAATACGACATGTAGAGGATAACAACTGTTAAACATTTAATTCAGAATACATTTCATTAAAAGTGGGTGTACCACGGGGTTCTGTCCTGGGCCCTGTGCTTTTCAATATCGTTAATTTGCTAATCACGCGATTACCTATTCCTTTGTATGCCGAATATTTATCGTTGTTGGCTTCAAGTGAGAACTTGACTGAATTGGAAATAATATGTAATAGTATAGTTAAGAATCTTGTTGACTGGTTCGCAAGGCATCAATTATTTTTGAATACTAACAAGACTCAGATAATAAAATTTCATGGCGCTCAAAGACACTGGAATAATCTGAGTGCTTCTGTGAACAATTTAGAGTTACCGACCGTATATAGTGAAAGGTTTTTGGTTTTCGAGATCGATAGCTGGCTAAACTGGAAATCTCATTGGGAATATATTATCAGCAAACTTAATTCGACGTATTACTTGTTTCTTAACCTTCTAAATATTTTAACGAAGCAAAAAATTATAAATTTATATTATGCTCATATAGATATCAGATTGAAATAAGACGTATTTTTTTGGGGACACTCGCCTTTTTTGGGCTCTGTTTTTGTAGCACAGAAACGCTTGTTGCGTTGCATTGCCAAAGTCCCTAGATGTCTAACATGTAGAAATATCTTTATTGAATATGGAATTCTCACGATTATAAATTTATAACTTTATGAGACAAGTCTGTATATCTTCAAAAACAAGTCTAAATTTCATGAAATATTCAGACCCACTGTATAAATACTATACATTTGAATGATTTGTGTGTACCTGTTACTAGATTAACATTGACAGCAATCTGTCCCAATAACTTTGGCATAAAGGTTTTCAATCACTTACCTAAGGAGATTTCAGGTCTTAGTTTGGAATTGAAATTGAGGACAGCGTTGAGAAAGTTTTTGGGAGAGAGATGCTTTTATTCATTCTCTGGAATTTTTAGCGTTAATTTTAAGGGGGCTCGCTACCCAGTGATATCGTAGTTCCATTATTTCTCTTAAACTAATTATCCTATGAAGGTGAAATTTTGTATGCTTCCTGAGAAGAGTATGGAGAATAGCGCATCACATAGGAAAAATAAGAATTCTAAAATTTAAGTTGAAAATTTTGTTATTATTTTTTTATTAAAAAAATATGATCCGCGATTCCACAGTGGATTCCAGGCATAATTGTTCCTTAAAAAAACTCTCTTTATAAAACCAAAAGAGTTATAGTGGAACTAAATTTTTCAGCTAACTATTGCTATACTCGCACTGTTCATTAAAACTACCTCCAATACACTTAATAAGGGTTGTCAGATATTATATCACATGGATCAACCTTCATACTTCACTCGGGTATGTTAAACAGAAAATTTCATAAAATATACAACTAAATAGCGATGCTCCTTAATTAAAGTTTGTTTTTTTTAGGTATCTGTACTGGCTTCCGAAAAAATATTTAATTAAATTGAGCTATTTTAAGCCAATCCTCTGGGATTTCCGCGTATTCATATATTCTGTTGAAGACTTTTGAATGGCTGATGTAACTTTTTCTTGGAACTTTAGAATTTATTGCGTAGACTTTTTATTACGTTTTAAATAGTTGATATGTTCGTGCAAGTTATTAATAGTATGCAAATCTCCTCTCCAAAAACTATAAGGTATCTATCTATCTAAACTAAGATACCTATGTTTCTTTTAAATATCATGTTTGTCAATTCATTCAAGAATATATGAATTTAACTGGGAGTTTTGTATGACCCTGTAAAAGACAGACATACTGAGCAGCAGTTTACATTATTAGGAGTTAATTTAATCGCCCAAAGTTCTATTTTGGCTGCCATTGTGAGCCATTTTAATAATTTGGAACAGATAAATCTTTCATTCCTTTGAGATTTTTGCTTGCTCATAGAACATTCAAAAGTAACAGTCACACTTTTTATTATTATTATATCAAGTGTCTATATTCAATAGGATTAATGTGATGTTATCAGTAAGTTTTGTTCCAGGACTATACAGAACGTGGTGACGAGAACAACTTAATCCTTGAAAGAATCTTAATGTTAATAAGAAATATCCTTTATGTTCCTGCTGACGCTATGGAGAGACGTCCTGATAATGATGCCAGTATCCACGATCAGGTAAATAATTTGAAATTTCCTTTATTATTGTTTCATTATACAATGGGCCGTATTCATAAAAAAAGATTATGCTTATACTTGCAGAATATAAAGGAAATCCTTCAACTCGCATTCATAATATTCCTTATAACCTTATACTTATAGAGTATAATCATATCCTTCACTAAAAGTGTTTGGTTATTCATAAGCCTTATCTTTTACTCTAAATAATAAGGATATCCGTTATTAATTCCGAGCGAGATTCCGAGTGTGATCAACAGTAGACTCAGTCGTGTAGTATCAGTTGTAGCCATGAGAGATGTTGTGGAACTGAGTGAGATATATTAAACATTACAAGCAGCGTTTATCAACACCTCTTCGTGACTACAAATAATTATACTGGTTTAAAAAGGAAAATGTGCAATGGCCTGCCAACAGATTTTTGGGAATAAACGCTGAAACTCGAGGTGGAGCATTATCATCCGGTCTAAAATGCAGATATGTTTACGCTCTTGGTATCAGCAAGGCATTGGTCAAGAATTGGGTGTAAGTCAAGCTACAGTATCTCGTATAGTGACTGCCATAATTGACAGCATAGTGGCGCAATCAAATTACTGGATAAAATTTCCGTCTACCAACTATGAACTTATAGCTGCGAAACAGTTATGACAAAGCAAGTATAGGTTTCCGACAGCATTGGCGTAGTTGAGTTTACCCGAGTAGGAATACTGAAACCACATCGCCATGGTCATCCTACACTGAATGTGTAAACCACTTGTGATGCAAGAGGCATTTTCACTAGTATGGACGTTAGTTTGCCTGGATCGGTCTACGATTCAAGAATATGGAGAAATTCACAAATAAGGGTTCATTTACAAAATAAAAGCAACGTCGTGCTACTTGCTGATGATGGATATGGTATAGAGCCGTGGCTTATGACTTTATTCAGAAATCCCGCTTCGATGCTGAACTAAATTATACTAAACTTTTGAAAAAAGAGACAGTAATAATTGAACATTGTTTTGATTAACTGAAATGTCGATTTCCTATTTTGCAACATGTTTACCGAGTGAAAGAGAATGTGCCAAAAATTATTCTCTTTGAACTCTAGTTTCTTCTAGAGTCCTTTTGTTTTCAATTTTTTTTTCGTACTTTTCTGTTGCTGTTTTTTTTTTCTGGCAGAAGAGATTCGACAGCCTTGACACTACAAGATTGTGGTTTGATGGCTGATTCAATACCTTCTTGAGTAGTAGAAGCTTCAGTTACTATATTTTGAGTAGATCCATGTTCAATACCAATTTGCAGTGCGCGTCCAATTCTTCCAATTGTAGGATTACTGTCGTATTCCATAGTCTTCAATAACTTTTTTTCCGTTCCAACAGTTTTATTGCTTAATTCCTTTTTTTTTCAAGTCAGTTTTTTGCTACAAGTTTCCTTTCGTATTGTTTATTTTCTTTAAAAAGCCTTTCCCATCAATTGCTTTACCAAATGTCACCTCTTACTCCCTGGTAACATTTCTAATAGCCTCATCTTTTTTTTGTTTGATTATTTGGCTACGAACTTTTGTCCTTTAGCTACACACGTTGTTTAAAGTTTTGGTATTTATATTATCATTTTATTTCTAATCTGGGGGCACGGTAGTGCCCCCGCCAAGTCGAGCACGGCCGTACTATCCTTTTCTTGAAGCAATTCAGGCCACTTTCGACCCCCCTGTAACTTCGTTGTTGAGAAAGCTAGAAATCTGAATTTACAGAAGAAAGAAAGATATTATTGCTAAAAATTCAGTTCATCCGTAATTATATTTTTTTCTTATTTGATCAAGAATGGAATATATCTGAAAAGAGTTTTTTCTTTGGTTCATGTATATGTTGAACGAAAATACAAATAAAACATACTGCTGAAATACTTACAAATAAATTGATTGTAATTGTGAATGGATGGATATCGCAAAAAATAGCAAGTCCTTATTTAACTACATACCTACATACAAAATATGTTCACTCTGTAAACAAAACTTTAAGGTCAGTTAAGAAAATGTCTTATACAACATTCGTAAATGCATCATTCATAATGCTTTGGATTTTGACAGCTTTAAACTATTCATGAGATACCTAAGACTTCCTATTCTGCTATTTAGAGATCAAAATAGTGCTGCTAGAATAACCTTTGGAAAATATTAAATTAACCTAATCTCAAAAATTGGAGTCTCACCAAAAATTTGTTTTAAGCTAGAAAGCTTTAATAAAAGTTCTCAGGATCTATGATCAATTGGCAATCATATATTTTCATTAGTATGTCAGTTTTCTAAATAAAAGAGAATTCCTAAATAAAGTACATATAAGTATGTATTTATGTAAAAACTCTAGCTCAAAGTGAAATAAATAAAACAAAATAAATTTTAAGTACGTCATCCTGCCTACTTCAGCTGCAAAGTAGGCATTTCGATTTGGTTTCTCATCCGCATCATTGTAACTTCTGAAGGGTCCTCATTTGCCTTGAGAAAAGTTTAAAAGGCAAGTGGGGTCGAGCGTGAATCACTACGAGTATATTGTACTTTGAAAATCTGCTCCATTAATTCCTTTGAATTGTCCTTTTGGGATATTAAGAGTGCAATAAAACACATTCTAAAAGACATTGGAAATGTCAAGTTTATATAAGAAAAACGAAGGAACTCAGTTCCTTAAGATTATCGAAAATATATCTTGGAACAGAACATTTTGCTGAAACACCCGTTATCAATCTTAAACTTCCATAGGATGTATTATTAACTTCAGTTCCGATTTTAGAAAATTTTAACGTAGATATATCTTCATATTTTAAGACCTATAGCGGTAAGATATAATGGTTTCGGAGATATGGCCGGCGTCCATTCTTTTTAGTCCACCTTGTAGGTACAGTTGGCACTAGAATATACAAGTATTCTCGGCTGCCATATTTTAACCTAACCTGAAATAAAAACTGCCAATTATAAACTTGATTTTTCATTCAGTCAAGGTTTGTTAGCAGTTTACTGCCTCATCCACATCTATAGTAGATATAATAATATCTCGTTTATCAGGATTAACATAAATTTTGATGTTCTCGTATAAATAGACAGATGGCAAATAGTATTTTAACGAACTTGGTTTCGGCGCCATTATCGAGTAGCCGTGTTTGATTCATCATCTACTGAGTTCGCGCCAGTGGTGGAATGTTCGCGTGTCGTTGGAATGTATGTTGAAGATTCGAGAATGAGGAGCGAAAGTCAGTCCGGGGCAGTCAGCGCGGTGCAGTCGAGTTAGATATTGCAGTCGAGCGAGTTAGTTAGATAGTCCGTCAGTCCGGTGCAGTAGTGGAATGAGTACAGCGGTTTGCTGGAGGCCGGCAGTATGGCGCAGTCCCCTAGTAGGAGCCACCATCAACACAAATAAATGACACTCGGTTAAGATATAGTTGTAAAAAGTGTAAATAGTCAATATGAATTGTACATAGTAGTCGATATTGTAGTGTAAGATATATAAATAGTGTACAGACTTTGATATATTTAGTGTCAATAAATAAATAAACGTGAAGTTAAATTATTCCCATCATTTTTATATGCCCGTTACAATATCATCAATAGACATAATATCAGATACTGATTTTCAGTGGGACATAACATATAATATCGTACTTATATTTGAAGGAAACATAGAAACATAAAGTGTGTGCCTATAACATTTGGGAAAGATGGGGCCAAAATGATGGTCGAGAATACTCGTATCTTCTACAGCTTTAGAGAAACTACTTGGCCCGAATACGTGGGCATACTTTAAATCTCTGTCCATACACAGAACTCATGTTTTGTTTTTTGATAACTACTATTACCCCAGATAATAAGGAAAGTAAAATCTTATCTTCTGTCTTTCTAATTCAAGATTATCTCGGGAACGGATGAACAGATTTTTTGCTTTCTTTTTGACCGACTTCCCAAAGTCTGTATGTCTGCTTTTTTATGTATGATCGCGAGTTTTGCCTAGTAAACGTTAGCCGATTTGGATAATTCTTCTTTATTGGAAAGAGTCTGGGTCAATTTTTCTCGAAAATCGTAAATCTGAGATGGCAGAATTAATGACAGGACAATATCCGGGAACGTTTAAATTGAACATTTTTTCAACAGAGTTACAGCAATGTTAAAATCTGAAATATGCATATGTTTGCTATGTGGAGGGGGTCAAATTAAAGACCAAATTATTTGTAGCAACATTTAAATTGAACATTCTTTCTTTACAGTTACGATTATCGAGTTACAGCAGTCTAAAATATGCGTATTTCCGCAGCGATGTTTTTAGTTAACTTAATGGTATAAGTGAACGTTCAACGATTTTCGTGACTAATTTTATACTCAAAAGTGTGAAATAAATATAAAAAAATGGACAGACTTTATTAATTGGTGCACTGAAAAATATTAAATAATATTAATACTATTGGTGCTGGTACTTGGGGAAGTTGGTGCCAAAAGTCTTCTATGCAACTACAATTGCACAACTTCAAAGTTACCAGTACCAATAGGATTAATATTACATCGTATTTTTCAGTGCACCAACTAACAAAGTTTTTCAATTTTTTTTTAAATTTATTAGCGTTGAAATGTACCGGGCCCGCACGTTCGTGACCCAAGATCGTCATTCTGCTCAAAAAAACCCAAATAGACAAAAAACTTACTTTACTAAAAACTGTGGAGCGAAACCAATTCTATGAACTTTGATGAAACTTGCCTAAAGTATTCTCCTGGAAATTATATTTTATATTTTCTACCCATATTCGGGCAGAACGTACGGTTAGAAATTTTAGAATGACCATTACTTGTCTCGTCGAGCTAAAAAAATAGAGAGGTCTAGTAACATCAAATATTTGTTTTGAATTGAGAATATCGCTATCCTGGATTTTATTGGTTATTGAATTATTGACGATTTGGGCGAGTGTTTGATATTATTTGCTGTTCACAGTTTAAAAGAGAATTATTTGTTAAAGCTAATGAATATTCGTAGCTAAAATAGGAATGCTTTGGAAATATATGACGAAAAATAAACTACGTTTTGTGGAGATTAATAAACTCTCTCATCTCATTACAAAGTTGAGATATATAAAGAAAGAAGCTCTTTTTATAAATACGGACATTTGCAAAATAACTTTCATCAAAACTTTTTTGGCAAAACAAAGTTTTAGGCACAAATTTCGTTGCAATTTAAATTCTGGAGTATCTGAAATAATCAAGCGAAACATTTCTTCTGAATATTTTTACTAATACACTTTTTATGTTAATGTAGACAAAATTATCTTTGAAATTAACAACCGTTTTTGTTTTGGGAGATTTCTTTAAGGTGTTTACCAAGAAAGATCGTACATTTGAATTCCGATAAAAGTTCAGATGAATGCTGCTAAATATCGACAAAGGGCACAAAACATTTTGTTGATGCTTATACAGTGCATCCCAGAAATGATGTCTAAATTCATTTAACATTCTGCGATATGCTTTTTGTAGAAACGCTCGAATCGGTCGATTTTTTCTTCATGTGTTTTTTATGATATATTCATGGATACCGGATAACCCAAAAAAAGTTACGACCATCAACTTCATTTTTCCAATTGAAAAAACCTATTCTTTTATTTCATTTTTGGAACTTGCTTCAAATTCTATGTATGTTTCATAATGTTCTATGTCCTTTATCTAAACATATGAGTCATCGAAACACCTAGATATTATATCAATACGTACGACCTGTTTATTAAAAAAAAAACTCTACAACTATCTGAAGTGAAATTGTTTTACCATTTCTATGGTGACAAGTAGAGATGCCACGAATAGCGATTTGACAGAATACCGAGCATCGAATATTCGGCCATGCTCCCAGCAGAAGCGCCGAATATTCGGCAAAAGTACAAAGGTATATAGCAGATCATGCATCTTTAAACTTGAACAATTTAAAACCGGCACAGTGAGTCTTAATGGAGCAATGCATCAAACTTCTCAAACCATCCGAAGAGATTATTAAAATACGAGTAACTACACTATCACTATTGTAGATAGTGGCTCATATTTTCAACATAGACCTTTGCGGGTCTGAGAAAAAAAATCGACGATTCATAGGCGTGTGCTTATTCTTGAAACTCATTTTTGTGAAAATCATACAGGCGTGTTCATACCTACTCGAAACTTAGTACGCTTCTAAATTAAGTGCGGAGGTTTAACCTTAAATTACGTTTACGACTCTTATGTCAGTGTTATGGTAGGATAGAGTTTTGTTTTTTATTTTAATACGGTACTATCTAGTACCGAACTAAGATTGGATTATGAATACGCCTGTTAGTGTTTAATGTCTTTGTGTACTTTTATTATGGACTTTCATCAAGTATCGGCTGCATCTGTTCAAAAAATGTGAATGAAACTGAATTACTCACAATTCACAAAAAGTTACCGCAAAAACGCCTTCCACTAATATTAACAAACAATTCCGGTCTCTTTTTTATGAAATCCCTATCAGCACGCCCATGAACCTGAAGAATTCCATCTGGCCATCAGCGTTGTTGCCAATACCGTCACTTTAATGTGTTCAACAGTTTGAAAATAGACCAGACAAATTACTGAAAATATGTCAGTTCTCTTGAACGTTAAATAGTTTTTGCAGTAACCCACAATTTGTTTATTAATTAACACTGAATATTTCTCCTTTTGTCGGTATTCAAAAAACCTTCAAGTACGTTCAAAAACAACTTTTTTTCTACAGAGTAAATTTATAATTGGACTGGCCTATGAAATCTTTTTAAAACATGAGTCACTATCTACAACATCTACTTATCTTCTACCTATCGTCTCCTGGCAATAGTGTATATTATACTTGTTTTTATTCATCATAACCTACCATTGATACATTTTAACTATTAAATATGTTATAATTTATATGAAAATTGTTTTTTTGTTCATTCATGATTAGGCATGCGGTATTCGGCCGAAAAGTAGGCAGTATTCGGCCGAATATTTCAAAAAATCCGAATATGCCGAATACCAAATACCAGCCAAATATTCGTGGCATGTCTAGTGACAAGTCAATATTCAGAATTACCAGAATTAAAAAAAGAACATATACAGAGAATGGAATGTTTTGCTCAATTTACAAATTATCTGCGGAAATACTCATTGATATGTACAATATTGTTCAATCGTATTTTTCTCGATAACTGTTAAGTTTGGGTATACCTAGGGACATGGTATATAAAAATAAATTGAAAAATTATTCAAAAGTGAAATGAAAAACAAGCAAATTATGTTGATGGTTGTATCTTATTTCTGACTACCCTGTATACATGAATTTACCATCTAAAAAACGCATTAAGAAATAGAAATCTGAATTTTAAATTAATTTAGACATTACTTACTTTTGGGACGCACCGTATACAGATATAGGGAGCAATGTAGCTAAATTTATGAACAGATGGATGATTACATTCTTAAATGGAAAGTAATTAATTTGAATATAAAATCACATCTCGGTAAATTAAGTATGATGACATTACCGCTTCTTTTAAAATTACGTACATTTTTCATATACAAAAGCAGACATCGGAGTACCATATTGCCTGTATTTTCGGATCTCCTATTACGATACTATGAAAGAAAGATAAGCTCATGCGCATCTCCGGTGACGTCAGTCCGTGACAAAACTTCAGGTAAAACCATAAAATGTTTCAAAAGATAGTCTTATATTTTGTGCTGGCTTGCAATTGTGGTCGCGGCACTTTACGGTTTTCTGTATCTAATACATAATGAATTTATGATGTTTGTGGCTTTTGCAATATAAAACCATTCATAAGAAGGGAATATTAGACGAAGATCTAGTAAAATAAAAAATTAGTTTGCCAGAATATGTCGAATCAGTTCGATTCTCCCGCTTTGTCACGGACTGACGACATGCGCGCAGTGGTCTTAAACACGTTTACGAACTAAGCATATCTTGTTTGTCCTAGTATCATGATCCCCTATAAACTCTGAGTGAAGGTATTCTTTATTTATTCAAAATTTCCAGTCAGTAATTTGGGCGATAAGGGTAACGGTCTACTAGTTTTTTCCCCATTATATCTTCTAAATCGTTTATTTTAAAATTGTGAAAAAAATTTATTCAATCTTTAGCCTTTCAATTTGAACATAATCTACTTGAATATTTTTTCCAATTTTCCTATTTACCCACAAAACATACCCGTGTGTATATCAATTTGATTATTTATGCTATATGACTGTGATGCAGTCACCTAACTTTATTCATGTCATAGTTTGAACTTTTTTCGTTCAGTGATAAACGTAAGCATTACCTTATTGTTATGAGTCGGATTCCCCAAAGTTCAAATTTGGAAATATAATCACTCCATATTATTCGCAGACTTATTTTGGTGCTTATAGCGGAATTCACGGCACATCATAAATCATTGATATTCTATTTACCTATTTCATTAGATCTTGAGAAGAATGGCATTTCTGTTCCAGGTATTATGGGCACTGCATCAGTCTGGAATGCTGGACATCTTACTCTATATAACCAGTTCTACAAATGAGCAAATCTATTACATGCACATTTTGGAAATACTCTCGTACATGCTTCGTGAGCAAAAGCCTTCTGAATTGGCGACTGCCGCTGTACAACGTAGTCAGACGGAGAAGATCAGAGACGAAGCAGAATTGTTGGCCATCAGACATCGTGAGAATAGTCAAAAGCAAAAGAAGACGAAGATGTACAGTGGTACTAGGTGAGTATCATATAGATAAAGAAATTACGAAATCATAAGGATTTATTATTATGAGTTTTGAATTTAAGAGTGAATTGAGCTTACAAAATATAAGAGATAATTCAAAAGAGTTTGTATTCTTCTTGATTAAGGAAGATGATTCTTGGGAATGAAGTTATTTATTAAATACATATTTTTTAATTGAGAGGAGCATTCCAGAATGTTTATACTCTTCTTCAGGTCAAAAGTCGTGAATTTAGAATAAATTTAAGTATTTAAGTAAATTATAAGCAATTGTGCTTATACAATTGTCATATTTATCAATATATAAGTGGAAATTTATTGAAGTGTTTTAATTTTGATTTTAAGATCTGTTATTAAGGTTATACAACCGGATGCGCACGGTGCACGTCTGGAGAGAGAGAGAGAGAGCCGCCGAGAGAAAGTTCGCATGAAGAAAGCGTTACGTTTTTTCCTTAAGTGACGATTTCTGATAGTTAACTCTTACCTCAAACCGCGTTAGTTCCAATTGTATATCCGTACATCCATCTCTCTAAGATATAACTTTTTAGGTCTACTTTATATGTCTTTATGTAGCACTGAGCACTCTGAGAAACTGGCAAAAGCAAAAGGTTCTTGTCAGCAACAAGAGTGTAGCACGAAATAATTAATTCTTCCTTATGTTCCTCTCTGCTGAATTTCAAGTCTCGAATACGAAATTTAAACTTGGAGTCCTTATAATTTGGAACCAAATAATTAATACTATCCGTGAATTCTAATGCATGAGTAACAGCCCTCTACATACCTTCTCTTTGGCTACCTCAAAGTTGTGAAATTAAAATTTTACCCGTTAGACGTGACCTTTTGCTGTTGTGAGAGAAAGATTAGATTATTTTGTTGATTTTTGTATTATGTAAAAAAATATGAAAGGTGTTTTCAACCGCTTGTTAGCAAGCATTATTTTAATAACTATCGAACTAGCGGCATGTAACTAACTAACTCGCTACACGGTAGTTAGTAACTATCCCGGTAGCATCATATATATAGTTGGTAGTGAATTAGCTAGTATACCTCTTTTTGTCTGAGGATACTGAGCAAGTGGGAATTTTTTATATCAACACTATCTGATTAGCATAGACATACTTATAAGATTGATATTTATATATTTTATTGACCGACTTCAAAAAAGGAGGAGGTATACAATTCGGTTGTTTGTTTGCTTTTTTTGACCGACGAACCCAAATTTTCCAAATTCATTTGAAAGAGGAGACTTGAGAAATGATCCCATATTCATAAAAACTCAAATCTGAAATCTACTTCCCTCCGAAAACCGCCCCCGAAAGGGGTGTAGGGGGCAATTTTTCTCGAAAATCAAAAATCCCAGATGGCAGAATTAAAAATAAGAATATATCCGGAATAGCTTCAATTGAACAGTTTTCGAATTTCAGCGGTGGTAAAGTCTGAAATATGTTTAGGTAAGTAGGTACATACGTATTTCCGCTGCGATGTTTTGAGATCTCCAAATATTACTCTTAACCAGTACCAGCAAAGAATATACGTGGTTTATGGTATAAGTGAACTTTCAATTTTCGTGACTAATGTTACACTTAAAAGTTTTGCAGTTGCAGTTAAATTGAAAACTTTTGACACGAACTCCACAAGTACCAGAATAATATAATTAATATTATTTTGTATTTTCATTGCACCGATAAATAACGTTGGTCCATTGTTTTGTAAAAAATATTTATTTCACACTTTTGAGTGTAACATTAGTCACGAAAATCGTTGAACGTTCACTAATACCATTACCCATGTATAGGTAGGTATATATATATTCTTTGGTTGCACTTGTTATTATTCAGAAATCTAAAAACATCGTCGCGGAAGTACGTGCTTGTTATTATTCAGAGATCTCAAAACATCGCGACAGAAATACATATATTTCAGACTTTACCTCTACTGTAACTCGAAAACCGTAGCTTCCTAAGAAATGTCCAATTTTAATGTTGCTACAAATAATCTGGTCAACTATCTGAAACTGCATAAATATGAAACAACTCTTATCACTTTTAGAAGCGGAAATATTTTATTGAGCTACATTGAAAGAAGTACAAAAACATGAACTAAAAAATCATTAACAAATATTGAAAATATCTGTATGTCCATTCAAATATTTTTGACTTCGCATAAGTAATTGAAGATTATTAACTAAATGACAAAAGTCCTTGAAGAACACTTCAATTTCAGTTCGTTTAAATCATTTGGAATCTCTTTTTCGAAAAACTTTACTTAGGTAGTTGTTTGTGCTCAAATTTAAATAGAATTGATTTTGGTATTTAAATATTCTTCAGATTACTATTTAACAGTTTCAATTATTATAGTAGGTAATCTGTTTAATGCCCTGTGAGATAAATGTTCTTTGATATGTTTACAAAACCATTTTGAGATGCATCCACGATACACTTATACCCATCCGGTATGTCAGTAAGCTGAACGCTTTTTGTTTTCTTCTGCACATGACGTCATGCGATTTGCATTTACGAATAACTTTTAAATTTAATAGATTTTCTTTTCGTGGATTTCCTTTATTGTCCGTCCGTTTTTCTTTCTGATATTTTGGAAATTATATTATATATTAGTATTTGTCTGTTTTTAATTGTTGGTTTTATTAATTATATAGACATGACTTGTGCTATTGAGACTTGCAAAAACTATTACCGTGCAACAAAATAACCAAAAAAATATTGTATACAGCTAGGGAGATTCAAAATTTGTTGTGGATTTAGAAAAAATAATTCTTCTAGTCACACAGGAGATGGCAACGTTTTATTAATTTCTTGAGCGTTTTTTATAATCTACATATTTAATGATAAATTGCTCTCATTCAGGTTTGCATATAATTTTCATTATTGGGATTACTCAAAATATTCATTTTTCAAACGAATATCTAAAAGTATTGATAGATAGATAGATAGATATATTTATGTGACTACATTTTGTAACATAAAGTCGTAGCAAGTCAGTAAGCATTTAAGAATATTATACTATCACAATAGCATATGTATAAAAACAACAAAATAAACATTTTTTAGTAACATAAAGTCATAGCAGGTCAATAGACACATAAGAATATTACAAAACTATATGTATAAAAAAAACAAAATATATAAAAAATACAAAGTTACAGCAATAGGAAGTCAAGTGATAGCGTGTTTTTTAACCGCATGGAATTCGTCTACACTGTAGAAACATTTAGAGGTTAAATATCTCTTCAAATTTATCTTGAACTTTGAGGCTCTAGGTTATTTCACTGATATCGGCAATATATTATAAAGGTTATAGTTGGAGTGTATCTATTCAATCTAAATTTATGGTTAACAATAAGATTAGCCGATCTTGTTTCATAATGGTGGTTATTCGAGTGGGTTTTGAGGGATGTTTTGGATGCGTGGATTGCAATAAGCTGTCTGAAAATGAACAGAGAAGGTAAAGACAATATTTGAAATTTAATAAATAGACGTTTGCAGCTTTCGAGGTGCGACTTGTTGAACATTTTTCTAAGCACTTTTTTCTGTATTTTGAAAATTTTCATTGCATCTGTGGAATTGCCCCACAATTCAATACCATAGTTAAGATGTGAATGAAAGATTGCAAAATATATGTTCTTCAGAAAATTAATATCAAAGATGCGACTGAATCTCCGCATCAAAAATATAATACTGGACAGTCTGCCACGAAGCTCTGCAATGTGACCCTCCCGTGAGAGGCACTCATCCAATGTAATACACAACATTTTGACTGTTTTTCTGTATTTTTTCGATATGGATGTAAAAGTAAGTCTTTGAGTTTTATTTGGATTTGGTTTAAGAAACTTCCGACTTCCCTATCCACCTCGGGGGCCCAGCACTCGAGTCTTCTACGTACCACGTATACTGCCCGTACGAAAATTATTTCAATTTCCTTCCATCGCGAAGTGAATTCTGCCGAGGTGGAAGAGGAAGTCCAACCTTTATAATTATTTACAGAATCATATTTGTCAAATTGTCAGACGCGTAACGTCAGATTAGCAACAAGTATGCGCAATGACATACCGGTATAAGTGTATTGTGGATGCATCTAAAATATCTTCACTGCAGAGGAATTAGAGCGAATCAGAGTATGCAGCAATGACATAATGACATGGCTAATGCAAATGACTAAGCAGATATTGATAAGTTTCAAAAATAATCACAATTATTATCAATAATTTATATAGTGCGGTGATTTTTCTATGTTGAACTCAAAATAAACTTAGGAATCAACATAACATGCATAAGAATTATTTTATTATTTTGAATATTATTGTTGCCGTCGACTATAAGCTCATTTAATTGGTATTCTGAACATACCCAATGTTTGTGACATGATAACCAATTCCCAGGTTAATCTAGCAAAGACATATTCTGTCTACTGTATAGATAATGGATCACTTCTTGGATGTATTTATTTAATTAACATATTCACTTGAAACCAAATAAATAATATTACTTTGAAATGCTGACTAAACAACTATAGACCTGCTACTAAACCAGACACATAAGTTTCGTTCATGAGAAATTTCCGCTCAATCTCCAAAATACGACAAAAAATACATTCATTCTTGGAAGCTGTGATTGCTGTCTCATTTTCTAAATTGCAATTTCCTTCTACTTGTTCTAGCTAGGCTTTTTTTCTCTCGTGCAGACTAAATCTCCAGCAAAAACCAAGCACTCGTAAAGTCACAGAGGATCGTTTGAGAGCGCAAAAAAAGAAAACACTCAGCGTTGTGTGATCGGTAATCTCATTAAGGCATACTTACAACTAATTACGAATTCAGGGCGTTCGCAGAGTAAGTCCAGGAGCCAGCCAGCCAAGATGAATGATTGCAATAAAGCCTACTGGGTTTTTTCCTTTAACGGGGGCAAAAACAAAGGAAATTTCTCTTTAAGAAAGATCTGCTTTTGTTTAATTTTTTTTATATTAGATCGTTTTTGGCATACGATGAAAGATTTTAAACATTATTTGATCTAGCATGTTGATGCTCTGAGTCAGTTTATAGAACTGATGATGTATCAAAACAGAAAGTTTTCATAAAGTAGAATACGTAAGTATCTCACTTATAAGTTTTTTCTTCTATAATAACGAACATTTTTTGTCAATTTCAAATTGTTCTCTTAAACTAATTATACAGGGTGTACCACGTAGACCTTCCATTAGCCTTTTCCAGAATTCATATCAAGATCTGTCGAATAAAAATTTGTCACTGGAAGTCAATGTCAACTCGCTTATTTTTATTGGGCTCGTGCGGCATCTGACAGTTGGAAGCGATTGGAGGAAAAATAACCTCACTGTTTACATCGCGTCAAACGGAATTCGTAGTTATATGATAAATAAAGTTATCTTTTGTAGCTTGGATTGTGTGTTGTGGACGTATTTGTATTAAAAACATTTGCGAATTAGATCTTTAGTAAAATATGCTTTGTTGTAAATTGTTAAAGTAATGCTGCACGGAATGCAGGTGTAAAGTTTTTTAGGTTGGTTCATCTAAAATTATGTTGAGACTGAATTAATTGTTGACTAATTCTTCCCCATTTTAGAGTGCCGGCTGTAAATATTAACAGGGGAAGAAATATAATGACCTAGGCAAAAAAAAGAGATCGTTGGATTGCTGCCATAAAACGAGAAGACCTTACTGGAACCAAAATAATGTAATGTGTGTTCGAAACATTTTATTTCTGGTAATGTGATGTAATTGTCATCATTCTTAAAAATTGCCTTTTTTATTGTCTGACAGGCAAACCAGTCAATCTGTTAGATACTAGTAATCCAGACTGGATTCCAACGAAATATATGGGCTATGGTAAAAGGAAAGACTCTTGCGCAAAAATGCGATATGACCGTCAGCAAAAACGGAGACAGGTGGTATAATTATGTGGGGATATCGATAAGGCCTGGTGTATTGTGTATGTTCCAGAGTGTTTTTGTTTTGTTTGCTTTACTTGGTGCCTAGAGTTGTTTTACTTGGTGCTTAGGGCTGCTTTGCTTTCCATACCAGAGTTAATATATTTTTTTGTAGGATGATGGACATCATAATGTAAAAGCAAATCCCAGTAATAATGTAAGATTGGTTTTAGATGCAAGAGAGAACAAGTAAAAAAAATGTAGAAAATATTCAATGGAATGCTACCAATATATCAACTCCATAAAAAGGATACAGAATTTGCTTTCATTGATAAGATTGTTAGAGTTTGTTGCATTTGCCTCAATTTATGTCCCATCTTCTATTCCATTAGATGATTTTTGGCAGGTACGTGACCCAGCTTATTATTAATTTTTAATGTTGCAGAAAAATAGAAACGTTGCTGCGAGAGTGGCATCAAGCATATTGGACCTTCGGACAAAGGCAGTCCGAAGCCTTTATAGAAGGTTATTCCATAGACATATATCTATGGGTACTTCTAACTCTAAATTAGCAGTAGGGACCAAACAAGTTTAATGTGTATTTGTTACATTAAATATGTATATGTTACGTATAAGCGATTCCAAATATAGTATATTAATAAGTTATTACATTGTAATATTATAGAAGTGAATAATATAAATCTCATTGCACTTCTTTGGAAATAAAGATTATTCATAACATATTCCCTAATAATTGATACCCACCATCCTTGAAATCATCAAATTCATTGTTACTTGTTAGGTAAATTTCTTATAGAAATGTACCTATTGCGATCGTCCACACTTTTAAATTTCGAAAAAATTTCAATGGCATGTTGTTATATGTCTATAAGTTAGTCCAAAAAAATATTTGGTTCAAAAGTTTATATATATATATATATATATGGGATATTACGAAATTTGTTAACACGATAGAGTCCGCAGTTTTGAAGGTATCAAGTTCAAATTTGCTACAAAAATCAATCTCTCAAATATCTCGGTCGAGTTCGTTATTGGGCAATATCGGGTAAGTAGTTTCAAAATGGCGACCATACAAACATTTTAAAAAATTATCAAAAAGGAATCGTTGGGTAAATATCATCAAAAATAATTTTAGGTTATGGATATAATCAGTACCTACAACTTTTGTTCAAAGCAATTTTTCAAAAAATACACAGGTAAAAAAATAAAAATTAATAAAGAAAAATAAGAAATATTGATAAAACATGAACACTCAATATAAATTTTATGTAATTGTACATTTTCTGGACATCTTAATATAGACCCTGATTAAAAAAATATATAGTATATTTATTGAAAGGAAATAGGCGAAAAAAAAAAATCTGCTTTGAAGTGGACTCGAACCCTGTCTGCTTTATATTCAACAGTCAAAACAAAAACCTCTAACCGCAAGGCTATGACAATTTTATTTAAAAACATGTACGTATACCAATGAAAAAGTTGTTCAAATTTCAAGTCAATGAATTTTGAAAAATTTACCTTTCCGCTGACTACAGGCCATCGGGATTTTTATTATTGTTACAATCTAAATGTCAAATGTAACAAATATCTACTGTACCACTTGCCTATCTTTCTATATTTTAATTAGAAATGATAAATTAACAGTTATATGGTATACCTAAATAACTGAATCTTGAAATACTATCTTTTAATAACCGTTAACTTTTACAAATCATATAGGTATGTGGACATACGTTCACATATACCTACTTGTACCGGTACTTGAAGGCACTAAAACAAGGGATTTAAATCACTTGAAATGTTTAAGGAACACTCAAGCCACCTATTCTTATGCTCCTTTTAATGAATTCATTTAAAATGTAGTAACCCTCATTTGACAAGAATTAATTCATGATGGTATTATATTTGCTCTTAGAGAGGTGACTGATCTAGATTCATACAAGTCACTTTAGTTAGTTTGTTTAATTTTATCAAATAAAATTGTTTAAAAAAAGTTATAGGTATTATAATCACACATGAACTACAAAAGATAATTCATCATATAACTAAGAATTTCGTTTGACGCAATGTAAACAGCAAAGAGTACCCTTTGTTAAACAGTGAGTAGTGAGGTTATTTTTCCTCCAAACGATATCAACTGTCAATTGCCGCACGAGCCCAATTGCACGATGAAAAGAAGGAGTTTACAATTTGTATGTTTGCTTTTTTTCATTATCGGATTCCACTTTGAAATTTAAGTTATGTTCCATAAGCAAATTGTATCATTATTTTTGATCGCTTTCGAGATTTTCATATTTTTTTCTAAAATTGCTCACAAAACATGGGTACGTACATTTATCTCTTTATATTTTTCTTAGTTTTTCATCTAAGAAATTGAATTTTTTAAAACTCTAAAGAATCGCTAGAAATGGCAAAATCTAGCGGCTCAAAAGCCCTCTGATCTGGTAGAATCTTATGTCACTTAGAGACATACTGGTAGTTCGGAGTCCACCTTAAGCTTTAGGTCCCTTATCAGTTGCAATACTGATACAATAGATATTCGAAATAAAATCCATTTATTGCTGTACACTGGTTTCAACTTAGTGATCTAAAGAAGAACGTACTTGGCTAAATAAAAAGACTGTTTCATTATACGCCATACGCAGAAGTCACATGGATTCGAATCTGGATAACTCCCTATTTTGGCTTAGTTTGTTGTCTTTAAATACATAGTTCATTACTCACACACAGAGATTTGAAATCTTTTAGAGTAAAAATGTATCGAGCTATTGTTATTCCTTCCGATTTTGGAGAATTACAACAAATTTGGAAAGCACCAACAAAAATTTTAAATAATATATCTCATAACATGAAAAAATAATCGATGTTGTCATATATTTAACAAATGTCTCAGAAATGCAGCAAGTACGTTCAAATGCTGAAAGATATCTAAAATCCATTGGGAGGCTTAGCTTGGATTTTACTCACATTTCTTCAGTTGTTCAAATCTAGTACTATTATTATGTGTCCTAAACACCCTACTTTGTTTTCTCGTTTCATTTGTATCTTTTCGATGTTCAATATACTTATTTTTATTACCTCTTTATTGATGAGTTATCGTTATGTTTTCGAAGTGAATCGTCTTTGGCCGTATCTGAGTGATTTTTCAAGGTAGCGTCACGGCACCATCACGTTTCCTAGTTTTCTGAATCTTCTGAGATGCAAGAGAGACAAAGCATGTGAACGGTTGAGATTGCATGAATATAATATACAATAATTTACGTAGCGTTGCCAGATGAGATAAAGGTTAAGACTCTACACTCCTGTTAATCTTAGCATTCTAGTTTTGTTAAAATAGCTTTGAACTTTTGTAGACAGTGTATAAAGATAAAACAATTAAGTACGCAAAAGTGCGTGCGTGAATAATTTTTAAAGTTTCGTAAGCTGTCAACATGTGCATCGAATTTCACAAATATAAAAAAATTACAACCGCGGTGTTGCCGGCTTGAGCTTTTATCAAACAGTTGTACATGAACGTTGTATGTTGTATGTATCTTTTTACCCTTACCTAATATATGTATTTTATTTATTTGCAAAATGAGTAAACTAAGTTGCGTGCAAAAGCTTTGTTGAAAATACTCATTCTATAATCGTTTAATCATAGACTTCCAAATTAGATGTTTATGGGTTTGATACTATTTTTCGGTTGAAAAATATTCAAAATAACATGAGTGTCATATTTATAGCTCTACTGCTTCTGTTTTATATTCAAATAGATGACAAGCGAGAAATTTAAAATGATAATATCACTCAATACTGAACAGTAGGTATACTGGATCAAATTTAGGAAAATAGGCTTAATTTCATTACACGCCTCCATTCCATTGTCATAAAAAATATATTTTATTTTTCAAAAGACGCCAACAACTAGAGATTTTCAGTGATTTTTTTTGTATCATTATTGTTACAGTTCCTTACCATAAAAGTGACAAGAGGAACTTTTCTTTCGGCTGATCTTACCCCAACTAAAATCCGAAAAAATGAGGTGATACAGTTTAAAAAATAATAATAAATAAAATAATATCTATTATTGTTATAGTTGAAAATAATTTAAATTCAAAAAATCAGTTTCTTCAAAAAGTCATTTTGACCAAAAACGATAATTATGTGGTCACCACGACCATGAACAAAACAGAAAGTATAGAACATAATATTATAAAGTTGATGAATTGAGTGATTGTTTATGGAATAATCATTAGAACTATTTCGATATAGGCACGTACAATGGGAATTTCAGGCCTCGCGGTATTACCGGCCACTCTCAGTGAGCATATATATTATTTGAATATAATGATGCAAATATTTCTAAGTTGGACGTATTTATGAGAGTTTAACTATTTATTTGTTATTTACTCGTCATTTCTCCTATAGAGCCCTTCTATTTGTTATGCTCTACCGTAATGTAAATGTACAGGACCCTCTGGCTATTTGTTCTAATCGTACTTGACATTTTTTATCTATCTAAGCCATCAACAGCCACCAACAAAATGTAATTTAGATAAACATATATATTCTTTATTAAATATCTCTATGTCTATATTTTTTTACAGGCATTCCAGATTTGGCGGTACTTTCGTCGTCAAATCAATGAAATCAATCAGCGACAATGAACTCATCTACCATAAACCTTTGAACAAATTAGATGCTTTGAACTTTGACGCTGACAAGAAGAAACCAAAAACGCCCAAGAATCGCCTACCAATTGTTAGCGCATCCAGTGATCGTCGTTCAGCATTTACTATTCGATTGTTTTTGAAAGAATTTTGCGTGGAATTACTGAATGGTGCCTACAATACTCTTATGTATCATGTCAAAGATAACTTGGTGAGGGCCAAAGCGCAAACACATGATGAATCATACTACTTGTGGGCGTTGAGATTTTTCATGGAGTTCAACAGAGGTTACAAGTTTGAAGTGAAATTAGTGAGGTGAGTACGAAATGATTATGATGAAATATATTCTTTTTGAGAACTTTCCTTTTCCAGTATTTTGTTTTTTCGGGTTATCTGTTTAGGTTCATAGGGTTCTGTCCTACATTGGAGAAAACGGGACCTTATTACTAAGACTTCTCTGTCGTCCGTCTGTCAGCGGGCGGTATCTTATGAACCGTAGACTGTTGAAATTTTCAGCCAATGTGTATTTCTATATAACAACAAATAATAAATCTGTCCGTCCGTTCATCTGTGTACGGGATGTATCTCATGAACTTTAATAGATAGGAAGTTGAAATTTTCTGTGAATGTGTATTTCTATTACCGCTATAACAACAAATACTTAATCCATCCATCCATCCGTCCGTCTGTCACTTGTTTGTATCTGATGAACAGCAATAGGTAGAGAGTAGATTTTTTTCTTTTACAATGTTAGACCCCTTTTCGAGATCGACTCGCACTTGGCAGCATTCTTCTTTTGTTTTTTTTTAATACACTATTTCCACATTACTGTATCTAGATTGGTGATGCCTACAAAAATGTACAATAAAGCTAGTAACATATTGTTTGAAACAAGTTGACTATTGCAGTTTGAACATATTATCATGGAAGATATATGATAAAATATAATATATTTCTTACAAAAACTACGACCGACTTTATTAGTTGGTGAAAATAATATTAATTCTATTGGTACTGGTAATTTTTTAGATAGATAGAAACTAAACCGATTTCAAAAGTACCAGCACCAGTAGAATTAATAGGAATTGTCTATTTTACAGTGCATGAACTAATAAAGTCGATGCTAGTTTTGTGAAATAAAATTCGTTCTCGAGTTTGACTATGGCACGCCGTTTTGCTATTTAACGTCAAGGGTTGCATTGAGTAGAAATAAAAATAAATTATCTATTTAAAATTCAAAAAAGAATGACTCCACATTCGCAGTGTGCGTTAATATAATAAAATATATTCCGAGTCTATAGAAGCAAATAGGGAAAACGTCGAATTATTATTATCATATAGACCCGACATTTATCATTGTCTTTATACTTATGGTATGATTTCATGATGTTTTTATATCATGTCAAAATAATAACTTGATTTATATTTCGATAAGTTACAATATAATATTCTAGGATTATAATTATGGTGCTATATTCAAATTATTATTGTATATTCGTTGAATTACAATTATTGAAACATGTGAATTTTATTTACAGAATTGAATTATTATTATCTCATATAATAGTTTCAAATGAGAGTATTTATTATACTTTGGAACTTAAAATAATATACTATGTTCATTGAGGAAACAATTTTAAATCATAAACTATATAAGTAGTATATAATATCAATTTCTTAATTTTCCTTCTTGAATTTAAATTTTCTGTATAATTTTTATTCTCTAATTGAAATTATGTACTTATATATTATTACTTTCTAAATTCTAATTCGAAACTACTCAATCTTCAATTCAAATTACGTATATACTATTAATTCCAGAATGTTTATTTCTGAATTAAAATTATTGGTATAATAGATTACCGGAGTATATATTTATATCGAATGCGTACTATCGTTCTGTTTGAGAAATCTACCAAAACTAGATCGCAACACAAATTTTTGCAATTTATATTTTTGAATTTTTGAATTTCTTTTGAGACAAATATTTTGTGAAGGATTATGAGAGGACTTTTTGCAATTTACCTCAATAGTTGCTTAGATTCTTAAATATTTGACAGCAAACACAAATATAGTAATGGATTCGTTTGATACTCTTTATTTCTTGAAGAAAATCGAAATGTATTTCCGAATTGTAAGTTTAGTCAATTACCTTTATTTAAAATGTCACTTTCATTACCCATTCTTATAAAAATTCGAATATCAAACTCAAAATCACCTGGCATAGCTTTTTCGTAAATAACAGCAGATTTCGATAGGTGGGCTTGATGATAATCTCAAACTCCAAAAGAAAAAACCATTCATGAATACTGAATTCATCATAAATTGTACTAACAGAAATATTGATAAGGTACAAACCAATATGACTTCTTAGGGGGTATTAAAGATACTTAACTTCCAATTATAAATCATATTGTGAAATTCAAAGTAGGATTCGTTATGAGATAAAAATATCATTTATTAAAATCTCTAAGTGATTGTAATTTATATTCTCAATAATTACTAAAGGACATACAGGCAAACTCTTATAAACGTTTTTCCCAATAGTTGACTTTGTTTATCCCAGTAAAAGTCAGTATGTACTCCAAATATTGTAACATTAAGTTGTTAATGTAGAAAAAATTCTTATCAAAGTACTCCTAAATGACATGCATACTTTACAATTAATATAACTTTTTAGATATCAATAAAAAGTTGCCAACGTATAACAAGCGTCACAAAGTACCTACCTAAGATAAATTGTGTCAACACTTCTCAGGTACTAATTCCCATAATCGAGTAATCTTTCAAAATTGTTAGGCAAAAATATCACGAATATTTTTTACTTATTCTCATTGGCTGATATGTAAATTCTATATTCTAATGCCCGTTTTCATCTTTAAATTAATACAGGTATATATTTATATATAAATATATTTATACTAATAAATAAAATCTATTTTTAATATAGAAATAACCGGTTTTAACTAATTGCATATGAAAGTACATAAGTCACTTATAACAAAACAACAATTTTATATTTTTTGTCTGTCTGTCTGTTTGTTCTTGCTAATATCCGTAACGGCTAAACCGATTCCGACAGGATTTTCAGTGGCAGGTAGCGTGGTAGAAGAGTAGAAGCCGCGAGTACAGCTAGCATATTTAACCAATTGCCATGTTATGGGCTTTATATCAAAATATAAATTACCGGTACTTTGAAATAGTTAATCTTGTCTTCAGACCATCCACTTTCCATTTTGAAGTTCTATTTTATGTTTAAATATAAACTGGATGTCTCTGTTGCTTTTTTTATTAAAATTGAAATATCAAAAGATTAATTCTTGTGTCAGTCTCAAAGCAATATACATTACGTGCAAGGTAAAGTGCAATAATAAATCATATAATGTTTTTCTGTCCGTAAATATTTCATATATATGTATATACGAATTTCTAGCTTCTCAGAGGAAACATGCCCAAGTCATAAATTTTGTCTCGAGAAGCACAAATTCTTCATGCGTTAAACTTAAAACTGCGAAGGCGTAGAATGTAGGTAGGATGGAAAATTTGCGCCCTGTTTTAAGAGTTTGGGTGAGAAATTTAGACAGATTGGTATTATTTCATATTTTTGTCTAATAAGATTAGAATGACGTTCTTCCTGAATGGTATTGTTCGACCTGAAGTAACAGGATTTGAGCAAGTGAGATGAAATAATAACACACTATCTCCGAGAGCAGATGGCAGAAAGTAATTAACTTCTCGAATTCTTGGAGAAACTTGAAGCATATGATAGGATAAGAGTGTTATTAATAGACGTTCTTGGAGTCAGTTATAAAATTATTTTATTGGATAAAAACTTGCCAATCGTGTCCTCCTACTTGGAGAAAGTATTAAAAATTGGTCTCTTGGAAACTCCTAAGGTACAAAGTTGTGAATAAGTAAAAAACTGTAACAAAATTTGTGACAGTACAGCACTAAAAAAAATTGAAATCATTTTGTATATGTACAATTCATGTAATCTTGTAAATTGTAAGAACAGTTTATCAAAAGATGTTCTTTTATCCTTCTCTTGAATACATTCATGCTCACCAACACTAGATCAGAAGACGAACTGTTGTATAGCTTGATGGCCAATGAATTACGCACTGATATTTTTAGCTTAACCCGGAGTAGTCTAACTTTATGTGCGTTTCTAATTAGGTAGTCTGAGTGGAAATAATTTATACATTTATTCTTATGAATCTGAAGTAGTGTAAGTTAGAAGCGAATACAAGGCAATGGCATGATTTTTTTTTTAAAAAGTGGTTTTGTGGGTCACGAGCTATAATCCTGAGTGTTTAGAGCATACGGAATGCTCTGAAAGCATGAGAAGACCTACCCCAAAGGAGTACTCCATATGTTAATTGAGTGTGAAGTAATGAATGGTAGCAGGTTAAAAGTGTTCGGGTGCTCAGAACTCTCTCAGCCTATGAAGTTGATAAAGCTGAGCGGATAGTTTTCTACACAACATATCAATGTGATTTTCCCATGATCGAAAATGTCATGTATATAAATAACAAATAGTGTGGGTCCCAGAATAGACCCCTGAGGGATACAATGAGACACAATTTTTGTGCCTGATAGTGCACCATCTAAAAAACCCGCTTGTTCCTTGAAGAGAGATAAGATAGAAAAAAAAATTAAAGATGTTCCTCGGATTCCATAGTATTCAAGTTTTTTGATAAGGAGATTGCTATTGACACAATCAAAACCTTTGCTCAGATTCTACAACGTTAATGAGGTGTGTTCACAACGTTCCACATTATCAATTGCATTCTGTATAATTTCCATTACTGCATCAGTTGCAGATCTGTTTTTCCTGAAACCATATTGATGTTTGTGGAGTATACTATGTTCATAAAGTTCATCAGACTTTCTCTATTATTTTTCTAAGATGGGTATGATAGAAATAGGTCTGTGATTGTCAGTTGAATTTGTATCTACTTTTTTAAAGGTAGGTGATAGTAGTAGGGCTAAATTTCAAGACATCAGGAAGGACCCCTTCAAGAAAACAGCGGTTGATACGGATATTTTAGTGTTTGATGAGATGATTGACAGTTTCTTTGATGATATGGCTGTTTAGATTGTTTAGTAATGGAAAGTAATGCATCTTCATGGGTCACAGGTGACATAAAAAAGGAGTCAGCAGCATTCTGCCTTGTTGATATTACATGATGGTAATGATTTGATTATATCCTCGGCTATATTGGAAAAAAATAAGTTGAATTCATCAGGGCTGATACTATTTGAAGTGACTATTGAGCCGCAAGCAGTATTTCCATTAACATTTACTAACGTCCAGATATCTTTAGATCTGTTTTTGGAATTTTCTACGAAATTATCATAAGAATATTTACTGTTTCATACTTGCGTTGGAATGTTTTATAGCCTTCTCTATCTACAGGATTTTTTGAGGAGATAGTTACGGTCTGTAGTAATTGTAAGGTCATCCGCATCTGACTTAATTCTTTACTGAAGAAAGTAGTCGGTCTTTTTTATTGTTTTAAAATTTTTCTATGGAAAATGTTGACATACCAGAGAACTATATGTATTATTTTCAGTAAGTCAGCCATCATGTTCAATGGGACATGGTTATCATGAAACATCCACCAATCAGCTTGATCAACAGATCGTTTCATGGCATTCAGTCCTTTCTGGGTCACTATTATTTTCCACTTTGGTCCAGCAATATCTGAGGAATTTTTTTTAAATTTGTATAAACTTTCCACTATGACGGAAATACTAAGATCTGAGGTTCCAGTATAGCACTCACTGTCGTTTAAATTCGTCATTATATTGTTAATGCAACTTGAAGATGTAGGATTCACTCTGGTAGGACTAGTTATATTAGGTTTCAGCCCGAACCATATTTAACCAGGAACAGTTTCTTTTGATAATTCATGTTGTAGTTTTTGTCTACAAAAACAACTAATTAGTGTAAAATTATTTATACTGATAGTATTCAAGCAGTCTAAATTGAGTCAATGTTCAGTCGAACAAATAACATCACAATGTTCATCATAGAGGTACAACTGTAGCTGTTATATTTTATTGGTTAGACACTGGATGTTGAAGTGATAAATCTTCAGTGCGTCCTTCTGAAGATTTGCTTTTTGGTTCTTTACTAAATAACAAGCACAATGAAGGAATGGTAATGAAATTGTTTTTTTTTGTTTATAAACCAAAATAAAGCATTACGAATGATCTCTTTATATTCTAAGATGTAATAATTTCACTAGTATAAGGGATATATTAGGTACAACAAACTCTTTGAGGGTAAGACAAACTGTAACATAAAATATGATATTTATTTATAATAGGTTGAATAGGTTCGTAACTGAACATCTTGTCCAAAATTGTAAATTTGTTGAAAATATACACGAATATAACACCCGTACCAATAATAATTGTATTCAAAATAGTCTTATAAAAAATGGTTATAACAGGTTAAACATATGTATATTACAAATAATATTGATATTTAGTTTACTACATTTTATATGATGAATTTTTTTAGTTAGAAATTATTCAGCATACATAGTTTAGTTAGTTTTATTTTGTATATAACAAGCTAATATGATATTAATAAATATTATTATTATATTTGTAGTATATAGTTCATTACCAAATTAACAAGCTAATTTCAATTTTGTTAGTAAGTTAGTGAGATCGTTTTTTTCGTAAATAATATGTTTACTAGATAACATGATAAATTATTACTACAGGTTTCCTCGGTAGTTTTTCTTACACTCAGCAAAAGTTTAAGTCAATATGCTGCTAACAGAATTTAGTCTGTCACGATATTCCTTACATTTTTCTGCATTGGTTTTTTAGTTTCTTTAGTTTTCCGTAGTTGGTTCCCCTCACAAACTTCATCAGACTTTAAATTTTCACATATAATTATTTAATATAAAAGGAACTTAAGCACATATTTTTATCAAAGAAATGATTAGAATGTTTATCAAGCAAATAATGTACATCCTTACTCAGCTATTCCTATACTGAACGGAGCGAGCCGTGACTCGTGAATGCCAGAAGCGAAAGAAGGCTACGGCTGGACGATTTTGGAAATTGAAAATAATAACGTAGGTTTTACAGTTGGCCAATTAGAGATGCATCATTTATACGTGCCTCGGTGTTTCAAATAAGTACTCCGTTCTTTTATCGTGCTGCTCGACTGGACCGACTACCTCTTTTTTTAGTTCACTGTAAAACCCACCACACTCCATAGAATATACAAAAGTGTCGGTCTGATAATTTTTTCCGTGTAGCTCCCAATGCGCGATAAAGAACTTCTTTCTACAAAATACAATATATTGAAACAATAATTAAAATAGTCATTCAATGTATAGAACGCATTTCTTATAAGGAACGCGGTAGCTTTTGATTTAAGTGCTATATGAGAAAACTATTTCCTGCATGGGACAGGGTATTGTAAAGTTTTATTGCTCAATATCCCATGCCATCCAGACACCCCCTAAGACGCCAGTATATAGGTTCAGGGTTCTGTCTACTTCTGAAATTATATTTATGTATATCTTCAAGAGTCGAATACTGATCGATGTTGTCCTTGATGTAAATAGAGCAGTGCAATGTATGCAAAGATGAATGGAACAGTGATTATGCCGCTTTGTGTGAAAGTGTTAGGACAGTATACTGCTCTCGCAACCTTTTCTGTAAAAATGTGGATCGAATCAGTTGGTTGATCCCACAAAACCATCGCATATGCAATGTGAGACTGAAATATAGTAAAATAATTCATTTTTAGAATACTATACGAAATGATGTTTTCTAGGGTTATAAAATAACTTGTTAAGTTTCTTTGAGAATACATCAATTCGATTTCCCTACTAAAACTTTCAGTCCAGCACATTATAATTAAGTTGCTACAATACATGGGACGTCATCGCAGATGACATAGGTACATAATATAAAACAAAACGTCGTCTGTACGCTTAGACCTTTTACACTAGGCAAGGGATTTTAATGCGGTTTTCAGTATACGTGGATATTATAGTTGAGAAAAGCCGAGAATTTCAAAGATTTGGCTAAGCCTTACGAGATAGATCAAAATAATGTATATGCAGGGTGTGTCATTAATAAAGGGAAATAATTTAACTGGAGAATCTTTGGTCCAAAATAATAAGATTTAACCCAATTCACTTAGATAAAATGTGTCTCCTGTCTGAGTTACAGGTTGTTTTATTTAATTATTTCAAAATGATTTTTCCCTATTACGTTTAAACCGTTTGACCAATCTTTATCATGTTTTGTAGGAAGTGTAAACACTGCAAATCTTACTAAATTATGCTAAAAACACGTTTCTAGCTACTACCAGAGGCGTACGACAGGAGTAAGTGAAAGGTTAACCCTTCTTAAATTCTACGCCACTGGCGGAATTTCCATTTTAGTACAATTTTTCTATTCTCCAATACTTTCTGTGTAAATAACGTACTCTTCCTTCGTAGCGATAAAGTCATTATTTTTCGAGACATTTAAAGTTGAACATAACGATGCATTATTCTAATGTGTATTTATAATGACGGTGTTTTTGGGGCATAGGCTTGCATTTATTACGCAAATGAAACTTTGCCTTTGATTTTATAGGCTAAATAAGAAGAAAATTTTACTAATACCTATATGATTATCAAAAAGTCTTTTTCACATTTTTGCTACAATAAATAATACCAAAATTTAGAAATACTTAACTTAACAAATGTTCAATGTTACCCCCATTTACCTCAATAAGTTTATGTATTCTTTCATTAAACGATCTTCTAATTTTAAAAAATATGTTTGTTTGACTAGCAATAAAATTAGCGGAATTCACAATTTGGTGCCATCTTGACGATTATTTATGTCTTGTGATTATACTAATGTTTTCATATGGCCCCAGAAATAGAAATCTAAGGGATTTCCTTCAAGACTTCCAGGCGGCCACGGGAATTTACTACCTCTGCCAATCCAACGATGAGAAAATTTTTGATCTAGATAGTTCCTTACAATTAAAGGATAACGAGGTGGTGCTCCATCCTGCATGAACCACATGTCTCTTCTTTGGCCAAGTGGCAATCCCTCTAGATCGTCGAAAAGTTAAGTTTGTAAAAACTCCAAATATGAGTTACCATTCAAATTTGCTGGTAATTCATAAGGACCCAACAAGCTATCTCTAAATATACCGCACCATACATTAATCTTAAATTCATATTGGAAATGTGATTGTCGGAATAGATACGGATTTTCAATATTCCAACTATGGCTATTTCTCCAGTTGAAAACTCCTCGACGTGTAAAAGTGGCCTCGTCAGTAAAAATAATGTTTTTAATAAAATCAGGATTTTCATTTTTCCTGTTTAACATCCACAGAGTAAAATTTAATCTTAAAGGATAATCTGTATGTAATAAGTTTTGTACAGGTGTAAAGTGGTAAGGTCTCAGTTTTTCTTTTTTGAATTGTGTTAAATCTTATTATTTTGGACCAAAGATTCTCCAGTTAAATTATTTCCCATTATTAATGATACACCCTGTATATTAACAATTATTTTAGAAAATTAATTCGGAAACTTTCACAATTGATAAATGTACTATATGGTAAATGTCTATCTTTTAAGGTTAACACACAATAACCATTTTAGTGCCAACCGTGCGAAGCAGGAGCAGCTCTCTAGTCTAGAATAATTATATAAAAAAATAACTGATACTTGCAATCAACATTTTGAAGGACACGGGTATGTATAAACGCTGCCTTCTATTCTATACGCAAGTGCAACTCTAAAGCTTGTGGAATTATTTGTAAATTTTAAGTACCATAGCAGTTTACCAGGTTCTAATAAATAAGTTTTTTCATTTCTAATACGCTATAATATGTATGTGTATATTGTAATGAATATGTATTTTTTAATCCATATGATCAAGTGTGCTAAATTCTTTGTGGCGGCATAGGCACACCATAAGTTCTGCGTCAGGTTGTGAAGGTATGAAACAGAAATTGAGAATTAAATAAATATATATCTTTTATAGCCGCCTTCCACTTAACGAGGTGGAATATGACGAAAAAATAATCTGTGCTATGTTACTCGGATGCTGAAAAAATAACGTCATAAAGATAGCCGTATTCTTAAAACGATAGGACATGCGTGTTTGATGAATAAGAGAGAGGCAAACGTGAACGTCCCAGGGGCTGCAAAAAATTCGATTTTTCTGTGATGGGAAAAAAGTTGATGAAGTAATAAACAACAATTTTTTTATATGTAATTGTCATCTTCATACATATTTTGTTAAATATTAAAAATATGGTTATTCGTTGCCAATCTGTCATTAGGTGCTTGTCAGTTTGAAGTAATCTTTAACATATTTTATTTAACCTTACATAACATCAGATGTTCCCAATGTGCCATACTGGTTATTACATTACATAATTGTTTGGAACCTCTGATGCTAGTTATTTGATTCGGGAATTATCAACCGCCTCGTTAAGTGGAAGGCGACTATACCAAAAATTGGATCAACTTTGCACAACTTCAAAAGTAGCAGCGCCAATAGAATTAATATCATTTTATAGTTTTCAGTGCACCAACTTATAAGTCGATCCAGTTTTTGGTAAAAAATATTTATTTCACACTTTTGAGTGTAACATTAATCATAAAAATCGTTGAACTTTCACTAATACCAAAGATGACAGTACTTATCCTATTGTATATTCTTTGCTTGTGCTTGTTATTATTCAGAGATCTCAAAACATCGCGACAGAAATACATATATTTCAGACTTTACCTCTATTGTAACTCGGAAACCGTAGCTTCTTTTGAAAAATGTCCAATTTAAATGTTGCTACATCTTTTCATTAATTTGGCCGTATCATATTTTAAATTTTCGAAAAAAAAATCCTCTCCATATATCGGGAATACACATATTTCAGTCTTTACTATTGATGTATCTCGGAAACAGTAGATCTTTTGAAAAAAAAATACCCCCTCCACTCCTTTCGGCGAGTGTTTTGGGAGGGATGGAGATTTTGAATTTGAGTTTTTCTAAATATGGGGACCATTTCTCATCTTTCTTCTTTCAAATGAAAAAAAAAAATTGGAACACGTACTTAAAAAAACAAGCAAATATACAAACGAATTGTATACCACCTCCTCCCTTTTTTGAAGTGGGTAAAAAAATTGATATTCATCGCTGCACGACATATCGGAAAATTTATAATGGAAAAGGGATTTTTTAATAAAGGCATTTCAATTAATTAATACCTTATCTTAAAGTTGGTTGCCTAAGCTGTGATTTGTTGAATCTTTCGGGCGCTTTCGCTGATCAGTCGGGCTCTTGTTTCTTTAAATCAAATTTGTTATTCATTAGACACAGTGATAGGATCGATATATTGGAAAATGTGAACCTTGAAGATCACACCGATTACGAAAATCCTTACTATTTTTTTTCTACTACGCAAATACTGACATTATTTGGTACTATATGGTCCTATTTATTTTCCTAATTCCTAATTATTCTTTAGGAGCATTTGTTATGAGGAAGCTATGGCATAAAAAAAATATTTGCTTGTAATCATGAAAATACTCTTGACTTCAGCCTGAGAAAACTTGAACGTATATTCTAACATTTTCCTCTATATCTGAATATTCACAACTTGTCAGTTAGATGGATAATTCCAAAGTTGGTCGACATATTGAGTTACAAACATTTCAGCATATATACGTGCATATTTGCCGGCAACCCTCACTGTATATGTATCTAGATATAGCTGCATTCGACAAATTAATACGCAATCCAAAGATAAGTAAATTAACATACACACAAACCTTCGGTGTATATGTTGATGAAACGTAGCACTAACATATCGACCCTTACCCGCATATTATATCTATCTAGATCGCAATCTTGGAAGTCCGACTTGTATCACTATAAATTCCGGGACATGCTGTAAAGATGTGCAATTATACTAATAATGTTGAATGTTGCATAGGTATATCTGTATTTAATATTGAGGTTGTAATATGGAACTAGAATAATAAAAGAAATAGCAAAAATCTATATTATCTCGACTAAATCCTCTGGTCGGTTTACGGAAATTATGATTGTACAGAAGATTTTTGATACTATTTGAAACAAAATATCTACTATGTCCAAACACACGACTGTCCTACCGATCTCAAGCAAATTATGCTCGAGTTATTGATTTTATTCTGATTTATGGAAAATTTTCTGATCGTCTTTTATACAATATGCAACCATCTATCTTTTTTAGCATATGCGGGGAGCGGGGACCATGAAAAATTCTCGATGGTAATCAGAAACTGTAGATGAACTAATAATATTTGAACTTAGAGTAAATCATGATAATCCAAAAAACAATGATATGTTATAAAAGCATAATTGGATCCAATCTAAAACGGAAACAGAAAAACCTGTAACAAAGGGAACTAATAATTAATTAATTTTGATACTAGTTCTTAGAAGTTATACCTATGCTCCTCGTAAAAGGAGAACTAATTTACACAAAAACAATACTTGATTATATAAACAGCACCCAATATTACATGTATAAGAGAAGTAATTACTAATTACTACATCCTTTGGTTTACCTTGAAGGTTTTCCCAGGTTGGATGTGTATAATCAATCAATTGAATACAGTTTAACATATTGTTAGCACTAAAAAGTTAAATTAAATAAATATTCAACACAAGAATAATAAAATCAATACCAAGAGAAGGTGTGAAATCGAAAGAACTTCAAGCCGCAATGACATGATTAATTAAAAAAATATCTTAATTAAATTATCTGATTATAAACTTGACTGCTCTTCATAATGTAATTTTCTTTTCATCTCCCTTCTCCTCAGTCCGTTATCCTACCTAAGGATATGGTGACATCATGACGTTTGACGATTGACTATTCGTCTCTATTTTGAGCTTTGTGAGGTCGGCCTCTTGATCTTCGACTTTCGACTATCATTTCCTCTGTTATCCTGGTGATTTGACCAAACTACCTAGGATAATTCTGTTTATTGTTGTAATAAACCTGGCATCAATATTTAGCACAGACTGATTTCTACGCCATGGGTCCTCGTAATATTATCTTTTGTACCCACATCTCAAAGGCGTTAATTCTGTTTGCGTCAACTTTTTTAACAGTCCACGTTTGGGAGGCACATGTTGCAGTGAGGAAGGTTAATACACCTGCAGGGCAAAGAACGTGGCCTTAGTTATATCGCTGTCTTTCCAAATTTTCTACAATTTTACTATTGCTAATCTAGTCCTTATTAGTCGTTATCTTATTTCTTCTTCATACCTGGCTTTATTTGTTATTATTGATCCTACGTAGTTTGCTACTACTTCGTATCCCGCTATGCTTATGACTTCTACTAGTTCTGTTAATTATTCATATTTTTGTTATGTTCTCTGCGTATCATATGTTATTTACATTGTGTCCTCCTCCTATTATTCCTGCAATCCAGTCATCGAAAACTTTATCTTTAAAATTAAATAGCGGTGGCGAAAGCACACTTCCTTGGCGATCTTCTGCTCCGAACTTAAAATGATCAGAGTAAGTATTATTTATTCCTCCTATAGTCGTGTTGTTTTCATACAAACCTAATCAGCTGGTTTCATGGAAGAATTCAACTAAATACATGAATAAAATTGTGGTGTCTGTTTGTGATTTCAGAATATATACTTTTTTTAAATTCTTCTGATTCGTGTTTTGTCAAATAAGTTAACATTGTCATCGTTGACCTATTCCCAATTTTCCAACCCAAGTACATGTCGGTTTATAAAGCTGCATTGTTGAAATATGGTGGTACCATTTTTTTTATATTATTGGATTCATAGCCAACGATTCAGGTCCCTAAGTACATATAGTTGAAAAGCTTCGGATTTTATTATTAGGTACTCATTATTATTAAAATTATAAGTACATTAATAGTCGTGAGAAAGATACATTCACCCGCTTTAGAAGATATAATAAATAGTTAAGAAAAATGAACCGGCATTATTTGTTGGTGCACTGAAAAATACAAAATAATATTAATTCTATTGTGCTGGTACTTGTGAAGTTGGTGCCAAAACTTTTCAATCTAACTGCAACTGCACAACTTCAAAAGTACCAACACCAATAGAATAAATATTATTTTGTATTTTTCAGTACACTAATAACGTCTGTTCAATTTTTGTAAAAAATATTTATTTTTCACTTTTGACTTTTGACACATTGGTCACGAAAATCGTTGAACGGTCACTTGTACCATTACCATGTACCTATCTATATTCTTTGCTTTTATTTGTTATTATTCAGTAATCTAAAAAAAACATCGTCACGGAAATACGCATATTTTAGACTTTACCATTGCCATAACTCGAAAACCGTACCTATATGGAAAAAATGTTCGATATAAATGTTGCTACAAATAATCTGGTCTTAAATTTGGTTGCCACATATTTTCAATTTTTAAAAGAAATGAGCCCCTCAACATAGCGAAAATACACACATTTGAGATTTTAAATTCTTTTTAACTCGAAAATCGTAACTCTTTAAAAATAATGTTCAAGTTAAATGTCTTCGGATATTGTCGTATCTTTAATTCTTCCGTCTCAGATTTTCGACAAAAATTGCCCCCTCCACCACCTTCGGGGTGTTTTTTAGGTGAAAGGAGATTTCGGTTTTGATTTTTTACGAATATGGGACCATTTTTCAAGTCTCCTCTTTCAAATGAATCATAAGTCATCGAAATCGGAGCACGTTTACTATATATATGTTATATCACTCAACTTCAAGATAAATTTTTAAAAAACAATATTTATTTAATCAAAAATACAATACGAACTTAACTTTACATGACTGTATGACTCACAAGTTGACTGACACATTCGCCAGAAGATTCACAAGTGATGTCGTTACCTGGAGATCCAGTATTTATACAATCCAAAATGTTTAATCATCAAAAAAATATAAAAGACCGTAAATAAATACAATAGGTCTTTTCTCTTAAGGTTAAATCGAAACTTCTAGAAATATTATAAATAAAATACTTAGTAATGGTCTATATGGTAACTTGCTGACTACTGGTAGGCATCTCTGGCACGTAAACATCCTTATCACTTCTGTTATCTTCGAGGTTATCTTCTTAAAACCGCGTCTTGCAGATGTAATATAATATTATGAATTATAATATTTAAAAATAATACTTTGTTACTATGACTTTAAATAATATTGCAAGTATAACTTCATATAACATATATACAGTGTGCGCACAAACCAAAAAATAACACAGTCGAATTGTATACGTCCTCCGTTTGGGTTCGTCGGTCAAAAATAGTAATTGAAATAACTATAGTACTATTGAACATTTTACGATGTTAGAGTCCCGAAACCCGTTATTATTTTTAATCTTTCATTAAAATATTTTTTTCATCTTCAGGAAAGTTGCACTTTAGTGTGAAATAATTTTATTTTATTAAATTCTAAAATTATTCTAAACATAAATATGACATAAAATATGTAAAATCTCAAATAAACCCTAAAAATCTCCAGAGTTTTCACTTGAATATCGAATTATAAATCGTGTGGAAATTATCCTATATAAGATCTCATTTTATACAGTTCTACCGACAATTCAATTCCTCCCCAAAAGTAATATCCATTCAGTTCGCTTCAGGAGGCCGGGAAACTGAAGAATCTGGTGTAATAAAATAAATCTTTGGAGATCAAAAGTTGAGCACACTGAAGTTACTAACGGGGGCTCAATAGAGGAGTTTACAAAAAACTTAATCCATAAACCATCAGAAATGCCTTACGTTTTGGTAGGTAACACAAAAGAAAAAACCTCCTCTACTTCCTATGGAAACTGGAATGCCGAGAAAACATGTCGTATTCTATATAAAAAGTGTATTTGGTGTGACATATTCCGTTGTCTGGTTGTAGTAATTCAGCGAAAAAATACGTTTATTTATTTGAAACATTTGTACCTACACATATTGAGTATAAAATGTCGATAAATATTTTTTCTTTATTCGTTAGATTCCATTTTTTTGTTGAGTTGAATACCTAAAAATGGTACAGGTGCAGTTAAAAAATATATAATGGAATGAAATAATGAATTTGATATTCTATTTCTTCTTTTATCTAGTAGGTATATAGATGGATAAAAGTGACGTAATAATTTTTATTTCTAGGATTTTGAGATCTGCACATTTATACTCTAGGAAATATTGCGCATTACTTCAAGTTGGGGAATTTCTGTACTTTGCACATCCAACATTCTTCTGCCCTGTACAAATTACTGTCAGACAAGAACAAATAGAAATATCTGGTGTGTCTACATATTCTTGGTCCACCCATAGGACTTTCTTCCTACTCAAGGAAATTCCACCGCATATACAGATTGTTTGATCAAATTATGCGATCGATCATTACATGACGATTCGTTAATCCGGAATATGAATAAAGAGCTTGAAAATCCTTACAGCCGTTTTTGCGCTACAGGTTTTTACGTAATTGTGGAACATCAATTGCGTACAACAATGACATCAAAATTACCTATCTATAAAACCTATTTTAAACATATTTTTGTCACGTTATGAATGAGATCAGTTGATTATTCTATATCTCTCTTCTGCTTCATATCTATACTTCATAGCAGCTTGTGAAAAACGAGCAAAAAATCTTTAGTTATTAGTAAGTTGATTGATTGTGATCTATTTCTTAATGTATGATTCATTTTTTTTTCAGTGAGACCATGTCCGTGCAATCTTTCCATTTCGTACAGCAACAAAGCGAAAATTTCTTTGACTTGATGCAAACAGATAAGAAAAAAATCAGGCTATGGTCGAGAAGGTTGCATCTGGCCTTATTGGCCTATCGTGAATTATTTCTCACACTATGTGCTATGGACAAATCACCAGATGGCACTGTACGTGACTCTGCTAAGGTCATCAAGAGCAACATTTTCTATGTGCCTGAGTATAGAGAATTCGTGCTCACGCTCTTGGTCAATTACAACGAGTTGAAGATGTCCGATGCCTATTTGAAAGATCTCATGGAAACACAACATATTTTTCTTAAAATGTTTGAACATTTCTGTGCCAGCGGCTCCATTGTTGTACAAAAGAAGTCGAAAGGTAGAAACCGAAAGACCAAGAAAGGTATGTACAATTTCAATTTCCATAGATTAACTTTACCTACTTGATCATTTTACTTTTTAATATCAGCTACCAGCATAATATAAGACTTGGCTCAATTCAAAAATCGGTTTTAACTGCAAATTTTGTAGTTGTGTTTTAAGGCTCTGTTGCTTGAAGAACATTACAATTAATTGAGATCCTATTTTGCATTTTGTTGATTAGCATATGTTTAAATGGTGAATATGGTCACGAAGTAACAATTTCGATTGGTTTAAAATTTTAAGGTGAGGGACATGATGAATTGTGAATAGAGCGCATATCAACTTCATATGTGCCATGAATAACAATTTCTTTGTTTTGTTTTTTTGTAATGGTTCCATAAAAATTTTTACAATTCGATGTTTTTCTCTCAACAAATACCCTCCAAGGGGATAAAGGGGAGATCATCTTTTATGTAACTCATTGTCAATAATGTAAAAATAATTTTACAAAAATAATTATAAGTAGCTACTGTTTATATCAGTATACCGTTGTTAAGGATGGGAAAGTAAAATTGAAAAATTCTTCAACTGAATAGAATATAGAATTTTCAATTTATATTTGCTTTATTTTTTTATATATATTGAAAGGTAAATCATTATACCAGGTAGGTCTTTTGTAAAATTTGACTGTCAGATATCCTGGACTACTTTGGCATCTTGACAATCATTGATATGTTATTGGAACCAATTGGTTTTTGTTTCTGTTCCCATAATTATGGATATCCCCATGCCCGCTAATAAGTAATCCACTGGATTTAAATCTGGTGAACGGGGTGGCCAATTTACAGGAGCGTCATTACCTCTACCCATCCATTTGTTCGTGTATACTGTTAATTTAAGTAGTTTCGAATATTTATAGAAAAATGTGGAGGAACTCCATGGTTCATAAACCACATATCTCTCCTAAGTTGAAGAGGTAAATTCTTCAACAAATTTGGCAACGTATTTTGAATATGTGTAAATACATTTCTACAGTTAATCTTTGCGGAAGAATGACGGGACCTACAATAATACTTATTACCTATTATTCCAGCCCACACATTAATTTTAAATTCATTTTGAAAATGCTTAACTCTGAATGCGAATTGTCATCTGCGTAAACGTGTTCTTTGTGGAAATTAATTACCCCTCTTTTTGTAAAACATGCTTCGTCCGTGAACATAACATTTTTGACAAAGTTTAAGTTATCTTCCCTTTGCCTATTAAAAAAGCGACAAAACCCATGGCACATTTTAGGATCTTGGGGCAAGAGATCTTGAAATGCCAAGTTATGGTAAGGATATAGCAAATGTTCTTCAAGTACCCTCTGAACAACATTTTTAGATACTCCTACTTATCTAGCCAGTCGTCTGGTGCTTAGTTCCGGATCTTGTTCAATGCATTCTAAAATATCTTCACAAAACGCTGCCTGCCATTATCAGCGGTTTCTGGAGAAAAACGACCGGTCTTCTGAAGATGTCTCTCAACGGCAGCAAATGTCGGGTGGCTTGGTGTACGGCGATTTAGAAACCTTTGAGCGTATACCTTAACACACTCATTGCCGTTTTCTTGACAATATCCAAAAACAATAACATATCGGTATATTTGGCATAGGTGTGATGCAAGGCTATGATAAACCAAACAAATTAACTTTTATGAATTGCGAAGATAAACTTTTGAACAATAATAGGAATAATGTGTCTTAAATTTGACAGTAGTCTTATTTAGATGAATCTACAGAAACGAACAATAAACATAAGCAGCTTGATTTTTTTATTAAAATTATTATTAATTATTAAAATACAAATCTTTAGAAAAGCACAAGAGTAATCGAGTTCAATCAAGAGTAGCTTTTTTGTAGTAAGTGAGTTTTTATAGGAACGTGCGTTCTAGATAAATTAACTGTCTGTCTTTAAATTTAAGAAATATCAGATGAGACGATGTGATCAAAGCTTGAAGATAATTTCAACTTATTCTGTAATAATCAAACGCCTACAAACACCTCATCTTGAATGTCAAACTTTTATCCAAACTTTCTCGAATTATTCCCACTCTGCTGCTCTTGTAAATCATACACCTTCTCGAAACTATCTTCATATCGTATTTTGTTTATAATCTTTTGCTGCAACATAATAAAGTACAAACATAAGCACAGAAAACTTTTCAGTTTTTCTTTCATAATGAAATTTCTCTCTGAAGTGATAAATTACAGAGAGATTCCCATACACAGGCTACTCAGGGGTCTCTTTTGGTGTGCGGTCGTTTAAAAACAATTTGTCAAAAGATTCATTTTTTCCATCGAAACCCTTCCAAGCATTAATATTTTAAGTGCAAAATTGTGCTTTTGATTAATGATCGTGGCCATTTTATAAAAATAATGTTATCCTACATCGTACTACGACTACGGACAATAGGTATCGGAGTCGCCCTCTTACATAATCGCACCTTATTCTTTTCTTGGCCATTCTCCTTTTTACTTATTCTTCGAGATTGGGAATCTGGACCGCTTCTTGCCGCAAAAAATCTAAAGCAAATATCTCGACCGTAGCTGGATTATGTCAGGTGGAGAATAATGGAAAGATCTCAATAATACTCTAACAAGCGTACCAACTTAGATTGAAGAATATGCGTTTAAGGGTATTATGGGAATATATAGATATAGAATTCTTATAAAAAGGAAAGGTTTCTTCTACCCTTGCATCTTTTGCCAATCAAGCATTGGGAAAAAGAGGCCAGAAATTGAATAAGCTTCATAGACCTTTGTTCTAATGATTTTCTCAGAAATAACCAATGAGGAAAAAAGTTGTACATTCCACTCAGAGATTCTTTTTTAAGATCGCTTCAACAATACAATTTAAAATACATACCTTCCGAAATTTATACCAACAGAAGTGAAACTTCCCAGAAAACTTCTTATTGTTTTGAGAGTACGAGTAGCTTACGAGATCTGGCTTCTAATGTAGACTGCGATTTTTTGGAATATGTCAAATTTTCAAGGTTGTTGATGCAAAAATCTATTTTCATTCTCTATTCAGTTCTTAGTTAGTGTTTTTTTTGTAGAGAAGGATTGTGTTCATTTTGAACAATCGTTTCTTGAATGTCGATCATTTTATTTTGTTACATTTACATCAATTTAACCAGGAGGTAGTGCATACTGTAAACTAGCTGTTTTTACTTTCCTAAGCTACTATAGTAGCTGAATAAGGAAAGTATTGTAATCGTGTGAAATTTTCGGTATCGAGATTTTTACAGATGTTGACGTTTGTCTGTCTGTCTGTGACAGCATTATCCCGGAAACGGATCATTGTACTTTGTTGCTTTCTTTTTTAATTTGTTTGGTACCAATATCACTTGCCGGTCGCACATAATGAGAATCCTGTATACACTGGGTGTTGAGCTATAGCCAAAAAACCTGATTTGCTCAAGATTATAGCGCGAAAACGGCTCTAACGATTTTGATTAAACTTGCCTAAAGTATTCTTCCGAGAGCCCTTTACCACCCACATATAGCGCCATCTCTGAGAAAAAGCACAGAAAAAGTTATGCTTGAATGAAATTCCGTATTTTCCACATGTTTCTTCAAATTCTGGCTAAAGGTTTCATTTTGCGAAAAAATGTTACATGATCATTGTTGTTTGTCTTGACATGCTGAAAGAAATGAGTGGTAGCACGTTTTGACCAGATGATTTTTACTTTACTACCGCTATTATCGTCGCTATGCAAGGGAGAGTATTGTAATAGTGTAAAATTTTTCATTCACTGGAATTTGCCTGCGAGCGTTAGGAAAGTCGTGTGAGTGGACCAATGACCGATTAACAGAGATAGACACAACACTTCATTGATAAAATACGTTTTGTTTGTTGACAACATCTTTGTGGGCCAGGGGGGTGAGCTGTGGAAGTGGTCAGAAGGGGGGCTACAACAGTTTTAACTAAACCCCGCCTGACTGCACTTTCATATAGAAAATATGACACCAGTGGCATCTCGTTCTTTTAGGTTTCATTTGCTATACGTCGAAATAATTAATACCACAAAATAAATCTGGAGCTTGGTGAAAAAAAACTCAATGTTTTGAAACCAAAGAATATAATAGAATATTCAAAAACAACCAAAACACCAAGTATTTAAATAATGGGGGGGAGAAGTTGATATGCGATGAGGCGTGGCCGAACAAAGGATGATGTCAACACAATATATTGTTTACTGTTCCGTCTATCTCTGTTAATAGGTCATTAGAGTGGGCACACCAGATTTTTTTTCACAAAATGTGATATGAGAATTGATAAATGTAAAATTGGTTTCAATCAGTCTGCATAATAAATATTTGCATTTTTCATAAAAACGTTAGCAGTCAACTAAGGGAAAGCACAAGACTTTTCGATAGACAATTTTATATCTCCTACTGAGTTAGTTGTTAGTTGTGTTAGTAAATTTTTCATAGGTTCAATACAAAACTCAATCAGTAAGGCGACTCCCGTGTGAATTTCGTTGATAAAAATAAAATCTATTCATTATAAGTATGTTTTATAAAAAAATGGCCCGAACTTATTATTTGGTGCAAAAAATACAAAATAATATCTTTTAATTATGTTGGTGCTGGTAATTTTGAAGTTAAATAAAATACTCTTGGCACCAACTTCACAAGTACCAACACCAATAGAATTAATATAATCTTTAATTTTTAAGGGCATCAACTAATTTCGTCGGCCCCTTTTTTCGTAAAAAATATTTATTTCACACTTGAGTTTAACATTATTAACATTATCCACGAAAATCTTTGAACGTTCACTTAAACCAAAGTAGAAGAACCCATGTTGTTGTAATCTGTTGTTTAATTTAGCATTCTCAGATTTCCCATTTTATAAAAAATTGCCCCTTCTAAATAGCGAAAATACCCATATTTCAAATTCTAACATTGCTGAAACTTGAAAACCGTTGCTCTTTTGAAAAAATCTTTGATTCTGCCGTCTCAAATTTTCGATTATTGATAAAAATTGCCTCCTTCACACCCTTCGGGGGCGGTTTTTGGAGGGAAGGATTTTCAGATTTGAGTTTTTAATATGCGATCATTTCTCAAGTCTCCTCTTTCTAATGAATAAAAAAATCATCAAAATCTTTACTATATACAGCGCGCGCAAAAACAAAAAAAAACAAAGCAAACAGTCCTCCTCCGTTTGAGTTCGTCGATCAAAAATACCTAGACATAGAATACCAAAAAATACAAAAACCATTACGTTCAAGTGGGTAGGTACAGTAAATCTAAATGAATCTTATTTTTATTTTGATTGTGTATTCTCTTAAAAAATACAATTTCGATAGTTTTCGTGTTTTTGAGATAATCTGTACATTATGCATATAATAAGGTTTAAACACACTCCAATAATACTGCTATGATACACCGCTTTAAATAAAGTGAACAACCCTGTATACATAAGATAAAAATATATTATTATTCACTCGCTGGTGCGACAAACCATCACCCTTGAAAAGTTTGAAGATCACACTCGAAAGTGGCTCTTGATATTTAAACTTTGTTTTCTGTTATTTATAGATGTTAAGTTTCGTCATATTTTGCAGAGATTGCTGGAAAAAAGTTGAGCTGAAGAAAACGGATCCTAGAGAAAAGGTAATCGAGACTCCCATAGAGAATTTTGAGTTACATCTTTTGAGCTCCTTAAGAAAACTTATTTTTCGTAATAATTTAATAATTTTTAGAGCCAATGACGTTTAAAGTAGTTATCGCGTGAATTCGATATACAAATCAACAAATGTATTTATATTGAAAGCATTCCATCTTGTTTCCCAAATAAATATGGTACTTAACAATAGAAAATTTGTAACATAAACTATGATAATTGGAAACATATGACAACAGTGTTGAAGCTAAAGCATAAAAATCGCATTGACCAAGAATAAACAATACTTTTGGGCGTGAAGACTGGATATAAAAGGCGAGCAGCTCAGTACCTATATTTCTTCACGTACTTAGATATACAACATATCATTCCAACTAAATCCATATCCGCTAATTGTTTCACGATTTAAGTTGTTCATACGGACTTTGTGTATCTTGGACTTGCTTAAACTGCCAAATGAAATAATATACAATATTTCCCAACATCCAGGTCTTTCACTCGTAATTTTATCTCAATAATTTATGGATTGTCTATTCTCTATTACAATGAACATACAGTACACACAATCAACTTTGTGTGCAATATAATATAATAACGGACAATTCCAAAGTTGCAAGTAGTCAGTTAATTCTAATAAAAATCAGTGCATATTCCATATCCTAACGTTAATGAAAAAGTAATCGAATGAATACAGAATATAAAAATCTTTCAAATTTGATTTGCAGCACATTTATATATCCAGCTACGTTCATGTCTATTACCCTGATACAATTATTGAAAATAGCTTTCCAGAATCAATTCACCATCTTCAACAATATACCTAATGAAAATGTATTCTCACCTAGACAAAGTAAATATTTCCATTAGGGCAGTTATCTCCCAACCTCATAGCCATTAAAATTGTATATCATATCTAAGCCCTTAATTGCCCTGATTCTCTCCTATTACTCTCCTTCATCCCACCATTCTCCAACAATTTCGCTAAACGTTCAACTCTTTTCGAGGTTTAATCTCCAGTTTTTTTATGAATGCGGTTATTCGCCATCACATTCTTATGAACTGCTATGGTTTTTATACTGTACAACTCCACCAGATGGTTTCTACAAAAATATTGACGGAAATGTTCAAATTTTTTTTATTAAAATTGGGGTTTTGAACTTTCAGCAATAATTGTATTCAATTCATAAGTGAATTCCTTCTAAAATTTGTATTTGCAACTGAAGATTGTAGAGATAGAATGATAATGAAAACAAGGCAGATGGAAATTCAAGGTCCAAGTCTCCAGCATCCCACTTTTGATTTTACTTTATACGATATGGATCAAATTTTGTACCGTATACTAAAAGGGTACTTGTTTGATGTTTGAGGAGGGGTTTGCCTAAGGAGTTATTGTAGAAACAAAATGGTGGGGCTGGAGACACGACAGCCCATCGCATGTACTTTTTTAAAATTGTGTTGGTAGAAAAACAAGTAAAAGCCTTGTATTGGTTCTACGAAATAAAATGTGAAACAAATTATGCATAAAACTGAAGTTAAAAAATATAACTTTGACTTGCAACAAATACCTGCAGTCTTAAAATTTTCCAAGCTAACTTGATGAACCTATCCAATTTTAGAAACCATATATCAATTTTATGTTACACCCGATAGGTCCAACATATTTTCTAGAGGTTAATTTTTACAGTGCTTTCTTATGGTTTAAATTCAGTTTAATGTTGAGTGTGCAGGGTTGGCAAATTTCGATGCTTTTATAGGGTACCTTGGTAACTATAAGAAATAGAAAAAAATCAATGGCACAGTTTCGATCTCTTTTTTGAGATAAACTGAATGGTGAAAACAAAAATTAGCTATCGTCGTTTGTATTCGAGATATAACCTAAAATTCAGTTTTGTGCGTATTTGATGCATGCCTACATCTTATTTATTTGTGAAATTTTCGAAGATTTATTTTGACATTCTTCAAACCATTTTTACCCACCCACAGGTAGTTCGGATTTCTGTGTTTTATGATTCAATGACTTATGTTCAAAAACAAAAAAAGGTTAACTACATATTACTGTGCAAAAAAATGAACCTATCTGACCTAACTTAACTTAATACCAAGATGCGCAATTTGGGCGCTCTACGGTCTAAAATAACCACACCCCATGCAGAAATTTGGTATGCTGATATACAGTTTGTTTCACGAATCATGGCTATTGTGTGTAATCATTCACGAGCTACGTACATATCGCTATACGTCTCATCGCATCTCATTATCATGAAATTCTCTACTACGTTTGTCGATCTAAGCTACGACATCAGTATGTTAAGCTTATGTCCTTTTATACAATGATAGGGCGCTGCACGTATGTCCGAAGGCAACGCAATCTTTATTTCATATGCGTCACAAAGTCATTGTGACATTTCAGGTAATTCAGGTGCATAAATTTATATTTCATAACTCAAGCAATACATTTGTATTTTGTGTGTCTGCATTATTGTTGATAATAAATATTTCATATTATGTTTGCTATCTTAGCTCGAAATCGTTACGCCACTGATTTACTCCTGTCAGTTGGATTGATCCATTTTTCGTGTTTTCAAGGCATACGCCAACATTCGTGATACAAACTGTAGTTTACTATTAGGACCTATATCCAAATTTAGAAAATTATCTTACCATAGCCGTTTAATATTTTTTTGGATTAGTTGAATATTTCAAATGTCTATATCAATAGATTAACCTTTTGGATGAAAGTATACCTACTTACCATTAAAGAGGTATTTTTGATAGGACTCGATTTCTCTTATAGTTTTGGTAAATTTCGACAAATCGCTGGTTTTTATAAAAACATTAAGTTTCTAAAAAATAATTTAATAATTAATAATAAATTCTACGGGTAGATCAAGATGGTATTTCTTATAAATCATATTTCTAAGTTTTCAACTTTCCAAATTATGTTGGTAGTATATTATTTTCCGTATTTTATTTTTGAAATAGTTGGATATGATTAGCATGTTACTAGCAGGTGATTAATAAGTAATGCAAAAGGTATTTGTTAATTTCCTTCGGCATATAAATATTTGTTTAAATGTAAATGCTTGACACTTACAATTATTTTTATGACATGCTTTATTAATTTTTATGCATTTTTCAGTAACTTTATTTTTTGTAAAGCCAATATTGAATTATTCAAATCTAATATTAGCAGAAGCATAAAAATATAGAATATTATTGAAACTACTTTTTGTGGTAAATAAGTAGTCCAATGTAAATGTAATATTCAAGACACTTTCCATGGATTAGTAGAAAGTATAATGTTCAGTTATTAAAAAAATAAATTTTCCTTTCCTATGCATATACTATGGAGGGTATAGAAGGTGAGATATCTTAGGTTAAAAAAAGTGAACCGATTTTGGATGCAAATAAGGGTGGCACTGTTAGGGCCGATTTCATAATGAATTCTTAATGGGAGATTAGTTAATTCTCCAATTTGTTTAAATCATATCTCGATGATGGAATAAAAATAGTGCATTTTTCAATAGCTTTTACAACGTTAGTTACCTTCCCTTTCGTTTTTCTAAAGTTACTTTGAATTATATGTCCAACCAAAAAATTGATAAAATTTTTAAACTAGGATTAAAATTAATAATAGATTAAATCTGATTATGAAATCGGCCCTTAGTCGTTAAATTGAACATTATTATAAAGATCTATAAAACGAGGGAAATAATTGCATTCACAGAATACGAATGAAAAAAAATATTTATTAAACACATAATTACGAACAAAAGTAAAAAAAAAATATTTTATGTGAAAATTGTCATTTAACAGACACAAAACATATTTCGATTTCAGTAGAGTAATCCAATCAAGTTTAAATGAAAGCATGGATTAAAAAAATAAAAACAGTATTAACATAATTGAACATTGAAGGTAAGTCGCCACTATTAAAGATTATCTACTAATACATAGTATATAATCCTTGCTTTATAATAAAATTGAAATATGAATATAATACTGGCAAAAACATATATATTCCTTAGGTACACCGGCACATAGGGAAAGGTCGACTACTTCTTAAATTGTTTATTTCTACAGATTATGTTTCGTATATCAAATGAAAATAATGATTATTTGACTGTAAATATTGACAGTTGTTACTAAGTTCTTCTGTCTCATATTTTAGGCATGGTACCCTAGATTTTTAAAACTTCCTATAAAATAAGTTGAAAACAGACACAAAATGGAAGAAAGTGTTTTTTAAAAAGAGAATTTCATTTGGAAAACAAATATTCAAAATATACAGGGTGGTCCATAAAAGTTTATATCATAGCATGAAAACCATTCTGTTAATTAAGAAATGAGTAACACCATTAGATTCTTTTAAAAAAATTGCCTGAAGAATGCTTCTACAGAGCCAAAAAAATATCCATCGGTCAAAAATGTACAAAATTGAAAAATACGTGGTTTCGTTTGAGCAAATCAAGATATCAATGTGGAGTTTTCAGAATTAACTTTCTCAAAAAAATTGACGCGTAAGATGCAGGTTTTTTGATAGCTCTTCTAGAAATAGGTGTTTCCTATCAAAAGTGTCCAATTTGGACTACTCTATACATTTCTAATATAAATTTACATAAACAACAAAATTTCGAGCATTACCGAATCCATAATATGATATTTTTGGCTATAATAAAATATTCAAATAACACCGACATATCCGTACAGCTGCATGAACATATCAGATGGGAATTTAAGTGGCGACCTCTTGGGGATTAGGCTGTGGAGGTGTCGGTACATCGAAATTATATATCGTTTTCGTGAATTCATTCCTCAGATTCTTCATGCCAGTGCGACCCTTAAAAAAATTTCCTTGAAAAATATTATTTCGCTTTGTACCTAATATTCCGATAACAATTCAACAATTCAAAGTACCTAATCAACATTGATACGCATCGGACGTGTTTCTAGCGCTCTGTCTCACGTGTGTATTCCTACAGTTGGTGAAAACACATGTGCTACATTTATGCGAATACCTTATCTCCGGTGAGCAAATATATGAACAATATTTATTTAGGTTTCACAAACCTGCTGTTCGAAATTCTAAAGGAGCATTACAATTATCAGAGATTGCATTGTATTGAACATATTCTTTTCCCCCTTTCTAGGAAATATGTTATCACCTTATATATTCCCACCTGATACAATATGTTGAACTCAACGATTACCACACAAGACCCATCCTCTACTCAAGCTAATCCAACAATAGACAGACCTAATGCATCATATGCAAGTGCCACCTTATCTACTCCGACAACATCAAAACAGTGGACGAACTGGTAGCCAATCATTCAACAGTTAACATAAATGGCACAGAAACTAACATTCGGCGATTTATAACCCCAGCCAAACGAATAATTATATCGAATGCATGCCCATCAATACCTCACTCAACAATAGAAACAAAACTGAAGGAATTAGGACTCACACTTGTATTTATCTTGAGCTTCTTGAGAGCCGACATCGAAGGAGATGAGTTCTCCCATATGCTTAGCTTCAAAAGACAAGTGTACATCACCCCTCCAGAAAATGGTGGAGATACTGACCCGTCTTCTTTCCTGCTCTATCACGAACAAACAACATATAGAATATTTCTGTCCTCCGATGCACCAGTATGTTTCAACTGCAAAAAACAAGGTCATAACGCCGCTACCTGTCCAGAAACATACCCCATAATCACCTCCGATGAAACCACACCAATTGAGGAAATCGAAAATCATAAGAAACGCCGGGCATCTACCAGCACTTCAAACTCACCAAACACTACATAAAGTTTCAATCCTCTAACGATACCTCCCACTACAATTACCGAATTGGAACAACTAAATCTACCACAAGAGTTTGCCACCCCTAATAGCAATATACCGAAAATTAATAAAAACAAAAAATGCAAACTGACAAAGCAGAAGCACGCGAGTATCAACTTAGAAGGCATTGAAACGGTATTTACAAGTGATCCAGAACAATATCCCTGCAAATTCGAAGAATTCAGACAATTCATAGAACTATCCATGACAAATAATGATCCACTAACTAACTCTAAAACAATTTCAAAAAATGTTGAAGCTATCGTCGATACTCTAGAAAATATCTACCCAAACCTTCCCAGTAAAACCACCAAAATTTGCATTTGCAACAAGACAAATTGGAGCTTGTTAGTAACATAAGTCTCAGCTCACAGGACACGATAGAGGATTCAGAACCTGAAATGTTCTAAAATTTTAACTAACACCGCCTTGACCATGATTCAATGGAGTTGTCGAGGATTCTACCAACACCTCGAACGAATACAACAACTTCTTTATGAACATAAACCTGATATACTATGCCCACCTGAAGCCCAACGAAAAACCAGTTCTGAAAAATTACATAGCCTATTATCTCAACCGATCAAACCTAGGAAGAGCTAGCGGTGGTGTTGCTATTTTCATCAAGAATTCATACCACAGTGAACAAATTGCCCTACAGACCAACTTAGAAGTAACTGCAATCTCAGCGAATATACCAACTACGGTCTCAATATGTAATCTATACAGGGTGTAACTGAATAAGTGTAAAACATTTAAGGAGGTGATTCCTCATCGAAAAAAAGATAGGATCTTTCATATAAAGAAACTTCATTGGAGCATCCCTTGTTAAGATACAGCCCCTTAAAGGGGGTACATAAAATTTGTATAACAATTTTTTTCACAAGCACTGAAAAAGTTACAATATTGAAATTAACCTGACGTTTTGTACTACCAAAAAGACACTTAGCCAGTAATTTATTTGGTTTACCCCATGGTTGTAAGGGGTGAAAAACGCAACCCCTAAAATTTATTTCCAATGTAACTTTTTGTCTTATTATTTGTTTACCATTTAAAAATTTATTTCCGATAGCCTGTTTCATTCTAAACAAAAAATGTCTCTTGGGTTTTTTGCCCAAAATAAACCAGTAAGCAGCAAAACATTTATTTTACGAACAACTACAGAGATACATCGTCATAAATGCGAACTGGATTTATTGTTATTTTGTAGTTAGTACCTGCATTAAACGATTAAAGGGTAATAAACAAAACTAAGTTATTAATAACAACACACAACATGTAGAAATCATAGTGAATGTTCAATATGTCTACCTTCAAACATTACGCATGCGTCTAGACGTCGGCGCATTGAGCCACGTATTCGCTCAAATATTCCTGGAGTCTCTCTGATTACCCTGCACGCATCGATGATGCGGTTTCTTAAGTCCTCTACATCGCGAACAGGAGTACGATATACCAAATGCTGTGAATGGCCCCAAATAGAGAAATCGAGAGGATTGAGATCCGGGGATCGAGCGGGCCATTTATGTGGTCCTCCTCGACCTATCCACTGATTTGCATATGTTTCAGTTAAATGCTGACGTGCTACTTGACTAAAATGGGCGGGAGCCCCATCATGCATAAAAAACATATCCCTTCTGACGCCCAAAGGAACTTCCTCCAGCAGTACTGGATGCACTTCTCTTAAAAATTGAACGTATGCCTCACCATTTAATCGAGGAGGTAGAAAATGAGGCCCAATTAAATCATCCCCAATAACTCCGAGCCACACGTTAAGAGAAAACTGTTCTTGATGGCTAGTTTCGACAATAGCGTGAGGGTTTTCATCAGCCCATATGTGGTAATTATGAAAATTAATAATCTTGTCCCGAGAAAAACTACATTCGTCTGTGAATTCTATCGTCTTCAGAAAGTCACAATTTCTTCTAATCATTTCCAGCATCCAATTGCAAAATTCAAGACGGTTCGGAAAGTCTCGCGGTAACAGTGCCTGTACTCGTTGCAGATGGTAAGGGTATAAGAGTTGTTCCTTTAAAATTCGAAATACCGTCATATGATCAACATTTAGCTGGAAAGCAATCTTTCTAGTACTGGTAGTAGGTTGTTCTTCAATCAAATTAAGTACTGCTTCCTCAAGCTGTGGTGTTCGTATTTCTCGATGGCGACCACAATCCTGCGTTCTTTTGTCGAATGAACCATATTCTCGTAATCGTTGATGAAGTCGAGCAAATATTCTATGTGAAGGATGCTGCCGTTGAGGATACATTTCAGCATATCTTCTAGAAGCTTCTAACCCATTCCCCTGCGACAGACCGTAAACGTAATGCATATCAGCCATTTCCTCATTTGTGTATGCCATTTTATTAACAAGTGAATTATTAAAGTAACAAAGTAAGAACAGAACAACAACACACAATTAGTATTAATTCAATTTCGAAAATTCCCAAACTGACAGCATCATACCAATTTAATTGTCACTATCGCTAATAGCGACCTACTAGATAGATTAGTTTCGTATTTTCGCATTTATGACGATGTATCTCTGTAGTTGTTCGTAAAATAAATGTTTTGCTGCTTACTGGTTTATTTTGGGCAAAAAACCCAAGAGACATTTTTTGTTTAGAATGAAACAGGCTATCGGAAATAAATTTTTAAATGGTAAACAAATAATAAGACAAAAAGTTACATTGGAAATAAATTTTAGGGGTTGCGTTTTTCACCCCTTACAACCATGGGGTAAACCAAATAAATTACTGGCTAAGTGTCTTTTTGGTAGTACAAAACGTCAGGTTAATTTCAATATTGTAACTTTTTCAGTGCTTGTGAAAAAAATTGTTATACAAATTTTATGTACCCCCTTTAAGGGGCTGTATCTTAACAAGGGATGCTCCAATGAAGTTTCTTTATATGAAAGATCCTATCTTTTTTTCGATGAGGAATCACCTCCTTAAATGTTTTACACTTATTCAGTTACACCCTGTATATACCACCCAACTACGACCTATGAGAGTCAGAAATCAACCATCTCATCAAACAAATACCGAAACCCATCATCCTACTCGGGGATTTCAACGCTCGCAGTCCAGTATGGGGATCACAACATATAACAAAACAGGAAAAATATTCGAAAACATCCTCACAAATACTGATCTCGTTATTCATAACTCTGGAGACCATACACACTTCAACGAATCTAATGGATCTCTCTCTAGCATTGATTTCACCCTATCGGACGCTAACATCAGCACTTCTCTGGAATGGGTGGTACTAGATAGCTTTGTACGATAGCGACCACTTCCCCATAAAAATCACATACCAAGCAGGCAAGACCACAAATGACATTTACGAGAGTTGGAAAATAAATTGGGCAGATTGGGGAGCCTTCACAAATTATCTAGAAGAAGAACTTAAAAACTTTCATCTTAACCAAGAAATTGAATTGGCTACAGAGGACTTCTCAAGATTAATTATCGACGCAGCAGAAAAGTTTGTTGGGAGACGAAAAGAATCAAGGGAAAACTATTCCATCCCATGGTGGAACTCCGAATGTAAGGAAGCAGTCAAACGGAATAAAAATGCACTCTATAAACTTAAAAAGAAGAACACATCGAAGAATCTAGTGGAATTCAAAAAAAAGGTCTATAGCACGACATATTTTGAAACAGAGCAAGAGAAAATCATGGCAGGATTACGTATCACGACTTTCCACAAATTGCACTACAAAGCAAGTATGGGATAAAATAAACGCTATTAACGGTAAGAAAAGAAAACAGGATATAACACCGCTAAAGAATGCCAATCAAGAATTAATGACAAATAAAGAAGATATTGTCGAAATTCTGGCACAAAATTTCCAGGCACAATCAGTCAAGTCAATTCAAGTCAAAAAGTATTTATTCATCCAAAGTTTACAAAATTAAACTATCAGACTAGTCATTATGTTAATACACATATGTATAAATAAAAATATAGATAGGTGTAAAATAAGAGAATAAAATGTGTATATTTATATCACAGATGTGTTAAAGGGATAAAAATTCCTCAATAGTGTAAAAACATTTTCTATTAGAAAATCTTTCAGGCAGTTGTTAATTTTTTGGATTTTTCCTGTCTAAAGATATGTTTGACTTTATTACAACATTTTGTGCCGATGTATAGTAGCGAGTTTTGACAGGAACTTAATCTTGAATAAGGTTGGCGCAAGTTTCCTTTATTTCTTGTATCGTAATTGTGAATATTTTCGTTTTTTATCAATATAGTTTCCTTTTCTTGTAGGAATAAGAATGTATGTAGGATATACAGGCATGGCAGACTTAGTATTTTATATTTTCGAAATAGCGTGGAGCAGTTCGTCCTTGGATCTGCTCCAGCCATGCTCCGAACTACACTCTTTTGTTTTCTAAATGCCTTTTCAAAGTGAGTCTAAGAGCCCCAGAACACTATCCCATATTGGAGGATGGATTGTACTAATCCGAAGTACATGATTCTAAGAACCTCATCGCAGATGGTTCCTCTGATCGCTCTGAATTGATAAGATGTCGAGCTTAGCTTGGAACAGATATTGTTTATGTGTGGTTCCCATGTTAGTTTAGTATCTATATAAAGGCCTAGGAGTTTAAATGATGTAACATTTTGCATGCTTTTCCTATCAATTTTTATTAGTATGCTTTGTTCCCTTTTAGAATTTCTGGGTTGGAATTCCATACAGCAGGATTTATGAGTATTCAGAGTATTCAGTATTTTTCACGCATATTAGTTCTGTGTTTGACTGAATTCCTTATTTTTGAATATCGGTATGGTTTTTGATTGTTTGAGGCATTGTGGGAATTCTCCTATCAAAAAGGACTCGTTCACTAAATATGACAATGGGGTCGATATTATTGAGGCTACCGTTTTTACCACTGTTCCGTTTATGTTATCTATACCGGCAGAAGGCTTTTTTGCTGTTTGTTTGATAATTTGTTCTATTTCCCAAGGTGTGGTGGGCGAGAGGAACAAGCTTTTTGGATGCGACTTGACCAGTTTAGAAACGTTTTTTGTAGTTGTTTGCAGGTTGTTATTGGTTTGTGGGTTTAAGTTTATGATAGGATTATTCTCTCCAGTGGAATATTTATTTAAATAGTTTCCTACTTCCTTGGGGTTTGTTATGATTTTTTGGTTTTCCTGGCAAATAAGGTTAATTCTTTTAAATATCGTTACTCTATTGCTGTTTTCTTTTATTATTTTCCACGCTTCGCGACTTATATTTGTTGCATTTAGAATTCTTCTATCGTTATTTTGGTGTTTATATTGTTTAAGAGTCTTCCTATATAATTTCGGATACTCTTTATATTTAGTGTTGTAAGAGTTGTTGTTAATTTCTTTAGCTAATCGGCTCATTTCGCATAGTTGGTTATGCATTTGTTGGATTTCCGGGAGTACCATTTTTTTGTTTGTTTTATTTCTGTTTTTTTGATTGGGAAGTTCTGTTCGTAATGGAACAGAAATCGGTCATAGAAAGCAAGAAATTTATCTTTGAACGATTTAGTGGAGTACATTTCTTCCCATGTTTCGGATTGGAGATTGACTGCAAAGGATTCTGTATTATTCTTACTTAAATTTCTTTTATAATATATATTATGCTTCTTGTTTTGTGTGACTATGTTGAATTCTGCTATTTGGTATGTGTGGTCAGAAAGACTATAATGTCTTATGTCGGTTCGATTTGGTGTAGTGTTCGTGAATATGTTATCTATGCAGGTTCTTGTTTGTCCACAGATGCGGGTCGGTGCCTCAAATGTATGTTTTATGTTATATTCGAGAAATAGGTTAGTTAGTATATCCTTTTGTTTTGGAAACTTTGTTCATTCTGAGAAATCTATGTTCAAATCACCGCATAGTATAAATATATCCTGTGTGTTATAGATGGTGCCTAAAAGATTGTCTAATATATTTATACAGTTTTTGTAATCACCCTTTGGGCTTCTGTATATAGAAACAATAAAAACTGATTGATTCCCTTTACTAATTCTAATTTTACTATGCATGCTTCTAGATCTAGCTCTACAGAATTGTGGTATGGAATAGCTTTATAACTAAAGTTATTTTTTACAAAGATGGTAACTCCTCCACGTTGTCGTTTGGTACGGCAGTAGAATGTCGCCAGCTCGAAATTTTCTATTTGTATTGTTTTTATTTGTTCTTCGCAGAGCCAGTGTTCATCTATGCATAGGATGTCCAGGTGGTGTTTTTCGGTTATTATGCTTATTGATTCACTTTTACCTTCCATTCCTTGGATGTTCAGATGAAACATATTGAGTTTGTCGGGATTTGAGGAGGTGTCTTCTGTGGGTGTAATTTTTTTGTTTTATGTTGAAGCTGGTTGATGAATGACTATATTTTCCTTTATTTGATGTAAGTTGAGTTGTATATCAACCTAGAGTTGTATACTTTCTCTTTGGCCTGTATCCTTGTCCCGTTGTCTAAAAAATGTGAGTGACTATTCAGTGGATTGCATGAATTATTACTTTGTGTCTGTAGAGTGAAATTGGTATTTAGAGATGAGTCTTTGAAAAAGAGAGCAACGAACCAATAGAAATCAACAAAAAAGACACAGACCCCCTAAACTTGCCTATAACAATAGAGGAGCTCAGACACGTTCTCGACTCAAGCAAGAATAGCTCCCCTGGACCAGATCGAATTCCAGCTATCTTCCTCAAGCATTTACCACAATCAGGACTCAACATCTTACTGAAGCTTTTCAACAAGATTTTCCTAGGAAACACCTTCATTAATAAATGGAGAGAAGGAATAGTCATACCCATCCATAAATCCAATTATTCTAAAATAGAACCAAAAAGTTACCGCCAAATTTCCCTCACATGCACGATGTGCAAAGTTATCGAAAGAATTGTAAACGGTAGACTATGCTTCACCCTTGAAACCCATAAATTTATAAACAATTTCCAAAGTGGCTTCAGAAAACACCGCTCGACTACAGACAGTTACACACCGAAGCACTAGATGCGTTCGCCAACAAACAAGAACTTATAGCAGTGTTCTTCGATATAAAAGCCTTTGACACAACATGGCGCCATAGAATATTGAGAAAACTAAAACAGTGGAACATAGATGGCAACATACTCTACTTCATCAAGAACTTTTTAGATGAAAGAACCTTTAGAGTGAGACTGGGAAATGTATGGTCTAAACCACACTCACAACAGAATGGTCTACCACAAGGCTCAGTCATAAGTACTACACTGTTCCTTATAGCCATCGAAGACATAGTTAACTCCATTGATGCACCCGTAAAACCATCAATTTTTGCTGACGACTTGTTGATCATATGTCGTGGACATAACTCTACCTCAACAACCAAGCTAATACAACACTGTATAGAAAAATTGGAAAATTGGTAGAAAACATCTGGATTCACACAAGTAATTAAATTCACGAGAAGGCGATTCAAACCATGCCATGTAGAACTGATGAATAAGCCACTGCAAATCGTTAGACAACATACATTACTTGGAATTATCTTCGACAGCAAACTCACATGGCAAGAACATATAAAACAGCTGAAGTGAAATTGTATAAGCCGATTGAACATCATGAAAGCACTAGCAAACAACCATTGGGGTGCAGACGAGAAGACACTGTTGACAATATACCGAACACTCATACGCTCAAAACTTGACTACGGATCCATAATATATTCGTCGGCTAGTAAAACCTTATTAGCAAAACTTAATGTAATCCAAAATACAGCTCTAAGATTAGCGACAGGCGCCTACATAACTAGCCTCTCCAATAGTTTGTGCAGAGAAACCGGGGAATTACCCCTAAAATACCGAAGACAGATGCTACAGTCAACATATGCTGCTCGAATATCCGCTGATACCAACAACCCAACTCAATGTCAACTCTACAGCTCAAGATTCAGTCAAACATATATCAACCAGCCAAATCTAAGACCGCCACTATACCATCTAATTAACCACCAACTACTGGAAACCAAGTTTCCCAAGAGCATGCACTACAAAAAAAACAACATTCCCGCCATGGACATTGAACAGACCAAATGTTGACACATCTCTAAAAGTCTTCAAAAAGGATGACACTCATCCCCAAATAATTATCGGACATTTTAAAAATATCTTATCTCGCTACCATAACGAAGATATTGTATTCACAGACGCCTCAATATCTTCCCAGGGAACAGGATGTGCATTCCTCTGTGCAAATAAAGTAAAAAAGTATAAACTTCCAGTAGACTGTAGCATATTCACAGCTGAACTAGTAGCAATCCAGAAAGCCCTAGAGTTTATAGCAGAACATAGAACATCTCAACCCATTATATGTTCTGATTCTCTTAGCTCAATTCAAGCCATCCAAACCCTTTATAGTGAAAATACTATTGTCAACAACATCAAAGACCTTATGAACTGTATTCAAAACAACAATAAAAATCTGACTTTAATGTGGATACCATCTCACTGCTGCATTGAAGGTAATGAGAAAGTAGATGCAGCAGCAAAGGAGGCCATTACAGATGGTCTTTATACAGAAGTAATCACAAACTCTGATTTAAGTAGCCTTTGCAGAAACAAAATTAGAAACAAATGGAAAATGATCTGGCAACAACGTAGATCGAAGCTTTCACTGATGGACCCTACTATAACTACAAATCCACCATGCACACAAACAAGACAGGACCTTGTCACCCTGAGAAGACTTAGAATAGGTCATACACGACAAACCCATCAATATCTAATCAATAAAGAAGCTCCTCCATGGTGCGAGTTATGTAACTCGCAGCTCAGTATTTATCATATTATAGAAGAATGCCAACAATTCGAAACCCAAAGAAGACTACACAACGTCAGTGATAAAATAGAAGAAGCCCTCAATATAAGCTCCATGTCCTGCAACAACACAATACCTTTTATTAAAGAAATCAACTTCAAAGCTTGAATTATATAGAAAATAATGTATGACACTATATTTTGTATATAATACTTAACGCAATGTATAGCAAATGTATTGAAACCGCTAATGACCTAGATCTCGAAGCGGAAATAAATAAATAAAATAAATAAAAAATCATGACGAAATTAACAACTTAAGTATTTTATATTATTTTACCCTATTCATTATGGTCTGGTTATCTAAGTAAATATTTTTTTCATATTTTAAACATGTTATTTTTATTCTATAACTAGATCATGTCTCTGTTTGTCAAAGATTGTTCATATTCTCAGGTTTAATTCTCTATTACATTTGGATTACGCCAACTGAAGAACTACCTAATATTTACTAAATGTAGTGGATGAAGTTTTGCTAACGCTGCATAACGCAAGTCCATTCTCACAAGATCCAGGATACAGCTCCGTACTTTCATGAGCAACATTCAAATATTATGTTAAATTTTATCTCAAAAGAAGTCTTCTGGAAGACTAATCAGCTTATATAATAAAATTCTCCAGACGGAGTCGAAAGCTGGACGTAAAAGTCGCAGAGTATGAGGAATAATGATTAAGAGAGATTTATCCTTCGAGATTGTACCGTGTTATCGGGCAGAGGAAGAGAAAGGAGAGGTAAAGAATAATCCGGAGTGCCAAAGTTTCAGCTAAAGAGCCCACAGCCAACTGAGTGAATGGCACAAGGGTGGCTGGCGGCGTGGAGCTTGTGGACTCGCGTTTCTTTTAGTCCGGTTGTTAGTGGCTGTAAATAACATTTTACACAAGCATTTTGGCCGTTTTTTTATAGAACTAATTAAATAAATAGTTTATTGTTTGCTTTGGCCCAACATCATGTCAGTCTGTAAGGTTATTTAGTTCACATTATTGAGTTTCAATAGAATTTTTCCAAACCTCTCCCTTACAAATATTTCAGCTTTCTATAAAATTTTCTTTTTTTTTTAAAAAAAATACCCCATTTGGAAGGGACTTTTAACGGGAAATACATTTTGAATATCTTATTTTTTGATGGGACCATATCTTTCCAGTCCTCTTTTGGATAAAAGAAAAATCTTCTAAATCACATCACGATTACTATACGAAAGGTGAGTATATTCATACATTATAAAAGTCCTCTGTTTTTCAAAGTCGGTCAAAAATACATTATCACCTACGAATTGTTTCAGTTAATATAGAGTTTTCTGGAACTGGAACCCAATTGTACGTTCTCCGAACAAAAATATAGAGGCTGGTTCACGTCGGTATTTATATTTTTCTAATACAATAGCCTGTATAACTGTCTATTTTTGAAAACTCCTTGATAAGCAGACTTCAACTATATTTATGGTTCATACAGTCTATATACAGTTTTTATGTACCACGTATAATTTGATTTAGCTGTTTGAAGGTAACCAGTCAAGTTATTATTTCAAAAATAAACTTACGGTGCTAAAATATTGACGTTGGTTCTACCAGAAGTAGAAATAAACTAGCTTATTTCAAATGGCACAGGCTACTCTTTATTTAATTTTTGAATTCTACTACTACTACAGTTTTTGAGATTTTTAGAAAAGTTTAAAGAAAAATCCAATTAGTAGATGATTAAAGGAGAAAGTGCTAAATGTATACTACTATAATTCCTGAAAATGGTACAGGATGTTTTAAATGGACCAACTAATTCCACTAATTCAGGATCCAATAGCTCGCTTATTTTAAATAGAACGCTCGGTATTTTTTCACGTGAATCGATGTTCTTCTTATTTACCCTTCGTATAGTATTGGCTTTTCCTATAACTACATTTTACCTATTTAGAGATATTCGAATATTTCTGCCTACATGACCATAATAGATCAGCTAGCTTCGCCGTAGGCTGTGAAATTAAATATTTATATGTAAAACTGAGCGGGATAAACTGGTAAAAATGTATTTATGTTTTTGAGAATTTAAAAAAAATCTTCAAAACTGTCTAAAATAATCATGCTTTGTATGTTCATTCAACTTACGTTTAATTTGAAAATGAAATTCAAAAATGAAACAAAAAGTGGCATGTTCCGTTTAGAATAAGCGAACTAATGTGTTGACTTCCGGTTCCTGTCACAACGACGATATTTCAGATCGATTGGAAATTGTGATAAACCTTAAATATATTTTCAAACTAATAACTTGAGTGATTTTCTTCGATTAAATCAAACCCTACGTGTACACACCGTATAGGTAAATATGATTAAGTACAGAATAATATCTTAATTTCCAAATGACTTAGTGCACATCGGCACCAAACTTAAATTATTCCTTAATCTACTTTCTAATAACATATGTACCAAATTTCAGATTATACGGTATTATGCTAAAAAAAACAGCAGGCAAAACCCTCAATGACTCGACTATTTCTCTCTTATCTACTCTTTATTTATTTTAGTGTTCTAAGCGGCCTGCGATTCTCAAATAAATTTCCACCACTGTCGGAATGCTTACTTCGGTGAAATTTAATTTGTAATTTATATTTCATGACGACCGTGTGGGGTAGTCCGAGGCAGCGTGCTGTTTCAGCCCGGTCACAAAGGAAGACCGGACTTGTTGGAATATTTGAGGATAAATATTGAAACAAGACCATATTACAACTGACCGATATTATTTATATACAGTATGAAATCTGATATTAAAGCAAAGGTGGGTTTGTTAGAAACGAACATAACCTTTTCAAACAGTGATTATTTAAATATTTTACGAAAACCCCTCAATTGTGTGATGATGTTAATGTAATAAAAAACAGAAGTAAACATATGTTGAGTTTTGCTTCTCTACAATGTTGTTCTTATGGGTAAGAAATTATCGAACATATTGTAGATAAACACTACTACACTACTAAGAGACAATAATATGATAAAAATTTATTATTATGAACGCAAGTAGGTATTTGTAGAAGAAATATTCGAATATTGCTGTGAGCAGTTGAAAAACTACAAAATGGTTATAAAATTATAAAAATGAACATAACATACTGAACAACACACTAATCAGTTAGTGATGACAAAACGCAGGAAATTATCAGGATATAAAATAATCCTTGTGGGCCAACATAAAATAAAAAATCAGTACGTAGGTGGTCACTTTGGCAGACTCCCTCCACTTCCACTTTTTGCAAATCACGTGACCTCTTCCTGTTGTGGGTTACGATAATTTCTCTGAAAACACTATACTTATTCAATTCATTTTCTATCGATTTTTTTTTCTAGAATTTTTATTTTAAATAATTTTCTTGTTGTGAAATTTTGTAAAAAATTTAATTGGTCCTTGTTTTCACGGTCAAACTGAGAATCTTGCAATTCTCGAACGCTTATCTACATACCCCAAGTATTTTTAATCTCTGCACAGCTTGCCGTGTTAGGTGTTAGGGCAGTTTCATCAAATCCTCGATTCCCTTATTCACTGCCTGTCACGTGCCCAACTGTTAGCACCTTTGAGGTATCCTGCAGCGATTGATTAAGTCAAATACTCATCCGGAATAGGGCTCCAAATCATGATATTTGTTTGACGAAACTATTATGTAAAATTAACGTATCAATTCATAGCAGGTTTACACCTGCCACTCGGGAATATTATTTTAAGTGAGAACATAAATCAAATCGGGAAAAGTCTAAATAAATAAACTTTAAATTTATTGAAAGTTGGTTCAAAAGGATCTATTTATTTTAATTTTATTTTTAGGAATAACTGTTGTTTAGATAAATTCTTGTATTATGTAGAGATTTCAGAACATCGCTGCGGAAATACGTATGACTATTTTAGATTTAACCATTTTACAACCGCTTAATTCGAAAACCGAGACTGTGGATAAAATGTTCATTATAAATGTTGCTACAAATATTATTGTCTTTCATGTAGTACCAAGAGATTTTCAGTTTTCGACAGAAATCGCCCCTTCCTCATTGCAAAAATACACATATACCTATGAGATTTTAACATGAATGTAGCTCGAAAACAGTAACTCTTTTGAAAAAAATTTCAATTTAAACGATTCCGGATATTGTCCAGTCTTTAATTCTGGCATCTCAAATTTTCGATTTTCGAGAAAACTCGCTCCACACGCCACACGTTTTGTAACTTTAATAAATACGCATCAAAATTCGACCGTATTTAAATTAATTTAATTTGAACAATATTGGGGTTCTTCCGTCTAGGAGTATTCCTGCATAATTATTGGATACAATTTTTTGAATTTTGTTTATCAAGAAAAATCCGTGTTAGGTGTATGAAAGTTAAGGTGGGGTTGAAAAATACTTTTTTATTTTCATGTCCCTATCGATAAATATAAACGGCTGGTGAACGTAAACTAACTATGCCAAATCGCATATTCTTAAAATGGGGTTCAAAGAATTGTCATCACGTATTAATAAATAGATATATTCTTAGGATCTTAACAATTATTTCAGTAGTTTGATTAATGTGTTATAATGTGTGAAAATCAATAATTCGATAGATTTATATTTATATTGTCATATTGTCCTCAGATACTACGTCGACAACCGCTACCCAACCTATGGAACTGAATCTTGAAACCATGTGGGATGAAGTAGCATCACAAATATCTGCTCTACTTGAAGCTGGAGGAGAATTTTTCACAACCTTAGTACCATTTGATGCTGCCTCGGATGTTCCAATTGACGATCAAAAGTGAGTTTTTGGAATATTTATGAACTATTCTATATTATTATCATTACATTTATGAAGTAAGAATGGTATTGCTACGCCAAATTGGTAAAGATGCTCTTTTTTCTATAACGGACATTAATAATGAATATAGGAGAAATACCTACATATATACAGTAGATAATTGATTATCTAGACTAATTTTGTCGTTAATCCTCTGAATAATCGAAAACTCGAATAATTGAAAAGAGAACCGATTTCTGAATTATTAAGTCCAGAAAAATAACAAATCTCCCTCGCGTATATTTATCTTTTAGGTACCTTGTCATATGGGTATCTTTCTAGGGTGAATACATAATGTTAGTTGTTTATTCAAATCGAAAACAAAAATACTAGCGGCGTAGCGATTGGTAACTAAACCAAAAACTTCCGAATCTAATAAATTTGCTTCTCAGTCTCCAGGAAGATCTCCTACCGCTTGTTTCACGCTCCGCTCAAAGGTTACAATGAGTCGAGCCAATGTATTTTATTCAGTTCCAGCAGTCGTAGGAGACGGTTGTGTTTTTGTCTCGTTCGGAGCTTCTCGGTACTGAATGTTTTGTTTTGCTTTGGTTTGAACTATTTTGTTTTGATTTGATTTGTTTTGTTTCTCGGTGCATAAATACTATTTTGTGTTATTGACTTAGAACCAGCGTGTTATTTATCGTTGTACTTTTGTTTTCCTTAGTGTAAAAATTTTGACCTGGTGTACGTTAACATTGAACCCGTATTTAACTTGACCTACCGTGCGCGTGCCAACTTTTGCTGTGACTTTTATTTTATTTAAAAAAAATTTAACCTTAACAATAAAATGTCTGAATTTAAGTGTGATTTCTGCCAAAAAATCGTCTCGGAAAAGGACAAATACAAACTTCGTTGCAGAGGAGAGTGTCGCCGAATTTTTTGTATGACCTGTACTGGGCTGGATAAGTCAACAACAAAAGTGCTCTACCACTAAAAGTGCCATAACATTAGATTCTCTTAGACTCTCCTACCTTAAAATATCTTCACGATAAAATATCACAGGTACATAAATCACAAATTTCTCTAGAAACTGTTGAAGCTCTAAGAACCTACTTAAAGAAAAATAATGACATGTTTCCAACATTCCAACGACATTTTAAATCATCTTGACTCCAAATGGAAAATTTTATACAAAAAGATAGATGAGATTCACAGTCAACACACTAGATTGGCGAAAATTAGACAAGAATCTCTGTTCCATTCCATGAAGGAAATGAAACAGGATATTTTTAATCTGTCATCTATTTTTGTGGACAATCATGATGAATCTATTAAAGTCCAGATTCATGACTCATCAAAGGATGAGTTATTGAAAGAAATTGCCTATCTATATGAGGAAAAATATAAACCAAATGGCAATTACTAGAAGTGATCCACCAATAGTAAGAAAGTCCGTTTCGACTCAGACCAACCATACGGATAACCACAACACAGTGGTTATTACTTCTCCAAAAGTCATTACTTCCACACCTCTCAAATCCTTCATTAAAGAAGAATGGCATTATGTTGTAGTGTCCAAAATCCCAACTACTTATACAGCTAACCTGCTTGCACACTATGCGAAGGAAAAACTTGAAACTACTGACTTTATACGATGCTTTCCAATGCTGAAGAATAAGGACAGTTCACACTTCGATTTCAAAGTTGGTGTGCAGAATAAAAGTCATCTAAAGCAGCTAAAAGAATGTGGCCGCTAGGTACTGAAATCGCAAAATCATCTTTTGTACCCTTAAAGGTTTCACCACCAGCGTCAAGTTTTTCGACCACAGGCTGTCATTTTATTCCAAACTCTGTAGACAGCCGTAGCCCAATACCACGCTATGACTTAACACCTGTAAAAGCTAGGGAGATCAAATCTGTTAAGATTGGATCTGTCAGGGAGGTTTTAGCTGCCTGTAAGTCTCTTGCGCAGGAAAATGTAGAATTTGTTATGGAAAAAAATGCAAAGAAAGATGATTTGCTAAATATTGACCCGATGACTTCACCTATAGTGCGGCTGTCCCGCAATTCGAATACGGCTAATGGTCGTTATTTGCTGGCTAGACTGAGGGACTCTTCCTTATTAAAAGCTCTTCGGCTTTTTCTAGCTTATCCCCATGACCAGCCTTCCAGTGTATATTTTGAAGGGCACACCACCAACACTATCAAATTAACTCTAGCTTCAGAGGGACTTCCGAGTGACGTGGACACCTTGTAAGTTATATTATCGCTACCACAACGCATATGATATAAGCTCAGCCGAAGTTGAAGCTGATCTCGCTGTCTTTCTTTTCATCCGAGAAACTTCAACAGCTTCAGAAAATGAGGGAGAGCTATAGCAAATATTTTTCTACTGGCTCTCCAATAAGAAATCATTTTTTTTTATTAAAACGACGCGATCATAGGATCAAGCACTCTCTTTTAAATTGGACGATGGCAAGCTTAGTGTTTTTCTTACTAAGATCCTTAAGATAAAAAACAGTTGAATTATTTCTTTTGTTAGAAAAATTAATTTTCCATAAATCGTTGCCATAACTGAGCATTGGTTAAATATTGATGAGCCTGTGTTTATCAAAAATTACGCAACAGTAACTAGATTTAGTAGAAGTAACTTATCTCATAGAGGTACTCTTATAATATCTACTAATAGCGACTTTTCGGCTGTAACAAAATTCGATAATCTATTGTCTGAAAAAGTATTTGAATTTTCCATCATCTATCATAATGCTTATGATCTTTATATTGTCTGTATTTACAGAACACCTGACGCTAACGTGCATTCATTCAGTCAAAAATTACTGAGTTTGCTTGAATCCCTGCCTTTAAAAAGCAAGTTAATTTTATGTGGCGACCTTAATATTGACTTTTCCAATGTCTGTGCTGCTCAAGAATCTCTTCAGTCCATTTTCGACTCTTTTGGCATGATCATGCATGTTGAGTCACCAACCAGAATAACTAAAACTAGTTCTAGTACTATAGATTATGTCGTATCATCTTTCGATCCAAAATTCGTTGACTGTACTGTCCTCAATTCAGGTTTCTCGGATCATGAATCAATACTAACAAAATTTTCGGCTAAATCTAAGTGCAAAAATGCTTCGCGCAAATTATGCCGTATTTGTTTTTGATAAAAATTTTCTTAATTTCAAGCACCTATGTCTCACAACAGACTGGGTTGTCCTCTCTGATGGTGTCAATACCGAATTTCTTAGATTTATAAAAACTTTATCTAACTTGGCGTTCAAATCATTTCCTCTTGGGCCTCTAAAAATCGAACAACATAAACCCTGGTCTACTAAAGGCTTGCGTGCATCTGCAAAGAACATGCGCTCATTATCTTACCTAAAAAAATCATCGGACAGCGTCTTCTATCATGATTGCGTAAAACGTTACAGAAAAATCTATCATAAGGCTATAAAAGCTGCCAAGGACATTTATTATTATAGAAGGCTGGCCAATTCCAGTAATGTTGCTAAAGAAACGTGGTTATCGTGAATGACTTAAGAAATAAGACCACTTCATCTAACACTATCTCTAATTCACCCGAGAACCTAAATAATTACTTTGTAGACGTGGCAAAAAATTTAATGAACACCATAACTCCTTCCGATGATCCCCTCTCATTTCTCCCTAAGGCTAATATGAATTTACACAGTTTCTTCTTTACGCCCGTAGTATTAGCAGAGCTTAGCAGTACAATTAATGACATTAAAAAGAAATCCTGATCTGGGACTGATGAGCTTACTGTGAAAATGTTCTCGAACCTGCCGGAATGCACATTAAACCATCTTATTACTTTAATTAACAAATCATTCCAAAATGGAGTGTTTCCAAACTGTCTTGTCTTAAGACGGCAATAATTATTCATTTGTATAAAGAAAGAGATAAAGCTTCGAACTATCGCCCAATTGCACTCCTTCCCACATTATCAAAGATCATCGAAAGATTGGTTAAAAAAGGCTTCTATCTTTTCTCTTTAAATATAATATACTTTCTACCCATCAATTTGAATTTTTAGTAACAAATGCACTAATGATGCCCTCTTTAATAATGTATATTCAAACCTGATCAACCATATATCAACAATATTCTGTGATTTCTCTAAGGCTTTTGATTGCATAGATCATAATATAATCACTAATAAATTGCAGTACTACGGTTTCAGAGGAGTGTCTCTCGAATGGTTTAAGTCGTATCTCAACAACAGGAGTCAGTTTGTGAGGGTTGTTAAGTCGATGTCTTCTTGTAAGACAATTGAGTGTCTCAAGGTTTAGTACTGGGCCCTATTTTGTTTCTGGTGTTTATCAACGACATTGCTAGTCTGGACATTAGCGGTGAAATTTGCCTCTTTCCGGACGATACTCGTTTCACGTGGAGCAACTCGGATATTACGACACTTCATAGGACTGTATCTAGTGACTTAGTTACGATTAAATCATGGTGAGATTCAAATCTCTTATGCGTCAACGTTACTAAAACGAAAGTTTTGTCATATAAAAGTACATTGTAATCTTTTGTACTTAATAACACCACTATTGAGGCCGTTAAATCTGTGAAATTCTTGGGGCTTATTGTAGACAACCGTTTAAAATGGGACTTGCACATCGATGCCTTATGAAAAAGGTTAAGTTCTGCCTGCTTTGCGCTGAGATCAGTTTCCAAGGAGCTCAAATTGTCTACTTCTAGAACAGTCTATTATGCCATTTTTGAGTGGCACCTCCGATACGCCCTTCCATTCTGGGGTACGTATTGTGCGACTCAATTTGATCGTATTTTTAAACTGCAGCAGAGAGCTGTTCGGTATTCATTGAGACTTAGGAGTAGGACTCACTGCCAGGATTACTTCAAAAAATTTAAAATATTAACTCTTCCTCCTTATTCATATTTGAATCTGTATGCTTAATTCGCAAGCTCGTATCCTCTATTCCAGAGAGGCCATCTCACAATTATTCGCTTAGAAATACGGAGCATGATCTTTATCTGTCAACCAAACGGTCAGAGTTGGTTAAAAGCTCTATACCGTACAATGCAAAAAATGCACAATCATCTACCATTTAAAATCAAGTCCATAGGATCTTTTCCTGAATTTCGCAAGGTTTTGAAATCATACTTACTGGAGAGAGCCTTGTATGCAGTAAGCGACTTTTTTTGTTAAAAATTGTTAATACTTAATATTAAACTTTTTACACCAACTGGTTTAGTGAATATTATTTGATGTTTGATATCCTAAGCGTATTTTGTAATGTAAAATAAAATAATAAAAAAAAATAAAATCTGTCACACGTAATTAAATCTATAACGGCTTTTCCCAGATTTCTGTCCAAATATACAGCTGTATATTACATTCTTATTCCTATTATCTTATATTTTTATATTTTTTAAATATTTTTTTTAAATTAATTTAATTTTAATTTAATTCTTAGTTTTAGTTTTTTGACCTTGTTTTGTTTGTGTATTGTTTAATTTTGATATTTTTTATTTTGCTTTGTCTACAAAATTCATATTTTTTTGACAATAAAGCATTTCTCTCTCTCTCTATGGCTCAGATTCATCTTAAAACAATAACGAAACGCATGCACTTTGGCAGTCAAGATAATTACAGATCCGTATAATTGAAGTCTATACCGTATGTTCAATGTTCACAATCACTATTTTGAAAGATGAGCGCAAGGGATTTTTTTTCAGGTTTTAATACAAATGGGTCGAAAATTATGCCTCAATTATTCACAATTTGCGGCTATTTTTTAATGTCAGAAATGAATGACTTCGCTCACCGACGTTAAGCAGCAGAGAGTGTGTCAAAAAGATCGAATCCCTGGCTGTCGGTCTGCATACTCTCCCTCACGCAAGGCAAGGAGAAATCAGCGAGGGTATCTTTCCTTAGTACAGCTTCTGCGGGTGGGTGTATCTTGAGATTTTTCTTGGTTTGGAATTCACGTTAAACTGTACGTCCCCTTGTATGTTGCAACACTTTCAAGACAGAGAGATCGCCAACGCCGGGTACGAGTACGGTACAAAGGAGATATTTTTCTCTTAAACTGATTCCTGGACAACCGTTTTGTTGTTATTTACTATCATCCTTTTTAACAATTGAATATCTCTATAAGAACATTCTTCAGTCACTACCGAAAAAAAATCTGGTGTGTTCACGCAAATGACTTGTGTGCAGCTCTTAAAACAAATTCATCGCATATCAAAATCATTTGATCAGATCGTGTGACGATTCCTTTTTTTATGCCATTTTAGTTTTTTCAAAAAATGAGACTTTTTCAAAAGTGCATTGTTTTAGTTTTTTCAAAATATTGCATTAACCCAACCAGTTGACATCATTATGAAAGTGGCATTACCAATAGAATTATTTAAAGTTTTCCACATATAACCGTTTCTCTATTTCTTATAGTTTCTGAGATATCCATGAACAATTTTGGACACAGTATAATATCTTGGGTATTCTACAGATATCAATAGAATTATATGATTCACATATCTACATCTACTAATAAATAAAATCGAAGTATCTGTTTGTAATATCAAAATAACAGGTTTTAACTAAATGCATATGGAGGTATTTGTGTGACTAATAGCAAAACAACAATTTTTATTATTTTTGTCTGTCTGTATGTTCCGGCTAATCTCTGTAACGGGTGGTACGATTCCGACGGGATTTTCACTGGCAGGGAGTTAATGTTATAGGAATAACTTAGACTGTTTTTATTGTAGAAAAAATCTCTACAAATAAATAAAATCTAAGTGTATGATTGTAATTTCATATAACAGGTTTTAACTAATTGCATATGGTAGTATGTCACTAATAAATAATGCAATTTTTATCATTTTTGTCTGTCTGTTTGTTCCAGCGAATCTCCGTAACATCTAACACTAATCTTCGTGAATTCAAAAGATCTGACAGGAATGAAAAATTCCATAAGTACATTCGCATGTTTTGCGAAATGTATTATATCCATATATGTGTGGCTTGTGACAGAAATTCCTTTTTGTAGAGTGGAGTACAGTCAGTACAGAATGGGATTTTCATTTGCCATTTAATCACTCCTGCATTGTTATTGCTGATGAATTGAACGTATATGTTGCGCGCTTTTATGGTTGACGTTGAAAAATTGTAACAATTAAGAAAATATACCTAAAAAAGTGAAGTCAAATTCTTTCAGAAAAAAAAAAACAGATCTTGCTGGTGGAAATTCGCATTATTTTCGTAGAATTCATAAAACTCATTTCTGCAGTTATCTGACAAATCTTCTCTTTTTGAGATGAATCGACACCATACGGAAAACTTTTATTATTTGTTTTATTAAAAAAAGTTCTTATGTAGGGTTCAAAACTTGAAATGACATAAGCATATATAATTTTTTTCCGTTCGTATACGAGGTTTGTCGAAAAATGTAAATTTTGCTCAAAAGTAAATTACCTTTACTTTCACAAGTTCGGCAGTCTTTGTTAAGAATTGATGATTTTAATTGAGAAGTACGGCCTGATACCCATTATTCATCTAACATGAAAAACAGATTCTGTTATTTCTACTCTAACTCTTCTTTTTATCAACATGGACAATTTATGTCTTAAGATTCTTATTTAAATTTTAATCCGTGTACTAACAAATTCTGTGTAGTATCACATTATCTATATGTTGATATTTAAATTAGGGTGTACTGAAGAATCAAATGAATTGTTTATAGCAAATTAGGTTAGATGTCATTTTGTAGACATCAATCAGTGCATGTATAGAAGGCAGGAAAAATTTGTTTTCAATAAAACTTGTCGATCTTGTAAAAAATAACATGTTTCGAGAAGCCATGTGTATGAATGCAAAAAAATAATATTTTATTTTGTGTACTAGGCAAATTTGATCAGAAAACAAAAAAAATCTAAAGTTTTAATTTGTTGTCGACTAAATTGCACATACTGTATATGAAAGGCTTTGTCCTGACTTACTGGCATCAAGGTAGAGCAGAAACTACTGGCTGAATCCTTGAGAAAATTAAAGGGTAAATTGGTTTAGAGTCCAGGACGCCCACTAAAGTAAGATTTTACAAAATTTTGCTTATATGGGGCAATAAAATCGAAAAATGATAAATGATGTAATTTCTCAGTTTTTGAGAATATTTCAGGAGCGAATGGCTATTCCTCTGATCTAATGACACGATCATAATCAAATTATACATGAAATAGAGCCATTTTTCTGTAATTTGAATTACTTGTATCTTTGATCAAGATCTCAATATATTTAAGGGATAAACTGTAAAATGGCTTTGACAAAAGTTGACAATAATATTTGAGATGCTGTCATGTTTTGATAAGAAAATATGTTTTACAAAAAATTGGACCGACTTTATTAGTGTTGCTCTGAAAATACAATATAATATTAATTCTATTGGTACTGGTTCTTTTGGACTTGGTGCCTACAACAGCACAACTTCAAAATTAACAGCACCAACAGAATTCATATTATTTTTTATTTTTCAGTGCAATAACTAAAAAATCGATCCAATTTTTTTTATTTATCTCACATTTTTGAGTGTAACATTAGTCATGAAAATTGTTGAACGTTTATTATAGGCTTAGCTTGTACTTGTTATTCATTATTCAGAGATCTCAAAACATCGCGGTGCAAATATACATATTTCGGATTTAATTGCTGTAATTCGAAAACCGTATCTCAATTTACATGTTGCTAAACATAATCTTTTCTTTAATTCGGCCGTCTCATATTTTAAATTTAAAAAAAATTGCTCTTCCACATACCGGAAATACGCATGTCACATATTTCAGACTTTACCATTGCGAAACTCCGAAACGGTAAGTTCTCTTTTGAAAAAATGTTCAACTTAAACGTTTCCGGATATGGTCCACTTTCTAATTTTCAAATCTCGAATTTTCGATTCTTGGAAAAAAATTGCCTCTTCCACATAGCTGAAATACATTTTTCAGACGGTAACGAAGAAAGGTGGCCACGAGACATGCATGCAAATGGAGGTTTATAGAAACTTAAATCCGAAATCTCCTTCCATTCGAAAACCTCTCCCACAGAATCAAACTTAAGAAAATATCCAAAACATTTTTTTAAGCTACGGTTTTCGAGTTTCAGCAATGTTAATATTTGAAAGATGTGTATTTTCGTGTGCAAGGAGTAATTTCTTTCGAAAATTGAAAATCCAGAGAGAATACCAAAATAAAGACAAGATTATTTGTAACCACATTTATTTACATTGAATATTTTTTCCATAGAGTAACAAGTACAAACTCAAAAGTGTAAATATTTTTTGCAAACACTTTCACCAACTTTATTAGTTGGTGCAGTGAAAATTACAAAATAATATTATTTTTATTGGTGCTGGTACTTGTGAAGTTGGTGCCAAGAGCCTTCTATTTAACTACAATTATTGCACAACTTCAAAATTACCAGCACCAATTGAATTAATATTATTTTTTATTTTTCAGTGACCCATCTAATAAGTCGATCCAATTTTTTGTAAGAAATATTTATTGATCTTCCAAATAATTAATAACCAGATGTTTTGACTGCCTTAAGGTAAACTGATAAAAAAAAACACATATGCGGGTCAAACGTTGCGGCGGTACCATGTTTTAATAAATATTACCGATGGTCCGTCTATTCTCCTGATCCATCTAACCTCTCTTTATCTATCATTAAAAATATTTTTGATTGGTTCTTATAAAAATATCATTTGAAATTACGAATTCAATGATTTTAGATTGTTATGTTGATTTAATAGGAAGTTCACAATGTGGACCTTAGTAGCACCGATGATGCTGGTTTGATAGTGCAATTCACAAGCATAATGTGTTTTTTCTTTCGAAGTTTTTTATTAGAAATAGACAAGTTTTATGTGTTTTAGTGAAGCAAAAACTTTATATCTATCATAAAAAAATACCCACGCTTCAGGGAATATCTGCTGTCAGGAATGAATAGAATCAATTTGTAATCAAAACGTCTTGAAGATGAACACAAAAGATATCATCGCAAAAGATTAATTCTAAAGGTTTCTGCTACTCGTCAGGTCACGTGCTTTTTCGATTTCCACCTTTATTCTGTTCCAATTCTAGGTCATCATGGGAAAAATGGGAATCGTTTATCTCCAGGGATATTTTCATTATAGTAGAGATATTTGACTTATCCAGTATCAAGAAAAAAAATCAAATAGAGTTTGATTTTTGATTTAGATTTTTAGAGTTTGAAGATGCTATATCGTCAGAATTCATGGATACAGATACTTCATTTGTACAGTCCTTAATAAGACTACAATTAAAATTTGTAGCTCTTCCATTATCATAGTAATTGTCTAAATATAGAAAATATGTTTATTTTGAAACTTCCACTTAGCTGATTGAATGAAAATATTAATACGTAATTTATTTTAGACCACCTGTCTATTAACAATACTTTGCAGTCTAAATCCTTCTTTAATTTAGGATTTGTCACACTGCAAACATTTAAGCGATTCCTCCCAAATCCCAAATTATTCTCTTCAATTATGGGACTCAATTCAATTGTAGCAGGATTCATAATACTGTCAGATAATTTAAGTAATTTCGAGTTATGCCAAGTATATGGGCTACATATATGAACCATAATTGGCCCCTCCATTACTAATATGAAACCAATTGCTTTTACAGTCAGCTTTAGTTGGCATCCCACCCTATAGTGGTTTTCGCACAAATTTTCAATCAGAGGGGTGTAACCCTGGAAATTTTGTTTTTTTAATGCTCGTTGTAACCCTCCTCGTAAACACTGATTGTTCGTCGCTTCGTTTTCAATATGAGCACCTGCCATCACTTAATCACTAATGGATTTTTGGTTGCTTTCGGAGCGCTCGCTAATTAATTGATTTTTAAATAATTTAATGCCTAATTTACCTCCGGGGCTGCTTCCACAATGTAGGTACATCATCGAGAAATGATGAATGTGCACCGCGTTGATTAATAATTGAAATGGCAAGTTGTCGTGGCGCATACCATACCTACTTTTCATCATTTTGATGAAGAATAATAGAGTTCTCAGCATGTGTTTGTAGGAGGTAGATTATAAATCAAAATTTGTATTCTTTCAAATCTCACTTTTTATATGATGAAATATGGAAATAATTGGTTGAGATTTTTCATCATTATATTTTTATTTGACTAATGTTTATATAATTTGATTAGATTTTTTTATTGTCTCTTTTAAGCTCTGGCATGACAACAAGTACGTAATTTCTAATAAATTTATTTCATTCATTTACATTTAAATAATCCTATCCTTCCTTTCAATATACCTATATGCTCGGAAATACCACCATTCATTTTCGACTTTGTCTACAAAACTACGAAAAGTGCCTTTGGCTCTCATGATTGATCCCTTGGCTTCAAATTATTATGAAATCCATTGAACTCTCATTGTCCACATTCGTTGTATACCCGAAGAATACCCTAGTGTTTCTCCACATACTTCAATATTACTATATTTAGTAAATTATATTAAGTTGGTGTCATTGTTAGAAACCTTCCATGTATTCGAATGTGATTAAAATCTTGTTCAAACGTTTTGTTATTTGGTAATCTGCGACCCGTAAACCGCCTTTGATACTCTCATGTTGCGATCAATTGTTAAATAATGGACAAAGGAACTGGTAAATAAACATGAGCGTGTTCAGCAAGCAAACGAATACCGAAAACTAACAATTGGAATTTTAACTTCGTAAACATTTTAATAGTTCAATGTGAAAAACTCCAAATAAAAAGATAAAAAATACACAGTTCATTTTACCTTTTTGTGCCAATCTCAAGTGGATTCTTCAACTGACTTATAGAAAAGTTGTTTGGGTACAAGTAGAAGAATGTGTAAACCATATAAAGTGTGTTTTAAATTAATTAGGAGTAAAATAGATACAATTTCGGTTAGATGAGCAACGATGCACAGCTTATTATGCTGATTCAGATTTAGTTTAAAAATATCGAAAAAGTCCCAAATTTCCTTTATTGTGGAAGTTATGGAAAATAAGTTCATCATTGTTCATTAGCGATATTATATCTTTATTAATAAATAGAGATAACCATGCAAGCCTTCTCTGTACAAACTGTATAAAAAAAATACTGGGTGGCTCAAAAGTTATGACCCCCACAAAGAAATGACCAATATTGATAAAACTTGGATGTTTAATACCGCTTCTTTTTATAAAGGTACATTTTTTTAAGTAAACTATCACTAACTGGCCTTTCATACACTTATTTTGTTATTATTTATTTGTAATATTTTTTAACTTTGAGTAAAATCTTACTGTTCTAACTAAAATTGAATTAATAGTATAAAAAAATCATTATCTTTTATTTGATGGTTGATTATTCTGAAGCAATTGAGTGTATGCAGGGTATATTTCGAATCGTGGAACCGGCATAGCGTGTAAACGAGATAATTATTTATTAGTTGCGCGTTGCACGTACAATTGAATGAAATTTATATACACAATACAAGTGCAAATAACGGGAAAAATCGGAAATTAAAACTTAACAGTTAATATATTACCCTGATACTGCTCAATATATTCGTCTGGCAGAGAATTTATGTTCAGGTGTATATAAACTGATCGAAATAAATCAAGGATAGTGTTATAGTGTAGCTAGCTACTCTGAAAAATAGTTCTCTATAAAAATTGTACAACGTGCATATTGTCCCATCTTTGTTGAAAAAATAACTCATGTCTAAAGAAAATTAAATTTATTCTTTTTGTTCTATTAACTTATAATGCATGAGCTTATTGATACATACTGAAAGTATAATGATGGTTATCCTGGACATGCCATAAATTTGGAAGAATAGGCGTGAAATCCTATACCAGTTGTCTGTTCACATGATTTTCTGGTACTCCATATCAATTAACACTTTATTTGGCAATATATGATAATATCTATCGTATTTGACCTGCCATGGTCGTGAATATACTGAAACAACTATTGACCTTTATTGATGATTTAGGTTCGGTTTTCTGATTTCAAGAACAGGTGTAATAAACAAAGTGCCTGCTAGTTTGTATTTTAAGTGATATCTAGTTCTACTGGTTTCAAACAGTGAACAAACGAACGAGCGATTTGAGTAGACACTGTATGACTTACAATATTATGCTAAGAAAGATTAAATATGAATCGAAAGACTCAAGAAGTAAAAGTAAGATATTTACCATTTTCAAAAAAGCTCATACATGTGATAGATTAGTAAACATTTAATGGAAAAGATCATTTAATTTCACCTGTGTGTAGAATATAATGCGAATAAAAAATTGGATCATGTCACATATTAAGAGCTAATTGATATTTTGTACAATCAACTCACTGAAATTATGCTATGAAGGCGAACAGAATGGTTGCTATATTTAAAAATATAAATAGTACTGAATCTAAAGAAATTATAACTTCCAAAGTTTTACGGTTATTGTCAAAAAACGGCTAGTGCCAAGAGAAAAATTCTAACTAATTAGCACTCCAATATCTATTCTATAGCTCAACTAAATTCTTATAGCAAGATTGAAATGCTTTGAATAAGTTCTGAATATTTTATAACCATAAATGTTTTCTTCTTCTACAAATAGCTATTTTGTTTAATACATTTTTATGTTTATCTATTAAATAATTTATACATATAATAAATCTGTTGGGGGTTCTTCGATGTTTGGAAGTTACTGTGTAGGATAAGTTTTTATCCTGGAGATGAGCACCGTTTCTACAGTACTGCCCTAATTAAATTGAAATAATATTACCTACCGGTTGCGACATCTGTTGATTGTAGAATAAATTTGTACACAAGTGACACGGGCATCTTCTATTACTAATTTACAACATTAACAATTAGATTCAAATAAAATTGATCATTCACGGCAATAGCGGGTAAAGGATCTAATTATTTATTCAAACTATAATAAACTCAGGCTCTGGCCATATAATTGGCCGGCCAATGACGTCAGTGGAGAGGAATACAAAAATAACATACCTAATCGCCCATTTTTTTACGTCTTTACCCAGTTAACGTCTTTCACTGTAACATTAAGTACTACATATTAAGATAAAGTTCGCTTAAGAATATGACCGAACAAGAAGTTTTAAAACATCAGTCGTTGAAAACTTAAGTTCTAGATAAATAATCAAATTGAAATGGGTTGGATATCATATTTTATTGATTAATTTTTTTTAAGAATAAAATTAAATGAAAATTAAAATTTTTGGACTTTTGCATATCACTTATCTTTGTGTATTAGTACCCCATTTTAGATTTGCAATTTTATTTTACTTTCCAATAAAGAGGAAAACATCGTCATTACAAAAAAATAGTGAAACGTAGGTATTCATCTTGGCAGACCATCGAGTCCAGTTCTGTCGGAAGATAATACCTTTGGAACAAAGCTTAATAGCGGAAGCTCTGTCTGCTATGTCTGTCATCTCTACAATTCAGGTTCAAATTTGTTTTTCATGATCTTAATATTTTCATATATATATATATATACAAAGTGACCTAAGATCTTGTCAAAAACCAAAGTTCCAGAATCAGTCAGCATCACTCTGGCTGAGTAACGCTGTATGATGACAGATTCCGATTTGCAAGCATAAAATACATATAACTTGAACTGTAAATCATGTTCTGTCAAAGCATTCACGATTTTATAGAAAAAGCAACTACTACTAATTCTCGAAAATAAAAAAAATATTCGCCTGTATGCGACATCTGCTATAGGATATGCTCACTAATTTGGAAAAATGACCATGCCATAAAAATAACCTCTCTCCAACCCTAACAATCCACGTGAAACGTATGAGGGTAATTATTTTATTGTTTGTTTTTTTGCTGCCATAATCGTTATTCTCTTGTTAATTTTTGACGTTAAAAAGGCGGAGAAACTAGAACCGACGCACCGTTTGTTAGTGTAAAAAATGGCTTCATGGAAACCACTTGTTCGTGAAGCTGTGTTAAAAAAGTGCTGGGCCACGGCATTTTGACTTTATTGTTTCGTTAAGGGTAACGCAAAAAGATGAAAATAATATGCGAAAGAAACCTTTATAATGGGCCAGGTTATGCAGTGTAATAGATGGATATTGTTTTGCCAACAATGCCAAACTTAATCACCTTTTTGTTTGAAAGATGGGGAGTAGGAAGTTTTAATATATTTTGTTTGATATATTACAATAATAATTGAACATTTTATAGATTAGGTATAATATAACTTAGTAATAAATATATATTATTCGATTCTTTATCAGTTTAGTAGCTTAGATATTTATATATTTCTAGAAATATCATTCTAGTTTTGACAACAATCTTCCGAAGTCTAGACGAGTGTGAGATTGAACAGCTGGCTATTCACGATACCATAGTGGTCCTATTTTAGGTGTGGAATCCAACAAGAAAAGTCGATTATCTTGCCACAGGAAGAAGTCCAGATGTAGATTTATCTAAAAAAACGAATCGAGTACAATAGAAAATATGCCGTCTTGTCTTCAAGATTTTCCAGAAACAATTTCATTTAAACGAGCTTCCAGTCGAAGACAAATGGGTTTCTGGAATATGTCTTTACATGTGTATGTAGGTACGATATGTGGATGGTTTCTCTCGATGCATAATTAGGTGGCAACGTGCTTTTTATTCTTAAGATTCTCTTCAGCTATTTGGTGTTAATTATAGTCAAAATGGCGTCCTTCGGAAGTTCTTATAAAATTCCACAAAATTTCGCCAGATTATTTTCTCCAATAAATTGTTGAATATATTGAGATTAAACACTACAGATTTATGTATCTAATTAGGTATATTAATCGGCAAAAGAATTCGGTCACCAAAAATTCATGAAAAAAGCGATTGAAAAGTAGAGGTCCAATTTATATGATTTTTTTTTATTTAAAGCATGATTGATGAAGAATCCTGTAGAGTTACTGCTTTTTAAATTTATTTTAGTTATTGACCATATACGGGTTGTTACAATTACCTACATCGGATTTTTACGAAATTTTTTTAACACCCTGTACCAATTGTAAGCAACAATAATAAGAAATAATACTGTGGAATCATATCTTCTTAACATTATCTTTTTTGGTTTATACGAATAATAATAACGTGTTATTTATATGCTAAGTCTAATGAATGCAGAATAAAATGCGAGTTGGTTTATGTCAATTAAATCTGTCATTAGTATTTTGAGTATTATTTTTGAGCCAACTCCTAAACAGACATCGAAGAGCACGTCTTCAAGTTGCTCTTGAACACCAAAATTTGAATTTGCATCAGTGGAGTGAAAATTTTACAGATGAATCACGATTCCGTCTCCGATCTCCTGCCTACCGAGAAAGAATACGGAGGAGACCAAACGAAAGGTATATTGACTGCACTATTTCTGAATGGTTGTCATTCAATGGAGGATCTGTTATGGTTTGGGCAGGTATTTCTGGAAATGCACGTACTGACGTAATAGTTGTTGAAAATGCTGCACTAAATGCTCATAGGTATGTGGTGGACGTACTTCAAGAAGCTGTCGTCCCTTTTTCCCATTTCATTGGAGATGGCTTCATCTTAATACATGATAATGCAAGATCACATGTTGCTCGCATTGTAACGGAATATTCAAATGAGGAAGGGATTCAAACATTAGATTGGCCTGCTTGTAGCCCAGATCTGAACCCGATTGAGCATCTTTGGCATCAATTACAATTGCGAATTGCGGAAACACTTCAAGAGATCAGATTGACCCTTCATGAAGAATTAGAAGCTATTCCTCAAATACTTAGGTATAGAAAATTATTTAAATAAATCCATTGCATTATTTCAAAAATTAATTAAGGGTTAGAATGACACGTTATTATTTAATTCTTTAAATCTTCTGTATAAATGGAGATATTGACATAAACCAAAAAATGTTAATAAAAGCTCATTCCACAGTTCTATTCCAAAAAGTCCTCATTATTGTTGCTTACATTTGGTATAGGGTGTTACAAAGTTTTCGTAAAAATGTGATGTAGATAATTGTAACACCCCGTATATGGTCAATAACTAAAATAAATGTAAAAAAGCAATTCCTGTGTCATTATTTAAATCAAAAAAAGAATATTGTAAAATAGACCTCTACTTTTGAATATTTCTCATCATCATTTTTTGTAAATTTTCGGTGGCCGTTTTTTTTCGTTTTATTTCAAGTGTGGATCTACTATGAAGTTCAGTTTCCAGATGTTTATTTTTGCAATTCCTGGTCCTTACCTAACTAAAATTCAATTTACTAACCAATCCAACTTTCCACTAAGTATCTCGACCTCTAAGGTTTGTTTTGCAAAGTTCATCTGTTAATGCGAAGGAGCACTTGCTAGATTAAAGGTTGTTTATAAAGATTATCTGCTAGACAAATAGCAACATTTACACTCTGAATATGTGTAGCCACTAGATGCTATAAGAGAATGAAATGACCAACAAACTCCCAGAAGGCATCCCAAACGATATTAATTGAATTGAGAACGAGGATGTGTGAGTGTCTGCTTCCGTGTGTGTGTAAAAAATGACAATTCATATTTAGCCACCCCTTTGCGTTGCATTTTCATTTATTTTGTGCCTCCTGGCGCTTTTACCGTAATTAAATATAAACTCCTCGCCTCTCGTTTTTTTTTCTCTCTCTCTCCAGTCTGTGTGGATTTGGAACCCTTAATAAAAATTAATTAGTTAATGTTATGAATTTGGACAGAGCAGAAATTAGGGTCGTGGTATGTGATTCGACAAATGAAACAGTTGATGGATGGATGGGTAGACTGGTCGGTACTTTGCTGTCATGTAGAGAAAAACGAATAATCCCCCTCTCGATAAGCTAGCAAATTACTGTTTCTATAAATTAGATAATATAAGCTTCGGTGATTCGATAAATGATTTGAGAATATATATATCATACATATATCAATTTCCATTTGCTCACTATCTGTCGGTTCAAGTATAAGCTCAAATTAATTGACAGTGTTCCATTTTGCACACTTGTATTTAACGTTTCAGACTAGTATTTATTTATTGTTCTTTATGTATTATTTTCGTTACAAGCACCACAGGTAATTACAGGTAACGGTAATAGTTAAGAAAAAGTATATAACAAAACAACTACATGTATACACAATACACGTAGACTAAACTAAGCATGCAAGCCACATACAGGTGTAAAATAATTGACACAAGTCATGTTTTTGAATAGTTTACTTTCGGTTCTTTCTATAGATGGACTCCGCAGCGATTTCTCAGGCCCCATACGGTTTAGAGACTTGAAATTTTGAATTCGTACTTAGATCGGAGGCATCTTGTCGCCTGTTAAACTTAGCACTGATCCAAGTGTGATCCAATAATGATTATCTGATTCAAGCAAGATCAAATTATTTCTTCAATATGGAACAACAATGTCGGACGTCACTGGAATTATGCTCGGTCATGGATCACCTAACCTTTGTTTACTCTTTACACGATTAATTTTGTATTTTGGTAGATAAACAGTAATTTGTTATGGAATAGCTTGCAAACAGATATACATAAGTAGGTATAGTTCAAATCAAGAAAAGGGAAGATAGCAGTTATAATCATCGCTACGGTTCAAATCTTAAATGCCTAATAAAAACTATTTTTTTTTTAATTTCACTTGTAATTCTTTTCAGTTTGTATCAAATATGTCAATATGCGCTTGCTTAAGCCTTTCAATGCCTATCGATAACATTTTGTTCATTAGCGATATACTGACTAACTCTAGGTACTTTGAAAACATCATATGTAGCTACGGAAACGTTTAAATTGAACATTTTTTAAAAGAGTTTCGGTTTCCGAGTTTCGCAATGGTAAAGTCTGAAATATGTGATATGCGTATTTCTGAAATGTGTAAGAGCAATTACGGTTTTCGAGTATACCTGTTGTGCCGTTGTAGTTTGTTGTAATAGGCACCAACTTCAAAAGTACCAGCACCAATAGAATTAATATTATTTTGTCTTTTTCAGTGCAACACATAATTAAATCGTTCCAATTTTTTGTAAAAAAATATTTATTTGAAAGTTATGATTTTAACATTAGTCATGAAAATTGTGAACGTTCACTAATGCCCAAGAAGATATAGGTTTAGCTTGTACTTGTTATTTTTCAGAGATCTCAAAACAAACATCGCGAAGCAAATAAAAAATAGAATTATAGAATTTTCAGTGCAACAAATAATAAAGTCAGTCCAATTTTTTGTAAAAAAATATTCCTGACATATAGGTATCGAAAGAATCTCTTCTGCACTTTCTCGATGCGGTATATATGCATTTGAGCTGAATGCATCCAAATTTATTCTGCATACTCCAAATGGGGTCTCACGAAGGTATGATAAAGCCTGATAATTGTTTCTGGCTCAAAAGATTTACTATTTCTAATAATGAAAAGATTTAAATGCCCTATTGACTATCTTGGTATAGTGCGAATTGAACTTCATATCACACTGGAAGATAATTCCTAGAACTTTGAATTCTCTTCTTTGTTCCAGCTTGGCTCTGTCAATGTTATATTTAATTATATTTAAATATGTTGCCTTGTCAAAGCCTTTCCCGCAGTCTGTAGGTATATATGACATCAAGTTGTTTTTTTAAATTATTATTATTTATATGTTGAATTTTCAAAAAAGGACTCAAGTAGAAGAGATGATAGCATCTACTGTCATAGATTCATTATTTGAAATAAGAAAGTTAGTGTCTGCTTCCAGTATAACCGGAAGTAACCGTTTGTATTTATTATGTAGAATAGATTATACTCCTCACATCGTTTATGTTGAGAGATGATGTTGGTATGATTGAGGTTTCATCTTTTTTGGTATTTTGTTATGATTGTAATTATTTCAATTGATAAAATCAAAATAGGTCCAAAATATTGTTGAAATTTTTATTATCTTGAAGACTTCCTTAAGGTTTACGGCTTCATCGAAACATGTACCTATATAATAATAATAATAATAATAATCTTTATTCAGGTTAACATACAAATCTTGATTAAAAAATAGTATGCTGACTTAATAAAGTCCAACAATCCCCTACCGAGATGCAAATAGCATCTGTGTGTAGACCTGAACTTAATAATGTATTAAAATCTACAAGCTTAACATAATCTAAATATACATATTAATATACAATAAATAAACAAATAATAAAATTAAAATGCAACAAAACTATAAATACAACTACAAATGTAAAGAAAGACACATGATATAGGAAGTATTAAATATTAAAACAGATTTTTTAAGTAACATAACAATATCTATGTATATTATAACTTCAAATTATTTAAAATCCAACTCTTAATATGAAATTTAATACGCCCTCTAGAGAAGTTTAATTTTTTTAGATTGTTATCTAATCTATTGTAAACAAGTTTGGATCGATATAAACTAGTTTTTTGACCAATATTTAATTTAGTTTTACTTACGGTAAGCGATTTGTGTCTAGAAAATAAACATGCTTCAGCAATAGTATATTCTTCCCGTAGATTACAATAATTATTTATTAGTGCTTCCAAAATATATTTTTGATTGATGTTCAGCAATCGTGTCTCACTAAAAAGGTTGTGTTGTTTACCAAAAGTTAAAATTTTGATAGCACGCTTTTGTATTCTTACTATCGGCCCTAATGTATTTGAATAAGCTGAACCCCAACAAATAATTCCATAAAATATGACGCTACAGAACAAAGCATGGTATAATTTTAATAAATCTTTTTTTTCAAGAATATATCTCATTTTATAGAAAACAAAAAGAAGGTATCTTACTTTTTTAACAATACTAAAAATATTTTTCTTCCAATTCCAATTTTCATCTAGTATAACACCAAGGTATTTAACTTCATTTACCCTTTTTATTTTATCACATCCACAGTTTAAGTTATTATAACAAACATCATCATGTATTGTGAGTCCGTCTGTAACAGGGAGCTTATCCGCATATAGAGACACATATAAAACACTGGATTTTGACATATTTAAAGACACTTTGTGATAATTAAACCATTTCCTTATAATTTTTAAAGAATGTTTGGCATTGGCTGTAACTTCATCCCAACTCTCACCACTACAAATAATGACTGTGTCATCCGCAAAAGATACAATAACACCCGGTAAATTAAGATTCAATAACCCATTAATATAGGCATTAAATAATAATGGACCCAAAATTGAACCTTGAGGGACTCCACAAGTAACTAAGCTGTAAGAACTTTTAATACCATTAATGAGAACACACTGAAATCTATTTGATAGATAGTTACGCATCAAATCATTAACAATCCCTCTTATACCTATATCATTCAATATAATCAATAGAAGTTCATGTACTACCGTGTCAAAAGCCTTCGCTAGATCGAGAAATATTGCTATTACCGATCTGCTATTGTCAAGTTGGTTACATATGAAGTTATTGACATAATTTAAGGCATCATTAGTCGATTTATTCTTTCTGAATCCGAATTGTCTCCCATTTATCATTCCCTCTCCCTCTAGAAAATCATTAAGTCTTTTGTGTATCACTTTTTCAGATATTTTAGCCAAATTTGATAATAAGGATATTGGTCTATAATTACTTGTTGATTTATGATCACCAGCTTTATATATTGGTACAAAATCTGATCTCTTAAAATGATTAGGCCAAATACCAGATAGCATACATTTATTAATTATTTTTGCCATAATAATAATAATAATAATCGCATATTTTATAATTGTATTTAGATTTAGAGTTGAGAAAGAAAGACATCGTAATTCGATAACATTTTCTTTGCAGAGCTGACGCAATGAAGAATATCCAGAGAAAACTAAGAGGCGGTGAATTCGAACAAGCCGTTGGTTTACTTCGTGCTGCAAGGTAAGTGAATTAACTTTTTTTCTATTGAATATTGTGCACTATATTTATTGTTGAAAACATCCTATAATATGATGATTTTGCTTTCATCAATGATGAAAGTTGTTTTATTTCACGTATATTTACATTACACCTACAATATGAGATTGAATTTTTCAAAATTCATCGATACAACCTGTAACAAAATATGGTTGTAACAAAGAAAAAACCTCGCCATAACAAACAAACGACGTTTATTTCAATCGAAATCGAATATGCCCATTGAAATTATGAAATTTAAATTATTCCGAAAACTGGATAGCTACTGGTTAGTTTGACTAAATATTTTTTATTTTTATATAGATTGGATTATAAACTCTATTGATCATATCTAAAGACTTTTTAGAAACATTTTAACTGATCTTTCAACCTAATAAACAATTTCATCAAGAGAAATTCGTAATTAAAAATATGAAGGGACAGCACCCTAGGCTTTTCTTCACATTGAAGTTACTATTATTTCAAATACTCCTATTTTGTGAAAGATTATTTTTCTATCACATATTTATTTCATATTTGAACAAAAGCTGGTTCTACTAGTTTATTCAAGATATAATTTTATTTATAGATCAGTCAAAAATATTGACTTGTATTGACAATGTATAAATAATCTTTTTAGGCATTGTCACAAGGCTGTCTAATTGATTCATAAAGTTGTTCAAGTAATACCGGTAACTTTTGACGATGCAATTTTGGTTTTATTATTTTTTGGTATTTCTTTATATTCAGTGTATATTTCTAAAGATGAATGTGACATCTGCTTTCTATTTATTCAATGGAATTATTTTTTTATGCAACGTTGAATGGTTTCCTATACCTAACTTCATTCAGCAAAAGCGTTATTAGACTTGAATCTTTCAAATTTATCTATAGAGCGTTTCAAACTGAGAATACAGTGTGGCGTCCTATGGAACCCCTTGTTGCTAGCGCGTTGTTATGTCGTGCTCGAACAACCATTAGGTCCTTTCTCAGGCAAATTTCGCCATTTTGGTTTAAATTTTATGTCAAGTTTTTCATCTTCAATAATTAATAATAATGAACAATGAGTTTCAAAAAGACCATTGCCTATACCTGGCCACACTGCATTCTCAGTGTGAAACGCTATATAGAAAATGCCGATCTATCCTTGTCGTCCTTTTTCTATAGAGGAGAGGAAGAAGAATTATCAGTTGTCAACTATCAAAAACTTATTAGGATATTTTACCATCCTTATCACTTTCTTTGACGGCAATAACATTTTTTTCATATATATCTTTATATCAATAGAATCCAAATAAGTACTCTACTATATATGGGATATTTTCAAGACGACTTCTTTTGATTGAAAATATATTCTTTATGTGACTTGTATAAACATAAAATGCCACCCGCGTACCTTCTATTCTCTCGAATCTCCACGAGAATTCATAATCAGAACGTGTTTTTCTCCCTGTATGTCCTCCAGCTTGAATGCTTTGGATTTAACGAAATGCGAAAGATAAAACTTTTCATTCCGTTCATTTTCAGTCCATTTCTAGAATTTAGGTACGTTATAACATTGCCTCGAGGCCTCCCCCTTTTTTGATTTGTGACCATGTGACATCAACCCTAATGCATCTGAAACATGTACCTTTTGTTTCTTGTTTTATATATGTGTGTGAAAGGGAAACTTCCAGGACTTCTCTCTTACTTTTGCTAAACAGCGCTCTTCAAAAAGTGAACGAGGAGTAAAGTGGTAAAAACTGAGTGTGTGGTACTTCACGTCACTCAGACTATGTTGAATTATCACGTCTGGAGTGACTACTTAAATAACAATAATATACTGTAACGGGCATATAGAAATGACTGGGATTTATTTATTTACAATAGTTTATTTATTTCTACACTAGGTATTTATATCTCAAACTAAATATCTATAACTATATAAAATTTATATTCACTATTTATCTAACATACCACTATTTATATTTACCCTGCACTATTTGCAACTACGTACAATTTATATTCAACTATTTACAACTTATATTTACTACCCCAGACTTACTCGTCTGCACCGGGCGATTGCCCCTGACTGACTAACTGACTCCGCAGCACTCTCCAATATATAGCCAAGCAGAATGGCTCTCGTATTTTCTACACCCATCTGCGGATGCCAAGCGAGCTCTCCCGAACTTGCGCGAAGTTACTAGAAGCTTCGGGAATATGTCTTGACCCAGGCATGCATGGCTGACCAATACCAATAGGGGTATGCAACACACCACCCGGGTCCCACCAACGTCCGCACTGGCTAAGGTGCTCCGCCTTCCGGCGAATCGCACACCCCCATCATTATGGCACCGATCACCGAAGCCAAGTTCGTTACAATACAGTATCTCACATATTATTTCATTTATGTGGGTACTTATTAAAATCTGCTTACATGGAGGTTATGTTATATTATGTGTATGTAGTATGTTCTTCATTATATTGGATCTTACTATGTTGTGCTCCTGATTTAAAAGCTTAATGTTTTTCACCCCGATTTTGATGTTTTTTTTTTATTTGAAGGAAGAGAGTTCAGAAATGGTCCCTTATTTAACTAATTTAACATCCCGCATTTCCTTCCGTTTTTTTGGCTTATCAACAAAATCTATAGTACTATAGATTATTGTCACAATAGCATTCGTGTTACTGTCTTCTCTAGAGCGTGTTACCTGAAATCAAGTTTTTAAATTTAGCGTTTCTTATATCAAAAAACTTAATGTCGCATTTATTTACACGTAATCAAATAAATGGCTGCCAAATGCTTTTTCTATTGGAACAATCAAAACTTCATGAATTAATTCTGGAAATAAATTCAAATGCTAAACACATCAAGACCATGACAATTTTTGTCTTACCTTCAATTCTTTCACATTTTTTCATAGGTTTATCTTCACAATGTACCTATTTTTGATCGACCTCCCACAAGAAAGAGGTATAAAGTATATAATTCGATTGTATACTTTTTTATGTTTGGTCACGCATTTTCTATAAATGTGCACACACATTGATGATTCAGTTTTCTTGGGGAAGAAAAGTGCTGAGAGATGGTCCCATATTAAACATTCCTAAATCCCACCTTTTTTCGAAGCTACTAGCTACTAGTAGTTTTACTTTTTTCATTACCCTAGAATCATATTCGTGTTCCTTTTCCATGTAGGTATATTGAAATAGAATTATCTCTGGTAGGTATATGGTCAGTACCTACTTAGGCAGTATAAATAGAATTGTTCGTAGATACTCTCTACTTTCCAGACATAAAATATAACCTTCTGGTAGGTATGATTAAATTATTGCATCCAACTGGCAGTTTTGAATGAACTGGTCTTACTTCTCTATCGTTACCGAAATAAATATACATATAAGGAAAGTATTATAAAAGTGTAATATCGTCTTTTTTCCGTTTATATGTTTTTCTTTGATTGACTAAAAAACATATTTAGCCATTTGTCTGTATGTCAGTCTGTCTGTCTATGAATGGGCATCCTGCTTGCACCAGTTACTAGACAAAAGCCGATTTTGGTTATTCTTGTCCGAAACATTTTTGTCAAAGTCCTTTTCCACAATCTTAAGGCGCATCTCATTGAAAAATTGAAAAAATATGCTCGAATGAGCTGCCAAATCTTCTGTTTATTCATATTATGGGTAAACAGTTCATTTGAGGTTCAAATTGAATATAACCATATTTTTTTGTCTTGGCTCACTGAAAATAAAAATTAATGGTCGTAGGATCTGATCAAACGATTTTTTGATTCAGACTGGAAGGGTAGTCGCGTAAGTGGACACACTTGTTTTTTTTTTCTAATATAACTTTCACGTTGTAATTTACGGTCAGGGTTTCTTCTGATATATAAGATCTTTAAATTCACTTGGTTTCGGTGCGTTAACTAAAGTTGAATATCTCGGCATTTTCTAAAGTTTCTAAGCTCGTAATTAAATTTTATGAGATATAGGCTCTCACTACCACAAATATTATCTCCGCTTTTCCATCACAAATGCATCAAATACGGTTTTGGTCTCATCGTTTCTCAAGAGCAAAGAAACTCCTTTTCATTTTATTCAGGTCACTTGTGGTAGATAAACAACCTCAATTTTCGAGTAAACAAAGTTTAGCCTTCGGCAGCGACTCATTGTGTACGCATTGGCTAAAGTTCTCTAGTAGTCTTGAATATTTATAAAGTTCATAATAAAAATACAACCCGTTGAGAAGAAGAGGAAGAAAAGAATGAGGAACTCCTTGGCAATACTCGAGAATGTTTTATTGAAAATAAATACACACACAAATATTTCAATATTGCATAGTTTAAATAACGGAAATATTTCATTGGTCAATACAATGGGAATGTCTGATGCAAAATTACTGCCCTTATTCATTAAATATAGGACAATATCCGGAAACGTTTAAATTGAACATTTTTTCAAAAGAGTTTAGCTTTTCGAGTTAAGCGGTGGTAAAATGATTACATCTAAAATATTTATGCGTATTTCCGCAGCGATGATCTGAGATCTGTAAATAATAAGTACAAGCAAAAAATATACATAGGTAGTAGGATAACTACTATCTTCTTTGGTACTAGTGATCGTTCAACGATTTTCGTGAGTAACGTTACACTCAAAAGTGTGAAATAAATATTTCTATAAAATATTTAACCGACCTTATTAGTTGGTGCACTCAAAAATACGAAATAATATTAATTCTATTGGTGTTGGTACTGGTGAAGTTGGTGCCAAAAGTTATCAATTGCAACTGCACAGTGAATGTAATGAAGATACAAATGTAAATCAAAATAGATTCATTTATTAATTTGTCTTTGTTAGTGTTATTAATCCTTGAAGTTCTCAATAAATTTTATCGGTGGGAGTGATCCGTTGCATAGATAAATCAGTTTTTATTCATATTTAGGTAGGTATATCTTTTCGAATGTTTTGATCTAACCTGTCACTGTCACAAAGTGTCATAGACACTGTTTCAGCTTCTGATTTCAACCAGAATCTATTTCCAATTTTCACTCTCTTCTCTTAGAAATTTCTTACATCAATAAGCAAATGAATGAGAATATAAGTGGAAATCACAACTATGTTTCTAGAAAAATATCGGACACTTTTGCTTCTGCGAACAGCAACAAATTGGTCTGATCTGTTGTGGGGTGGAAATTATATATCTGTCAATAATTGCAAAGCAGTAAGCTAAAAACGGATTCACATTGAGCTACATTCATTGAAATCGAAGAAACTTAACTCTTCTTGTAACGTCTACGAAAAATCTATCGACAGTGAAAAATAACATTAGAATTACTTGGATGGCAGACTGAGTAGCCAAAATTAGCCAATTCAATTATTTACGTATGTTACTTGTCAAACGCATCCCAATAGGTATGCCGCTAGCCTTAGGGCACATTTGCAGTAGGTGGAATAGTGGTTCGCCTTTCCCACTGGATGGGGTTGAACTTTCGACTTTCAGAATTACAGGTAACTAAATACAATCGCAGCATCCGGTTCAGAAGCCGGTGTTGCAAAAAGAAAAACAGACGCTGCTATCTACTAAATGTATGAATGTTGATTTCTTAATACAAGAGAATGAGCTTATAAATTTCTGAAGTAATTTAAAAACTTTATTAGGAAAAAGGGGACTACATTTCGAAACGGCATAAAGCCTGGAGAAGAATTAATATAGTTCTACCGTGATTAATTTTTTTTCCAAATAGTCCTTCACACTAGTAAAATTTAGCACTGTTCTGAAAATGGCGACGCGGTCGCGTAGCTGCAGATTGAATGATTAGAGTGATAAGCATTAGTGCGGCTGACAGCCGCATTGCATGAAAAGAGTCTTAGTTTCACTTACTCTATTAGTTGCGGGCAACCGCAATGCGGATAAACAGCTTGGCTCAAATAGCCTAATACTGTTTTCACTAAAGATATTCCACGTCGTTCTTGTATTAGGTGCAGTGGCTATTTTTTTATAGAAATTTCATCTAGTATTTGTATAATAATCACATCCTGTAAGTTATTTCAACGGTTGATTATTTCGTACGGCCTGTGTTATATAGAATTTTTATGTTTGCAGTAGTTAATCTTCCAAAGTAAAGCATAAAAATCGATTTTCTGGTGACAGCTTGAACGGCCAAGAATATAATTTAAGTTCAATGTTCCACTTTTAAACGACAAACTAGCTTTCCAAGGAAGTAAATTTGCAAATTTGGCCTGACACAGCAAGATTAACCAGTGTCCCAATAATAAGACGTTTAAATAGGACATTAGGAGTAGACAAATTGCCCCTTAATTCCTTTATACAGTGGTAAAAGTTCGGTGAAGTCGACCATGGCGATACGGCATTTCCCAAATTTATCACCGAACTTCTCGACTAACTACTTATCAAGCGAAACAAGCTTATACAGGGTAAATGGTAGAACAGCTCTTCAGATCTAACATTATTATTTCTTTGGAAATTAGCTTGGAAGAGATCTCCAAAATTATTCTTTTAAATTAACAAATCCAACAAGAAAAACTTTTTTTATGATTTGATTATTTTATCGCTGTATTAATTGTCATAAGAGGTCGCCTAACAGATTATTGTATAAATTGTTGATGAATTCATTATAATTATAAACCTGAATAATGAAAAAATTGAAGGAAAAAATTAACTTTTTTGAACAAACTGTCATTCCCTAATAAATTGATACATTATTCAATTCACAGATTTAACGCACTCTAGCAGCTCTTGATATCGTAAAATATAAATAGTCGAAGTATGAAACTGCCTCTACCTCATATAAAACGAGGTGAAACATTCAAGAAATTTCAATTTATTGTGTTAGATAAATGCCTTATATTTTACTGGTCCATCTGCGGGAAGACACAGTTTTGTCTGCCATAATTAGGTACTTATTATATGGAATTTTTATACTGACGTAGAATTATATCCCCTGCCAGCTTTCAAAAGGATTCTCGTCTTTCCAAATTTGAACCTCAAATTCAGATTTGATATAATTGGCTTATTGGCATTACCTTATGCTTGCATTTGTGTAAATAATTTGAAATTACATTTATTAGGTTCTGTCAAATGTCTAAGCTAATTACTGGCAAAACATATCACTGTAGTCGTGTCCACAGCAGTAACTAATTACTGATGCATCGCTTATCTCATTTGTTTACTGATAGCTGTCATAATCAAAACGTCAACTTTCTGACTACTGATCACTAAGCGATTGGTAATCAGACACTGCTATGGACACAACCAATGATACGGGTGAAATTAGTTTGAATAAATTAATTTTTAGTTTTACGGAGTTGCTTAATTGATTCATCATTGAAATTTATGCTTTTTGTCATGTTTGGTTATGATTTGCATATGATTTTAATGTTCTTAATATAAGCTTTATCAATATAACAGGTAATCAGCTGAAACTGATCAATTCCGACTCCATGATTTGGCAGCGTGTGAGATTTAGATCTGCCTATATTGCCTTAAAGTCCATTACATATGACAAATCCCAATACATTTTTTTACTAGATTGTCTTAGAAAATATGTTTATAATATTTTTGGATGACTACAAACCATCTAATTTATTTCCATGACAATAGATATTTCACCAGAGAGAAATGCTATATCCTTTATGAAACAAAGTAGGTAGTTTGTTTGTTAGAACGTATATTCAACGTGCTAACAGCTCGGCTTAGGACTACTTCCTACCCAGCTTATAAGTTTTAGAAGACGTGCTCGAAATCGACTAAACAATCTCCATTAAACTCTATTCGTAAAACTGTTAAAGCCAACATCAGCTAGCAGTTGGAAATACTGTATTATTATTGGTAGCTTCGTAGTAGAGCTGAGCTGTGAAGTTCAATGAAATTGATTACTTAAATTGAGTAGGAACATTTCACGTAAATTTTAAGAATGAAAGTTGATTTTTCCATTGCGTATTCGCTTATCTACTCTCTTAAAATGTATACTTACCTAATGCTTCTTAGCCAGATACTGGGGTTCTCATTAAAAATCGAAATCACTTAAAGAATATATGGCTCATTATTATTACTAAGTTTCACGCTTTTTATCTGAAAATTTAAAAAGATTTGGTCTCATAAATTTCTTGTTAAAATATGTTCATCGCTCCCAATTGTATCCCCAATGGGGGACGGAGGAAACCATTTTGTACAATCTTTAAATTAAAAATAATATCTGGAAAACGAAACTCCAGAATGTATTTTGAGATTTAAATGTCAAAGAAGTACATATGATGGCTTACCACATTCGAAAATATTTTTACCATTTCTCTGTCTTTGTGGCATTAAATGTAGACATGTTATACATTGTTGCAAAGGAGATATTTCACTTCATTTAATGGTTTTAAAAAACGTATGTCGTCCATAAGAAATACAAAAGTTTTATAGCATATCTTTGAAAATAACGAAGATAAAATATTTTTTACAATTTCATCTTCATATTGGAGCATTACATGCATACGCAAAATTTCAGCTTTACTCTCCGAGTATCATTTGAAAAAAGAAATAAAAACAAAATCGATGATTTTCAGTTTTTTCGAAATGTATCAAACAGCAACCTTTAATTTTTTTAATTTGCAAACCAGAATATTGATGAGGTTATGTCTGTATTGAATTTTTTCCAATTTAACCATTATTCTATGTTCAAGAAATAGCTATACTGCCCCTATGAAATCGTCGGGACCCTGTGTATATAGAGTGGGGCACCATATACGACACGGTATTTTAATTTTAAATTAGTTTGAGCTATACAGGGCGTTCCCACAAAAATATACATATCAAAGTTATAATTTCTCAAATGGAACACCTTATATATTTTCATATTTTACGATTCTAGAGCCTAAATAAAAGTGAGTTACTTCTAATATGCCCTATACCTATCTTTTACTGTTTTTGAAATATTTTTGAAGATTTGTTTAATTATATGGTAAAAAGAAATGTTTTCAAATCAACTCGAGAATTAATTTTGAACTTCAGGAATTGCTTAAATTATAAGAATGAACGTTGGAAACATAGCCCATTGTCAAAAAATTTACAGGATGTTGAAAAATTATGGCTCGAAAATTTAAAGTGTAGAAAACTTTGTTATTTTGGTTGGCACACCCTGTATTAGAATTGTAATTTCATTCGATATTGGGGTTCCCTATACCTAAACTTGATGGATTTCTAGAATTCTACGTTTTTATTAAAAACAATAAATGAATCAATTTAAGTACCTTCTTTTTATCAATCTAGGCAGCTTTAACTCGGGTGTTATAGTTTCATGCTTCTGATAATTTGTATGCTCAAAGATATCCGACTATTTAACATCCATACAGGGCTATATCCTATTTGAAAAGGAATACAATAAAATTTGTTGTAACTAAACAAAGTAACAAATAAGTTTCTTGTGGTTGAATGTTTCATAGAATAGTCTTTTACCACTCAACGACAAATAAAAATACAAATCTATCTATCACCAGGTTGAGCATTTCAGGACTATTGAAATTATATAAATTTCATCCATACCAAAGCTTTTTCCACACCATATTCGAATATACATACTAGTAGCTTTATGGAACTGATTCCCATCCATGAGTTGATTTTCTGTTTGGATTCTGGACACATTAGCTACCAGGGTACAAACAGTAACACAGGAGGCCAGAACATCATTATTACAATATCTATGAAAATAAGCCCATGCAGTAGAATTTAGATGCAGAAAGTGTTCATCTCCAGGTAATTGGTCTATTCCAAAAATCAACTCAGCGATGGGAATCAGTTTCATACTGCCACTAGTAGGTAGTATATTTGAATAGAGTATGGATGAAATTTATATTGTTCCAATATTCTTGAAATGCGCCACCTGGTGATAGAGACCTGTTTGTATTTCTATTTATCGTTGAATGGTGAAAAAGTAATCTGTCAGATTTATCCACAAGAAACTTAGAAATAAACTCAATTGTTTCTCTATCTACAGCGGATTTTATATGATACAGCCCTATTGTGATTTTTCAGAGCTGGATATCTTTGATCATTTGGTCATGGAGCAGTAAGGCAAGATCATGACAGTCCAAAATTAACAGTAGTTGACGCTCCCCAGATGGATTTGAAGACAGTAAGTTGGCGGATTTTTTTCATTTCTAATAAAAACCCGAAATGCTAGAAATATTTTTAGGTATAGAAAACCCTAATACAATTTACGGTATTTTTCCAACCCTCATGCGTGCAACTGAAGCAATTAATGACGTTCAAAATTATTCTTTGAGTTAGGTAATAACAAAACTTCTGTTCTTACCATACGATTCAACAAATCTTCAGATATTTCGAAAACGGTAGGAGATAGGTATAAGGTATATTGAAGTAACTCACCCTCATTTAGGCTCTTGAATCGCAAAATATGAAAATATATAGGGTGTTCCCTTTGAAAAATCATAACTTTGACATGTATCTTTTTTGAGAACGCCCTGTATAGCTCAAAATAATTTTAGATTGTGCATACTCGTTATCGAACCAGGTTTCTTTACAAATACTAGAACCGACTTTATTAGTTGGTGCACTGAAAATTTCAAAACAATATTAATTTACTGGTGCCAGTAGGTACTTTCGAAGTTGGTGCCAAAAGTTCTCTATTTACCTAGAACTTCACAACTTCAAAATTAACAGCAGTAGTAAGTAGAATTAATTTTATTTTAAATCTTTCAATTCACCAACTAATAAAGTCTAACCTAGTCTTTGTAAGAAAATGTTTATTCGAGTCTATGGACAAGATAACTTTGGGATTTGGTACCGGTACAGAGTTATCTGATCATCTAACGTACAGCGTGAATAAACGAAACTGAATTCAAGGGGTTGTTTGAGTCTATTATTTATTAAAAAATTTACGAAAATTGATTGTTACCCCCTTATTTCGCCTGAATTGCACTTCACCATTTTTTTGTATATAATGTAGATAAGGCTTCATGATTCCGTGAAAGGAAAAACATGTAAACTGCTTTTAAACCTTATTTTAAAGTAAAGAATTTATTCTAGATTGATACTCTCAACCTAATAATTGGTAGTCTGAAAAGAATAAGGAATCTAAGATCTTGTCTTATTATATTTTTTGTTTTGTAGTCCTTGGAATTGCTACAATATTCAATAGTTAGCTGAATCCTAAAAATATGTGAATATCCCAATACATTTTCTAAAAAATAATTCAAAAATGGGTTCAATTATTCATTATATTTAAATTATGGCGAATTCATTCATTTTATTGTACATTTGGTAATTGTTATTAATTAAAATGAATTTGTAACTAATAATTACCTTCAGTATTCATTCACTTGTATTGGTATTTTGTTAAAATTTGGTGTTCATTAATTCACGATCATGTTCCAAATTTACATATTCAAATTTATGAGCATGCTTGCTAATTCCAAATGGTAATTTAGTATTGAACATATTCTATTTTGAAATTTAATTGTTATTTTTGTAGTAATATATTTTTCTTACTTCTTTTTGAATGAGTAATCAATCAACTGCGAAAGAGGGCTCGAAATTTACCACAAATGATCCCTCTTTTCAGTGCTCTGCACGTCACGTGCGAAATAATAAAAGCGCAACTTGTTAGTGGCTTTTATTATGCCTTTGTGTGAGTCTTTTTTATTTTTATTTTATTGTCGGAGCTTATCTGCCGTAGCAGGCGTATAAAATGTTGCGAAATATGTTATGAATTACCTTTATATTCTGAATACAGATAATAAATGAGTACTTTATGTTGAATATTATGGGGATGTGTCAAATTCTGAATTTTATCATTCGACGAATGAAACGTTTGTTTATTCGTATGATCACAAAAATCTTGAAAAGTACTTTTCGATCTCAATAATTTTTTTTATGATTTTTTTTATATTTGCGCCGGTGACATAGGCTATATTTTAGGTTCATATAGCTTTTCTAAAATAAATAAATAAAGATGATGACTACTTCACAACGGCGTACGAAATTCGAAGCGACGGCGTCTGTCGACAGCTGAAAAAATTCGTGATTGCTATAGCAAATAATATCTGTTATTTTTTCTTTCTTTATATCTTACTTTGTTTATTTTAATGTACTGAAGCTGAAACCAACAATTAACTACTTAAACCATAATTTCTGCTCTAAAATGTTTTTTTGTTCAATGTTTTTTATAATGTGATATGTACGAGTCTCTACTATATCGACTGCTGCAGCAATCCTCACAGTATTATTTAATACCATGATGTAAAAAGATACTATGGATAAAACATTGTGTCCACTATAGAAAAGTTGTATTTCCAATACAAAATATTGAAAATTCAACAGAAAAGTATTGAACTTGAAAATTTACAGGTCAATTATTGGTATGCCGGAAATTTCCAACGTTGCCAAATCGAAGAATCTAAATTGATAAGAATCAGCTGATTACCTATTTGATAGGTTATGATAATCTTTTGTCACATTAGCCGTTCAAAATATTTCACATAAATAAACGAAACGAATTATAATTGGTATGTTATTGGCTTCGTTATAACACGCATCCCGAAACCGTTTTCTAACTGTTTGCAAATCGCGCCCAATGCGCATGTCTATCAGATAATTGTCATCCTTGGCAGTTGTTGGAACAGCTGATAATCAACGGGACGCGGATTTGAAATTTGTATTAACAGCAAATCTAATACATCTCTTCTCCGCCTCCCTGTAAGGGTATTTCCGGTACGTGCGTGCCCACCCTTTGTCTTTTTATTAGTCATTGGTCTATGCCTCGTCTACGTATTTTTAACCTGGTTGCTTCTTTTGAATACATTTTATAATAATAATAATAATCATAAAGGGTTTCTATTCAATTCAATTACAATAAGGCGAAATATATCTTTAAGGTTACTCTTAAACTTAACCTTAATGTATTGTGTACACGTTCACAAAAGAATAAGCATGCAAAAATTAAAGTGAAACAAGTAGAAAATAAATAAGGAATAATCAAAATATACATATAAGAAAACTAATTACCTACGCAAATTATAAACAAATCGACAACAGCTATTTTGAATCTTCTGCAAAATATTTTTAGTAAAATAGTCAAGGAATGGATAGTATAAGATTAAGGAGTAGTATTTAGACAAAACAAGACTTTCAACTATATTTTTACGAGTTTTGAAGTTTAAAATATGCCTGTTTGTGTATAACAGTTTTAAAAAGATAAATCATGCCTTGCTTATATCGTTATTATGCTGGTTAAAGCGAAGGTTGGAATCAATCCTGATTCCCAAATTCTTTGCTTGTTCGGCATATGTATATTATTCATAGTGATATAAATTCTATCTGCTCAAGTTTTAAGTTCACTTGGAATTTATTGGTTCATAAAAGGATAGCATAAGATATACTGAGGTTTACCTTGAGACAATGTTTTTCACAAAAATTTTCAATGTTGAATAAGTTAATGTTTTTATGAAATATCATCAAATATGTTCGAGTTAAAACTGAATGTCAGTTGGGTGTCATCTGCATAATATGATTGAATCGCGCAAAACTCAACACAGCAATGCAAGTCAAACATACATATTAGGTAAAGAAGTGGCCCCAACACCAAGCCCTGGGGTATTTCAGATGGAACGTCTCCTGACACCGATACTCCCGTGGCGGTCTTAGCTCTTGCTTTCTACCAGATAAATAAGCATGAATGAAATTAAGAGCACAGTGAGATAAACCAAAATATTTTAACTTACTCAGACTTCTTCTATGATTAACATTGTCAAACGTTTTTGAGAGATCAAGCATGTTTAACAGCGTTCCGATACGGTTATCTAAATGCCTGAATATGCTGTCTGTGAGAAACAAAAGAGACTATGAGATTCTCGGAAGCCAGATTGGTGAAGCGGAAACAACTAATATTGTTCAAAAAACTCAACTGATTGAAGGATCTTCTCAAGTATTTTAGAAAGAAAGCATAATGTACTGATGGGCCTACGGTGATTATAATCTGTGGTATTATTTATTTTGGCAGATCCGGAAGAGGTGGCAAGATGAGCTTCCCAAATAGGCCAACAGAATTCTGAAAATTCACAACTGGACATGACAGGAAGAAATTAGGGGATTATACGAGTGGAAACGTTGAATTTTGTATTATAAAGTGCTTGGAGATTTGCAATATCATCTCTGCTAGATCTGGACAACTAACATTCTGACACAAAACTTATCCTGCGGAAATTGATAAATTAAGAATAGTTTGATGGTGAGGTATAAAACATTTATTGAAACTGGTTTTAAGTTGATGTAAGAGATCTAAGCACCTCAAGTATATGTTAGTTAATATAAAATTTACAGAGAGTAATCACATTATCTTCCTATTTGGAAGTTTTAATACGGTACTCTTTTCTGCAGTGAAATCTCATTACAATTGACAGCACTCTTATTTTCTTGTCTACTCTAATTATGACGAAATTCCTGTTTCTCCACTGCTTTGGTGGTGGTATAAATTGACTCAAAGTAGTTCCATCCAACAGTTGCATCTTGACTATATCTACTAAGACGTTCAAGTAAACTTATAATTGTTGACTGGTTAATCTATTGTCTTACAGAATTTATTCGTAGTGAAGTTCATCGTTGCGCATGCAGCAGCAGCAGTATTAACACAAAATTATTCTCACGACTGTTTGAGAAAGTTCCAACTGCCAACTACTGTGTGTTTCAGACAATAAGAAAAGTGTTTCACATATCCTTGGCGTTTGTATTTATTTATGCAAAATCTTGGCTGGAATTTTGCCGGATAAACGGTAGTTTGCATAAAGCAGCGACTTGGCAAAGCCGGAACTTCTAATTATTGTGTTCCGGTCTTTATTACTTTGGAAATTATAAGCGCAGTATATTTTGCAGCGTATTCCACACTGTGGATTTATTTTATATTATCGTATAAGTAATTATAATGCAAAAACAAGCCAGTTTTTATTTTATTTTTGCCAGAGATTTAAATTCTACCTACAGGAATAATCCAAAATATATTGGAGGCGCTGAAGACTGAATTATCACCACATCTATTGTGATTTAGTTAAGTGAAACTGCTTGAAAATGAAGTTTGCTTAAATTGTGTTCAAAAAACAGTGAGCTTCTAGTTTTTCTCTGATCGTGTTGGATTATATAATGATATTTTGGATCACATTACATTACTAAATACACGTTTAGTATTTTTCTGCCATTTGATAATAATCCAAGGTAAATGATTTCGTTGAAGGAATTCTGGTTCGATAGCAAGGTTACAGTTACAAAAGTCGAAGCTCTAATAGTTTTTCAACTTATCAATAGGGAGTTTTTGTAATGAATCCGATTTATCAGAATTTTTATTTTCACACCGGTCATTTTAAGGAAAGAGAATCAGTGAGTAACTTCAAAATAGCTGGCATCTATTTTTTCCAAAGCATTTAGAATAACGATGAATATTTGAATATTATTAGAAAAAAAAAACTTTCTACAAAATATAATACTGCACTCTTCCAAATTTAATTTTCCTTTCTAACATGATAGAACCAGACCTTCCTGGTATAACAGGTACCAGTAGAAGTTTCTGAGGACTAACTGCCGCCTGCATCAAGTTCTGGTACCAATGCAGTACTGGCTCGAATAAGAATTAATTAGGATAAAGATAATTCATTTTAGAGAACAGTCGGAAGGAGAATTGAATAGAAAATACTTTATAGAATGGTGGAGGTAGAGAATCAGATTATATCGTTGATTTATCATAAATGCAGTTATAGAATAAACGACATAATCCAAATATTCTTGTTTCATTTGGAATCAAATCGGAAGAAGAGCTCTGAAGTATAGTACTGTGTCTAAAAGTAAAGTGAAGTAAAAGTACAATTCTTTTACCTTAGTACACCAGTGAAGAATCCTAAAAATTGAAAAAATAAATCATAGACTAAATGAAAAAATCATTTTCTACAACTTTAAATTGAATATTTCTCTGAAAATTCGGTTTCCAGAAAAATATCCTGACGATGTAGATGCTTTTAGACAAATAATTATTCATATTTTCTATATTTTTGTTTGTATTTTTTTACTTCAACCTCAAACAGAGAAGGTAAAACTTTTCAAATATTTGTTTGTGCTTTGTTTGTATGATTGGAGATTTTTTTATTATATATTTTTTTTTACAAATCAAGGCGCGTCCAAGTTATCTATTCTAAGAATACATTCGGCTACGTCATTAACGATTCAAAAACTAATGCGTCATACAAATCTATTGATTTTGATTGGCAACATTGACTATTATATAAGTATATGGTCAGCGTTTTCCTAAATACAAACCATTAGCCTGGCCACGGTTAAAATTGACAGATATACCGACTCAATATGGGAATATGACATAATTTAATCACCTGTCATATGCCATACCTTTATATGAAACTAAGTATGCATTGTAAATATGGCAATGCCAAATTTCAACCAATTGAAAATAACAACTAATGGTTAATGGAATTGAGACAATTAAATTAGCATGCGACATATGCGGTCATTTTACGAATTATCGCTACAACCGACAAAATCGATTTTTTTCCTCAATCACACTGACATTTGTCGCTAGTAGCTTCAAATATCAGGAACACTAGTGCCGCCATATGAATATATGGAATATCTAATTGTGAACAACTATAGCTTTCCCTCAAACTGAAACTCCAAAGCAGGTGTTGCAAAACATAAACAAAACTCATATTCATGATGTAACCTTTGCTCCCATGAACTTACATGTCAAACTCGCGTTTGGGCTCGCGTAGTTGTCAGTTTTACTCCTCACGGCTCGTAGCAACATATACCACTCATATATATACTTCACTAATATTGACATATAGGTAGGTACCTAGGCTCATGTTAACAAGTCTCGATTAATTCATATTTTTCTCTTCACAATCTGGTAGCATAGAACTACTATTTTCAATTGTCTGGAAGAGAAAACAATCTATTGAAGAATTCAACGATTTTCTGTCTTGCTGATATATTTCATGCAGTATATCATACATATACGAGTATTATTACCCACCCCAGTATCTACTATCTACCCCATCTCACCTATCTTGGTATCTATACTAGGGTAAATTATTTACGATGACAGTATGTTTATTTTCATTTATGTATGTTGTTATATTTTTCAGAGAAGTTTGGCCTGAAAACGATAGTTTTGGGACCAATAACATGGCTCCCGAAGAGGAATTCCTGGCGTTGAGGGATATTTTTTGGGCGGATTTAGGAGGTGAGTCATCCTTTTTATTTGCTACCTTGTATTATATTTTATATGTTGTGGTGGCGAATGTGAACTGGAAAATTTAATGGTCACACTAGATGTGGTTTGGGAATTATATATAAAGCAAAAACAACTATTTTGATGGTCATTTATGTGGTTGTAAAAGTTGCCGGTGGGAGATAATAAAAATTACCTATTGAGTAAGAGAAAATGGGATTGATAACTACCGAGGTAGTGCTGTCAGAAAAGTACCTAATGAAAAATTAAGTCTATCCAAGGAACAAGTCAATCAGTTAAAAAACTGAAAAAACGGTTTGATAATCACAACCATAAACACAAAACAGTTACAACAACACACTATTCTAATTTTGATGACTATACGCAGAAATCTTTTGCCTATCACGATTTTTAGGTTACCTATGTGTTTTGTTTGTGTATTTTCAAGTATTACTAGCATTATTGTGGTTTTCTTGTTCCCACTGTTATCTAAATATTCGTATATACTAAAAATTTTAAATATATAATAATATATGTCGTTTATAACTGGTAATGAGATATTTTCTTATCAATTCTAGTTTAATTTCTAGGCAATGTTGGATAATCTCAGTATTATCTACTTATATTTGTCGTATAATATAATTATTAGGTTTTAGCTCGGCGTTTATTTATGCTAGTTTATATCAGATGAAACAAATTTTTTTCCGTTGATAATTCGTTTTTAAGGAAGATATATTTTTTTCTGAAATTCTATGTCGATTAGACTTTCAAATTAAAAGAAAAACGTACCTAATCTGTATAATATTTTTTTCCATATAAGGGATTTGTTCATTATATTAAATGATCTAATTCTACAAATTACATGATTCAGAGGCTGGTCAATGCTTAGTCATTTCCAAAAAACCTCTTATTATTAATTGCCTTGAGAGTGTGAATTTGAAAAATATCTCCATAACGAAGCCCGATAGAAACATTTTTATATGAAGTACTAACATTATTTACCCTCTGTAAACCTTATTTTTTTTCGGTACGAATTTTTCGGACACTCGGTATAATTATCAATGTAATTCTGCAGAATTGGGGCCCATTTGAGACATCAACTATTCATGACTCTCCCATCCAAAATAATTGTTTATTTGCCTATTTTGAGGGTAAGGAAAAGTCATCTGATTATGGTATTTGAAAGTTGTTCTTTATTTGCGATATATTCTATCAAGTTCTATTAGAAAAAAATATTTTCTAGCAAAAACTGGATCAACTGGTGCACTGAAAATACAAAAAATGATAGTTATATTCCAATGGTGCTGGTATTTCTGAAGTTGTGCAATTCTAGTTAGACTGTTAGCACCAACTTCAAATGTACCAGCATCAATATAATTAATATTATTTTGTATTTTTCAGTGCACACACTTATAAAGTTGGTCCTATTTTTTTGTTAACAATGTTTATTCATTATGACACCACAATTCCTATGTTTATTCCTAATTTTGTTCATGTTATTATACAGGGTGTTTCAGAATAAAGTACCGTAAATTGGTGATTGTATAGATCTTAACGAGAAATTAAGAAAAGCTAAAATAACATTTTTTTGGTAAAACTTCCCGTTGACGTTCTACAGGGTGATGAAGTGAAAGTGTTAAATAGATCCAAATTGTATGCTTTTTATGAATTTGATTAATAATTTGGGTACATGTACCTACTTGTAGGATTAAATTTGAAATATCTCAATAACGTAAGGCTCTAGAGACATGAACTAATAATACCTTTTCGATGAAAAGCCGTATGGGGATTAATTATGAGTATACATTTTTATAATAATACAGGGTGCGCAAAAAGTATAGATCAAAATGATTTGATAACCCTGCTGTAATACGCCAATGGATAATCCAAATTTGTCAAAATGACATGTGCTGATTCATACTGATAAACAACTAATACATGCCGATTCTCAAGTTAATATCTCTAATCTAAGTGAAAATCTTTAAAAAATATGTATTTAACACTTTCACTTTATCACCCTGTAGAACGTTAACGGGAAGGTTTACCGAATTTTTTTTTCTCAATTTCTCGTCAAGATCTATACAATCCCCAATTTACGGTACTTTATTCTGAAACACCCTGTATATATCTTACTGTGATTCATTCTCATATCCCCAATTCATTCCTGGTATATATTATATTATCGAAATCTTTTTGTATAGTTTTTATATTTTCATAATTAGTTAGGTCGTTAAATTTCCTATTGTATTTCCCATACACATTACACGGCCGTTGAGATTTTCCGGTTGGTAGAACCTGCTCAACAAGCGAGAATCGCCTCTCGCTCCAAATTTGTAGTGGTCAATTATTGAGCAGCTGGCTATTAGGGCTACATTGTGCTCTCTCCGCATCGACCAAAGAGCGAAATTCAAATTGTTTTTTAACTCTCCCGTTGGTTAGGGCCTAAAACGAAGTAGACACTATTTGAGCCATTATATAAATCGTAGTCGACATTGCCTAGCAATGGATGATGATGATTATTCCAATTCCAACTACATAATATCGTCACCATACAATGTTTGGCCATTCTGCCGAATTATACACATTCGCCTACAATAATACTGCTATGTACAGTTGGACCAAGACACGTTTGGGATAGCATATCTCAAACGGTAATTGATATGGAATCGGTTGCATCGTGAAGAAAATCAAGAAATTATTGCTCTTTTATATGGTGTTTGCAAAAAATCTCGGATTCTCTTCTGGTTTTCAGAATATTAAATAAAATAAAATTTTTACTATTTTCAGCTTTATTTCATTCTGAAATTCACAGAAAAGCTACCCGAAAACGGTAAGCACTTCTTCACGACATTTTTTGTATTTCTACAAAACACCATTTAGATTATCATGCCACGTTTCGTTTTCATAGAAACCATCATCAACTTTGGTTCTATTTATGGGCATAGCTCTTTCCATTGATAAATCACAAGATATTTCCTAAGAAAGTATTTTTAGTGTTCTGTACCAAATTGGTGAAAACAGGACGCTGTTACTGAGACTCAGCCTCACCGTTAGTCCGTTCGTCTGTCAGCGGGCTCTATCTCATGAACCGTAATAGGTAGACAGTGGAATTTTGCTTACAGTGGTATAGAAAATTTAATCATTTCTGCTTCTGAGTAAATGAAAAGCATGATTATAAAAAGATTAGTTGATGATATACACAACAATCGTTGCAAAATGATTTTCTAATTTGAATTGGAAAGCGGGAGAAACAAATATGGCGGATTTAGGATGAGGTGCGCCAACCGAACGAAAACGCGTCCATTAATGGTCTCATTGTACTATGATAGAACCGGTGCTATTTTCGGTGACTGTTTTCCCGCATCGTGCCTTGTCGGAGTACTCGGAACTAGTCGAGTCGTACTCAAAAGTTATTTTGTACATGATAACATGTTATTTTGATTGTTGGGACATTTTCTCTGTTGTAAAAATGATTAGAAATAAAGCTTGATTAGAATGTTCAATATTTTGTATCATTTGTCACAGTTATATTTCTCTGTACTTTCATTTTACATACATGATGGCCTGCATCGTGTGAAGCCAACACAAGCAAGGAAGCCATCAACACACCATGCGCAGCAACATTTATCAGACCGTGCAGCAAAACAAGCAAGCAATCATGCAGCAAAACATACTCCGTCTGCAGCGTGCTTTAATTCTAAAAAATATACATATGTAAATTGAAAACATTTCATCGTCCGGTTTTTTTAATTCGAAATTTTATAATATAAGAGGCGCCTAACGTGGAAAAACTAGCATAATGATGTAATTAATTTTTTTTTTATATAAAATATGGACATTTCTACTCCCCTACTATCCCGCGATAACTAGACACATTCAAGAAAAAATAAGTGATTTGATTAATGTTCTGTTGTTTTACCTAACTTGAGACTTTTTGGAGCTGTTAATTATATTCTAGCCACCACGATCACCAGGTCTTTCACCTCCTGACTTTTATTCTTTTGAGTTATATCAAGAATTATGAGAACCAAAGTTATTTGAAATGGATAAATTGAAAGTGGTTTTGTTTAGAAGCATTTTCTTCGCGGGTTAAAGCTGAAAATTGACGAAATGTTCCTTAAATATCTGGAGAATCAAACGATTTATTGAATTTCTTCAACATTATACACAAACTTATCCTGGTCACACTGTATACTTTTGTGTGCTGTGTTTACTGTCTGTCACACAGTTTCAAACGCGGTCCTATTATTGATTTCGCATTGTAACAAGCACATCCAGAATCTATCTTCTGTTGCCGTTAATTATTGTCATGACTCTAACACACATTGGTAGGTATATAATTCGAGTCAAACAAAAAGAAAAACTTACTGCAGAATAAATGCTAATCAATACCAAGTTACAATTAGCAACCGAATTAATTTCATCCAGATTTGATCTATCTAGTTCAGAATTTCCAAATAGTATTTTACATTCAGTCCAAATTAATCCAAATATACAGGGTAATTTATGTAGGTAGTGAATTAGAAGTTTTCCAACTTGCATTCGGATTAGAAACTTGAGATTTATTGTACTATCTTATTCATGTCATGTCCGTTCTACCTAATGTATTTTCAATTCTACAGCTATAGAGGGTGTATCCAAACGTGGTACCGACTTTCTTATTTGATTTGATTGGTTTTTTAGTTCTGAATGAAATCAACCCCAGTTTCAATAACTTTTCTATTACTTACAGTCTTTTACATACCTATGTAATTTCCGCTGTAGAAGTTTACGAGAAAGATTCTCACAAACTTTTCAAAATTGGAAATTCAAATTTGGGAAGCTGTGAAAGTCTAAGGTAACTTTTGATGTTTCATTGATCATGTTGCTTTAAAAAGTTCTCAAAAACTTTTTTTTTAAATTGCGAACACAATTTTTAAAGACACCGTTCAAAAAGAGAATATAATTTTATGATATGTTTCTCAAACATTTCTTATACCTTAACTCAACGTTTATTGAGAATAAAAATCAAGAAATGTCTAATTTTGCCAAGATACTCTTCAAGTTGCCTCGGAAACAAGAGGCCATTGTAAAAAAAAGATAGGTATACCTATGTAGTTTATTCGAACAGAAACGTTTTGAGGTCATTCTTGAATGACTGTACAGTGCATCCTATTTTGGTTAAGACAGCCAGGTATCTCGGTTGTTGTTGAAGATAGAACCTTGAGGTTTTCGCGGTCCTGTGTCTTTTTTTTGTGAAACTCAAGATGGCCTAAACAGATTTTGACTAACTTTTTTGTTCATAAGTTACAGGACGTTTTTGAAAATTCACACTTTTTGGGCTCCCCACATATTTACGAAGTTTCTCAGGGATAATGTCAAATTGAAAACTTATCTCATAGAGAATTTTATGCAGAATCCAGTGGCGCATGCCTCTAACTTATGTTTTTTCAATGGAACACCCTGTATTTTATTATCTCATTAAATTCCTTTTCTTTTTTCATTCAAAATGATATAGGCAGAATATGTGAACATAAAGTTTTTAAAAATGCTCCAAAATTTCTAAAACAATGAATTTTAATAGTGGGCTATGGTTTCTTCACACAAAAAAAGTTTCAATTGACGGAATATTACTTTTTCCATGAAAAAAAAAAAAACAAAACTTATTCCAGAATTTACAAAGACGGCCCTTAATAATTCAAAGTGTCAGTTATGTGTTACGGAAAATGGACATCAAATTGCACATTTCATTGGATATGTTTTGTGTTTTGTTATTGAATTATCGTTATCAAAAATAACCCAAAATTTCTCAATAGGGAAATAATTTAATCAATTTTGGGAAAGTTGTATCTATTACGAGTCCCCAATCACTAACTTGTAATTGAGATAATGAAATTGCCATTCTGGGATATTTTCAAAGATATACTAATACCTCAATATGAGCAACATCTTTTGAATTAATATTGTTGTTATATTCTGCACAAACCATTTTACACCTTCATAAGCTATATCCTTGCTGCATTAATAAGACTGCAAAATCCAGGTGACTTTTTGCACTGGATAAACTATTACAAGGATTTATTACTCAAAATAAAATATAAAAACATAGTTTAGACTTGTTGAATATTAGGGAATCTGGATAATATGTATTCCAGATGATGATTAGAACAACGTTTAATGGCTATTACAAAAAGGTGGCTGTAAACCGAACTTGTTATAGTAACACCTATTATGATAACAATTCTTAAATAAAATATTCTATATACCAGGCGTCAATTTAACAGGACTTATGAAGTCAGTTTCGTTGGAAAGGAGTTTACAATATGCAAATTGTTATGTCTGTGGTGCTTTAATAAATTTAAAATCAAGTATAATTTCTAATAAATGTGTTCTGTTTGGTGACGCTATCCATGAGGTACGCTATTATATTATGTACGATTTGAGTTCGATCTTAATGAAATTACGAGTACCCTAGTAGAAATCTTTTATAATGTTTGCACAAAAATTAAATGTTTACATTAGAGTTCTGTCAAGTCTTTTTGTTCATTAATAATCAATATTTTTGATTGATTTTTTTGTAGTTTCAATGGATACTTGAAAAAGCTAAGAATATCTCGACAGGATCACATTATTAATAAATATCTCGTTAAATGTTGGGTATAGGGGATGCTTTAGAAACACATCATTAAATTAAATTAAATTTTCTCTGTAATGGTGCTAGAAAATAGTAGTTGTAGTTTAAAAAAATGAGTTTTGGATAATTTCTGAATTTGAAAGTTGAAGTTGATAATTTGAAAGTTGACTGCACCCATACTGTACCAAGTGGAATCATCAATTATTTTATTGAACATCAAAAGATAGCTCGTACTTTCACCCAACAGATTCCCAAATTTGGCTTCCCATTTTTGAACTATATTCGAGATATAAGCTACTAGTGCAGCGGTATACTTTTTCTCAGAAATATTGAAATATATCACAAAGTATAGGGAATATATAAGCTAATAAGATTGGGACAATTCAACTCAGAATAAGAAGACCAATGAAATCAAAATCAATTTATTAATGTTAACATCAAGTGATTTACACAGGTCAAAGTAATGAGCAGTAAAACTGCACTAAAGCATAGCATATCATAGAAAAAAAATATATTTGAAATACGTCGACACCCGAAATTTTACTCAAGATACAGTCAACACATAAAAATTTGGAATACAGTCATCAAACATTACACAACATAGAATACATAAAAGATTCAAGATTTAAAAAGAGTGTTCAAAAAAATCGTTTATACTATACAATACTCTCTCAAGGAGTATCATTTTTATTTTATTTTTAAATTTATTAAATGGTAGTTCCTTAATGCCTGTCGGTAATACGTTAAAGAATTTTATTCCCCAATAACCAGGGCCACTTTGACACCTTTTCAAACGCCAGTATGATGGAACAAGGTTATTGTTGTTTCGTGTATTATACTGGTGAATATCATTGTGGGTTTCAAAGTTACCCAGATTTCTCTTGATGTATAGGAGGCACTCCAATACAAACAAGGATGGTAGTGAAAGCAACCGCAAATTCCTGAATGCACCCCTGCAATCATCCCTAAAACGCAGTCCAGCCAGTACTCGGAGAGCCTTCCTCTGGATCCCAAACACTCGTTGAGCACCAGGGGCATGACCCCAAATCAGGATGCCATAGGATAAATGGGAGTGGAAATTGGCAAAATATGCCGTTCTTAAGACCTGTTTCGAGACACAGTTATATAGACTACGTATGAGGTACAGCGTACTACAAAGCCTTCGCGCCAGGTAATCTATGTGATTATCCCACCGCAGTTCCCGATCAAGATGAACTCCGAGGAATTTCAGCGAAGAAGAAGAACCGCTGGCATCCTCATTCTCGTGATCTCCAAGATCTCTCAGAGAAACCATCTGGTAAAAATATTTGAAATAAAGCAAGTTGGTATCGATTTTTAACAGACCCTATATAGTTGGAGGACACCAAATTGCAATGCTCTTAGCTAAGATAATCGGCTGCTGCTCCAACTGCAATTTTCTTTTACTATAAGTTCAACGATTTTTTGGTAAGGTTAGTTAATTTGAAATATTTAGACAATAATGTTGCGTTTCAATATAAATGGCATGAATCTGAAGTAACTGCTTTCGCATTCATGCATTGATTTATGAATTAACGACACTTCTGTCTAAGTCCAAAAGTGTTTCGCGAAACTTCAACGACGCCATGACGCCAGTTGGGATAGTGATCTGGCTATTAGTTAGGAAGCAGGATCGGTAGTTAGAATCCCCGAATCACTTGGAACTCATAACTTAACTAACAACTGAGCAGTAGAAGACGGGAGCTGAGTTGCAGGACCCTATATACTATTATGATATTAATTTTATTGTAGTGTTACCCAAAGTGATCCCTTTATATTGATGAAGATATTTCCATCGCCAGTTTTCTAATTCGTCCAACAAAATCTAACCTTAGTATTAATATTCGTCATCTAACTCTATACAGGGTTATGATAAAGAATCGGATCAGCCTTTCATATGGTATACATTTTTATGAGAGTCTCATTGATTGCCTGGTCTTAGCCCACTGGACTTTTTTTATGGGGCTACGTCAAAAATTTTGTTTGTAAATCTAAGCCCGATTCGGTAGATAGATGTACTGAAGGAGTCTATTCGACTAGTAATAAGAAAAATATTTCCACAAGTAGTATTAAATAGACAACGGGAATTTTAGATCGATTGATCTACTGCAGAACATCTCATAAAATAGTTTCTTTCTTGGTTGTTTGTTTATTTTTTTTAAATTGTAAAAGAAAAATTGTTAATATTTCATAAACAGCTGAAGATAAATTTAGGAAATGATTTATAAAAAAATTCTAGAATTGATTGTTGAATGTAAAAATATATAATTTGTATCCTTACAAAAATTAAAGGTGAAATATGCAGCACTTTTATGATTCACTCTGTCTAATACCTCTTTCCTGAAAAAATTACGGGTCCGGGCGATTTTTTATTAAGTGGTAAGCGGTATTACATTTAAAAGGTTGATCCGTTTCTTTATCATAACGCTGTATAAATATCAAAATATGATTTTCGTTCGTTCCCTAGACTCGAAGAAAGTAGCTTGTTACATATACTGGGACAGACACCGTGGTGGTCTTATAAGAGTTCTTTTGTATCCTCACAACCCTAAAAAGCAAAATGAAATTCTAATTTTAAATTAATTTATGACTAAGAACATTGCCCATTTTTCAATTAGATCAAGTCATATGCGTTATTAACTAACGTATTCAGTAGACAAACGATTATATTTGCATATTTGGACAACTGTGTGACACAGCGCCCATTGAGATTATTGGCAGGTTCAATTATAGCAGTGAATAATTTTCTCTCCATTATTTGCCATCGAAGCGAAATATATCTTCCATGCAGCAGAAATTATAATTGAATATCGTCTGAGTAATGTAATAGCTCCTCAAGTCATAATATTCGATGGAGTTCAGTAATAATAATAAAAAACCTCATAAGCGATCAAGTGAAAAATGCCTGGAATCTATAAACATTGATCGCTATGACTATCAAAGACATTCCATCGTACAAACTGTGGGTGAGTAACTGCATAGACGTATATATAGGTCAAAGTATTGTACGAAAGAATTTCTTTATGATCTTGAATTGTTGGAATAACGAGAAAACTTTTGAATGCCATGAAAAATTGAGTGCTGTATCGGTATGTCAAGCAATAATAAACTTCGGATGGCTCTCATAAAGTCGCTTGAAAGCAAGACCAAGTTCATATGAGCTGACTTTAGGATTTCATTTTTAATTATTAATAATATTGTTGAGCATCCAAATTTTTCTAATTTACTGTAATGCTTTCATTTTACATTTATAACATGAGAATTCATAATATGTATAGGTATGTAGAGTTATGAATTGTGCAGACTTGTTAGAAGAAATCTGTTAATACTTTTTGAATAATACAAATTTGCCCACTCCTCTTAGCGGATATACATATTTCACACTTTAGACCATTGTTGTTACTCGAAAACCGTAATTCTATTGAAAAAATGTTCATTTAAACGTTTGCGGCGGGGTTATCATGTAACGAGCAACTGCAATGCGACCGCGACTATCGCACTGTCGTTGCTGTCAAAACGTCGATTTTGTACAGTATAAAATTATCAAAGTGGCAGTGGCAACACTGAGACAACACGATTGTAACTGGTAGCTGAATTTTACATGATACGGGTGCGGATATGGTCTCATCTTTAATTCTGCTGCTTAAGATATTCGATTTAAAAAAAAATAGATTTCGGATTTAAGTTTTTCGGGGACCATTTATCAATTCTCCTCTTTCAAATGATTCAAAAATCATACATTGAAAAAAGCAAACATATAACTTCCTCCTTATTGAATTTGTCAAAAAACTAGTAAGCTTTGGTACTAAGGAAAGTATTGTAATCGTGTGAAATTTTTGTTGTCTGGTTTTCAACAGAAATGTTTGGGCTGCCTGTCTGTCGATCTGTCTATGTCAAGATTATTTTAGGAACGAGTGGACCGATTTTGTTGCATTCTTTTTTGTTTTTTGTGGTATCGATACTGCTCAATGATGACCCAGATTGGGTATCCTGCACAAACTGGTTGCAAGGCAATAGCCGAAAAACGTGTTTCTCGTTCCAGACTGTACATCGAAAACGGCTCTAACGATTTTGATGAAATTTGCTAAAAGTGTTCTCCTAGAAGTTCTCTACCATTTGCTATAACGCGTATTTCTGGAAAAAAAGCAGGAGAAAATATGCCCAAATGAACTATCAAAGACTCATTTTATTTGTACTTTGGACAAACAGTTCCTCCTAGGTTAAAAATGTATATAACCAATATTGTTTGTCTTGGCACATAAAAAAAATAATGGTAATACGACCTGATAAGACGGTTTTTATATTTGATGGAATAAGTTGAGAGCTAGCTGTAGCGAAGTCGTGTTAGTGCACAAGCAAGATTTTTTGTTGTGATTCTTTCTATCTTGGAAGCATGTAATATGTATATACAAACAATATTTCTTGATCATTTGTTGTTGTTCATTTTATCAAACTGACGTGTCCGATGCCTGCATTATTCGAATCAATAGAAAATGGAAAATCTTGGTATTCATGAATAAAAAATGAACCGTCTATTGTTATGGAAAATCCGCTTTTCCTTCTATTATTTGTATTATCACATTATGGAAACATGTTCTGATTTGAATTTATTGAATAGAAATTTATCGTATATACTGTGCCTTGAATATGGTATGAATTTAATCTAGAAAAGGATATACTTAATATTTATTTTGATATTATTTGAGGATAATCTGGGAAGAGAATTCTCTTCTTCATAATGAATTTATATAAAAAAAGATGCTATGAATAGACCTCGATGCATATCCGATTAATGTGTAACTGTGAATGGATCATTTTAAAGACATAATCAAAACACCTATCTGTCATCAAGCCAAACAGCTCAAAATAATTGAAAGGAACCAATAGTTATGATCAAAATGAGAGAAAAATCAAAATTTCAGTTTGATTTTGTAAGCACAAAAATTCTTGACCAACTTCCTAAACGGAGGAGTTATACAATTCGACTGTTTGTCTGCTTTTAAATATCAGACGGTCAAATTAAAGTCGAGACCATATGTAGCAACATTTAAAATCGACATTTTATTTTTATATCTATAAGCAATGTACCTACTCCTCGTCTTTGGTATAAGTGAATGTTCAACTATTTTGTTGACAACTTATACTGTTTGATATAAAAATCTTCTACAAAAAAATGGACCGACTTTATTAGTTGGTGAAAAATACAAAATAATATTAATTCTATTGGTGCTGGTAATTTTGAAGTAAATATGTGCCGAAAGTCTTCTCTACCTATAACAGGACAGATTCAAAATGACCAATACCAATAGAATTACAAATATCAAATATATTTATTCCACTAAGTCTCTACAAATTTGTTCTGTGGTTGAAAATGTAAAATAAATAGTTTTTCTTGTTTAGAACAGCAAATATATATGTAGAGAAGTTGAAAAGCTTTCTTATATTTTTTGGAGAATTTTGCATTTGATGTTTTATTTCATCATCAACTGATGGGAGGGTAAATTCGGTCTGCGGTTGAAGAGTTTCATGATTTTCTTATATCAATTTTGGTGTTTCTATAAAATTTCCTCTCAACTGCTCAAATATCAATATCCACAAATAACATAAATACCTATTAACGAATCGTACCTTTCTTATCTAATGGAGATGTTCAAAAACTTATCTAGAGTAGTTAGAGAAATAGTTCTGAAATAATTTCTGATGACAGATTACTTTGCTCTTTAAAACAGTAGTGCCATATTCATCATCAATCTTAGTTCGGTGCTTATTGGTTTAGTTTGATACTAAAACTCTCATGTTTGATATTATTATTTCCAAAGTAACTAATAAATAAAATAAACTAGTACCCAGTTATAAATTCGGTCGGATGTCCCTGTAATGAATTCAAGATTCTTGTAGAGTTTTTAAAAAAGATCTGGTGTATCAACTCTCAAAATCCATCAAATATAAAAATCGTTTGACCAAGGCATGCAACCATTCATTATTTTCAGCGTGCCAAGACAAACAATGATTCTTTTCAATTCTGACATAGGGTGAACCGCATAGCCAGAATACGTATAAAATTCAGAAATTTTGACAGTTCATTTGACGCTACTTTCTTCTGTTTCTTCTTTCCTACCGCTACTATAAGTAGCTTAGTGAGGAAAGTATTGTAATCGTGCAAAATCGTGTCCAGTTTTCAATAGATTTTTAGGTTTCAGAGGTGCCTGAGTCCAAAAAACATATTTTCAGTCATTAGTCTGTCCGGCTGGGGGCTGAGGGATGAATCGAATTGCCAGCTACCTTTATTAATAATCAAGACCTGAATGCCGAGATAAATATTGAATTTCAAAACATGATTGTATCTCAGTATATCTATCAAATTCAAATATTAGAAGAACTTTGTTCTCACATCACAGTTTTTTCAAGGCTTTATTGGAAAATCTTCTCATCAATTCTATGTAAAAAATTATAGCCGACTCCGTTTTGACGATATTGAACAATCTATCGTTCAATAAGAATGGTCAAAATCAACCCTCAAAATATTCTTTCAAAACTTATCTGCCCGTTTGTAGCCGCAAAATCATTCGGCAGTATATAGCGCTTCCTCATTTCACCATTGCTTTGAAAGACCCACACATTATTCTCATCCGTGTGTACGTTGATATGTGGGTCGAATATATTACGGAACGGCATTCCGAAAGCTAATAACTCAAAGCCCATTGAGAAAGGCCGGATCTTTGAGCCGTAATCTTAGTTTAATATCTGGCGATTATCCGGTGCAGCACACGATGCCGCCCCCATCCGCATATTGAAATTTCCTTCGAATGTGCCCTGCCGGAAAATAAAGCGGAGGAAGCGCGCGCGCGCATTCACTATGCTGCGGGACTTTGCATAATCCTGGCGAAACCGCTCGACTTACAACTCTCTTTATGGCTTAAACACAGTATTGTGCTGTATTTCATAAACACTCGAACACACAATATAAGAGATTTCTCTTAGAGCTGGTAATGCGTGTATTTTTTATATCGAAAAATCTACAAAAAAGTAAGTGAAGCATGTCATGTAATTTGGGATATCTTAACTTGATTCATCTTAAATTACATAATATTCAAACATCACTTGTCACTTTTAAATCTGAAATCTTTTATTGAAATAAATGCACATGTCTTCATCACTGTAATGAACAAAACAAAAATCGAGCGATCCAAAAAAACCATTCGAAGTTGGCTAGTGCAAATGAGAACGCTAATCACTGGATGAGTTACTAGAATCAGATGGAAATTAGTTACCTACAATACGGAAATTTGAATTGGTGCATTCACTTAGGTTCATTGTCTGATAGTTCTTATGTTGTTCTTTGAGATATTTGTAGAGCTTTTTTAAAATGAATAGATTTACCTCTGAATACGAAACTCTTTCTTTATACACCATGAACGTGAAACATAACATTCTTTCATCACCAGGGCAATTAAACTTGCTTATACATATTCTGACCTGGACTTTTTTTTACCCCAAACAGTTTCATCACCATTTGAAAACTGTGATATTTAATTAGTTTATAGTGATTTTTACATATGTGCTTTGTATCTTGTATATTTTAATATTAATTATCTATCCATATTAAGTACATTTATACCTACATTCTTGAAATTATCTGTACATGTGCCATTTAATGAGTATTCGCTCGTGAATAAATAATTAATATCATCCATCAGCCGCTCTCATGTACTGCTAGACCATCGCGGTTCTAGCTTTGGAAATGTTTATCCAATTTCCTACAATTCTCTTTACATCATCTCTCCATGTTGTCCGTAGCCTGCTTTTACGTCTCTTATTCGTTCTAGATCTCTACTGTATAATCTTTTCGTCAACCTATCATCGGCCAATCGGGCTATATGATCTGCGCATTTCCTCTTCTGTCGATAAGAACCACAACTTTCCTACATTTAATTTTTTGGTTCATGTGTTCAGGTGGATTGGTTATTTTTTTAGAGCGAAATGAACTTCGGTGTAAAAGTTTATTTCAAGGAATTTTGTTTATAACGAGGTGGTTTTTCACCTTTCTGTCCTCCTTAGCGTTGGTAATCAAAATGAAGCGGCCAGCATGTTCATCTGATGTCAACCCCATGGAGTATGTGTAGAACATGCTCGGTAATCGAGTGAGAGATGGTGAAGTAAATGGGTTTCGTTTAGCTATCAGGAGTGATGTCAAAATATTCCTCAAATTGCTGTCCGTAATCTTGAGGACAGTATAAATGACATAAGCTGGCAATCATTAGAGTCAAGGATGGCAATACAAAATATTGAACAAAATTTGTAAAATGTACGTTTCCAGGGAAGTTACATTCGAATTGATTTGACTAATTGCTTATTAGAACTAATCAGTATATTATTGACTTTCAATTGCTAGATCAAAAGCTAAGCCACTTTGTCAAATATAACATTTCTTGAAGTAGACTGTTGGTGACATGTTCATTTCGCTCTAAAAACTGAAAATCGCTAATTTGAAAGGTATTTTGAATTTAGAATTATAAAACAATATTTCAGTTATTTTATAAAAACTGGAATGATCGAAAAATGTTTCCAATATAAAACTCCATTCGTAATTTGTTATTCGAAATGAAGTCGTTATTAATCCTTAAAATGGAACCCTTTCCACACGATCCGGTTTCAACCTTAAATAATCTTGGTCAGGTAATAGTCTCCGTGCAAGCTACATATTTGGCGTAGTTTTTGTTTAATTCCTCTGAAATCTTCAGTTGAGTTGAAATGGACACAGGATATCTAACAATACTGTCATTCGACTTGGCTGAAACCAGTAAAGTATATGCCTTGAAACATCCTCCATGGAAATCATATACACTGCAATCAATAACACAGGTATCCGACCGTTCAACGTTAGCACGTATTATGGAAAGCCTGCCGATGGGAAAGCTTTTTAATATAGAAGAATTGAATCTGATGGTAAATCTGCAAAAGTTATTTTGCAGTCTAAAAAGATACAAACGGTCTCTCGACCCTTGTCAGAAGAGCATTTTGGGTATTAGATCCCCATCAGCTAAAGATGCCTACAAAGCTGTGGTATGCAAAATCAAGGTCTGACTCTTAACTAGTTTCCAATCTTCAGTGCATGGAAGATTGATTATGTATTGTTTGTCGAAATAGTATTCCTGAGTCGTCTTGTACAGAAGCATCTTCAAGGCATCATTTTCATAAGGTGCTTCTTCTATTATTCTGTTTGATTTTTGATACTTTTTTGATCGATACTCATTTTATCCTACAGTAACCACATCGAGGCTGCGCGGTTTAGAATGAACTAATTTCAATTAGTTTATATTTTCAAATAAATACATTTTCTTGATAACTAATTTATGTGAACTAAAATATTCTATGATCCTGCTTAAGTTTCTGATGAGGTATAAATTTGTAGATGCATCCCTCTTGCAGTTTCTCAATACTTTTATCTTTTTCTCATTCTCTTTCCTATTTCTTTGTTTACTAATGTGGAAATGATATTTTCCCAGTGAACACTTTCTTTCCCTCCTTTAAAGCAATAATTCTCATTTTATCATACTATGCATCGCATAAAATGACAGTGTTGAAACGAGAAAAAAAAAACACGATAAGAACAAGAACCTTGTGCAATAAACATACACGAACGTGCAAAGATAAACGAAAAAACCTACTCAATTGGAAGACATTCCAGAATAGCCTATAGCACCGTACTTCTGGCTCTTCTCTCCCCTTCGGGCAGCATTTAAATACTCATAAAATAAACATACCTACATACAAAAATGTTCATTTGGACGACGGTCTGTTGCATGTCTCTAAATGCATATCATTTCGTTGTATGCATAATTTATGGCACGCAGTAAACAACCATTTTATTGGTAAGCTACCACCATCAATTTGTATGAACTTGTACACACGGGATGATAGTAAATTTTATATACATGTATATGGTAGAATAGATATAGATACCACCTACCGATATGGGCTGATGGCTTTTTAATGATAGCAATAGAAGTCACCAGAGAGAATTATCTATAATTTGTCGTCAAGGTGGATCGATTGAAAATTACAAATGGATCGCGTTGAGTCGTAATGTATGGAAATGATTCATGTTTGATATGTATAGGTATACGTACGAGTGTGGTGAGTTACTTTCCCCCTGAGAATTGTCTATAATTTGTCATCAAGGTGGATCGATAGAAAATTACAAATGGGAAGCATTGAGTCTTAATGTATGGAAATGATTCATGTTTGATACGTATTGGTATAGGTACCTAGTGGTGAGTGAAGTTCATGAGGTCATTCATATCAGATAAATATTCATATGTATACAATGACTTCCTATACTCTTGAACTTCTCTTATTTCGTTTGTTTCTTCAGTAAAAATAATATTACCTGCTGTATTTATTTTTACAAGAATAACTGCTTCCTATTCTGAACATATATTGTTGATATTGTGCACATTCCTCCATTTCCAATTGTAACATGACACATGACCCGGAAATATATTTATAATTGGTACTAAAGTTTGTCACTTTGTAATCGGCTGATTACCCGTTTGATATGTTATATAAATATATTTATATATAAATAAACGAACTTGTGATTGTAGCGTCAAAAATTCAAAACAAACTTTATATTTAATATGCATTCTCGATGTCAAGTGACGATTGGAGGATCCCGAACGGAGGATGTATAGAAAGAATTCGACTGTTTTTTTTGGTTCGTGCGCGCGTTTTATATAGTAGTTAAACGCCGATTTCGATGAATTTTCATAATATTCATAAGAATGCAAATCCTAAATCTCCTTCCCTCCGAAGGGGGTGGAGGTAGCAAATTTTATCGAAAATAGAAAAAACCGAGATAGCAGAAATAAAGATAACAAAATATCCGAAATCGTTTAAATTTAATATTTTTTCAAAAGAGTTACGGTTTTCGAGTTACATTGATGTTAAAATCTCACATATGTGTATTTCCTCTATGTGGAGGGGGCGATTTCTTTCGAAAACTGAAAATCTGAGGGTACCACATGAAAGTTAGGGTTTTCGAGTTACTGCGATGGTAAAATGGTTAATTCTAAAATACTTATGCGTATTCCCGCCGCGATGTCTTGAGATCTCTACATAATAACAAGTACAAGCAAAGAACATACGTGGGTAATAGGATAAGTACTATCTTCTTCGGTATTAGTGAACGTTCAACGATTTTCGTGACTTCGTGACTAATGTTACACTCAAAATTGTGAAATAAATATTTTTTGCAAAAAAAATGGACCGACGTTATAAGTTGGTGCACTGAAAAATACAAAATAATATTAATTCTATTGGTGCTGGTACTTGTGAAGTTGGTGCCAAGAGTTATCAATCTAACTGCAACTGCTCAACTTCATAAGTACCAATAGAATTACTAAGAACGCCGGTCCAATTTTCTGTAAATATTTATATATGTTTCTTTCATTTTTTTTAAGATCTTCAACCTCATTTTTTAGTAGGGTCTATGTTTCCCATCCATATGTTTTATTAAACTTTTTTACGGTTCTAATTTGGAACTCTGATTTAGGATTTTCGAGCATATTGCTTTTTATTTTAAACCTAATTAAACAAAATAATTTTTTTTTGTTTTCTTAATATTCCGGTTAACGTTTGGCATAACAGGAAGAAACGCAATAATTTATTATGTGTACAAAAACGACCATTGTCAAAGCCATCCATCTATCTGATTTATAGGATATTCAGACCCCTGTCTCACGGACTACAATATAAGTTAACTTGGATCAAATTAATATGATTCGCTACTTCCTATATTTCGATAAAAGCTAGGTTCGAATACATATACTGGGTGTATGTATTACAGAGAATAATTTTCTGGATATCTCAGTGAAGATGAGGATTAAATGTTACATAGGAAGGGTGAAGGCTTTTGTTAGATACTTATAGAAATATTCTTATATCTTCATTATTAAATAGTTATTAAAATTCGCCGCCAGAGTTTCTAACGATGAAACTCAAAACTTCCTTAATTTCCTCATTTTCAAAATCAATCCAGGGCGCTCAGCAGCTTAATGTTGGAAGTTAATTAAGAACTAATAATGCTGTTATATAATCCTTCCTCAAGGATAAGCATAACAAGCGGCAAACTGCTGGTAATATAATGAAATTTGCATTAAACACCCTACATCCTTCGAAGTAAAGCACTAATATGTTATTTTATACCCCCTGCCGCTCAAAGAAACTTTCAGGTTTAAAACTTCACGAGCCGCATTATTTCATTAATATATAGATATTATACATATATGTGTATTTCGGAATATGCTCAGGATTTTACTACAGAATACCAGAATATGATACGGTATTACGGGAGATTACTTCTCCTTATTCATGTAAATCTTAGGCAGAAGGAATAAAAGATCCTTTATGTTTAAGAGTGTGTGATGAAAGTTGTGCTTCTCTCGTTTAACCAAGCAAATTTCTATGATGCTTTTGTATCCAGGGTATCTATTCAATGAAATTACCGTTTACCTTAGTTGACGCCAAACACAAATCAAAATATTTTCAGAATCAAACAAATATGAGTTTGATACTTTTACTAATGAGAGTAAATAATTTATAATCTTGTTTGTTCATTTGACTTGTTATTTATAAATTATTGACAAGAATATCTATCCTGTGGCTGAAAACTTTGCGTCTTGTCAGTATGCAACCAACAAGAATTAAGCGTTGTCAGGTTTCATCGATGTAGAAATAAACTGCACAACTGCAAGACGACAGCCTTTAGATGATACTGTGCTAGATTAAATATATCATTTTTATGTGAGTATTTTTATCACAGTCGTAGGTAACATATACGTCAACCGACTCGCCGAAAGTTAAGGCGGGATAACTCCCTTATTGAAAATGAAAAACAAGGTCGCTTTAATAGAAATTATAAATATCTTTATGCTACATTCTCATTAATGTCATGTCACATAAAGTTTATATTTTGTTTCATGTCAAAAACAACATCAGATTGATAAATATGTGAAAGCAAACTGCTACGCCACGATTTTGAGTTTAGGCTTATCATCGAAACCCTATACCTAACAGCGAAGACTAGCAATTGCACGATGAAACAAGACTTTTGTCGTCAATGAAGGAGCTAGCCTCACCAAACACAACTATTCTGAAAAATATGTCTTTTTACTACAGTACACTTAGGTAGGTATATACCTAGATATTTAATTGTATATCTTAATAATGAAAACTCAAAAATTACATTATGGTACAAAAACATAAAGTCATAAAAAGTCTTGAGTATGGAACCCTTCTAGCTCAGAGTCCAACCCGCACGTAGAACAAGTCCGAACACCAACTCAGTCAGTCCGTCAGTGAGTGGTTTTCGCTTTTATATATCATATACATTTCGTGGCAGGTGCTTTTTAACCTGACAATCAATTTATTTGGAATTTTTTTATGAGTACTATTCAAATTCTTGTTATTCTTGTTGTGATGTAATTGGACTCATTGTTTTTTTCGAAATTCCACGTTTTTGCATGTGAATTATTATAATCCTAGTGATCTTATGTACCTTTGGGATTCTGACATAAGAATTTATTCAATGACTAGCTTATACAACCGGCACTTCCCGGGCAACCTTTTTAGTAGATTGTGTACGAAAACCAACCCCGATCTATCCACCAAGAGAGAACAGCATGGGAATGTCTCCGACATATGTCTTAGGGATTTTCCGGAATGGAACCCTCCACCTTTAAATCTCAGTCGCACTGGCAGACTCTCACAAAACAGTCCAGTGACATACTACACACAAACATAGCTAAAAATCCACGAAAATTCAGCCATAGAGCTCAGAGATATTTCTTTGGGTTTTACAGGTATAGAACCCTCCACCTAGGAGGCCCATTTACACTCACAGCCGCTACTAGATCATTCCAATATATTCTACAAACATATATGATAAAAATACCATGAAAATCCAATCATAGAGTTCAGAAGTATACAACTTTCAGGTACGGAGCCCGCCACATAGAGTCCCACGGGCAATAAAAGGTAGCCTATGTTCTTTCCCAAGGGCTAGTCTATCTCTGTACCAAATTTCATCAAAATCAGTTCAGTGGTTTAGGCGTGAAAGCGTAACAAACAAACTTATTTTCCCATTTATAATATTAGGATATTTATTATGATCTGAAGTGAATTTGATTTGGTGTTCTTCCTGTCCTACGCTACAGTAGCTGTATAAGGAAAGTATTGTTATCGTGTGAAATTTTCGGTATTGAGATTTTTAGAAATGTTGACTTCTCAGAGTCATAAATATATTTTCAACCATTGGCCTGGCTGTCTGTCTGTCCGTCTGTTTGTCTGTGACAGCATTATCTCGGAAACGGATCGGCGTATTTTGTTGCTTCCTTTTTTATTTTGTTTGGTATCAATAGCGCTCGGTGGCACTGGATGAGAATTCTTTATACACTGGGTGCTGAGCTATAGCCAAAAAAATGATTTGCTCAAGACTGTAGCTCGAAAACGGCTCTTAGGATTTTGATTAAACTTGCCTAAAGTATTATTCTGAGAGCCCTTTACCACCCACATACAGCACCATTTCTGAGAAAAAGCACAAAAAAGCTATGCTTGAATAAAATTCCATATTTTCCACATGTTTCTGGCTAAACGTTTCATCTTGCTAAAAAATGTTACATGACCATTGTTGTTCGTTTTGATCGGACGGTTTTTTATTCACTGGAATTTTCCTGCGAGCGGTAGGAATGTCGTGTGAGTGGATACACCAGATATTTACTTTCCTACGCTAGTATAGTAACTGTATAAGGAAAGTATTGTAATCGTGTGAAATTTTCGGTATCGAGATTTTAACGAATGTTGACGTTTCAGAGTTTTCTAAGTCTAATAAACATATTTTCAGCCATTGGTCTGTCTGTACGTCTGTCCGTCTGCCTGTCTGTGACAGCATTAACTGGGGAACGGATCGTTGGATTTTGTGGCTTTCTTTTTTTTTGTTTTGTACCAATACCACTCGCCGGTGAAACTGAATGACAATCCTGCATACACTGGGTGCTGAGCTATAGCCAAAAAACGTGATTTGCTCAAGACTGTACCGCGAAAACGGCTTCATGGATTTTGATTAAACTTGCCTAAAGTAATCTGCTGAGAGCTCTTTGCCACCCACATACAGCGCCATCTCTGAGAGAAAGCACAAACAAATTATGCTTAAATAAAATTCCATATTTTCCACATGTTTCTTCAGATTCTGGCTAAAAGTTTCATGTTGCGAAAAAATGTTACATGACCATTGTTGTTTGTCTTGAACTGCTGAAAAAAAATGAGTGGTAGCACGATTTGACCAGAGGATTTTTACTTTACTACCGCTATCATGCACTGGAATTTGCCTGCGAGCGGCAGGAAAGTCGTTTGAGTGGAAACACCAGCTTTTTTAATTAAAAATTGATGAATGTCAAGCTTTGAAATATGATTTGTAATTTTCGGTTTTTAACATGAATTCTAAAACTATATTAGCAAGATGCCTACTGGGCTGTATCCAAATAAAAATGGTTAATTTTTATAGACAAATAAAGAATTATAGTTTTATAATTAGAGTTTGAAATTGATTGGTAGATCGAAATATGGTATGAATTATCGTTAGCGATTAAAAATTGAAGGAGGCCATCTCAATTGTTCTATATTCTTATCAGATATGTGGATATGAAATAACCACAATTTCTTTATATAATATCTTGATTTTTCTGTTTCGACGCACAATTATATTACTTTAAACTGACCAAGTGCCCATCAACATGGAGGCAATTTTGTCTTTTATGAAAAGTAGTCCAATCTTGTTCTCTGAAATCGTATTATTTTTACCCACGCACGATCTGCATATTGTTAAATTTATTGTTTATAAGTCTTAGCAATAACAGTATTAATATTAACTCAATATTGTTATAGTTAATATTAAATGTTGTTAAGGATATTGTACCTTCCCATATAATATGAAGTGTAGCTTTGCTGGGGAATTTATAGTGCTGATATCGAGAGTCGCTTCCATATTTGCTTGTTTTGTTGGACCCAATCTTAGAATACTTTTACTTTTCTACCTCTACCCTAAGTAGCCTGGTGAGAAAAGTATCGTGTAAAATTTTCAATGTCCGGTTTTACGTTCTAGAGATCCCTAAGTCTCGATAACATTTTTTTGTCATTAGTCTGCCTGACGATCTGTCTGCCTGTACACAGATTGGGTATTCGGCTCGCACTGGTTACCAGCCAATAGCTGAAAAAGGGGTTTTGCTCCAGACTGAGGCGCGAAAACGGACGAAAGATTTTGTCAGAAACATTCTGCTCAAGGCCCATCAGCACCTGCTATAATGAGGAGAAGTAGGAGAAATGTTACGCTCAAATAAACTGTCAAATGTTCAAACTGTTTATTCATATATTGGCACGCAAAAAAAATATTGGTTACACAACCTCAATCAGACTATTTTTATATTCGACGGAAGGGTGGCAGGAAACTCGTGGGAGTGTTCAAACCAGATTTTTTTTATCTGAATAAGTAGCACGTAGTAGTTTCCTAAACTAAACAAAAACATTACCGAATCACATTGGCTTCATAAAAGATAAAAATCCTATTTTCATTAAATCCTGAAGCCCTCTCAATTATCATAGAGAACCGACAATAACAATCTGATTGAGCTGGAAAAAGTTCTTGCTTTACAGTTTTCTTTGAAATGAATGCAGATACTCTAGGAATTGATGAAAACAAATTCTTGTTCACTATATTTTCAAATGGATTTTCCATATGGGAGGAAATTCTTATGAATATAGAATCTATGTTAACAATACAGTCTGCTATGTTTCTGCCGGGAAACTCATCCGTTGCACAGAAAAAGATTTTTTTATTGCAAAAAAATGTTTTCTTTGTCTACTGTTTTGTTTGCTGTCGGTGAATTACAAATAATAAAAGGAATTAGAATGAATCAAACGAATTGAAATGGTAGGAGTCGTATATTTCCTCTATTCAATATTTATATTTAGAATAATAAGAATGATAATACATGAAGAGATTTCCTCGGACCCCAATAATGCAGTCACAGCTGAGTTGTTGCTAGCGAAGGAGTGACCTAGCTAAAATTTATCAGTAATATAAATAAGTTAAGTAAAGTAAAGTGACCAGCTGTTTATATTTATCGATGGCTCATGAAAATAAATCCTCTGATGGTTAAGTGGTAACGTACTTCAGCATACTTACATCCTGTACTTATAGAGGAATCTATCGAATTTGGAACAATGGGCAATCTCGTACTTATAATATGGTAGATATAATCATATCGCTACAAATGTTCTCTTTTGGTCAGAATCTTTAATTGTCAATAAGTTATAGATGTGAAGGGTATTGTTTTTCCTCCATTTAGAGGTAAATTGAATCAGGGACAATGAAACCATTTAAATTCAAACTGAAAGACATATCCGAACAGAGAACGCATAAGCGATCGATAAATCGTGGACAACAGGTTGATTGTCATAAAATCAATAAACATTTTGAAGTTTTTTTATATTCCATATTGTGACGGCAATCAGCATGAATAGGACTTTAGGATCACTCAATGTTTGAATTAAATATTCCCGTATTCAGTGGTATTGGACCGTTTATAAGTATATATATTTTCATAATTATGTTATTGACAACGAATAAATCAAGTCAATCAGGAATAAATAATTGATGTTACCTCTGATAACTAGTCCATGAATAATTACCTCTTTTACATATACAAAATCAATCCGTAAATTGAATCATGGTCTTTGAATACTAATACTAATAATACTAATATTTTCCGAATTTTCTAATTACATTTACTTCGGCGATATCAACGAAACGAATGGATTGTAAATGGAAAAGATTTCAGCAATTTAATATCAAATAGCACATGAAATCTGAAAAAGATTCTTCACAAATCGAGCTTGAAATTCATGCTGACTTGACAAAAGTCATTATTTTCCGCATTAAATCGCCTAGGTCGTGCGACTTCTGGAATTGGAGTAGAAGGGAATAGCGACAGAATGAATCAGGCATTTGGGAGTTTCTCTTTACAGCGTTAGATCAGGAAACACACGTTGCTATTTTCTTTTTGAAATCTAGAGCTATTGCTATTATAAAGGCATTTTAAAAAAGCATTTGTAGCACAACGGATTATTCGTAAATAGTATCAATAATTGGATTTAAATATTTATAACTAGAAAACCTGTAGTCCTTTCCAAAAACATTATTTGTGTTGGAACTGATTTTAATTTCATTAAAGCACCAATAATAATATAGAAAATAGTCTATGAATATTGTAAATAGTAACGCTTCTGCCTCTCAACAATATTATTCTAAACAAATCCAAGTGGTGGTTGATTTTGACACAATCACGCCTTGTATAATGCAGTTCATTTTTGATATAACTATGCTAAAATCAACTTACAAACTTGACTCAAGTCGGGCTTGATCACGCAGCGATTGTGTGTCAAACAACTTGATTTCACTTTTGGCAGGACCGCATTCACTGTCCGTCGAAATAAAATCATACACTGTATATACACCTTTTGCAAACAAAATAGTAACAATCATAAATCAGAAACCTACTCGATGAACTGTAAGTCCGCACCTGTTTCTGATAGATGATTTGCCACCACCGAATAGGCTTTACCCGTCCAAGAAAATTTAACCAATGGGAACAGAGAGTGGCTTCCAACGGTTTCGAGCACGTGGTGATCACGTTTTTATAATTCTTTTGTCTGATCGCCTCTGTAAGTTGATTTTACTATAATGTGTGATATAATAAAATATGTTTAAGAATGTTATTGGTAATTTATCAGGATTCACCCGTGTTTCGTCTGCTATCTTCATGAAGTTCTGGTTACGTGGTATGCAAATAAATGGCGGAAGAAGGTGCTTCACTGGCTTGGAACTCTTACTCCCCAGATTTTTTAAGTGAATAGATTCAAGGGCTTAGAACAACATGTCTTGTGTATCGTCCGGATACTTTTTAATTTTTCTGGACGCAAAAACCTCAATAATTAGTAAATTCTATCTCTAGACTTGATTGGTAACGGATTTGAACTGAGATGAAATCCAGGTTTGCATATTAAATCAGATTTCAATAGGCGTAGCAGCGGTTAGTGTTAGGTTAGGAATCGATATACTTATAATTTGAGTCAAATAAATTTGAAAAGAATCAAAGGAACAATTTTTAGAGAGCAATGAGAAACAAAAATGCTGGTACTTTAAGCTTCTCTTAAGATGATGAGATTAGATTGCTCAGCTTGTGTAGAAAACAAATCAACACCGTTTCTAAGTACTCTATCCGGTGAACAAGTATGACAATAGTAGGTTTTTGAAAGGGAATAATACAACCAGATTGAGACCTCAAGAAAATCTTGCCCGACGGCAATATAGTCTCATGAGTTCAGAAAGCGTCGATAAGATAGGATGTTGAGAGGCATCAGAGATCGGGAATCTCTCTTATTGCATTTATAAATAATTGACATTTGATATAAAATATCAGGCAAAGTTAGATTGTGTCGTTGGTAACTGATTAACTCTAAATAATGTTATTCGTGTTAGTTTTGGCGGAACAATTTCCGATTATTTGTTGATAGATCCTTGATTGATGGTTTCTTTATTTTGAATAATATAGATATACAAGTTTGTTATCGGAACGTTGGCGATTGTGACGTTAATGAGTAATTGCGAATCACCAATATATGTTCAAGACATATCTAGATTGTTATATCGAGAAATTATATTAGGTATATCTTCATATATTCCTATATCCCGAAAAGGGATAGGTTCTCTCTATTCATAACATTTAAAGACCTGTCAAAACATTAATCACGAAAATTCCAGCTGATTGATGCTAAATCGATCTTGTGCTATTATTTTTTTCACTCACTTTCAGCTCAGTAACTATTCTCCAGAATAGACAGATAATCTTCAGCCAGCTAGAAAATCTTTCATAGAAGAATCACGATATATATGGTATACTTAAATGATAATGCGTAAACGTTATAATCTACGGCATGTCTTAAAGGCAGCTTATTTTTGAAATTCATCAGTTCGAAAAACAAAATTTCACAGAATAACTTAATTGATTTATCATTGTCTGCTAATGTCTCTTGTCATATTGTCTCGTGATTGATATTTCATAGTTACCGTTACCAATAAAAAAACCGATTCGTAATATTTCAATGCCAATTATGGAACGTTTGTGACTTTCCGAAAATTTCTAGCATATCCACCTACCTATAAACATAATTGCAACTCTTTACTTGAATAGATCTTTCAGTGTATTTTACCAATTAATATTATTTTATATCATGTAGGTATTCGATTTCCTTTTGTTTTGGTGAAATATTCCATCTTTATATTGAAACAGATTATTCTGAATTTACAAGTACATATTCAAGATCATTTTATTCTCAGAATTATAAATAATACAATCAAGTAATACTTACATCCGCTCTGCGTAAGAAGCTCGCCCCATGGAAAAACAAAAAAAAATCGTTCCATTTCTGTTTCCTTCCGATCATATTACATTCCGGAATGATATTTTATATTATATACTGTTCAATTTTATAACAATAATTATGCGTATTCGAATAATTTTACTCAGCTATTTTTAACATGCCGCCATCTGAGATGCTGAATTCTCTCGTTGTTGTCGCTGGCGTGTCTTATACTTTTTCTTGAGTTTCGCGAAATCCATTCAACGTAAAATTACTTTGCAACTCCCGGCGGCAATTCAATTTTTCTTTTATGGAATATACTCAGAGGAGTAGTTGCGATGATTATAGGAAATTGAAAAGCTGAGCCGGGTGTACTGAACTATGCCGAATGACAGATGTAAGGATTGCTTTTTCTCCTTCCGAACATTTTCGTGGTCCGCAGGGCATAAGAAACTTGAGATTTACTATGTGTGTCACTAACCTGGACAATTGCAGTTGTAATATTTATTCGCATATAGCTGATACAGATTGCAATTAAACTAGGAAGAGTATATGTGTAATGAGTGTTCTGAAGAGCAGGTACCTAATATTTTAAAGTAGAGACTCAATGTTTTCATGAGTACATAAGTTCGCAATGAATGAACGAATGAGTTTCAATTCTCTACCGCACTTCTCGCAAGCAAATATGATTTCACCCACAGAAAATAAACACAAGTTACACCGAATGTTGTTGATATATATCGCAAATTATGCACTAAAACCTAAAGGTACGTTTCCTATGAAACATGTGACTGTCATGTGAAATATGGGGTCATCAAATAGTAAGGAGTATACCTTTGGTCTTATATTATTTAAAGAAATTTATTTATTAGCAAAATATAAATGGAATCTACAATCACACTAAAAAAAACGTAAAAAGATAATAGTTGTTAAAATTTTGAATCTCATAACATTTTCATTTTATTCCAATTTTCATATTTTTTCCAGCAAATAGTAAATAAATTAAATTTTGTCGGTGTCTAACTATTGTGTGACTTCCCGTACTGTGATCTTTTCCAGATAAAATTATTCCTCCTGTGTGACTCGACAAATTGGTACCTGACGAGGACCCCAAATTAGTTCCCGATGCGTGACTATCATGAAATAAATTATAAATGCTCAAAAATATTTACCTGCTATTACCCCCAATCATCTTATTGTCTTACTTCACCCTTGTAAATAATAGTCATGAAAGGATTAAATATATTTATTGCTATAAATGTTGAATAATGAATGAAAATAATATTTAAACGAATTTACAATCATTGCATTTTTATGATGTACGCCAAATTGGATGAGCAACGGCCAATGTCCAGATTTTCTTCAAGGAAGTCCGCAGCTGTACGGCGTATTCTTTCATCCAGCTGTAAGTACATACTTCGTTTTCCTCCGTTTCGGTTTCATATACAACTCCACTTGAATTTGAATACTGTCGTAGTGCGACGCCTCTATTTTAAAAGCTTGTATAACTTCGAAGAAATTGGAATTAATTTTAACAATTTTCGAATTTAGGCGGCTATGCCATCCTTCCAATGAGTTGGTTGTTCGGTGTCTTTGATTGTAGCATACCCATATCTTCCCGAAATCTCTATTATCTAGCCACTGTTCCACGAAATAATAGTTGACTATTTGCAGAAGTGGATGATCTTCATAACTCTGCATTATCCAAATCCAACCTGCGTCCACTTTCTCTGGGGTAAGGTGGGACAAGGCAGCACACATCCTTATGTGCATTTGTACTTTTTCGTTTTCCTTGCACTCCTTGATCAATCCAATAACACTGATTGAAATGAAAATTGCAGCCAATAATAATAATATAGGGGAACGTCTTCTTAAGAGCCTTGAAGGCAGCAGCTATTTAATGATCTATTTTGAAGTTGGTTGGCTTCCAAATAGGTAAATGCTTCTTAATTAACGAAAAAAGCTTGGTATAGGTCACGGTCGTATAATATAAGGTCTTGCAACACCACAGAGTTTGGGTAGACCAAATTGTCATGGATATTGAAGATATTTTTATTTTTCATAATAGCCATTTTGGGTGTGGCGCTAGTTGCTAGTGTCAATGTGTCAGTGGCTGGTATCTGTTTAAAATTAATCTCAGAGACAATCATTCGTTTAATCGCTTTTATTATATAATAAATAATTCGCTTACCGTTCCTGAAATTAATTTGAATTCAGTACAGTACAAATCAAGAATCATATTTAAGAAATTGGCAACGACACTAGATTATAGCGACTTGCGCGGCCAAACCTAGAATTATGAAAAACGCCTTCAATAAGTGTGACACTTTTTTAAGTGGAGATGTAACACCTTATATTATACGACCGTGGTATAGGTTATTTGTCTTTTATCTGGCAGTAAGGCAAAAACGGCTGGAAAGATATTAGTTTCATTCTTAGTGCTAGGAATTGGATTGTATAAAGCTGTTGAAATTGCGGGCAACAGCTTTTAAATTTTCCATCGCGGAAAAAACTATCGTGTTTTTCAAGGGTCTGACGAGCATTTAGGGAGGCAAAAACCAATATTTTATCTTCTTCGCCATCTTCAAGCAACAGAAAATTATTCGTTAGCTGCTCAGGCACTATAATATCCTTCCTTGATTTGAACGAGACGACACCTAACGCTTTGTGTCTAGCTGAGTAGAGCTGGTTCTTCTTGTTACTGAAATTTGGTATCTCAGTAACAAATTCCTGTCCAGCATCGATAAGCTGCTCCATCTCCTCGTTAGCTCACCGATTTCTATCAGTGCTTCGAAGAATCACCGTTAATCCCTTACCGTTAACAACCTGCTTCAAAATCCTAAAATTTGGGACCAGCTGAGTCACACATCGGGAATAAATGCAGGGTCCTCCTCAGGTATATATCTTACGAATCACAAATAAGGAATAATTTTAGCTGAAAAAGGGTGAGTCACAGAACAGGTAGTCACACATAAGGAAGGAACCATCTTGCATCATGCATATTATACAGTATTAGTTGTTATACGGGGAGAACTGGAAGGTTGTTATATATTATAATTTTGAAAACAACCTGTGGAGTAATTATTAGTAACTAACTTCTTCCAGAATACCATTTTTTAAGTTAAAATGTATTTATTTAAACCAATTCAACTGTAAATTAGCTAACCTAAAGAAACATGCTTTTACGAATTTAGTTTTATTTTATATCTCCACCTCTGGCTCTTACGAGGTCCCGAATAGCATCTTTAGCCAACTGGGCCAAAAATAAGATTTCTTAAAATGAACTGTTAATTTCGTTGAAAAGAATTAACCAACGCACCTAAGACAAAAGCAAAATATCGGAAAGGGCTGGCTGTTATTAAAAAAAAGTATTTTAAAAGAATTTGGTCAAGAAATTTATCCACAGGTTCTTTAAAAATAGTGATAGTTCTAGTATCAAGTTAAGCTAGTGCCGAACTAATTTTGTAAGACGAGAAAAAAGTTGTTGCATTTTTTACACTTGAGTGTAGTTGTTTCATTCATTGGATTTGACTGTATGTATGAAAAACAAAATAGTTATCCGCAAGTTAAAGAATTAAGGGATTTGGCCGACATTTACGCCAGTAGATGGCTTCATGTAACTGGTACTCAGTCAATCAGTTATCAATTCTTTTTTGACCGACGAACCCCGAACGGAGAAGATTTACAATTCAACTGTCTGCTTTTTTTTGGTTCGTTCGCGTGTTTAATATAGTAATCGTACTCTGATTTTGATGATTTTTGATTCATTTGAAAGAGCAGGCTTGAAAAATAGTCCCATATTCATAAAAACGCAAATCCGAAATCCCCTTCCCTCCGAAAACCGTTCCCGAAGGGGGTGTATAGGGCAAATTTTCTCAAAAATCGAAAATCTGAATTGGTATAATTAAAGATAGGACAATGTCCGGCAACGTTTAAATTGAACATTTTTTCAAAAGAGTTAACGATTTTCGAGTGAGATGTATGTGAAATTCTCCAATAGGTATGTGCATTTTCGCAATGTGGAGAGGGCGATTTCTTTCAAAAATTAAAAATTAAAAATTCATGGGCACTACATGTTACAACATTTATAATGAACATTTTTTTCTTAGAGTTACGGTTTTCGAGATAGAGCTGTGGTAAAATGTTTAAGTAAATCTAAATAATTCTACGTATTTGCGCAGCGATGTTCTGAGCAAAGAATGTACGTTGGTTATAGGATATTAGTGGTATTAGCGAACGTTCAACGATTTTCGTGACTGATATTACACTCAAAAGTGTGAAATAAATATTTTTACAACAAATTGGACCGACGTTATTAGTTGGTAACCCAGAAAAGTGCGAAATAATATTAATTCTATTGGTGGTGCTTGTGAAGTTGGTGCCAAAAGTTATCACCCCAACTGCAACTGGACAACTTCAAAAGTACCAGCTCCAATAGAATTAATATTATTCCGCACTTTTCAGTGCACCAACTAATAATGTCGGTCCATTTTTTTGTAAAAAATATGAATGGTCTATTATGCCATAGAATTGATCGCTTTTGTTAGCGCTGGCTAGAAAATCTTCAAACCTTTATTAACTGCCGTTTGTGACCGACGAACCCCGAACGGAGGTGTACAATTCAACTGTCTGCTTTTTTTTGTTCGTGTGCGTGTTTTATATAGTAAACGAGCACCGATTTTGATGATTTTTGATTTATTTGAAAGAGGAGGTTTGAGAAATTGTATTCATATAAACGCAAATCCGAAATCTCATTCCCTCCGAAAATTGGGCAAATTGTCTCTAAAATCGACAATATGAGTTGGTATAATTAAAGATAGGATAATATCCGGAAACGTTTAAATTGAATATTTTTTTTAAAAGAGTTACGGTTCTTACTACTACATGAAAGACCTAATTATTTGTAGCAACATTTATAATGAACATTTTTCCCTTAGAGTTACGGTTTTCGAGTTACAGCGGTGGTAAAATGGTAACATCTAAAATACTTATGCGTATTTCCGCAGCAATGTTTTGAGATCTCAATAATAGCAACTACAAGAATATACGTCGGTAATAGGATAAGTACTAACTTCGTTGGTATTAGTGAACGTTCAACAATTTTCGTGACTAATGTTACAATCTAAAGTGTGAAATACCTAAATATTTTTTACAAAAAATTGGACCAACGTTATTAGTTGGTGCACTGAAAAATACAAAATAAATATTTTTTACAAAAAATTGGACCGACGTTATTAGTTACACTGAAAAGTCTAAAATAATATTAATTCTATTGGCGCTGTTACTTTTGAAGTTGTGCAGTTGCAGTAAGATTGATAACTTTTGGAACCAACTTCACAAGTACCAGCACCAATAGAATTAATATTATTTTAGACTTTTCAGTGCACCAACTAATAACGTCGGTTCAATTTTTTGTAGAAAATATTTATTTCACACTTTTGAGTGTCACATTAGTCACGAAAATCGTTGAACGTTCACTAATACCAATGAAGATAGTACTTATCCCAATACCCACGTATATTCTTTGCTTGTAGTTGTTATTATTGAGATCTCAAAGCATCGCTGCGGAAATAGGCTCAAGTATTTTATATGTTACCATTTTAACACCGATTTATCTCGAAAACCGTAACTCTAAGGAAAAATTTTTCATTATAAATGTTGCTACAAATAATTATGGCTTTCATGTAGTATCCAAACATTTTCAATTGTCGAAAGAAACCGCCCTCTCCACATAGCAAAAATGCACCTTACTCGAAAACCGTAACTCTTTTGAACAAATTTTCAATTTGAACGTTTCCGGATATTGTCCTATCTTTAATTATACCAATTCAGATAGTAGTGAGTAGTTTCCAACATTCAGCCGATTAACCCGCCCTAACCCAGTGAGTTATATTTTTGAAGCTACAGTTTAAATAAATCACTAACAAATGTAGAATGCATCTGGAACTGACAACTTTCGTTAAAATTCAATTGAATATTCAAATTAGTCCTTGATCCACATCAAATTAAATTGTCATACGTTGTTTTTGAATGCATGATGATCTACCATCTATCAAAAATCAATCACCACATGGTGATTCCAAACCACTGTTGACATTCCAGCTGCCGGTGTATGTATGTATGTGTATTATGTTAATGACGGTTTGATCTCGATGTTGGTTTGAGGTGGGGCAATCGATGGCTGGAGGTCAGGAGGGTGAAACACGCTGTCGATGAGAGAAGAGGGCCTCCCGGGACATGAGTGGCTTGCCAAGCCCGTTCTCGCCCTCAGACAATACGTGCTTCTACTTCGAGATGTGTCCTAAGTAGAGGTATACGACGGCAGCGGCTCTGTACAACGAGTGTGTTAGTCTATTTACGATGGAAAAATCGACAAACAACTCTTATCTTTTGATGGAAGAGCGTCATCGACGCTAGACAGAATTCTAAAATGAAGTCAAAGAGATCTATTATCCATAAGAAATGCAATAATTAAATGTAGGTTCAATGGTCGTCCAAAGTTTTCCGCATTTGTGATAGGAAGCGATTGCGATGAGTTGTATTCTGTGGAAACGGTCAACGTTTTCGTCAATTTATACTGTTTTTTGCGTTCATGTCACTACATGCATTTTGAATAAATTGCCAGACTATGTTGTAAACCGATGGTATTACCAATGATAAATATATTCTAAGTAATTCATTGATATGATTACTGTATGGACAAAATATAATCAGACTTATTCATATGCAAAATTATTTTCGCACTAGCTTAGATTGATACTAAAACTGTAAACTAAAATAGTATCGAACATATAGTTTTTTTATGAATACGGCTGAATATATTTTATTTCGATCCTACCAATCAAATAAACAGTTTCTATAAAATCTACTTTAATGATATCAATTATTTTTAAATATGTATATCGTATTATAAAAGCAGGTAGTCCTAATGAGTTACAACCGTTTTCATAAGAAAAACTTAGTTTTAGTATTAAACTAAAGCAGTACCGAACTAAGATTTGTTTATAAATCCGGCTCTTTTGATATAGAAATAGGTTTGAATGACAACGACTTGAGAACGTCAGATGTAAAACGCAAGTGAAATATTGAGCCAACTTCCGAAATCATCTCACATGAGTATAATCAATAAGTATTATCTTATTTTCGGTCATGAGGAATGCTTATTTTATTAACAAATTCAAAACTGAAATAACATGATTGTTCCAAATTTTTACACCACCAGTGAAATAATTCCTGTTCTCTGTCTGTTATCTGACATTGAGTGTGATCGATAATGGGCATATTGTTAAAAGTTAAGTCTGCTGATTCGTCATGTAGAGTACTGCTCTAATATACTTATTTTAGAATTTTGCACTTATAAATTTTATAGACATGGCCATTTATTTTCCAGAATATTTCCCACATTATTGGAAAGATTTATAAGAATAATTTTTTTAAATGATGTTATCTTTTATTCACACAATCTTGGAAATGATAGATTTTCAAACATGAGTACTCATACCACTACCCATCTGGTACTTTTCGTCTCGAAAACAGTAAATATTTCAATCAGCTATCTTTTGACAGTTTGATTTGCAAGTTACCGAAATATGGGGCCAAAATAGCATTCGAGAAAACTTGTTTATTCTAGTGCCTCAAGGTGAGTTTATACAGTAAATAAAATAAAATAAGAAACAAATTAAGATAAAATAATAAATTTGTACATGCTCATTTCTATGAGAGCATTTATAAACGAAATAAGAATAAGAACTAGAGATGGACAACTTTTATCTTTATCTCTTATTTTATTTTGTTTGGAAACTGATAATGCGCATGACCGAACACCAGAGAACACTTAAATTGCATACAGCACAAAACTTTTTGTCCAAGAAGCTGTGATTTGATTGGCTTATTCCTATCTCGTATTTTATTCTTATTTTGATTTTGTTTCTTACTCTATTTTATTTACTGTATAAACTCAGCGTAAGGCACTAGAATAAAAAAGTTTTCTCGATTGCCATTTTGGACCAATATTTCGGTAATATGCAAATCAAACTGTCAAAAGATTGCCGATTGAAATATTTACTGTTTTTGAGACGAAAAGTACCAGATGGGTGCTTACGAGGTATCAGTTTTGAGTGGATTAATTATAATTGTATATAACATGTTTTCATATTTGAGCCAATCAATTTTTTTATTTTCTAAGTTTTCTAGTTGTTTAATCACGCAGCTGTCAACACACAGCACGAAGTTTTGTTGACGGGGTGGGGTTTAAATGGCAGACTAGAATACATGTTCTAGAGCTGTAAAATTAGCGGTATGAACGTATGAAATATCAATCTAAATATATACCTACTAAAATGGTTATATGGCTTTTATCATTTTGATTTTTATCACACTATTGAGATAGTATACTACTTTATGATCACGTCACGAGTTGAATTTTATTTACCATTTTCTATGAACTTTCTTGTTCTGACGTTAGGCAAACAATCATTACCTCGCTTTACGAACCTTTCTAACCATTCATCCAGCAAAGCGGATACGCCTATGTAGTCATTAATATTTTTTCTCTTGAAATAATAAATAAAATGTGGTTTGAGGTTAGTAGATATCCCGCAGAATATTAACCATCAAAAAAAACTATTTCAATATGTATCTAGTGGTGAAAATATTTGGAAGCGTTATTAATATAATTTTTGTTCTGTTTTGAAGAATGCTAAACCCAGCAAAATTCATTTTATTTATTATGTTATCTATTGAAAGTTTCAAATTATAAAAATAATGTAATTTCTCAGGTAAACGCTATAGCAGACATATTGTTATTCCACTGGATTCCTTACTCGCATTAGAAGAAGGGCTCCGAACTTAATCCAATTCCTAACTTATAAACAAGGTTGATTCTCTAAGCGTTTAATCCATGTTCGTATTGGGATACACATATCAAATCATTGTGTGTTACTTCCGTTGTCATGTTATTATTGGCCGACTTCCCAAATGGAGGAGTTATTCAATTCGACTGTATGTCTGTTTTTTATATTTGTTCGCTCCTTTTGCATAGTAAACGTACTCCGATTTTTATGTTTTTGAAGTTGTACTTCTTAGAGCTCGTTGGGAGGGGGTGTTAGTCAAGAAACTGCGTCAGGCTAAAAGTGAGAAAAATTGTCGATTATACGTTTTCGTATACTTTTTTGTACGTTCTGGCTTTCAGAGATTTTTTTAATAATGAAACTACAGATTGTTTTTTTAGGTAGTTATTGTTTTTATCATCCTGTTTGTCCGTCTGTCAACACTATAACTCTGAAAATATTTAACCGATTAGCACCAAACTTATTACACAAATACGTAAGGGTAATACCTCCTATGGGATTTTCAGCTGTCTGTCTATCTGTGTGTCTGTCAACAAGATATCTCGGAAAATACTTAACCGATCGACACCAAACTTGGTACACAAATACGTAAGGGTTATACCTCCTACGGGATTGATTTTCAGCTGTCTGTCTGTATGTCTGTCTGTGTGTCTGTCAACACGATATCTCGGAAAATACTCAACCGATCGACACCAAACTTGGTACACAAATACGTGAGGGTAATACCTCCCATAAGATTGATTCTCAACTGCCTGTCTGTCAATCAACACTATATCTCGAAAAATACTTGACCGATCGACACCAAGCTTGGTACACAAATACGTAAGGGTAATACCTCCTATAGGATTGATTTTCAGAAGCCTGTCTGTCTATGTATAAACGGGAAAATGTTAGTTCGGGGGGAGTAGCAATTTACAACAATGAGAGGGACCATAATAATATAGTCACTTCTCAAATGGATGTTTTTTTAAGGGCATCAGAATCTCTTGTTGTAGCAAAGTCTGCTATTGGAGAAATTTGTATCAGTAAATGCATTCCACAAACTGGTCGAAAATTCGTAGTTGTGGCGATATAGATCTCCCCTAGTAAAACTGTGAACCAGATCATGAAGCTTATACACCAAAACTTATTAATTTATACTAGAGAAGGTTCCACATTGCTCGTTGAAGTTTTTCATGAAATCCCAATGATAATGAGCGTCGATTTCAACGTCAATTTTTCCGATGAAAAAGCAGAGCCATTTATAAATTTCCTAAAAGGCAAGCTGGACTTGGTAATGTCAAATGATAAGAATCCAAGTACGACCATCAATGCTGTATTTAGTAGATATCTTGAGAGGTTTGAATCTAGAATATTTGTTAGTTACTTCAGTTGTCATAAACCTATTGTGTCTTTCTTAGAATACATTGCGGTTTCTAATGAGGAACCAGAAAATAACCAAATATTAAAGAATAATTATAGAAGAAATTACTGATAATGATAATAATATATAGGTTTATTGTATAATAATGAAATTACTCATGATAATATATTGAAGAGAAATATATTGAATAAAAGAGAAAAATGTCTTATATTTCATTTTTATATATCTCGTCTGTGTGTGAGTGGGTGTGTGCGAATAGCCAAAGAAGTATAACTTCAAATCAATGTTAGACATGCTCTTCCCTTCAAAACCTTGGGGGGGGCTATTTTTCTGCGTTACAGTCTGAAATGTGTTTCAGCTATGGGGCAACATTTTTCTGAGAATCAAAAATTTGAGGTGGAAAATTGGAAACTACCAATATCCGGTAAAGTTTAAAAAAATCATAGTTTATCGAGTTAAAGCAATAGTAAATTCTGAAATATTTGTTTATGCTATGAAGAGGAGGCAACTATTCTCGAAAAAGAAAAATTCGAGATGACCAAATTAAAGAAAAGATCATATGCAGCAACATTTGAGCTGGACATTTTTTTTAAATGATAGGCTTCCGAGTTACAGCATTGGTAAACTCTGAAATATGTGTATTACAGCGACGTTTTGAAATATCTGATTAAGTATGAGTAACGCCTTATCTTCTTTGGTAAACGTTAAATGAATTTGATGGTTAATGTTACACTCAAAATTGTGAAATAAATATTTTTTTATCAAAAATTGGACCGACTTTATTAGTTGGTGCACTGAAAAATAAAAAAGAATATTAATTCCATTGGTTCTGGTATTTTTGATGTTGATGCCAAAAGATTTCAATCTAACTACAACAGCACAACTGCAAAATTACCTACCTGGACCAATATAATTAATAATATTTTGAGTTTTTCAGTGCACCAACTACCTATTAAAGTCGATCCAAATTTTAATAAAAAATATTTACAAATTTACAAATTTTATTTTCAGTCGTATGTTTGATTCTGATGAAGTGATTCTGTATAAAATAATGAGAAAAAAACAATTTATTTGAATTCAAAATTAATCAAATTTGACATTTATTAGCTAATCCGTGGATAACTCTTATTGACGTATCTTAGGTATAACGCAAACGCAAAACCACCTGGATCTCCACTGTAATATCTGGTCGTCATAAAACATAACTTCATCATCAACAGATTCCCGAACTTCCTGGGTTTTTTCCTACCACTCTACTTGAATATTTTTGTCATTATGAATTAAACTTGAAGTACATATGAAAGTCTGTTTTACTATGGAAAGTCTCTAAAGTGAAACTGTCAATCGTCTAGAAGGTCTCGCCTTTCGTCATAGAAAATACCTATTGACTGCGGATCCCCTAATAAAATAAAGTAGGTATTAAGCACATCTCTTCCTGTGATCGATGACAAGCTATTACATAGACCTTTGTTTATTTTCAATAGCCTACGAGCAAACATGAATTATTAACATATCGCGTAAGTAGAATTTAATAGAGCTAGAAGAGCATGAATTTGTCCTAATTATGAAAATTTATTTCTCCTCAAATGATATTCTGATTTATCTTGCCAGAAAGATATTCTAAAATTGGTATGTCATCTGAAGTTCTAGATGATGTCATCCCCTCCTTAGAATATTGGATTTTTTTATGAATATCCTAAGTTACCTTCGCCTTGGGACTACATTAACCTTGATGCGCTAGGAAATATTCTGTAGAAATAATTTACTAATACTCAGCTCGAGTGATAGCAACATCTTGTCCTATCCAAATTGCTTTTTAATGCGGTCGGTGGTGGCTTCATAAAAGTTCCAGCGGGCTGCAGCTTCGATGCAGGTCAGGTTTATGGACTTTGAAAGAAAAATAATGCTTGTGTTGGAGCTTCCGAGTTTTCCCATTTTCTCAACTTGGAAAATTCCATGAAGATTATTTATAAGTATAGAGCTCTCTCTTGTAGTGATATTTTAGTAAGGTGGCAAATAATAATCAACTTTTATTCCAAAAATAATCAAAAGTGCTAACTTTTAAAGCTTCATAAGAAATAAATCTGATTATCTTATGAAATAGTTAATATCGACTTTTAGCAGTTCTAAAATTATTATCAAAAGTCATATCCACTACCTACTTGTTGACTAACTGTTGGCCTACCTAGCATATCTAATAATTAATTTAGAATGTCGTATAAAATCTGGGATTCCATGCATATTAATAGTAACAGATTTGTCTTCTAAATTCTATATGTTTTGGCGTTTTAATGCCTTTTCAACACATATTTTCCCTGATATAAATAATTAGCTATGTATGTAATATTCTAAGAATATTTGAGATGAAATCACCAGAGTCAACAAATAGTGAGGCCAATGCTGAATGTGAACACAGTAGTTAAATTAGCTGGTTCAGCATACGATATTATTGTTTCCTCTTGATCCCAAATGATTTATTTATCTGAGTCGATATTCGTATCTAATCTTTTGAGTACTAGACAAATTTCCTGTCAAACTGTACTCTAAATTTGGAATTTTAATTTAGTTAACTTGGTCAAATTTATTACTCATATCTAATTGATATCAATATTTCAGAAGTTTCGTATACTGCTAGCAGCGTGAATCAATTCCGCTTTTGAATATTGTATACTGAAATATCCTGTATTACATTGGATACATCAACGGGGTCACCTACTTTGGGATGATGTCAATGCATCTTTGATAATAAAGATAACATGATTTTAGATAAAGGGAAGCCCTTCTTTAACATTGGGATGACTCATATCAAAAATTATCCACGAAATTATAGTATGGAACGGTGCTCACTTAACAGTTAAATTTATATTATTAACCGACGTATTTAAAAGAAGGAAGTATACAATTTTATTGTATGTTTGCAATTTTTGCATTGTAAGAATACTGATGATTCTTTTTTATTGGAAAGAGGAGTTCTGGGAAATGGTCCCGATTTGAATATTTCAAAATCAAACGTTTCCCTCTTTAGGGAGAGCAATTACTCCCCCTCAAATGTTTTGTAAATATTTGGATTTTTTTAATAAGAAAAGGTAATTTCCAGCATTGAAAGCTTAAATTTAAAAAAAATCCAGGGTTGCCGAAAGAACCTGGAAGGTTGAAAATTGTTGCCATTATATTTTAACAACCCGGAAAAAACAGCAGAAAGATATTGCTATTATGTTGTAGATTATTCAATTGATAAAACGAAATCTTTATGTTATTATTAATATTTTCCATCTCTAATGTGAAAATAGTTACGTTTTAAATGAATCTTTGAACTGTATTCTTCTTCTAGTGCCTTGTAGAATGTACTATGTAGGCGTTCCCCGTATTCTATATTTGTTTGTAATTGTTTGTTTGCAATATTTTGGGCTTAGCTTTTTTTGGTAAAGTGATGAATGTGGATCGTAACCAGTCCTTAGGGATCTGTCCGGTGTCGTATATTCTATTGAACAGGTGCACTATCACATCCAGATTCCTCTCGTTTAGTAGCCGAAATGTTTCTGCGTAAATCTCGTCAGGCCCTGGTGCTTTGCCACATTTTGTTAATTTAATTACCTGCATGACTTCGGTTTCGAGGATACTTGAACCCATTTGTTGATTATTTGTCAACTGGAGGGGTGTTTAGCAATTCCTCTTGATCTACTATTGGCTCGTTTTTTTCGTTTGTCATGCGATTTCCTTGTGCAAATGAAACGTATCGCCAAAGCGGGACAGAATTTTTACTGCAGTAAATGCCTCTTCTATCAATATTTCCTTTGCCAATTTGATGTCCTAACGAATTATTCTTTGTTGTAATTGATATTCATCTCGGATTCCGCAAATTTTACACTTTTTCCTTTCTTCCATCATATCCAGTATCCTAGTTGTCATCCACGCTTTCTTAGCCGTGATCTTCGACCTAGGAAGGAGTGCGCTGTTAGCATTTTTAAACATTTCTTTTATGTTGTGCCAGTCATGATCAATATCGTCTGTAAAAGTGACAGTAATGAGCATGCTTACATCGAGCTCGTTTCTTGATGGTTTTCCTTTGAGTCTGTACAATTTGAGACATATATTCGAGCATACTGAGTTATGGTCCGAACCGACATCCGATCCCGGAAACGTAGTGGTCTTCTTGATTAGATTCCTGAATCGATGGTTAACCATTATATAGTCAATCTGGTTGCGAACCAAGTGTTGATCGGTGTATTGTGGTGATTGCTATGTATATAGCCGTCTGGGCGGAAGTTTGTACCAGTTGTTTGTTATTACTCGTTCCTTTTCTTGGCAATATTGTATAAGTTTATCGCCTCTGTCGTTTCTCACGCCCAGGCCATGCTCACCGACAATGTTTTCCACTTTGCCTTTCCCTACCTTGGTGTTATAATCACCCATGAGAATATTGATCTAGCTGTTGGTAGAATCTTTCAATATCCTCCCCTGGGTGTATACTGCGATTGGTGCGTATGCCTGAATTATATTGATGTCTACAGGTTAACCAAGCAACTGTACAATCATGACCGTTTCGGACACCGAAACAAAAGCCCTGACCGAGTTCTGCATTTTTTCGTCGAGCAAAATATCCACGCCATTCCTGTGGATCTGGTCCGTGTTGCATGAGTAAAAAAATGTCTTGCTATTTGACCGGTGTATACCAGACCCAAGCCATCGGACCTCGCTCAGTCCGAGTATATGTATGTTTATTCGCAACATCTCTTGAATGGTGTTCTGTAGTTTACCGGTAGCGAACAGACTTCAAACGTTCCATGTAGCAATCCTCTCAGTTCCATTGAAGTCGATACCGGGAGATTCTTCGTACCCCCTGACCATTTAAGGTCTGTCCGGGACTGGGGGCCGTTCGTTCTTGTTCTTTCGTCATGATAAAATTACGGAGAATTTCCGGGGAGTGTAATGCGGTAGTTTCCCTCTTGCTTTCCGCATTGCAGTACCATAGCCTCTTCTCGCTGCTTGAGCTCCGCCTGTGGATGTCCAATGATAAGCCGGTCTAGGATTAATTCCTTTACGGCTTAGCTTTGTGTTTGTGGTTGCTGCTGCCCTACACCAGGAATTCACCATATCTGTCCTAGGCTCACTCAGTTTAGGCTGCTGGTAGAGCCAGTTTTCGGAGTGTGGTACGTGGAGCCATGATTGAGAATTGTGTGCCTTTGGAGCACCAGTCATCGCCGGCCACCCACCGAGTATTCCGATGAGTGCCACCGCCCTTGATGAAAGGTGCTATCTCTTCAACGCAATCCCTACACCCCTGTTTCTGTATAATCGAGTAAAAGTTCAACGATATTTATGACTAATGAGCAACTCAAAAATGTGAAATAAATTACTCTCTGCACAATTGGGAGCGATAAATAAATCAACCTATAACTGATACTTCATCATTTGCACTCCACCAAAATATTTATGATTTTTATGAAACATATATTATTGTTATCTCTGTTTACATTTTGTAATGATGCGCATTATATTTATAATTTTGTCATTCCAGTTTCTTGAAAATAACATCATTTTATGTTGTTCAATGCAATGTGTAACAAAGTTGGTCCTAGTTTTTGTAAAATGTTCCAACACCTGATAGTATCCAAAAGTAATCGGCCTGCTAGATATGAATAAGAATACAAGAATCATGCATAGCTTCAACTTAGCTGACCGAGCAGATCTGATGGTGGTTGGAACTGAGAGCCAAATATGTGTCTAAATGAGCATCATGGTACCTACGTCATCAACTAGGGTCTTTTACCTTTCAGCAATATTAGACTTTGAAAATGTTTAAATTGTGTATACAAAGTTTTTTTCCCATCTAATCTAATCGAATAAAATATTACAGTTTTACACAGTTGGGTAGTTTTTCACTTACATATTTGCTTTTTATCATGTTTGTAGGTTATATTTCGTATTTGATTTTGATGGTAGGTATCCACCTATTATTACTCAACTAATGAAAGATAATAACAAACTACGATAGGTAATCAGTTGATGCTAATTAATTCCGATCTTTCGATTTAACTTCATTGGAAATTTCCAGCATAGCAACCCACTCGTGGTTACTCAAATAGATTCGACATTTTTACTCCCTGTATTAAATATTCTATATTTCAAAACCTAAAAAATTGGTTCTTATATCTTCTTCCACTCCTACGATAAATAATACTGCCAGGAATTGTATATGTACCTATGTATGTTTAAATACATAAAAAAGAAGATTGTCACTGTCTACTTTTAAATGCTCGTAGTTTCTAGACCAGTATCCATGAGGGTATTCAAGCGACAGCAAAATTTGCTTGCTTGTTGTATACCATACATAAATTTAATAAAAATATCTTTAGGGACTTACCCATTTCCAGTGCTCATTATAGCCAAGTTTGAATTTACGTTTATTATTGCGTAGGTAATCCTATTTTCGGTTAGACGAAAAAACAATGCACCAAAACATCACGAATGCTGTGTGTATGTGTGATCATTTCACTGGAAATTGGATGCCTTCTAGCACACTAGCAGCGTGGGTAGAAAAGCATCTAGCTACACGATGAATCCCCCAAGAGTCAGTCCCTCGAGCAGTGAATACTATTTGGGGTGTCGCGCTCCATCGATTGTGTACCTAAGTAGATCATCTCCCCCACGCACTTGCAAGTTGATGCACAACATTCGACGTCTCTAAGTAGCCTCCGGTCACAAATTTGAATGGATTACTATGCGGGAACAACTGGTGTAGACATACACCTCGATTGGTAGGCGTCGCGTTGATTTCTTGTGCAATTGTTGCCTGTAGTACACCCCTAAGTTGATGAAATTACATGAGATAGACTGTTTAGATTATAATCTTTGAAGCAGCTTGAGGCTGTATCTTACTATGTATTTTTACTTTCCTACCGCTACCCCTCAACTTTATGTTTCAAAGCATCTTCAGTGTGGATATGTCTGTCTATCAGTTTCAAGGTTATGTTGGGGATTAAATTTGTGCCTTTTATTTCGTTTTCTAGGATACTGTTACCTGCGCCCCTGTTGGACGTCTCTAACAACGATTTTGATGATACTTGTCAAAAATATTCTTTTAGACGCCTTTTCTCAAAGCGAATCTTTGAGAAAAAACAGAAATTAGCTATGCGCAAATGAATCTTCATATATAGATATTTAGTCATATTTTAACGAAACGGTTCGTCGTCCTACGACTTCATTAAATAGCAATGTTTGTATTTTATATTTTCCAACGTTATATTAAGTCAGGGAATCAGTTTCTCAAGAAACTCAGCTGTTACATGAGTAGGAGAAAAGTATCATTACAGTATGAAATTTTAATTGTATCAGCTATAGAAATATGTCTCTTTGGACCAACTTCAAAATCTCTATGGTTCCTAAATTATGTATATATTAAATGAATTTATGAAATCTATTAACGAGTTCGTCCGGCCGTTCTATCCAGCTGATTTACATAATCCTTTTTTTAATGAAAGGTATGGATGCACATATTTCTCATCAAGCATTGGAAATCAACTAACTTCCACCCGTCTCAAGTTATACACATTTATTAGTTTTTCATTGTTTTCTTTCTCTATATCTCCAATTCTAATTGAGGTGCGCGGTCCTATGACACTCTCTGGAATGAGCTCTTTCATTTGAGATTTTGCCCAGTTGAATTGGTCCAGTTGGAGGGAAGCTAGATGTGAACATTGAAGTTGATGTTCAATATGAGCTTCAAATTTGAAGATGTTTGTCAATCCTATATATATATATATATATATATATATATATATATATATATATAATAATATTATTTATCTAATAAATAACTAATGACATTTCTGATTGCTGACTATGAAATCTTTCCTGTTTGTGGTTAATTTTATATAAATTCACGAATTTTGCCCCGACGAAGAGAATAAACATTCTCGAAAGCTTGGCATAATCCAAAGAATTTTATTTATTAAATGACTGCATCCCCAACAAAAATCTATTTTATTAAATAATAAACCAGTCAAGAATTCAGAATTAAATATATATATATATATATATATATATATATATATATATATATATATATATATTGATTTTGTATTCTTGACTGGATTTATAATAAATAAAAAGATGTTCTTGGGGATGCAGTCATATATTCAATAAAATTCTTTGACTGAAGCCGAGCTTTCGAGAATGTTTATTCTCTTCTTCAGGGCAAACTACAAATCGTTACAAAATTATTTCAACAACAAATTAATAGTATTATAAAAATACTTACAATCGTGAATTTATAATAAATTAACCAAAAACAGGAAAGATTTCATATTCATCAATTACAAATGTCATTATTTATATTTGTCATGGTAACACAATAAGTAAAAAAGTATCTAGATTTTGTTGATACAAATGAATATTACTGAATGATCTTTATATGTTTGTGGCTATTTGAACAAGGAGCACAATTAAATTAAAATTATTATTAAGGCAGATACAGGTTCAGTTTAAAAAAAAAAAAAAAATGTAATTTAAGAATATTGCATAAATACTTATATATATATACCCATACATAGACTAAATTACGTTTAATCTAGGCTTGAACTGACAGTTATAAGAAAAAGATACATAATATTATTTAAAATTTATATATAAGTGTAATCATATTCTCTCACAATACGAAACATATAAACATGATTATTCTGAAAGTGCACTGATACTTATTCACTCAAAAAAGGCCGATTTCTCTCACTAATCAACCTCTAAATTTTTGGGTGAAATAGATGTTTTGAAATCCTAAAACACTTTTTAATGTTCTTTCAAATATTCATAAATATAATAATAATATATATAATATGTTTTCAAAACATCTATTTCACCCAAAAATTTAGAGGTTGATTAGTGAGAGAAATCGGCCTTTTTTGAGTGAATAAGTATCAGTGCACTTTCAGAATAATCATGTTTATATGTTTCGTATTGTGAGAGAATATGATTACACTTATATATAAATTTTAAATAATATTATGTATCTTTTTCTTATAACTGTCAGTTCAAGCCTAGATTAAACGTAATTTAGTCTATGTATGGGTATATATATATAAGTATTTATGCAATATTCTTAAATTACATTTTTTTTTTTTTTTAAACTGAACCTGTATCTGCCTTAATAATAATTTTAATTTAATTGTGCTCCTTGTTCAAATAGCCACAAACATATAAAGATCATTCAGTAATATTCATTTGTATCAACAAAATCTAGATACTTTTTTACTTATTGTGTTACCATGACAAATATAAATAATGACATTTGTAATTGATGAATATGAAATCTTTCCTGTTTTTGGTTAATTTATTATAAATTCACGATTGTAAGTATTTTTATAATACTATTAATTTGTTGTTGAAATAATTTTGTAACGATTTGTAGTTTGCCCTGAAGAAGAGAATAAACATTCTCGAAAGCTCGGCTTCAGTCAAAGAATTTTATTGAATATATGACTGCATCCCCAAGAACATCTTTTTATTTATATATATATATATATATATATGCTGACATTGACAGTAGATAAAATTTACAGTGTGTTCCTAAAAACGAAACATTAGCCTGGCCAGGCTTAAATTATGTCATCAGTCAATGTCATATTCCTATATTGAGTCCATATATCTGTCAATTTTCGACGGCCATTTTAACCCTGGCCAGGCAAATGTTTTGAATTTTTGAGCAGCCAGCATGAGAGAACTTAGAACGTTCGTGATTATTATCTCAATTGCAACGAATAGTACATTTGTTTTATTTTGTGAGTAGTAATTGAGTTTTCATAAAGAAAAACGGAGGATTTATAAAATTAGAAAATATGAAAGTAAGAGGCCTATTTTGATCACAATTTTTTCTTTAAACAAAGCTCAGGATTCTGCAAATTTGCTGACGTGTGGTCCTTCTACCACTAGAAAAAGACTACTGGTATTATATTATTAATAATAATTTTTAAATACTGATGATCCCAGTCAAGCAATGAAATACAATTATCATATTATCATATTTCATTTCAACTGAGTTTCGATACTATATCATATACCTAAAAAAAAATTGTTCACGTTACGAACAAAAATTCGAACAAAAGCGAAACTTTCATTCGCATTTTCATAACCATAGAACACAGTTGAAAATTGATCCAGACTACTCCCCAAACATCTTTATTGTTGTATTAGTTGTAAATATTTTAAATGAAAGTTAAATCTTTTCTATTAACCACTCTTTATACGTAAATAAACAATGTTCTAAAAATATGGGTCTGTTTTTAGTAGGCACCAAATAAGATTAATGAAGGAATCTATTAAAAATGTTGATACATTCATACTTAAGAATAAATCTATAGATACTATATTGCGAAATGCTATAACTTCTACTAAATATTTAAAGTATATCATCTTGTGGATTGTAGATGAAGTGCTTGTTAATAAATATTTCTTACAAAGAATTGGACCGACTTTGTAAGTTGGTGCACGGAGAAATACAATATAATATTAATTCTATTGACCCTGGTAATTTTGAATTTGTGCTTTTGTTGATTGTTGTTGTAGGCACTAACTCCAAGCACCAATAAAATTAATATTATTTTGTATTTTTCAGTGCACCAACTATTTTTCGTAAAAATATTTATTTCACACTATTGATTGTAACATTAGTCATGAAACCAGATGATTGTTCACTTAAACTAAAGAAGATATTACTTATCCTATTATCCATGTATAGGCTTACTTTGTAGGTACTTAGTATTATTCAGAGATCTCAAAACGTAGCGGCGCAAATATAGTACATATTCCAGGCTTTACCATGGCTGTAATTCAAAAACCGTAAATATTTTTAAAAAATATTCAATTTAATCGTTTCCGAATATGGTCTCATCTTAAATTCTGCTGTCTCAGATTGTTGATTTTCGAGAAAATTGTCCTCTCCCTTGCAGGGAAGGAGATTTTGGATTTAAGTTTTTCTAAATATGGGACCATTTTTCAACTCTCCTCTTTCAAATGAAACAAAAATCTTCTAAATCGGAGCGAAAAAAAATACATACAACCGAGTCGTATACCTCTCCTTTTTTTTGGTCTTTAAAAAGGGGCAAAGAATATTTTGAAATATAAGCAGCCGTTTTCATAATCTTAGTTCGGTATTAGTTTCGTTTGATACTAAAAAATGTTTTATATTATCGTTACTATAGTTACCTACTAAAAACAAACTAGACTAGTACAGAACTAAGATTTAATTATCAGGACGTAAGCGATCTGACACATTATTATTATAATTGCAACAGTGTATATTATCGCTTACTTCTCAATACAAAATGTAATAATAACAGATTTCGCAATTGTAGAACTTTAACATGACACCACATTCTATCTCAAATTATCATTTTATAAAAAAACCTGCTCAGATAACGAAAACATCATCAACAATCAATTGTAGTCCCTTCGAGCAAAATGTCGAAGAATATCTGTATCCGCCCTTCAAAGTCAAGAATGTATTTCGACCTCTATCAAACTCAAAGAGCTCTCAGCATTGACTGGTAATTTATTAATCAGGTTAAAATATCATATTTCGGGGAGCGCATGTCAACGTGCACCAGATCCATCATCAGCATGAACGAACGAGAAAAAAAAGGTCCTATACAGGGTGTTCTATTGGCAAATGTAAAGACGTTAAGGGTGGAAGAGGACACTACGGTGGTTCTGAACATACCATATTTGTTGGGTCTCACAAGTTTTTAAACCGAGATATAGGGTGTTTTATCAATATTGCTCATTTCTTTGTGGGATCATAATTTTCGAGCCACCCAATATATTTCTAATATATTTGATTTTCTCTAATAAATTTCTTAATCTGAATTGTAACTTGTCTTAACTAAGAAGTCTAAATCTAAAATATTTCTAGTTTTTCACAATTTATTACAATTTTGAGATTTACCAACCGTTAAAATTCTATTTAATTCGTATGCCTGTTGAACACGCTAATTGTTGTTCCTTATTTATTTATTTATTTTGGTTAAGGTCAAACGTGATGAAAATGAAAAGTACACAGTTCATTTCAGCTTTTTGTACTATTTTCATATATGTAAATGAATTTTGGAAATTCGAAATACAAGAAGAGGACCAACAAATAAGAATTAATTTGGTTAATCTAGACATGGATTCTTCACCTGACTTCTAGTCAAGTCGTTTGGGTACAAGTAAAACATGTAAACCAAATATAATAGCTTCTTAGTTATGACCCCTCAAAGAAATTAGCAATATTGAGAAACCTCCATATGTTTCGGTAATAAAACTTGTGAGATCCAACAAAGATGGTAGGTATATTTAGAACCACCGTGGTATCCTCTATCCATCGTTGACGTTTTTCCGTTTCCCAATGGAATACCCTGTATAATATCCTCACACTAAACTTCATTTACCAGACCGAAAGCCTCCATCCATCCAGCACAACGAGTGACCTCATAAAAATATCGATTGTACATTAGCGGATAACGGAAGTTTCATAACGACATCAGATAAAAAAAAACAACGTCATATATGCATTATTGGGCCTTGATGTGCTTTCATCTTTCGTCATTAAGTTTTAATGCATTATCACAAAACGATTTTTGTGCTATGTTCGGACCGCACTGAAATAAATCGTGCAGAATTTTCTAGTATTCATCACTGATGTCGTTTATTGATCATTGTCAAGATATCTGCTAGCATTAGCATAGATCTTGGATACCTGCTAGCATTAGCATAGATATTGGCTGCGCTCTTGACAAAGTGACAGTAATTTTTGACTTCATCTTATTATGTGTATACTATTAATTTTTATTGTCACCTGTTACTGACGAATGCTTAATAAAATATTTCTAACGTGTGGTGACTGCGCCACTTGTTCGTTCAATGTATTTTTGACATTTGTGTAACACCAAGGATGTGCTCAGGGAGTCGCTATTTGCACTATGTGTTGTTCACGGAGCTCAATGATAGTACTACAAACGCTATCGTGACGTTATTAATTTTTATGTGTAATGTCATAAATGAATGCTATTAACGCTATTTCTTCCGAGGTAGTGTATGAATAGTGTAGCCACAGTGACAGGAATACTGTACATCTGTCATAGACGTCATATTGACAATGACATAACAAACCGATAATCGTTTAATATCTGGGAGACCGAGCTTTTCTCGGGTAAAACAGGATTTAAGATGGGTCTATAAGAGTTATTTAGTTATTTAAACTTGTTAAAAATGTGCATATTTCTGGTTAAAATGTATTGCGATCGGTAAATACTGCTTTTATTGTTCACATATTCGTATGTTATAGATTTCAAAATAAATATGAATGTATAATATGAATGATAAATATACCAAAACTCTGTATCACCAATCGACTTCTCAACCCCCAAACACTATACATACTGAAACTTTTATTTGCGGAGCGATTCTTGAAATAGCTAGTGTGAACCTCGAGGGTCACACCGATTAAATATGAAAGTATCGTCAATCGATTTCTCGACTTCGAAAACCCCTTTTTGCTAATTTTTACCAAAATTGCTAACCCTTCCTTGAAAAAGCTAATGTGTACCTTAAGGGTCGGAATGTATTAGATATATACAAACTTTCATTCAACATTTCCGAATAAATTATTAGGAACACATATAAAAATCTTTTATTAAAAAAAAAGGATTTTGTTAAAAAAAATTCAAAGGTGAACAGAATTCGAACCGAGGATTTCTAAATTTATACCCGGAAGCTTAACCATAGGACTATTTTTCCCTATGATGTTTTCGGTTTCATATTGCTATCTCATATGTAATCTATAGAAAATGGGAATATTAATTACTGAAAACGATTTTTCTTGTGAATCTGAATACAACTAATCGATTCAATACACTCTAGAACCCACACATATGAATTTTCATGAAAATCGGTCGACCAGATTCCGAGATAAAATTTGCATATATATATATATATATATATATATATATATATATATATATATATATATACAAGCATTGCTCGTTTAATATATTAGATAGATAGATTAGATAATCCAGACTGTTTTCTAAAGCGGAGAGGGATAAGGATAAGTCTCTACTCAATTCTTCTTCTTCATGTGCCGTCTCCTCTGAGAAGGTTGGCAACCATCATAGCAATTTCGACCTTCGATGCTGCTGTTCTGAAAGTTCCTCAGAGCTACAATTGAACCACTGTCTCAGATTATTTAACCAGGAAATGCGTCTTCTTCCTCGGTTTCTCCGTCCTTGAATTTTTCCCTTTTTTATTACTTGTAGTAGTCCATAGCGCTCTCCCCTTATAACATGGCCCAAGTGTTGCAATTTTCTAATTTTGATGTTGTTCAAGATTTCCTTTTATTTTTTCACTCTTCTCAACACTTCATCGTTTGTAATTCTATCTACACAGCTTATCCTCAACATTCTTCTATATGCCCACATCTCGAAAGCCTCCAATCTGTCACAAATATTTTTCTTTAATGTCGAAGCCTCCGTCCCATACAAAATAACAGAAAACCTGTTACACTTGAAAAGTCTGTTCTTTAGGCCGATAGTCAGATCTCTGCTGATCAGAACATTGTCTATTTTATATGGAATGCGTTTCATGCTTGTCCTATCCTTGATATTTGATCTCTTCAGTGTAATCGTTTTCTTCGTTTATTATTGATCCCAAATATATGCATTTTCTGACATTTTTTATTTGTTCTCTGTGGACCATTAGGCTCTCTTGGCATCTTTGTGATTATTTTATTACCATAAACTGAGTTTTTTAGTATTAAGAGTTGAACCTCTCTCCTCACTGAGTTCAACTACACGGTCTAATAGTTGTTGTAGATCCTCAAGACATTCCGCTATTAATACGGTATCATCAGCGAATCTTAATTTGTTAATTGGTCTCTACTCAATGGGATAAGTAAAATAAATAATTTAACAGAACTGAAATATTCTCACGCGATAAAGAAACTCAGGTGTAACTAAGATGCAAATTCTTCTGCAAGAGAATACTCGTATACCGTTATGTCTGCGTTTGATTTCTTCTAATTATCAAATCCTCAATATTATTGGAATTATTTTCAATCTAGTTTTTGAGATATGTTGGTACCGAAAAACTAACGTTATAATAATGAAATTAATGACAAATATTATTTATTTAACCCAAAATTTATTAAAAGTTTACGTTCTAAGTGGTAATTTTTATTTATAAAAATGTTATTAGAGTGAGACCATTCTGTGCAAAAACTAACAAGATGCTTACCAATATTGAGGGCTGCAGAAACGTGCAGAAAATTATAAGAATAAACCAAATATTCAGGCAGAGATCTTTGCGCTGGTTTGAAATTGAAAGTCATGGTATGGCAAATAGATATGGTATCCAATACTTAAGTTACGGCTGAGTAGTTTCAATTTGTACATATTCCAGCTTTAGTGAGAATACGTATGAAATATAAGAATCATTTTTGCTATTACATTACTACCCAAATTTATCCCTTGTATTAACCCCGGTTCTGTTCCAAATTGAAAAGCATTTTCAAATTAGTAATATTTCTCAGAGGAGTCCCTTCATAGTCAAAAAATAAGTATTTTTTTTATCTCATTCATATTTATTGTGCCTCAACACTTTAACCTCAATGTGACCGCAAATGACAGAATGTAAAAATGTGCAAACGCAATATAGTGTTCATGGAGCTTGCTATCACTAACACACAATAAGCTCCATAAACAGCATCAGTAGTATTTGCATAGAGCAGATAGCGACTCCCTGAACACGGCTTCAATGTTGAGGTTTTTGTTCTATGCAGTGTAAACGTTAATCCAATACACAACCTTGTGCTGAGCTATAAACAGCGGAAGCTGTACGCTGTGTGCAAAAGTTAGGTAGCACCATGTACCTACCCTATGTGCAAAAAGTAGGTAGCACCATAGTGGTATTTTTGAAATTTTGGAGTATGTTCTCGTACCTAGTGACATCTGTCAATTGCCTGTTGCTTTCGTTTATATAGGTAAGCTAGGTAAATGAAATATGTGTCTTAAATTACCCTTTCCTCCACATATTTCTAAAGACAGACATCTATAAAAGCACGGTAAGGGGATCGTGCCTATCCAACTATTAATATAAAAGTGAACACTGGTTATGCATTTTTTTTGCAACCACATGGTTTTTCTTTTGTACAAGTCCATTCCTTCCAAGAATCTAGAAATATGGACCATTCAGCACATTATCAAAAAAGTAAGGATTTTTAATTACGTAATAATTCCGTGGTCTTGAATGTTGCTGAATCAGAAAACATAATTGTTTTCAAGAAATATTATAATTGGGGATTTGACTGCTAGATACAAAAAGTGTTGAATTTGCATTTTCAATCGAACGCTCTGTATATTATGAAATATTCTGAAAGGTGCCTTAATTTCCTTCGATTTGATATATCATGTTCCCATACCTAAATAGCCAGAATTCGAAAAAATTCGCATTATTTTTCTCATGTTCTTCCTCTAAGGTGTCTATTACACGTCATGATGGAACATGACATTGTGAAAATAGTGCATTATTAATAATATCTACATCTGTAGAAGTAGGAAGTGACTCGAAAAGAATTGAAATGGAGGGAAATAACTATTCAAATAAAGTTTTGATTAAATTATCTATTCTTCATGGAAAATGTGGGGGAATTATATCAAGAATGTGCAGAAAATTCAATGAAATGTACCCTGGATCAAACCGATAAACAAGAGGAAGTTTGTTCGATTTCAAAATAATTTTATTAAATATGGATGTATTTCCCATCAAACTAGCTACTCATTTTCCTCACTGTCCTAACCACTATTTTATTTTGATATATTTCATATTAGCTGTGTGTTCAAACTAATCTCCTTACCTTTAGATTGAAAACGCTCATAGAATTCATGCTTGAGGATATTTTCATTGGTAGATTTGACTTGCTTATAAGAGATTTCTAACAGCTTTCTCAATTCAGTAAAACCTAGTCACTAGTAAATAAAATACAAATAAAATACATTAGCCAGATGAGTCAAATTTTGTTTTCTTATTAAAAAATTAATTAATTAAAAATTCCTATTTTGGCAAAAAACACAAAAACTTCTTGAAGTATTGACTCCACAAACTCTATTTGGACAGAAGGCAGTATGTTATTCAATGATGCCATAAAATAGAGTGTTTCATTTGAAAGACTTGAGTTATTACTATTAGTATTTTTTCTTAATAAAATAGTAGTAGGCGACATAACTAAGACTCTTTATTTGCTAAAAATAGTCCAAAGCTTAAGAAATCCACTAAAAAAAGTTGGTTTAGTTATATTAGGTGATTCCGAAGCTATGAATTTCTAAATAATTAAATTAACGTAACTCAAAACATTATTTCACATAAGTAACTTGAGTGCGTTATATCGACAATTTAGTGTGAAATCTAAAAATATACTAATATGGCGGTTGCCATCTTAAAGAAAATTAATTTAATTGTTTATCTCACTTAAGGACACTCAGTAAGTAAGATTATTTTAGCAATTTGCCAAATTGTCGGACTTATGGAGCTCATTTCTCATAGTGAACCTGCACTGAGTCACTGATTCTGAGGATTCTTTTTTCATTTCAAAGGATAGCTGAGAGATGGTCCCATTCATATATTCAGGGTTATCCGTCCGAATGCTGGACTTTTTCTATTATTTTTTTATTATGTATATTTTATATCACATAATTTCTTGAAATATTTGTACGCGAAAATGTCTCGATAAATCTCACGATTTTTTTATTAGGCCTCTGAAATGGTGAAAAAAAATTGTCAAACTTATTTCGGGAGCTCGCGAGTATAATTCGAAATATTTGCACAATAATGTTGTCTATCAGTATAAAAGCTATAAATCTTGAATAATTATTGCTTTCGCATTAATGATTAATGCATTGATTTATAAAATAGTAGGATACGTGGATCGAATCTCCATTGTGGGTACCTACTTTTTTCATTGAAATCTTTTATATGTATGTTTATGTTCTAGAGTAGGTATCTAATTATAACATAATCTATCTAGTTTATTGGTAAAAAATTTAAAATTACCTTTGTTATGAGTTATTAACCACGATCACCCAAAAATTGTTAAATAAATAAATTTTAAAAAGGCTAGGACTACTTCATAAGATGGTGCACTAAAAAGTATGAAATAACACATAAGGTAAAAATCATACCAATCTTCAAGTTTGTACTAAGAGTATCAATTGTAGAAGACTCTTTCATACTCTTTAGTGCACGATCGATAAAAGTCTGTTACATTTGGAATTTCATATGAGTATATTAATATCTAATATTGAATAATAAATTCCTGCGAAAATTATTCGTAAATCATCTCTTGTCATTTATTTAGGCCGTGATGCTACAATAAATAATGTCGAACGCCAATGTTTGCGGTAGAAGCTACTCTCTATTCTCCATCAGCAACTCAGCTTCATTCATTGGTATCACCGTCGGAGCATACGATGTATATAACGCTTTAACACCGAATTAAACCATAAATACAATAGACTGTCGTTAGAAAATGGGAATTTATAGCCTTAATAAAGTATAGATTGGTTCGGTTCCGCGAACTAGAGCTTTATTATTAAAGTATATAGATAAATTTTCAAGTAGTAAAGCTACTCATGTTATTAAACAGTCTTGTTACAAAAATGAAGCAGCTTTTTAAAAAATGCATATGAAATAAACTATTTTGTAGTTGAACTGAAAACTACTTGGATTTGTTTGGTCCCAAAGAACGATTCCGCAACAAAGTCACAACAAAAATGTCCCTGTAAAAACGTCGCATGATAAACTGTCGTCATAACAAAAAGTCGCCGTCAATAAAGTTGCGATAAAAAAAATCGCCTTATGAAAATGTCCTATACAAAAATGTCGCCCTTTCAGTCAGCTATGAACCTGCATGAGATGTTTCATTTTTATTTTTCTTATTATCTTTTACTTTACTTCTTCTAATTATTATGAAAATATTGAAAATTATGTTTTAAATAGTCTCTAGTTGGTATGTAAATCATCAAAATAATGCAAGTAATTCTATGGTACTCAAAGTCAACGGATGTATATTAAAAAAATAAGATTATTACAATATACATAGTTAAATTACAAAAATTAGAATTAGAAAACCAACAATTATTGCAACGACTGCTTGTCGAAGTTATGGGTAATTCCCCTAAGGTAATCTGTCAGGTCCCTAATCTTCCGTTACCTTTTCTATATTATTTGCTGGTTTGGTATACCCTCGCCGTTTTAAATGCACTGGATGTCCGGCTACTTGATCTTCTGAGCTTTTACGTGTCTCTTGCTCATTTTTTTCAGATCTTCTGCTGCATTGTTTCTTCTTGGCAAATCGTTTTCAATGCTGTTACAGCAGTTTCACATTGAAATCGAGTACATTGGAGGTCGTCTTCCTTTTTCAGTCTAAAACAAGTCAGGATTCTTTATTTTCATGAAAAAAGTCGAACTCCTTTATTGTTTCGAAATTTTCACTTACACCTTCAGTTGGGGTGTAAGCCAGTGCAAGAAGTTGTCGTATGAAGAGGCTAAAATCTTGATCGTTAGTGTATTTTCATAGTTACTCTGGATGTTGCTGAATGTTTCTAAAAATACACTGTGTAAAGTGGAAAAAGCATTCACGGCTAATGACACTATCAAAAACTTCTTGAAATGCGGAGATTGCTGCGTTTTCAAAATTTGTCATTACCGATTTTGGTGATAATGAGGGCTCTAATTTTCTTAATTCAACCAAAATACTCTTGTAAGTAGATCGCTTTTTATCTGGTAGGTAGTAGGGCACACCACGGAGTACAGAATATTGTTGATTAGGCCATGAATCGTATAAATTTGGTTAAATAATGGAGGCGTTACTTTGAGAGTATCATCAGCAAACCAGTGATCACATTTCCTTACATATTGTACTTATCATACGGTTTTACTTTTTGCCACTGTCCTGGCGGCGACAACATTTTGTCGCGACATTTTCACATTAAAACGTTTTTGTCGAAGACGTTATTGCTATCGACGTTATTGTACCACGACATTTTTGTTCGCGACGTTTTGGCAACGCGACATATTTGCCGCTATATTTTTGAGGCGACGTTTTGACATGATACCCCAAAAAAATAAAAATAGGTATTCCTCAATATAAGAACTTGATAATGTCTACACAGATTGTTGGATAGTACCTAATAAAATTCATTTCTGTTTACGTCTTGAATAATTTTGAGGTTAGATTTTAAAAGTAAGTATTCCACAGGTCCGTTCAGTCTCTCAGACATATACCATGATTTAGGGTGCCACAATAAGAACGATGTTTTTCTTCTACATATTATTCGTAGCGTATTTCACAAGGCATTATAAAAGGCAGGAGTGCCAAATAACTGGGAAGAAAAAGCGGAAAACAAAACTGAATAGAGAAAAATAATTAATGACCTACGGTAGGTACCCAGTACCCCTCTGAGATGGTTAAAAAAATATCACACTTATTTTGTAAACACGTAGCTATGAAACATTGATTTATGCGTCAACGACCAATTTATAATATTTTAATTAAATAAACTACTTAAGGATGGTGCTTCTAGCCATAGGCTAAACGTTTAGATTAATATAAATTGTCCCATTTTATTTCGAATCATCAACTCAAAAAAGATATCCCAAAGTAAAGTGGTCTTATGGTAACTGTAAGGTCGCAAGTCCAAACACTAGCTCACACTTTTTTTCAATCTTTAATAGGTAGAACTTTCCATAGAGAAATAATATAACAATAAGTAATATGAGAAAACTTAATAATAACATAACAATTATGAAAATATAAAGTATCTCACAGTTTCTTTTATAAATCATTCATCATCATCATTCATTGACTTTAATATGCTTTACCTTAATACCGATTCTCAAAACATCGATGTTATTTATATTTTGTCTTATTCTCGCTTTATCAACCAGTTCATAAATTTTAGAGAAGTTACGTTTTAATTGCAAGTTGCTGGCGCACCCACCAAAAATTTAAATAATGATCTTCGATATATTCAACTCTTACTTTTTACTAAACAGTACCAGAATATATTGAAGGTATTTTATAATTATGAAAGATTATGACCTTTTATAATGTTGTTAATATCGTAAATTTATATCCTCCTTCCCTTTGCACCGCAAAATACTGTTCAAACCTCAGAAATATCGGAAGATGTTGATTCCAGCAATCAGATAGAATAGATAAATATTTTTTACAAAAAATTGGACCGACGTTATTAGTTGGTGCTCTGAAAAGTATAAAATAATATTAATTCTATTGGTGCTGTTACTTTTGAAGTTGTGCAGTTGCAGGTAGATTGATAATTTTTGGCACCAACTTCACAAGTACCACCACCAATAGAATTAATATTATTTTATACTTTTCAGTGCACCAACTAATAACGTCGGTCCAATTTTTTGTAAAAAATATTTATTTCACACTTTTGAGTGTAACATTAGTCCCGAAAATCGTTGAACGTTCACTATACCATATCAATGAAGATAGTACTTATCCTATTACCCACGTATATTCCTTGCTTGTAGTTGTTATTATAGAGATCTCAGAACATCGCTGCGGAAATACGCTTGAATATTTTAGTTGTTACCATTTTAACACCGATTTAACTCAAAAACCGTAATTCTAAGGAAAAAATGTTCATTATAAATGTTGCTACAAATAATTATATCTTTCATGTAGGATCGAAAAATTTTCAATTTTCGAAAGAAATTGTCCTCTCCACATTGCAAAAATACATATTTAACATGCGTCTACCTCGAAAACCGTAACACTTTTAAAAAATGTTCAATTTAAACGTTTCCGGATATTGTCCTATCTTTAATTATACCAACTCAGATTTTCGATTTTCGAGAAAATTTGCCCCCACCACCCCCTCGGGGGCGGTTTTCGGAGGGAAGGAGATTTCGGATTTGCGTTTTTATGAATATGGGACCATTTCTCAATCCCCTTCTTTCAAATGAGTCCAAAATCATCAGAATGGGAGCTCGTTTACTACATAAAAGGCGCGCACGAACCAAAAAATAAAAAAAATAAAGCAGACAGTCGAATTGTATACCTCCTCCGTTCGGGGTTCGTCGGTCAAAAAGAACAAATGCAAAGGAATCAAAGCCATGACTAGATTACCGAACATCTCGAAGAGTTATCAGATCTCTATAAACACCAAGATGAGATTGGTTAGTGACTTGATTTTTTGCATACTTTTATATAACTGACTGAAACTATGAGATAAAACCTTAATCAACGCTCTGGAAACTTTCTGCTGATGAAGATTGCTGAGAGCCTCGAGGACCAAGAAAAGAACTAATCCTTTTATTTCGATAAAATTGACAATACACACTAAATAGTAATTTAATTTAATTTAAATTTTATAAAGATCTAATAATCAGTTAAAAAAATATTTAGTTATACTGTTATTGATATCATACATTTTTTATCAAATAAATGTGGGATTTTATGGTTCATCCTTTTAACATGGCATAACAAAATTCTTATGCGTAAAATTTTGTAATCGGCTAGTTCTGAACTAGAAAATGCAATTGTCTAAACTCGCATATATCTCTGGCGACAATGCAATACGATGTATCCAATATTTTTCTTAGCGCAATAAGGTTATTCCCATGATATAAAATAGATTACTTTCTTTCTAATAATCTCTTTGATATGGATGGATAATCAAATGTTTGAGACAAATAAAATTTAAAGTAAATCGGACTACCTTTTCCACAATTCCTTTGTCAAAGGTGTACCATGAAATTGTTCTGTGTAGTGTATATTGTTTTTTTGTTAAGAATTAGCTCTAAATATTTTATTTTGGCCTACACCTTGTAGGTATATTTATAGCCAATTTGCATTGTGTTTTTCGAACTTTAATAAAATATACAATCGTGAGAATTACTTTCTTTATTTTTGTTGGGTTTTCATCATCCATTGAATCTGAACAATAATAAACAAATAAATCTCATTCCATCACTTTTATTGTTTTCTCTTATAATTTCATTAGACTATCACATTACATTGAACGAATTCGCATTAAAATATAAATATACCACATTGTTATCTATATACAACCAGTAGCAAAAATGACAACTTTTGCAAGAAGTTGCAAAACTCAGTACACATTTATTAAGAACTTCAAGTGTTTAAATTAACAAAACTTGTAGAAATATGTATAATAGATGCTTTAAAAAATATTAGAACTATCTATGTTATGAAAAAAGAAATTTGTGAATTTCCCATGTTCGCAACAGTAGCTTACATTACAGAGAATGAGTTTCAATTCATATTTTCACTCCTTGATATTGCATACTTTTATTTCCTTTCCATCATCATTTGTCCTGGGATATACTTTATTATTTTGAAGAACTAGATCATCACTCTCACAATTTTATGAGCTTATAGGTACATAAAGTTGCTACAATAGAACTATGATATACAAAAATAACACTCGAGTGATTTCATTTTTTATTTTATTGAGAGAACCTTTTGCTCTACATTAAACAAAAAAAAATATCCTAATATTTATTTTCCTCTCTTACTATAAACGTTTGTGAATTGAAATTATGTTACATAGATTTGACAAAAAATGCGCTAACACCATTGTCTCCCACATTTATAAATATAAAACGTCATCGTCCTTACACCCTCTTGCACACGCACACAATATTTTACAATTTGCAAAGTAAAAAACAGCTGAATAATACAAAATAGAATTCACTTTTATCACAAACATGTCGTCTAAACGACTCGAGTCCTGAATCCTCAGCCATCCTTGATGTTCAGCATGGTCCTGTAAATATAAAATATAATCAGTTATTTAGATTGAGTGCACAGGGTTTCTTAATAAAAAAAATATTCGAAGGAGAAAACAACAAAAGAATTAATCTAAATTGCTGAGGTACAGGGTGTTCTTAAAAAACAGTGACATGATTATACCCAGGAGTTTAATAATATTTATTGCACCTCTCCTGTCATATTTGGTAGGTTTTTAAAAATCGACTAGTTCAATTTACTCTAGAGAAAATTTACATGATTAATACACATTAAAATTATTTAATTGAGCAGTTATATGTTGGTTCTTTATCTAGAAAGTATTAGATAATCGAAACTTTATACTAGAATGACAATAGATACTGTGAGTTGCGAAGAAGTTAACCTTTGCTCCTGTCGTGTGCATCTGCTGGTAATCATAAATTCGTCTTCACATTTCTAGATATAAATCCCTGTAATTCAACAATGTGCATATTTCCTCAATGAGATTTGGTTTAAATCTTTAAATTATGAAGATTTTCTAGTTTAAACATTTTCAATTACTTATGATAAATCCTATAATTATAAAACAACCTGTAATAATAATAAATTATTTTGTTTGAAAAATACACGCACCAAGGAACTATAGAAGCGGACGACCATTTCAGACGAAAGATTTGTGCCTCTCAGGTAAAACTAAAATGCCTACCACTGATTGGACAAAGGCATATTCAATTCCAGAAAAAACGGAATAGAACAAGAATACCAGTGTGCTTATAAACTGAGTATAGCACGTGATATTGATAAAAATCTGGAATATATTGAAATAAAGTACCTCCTTCAAAATCATTTCCGTTTATATTTCTAATTAATCAGAGTTTTTTATTAATAATTATTACGGTAATCACAGGAATATGAAATTATTTTGGAACATATGGTAAGTGTCAAATGTATCAAAAATTGAGAATAACCTAACTTTCGTGGTGCCCAAGCAGTTGGCAAAAGAGTGTTAGAGTAACTTGAAGACGGTTCAGCCTAATTCTGATTGACTACCAATCAGCAGCTAATAAGGAGGAGGCATTTTATAAAACTATTTCTCTCCCCCAAGAAGCTATCATCAGCGCTAGTTTACACTCCGTCCCTATATTTCCTTAGTTCGTTGAAACATCACTTCACATTCTACAATTCACTCCATTTCATATGTCATCCAACAAATATAATCTGCCATTTGATTTGCTGTCTAACTGGATTATAATATAATTGATCCATCATACAATATACCTAAGTTTGGAAATATTAACACTTAATATATCTTATTTCTAAGGAATAGAAAAGTCTATTATTAAATTTAAAAAAATATTCATCATTCCTTATAATTTTTCTAAGAATTGCTGTTCCTATAAAATACCTTAATGTCGAGCTGCCACAGAGTCTGTTTTAAAGCCCTACCCTTATGGTAAATAATAATAATAAATAGGATTGTCTAAGATTACTCTTACTTCTGAACGAAGAAGGTTTTTTTTAATAATTTAGAATATAGTGCTTCACTCACTCACGCGACAAAGCATGGAATCACTCCCACGCGAGCCCAGTTCACACTTGAACGTTTTTTAATACAATTGCTACAGTACAATATATCTAGAATATGAAGTTTTTGTAAAGAAATATCTAATTGTGACAGTAATTTGTCGTCTGGTCTACTGTGTCTATGATGTACCTACTAGGTATTGTAAGTATAACTTCAAAAGCAGGAAAATGATGGGTCTACGTAACTCTGTCGCTTCGTAAAATGCTAGAAGTAATAGAGCCATAGACTTATTTATTTTATCTATCATTTCTTCATTGTTGTACGTTCCTAAATAGTCGTTAACAATAAACTGTAATTCAAATTTACATAATCCTCAAGGAATTTTTTTCGGTACTATTTAATATCTCAAAAATAGCAATTTAAGACTTTATATAAATTTTATCTATGTGATGTGTAATACTCTTCAAGCAACACCACGATATCATACCCTTATTACGTATAAAATTATTGGGCTCTCTTTAAAGGATAAACGTTTAGAGCACCAGAATTAGGTTATATCCAACATTCTAGATACATAGTCGCCTTATATTTCATGTAAACGTTACATACATATTCCTGAGATCATTATAAAACGATGCAAGTAAATTTACCTTCACCAATTTTGTACGTTGACATATATTATTAAGGCAAACACAGTAGGTATAGCAGTTTTTATTTTCTAATATTTGCCCTTAACTTATTTCAACACCACTGGATGGAAAGGGTTTTAACACATATGGAGAAAATAATTTAAATATTAAGCTCGAAGACGAATGCGCCTGATCAAAGTTCTCAATACTCAAGTCGTGTTCTAGGTATTTCTATTCGGTCATAGTAAAAAATGAAATATTCAGAACGTGTTGTGGGCAAACACATATTCTCAATCACTAATCTAATCTTCCAGTTCAGTCTTTGCGCTGATGCAAAATACCGTGATTTAGGCCTATCCATTTGCTCAAAACGTGTTGTAGGTATTTATTTCACTGTTGCGCAAAGATCAAAAAACCCTCTCTTAACTGATTCATACTGAAGCAATGTTATGAAAATGAATTTTGAAAACTCATAACATCCTAATACACTAGGCATAGTACCAAATTTATACATGTTTCTCATCTAGATAAAATAATAATACAAATGCACTGAAATTTGAAAATTTCCAGATCACGTTATGTAGGTAACAAGTAACTATTTTGGTCTAAAATAGGGCCGATTACATCATGCACTGAAAAAAGAAAAGAATAATATATGTCATTGATCGAGAAATACATACAGATGCATATGTATAGGGTGAAACAAACGAAATTTATTCACAAACAACACGTTTTTGCAAGAATGATAAAAAATTGTGTCAACAGATAAAGTATAAGTTATAGGTAGATTGTACACTTATAGCAACAACATCTAAATACGCATTGTATTTGCATTAAATGTTCTATTAAAATATTGGATGTTACTCATTAGTGTTTATTTTTCTGAAATTCATCTGAATATTGCAATATTTTAAAAAGTTTGCTTTATAAAGTCTTCAAATTTCGACAGTTATGTTCTAATGCTATTTGTGTGAAAAAAGGAAAAGGACCTACTGAATAGCGTTGTTAAAAATGGTAGGTACCGGAGGTGGTACCAAATATGGTACCAATTAAGAAACCATTGTCAGATAGTTCTTAAAAAACTAAAATAGGAATGTGAAACTTATTTTTCTCTATCTTTTACTGTTTTGGTACAAATAGCTGTTAAAGATGTCAAAGTGTCGATTTTTGATTGTTTATAGCTCCTAAACCAGCAATTGAAAGTTGAGTAAAGATCCACGACAATATAATTTCAACAGTTAAAATGAAATAATTTTAATATAAATTTTGACGTTTCTCGTGCAAAATTAAGCATTATCATGCAGGCTGTGAAGAAATTAGAAAAAAATAATTAACTTTTCGGATAACCTAATACAAGTAACGGAGTGTGCGGTAAACTTGTATGTTTGCAGTTGCTTTCCACATACATTTTCTTTATATGAAAGAACGAATAGACAGGATATGAATGTTGCGACTCCCAGTATATTTTTCTTTCTTTCCTTGCTTGCAACTCATAGTCATGATAATGTACTCTTATAATAATCATACGAGGTATTCTGAAAATATGATTTTTTATATCACAATCATCATGATTTAAGCACTGTGTACTTTGAAATAAATACCCTTAACATTCATTTCATTTCATCAACTATTCAGTTGAAATTATATTGTCGTGGATCTTTACTGAAAATTAATATTGGTTACCTATAATAGATTTTCTATTGATTATTAATAGTTTTTTCAATAGTATGTTATTTTCTTTTACAAAATTTAAAGGTATTCATAAAATTGGAAGAAAAATTCAAATATTTCCGAAACTACTCATCTTAGGTAAAGCGAATATTTAATAGAAAATGAAAATTGAATGACTGTCCTTTTTGTATATGATATAAAATACAGGGTGTTCCATTTAAAAAAGTTTTGAAAATATTGTATTTGACTTTTGACATTCCTTGTTCACAACTTCCGCAATAATGTAAAAATAAGTCTTTATTACTACAAAACAAAAGTAAAAATAATCGACACATGCACAAAATTTATATGATTTTATCATTTAAGTAATATACAGGAGCTTGAAATAATTGCAATCTTGTGACGAAATCGATCATATCTTTTGAACCCCTGAAGAGTAGATTCCGAATTTTATATTAAATATAAAAAACATAAGAATGATCTGTCACCATTTGTAGGACATCCTGTACATTTCTGATTAATTTTAAAATATGGAAATTGAGAGTACCTACATTTTTGTGAAAAACTGTTTTCATTTATTTCTATAATAACGGAGTTATCGACCGTAGACACACTAAAAACTCACCCTGTATAAAGCATGAAAAATAGAAGTATGGCTGATAGAAAGATTCCTTTGTTTTAAAGGATATCTTGTCAAACTTAAATTATTATTAAGTTGAAGTTTTATAGAAACTTCGATGAATTATTTTGATCTCAGGAATATTTGTTTTTTTATAAAATTATCTCAGAGACAGCCTGTATATAATTGTAAATGGATGTTTGCTTACATTGAGTCCTAAGTAAGGGATGTCTCGTAGAGCATTTTTCTTTCTTCATCTACTTCATCCCTTAAATGTCACCATAGCTCCGTCACGCTGGGCATGCTGGACACCTCAATATCATCTTGTCTGCATGTGGCACTGGTTCTTCTTCTTCTCGTTTTTGTGAATCGTGCTGCCAACATGGCAAGGATAGCTACTGTACACATAAGTGCTGTGCCCATAATTATCATGCTTGGATGTGTAAGGAGACCTTCTTCTTGTTGTTTATTGTTGATATACATGGAAGTCTCGCCTGTTGAAGCATTCCAAGAATGATGCTGTGCCAAAATATCGATCGATGGTTCAGTGACAGTTGGCTTATACTTCTCACTTGTGTTATTAATGGAAGTATTCTTCTTGGGTGTCATGAATAAATTTTGCGAGATTTTGGATATAAAAGTTCGACGATCTGATTTATTACTGTGGGACTTACTTGTCTCATTTGCATCGTGCGACGCTGTTGGCTCAATAATTCTGCCACTTGCCAAGGAAGTTTGTCTTGCGCCAGCCTCGCTATCAGCGAGTGTAGTCTCTTCAACGTTTTGATTGAAAATGTCCCTACCTTTGTTGGTTGTGGCAAGTGTTGTTTGCTCGTTAACTTGACGAAAACTTTGTTGCTGCGTGATCTCATTAGCCATTGTCGTCTTTGTTGTCACTGTTTTATCCGACCATACTTTACCTGAGCTTATCTTTACGTTTGTTGTGTACACTTCATTTTCTAGATGATTATCACTGGATGTTTTATTGTACAAATGGAGTTTGCTTTTCTCAGATGAGTTAGTAGAAGCATCTTGATCATTTGTGAACTTATTCCATGAAACTTGATCTGTAATATTTGGTGTTATAATGAAATTTGTACTTTGAATTTTGTACTGTTTATTCATGTTTAAAATTTCTGATTTTGTTGTTGTATCTACTGGTTTGTTGGACGATATTTCATTTTCTTGTAAATCGATCAGTGGAACTCCCCATAGCTCTGCAGGACTGGCGCAAATAATGTCTTTGTATTCCCTATCGACTTGACGCCTCAGCCACGATGCGAGCCATTGCATTTGAGTGCAATTCAGTCGATTGTTGGCGATGTGCAGCAAACGTAATTGGGGCAAATAATGCAGCACGTCGGAACGAATAAATTCCAGGTCTGTGTCAGACAGATCCAACTCCTGCAATTCTCTGGAAGCCGCCAGAGCAGCTGTGTCGGCCAAGAATTGGCGCGCCAATCCAGGGCTGCCAGATAAATCAAGCGTGATTAAATGTTCTGTCGTGGAAAGGGGAAAAGAGACTTCTTCAGCCGGAGAAATGATCCCGATGGACGCGAGCCGAAGCACTTGAAGGGCGGGTGGTCCCGAGAGACATCCGGGTTGAAGTATGGTAACAGGATTGCGTGACAGATCCAGTGTGACTAAAGAAAGCAACTGGCTGAAAGCTGCATCGTCTACAACCCTAATCTTATTGTCATTCAGTAAAAGCACTTCGAGTGTGCCTAATCCCAAAAGATCTCTGTCCGATATTTTCTCGATTCTGTTGTGCTCCAAATTCAACACCTTCAGCTTTTCTGGTAGACTTTGTGGGATTGCATGTATATTATTATAAGATAAATATAAAATCGATAGTGACTCGAGCCGACCGAGCGAATCATCTTCTATCGTCTCTAAATTGTTGGCTGTGAAATCCAAAAGTTGTAGCAGTGGATAAGAATCCAAATCTCCACAATTCACTGAACGAATAGAGTTTCCAGCCAATCTTAGCGTGCGAATTGAATGAGTTAATGCAGCTGGCACCTGTTTGAGTCCCGTTCGTGAGGCATCAACAGTCTGTAACTTCCGACCTGCTCCGACCAGCACGTTGACCTCGCGTGATCTTCCTAATTGGGGATTACCGGCAAGAAGTAGTCTAGCTAGGCTCGGCAACTGGAGAGATCCGGGCGCAACACGAGCCAATCTATTCCAAGATACATCTAGCTGCTGTAACATGATTAAACTGCTGAAACATTGTTCATTCAATGTCTTGAGGCGATTATTGCTCAAGTTGAGATACTGAAGCGACGATAGCGGTAGAAGAACATGGTCTTCGAGCATAGTTAAATTGTTCTGTGACAAATCCAAACACTTTAAAACATTCAAACCACTAAAACTTGTATTGTTGATATTTGTTAACGCATTCACACTGAGATTCAACTCTTCAAGCATGTGTAATGTTCGAAAAGGAGCGTGTTCTATAGAATCGATTACATTTTGTGATAAATCGACACTTTGTAATTCAGATAGATTCAAGAATAATCCTGGAACATAATCCAGTCCATTATCGACGAGCGTCAATGAGCGTATACGCTCAAACGCGTCCACGTTGGAATCCAGGCTGTCGATGCCGCTTCTGATTATAATTAAATTCGTCAAACCCGGAAGACCTTCCTCGTTATCAGATAGTTCATTAAGGATTTGTAACAACTCATCTCCTTTGAAATTTCGTAGCTCTATATCTCTGGTAGTATTGTCCAAACTTTGCGATATGTTTGAAATGTAACTGTTACAACTAACGGATGTGAAATAGGATGTGTCCTTTTGCATGTTATCCCTCGGATATATCCTACAAGTGCACATTTCTGGACACGACGTCAACACGTTAGCTACAACACCGATAATGAGCATAAGACTCAATAGCAGTTGCACCATTTTCTCCGGTCACATTACGCGCGATCACACTCACATCTTTGGCCGGGTTCTACTGCAACACGCACACCCGTCCGCTCTTGGATTGCGTCGCCTACTGCTACTCTGATGTGATGCCTGACGCGTCGCGATGCTCTGCCTCTCACTCATGATGTGCGCGCCTTGATGCGCCCAGACGTCGTCGTCCGGACTGCAACCGCCGTCGACTCCGGGGGCCGTATGCTTTTTGCTTTCGTAACTTTTCATTTCGTATACCGTATTCGAGTGAGAGGCACACACAAACTCGATATGCATTTCCAGATTTATTTTTGTGTTGACTTCTTTTCTGAGAAATGCGATGATATTCCTGCATATACTCAATACCTTGTCGGCTTTTACATATGTTTATCAATACTGAAGGATAGAGTATGAAAATTCCATTTCTTGAAATTTCATCAGCTCCGTTGAGATGACTCCTTCTATGATTAGTAAAATTCTATTTTAGATGTAAACAAATCTATACTAGAAGTTGATGGGAGAGTCATGAGTGTCTGAACAGAAAATTTTGATGAGCAAAACTATTATTTGAAAAATGTTTTTATCTTTTCAAAAGCACTATTGACGTCGGATTAGTTTCATTTGACACAAAATTATATAGTAACTTTCTGATTAGGTATTCGTCAAATTTTAAACACTTTTTCATGTGCTTGAATTGTAACCATTTCGATCTTAGTTTCTACAGAAACGAAATATATAAAACGAGGGATTGGATCAACTGAATAAGAAGCATAGATGGTCGCGAAGTTTAATTATTTCTTGATTTCTGAGCTTGATCAAATTTTACTTTATTACCGTTATTCTAGGTACCTACCCTAGTAACAAAAGTATTGAAATCATGTAAAATTATTAGATTGTCGACAGATGTTTAGTTTTCGGAGGTTTATTTATTCAAAAAAACATATTTTCTGTCATTAGCCTGCATGTCTGTGCCAACATTATCTCGAGAAAGGATGAACCGAGTTTGTTGATTTCTGTTTTGGGAATTGATGAGGCTCGCCAGTGAATTAGAGTCCTAGCCTTAGTTGTCATAACGTATTTCGATCAAGACTCTTGCGCGAAAACGGCTCTTACGAATTTGATAAAATTGTGTAAAACGTTCTGCTCAAAGCCGTTTTTCAACGACTATAACGCATATAACTGAGAAACAGCTGGTCACGGAGTTATGCTCAAATAACATGTTTTTTAATATTATTCTGGCTAACCGGTTGCTCCTACGACAAAATTAAATATGGCGATTGTTGTTTGTTTAGGTACGCTAAAAAAATGAATGCTCACACAACCTGATCTGACGATTTTTATATTATATGGAATTCATTTAGGGTAGGTAGGAAAGTCGTCCAAGTGATCACACTAATTTTTTTACTTTATAAATAAAGGTCTGTGCTTTCTTACTACCATACAAATTAATCATCCAATTGGTATTGGCTAAAATATGAATTTAGTATTATTATCACTGCTTCTTCATACTGAAGAAGATTGCCGTGGTAAAAAATATTGTTAATTGATGGCAAGTTGTATTTTTAACACGCTTTTATTAGCTTGGTATGTATGTATGTATGTATGTATGTAACGAAATCTTTGGACACAATTTTTACCCACATAAAAACATTAGATCTTTTTGAAACTTGGTATACTTTTAAAGGACCGATGACAACACAATAATTTCATGTTGTGTATGTGCGAGTGTGACTCCTTGATGAGGGAGTATCGTACCAATATCTCTGAGCTCTATGAATGGATTCTCGTGGAATTTTCGATATGCATATGAGTTGGTAGGATATGTGATGGTGTGTAAATGTGAGTGGGACTCTTTGTTGGAGGGTTCCATACCTAAAGGTGTTTTTGATTTCTGGATGAATTTTCGTGGATCTTTCTATATGCATGTGGGTTGGGAGGTTTTGAGATGTTGTGTACGTACTAGTGGAATTTTTCGATGAAAGGTTTCATACTTATAGTTGTGTACGTGCGCTTAGGACTTTTTGATGAATGATTTCATACCTATACCTCTCGGAGCTTTATGGATGGATTTTTTTAGAAATTTCGATATGAATGTGTGTTGGAGGATTTGCGATTTGCGAGATTAAGAGTGGGATTATTTGGTGGAGAGTTCCATACCGTCCTCGTATACCTATATGACTATGATTGTTTATATTTCACTCCCTAAATGCGTGCATCGCTTTAATAGCAAACCGAACTAAAAAGTAGAAAATAAATAATAGTTTGAAAAACTAATAAAACACGCTTTAATAGCAAACCAAACTAAAAACTAGAAAATAATTAAGATATCATTTTAATGTAAAAAAGCGTGGGGTGCTTTCTAAGTTAATTTTATAATTACTCTACTCATATCAGTATCTTTCAACATATAATATTTATATCGATGGACATCAAGCACCCCACGCATGATATCTCATTTATTTTCTAATTTTTAGTTTGGTTTGCTATTAAAGCGTGTTTTTAAAACTATTATTTATTTTAATATTTTTTGGGAGGAATATATGTTAGATTTCTTTATTCAAAGATTGTTTTTGAGCTGAAGGACGTGTCGGATATCTTGGATTTTTTTAATCATATATACCTAGAAACGCAAACATACAGTAGAGTTGTAGATATATCTTCTCATTTGTTATAAATTCGTCCAAAAACATTGTTATTCTTACCAACTCATCTGTCATGGTTAATATAGAAGAGGCTTATACCTCGTGGGTAGAAAATAGGCAGGAGAAGAAGAGGAAATGTTTCTATCATAAAATTATTACTTCGTGCCATTCATTGTAAATATTAATTATAGTGAATTAGTAAATATTCTAAATCTAACTTACATATAAGGAATTCTTTTTCCATTACATTATTAATTGTAGAGTACGTCAAGTCTCAAGTGATGATGCGTGACACTGGCACATTATAAAGAGAGCCGACCAATTATTAGACGCTAACCTATTATATGGTTTAAGTGCAACATATTAAAGTCTATATACCAATGGAAATGACCATTTGTCCTCTGCTAGGGCTGCAATAACAGATTTTCTCTTTGTCATGAATGTCATAGAGCGAACGATATTATGCTAATAAAAGTCATCGTGATCACGCTATCATATACATATTGATATGGAAATGTTCTAAATAATTTTACTTCTATTATTATTATTATTGGCTATTTATTTGTCCAAATTATATACATTCATATCAGCAACAGCCGTGACGCATAAATATTTGTTGTACATGGATTATAATGGAACACTCATTTCAGTGACGATTAGAGATAGAAATAGTATAAGAGCTGACTGCAAAAAAAAACTGACTGATCAAGTAACAAGATCAAATGGTTTGGTAAAGTTAGTTTTCACAGCGATCATAATAATATTAATTATATACATATATTCTTTACTGTCAGAATCTTATTGACAAAGCTTAGGTAGTGTATAAAAATAAATACTTTATTCAAATAAGGTCAGAGATATAATGAATAATAATAGCATAAGATTAAGAAAAGAGTAATATACTTATACAATAAGTTAGAAGTAAAAAATAAAGTCATAAGTATAAAAAATATAACATAAAAAATACAGGTAAAAACTCTAAAACTATTAAATATATTAAAATCTGAGTGAGTTAGCTAAAAGGTTTCGTTAGAATATTCCTGCAAATTATAATATGCTCTATCAGATAGAAATTGTTTGACTGATTTTCTGAATTGGGAGTCATTCAGATTTGCAGATCCCATTCACAGGCGTAGATGAATATACATTTTTGCACCATATGGAGTCTTTGGTGATATTTTTGGTTGGCATTGTGAGTTTTAGAGTGTGGCTCTGGTTCCGGGTATTACACTAGTTAGAAGACGCCTCAAAGTTTAATATATACTTATGTACTAGGCAAACAGATTACAAAATAACTATTGCAGAAACAGTTAAAATTTTATTATTTATGAAGGATGTTCTACAAGATTCTCTTGGTTTGAGGTTACATATATACCTTAAAACCGTTTTTGCAGTATGAGCAATGGTTTAAAATGAGTTGGACTGCATGTTCCCCAAAACGGTATTCCATAACGTAATTGAGAATCAGTGAGTGTATAATAAGCCATTTTGGCTGTGCTAAACCCCAATTCCTTAGAAATGACTCTAATAGCATAATATCCCGATGAGATTTTAACAGTGAGTTTCTTTACTTTACATGATCGTGGAATTTTGAGCTTTGGTCAATGAGAACTCCTAGAAATTTAGTGTGATGTTTATTTACCAATTATTTATTTTCTAAACGAAGTTCATTAAGCGGGTATTTAAATGAAATTAAGTTTGTTATTGTCAAGTTAAAAGATAACCTGTTTGCATTACACCAATCCTAACTGATATTATATTATGCAAGTCACAAAGGTTTTTACTCTTCTAGAGTATGGTGGTGTAATCTGCAAAGAGATAGATTAATATTGGTGGGTCCAACACATTTCCTTATGGAACTTAATTTTCCTAGTTTCTGAAAATTTCGTTGTTTTTACCATTTGATTTCGTCCTGTTAGATAAGCTTCAAACCATTTGAAGGTCGATCCTCTGCACCCATAAGGAAAATATATGTTGACTGGGCACAGTTTGTCGAAATTCTTTCTATGACTTCCCTATGAAGATCGATATTTCTCTTAAAACCTAGTATTTTATGATTATGAAAAAAAATATATTCGAGTGCCCCATTAAATGTTGCTCTTATACTTTGGCGCCGTAATTTTCTATGTTTTATTGGTCCACTACTTAACCTATCGAGTAACTATGACTAAATTGAAGTTTCAATATTTTTATATTATAGATAAATATGGCTGCCACGTAGTTCTCCGACACAAAATTTTTTTTTTCACAAATTATTTTAATCGATGTTCTCAAACATACCCATGCGGAACACTGTATAAGATAGTTAATAAAATAATGATTTTTATGTTAGGCAGATACGTGGAACCCCTATTTTTTCATATTAATTTACTTATATTTGTATTTTTTTTTCGATAGGTACTGTAGTGGAACAATAAACCATTAAGAAAAGTAGAACGCTATTGATCGGAACAAGATTTAATGGACCACCCCAATATATTTATTTTCTATTGAGTAAATACCGAGTCCCAAGAGTAAGTTCAGGCTTTTATTTTATTGGTATACTGTTTAAATCAGGGAGGGAATCAGAACTATCTATCTATTTATTATCGACACTAAGTAAAATTATAGAAAAAGTTTTGAAAGAGAGATTTGTAAAATTCATCAATAAATACGGACTTTTATCAGATAAACATTATGATTTTATGGATGATTGGACGACGCAGGATGCAATTGCCGACTTGGCTAAAAAGTCATCCAGATTTATTAGGAACACCACAAGATTTGGTGCTAGGGCCAAATGTTCCTTCATAAAATCGCTGTTCAACTTACCAATCCGCGGTAAAATAACAGCATCTGCTGGAGATATAGCTGAGTTTTTTGAAGATCAGAATAGGAACAATCTGAAATTGAAAGTGAGCAAGTTATTCATTATAATAGAAAGTAAATTGTTGACTATTAATTTGAAAAAAAAACGTGTTTCTACCATTCTCTAGCTACGAACCAAACTTACCTGATTTCAGTATTATTGATATTCCATAAACCTAAAAATCAAATATTAACGTTCAAGAGTGCTTGGACAGTTAAATACTTAGGAATCGTACTAGATAGACATTTGAAGTGGAATGACCATATTAATATCGTCGTAAGCAAACTCCGCCACTTCCTGGCAAAATTTAGGCAACACCTCAAAATTATGTATTTTGCCCTGATACATACTCATTTGATGCATGGTATCATAGCTTGTGGTGGTGTCATGAACTATCATCTGAAAAATCTCGCAGTAATACAGAAGTGGATATTGAAAATTTTATTACGAAAAGGCTGCACTCATCCAAGCGATGAACTATAGGTATTTCGAAAGAGGAATAAAGGACATTCGTCAATTTTTTTTCATATCCTTATGACATACCAACGAAAACATCTAATGCTTATTCAAAAATATGCCATCCTCATAACACACTATCCAGAATAGGAGCCGTAACAGTCCCAAGAACGTCCAAAATTATTGGTCAGAAGTGCCACGCATTTCTTGCTTCAAGGCTATAAAACTTACCTTCTTGATTTAAAAATATGAACTCCATCACTCTTCTCATTTCACTAACTTTTTTAAATTGTAGCTAGATTTCTTTAGGTGTGATAGAAATTGTTTATGTGTGGAACTATCCTAATATATTATTTAGTAATATTAGATTATTATTTAAATTACATAGTACAGACCGTAGCAAAATCACATTAAATGATAAATATTTTCAAAGTACCCATGCGCAGGTTTACCTGGGATTTTGTGTTTATTTATCCTGTATTTTTGTGGTGAATAAAATTATTATTAATTATTACGATAGTATAGTTGCTGAACAAAAAAAATCACAGAAAAATCATAAAAAATGGTTTTCCTTATGGCCGTTATCAAAACTAACGTTTCTAAAGTATTTCTTCCTGTTACTTGATCGGCCAGATTTTTTGCAGTTAGCTCTTGCTCTAAAAAAAGGTACCATGGTGGACGGGAAAGCAGCAGAATGGCATGTCTGTCTGTATCATGTTAGTGATTTTCGCATTTATGCGTTATCCTCTGGCATATCGGGGTTGTGTATGGATAAATCAGTGAAATTAATTTGCTCCATCAAGCGAAAAATCAACATTCACTATAATGAAATTAGCCATCGCCCTTGTGAACAGAATGGGGGTTCAATTTTATGCTGAAGCTTTCTACAATACCTATGTATAACAGTTGGTCTTAATAATTGAACAAAAATATTATTCTAGTTTACATGATTCTTGTTGCCAATCCTTGAAATTACTATTACTATTATTTCACGGCGAAAATTTTAAGAGAGATACGGTTGATATTCAAGCGAGAATTAACCATAGAGCTAATACAACAGAATAGAAATGCCATAGGCTCAGCTGTAAGTGGAAAGGCACAAGGTAAAGAGAAAGACAGATAGCCAGTCAGCAAATTATTGTTTTATTTATTTTGATCAAACATATTATCAAGTTCCACAATTTTAGACAGGGTACACATAAATATATTGTTGTCAATCATGTGTCTATGGCAGCGTTGTCAACCATTCGGTAATTATCGTACGTGTACATTAATTTGTACCTAAACACGATCATTGCTCGCTAATGTACGGTAATCAAAGAATACCCAGAATACTCTGTACATTTTAAGTATTACCATATCTGAAAAGATAAGCCCAAGTAAATCTTTTTTAATCCAAATTGTGAGAGAATTATCAAACGAAATTTTTCAGGTCGTGTGACAATTCATTTTTTCGACATGCCAAGACAGCAATGATCATATTTAATTGTGATGTTGGATGAACTGTACAGCCACAAAAATAATTAAATGTATAGGAAAATTAGGCAGTTTATTTGAATATAATAAAAATCGTTAAAACCGTTTCCGCGCCATAGTCTTGAGCGAAACACGTTTTTCAGCGACTTGTACGAGAAGGATGCCTAATTTTTATCAATTACCGATACCCTACGAAACAAAAAAGCAAAAAATCGATCCATGTTTTCAAGGGATAATTTTGGTACAAACAGATAGATCAATAAATGCAAATTAGTTTTTTGACCAAACCGTAAACATCGGTTCAAAACCGGACACAGATTATTCTACACGCGTACAATAATTTCCTTACTTATGCTACTGCCTGTAGATAGAGTAGAAAACAATGTTAAATAATATACCTTCACTTTTTTATGAGTTTACTCGAAAAGATGTATACTTTTTTATAAATATTTTTTACAAAAAATTGGACCGACGTTATTAGTTGGTGCACTGAAAAATACGAGAAAATATAAATTCTATTAGTGCTGTTACTTTTGAAGTTGTGCAGTTGCTGTTAGATTGTTAGCTTTTGGCACCAACTTCACAAGAACTAACACCAATAGAATTTATATTATTTCGTATTTTTCAGTGCACCAACTCATAACGTCGGTTGAATTTTTTGTAAAAAATATTTATTTCACACTTTTGAGTGTAACATTAGTCAAAATAATATTAATTCTTTCTATTGGTGCTGGTCCTTTTGAAGTTGTGCAATTGCAGTTAGATTGAAAACTTTTGGCACAAACTCCAACAGTACCAGCACCAATAGAGTTATTATTATTTTGTATTTTTCAGTGAACCAACTAATAACGTCTGTCTATTTTTTTGTAAAAAATATTTATTTTACAATTTTGAGTGTAACGTTACTCATGAAAATTGTTAAATTTTCACTAAAACCAAAGAGTACTTACTACCATGTATAAGGCCTACTTGTTACTTGTGTTTATACAGAGATGTCAAGACATCGCGGCGCAGATATACATACTTCCGACTTTACTGCTGTAACTCTAAATCCGTAATTTTTTTTTTAAAAATATTCATTTTAAATCTTTATAACTACATATAATCTCTTCTTTGATTTGGCCGTCTCATATTCTCAATTTTTGAGAAAAATTGCCTCTTCCACATAGCTAACCTAACCTAACACATATTTCAGACTTTACCATTGCTGTAACTCGAAAACCGTAACTCTTTTCAAAAAATGTTCAATTTAAACATTTCGGAATATGGTCCCGTCTCTTACTTTCAAATCTCGAATTTTCGATTCTTGGAAATATTTTCCCCTTCCACATAGCTGGAACACGTATTTCAGACTGTAACGTGGAAACCTGTGATTATTTTTAAAAATGTCCAATGTCCCGGATTTTTAATTTTCTGGATAAGCCATCATCACCCCCTTTGGGGCATGCTTTTGGGGGAAGGGCATGTCTAATATTGATTTTTTTTCTCCTCTCTCAAATGATAAAAAAATCATAAAAATCAGAGCACGTTTACTATGCAAAAGTCGCGAACAAAGATAAAAATAGAGTGTATACTTCCGCCGTTTGGTTCGTCGGTCAAAAATATGAAAACTCTATTTTCAGCATATTATACAAGTTTTATTTTGTCATGAATTCGAATTGGAGAAACTATTAGACCTATCACTACTTAACTGACAGTGGAAGAGGACTGAAAATGACAGCATACTTTGTGATAACAATAACCATATATATATATATATATATATATATATATATATATATATATATATTGATTTTGTATTCTTGACTGGTTTTATAATAAATAAAAAGATGTTTTTGGGGATGCAGTCATATATTCAATAAAATTCTTTGATTGAAGCCGAGCTTTCGAGAGTGTTTATTCTCTTCTTCAGGGCAAAAATCGTGAATTTAGAATAAATTAGCCAAAAACAGGAAAGATTTCATAGCCATCAATTACAAATAATAATAATAATAATAATATTTATTCATGTGAAAATAGTAATGAATATAATTACGTGTAAATATTTCAAATATAATATCAATATAAATAATGACATTTGTAATTGATGGCTATGAAAATTTTCCTGTTTTTGGCTAATTTATTCTAAATTCATGATTTTTGTCCTGAAGAAGAGAATAAACTTTCTCGAAAGCTCGGCTTCAATCAAAGAATTTTATTGAATATATGACTGCATCCCCAAGAACATCTTTATATATATACTTCGATTAGAAAAGGTATAAAACGGCTTCTGCAGTCTTGTATGTGGGAATAAGAGTAACTCTTTTTTCTAGTCTAGCTTTCGAATCTTTATTGATTCTTCATCAGGATTACTTAAATTATACAAATTATGAAATTACAATGTAAACATGAAAAATATATGGTACTTACGAAGTTGAGATTTAATTAAAAATTAAATATTTTGGAATAGAAGTTATTATCAGTAAAACAATAATCGTACGTATCACAATAACAATGTTTAAAATAAAAAATGTAAATAAATTTAGAGACTAGAAAACCTTTGAAAATTTAAATTGTAATATTGAAATTTTGACATAATATTGAATTGACAAATTTATTTGATTGAAATCTAACTAGTCATGAAACAAAATCAAAGAAAATAATAAAAGAAAATTCAATAATTTAATAGCTATTGAGCTTAAAACTATCGAAACTCCAATACATTGGATTAAAAATTTATCTGGTGTTATAATACCATCAGATGTTAAAAATTTGTTGTCTCTTGGACCAAAATTCCGTGTTGAACCTCAACTTATTAATATTAATATTTCAAAATGGCTTTCAGATATTGATCTTGTTATATCTAACTTACCAAATAATGAAAGAAATTTAAATCTTAACATAATTACTAATATAATAACTAATACAGTACATACATTTAAAGATTTAGGTATTAACCTATTAACATCACAATTTAAAAAATGTAAGAATTTCTTAAAGAATAATCCAGAACTGTTGGTAATTCCATCTGACAAGATGAATGTCACTACAATTTTAACAAAACAACAATATAATAATTTAGCTCTAGAAACTTTAAATGATACAGATTACTACAGAGTATTACCAAGAGATTCGACGTCTACAATTCAACAAAAATCAAATTGAATTATCTCAGATCTTGAAAAAGATAATTTAATTACTGCAGTAGAAGGAAAGAAATATAGGTGTTACAATGGTACTGTCAATAAATTCTATGGTCTTCCTAAGATTCATAAACCGATTCTATAATTACGACCTATTATTTCAGGTGTTTACAGTCCTAACAGAGGTATAGCTCAACTCATTACTAATATTCTAACCAATACATATAATCCTGATAATGACTTTTTCATCAAAGATTTTTTTCATTTTTGTGAAAACATTAATGAAATGAAACTACCATTGGGTTATGTATTAGTTAGTCTTGATGTTAAAGCACTGTTTAATAACATATCACGAAAACTTGTATCTGAAAGTATAAAAAAACATTGGTATCAAATAAAACTACATTGCAAAATGTTACAAACAAGATTTCTAAAATTGATTAACTTTCTTTTTGATTCAACAGTATTTTCATACTCTAATGTGATATATAAACAGATACGTGGTATGCCAATGGGTAGTCCTGTTTCTCCTATTGTATCACAATATGTCATGGATGATCTTATTATAGACTGTATTGCTAAATTAGATTTCCAAATACCATTTTTTAAAAATATGTTGATGATTTGATTCTCAGTATTCCTGAAAATAGTAAAGAACAATTGTTAAATGTATTTAATAGTTATGATTACCTTCTAAAATTCACAATAGAAGAAGAAGACAACGACCGAAGTGTTCCTTTCTTAGATACTCGAGTTATACGAAGAAATGACAATTCTATAATTACTTCCTGGCAATTGAAATCTGGTTCTTCGGGTAGATTTCTTCATTATCAATCTTATCATCCGGCAAAACAAAAAAACAACTTGATACTAGCAATGAAAAACAGAGTAATAAGAACGTCTCATTCTTCTAATAAAGAACAAAATTTAAAAATTCTATATGATAAATTCATAATTTGCGGATATCCACGAAATTTACTCAGGTCTTTACTTTTTAATAGAACATATATAGAACATAATAATAATACTGATAATCAATTCATCAAATACTTTTCTGTGCCTTTTATACATATAAGCAGTCATAAAATAAAAAATACTCTTTCTAAGTATACTGATATTAAACTAGCTTTTAGAAACATATTAACAAACAAATCATTATTTTCAAAATTGAAAGATAAAGATCACATATTAAATAACTCTAATGTAATTTATAGTATACCTTGTAGCAGTTGTAATAAAAAATATATAGGAGAAACAAGTTGATGCTTGAAAGACCGTATTACATCATACAAAAGTGTGATATATATAGTATAAGGCTAAGAAAATTCACTTGTACTTTTAGCAAAACATGCAGTAGAATCCAAACACGAAATTAATTTTGACGATGTCAGGATCTTAGATAAGGAAATATATCTTATGAAAAGATTATTTTTTGAAATGTCTCGTATAGCAAAAGAACCTAATACATTAAATTCAGAAAAAGACATTGATGGCTTAAGTATAATGTATACCTATTTACTGCAATTTAATCATAATAATACATAAATTATTATTAATACCTTGTATGAATCTGTTTCATGACTATTTAGATTTCAATCAAATAAATTTGTCAATTCAATATTATGTCAAAATTTCAATATTACAATTTAAATTTTCAAAGGTTTTCTAGTCTCTAAATTTATTTACATTTTTTATTTTAAACATTGTTATTGTGATACGTACGATTATTGTTACTGATAATAACTTCTATTCCAAAATATTTAATTTTTAATTAAATCTCAACTTCGTAAGTACCATATATTTTTCATGTTTACATTGTAATTTCATAATTTGTATAATTTAAGTAATCCTGATGAAGAAGTTACTCTTATTTCCACATACAAGACTGCAGAAGCCGTTTTATACCTTTTCTAATCAAAGTATATCCTAGCCAGTCGTTAATAAATTTCCTGAATATGCAGATGATATGGCCATCTCGTATATTAAAAAAATGACAGAAGTACTTCCACATTTTTCAGTTTCTTCTCGAAGATTCGTCTATTTTTAAAGTGGTACTCCTACTCTATTTTATTTTCTCTATAGAATTAACCATCATTTTCCCTATTATTAACACCCAACTTGTTATTTATTCTGTGTCCCAACCAGAGGTTGAGGTTGATAGTTCGGTCAAACTCAGGTCAAGCGGATGTTATAAATCAAAACAATCAAATATTTCGGTTTTCTTCGTTTGTATTCCTATAGCAATGTCAATGTACTGTGACAGGAGCTTACTCCCAAATCTCGATTCAAACGCACCGGAAATAAGTTGGCGCGGATATTTTGTTTTCCTAAATATTACTGATATAAAAAAATTGCTCAATAATGCTCATTCTGAAACTGGAATTGCTCAAGTTGGAAAGTTGATAATTAAGAAGATATTCTCAAATTAAATTTTTGCTTGTAATTTGACGAATATTTCCCTTAATAATTATTATTTTCGGGATTGAGTTGCGCCAAAAAATTGCTCAGCAATTGCTCAATCCGAATATATGAATAGTTCTATGTTTTTCGATTGATAATTGTATTAATGATTAATAGATTTTTAATACGGTTATGAAGCTATGACGTCATCATGCTGTATCTGAATGGTAGTAGCAGAGATAACCAGTTGTTGAAATAACGTCTAATGATTGGCAACCATGTCGTCTTGTCAATGTGTTGTTTCACTCCCACATATAAAATTGTACTGAATATTTTCGGAAACTTATATTGGTAATTGTCCTTGAATCACAACAAGAGACCGACTGCATTAAGCAAAAATTATTCGCCGCATGCGCGGCGTGAATTTTACAACGACCAGTTTCATTTGAAATGTTACTCTTTTGAACATAATGTACTATGCCTGTGCCCAAATAATTCCATGCTAATGGCTGTCTGTGGCCGTTTCTGTCAATTTCTTTATGTACTATGAAAACTATGCGCTTTTACCAGAGAACACTACTTCTACGTAAAGTTGAATAGAGGTATCCTATGAATGATGGGTCTCGTATGCGAAGAATTAAAATCATTAATGCAGTTGATCTGTTGCTTCATCCAAATTACAAAGAACTGTAAAAAATCATATGTCACAAGCACTGATCGGATATCTAGATAAAAGTTTAAATGTTTCTACCGACGAACAAAAAGTTACATGTACTCGGACATATATGAATAAATACAAGATAGCTACAACTTTATGTTTTTTGTTTGTCCTCGTTTTACTTTACCCATTCAGGTTTTCGTTAGAACCATACTATATACAATTTTGCCCGTGAACATAACAATATGATCATTCACAAATTTTATAGCAATATCGTGAGCAGCAAACATCCGCAAAAAAAAATCGTGATGGTCTAAAGGTGAGGGCAGATTTTTATATCAGGACTAAAATTGTTTGTAAGCAATTATTAATAATAGCAACAAAACCATATACATAGGTGTTCATATTCTAAAATTTAGAAGTATGCTTTTATCGACATTGTTATATTTCTTTCATAAATTCTCCGCTGACTTCTTCTGTATAAATTGAATAAAAATATTCAAAGATTATGTTTGTTGACAAATAAGTCACCTTTTCCGCATTTATGTTTTATGATTATGGCCAACAAGTCAGCACAGATTATTAGAAATTATTTGATATAATTAATTAATTGATTTGTTTATACCGTCAATGCTTCATGCTGTAGAACCATATGGATTTTCCGATATTTCTGCGCATGCGTGCCTTACTTTGACAAAATAAAAATTTCTATCGGTAGCAACGATGAAAATTTCTAACTTACAATAATGAAGAAATAAGGGTAACTCGACTCATTCCACAAAACGCTTTCGATTATCAGTATGGTAGGTAAACAAGCCTAACCTTAATGTGGCTCACACATAGTAGGACATATCCCTCAGCTTGGTCCAATTTTAATTTCAATCATGTATGGGCAGGTTGAAGAGACCAAATGAAAGTTGATGAACTTGTTGAGGAGACCAAGAACGCTATTGAGACTCGTGGGCAGAGCCTAGGGTTCTGGAAACGTGTTGGAGTGGAGTGGGCAAGTTTATCAGTTCGCAACATCACTTTGTTTGAGTAACTGTCATCAAAATGACGAAAGTTGGAACCCCCTTTCTGGATGAATTTAATTGAAATACCTTAAATTTTTAATACAATACAAGTTCAAAATGGGTGATTAACTGTCAATTATTTAAGAATTTTTTTCGCAGCTATACCACAAGAAAATATTTATTTTTATATTTATTCATATGATATTTGAACTAGGCTTTCAATAGAATCCTATTGTATAAATACCCATTGAAAATCTAATCTAGTTGAAGGTAATGGGATAACATACCCATCTTATTTGAAACTTAGATAATAATACAAATCTTGATAGATTAGGTACTAGGTGATGAGAAATTTCAATATTCCAGGTAGCTGTTCTGGCCGTTTTACCAATATTTCCAAAAAATTAATAATTAAAAAGATATTCTCAAGTTAAATTTTTGTTCCTAATTTCACGAATTAATAATTAGTATTTTCGGGATTGAATTGCGTCAAAAAAATTGCTCAATCAGAATATATGAATAGTTTTCTTTGTCTTTCGATTGATAATTGAATAAAATTATTGATTAATATTTTTCCAATACGGTTGTAAAGCAATGACGTCATCATGCGTGATTGCTAGTGTTATCTCTGTTGGTAACAAGAATACTGGAAACAAGGAGAGTAAACTTCCTATGCTTGTCTACGTAGCCACATGAGATTACAGACGTTGCATATCATGGCGTGGCCTCGTGTTCGACGAACATTGACAAACATCTTGATCTTAAATATTTGTTCTCTTTATTTATCTTCGTGATCAAGGTCTCTGCTGTCTTTCTTGCGAGAGCCGCTTGTTGCGCACAGCATGATGCACAAAGATATGCGTATGAAATTTGAAACGATTTCTAGGGCGAGTTTAACCTCTTTGTTTCCAGTCTTCTTGGTTGGTAGCCTGTCTTCCATGCTTCAGTCAGACAACAGAGAGTACGTATTTGTTCTCTGCTTCTGTGCAAGTGTAGCTTGTCAATTTCAATTTTGCTTCTTCGTGACTTCATCTCTAATCTGAAATATAACATAACATACGGACAATAACCGAACCAGAGAACACAAAAACCTATCCTATCTGCCCTATGATGGACATCACTAATCTGTGTCTGAAATTTCTTTATTATTATGAGTTATTTACCTAAATTATAAAAATAATAAAGTATAAAGTATAAAGTAAAGTAAGTCTATACAATTACAACTACTATTTGATCTAAATACCAATACATCAGCATGAAAATAATAATAAACACATTTTGCAATTTGATGGATTATAAAGGTTCATAGGTAAAAACTGGTAACCTTACAGTTCTTTGTGATTTGGATGAAGCAATAGACCAATTGCATTAATGATTTTAATTCTCCGCATACGAGATCCATCATAGAAACATTTAAACGTTTATCTGGATATCCGATGAGTGCTTGTGACATATGATTTTTCAACACCAGAAGCAAACAAATGCCATATAGCAATTGAATTGACACCCAAGTTATAATTTTATAAACTAGCATAGAAAGAATGTTATTTTTTAAGAAAATAAAATTTTATTCCATTTGTATTGACTCTCAATGGAGCCTCCTAACAAATTCCTATTACATTTCAAAGGAATTGGTGAACAAATATATGTATAGATATTGAAGATTGAGTCGTGGTTATTATCACAAATATGTTCCTCGTTTTACATTGGAAATGCTAGAATTTTGCGAGCGCACTCAAAAGTCTTTACAACATAAATATCTAGAAAATATTCGTATCGTCACCAGTATCGAGCGTTGCTTCTTTGTAGTCGCAGATGCATGAAATGATATCTGTTACTTTGAAAATCTCTATTGAAATCTGACTTTTCCATGGATTATCCAACTGTATTGATAGTTCGAGAAAGACTGCAAGTGAGCTACTAACTGAAACGAAATTGGGTGATTTTGTTTCCTTCGTTACATACAGAAGTTGTCATGAAATATATTTATTTTGTTCGTGAAAATATTTGCTTTTACAAGGAAGTTGGTGATGCATTTTGATATGATTTGAAGATTTTATTTTTCTATCAACTTACCCTTAATCAGCAATAGAACTGTTTTGCTAACATTATCACTTTTGATCAATCTTTATGAATTAATCTCTTTGAAGCAATAACATCTTGAAAAATTATTTCTATCTGCTGAACTCATCAGAGGAGATATTTTTCATTCAGTAATTAGTTCCTGCGATCTTGGAAATTTTGTGAATTTAACTTAGTGAGAATATATGGTTCTACTTAATACAGCTAATCTTGACATTCTTTAAAATTATCGAGCGAATCATGTTATACGTTCTCTTTTGTTACACGGATTGACATTTTAGATAAGAAAATGTAAAGGGGCTCACGTTCACACATCCAGATAGTAGAATGAAAATTGTCTACTTGAAATTCTAGTCTCGGGATTGAAAATCAAATTCGCTTTATAACATAATCTTGTTTATGTTTTTACTGTTTTAGTCTTTTTGCTGAGTTCATTAAAGGAATGGACAAAAATGATCAAATTAGCTCCTTTATCTTGGAGAGACGCTGGACTTTATAAATTGCTTAATTCAATTTATTGAACTGTTGATAATTCCATTTGTTAAGGGATATTAAAGTACATCTGAATTTGCAGGGTTCTGTAGGTAAAGGAACCCTTATAATTTCTGTTTGTCCGATCTGCCTTACGGTATTGAGCTTTTGGAATGGAATGTTTGCTCATTTACCAGTCAATAATATATTAATTCGTTGCTATTTCATAAAACGTGCCTTGCTAGCCCTAGCGGTAGAGCTCCAAGGATCGCGGACTTTCATTTATTAATATATTTTTTTATCAAAAATAATGCCATATATATATACAGTGCGTTTCAATGAAAATTATCCACCCTAAATAACTTTTGATAAATAAATTTTCACGAAAAACGCAAAAACACGTCAATTAGCATTTATAGTGGGACATTTTTTTGCATATTTATACTTGGTGTAACTATCATCCCCCACAACCTAGGTCATCCCCCTCCATTTTTATAAATGGAACAATATTTCTTGCAATTTTACATTCTCCTGATCAAACAGATTTCAAAAATGTATAATACTTAGTGTCCAAATTAAATAGTCTATGAGCTTCAGATGAATTTTAAAATGGATGTTTTACAATAGGATGGGTTGCAATAGCAAACATAATTGATACTTTATTTTAACGTCTGAACAGTTCCATTACAAAGTTTCGGTTTATTTTCAAACACTATTTTATTAGTTGTTCAATTCGACCTACGGCGGACTCCATGCAGTGATAAAGTCTCCTCTCAAATGCCTCTCTAACATTGCGCAACACGTCTGAAGTTAATTTTCTACATTCCTGAATAATTCTTTGTCGCAAATCATCTTTCGAATCTGGTTGGGTGGATTAAATTTTTGTTTTTAAATACCCCCACAAGAAAAAGTCTAATTGGGTTAGATCCGGTGACCTAGGTGGCCACTCCATCATCGGACCTCTTTTTTCTATCCAGCGACCGGAAAATGCTTGATCCAAAAACTGCCTTACAGGTAAAGCATAATGTGGAGGTGCTCCATCTTATTGAAACACAAGTAAATCTTCTGATAGAGTACCGTCTTGTTCTACTATTCGAGTTATTTCTAGATCAACTGCTTCTCTAAGTAATTCTAGGTAAGACTCGCCATTTAAAATCCGATCAAGTAAGAATGGTCCAACAATGTGATTACCCAGAATCCCACACCAAACGTTCAACGACAGAGGTGTTTGAGTGCGAAATTCACGGATAATATGTGGGTCACTCTCGGCCAAATATCTGATGTTGTGTCTGTTCACTAAACCATTTCGGAAAAATGAACATTCATCAGAAAAGCAAATGTTAGAGAGTATATCTGGATTTTCAATGTCTTTCACTTATTAACTCACAAAACTGAAGACGTCGATCAAAGTCATCCTCATGCAATTCTTGTACTAATTTAATTTTGTAAGGATGGAATTTGCGTTTATGTAAAATTCTAGAAACACTAGAACCTGGAACACCTATTTCATCAGATACTTGGACAGCGACTGCTGGTCTCCTAATGCGATTTTTCCTAGAACGATCACTTCCATTTCTTCTCTCTGGCTTGTGTGCTTTGTTGGCAACTGATCTTGTGTCCATAAATTTGCGCATCAAATCCATTACGTACTTATGTGTTGCGTTTTTTTCGGGATAAGTGGTGTTAAAAAGCCTAGCTGCAGCTTTTGCGAAATTATCATTTTTATAGTATAGACTCTTTCTTGTATACTGTACACCATTTTATTAGTTTATTATTCCAACAGCGAGAGTTATTATTTGAAAGTAAAACTGTCACTAGTTTCGCCTTATAGACTAAACAAAAACGTCAAACTAATTCAGTTAACTGTCGATACTGAAGTGACTGTATCTCTCAAAGTACCGCAATTAAGCCGCCATATTGGGGGCAAAAGGTGGCGGGCAGAAGAATAAGAATCATCAAAATGGTTGTCTCTGCCTTAAATTACCAGAACATGACAACAACTGTAGTGTCAGCGAACAGAGACGTATGTTCTCTGCAACAACTACACAAATCTCTGCGCGGTGATGTTTGTCTCGTGTCAAAAATCCGTCATTTTGGGGGTAAACTTTGTCCTCTCTCTCTAGTACATGGTGCTTTCCAATTGCGGTACTTTGAGAGATATAGTGACTTTAGTTAATACAGTAATTAACTATTCATAATTTGTTATTTGAACCCACCCTATTGTGAAACAACCATTCATTGTAGCTCATAGACTATTTACTTTGAACCCTAAGTATTATACGTTTTTGAAATCTGTTAGATGAGGAGAATCCAAAATCGAAAAGAAATATTGGGTGTTCCATTTTAAAAAAATGGAGGAGGATGACCTAGGTGGTGGGAGATCAAAGTTACACCAAGTTTAAATATGCAAAAAAATGTCCCCTAGAAATGTTAATTGGCGTGTTTTTGCGTTTTTCGTGAAAATTTATTTATCAAAAGTTATTTAGGGTGGATAGTTTTCATTGAAACGCACGGTACATATATGTATATATATATATATATATATATATATATATATATATATTCCTTTCCATCCCTTATAAATTGAGGACACCATCAAAACTGGTCTACGTCTACAGTGGCTGTAGATTCAGCATGGTAGGCATCAACAAGTTTCATTTTTATTATGAGTAGATTTATGTGGCAGATTTTTACTCAAATAATTTTGGGCTCCTAACTGATAGTTGGTTACATGTTGGTACATCATAGATATGTCATTTGCATTATTTGCTGCTCTTCTTTTCTTTGTCTTTTAATTCATGGATTTTGCGACGAACCGCTGAACGTCCCTCTAGATTGTGTGACACATAACGTTTTGTCGCCCAAATCATTTGGTCCTCTGTAATCTCTGTTTAACATTTTCATGCTCCATTTCTAACGTCAACTTTTGAAGGCACAATAATAACAACAAAAAATTAATCAATATCATTTAATTTTGAAGAAATATATATATATATATATATATATATATATATATATATATATATATATATATATATATATATACATAATTATAAACTATCTACCGGATTGATAAACATTCACTAGATGAACAGACCCGATAATTTACACATGCTCTGTTACAGTTCATTGATCGCAAAAGATAATAATAATAAGAGAGATTACACGAGAGTGTTTGCTTTTCATCAGCATATTAGACAAGTCTAGTATTCTTAGTTCCCAAATAAAATTGCAATAATTATCAACAATATCTATAAAAGTTATCAGTGGATTATATAAAAGTATACCTAGTATTTTCAATTATTTTACGATTTGGAGTGATGCAGATCAAATTCAAAAAATGTTTACCGCCTTTGCATTATTATTATTATCTTCCCCAACTACTACCATGACTTCTAAGATTGAAACTAAATACAAATAATAAAAAAAAATTGAATAAAGATGTTCTCCAATCACATGTACCTCGGGAAGAAATATTTTCATTTAGTTCATAAAAAGTACCTTCAGTACTTAGAGCATTCACTCACCTATTTTTATTTATAATGTCTTTTCGTTCTTGTTTGTAATTTTGAATTTATGTTTTTTAACCCGCCTTAAAATAATCTAAAACTTAAACTATTAAGTGTTGAGGAATGTTCGAGTCTACGGTGATGCAATTGGTTACCTACCAGCTAGTATTTATCCAATTTTCATTCAGATCTCACTGTTAAGTAATTACTGAATACACGTCATATTGCTTCTTCATTTTATTTAAAATAGCTTCCCTTTTTTTCAACAAAAACATTTTTCCATCATTTGCAGAGCGTTGAGAAAGGAAACAAGTGGTTTCCGAAAGCTTGGAATATTTAACGAAGAGCAGCCAATTGTAACCATCGTTTCGTAAGATTATCGACTAACATACCCACTAACTTTATTTTATAATATATATATATATATATATATATATATATATATATATATATATATATATATATATATATAATAAACTGTTGGGGGTTTTTCTGATGTTCGGATACTTTGTGAAAAATAGTCTAATCTTAGTTATAGCTTATATACCCTTTGCTACAGATTACCCTGAAGAAAAACTTCGTTTTTACAGCAGTGTTCAAAAATCGACTGCCTGAATTTAATGTACAGAATAGTACCGATTGCGACATCTGTAGCTGAATAGTTAATACAGAAGCTCACACACACACAACAATTAACAGTTAAGTGTGGGTCACACCATGAATTATTGTCTAAGTTCTCACTTCTTATGGATAATGGAGGTGATGAATTTGACAAAATAAATTCGTACATTAGCGGAAAGCGCTACAGACAGTATGCTTTGGCGGTCATTTTCTAGTGAATCTTTATACATATAAAACCCTTGTCACGATGTTCGTTCACGCTAATATCCGAAACCGCTCAACTGATTGTAATGAAATTTTGGGAATGTGTTTTTCTTCGTCCAACTTGAGAGATATATTTTGAAACGAATACAGATATATAAAAAACTTCTTTATATAAAAAATGTAAATTTTGCTCAAGAGTAGTAAAGAAACTTATTAATAGTAAATTAATAATAATAATGCTAAAGCCTCCCTCCACAACGGGCAATGAGATAGGTGTCGATAACTTCTAAGAAACTTTTTGATAATATTTGTTCTTGCATGTATGGATGGTTTCGATCTTTGCGTATTACCTCTTCAGTAACTTCAAAGGTTAAGAATCTGTTTTCTTAACAGAAATTTCTGATCAGATCAAGGAGTTTACTCCTACTTTATTTTTATTTTATAGAATTAATAAAATGTGTGCATGATGGAGACCTCTATTTTGAAATTCAGCAACAAAAACAAAACTGAAGACTGCACCTAGTCATTGTGTTTTTTAATTACCAATTATTAAGGCTTACAGATGCAAAAATGAAAAACCATAGAAAGGTTTATGTTCAGCACTTGCACATGGTTATGGTTGAGAGGAAATTTCAGTCCGTTTCTCAAATGTTTAAATTCAGTTTTTAAAAGAAAACAATATTTTAAACAATTTTATTATTTTTGTTCATGAGAGGAGAACGTAATCTTCAAATTTATGTGTAAATCATTAATTATGATATAGTATTAACGGAGATATGGCCCACCAATAAGAAAACACCTTTGAGATATTAATATATATGACAGTTAACCCGTGCTAATAATTCGTAGAATATCGTGGTCTGAGAAATAATTATTATATATTATTCTATGTGATTTATAATACTTTTGTGTGATAAATTACTCTTGTGTTATTGTATATTATTAAATAAATCATTTCTTTCTTGCATTTTAGTTAAATGTATTGTCAATAGATGGCGACTCACACATTATTTAGCTTGACAAAAAAAATTTTTTCAAAGGAAACATTTTTTTCTCGTTTGATTTTTCTTCATTAGTGGGGAACGTAGTCTTCAAAATGATGTATCAATCGTTTGTTTTGATAAAGTATTGAGTGAGTTATGATGATAAACATATCCTTACTTGCATTGTAGCTATATTTCGTAGTTGAAAATATTGTTATCATAGCAATCCAAAATTTGTGAAGACTCTTTTATAACAGAGCTTATTCGTCTTCTATTCCTCTCAATCTCCAATGACCGCAATCCAAGGATATAAATTCTGACAAGGCTACTCCCTCTTCGTCGATCGTCAATGTTTTGCTCTCCGTTATCAGTGTAATCCTGACAAATTATAAGGCTATAAAATAAATCTCCAGAAAATTTCTGCTGGTGCTGTTATAACGTATACCATAAGATAAATGATCGCGAACTTTTTTGTGGTGGTGTCTTGTATCTTGTAAAATTGGATATTTGGGCTATTAATTGAATGGTTGGATAAGTTCTAAAGAGGATCGTTTCAGGAAACTGCAGTGACCACATCCCAGCAAGAAAATGTATACTTTATATTACATGAAATGTATCTTAGAATATCTTCGCGTTAATTGTGCTGTCTTGATAATATTCTGATGATCTTTCAATATATTTGCGTGATAACTAATTTCGTTTTTTATGTTTTTCATCCTCAGCTTATCTGTCACCAGCGAAAATAATTTGATTTTAATTTACCTCATTTGTGTGTAGATAATTCCATAACCAATATATTGAATGTTATTTTTTTTTTTTTAATAATTCATTCTCCTATTTTTATAGTAGCTATGTGTTCACTAGAAAAACTCAGGATAAATAAAATAATAAGCAGAAATAATAATAATTGGATTTTAGTCAATAATTTATAATTTTGACTAATATTTGGAATTTAACGATTTTGGGAAATGTTTACTCTCTTCTTTTGGAGGCTGTATTTTTGGGGATTTAGACAATAATTGAAATATTAGAAAAACAGAACTCTTCATAAAGAAATCTGTCAATGTTTTTTCTCCCATGGTCGCTTTTTGGACAGAAGTATAATGTAATTCAGGTTTCTGTTCCTTCTGTTTTACTCATTCTTATTCCTCTAAAACTCTAAATAATAGACGAGTGGCTATCTGATGAAGCTGACTGTTGAGGTTTATGTTAGAGTCACTTTTATAATCCCAAGATATTGAAAATTAGCTAAGTTTGAGTTAGTCTGTACTATTGCATATGCAATTTAAAATTATTTTTCTCATTGTAATGTATCCCTTCATAAAAAAAATCTTTTAGATTCGAAATTATAATGTTTCTGTTGATTTAAAATTTCATATGTACCTATGTACCTATACCTACGTCAGGTGATTAGGGTTTATATTATCATGAAAAACTGAAATAAATTTCTCAAATATTGTTTACAATTAAATTATGTCTACTTAAAATTAACTATAATATTATTTAGTTGACTGGATGATTCCTGAAAAAAGCGCGTCGGGCTTGCATCGAATGTGGGCAAACGTTAAACTTTCTTTTATTTTACTCAATAATTTTGCCTTTTATATAATTTTTTATTTTTCATAACATGCCCTTTCGACGTGATACCTGCGCTTTTTCATATTTTTTTAAAATAAAATTGAATGCTTTCTCATTCCTTGATAATGTTGTGTTTGCATCGGGTGAGTCCCGTACAAAGCTGCCCTGGTTCATTGGTGAATATGATCATCAATTTCTGTTATATGTGAATCCTGGATAATTTATTTTTGATCTTTGATAGAGTATGGATTGTGTTGAAAGAAAATTATGCCACTAACTTTTTTTTCATTGTCGTACTCCGTAACACATTTGTTGGTACGAAAGACATACATGTACCAAGAGAACCAATAAGTCTAGACCTTAGAATAATCCACCATCAACTTGACGCAAGTGAGCTAAAATTTTTCTTGAGAATGGAAGCCTCAGCCTGATTTAGAATTATCATTAGTCTTGGGATAAAGTGGGATAATTGTGAAGAAACTCAATATTGCGCGAAACTAATGTCACGGGATAGAAATGGCCGTTTCTATATAAAAAGAATAAAAAGCTCATCATTTTTCAACTGTACAATTTCACCGTTTAAATCATTTATAAAATGTAATAATGGAACACTGACAAGCAATTCATCTTACATTATATTATAAACTGGATGACATAACTCAAGAACCAGATATTTTTCTGTGGAGTTCCAAACGCTATAGTATAAATTGTGTAATTGATAGAATAGTGTAGCGTGGATAGTTTATCATGTACTTACTGTTATTATTTGTTTTAGTATGTTTTTGTTCTATTTCCTTATTAGCTATAGTTTTATCATATATATGTCATTGATCAGTTCTAGAAATGGTAGGCATAGAGTAATAAATAGATTAATGGTAGGTTTATTCTCAAGCCTTCCAGAAACTTATGTAAAGTACAGTTTATCATAGTATTGTAACGTTTAACCCTGTGCTAAACGGTGTGGGGTGAGTTCACTTGCGTAAGACTCAAAGTTCGCAGATTGCTTCCAATGATTTATTTCCAAACACACTGTACACGGCTTTCTATTATGGTACAACTGTCACCACTTGTCGCCTTGACAATCTATACTATACTATATATACAAGGGATTTTGACCGTAAGTTTTACTAGCGATCCTTCTGCCCCCAGATTTATTTGATAATTCATGTTTACAAATTGACAGTTAATCCAGGATGCACTGTCAAATTCTGTGTAGAAATTGTCTACATATTGACTTTTAATTTAGGATACACTGAAAAATTATATGAATTTTTGATAACAAACTAGGTTAAATATCGATCTGTAGACATAAATGATGAATGCTAATGGGAAAAGAGTTTCTGTATTTTCATGGTAGATGGAAAATATTGGATATCTGAACGCAGTTTTCAATTATGTTCAACATTTCTCAGTAGAGATTATCGATATGGTAAAAAAACATGCAGACATACAGTTGAATTGTATACCTCTTCCGTTCGGGTTCGTCGGTCAAAAAATAGAGTTACTTCACTTTAGATAAACCATTTTTTGACAAACCTCGTATACGTATGCAAAAAGTGTAAGTATATCCGATTATTTTATTTTTGGACTATGCAGAACTTTTTCTTGAAAATAACTTTTTTTAAATATAAATCAAATAATAGAGAAGTTTTCCTTCCATATGGTGCCGACATCGGTAACTGGACACACTGTATATTATATTATTAAAATATTTAAATACATTGCAAGTGAAGAAAAAAACAACAATGTATTCTCCCTGAAGAAAAAAAATGTTTTATTGCCACATTCCTTGCAATACTGAGTTTGAAAACTGTAACTAACAATCCCATGAATGAATATGATAGGGATAATATCCGTAAACTATCATACTCTGAATCTTGATGCCCTTAAACAGTATCTCAATTTTTCTGTGACAGTTATTTATTTTTCACTTATCTCAGTGAATAGAAATATTCTGGCATATATATATGTTACCCGGTTTCTATTGAGAGAAACATCTGGAAAATGGTGCAATACGACGACATTTGGAGGATAATGGTCGATTCTCTTTCGCAGATAGATTTAAAATCGTAGGCAGGTCTGGACATGGTGTAAGGCAAGATAAATGACGTTCGTTGGATATCTCCCACATCCACCAACATTGTATCTATGTAATGGTCATGAGGGTCAGTTACTAGGCGACCAGTGCATTGGAAACTGGATATATATGTCTAAATTGGATGTGTTAAGAAAAACGTTGGGGTAATATTTTATTCGGAGAAATCGTTTGGAGGAGACATCCAAACAGTATTAGCCATATGGTCCTGAAGGCACAAGCTGTAGACACGTTAGCTTTCCATTTTTTAAGCTGAAGTTAGTTTCATCAGAAGAGAATGATTGGGTTGTAAAAACATAAAATATTGTCATATGATTTGTCAAATTCAAATGATCTCTGTCATTACTGGAAAATTTCGCAGGAAATCTGTAAATCTGTTAAACTGAAATATCATATTACCTCTTGTTTAGTTTATAAAACATGTATAGCAAAAATATAAGATAACCATGTTTATGCGTTTTTACTTGTCTCTCGATTAGATAAGCGACATCGATATGCGATTTGCGCCATTTTTCATAGAATTTAATTTCTTTTCATGGTAATTTCCAATAATTGGGTGTTTTTTGACAATCTCAACCAAAACTAATTCTTAATTCGAAGATGTGATTGGCTAAGCTCTTTCACATGAAGCCTATTCTATTGAAACTAGTTTAACCAAACCAAATTTGTTGGAATTTCATTTTAAACACGTCCCCACACTTCTTCACCATTTATTTAAAAAAATGCAGAAAAGTACTTTTTTTCTGAATTTAGACCTTTTGCTAGTTTTGGTACTTATTTAATCTAGTACGGCCCACTAGCAGTGCAACTCATTTTTGCTAACATCTTTTTATTTCCAATGTTGTACGATGAGTATTTTCTGAGATACAGCCGAAGGATTGGCTTATTGGTTTATCCGATATATTGTGTCCGAATGTCGATGTAATCACAGAATATATAATGGTTATATATTCTGTGATGTAATTCTTGTGATTTTCCGTTGGTATTGAAGATAGAAGTGTGTCGTTTTATCGTTTTACATAAAACATTAGTTGTCATGAACAGAACAGACCCTTCAAAATTTACAAATCAGGAGGGATATACAGGCCCCACTTCTATAACTCACTTTCTCATTTACTTAGTTATGAATTTAATATTTTACAAACTTCATCTGTAACTTAAGGTCCATATCGGAAAATTATTTTACATTATACAGAGTGTTCTAAAGAAATTGTATCGGCATCTCCATCACTAAAAAAGTAAATAAAAATAGTTCTGCACCACTGGTTTTTCTAATACAATGTCATGATTATTCAAAATATTCTATCAAACTTTTCAGATATCAAAGCAATGTATAGGTATTCAAAAATATTTTTTAACTCTAACGCACTTCAAAAGACACTCAAAGTTGTCGACAGAAACCTTGATTTTTTCAACAAGTCATTTCCAAAAATACAAGCGGGATTGGTTTTTAATTTAATAACCTGTATTTTCTGCCATGGATTACATCTGAGAAGAGATCTTCATTGTTTTTTGTGATTTTAGGACCATGTAAGTAAGCATCAAAACAAGCAACAATACGACATGTTATTTAAACAATACATGCCGTAACAGAATTTCTGGGACACACTGTATAATCCAAAGTAATTTCCCAAGATGAGTTATGGACCTTACGTTAAAGATGATGTTTACAAAATATCATTCTCATAACTATCAAATGAACTGAAAATCACAGCTGAGATGCAGGACCCTGTATATCTTAGTAAGCTTTGCTAGAAACACAAGCTTCTGGCTTACAACATTATAGATATTTTAATGATCGCCATAAGATTGAAACCTTTCATATTTTGTATTATTACTATAGATAATTGAAATTCCAAAACAATACCTACATTCAAAGCAATTTTTTATTTATTGAAATGCATTTTATACATAATCTGATACTTTTCTTGGATTCATTGATGTAATTTGTCAAATGAATCTCTCTTGAATTGTCCTTTTCATATCGAGTTGTTTTTCGCATTAAGTAGCCCAATAAAAGTAAGAAAAAATCGCTCAGCATTTTCATCAATCATGCTTGATATATTTCAAAGAGGGAGAGAATGGTCACATTTTCTTTTCAATCAAGCCTCTGGTAACATTGTTTGCTTCCAAGCGTATCCCGAAAAGTAATCTCATTTTCCATTCGCCCTTGTAATTTCCTTTTGTTTCGAATTACACCAGTTTTTAAATCTATTATGTTATTTTTCAAACAAACGCTCTTTGATTGTTGCCTTGCTCTTGAGTCGACGCAAAATTAAATTTCACTGATTGATGAGGCAAGTAATGTCATGGCTTGAGAGTCGAGCATTTATTAAGAAAAACGAAATAAATGATGACTTAATATGGTCCAAGTACTGTCTACTCTGTTGTACAATTTTGAAGGAAGTACTCAACCAAGATATGTTTAAACTTGTCTAAAAGAGTTACATTCTGCACGGAAATAATCATTTTCAGTTGAAGGGATCATGATGTGAGATGTAAACAACAGAATGACCAAGGAAACATTGAGAAATAAAAGTCTGTTGAAAAAGCATAACTAAGCTGGGCATATCTATACATATATACAGGGTGGTCCGAAGTATAATGGAGAAACTTTAACAGCGTATTCAGCAGATAAAAATAAAAAAATTGGTTTTAATTATTTAAAAAAAACTGTTTTTGTCTTTCGAGTGGCGTGAGATCGTTTTAATTAATTTAGGTAAATAATAAAAAAAGTTGTACGCCAATGGTTTATCGCAATTTTGTTAACAAATTTAGAAATCCTGATCAATTGTAAACAAAAATGGTCTCTTTAGTCTTTTCGCTAAGATAAACCGTTTTCGAGAAAAATAGGAGCACATGCAAACAATTTTTTTTCCTCAAAAACGGTTGGTTTTAGCGAAAAGACTAAAGAGATGGTAATATTTCAACACCCCGTATCTCCAAAACGAAGCGTGTTTGGAGATAAGTTTATATGAACTATTTTAATTATTTCTATCTACTGAATATGCTGTTAAAGTTTCTCAGACAGAACAGAAGCCAAAACAACATTTTTTTAGATTTTTTGTCTATCTGTCTGTATGTTTGTACAAGCAAAAACCACCGCATGGAATTAAATGCAGTTTTCCATGCGCACAAAGTAGCGGGCAAAAGATAGTTAACAATATTCAATAAAAATCTTTACATATAATAAAATTGGAACGGACCGATGTCTGTATATTATAGATATTTAAGAAAAACTAATATGGGGTGGTCTTCATCAGAGCAACAGAAGTTGAAACAAGGGTTTTTAGAATGTCTGTCTGTATGTTTGTACGCGCATCAAGCAAAAACTTCTGCATGGAACTGAATGCAGTTCTCACCGATATATTAGTAGAGGTCTAACTTAAAATATAGACTCGATTTTACCGCGTCTGTCTTTCTGTATGTTTGTACACTCATCACGCAGAAACTACCGCATGGAATTAAATGCTGTTTTTCACGCGCCCGAAGTCGCGGGCAAATGCTACACTGAAGTATTCTTAGAAGGTGAATTAAAATAATGCAATTATCTATTCAATGTGGTATCATAATTTACAATCTTTCAGCATAAGAAACGTAAAATGTAATTTGTACAAACTAATTCTGTCAAAATAAAGATATGGTGAATGAAGAAGTTTTTCATCCAATTTTTCATTTGTAATGTTGTTACTGAATTATTAATTTTCTTATGAATAAATCAGTGAATTAATTATTCTTCTCATCTATTTTCCTTCCCGTTCTGTTAATCAGATCGATTCATCCACTAGAGGAGAGTTCTGTCTTGTATTTTCACTAGATACCAAAATGTTTATGTATACCAGAAACACTTCCCTTTGAGCGGCAATGTATATTAAATCTCACTAAAGTAAGAAAAAAACCCATCAATATTCCAATAACAAAAGCAAAACAAACTCCCCCATCAAGATCGACATTGCCCGCCCTAACGAAGCAAATCCAAGCTCAGACATTGAATTTTTTTATCGATGATAAGTAATTTAAGTTGCACATAATGAACACACTCTTTGCCATGGAATAAGGATGAAAGTGATCTATCACTATGTCCCATTAATCATCCCCTACTCATCCCTTGGCGGATATCATCCTCTCTCCAAATAAGGACAATTTAATGGATTTTACGGTATCATTCCTTTTCCTGGCCTCAGAAGAAAAAATCAGCAGCATCGAAAATTCATTAACGTCCTGGAGCGCAAGCCGTTTCAACCCTTCAATTTATTGCATCTTCACGCTATATGGTATGGCTGCACGATAACTTTATATATTTTATAGTTCAACTAGAGAATGAAGCATGTAGGCCGTATGTATCGGAAATACAAAATTTATGAGATAGTCTTTGAATTTATTGTTTCATGTAGGGCACAAATTGTGCCAAAACTGAATAAGTGGCAATGGTTTTTGAGAATGTTTGAGAAGATTGAACTGATAATAATTTCAGTTAATCATGTTATTAATGAGGTATATTTTTATTCCTGTTGTCTAGCGTAAAAAATAACAAAAATAAAATGCTAAAGACTGGTCGTTATATAGAAAATCAACATATCTGGATACCTATGCAGACTCGCTGAAACTAAAATTCTTGAAGGAACAATCGATCAAATTCGAATAATTCAGTAATTTTGCAGTTCACTTGAGACTGATTGAAGGGGTCACTATCATGAGAATATATGCAAAAGCTTTTCAAATACCTAGTATATATTAGTTCACAGCTAACGATAAACCGGAGGTGCCGTGTATTTGTGAAATAGTGCACTTCACAAATATATGCCACAGCCTTTGATTATTGTATAATACTAAGTAATTTTTATTTCAGTTGACTTTTGTCCAAGCGGCACTAAAAATATTCTGGTATATATGTTATTTACCTGTTGATTTTTCCAATTATGCGGATAATGAGAGGGAATGACTATCAATGAACAGGCTCTGTTTGAAGTTTTTCTGTTACCATAATAATGTAATATCCCAATGATTCTTGAATAGATTACATAAATAATGGAAATATTATGCTTTTGCATGATAAAACATTAATTAACGTTGGATGCCCCGTACATTATTTATTTATCATAATATTGATTTGATAATTAACACAATGTGTATGACAACGATTTGAAAATACTATCAGTCTGATGGCTTTACGGTAAAATTTAATCTAGTTTATCAAATCATAATAATTTGAGACCCACTTTGTTTTCACAACCTCCTATTCAGTTTCGACAGTTGTGGTATTACCTAACCTAAAAAAAACTCTATTATAGAAAATCTACTACAAAACTTCCTGTTTTTTAAGAACAATACAATAAATACGCATAAGCTCTTCTTATATGAACACATTTAAAAGAAATGCATAGAATTGTCGCAAAAATGTATATATAATAGTGTGGAATCGCGGCCCAAATGCAAAGCGAAACAGAACTTTGCATTTTCCAGTAGTAAAAAGATTTTATAAGCTCAAAGCCCTACCGTCTTCGTATAAAAAGAAAACAATTTCATACTATGGCACATTAGAGAACCACGAAAAGATAATATTACAATTTTAATTAAAAATCCTATTTACCACACTCCGAGTGGCTGATATAAAAAACCTGTACCTTTACCGAGCAGCAAAAAGCGTATAACCCAATATTATTCCGTAAATGTGCTTCAACTCACATTTGAATACTCAGATAGTATTTGAGTTCAGTGGCGTATACCTACTTGAAATTCTCCTCGACAATAAGAGTTACGATCACAAACGTAGCTGAGAGGTTAATTTTTTTATAAAGAATTAATAGAGTGAAATATGTAGTTATGTATGAGTATTTATGTAACAAGTTTGCCCAGCCTTGAATGACTAAGTATTAGTCCTGAATAGACAACCTTGTTTTCGTTTTCCTACCCTTGATTCAAAAATTATTAAAAATAAACTTTTTCCAACATAAGAATCTTTGTAAATTATTGTTTTTACGAACTGTTCCTATTGAACAAGGTTACCCTAGAATATCTCACAAAATATTTTTGTTTACGCAGCCTTGGTTAACAAATTATAACGTTAAGATTTTTTAATAACAAATCACTGGAAAATGAGAATTTATGAATTTCCCACTGGTTTATTATTAAAAAAAATATTTCTTTGTAATTTGTATTCCGAGGCTGGCAAACAAAAATAATTTGTGAGCTATCTTGGGCTAACATTGGGCAAACGAAGCACAAAGCATTAAACAACGATTTTCAAAAAATATACGTATAGAGGTTCTGAACTTTTTATTGTTAATTTTTGAACCAAGGGTGGACAATCAAAAAAAAGTGGACTATTCTGGGTTAACCTTGGGAAAACGTTACTTTGTAAAATATCTTTTCCCAGCCGGCGTTGGTTGTGCAATGCCTTCATATTGGTGAAGGGGTCATTTTCCATCTATTGTTACAAATATTTTGACTCTAGCTATCGATTGAAAAAGAATATAGAAAATATTGTCTCTTTCAGGAACTTTACAGAAAATAATTTATTCTTCTTATTCCTCCTAATAGAAATTTAAGAAGTCCAACAAGCACTTCTCATAAAAAGCATGTCTTAATGGTTTGAGAAGAATATTTTTTTCTGAAATCGGAAATCATGTAATTTTCAAAATCTTTTAAAAAACTCCAAATGTTTTCGGTTGAGTTTGATATTTTTACACGATTTAGAATTTAGACGTTCTATCCATAAATTATTGGGTAGGTAACAAACGTTCTGGTCATATGTTTTATAAAAAATGATTATTATAAAAAATAACCTGTCCAAATAACAAGATTTGATGATTTTAGAAAAAAATCTCACCCTCTTTATAGCTTTCAGGGAAAGAGTCCATCCTCAGAATGGCATTTCGTTATTAAAATCAAAATAATCAATCAAAAATCACTTTTTATAGAATTGTACAATGAATACAAACCATGCACAACAAAATGAATTGACGTAAAATATGCGTAGGAAAAAATATTTATATTTTTGGAGAAAAGACTCAACATTTAATAAGACAAAGTCAAAAACTCAACAATACTGTAGGGCTCAACATATAAACTTATATTAAAAACTTGCCTTTTATACTATTTAACATTATTTTCACTCTTCAACTGATTTGGAAGTTTATTAAAATGAATATACTATAGTTGTTTTATCTATGGTAGACAGTTTATGCTGGGGATCAGCGTAGCCAGTGAATCAACTATTTTGTTGGTGATTGAGCTAACGTTTACAAAATTTACTTATGTTTTTAAATAAATACAACAAGCCAGGCAAAGGATTCCCAGCTGCCGAAATCTAGCTCTACACGAATGTTGAAAAGACATTCCCAGCATTATTAATACAACCCTCGTCTGCACTAGAAACGCTATCCGAGACATGGTAACGCCTCCCCTAAACATGAGCCGAAACCGAAGGCGAGGCATAATATAAGATAATTAAAGCTTTTATACTTAAATAGTTCTCAAGAACTCTCATTGTGTAACATACAGATTTCAACTTATGGCATACTTCCAACTAATATTCTGATCAAGGTGAAGACCCACAAATTTGGTGCTCCCAACAAAGGCCACCTCTTGATAGCCCATCCAGCAGTCTCTGGAAATTCCAAGTTTCTTTGCTTGGCACGGAAACAGACATACATTGTTTTCTCTTCATTGTTTTTTTAAACCAGTTTCGCACTCTTTCCAAAGACATGTCAGCAGAGTCCAGAAGATTGTCAAATGAGGCTTCTGCAATCATGATGCTGGTATCATCATCATAGTTGATTGAGCATTTTATTGAGGTTTTGTAGTCACATTTACATGACTTCTGAAATTACAACCAAGTTAAACATTGTTAAACTTTCTGTCCAATTTAAAGGTCGCTCCTGTCCTCTGAATGAGCTCTTTGGGCAATATATGTCTATGTATTTTCAGTTCTTTTATATATAGTTACACATGGTTTGCAATGAAACCAACCATTGTGATAATAATTTTAGACATTTATTATTAACACTTAGGTTGTGTTAGTTGTTCTGTAAAATTTCAGTTCGCCTTGAGCATCCTTTAAATCTGAATATATCATTTTATTCAGATTCAATAGACCTCCTTGGAGAGCAAAATGTTTATTTGATTCTGCAGTATTTTATCCTATATCTTTTGTTGAAAATTTTATATAAGAATTATGTAAATTATGAATCGGGACGATATCATAAAAGTATTCGCCGTTCCCCATTGTATATCAGAGGGCGAATTGAAACATCGAAGAATATATATACATACATATATATATATATATATATATATATATATATATATATATATATATATATATATATATATACGCTCACATCATCCACTACGGAATTTATGCTTATACTGCAGTATGTAAATTGGGCTGGGTGTTTCTCTTCAGGCTATGTTTCCTTAGCGCCACTCTTTGTTTAGTAATGGAGAATATAAAGTTCAGTAGCATTGTTTGCTTAACTCACATGGTGGACGGAGATGGCCTTGCGATCATCAATTAACATGGCGCTTTGTGGTCACTTTGTACATTATTCTCTCTAAGGTAGGTTGGTTTATTTTTTTAGAACAAAACTATACTAATACCGAACTAAAACTTGTTCATAAATACGGCTGTGAGACTCCATTTAAAATTTAAACTGATTTTTGTTTCTCAGCATAAAAAACAATCAGCAATCAACAGTATCAATCACTTATTTTTGCACATTTACGCATTTCGACGCGCAAGATAATTTTCTGATAGAAACTTCTCTAATTCAGCCAGTAGCGGGCGAAGATAGATTTTCTAAAGGGATGTTCGGGGTCGAGATATCGATTGATGATACTTTTATACTTAATGGATTTGATTCTTGAGGTTCACACTAGCTTTTTCAAGAATAGCTCCACAGATTGCGATAAAAATTTCGGAATGGGGTTCCCGTGTCAACAAATCGATTGGTGATGCTCTCATTTTCCGTTATTGCAGTACTATTATTTATTCTCATATAAAATTCTTGTACCTATTTACTATGCTTTCAAAACATATGATAGCTACTATCAATCAAAAAATTGTAATGATTTCAACTTTCTGTATATCACTGAAATAATAATATGAAGTGAAGTTCCTGCATGAGATGATTTAGTTTGCTTAAGTAGTATTGTAAGTAGTTATCACCGAATTTTTTTGGTTGCGCCAGTTGAAGGAAATCCTCCTTATGGACATCGAGTGGACCCTACTCACTCGATAGTGTGAAGCTCTCCAATCCGTAGCCTGATATATTCACTAAAACCTCCACCCCGTCTAGGTTTTTCGGTTTTGGATCCATCAGTGTACCAGACATCACCCTGAAAGATTGTGCTGAGCTCATTAGCAAACCATTCAGTCCTGCTTGGTATATTTATCCTGAATGTATTTTCAAAGAATTTTCGTTTTGAAATGTGATCAGTCTCCATATTTAACACATCCCCTGTGTGTTAATTTTACATTATTGCGAATTGTTTTCAGGCAAGTTAAAACTCAAATACAACTTTTTTAGGTAAATTTCTTATAGAAATGTACCTATTGCGATCGTTCAAACTTTTGAATTTCGAAAAAATTTCAACGGCATGTTGTTATATGTCTATAAGTTAGTCCAAAAAAACATTTGGTTCAAAAGTTTATATATATATATATATATATATATATATATAAATATATATATAAATAAAAAGATGTTCTTGGGGATGCAGTCATATATTCAATAAAATTCTTTGACTGAAGCCGAGCTTTCGAGAATGTTTATTCTCTTATTCAGGGCAAAAATCGTAAATTTAGAATAAATTAACCAAAAACAGGAAAGATTTCATAGCCATCAATTACAAATGTCATTATTTATATTTTCAAAATAATAAATAATGACATTTGTAATTGATGGCTATGAAATCTTTCCTGTTTTTGGTTAATTTATTCTAAATTCACGATTTTTGTCCTGAATAAGAGAATAAACATTCTCGAAAGCTCGGCTTCAGTCAAAGAATTTTATTGAATATATGACTGCATCCCCAAGAACATCTTTTTATTTATTATAAATCCAGTCAAGAATACAAAATCAATATATATATATATATATATATATATATATATATATATATATATATATATATATATAAATATATATATAAATAAAAAGATGTTCTTGGGGATGCAGTCATATATTCAATAAAATTCTTTGACTGAAGCCGAGTTTTCGAGAATGTTTATTCTCTTATTCAGGGCAAAAATCGTAAATTTAGAATAAATTAACCAAAAACAGGAAAGATTTCATAGCCATCAATTACAAATGTCATTATTTATATTTTCAAAATAATAAATAATGACATTTGTAATTGATGGCTATGAAATCTTTCCTGTTTTTGGTTAATTTATTCTAAATTCACGATTTTTGTCCTGAATAAGAGAATAAACATTCTCGAAAGCTCGGCTTCAGTCAAAGAATTTTATTGAATATATGACTGCATCCCCAAGAACATCTTTTTATTTATTATAAATCCAGTCAAGAATACAAAATCAATATATATATATATATATATATATATATATATATATATATATATATATATATATATATATTTGATAAAATAGATTTTTGTTGGGGATGCAGTCATTTAATAAATAAAATTCTTTGGATTATGCCAAGCTTTCGAGAATGTTTATTCTCTTCGTCGGGGCAAAATAACTGATTGATGACTGTGAAATCTTTCCTGTTTGTGGTTAATTTTATGTAAATTCATGAATTTTGCCCCGACGAAGAGAATAAACATTCTCTTGGCATAATTCAAAGAATTTTATTTATTAAATGACTGCATCCCCAACAAAAATCTATTTTATCAAATAATAAACCAGTCAAGAATTCAGAATCAAATATATATATATGGGATATTACGAAATTTGTTAACACGATAGAGGTCGCAGTTTTGGAGGTATCAAGTTCAAATTTGCTACAAAAATCAATCTCGGCGTAGTTCGTTATTGGGCAATATCGAGTAATTAGTTTTGAAATAGCGACCGTTCTAACATTTAAAAAAATTATCAAAAAAGAGCCTTAGTGTAAATATCGCCAAAAATAATTTTGGGTTATAGATATAATCTGTACCTACAACTTTTGTTCGAAGCAATTTTCCATAAAATGCACAGAGAAAAAATTAAAAATTAATTAAGGAAATATTGATAAAATATGAACACTCAATATAAATTTGATGTAATTGTACATTTTCTGGAGATCTTAATATAGACCCTGACTAAAAAAATATATAGTATATTTTTTGATAAGAAATAGGTGAAAAAAAAATTCAGCCTTGAAGTGGAACGCGAACCCGGTCTGCTTTATATTCAACAGACAAAACAAAAACCTCTAACCACTAGGCTATGATACGGCAATATATATGTAATGACATATATGTGTACCAATGAAATTGAGAAATTTACCTTTCCGCTGGCTACAGGCCATCGGGTTTTTTTTCTTTCAAACGGAATTCCCTATATTGATTATCATGATCGTTCGGTCATTTTAGCTACACATCTTGCAATATTCGAAAAGATTTTTCTCCATTTTTGATCGACGAACTCCAAACGGAGGAGGTATACAATTCGACTGTTTGCTTTTTTGGTTCGTGCGCGCGTTTTCCGATTTTGATGATTTTTGATTCATTTGAAAGAGAAACTTGAGAAATGGTCCCATATTAATAAAAATGCAATTCCGAAATCTCCTTCCCTTCGAAAACTGCCCCCGATGGGACGGGGCCGAGATGGCAAAATTAAATATCCGGAAACATTTAAATTGACCATTTAAGAGCTACGGTTTTCGAGTTACTGCGATGTTAAAATTTGTACCTATGTGTATTTTCGCTATGTGGAAGAGGCAATTTCTTTCGAAAATTGAAAATATGAGAATGAAAAATAAATGACCAGATTATTTGCAGCAACATTTATAGTGAACATTTTTTCCACAGAGTTACGGTTTTCGAGAAAAGACTGCTAAAGTTTATAATATGCGCATTACCGCGACGATGTTCTTAGATTTCTGAATAACAGCAAATACAAGCAAATCATACATGGATAATGATGACTGTTCAACGATTTTCGTAACAAATGTAACACTCAAAATTATGAAATAAATTAAAGTTGGACGTTTGTTGATAAATTTTGTGTTTCTTCCACCCGCGACGCCGCTAATTGTTCTTATTCTTAGAATGTCCAGTTTTTAGAAAGAAATGATTTTGTAGCCCTAAATATTATGAAAATATCATTATTACCACAAACTATTTAGTCTGTGATGTGATTGTTATTGAGTCAATTCTCGAAGTTAATTAAAATTCTACTGAAATTTAACCTCTGCTCACGATGGGAATTACAATTCCTGAAATGAATGCAGATTCAAATAGAATTACGTTGTTTTATTCATGAAAAATACCTGAAAATTAACTCCACTCCTCAGATTTCCAAAGTATTATATTTCTGCTGTTTTGACAACTAATATTATATCTGCATAATAAAACATTCTTAACTCTGTAAATTTTCTGTGGTCTAGCAACTTTACCTAATACATCAAGTTTAGATTTACGAAATCAAGTAGGTATATATAGAATCAAAAAAGGCATGAACTCGAAAAATTCAAAATTATCAATGCTTTTTTCGCTTTCAATCAAAATTAGTTTTAGATGCCGCTTTCCGTCTGTCTGTCAGCGGGCTGTATCTCATGAACTATAATAGGTAGACAGTTGCAATTTGCACAAAACGTGTATTTTTACTTTCGCAATAATAACAAATAATAAAAATAGAATAAAATCGAAAATAAAGGGGGCTTCCATACAAAACGCGATTTTTTGCATGTTTTTCTCGACCTTTACAATCGCTGTATCTCTTGAACCGTAATAGTTAGACAGTTCGTGTACTACGGAACCCTTCGTGAATGAGTCCGACTCGCACTTTCATGGTTTTATTAAAGTCTATAACGGTTTGTTTTAGTTTATAATATTACAAATTTAAACAAACTCTGGAACTGAGACATAATATCATGACAACGCTTTGAAAATTAAAGTTCTCATTGTAAATTATAACTGCCTTTAAGAACAAATCATGATCAATCCAAATGGACGGGAACTTAAGAAATTTTATAAATACATAATTAGACTAAATTTCAATTATTTCAAGTTCTTCTCAAAAGATGTACCTACATGGAAATTTCCCTGACTGCTGGTCAGTATTTGGCGACAAACTATCTTCAAATATATTAATTTGTTGTATATCTTGACGACAAAGAAATTAATATTGTGCTTTCTAAATTCTATTTAGCATATTGTAAACTGTGACATCATTAGCACCATATGTACTCTCCATTCCAAGATTAAACCAGTAGACTGGTTTATCAAACGCTGACGCTGTTTTTGCTCAGTTCCGTTTATCCGATTTTAATCTTTTTTTGTCATAACCCATTCTGTGTTCCGTTCCATTTCCTTATAACATCCGATATACATTCCCAGAAGTTCACTTTATTACAAGGTAGCTCTTTTATCAGAGATGTAACAGTTGTTTTATTGACTCATAAAACAGAGAAAGAGGGTGGGGATCTCATATTTGTTTTCATGGGAGAGTTTCACAAGTTTGCTTACTATATATAAACAGAAAATGTGGTTTTTATGATCCATTTGGAGAATTTGATATTGCAATATTGATTACTTGGCAGCGTAACCGCTAACGATTATAGCAAACATAATAGAAAAACTTTTTTCCACCTTCCATCTGATTACCACATCTATCAGAAAATATAACTAGTTTATATTAGGTAAAAAAATTAGGTGGATTGGTATGACGGACATTTCAGATGTCGCCAAATCTTGAAATCCTATTTGAAATCTTGTGTCAATCATCCTGCCAAAGTTTTCACGTGAAAAAAAAATATTATTATGAATTTTTATAGAGATTGGTTTGATATTACCTACAGGAAACATAGAATTTAGGTATAAAACTAAGGCACTAGAATATACGAGTATTCTCTAACACCATTTTGACACCATATTTCCCTAACTAATCTGTTGACGGCATTAAGTCTTGTTGACATGATAGGGTCAAAACCGTAGTTGAGAATACGTACCTATTCTAGAACTTCAACGAAACATAAGCTACAAATATGACAAGAGGTAATTGGTTGTTCAAAGGTCAATGAGAAAGTCACTCCAAAGTCCCTAGCTGATGACGTAGGCATATTGATCATTAAAATAGTTATTATTATTTTCTTAGTAATTTTACCTGAACACTTTAGATAATAGATAGTATCCAAGGAATATCCAACGTTTACCTGCAAGACACCCGATTGCACGCTGCAGAAAACTCTATTATCAAATGTCGCGCAGAAGTTTCATAAATTGTGGAGCCAGGCTAAGAATGAACAGAATGTCTCTCTCTCTCTCTCCCTCACACACTCTTTCGCTCACCCTAACTGTCTCTCTCGACCGATATAACCGCTCTGCTATCTGCCAGGAAATGTGTATTTTCGAGAGCACCCTTCCACTCGACGACAATATTCGCCGCTCACAGATTCAGTCGCAGTTGTTCTAAGGCCTATCACACATTTGGGATTGTATAGCACAAGTTGAGTTTGGCAGCATACTGGAAACCGCCTTTGTATTACCCTATTATCTATATTTTTTCTTATAATCGTTATTATCGCCATTACTCTGAAATAACAGGCACACAGTTGTCTTTATTTTAAAACATGTGATGTACAAGAATAGTCCATTTATGTACAACTTGATGTGATATCCTAGAATCTAAAATTTCTATCAGAATATCATTAATGAAAAACGCATCTACTATTACTATACAATCCTGATATTAATCTACCCTTAATATTCTCAGATATCATCAGCCGTATTCTTATTCACTCTTTGTTTGGTGCTACTGGTTTAGTTTGTTTTTTAGTTACTTTGGTAAATATTATATCAAATGTTACTGTTTTTGAATCAAGCCAATCTAGTACCGAACTAATATTCATTATGACTTATGACTTCAATGTACTCATGTAAGAACTCGAATCTTTTACACTCACAGATTCGAAGCCCTACCGACGTTTTATTGGCTTCAAAATTCGTAGGGGTTAAATCATGTATGCTGTCTTAATACTTCTAAGGTCAAGAATCGACAATAGCGACACGGAATCTGCCTTACTCGTATCTGAGTGTAGGCGAGTTATCTACCTTGGACGTGTTATCACAAACAAGGGGACCTACAGTTTAAAGTTCCGAACCACCGATATGTGTCAAGATGAATCTCAACACACATCCTTCCAGAAAAGCTGCACGTGGGCAATATTCTGTCCCTGGTTTTCCTTTACCTTTTGAGAGGAAGATAATGCAGTAGGGATCAACACTCTCACTTGTCCAAACCGTTGATCACGCATTGCGCACACTAAGAAAAAGAAATGCTGCCAATCAGCTGTATAGATTACAGAGGATTGAAGTTTTGATTTTGTTCCATAAAATTAGCTCCAGGATCCTAAATTATCAAAAGAATCTATCTACTTCGGTTTTTAAGAAAAATAAAAAAATAGGTATATCCATCCTCATGTTACTAAAACATTCAGGACATTTCCAGACAGCCCTCCTAGTCCGAGGTTCGAACCTGGCTTAAGATCCTGCTGGCCCTCAAAATCGGCCATTGCTGACAGAAGAACTCAGGACATACATACAATGAAAATTCGGAAGCGGAGAATGCGGGAAACTCTCACCGCCCAGTGAAGAAATATCAGATAAATTGATTTATCTTTGCGAACGCTCGATAGATACAACAAAAATATACCCTTGTTCGAGCATGCCAAGATAAACTACGGAAGTAAACAGACGCGATGAAATTTATTGGTTATTTTAAAAACTTTACCTACTCAACAACTGGGTGAACTTTTATTATTTTGCATACATTTTGCGTTACATATTTCACTTTGTCATTCGTTTAATATATACCTTCCTAATATCCCATTGAAGAAAATATATAAAAATATTCAAAATCATAACTGATTGTTTTCTAATAGAATTTTATTCAACACCCGACTGTAGCTATTTTAGATCTATTTTATTTTTCGTGAAATTTCCAAACGTGGCCAAATTTGGAATCTTTGAATACATGTCCCACTAGCGCATCTTCTCCTATTCCGTCTATCTGATGAGGATTGATTAGCAAAATATCGTAATTTAGAACATGTGCCGATTAGGAAATCAGCTCAAGTCTTCCATTTCGCTGGATTTCATAGAGAAAAACAAGATTCCAAATCAATTGAAGATCGATTCTGACTTATCAGTTAGTGTTGGAGTATTTTTGGCGGGTACGGTTCAGTAGTCCTTTACTTGCCTGTGACCTAACAGCGACTTTAAAACAAACGTTGTTATATTACTTGTACGTGGTTAAAGTCAATGTTTTGAGTCATTAATTAGCCCTAGAAGCACATGCTGATGTGGGCAGACCTGATTTTAGTTTTCTTTCTATTTCTATTATTGAATAGATATTCAAAAACAGTCGCTTTCAGGAAGCTTTTTAAGATTTGTTTCAAAATCGTAACGGACCATTTATAGAAAATTGAATGATATCTTTATTCAAGTAGAATAATGAAAATGATAAAAGTTTTGAATTTTATACAAATTCATAATTACCTATTTGAACATTCCCACACTTAGTTAAATATTTAGTCAAAATTAACTGAACTCTTCAAAATCATTTGAGGAACTATGGTATGGGTTTTGGCTTTCCAGAACTATCTATTTGCTATTAATTTATCACATCTGCAAAATGATTGTGTTTTCCATAAGGATTTTGGAATTACGTCTTATAACCTAAAAGATATTGAAAATGTGCATATTTTGGTGTTGAGATTCATATCACATTATATTGGATGATCAAACAGAACATTCCCGACTCAACTTCTTTTCTATCCCGCATCACATCTAAAAGAAACGCCTTCTTTACAAACTGCCGTTATCTCCTTGTAGGTAGGTACATCATAGATGATGATAAATTTATAAAATATACCAAACATGAAATGGCATATGGGGTGGTGATATTTGCCTCTTGCTTATTCGACTGTTTTCTTCGGGAAAACCGGAACAAGCGATCTAGGTCTCTTGTATACTAAATAAATTATAGCCTCATGACGATTGTCTATTCAAAGCTGCTCCACAGAGGACCCTCCATTGTTATTCCTATTCAAATGTGAGTGTGTTCGTATGTGTGTGTGTGTGTGCACTAGGGAGGACTGAGTCGAAGAGGGTTTGAGAAGCTGTTAACTGACCTGTAAAAGTTGTTATCTGTCTTCCCACAATATTCTAAACACAATCGAGGACTTGTTCACTGAAGTTGTATTTAAATTCTTAAAGTATACACAAGATAGCAAAGACAAACGAATGTTAGTGAAGACATGTGTATGCATTTATTATTCTCGTCGGCTAAAGGTAACAGAATTTATCAAAAGGATTACGATATAAATAAGCAGTATTTACTTAAGCTTAACAAGCCACAATTAACATTTGTTATTTTGTTCTGTTATTGATTTCACAACATGGAATGACTTTTATTAGATAACTTTCTTTTTCCCGCGACTACGTGCGCGTGGAAGACTGCATCAAATTCCATGCGGTAGTTTTTGCGTGATGCGTGTACAAACTTACAGACAGACGCGGTCAAATGGAACCTTTATTTTAAGTTAGACCTCTGGCAATACATCGTTGAAAATTGCATTCAATTCCATGTAGTAGTTTTTGCGTGATGCATGTACCAACATACAGAAAGACAGACAGACGCGGTAAAATGGAGCCTATGTTTTAAGTTAGACCTGTAGTAATATATCGGTGACAACTGCAATCAATTTCATGCAGTACTTTTTGCGTCATGCACGTACAAATATACAGACAGGCAGACAAAAATTCTTTAAACTGTTGTTTTGACTTAAAGACCCCCCATATTAGTTTTTCTTAAATATCTATAATGTACAGACATTCGGCCTGTTGAACTTTTATTATATGTATAGAAGATGTATAGATGATTACTCTGTACTGTTTACTTTATGTTATTAATATACAGGGTGAGTGTTTAGTGTGTCTACGGTCGATAATTCCGTTATTACAGGAGATGTTAGAAAAAAAATTTAAAAAGTTATATGCACTGTTAACCATTTTAAATGAAGTAGAAATGAACAGGAGGTTCCTCAACCTGGCGACAGATCATTCTCATGTTTTCTTAATGGAATTTTATTTTAAAATCAGTATTTACACTTCTTTACGATTATACAGGGGTTGGGAAAAAACTTGAGGGAGTGATTCCTTGTTCAAAAAAAGAAGGTTAATTTGTTATATAAATGTTGGGTCAAAAGTCAACAATTAAGTAGATACGTGCTACAAATCTAGCGAAAAAATAATGTTTTTATTTTCTATCTTAAAAACGAAAAGATATATAAAAATATAGTTTTATGGAAATATTACTGTTGTTAAAACTCACTTTTGCATATTTGTTCACTTTTTTTAATAAGTTTCTATATATAATCATATTCTGTCATAATACAACATACATAACTTAAACATGATTCTGAATAGCATGAATTTATGTTACCATGACAAATATAAATAATACCATTTATAATTGATGGTTATGAAATCTTTTTTGTTTTTAGATAATTTATACTAAATTCAAGACTGTAAGTATATTTGACCGACGCACCAAACGGATGAGGTATACAATTCGACTGTGTGTATGCATGTTTTCTTGTTTTTTTGTTGGCGCGTTATAAATGGTAAACGTGCTCCGATTTAATGATTTGTTTTGCATTTGATAATAATTAAATACAAAATAATAATTAATTCTAATGGATCTGGAGCCAAAAATTTTCAATCTAACTACAACTGCACAACTTCAAATTTAATAGTAGCAATAGAATTATTTTGTATTTTTCAGTGCACCGACTAACAAAGTCGGTCCAATTTTTTGTAAAAAATATTTATTATGATACTAAGCTGTTGTTGAAATAATTTAGTAATGATTTGTAATTTGCCCTGAAGAAGAGAATAAAAACTGTCGAAAGCTTGGCTGAAATCAAATGATTTCATTTATTAAATGATAGCATACCCAAAAATCATCTGTTTATTATATAGAAGTACATGTATAATCGTACAAAATATCAAGTTATTGTAGTACAGAGTAGTAAATTATGATAAAGGGATTTCTATTGATTTCTGCCATTATGCGGAGAGGGAGGGAGAAGAGAGAATATCTGACAATTGTGATAATACAACATTGAGGGAATTTGAAAAATACCTATACAGAATGTTGTATCACGATTGTGAATTTCGCCCCCTTTTCGCTCACTTGTAGTATTCATTATTTCTTGCAACACCTGCTTTGGAATTTCAATTTGAGGGAAACATAAAAACATAACACTGTTCATGTTACCTGTTCCAATTCAACATAGTATCATATTTATTATTCTATGAACCAGTTGTTGTTATTTTTAATTGATTGTCAAGATTCACAGACGCTTATAAAAGTCATGAAATATATTCAGAGTAATAGAATCCTAAAATACTAATAAAATAACTATCTGTATTGTATGTCTGACTAACACCTAAGCCAGAGCATGAGTGGTCATTTACTTTCTGTACAAATGCGGAGAAGTTACTTATAGTTTGGAAGTTTTAGTTAATTGATTTATCAATGTTGTAAAATGAGAATGTATCGTCAAGGTTTAAGAAATAAAGTACGTCCGTCTTAACACTCAGTATTCGAAACTTGAGCTTTTAAGGAAGGTGTTGCTAAAAATAGTTTTTCTTCCAAGAATATCATGATTGAGACAATTGGAATTATTATTTATCAACGTAATAAGTCCCCAAATATTTTTGCCCTATCATATTTCTAAAAGCTTGATAAATTCGATTTCTAGGTAAGAAAAACTATAAAACTTTTTATATTTTATAGTTGTTTCCTAAATGAAAGTTTCTAAAACTTCTTTCAAGTTATTTTGTACTGCTGTTAATTTTTCTATAAAACTTCTAGAACATACGTTGCATGAGGGCGCCCTGTTGCTGATACCATCTAAAATGGTCTTCCCATCCACTCTATACACCGACTATATCACTATTAAAAGAGATAAAACATTGTCATCCAAAATCTTTAAACAAATTTTAACTTTCAAGTACCTAAAAATATGTTTTAAATTGGTTTTACTAGAACTTTAAAACGAGTTATATCTAGAATGCTTTTATAACAAATTAAAATTAATTCTAGTTGCTCCCTGAAAACAAAATAAGTTTGCAGTAGGTCTTATTTTTGTATATAAATGGTTTTTTACTATTCTATAAAACAAATGTTTTTGATTATAAAATTCGATAATTAAATAGATGATGGATTGTAGCATATATTATGAAAGAAATATTCTAATGGTTGCCTTCCAGTAGTCCCATTCCCGTCATATTTTTACAGGAAAATCTGTCAAGTTTCAGCCAAATCAGCGAGAAAATACTGTTTTAGTCAAATATCTGGCAAATGCAGTAAATTGATTTGGATATAATTGGATTGAAGAATTGAGTGCAATGTTGGCCCAAAAAACAGCCTTATTATTTATTTTGAGAGATTATTTTATAAATACTCACATTCTTAATATGACAAATTGATTTTATTGTAGTTTCTATCAATTTCGGAAAAATATTTCCTACATCCCCTCACATATGTCCAGGATCCACGGGTCATTTTTACCATTTATTACTATCAAGCATATTTGCCGTGAGTAGCTTCATTTTGATGAGACGCCCAACTTTTTCTCTTACAAAAATTCTCGATTGTGGTAGCTTACAGGGGTAGCAGTCATAAAATATATTCATTTTACGGTTCTCAAAAATGTATTACAAACTTGTTTGTTTTTGTTAAATCTCAAGATAATTATCTAATGTATGCAAAAAAATATGTGTCATACAAAATGTATGGTTTGATCAAACAGACCCGTCTTTTCAACTTGTATCCATAACGAGATCATGAAAACTAATTACTAATCATCATATTATTTCTCTGTTGCTTAGTTAATATTTATATGATTTAACATTCAAATTGTCCTAAAAATCCCGTTATCCCGGTCCAACGCTCAAAACTTGTTAATACCACAAGACCATTTTTCTCCGTACTAACTGTGGGACAAAAATATTATACCTATAATAGGTTAGTCCAAATGTCCAAATGAAGCTATGTCCTATAAGAAAACAGGTATGTATCGCTAGTTCGACAAGAATTGTTATTTTTTCGCTTGCCTGTGTGTAACGTAGCAAAAGGTGTAAACATATTTTTTTAAATTTAACTTAGTTTTCCTGTAAACTAGGTACAAAAATTGGTTTTTACTATAAAAAAAACTTAAACTTCATCAAATTCATCTGATAAATCTTCATCTTCGCTACTAATAGTACTTTCATCTTCATCTTCTTCATTTTCCTCACTTGTGACATCTGACTCTGCATTAACGTGAAAAAATTAAATAAATTGCTGAATATCAATCAATAACTAACAATAGTATTGATATTGTAAGTCAGGAGATAATTCTTCAATAGATGAACTTTAGGGACCATCAAACCAATAATATTCATATTTGTCATCAATTATTGTCCATCCATAATTTTCTGGCAATTTTTTTGAGGTGCACCGCATGTGTGCATTACACCATATATTGCAGATGAACACCGTCCTTTGATTTGTTGCAACAATTCTTGTTTTGTTGGTGGCAAATTGCAAGGATCATATCGTACGATTTTTTTTGTTTCATTGTCATTGTTTTTAGTTATACCCTTTTTCAAATAACTCATACCGTCCTCTATTGATATCATTCTTTTGTTTTTAATGAGTACACTCTGCATACATACTCTTCAATAGTTCGAACTATCCCACACGATGTTGTTAATTATTGTTCACCTTGTAGGAATTGAATAAAAGCATATTGAAATTCTTTAATTTTTTTTGAAAATACTGAAAGGTCTCTTTTTTTCCTTTACGAAAGAAAGCAGGATTTTAATCATTCCCAGTAAAAATATGTCATATTCCGAGTAGGTAAACAAGATAGTCGATCAGCAAGTTTGTCATAATTTTCATTTAGATTCAAGTACATTTTTGTTTTACTTGATTTAATTGATAATTATATTATATATTATAATCTAAAGAGTTTGTAAATCATCAAACACTTGAGTTATTAGCAGGCATTCTACGCAGAGTTGTACCTGCCCTAGCGATTACATTTTGTTTTATAGGTAGGTATAATGGGTTAAGATACCTATTGAGAAAAATTGCTTGAATATGATTGACAATTGTTTATGTATATATGCCAAATACCAAACAATCGATGAAAATTCATATGTATGGGTTCTAGAGTGTATTGAATCGATTGGTTGTATTCACATTCACAAGAAAAATCGTTTTCAGCAATTAATATTCCCATTTTAGAAGTCTTACAGACTATATTTCAGATATCAATATGAACTCAATAATGTCTTATGGTTAAGCTTCTGGGTATCAATCTAGAGTTCATCGGTTCGAATCCTGTTTACCTTTGAGTTTTTTTTAACGAAACCCATTTTTTAAATAAAAGATTTTAATTTAATATGAGTTTCTAATAATTTAATCGAAAATTTTCACAGAAAATTTGTACATATCTAATATATTGCGACACTTAAGCTATACATTAACTATTTCAAGGATGGTTTAACAGATTTTGTTAAAAATTAGCAAAAAGGGGTTTTCGGAGTCGAGAAATCGATTGACGATACTTCATATTCAATCGGTGTGGCCCTTGAGGTCCACATTAGCTATTTCAAGAATGGCTCCGCAGACAAAAGTTTCAGTATGTATAGTGTTTGGGAATTGAGAAGTTGATTGGTGATCCAGCTGATTTCTGGTATGTTTCACATTCATATTTATTTTGAAATCTTTAAGTTGAGCCATGTGAATGATAAAAGCATTATTTACCGATCGCAATACATTTTAACTATAAATAGGCACCTTTTAAAGTAACTCTTATAGACCCACTTTAAATTCTGTGTTACCAGAGCAACGCTCGGTCGCCCAGATATTATAAATATTAACCAAGCACCAGAAGAAAAAAATCAGCTGATTAGTAATCATTTCTGTAGGACAAATATCGGTTTAAATAATTTAGATAATTATCTTGAGATTCAACACATAAAAACCTTGTTAGTAATTGTTTTTTGAGAATCGTCAAAACGACATATTTTATCCTTGCTACCCCTGTTAGTTACCAAAATCGAGAATTTTCCTATAGGAAATTATTGGGCGTCTCAACGACAAGAAACTATTCACGAAGATTCAACTTGATAGAAATTATTATACATCAGGGATCTGTAATACAACTTTTGAGCGTAGGACCGGCATAAGGTACCACACAATTTTTATGACAATGTGACTGTTAAATTAGGTATATAAATATTAACTAAGCAACAGAAAAATAATCTGCTAATTATTTTTCATGATCTGGTTATGGATACATGTTGAAAGAGGGGACTGTTTGATCAAACCCTACATTTTGTAGGACACATATTTTTTCGCATCCTACTTTAGATAATTATCTTGAGATTTAACAAAAACAACCCACTTTGTAATAAATTTTTGAGAACCGTGAAATGAATATATTTTATCCCTGCTACCCCTATAAGCTACCACAATCGAGAATTTTTATAAAAGAAAAAGTTGGACGTCTCATCAAAATGAAGCTACTCACGGCAAATAAGCTTGATAGCAATAAATGGTAAAAATTACCCGTGGATCCTGGACTATAGACAATATACCTAAATAGCAAAATTGATTACGTCTATCAAAAAGTACATATTAAATGTTCCCTGTCTATATACTTTCTAAAAAAGTCCCTTGTTCCTTATATGTCTTCTCCCATTGTTGTTTTTTTCGGACTAACTAATAGTTGTCGTCCACTGTTACATTTCCGGAACTAAATCGGTAAAGGGCAAAAAACTAAGTGCTGCACTTTCCGCTTAGAGAGGTTATCAGTGAATCCTGAATTACTTCGTTGTTGCTCGTGCCTGCCTAAACATCATGTTTACTTAATGACATAAAACCACAAATCGTGATGTTATACTGAATGACAATTAAGACAAGATAGCGTTTAGTTGAAAGTCATGGTGGTTAATGGGGTTTGAAGTTATTTGGATATGCAGTTAGATCCTTGATAGAGAGCCCTTTGATGTAAAATAGAGAATATTTTTTCAAGAAATTTCTCAATGTTGATGTTGATTTGTTATGTATATAAAATACATATATTCCATATAATTTGGAGCTAGATTTCTTAACATTAAATTCTTTGTTCAATTGATTACTCCGGTAGGGTCCGGATATTACGATAATTTTGTCTTTTATTTAGTTTGGATTTTGGAATTGAATCGCTATTTGTGATGCTCTGCTCATAAAATTGGCCGTAATTAAAAGCGACAGCCTCTAACGATTGCAAGCGACCATATTGGTTTTGGTGCATCCGCCAAAAATTTAATTGCTCGAGCATTTTGGAAATGATGCCACAAATCAATAATTGTGGAATATTAAAAACAACTAGGTATCAAAAAGTTTGGATTTACAGTGACACTGTTCAAACTCAATCATTATTTTGTGCGACTTTTGTTTGATAAGAGAGTTTTATATTACACTGTTTAAAATAATTCTTTGATTATGATATTTTATAACTGAATCAATCAACTTTTGGGCTTTTGTAATAAAAGGTAGAAAAGGAACCTAATCGCCTTAGCTACACAGCAGAATGAAAAACTGAAAAAAGGCTTGTATAGTTTGCCGTTTCTGATGAATATGTTTACAAAAATTGAATTTGAAAAATTACTATTACTTCATTTTTAGCATTATAATAACAATTGATAGAAAATGTATGGTTGAATCGATAAAGCATCAGTCTTGTGTTCCAGGGATCAAAATTTTAATTCCTAGAGTAGCTTCTAATAATTTTCGAATCTTCATTGGAATTTCTTTTATCAAATAGACTATTGTAATAAAATGTAATGATAGGCTGTTAATTTACAGAAACAGTTGCATGAAAACTTGTGACTGGAGACGATCTAGAGACCAGATAATCGAGATCTTGAATTTTAAATGCAGACAGAATAAAATTCCTATCCCCAAGATAAAATAGCTATAGGCAGTAGTCATTTCCATAAATATTCAATTGAGAACATATAAGATAATTATGCTTGCTCAAATAAAACTCATTCAATAAACTCATTCACTAATTCATCATTTGCTAAACTTAGATTTTTAACAACTCTGAATTCATAGACTTTGGTGATTCCGAATGCGAAAGTGGATTTAAATATTCAGTGAATATTTTAAATCTGTTAAAACAATTATGAGAAAATATGTGTATAAATTTCTATTTGCTAACTGGTTGATTTGCTCTACATTTCTTGAAATCTCATATAAACTCTTGACATCAACATTATGTGTTTTATACTACTCAGTGACTTAATGCATCATTTATTGGAGTTTGCCCAAGTGTTTTATTTATTTTCCAATTTTATGATCGTGATAATTCAATGAGATCTCTTGTTTTATGATTGTATATATTCAATTATATGCTGTTGAGTATGTTACAGCTGATGTTCTACGAATTTTTGTATGCTGATTAAGTGGATCAGTTCAACTATCGGGAACATCATTTAAAAATATCGTCTTCAATTCTACCTCTTCGGTGGTATGATATGAAAATAACTCAAATCTGTATATTAATACGTAACGATAATAACTGTGACCCCATTTCAAGAATAATGCGGTCACAGAGGAAAAATTAAAGCTAAAAATTTTTAATAATAATAATTTGGTGGTGTACTGGTAACTTAGTTGCCCTTCCTAAAGCCGACCGGGGTTCGTTTTTGAACATTCTCTTTCGATAAAGAAAATTCAAAAAATTATATCCAAAAATTATAGTGGAATATCTACCTTTGACAGACGAAGCTCAATAGTTTTCAAACTTAAATTAAAGAATAGCGGTCGAATTTTGAGCACTAGTCAATCTCGTCTTCATTAATTTGAAAAATCTAATGAAAATTGAGGAAACTATACCTAGGCAAAGTCTATCTAAGGAAAAGTCTAGTCACTTGTTTGATCTCCTCGAAAACGCCGACGTTTTTTGCGGAGCGGTCGTAAATTATTTTTACTAGAAGCTTGTGAGCGATAGGAGGGTTATTTCAAGTGAATTATGTAACTGGCGGTGATATTATTTGGAGATGCTCTTACGAGGAGAGACCAAATTTATTTTAAATATTGATTGTCTAGATTTTGTATACTTTGTATAATTTGTACCTATAGTGTTTCTATTTGGCATTTATGCCTGTTGTAATCAAAAGATAATACTTTTGTAGGTGAGTTCTCTTATTGTATTTTGTATTTAAGATACAGTACGTAAAAAATAATTCAATTGGAAGTATTTCTATTAATATACTTACCAATTCAGTATTTTTTAGCAATAGGTAGTTATAGCAATAATATGAAATCAAACGAGTTGAATCTAAACAATAAATATTTATCTAATTTATTTGTAATACATTTGATTCTAAAGTAATGAGCAACTTTAACTTTCCTTCTTTATATTGCCTTTTGTTATATTTTTGTATTTACTAATGAATTCACTAACCTTCTGCTACTTTTATCTTTATTTTTTTTTTCTATATCATTATCCGTCCAAACTACTTATTTTTGACCGACTTCCAAAACGAAGGAGGTATACAATTCGGTTAAATGTTTGCTTCTTTTTTATGTATGTCTGTTTGTGCATTTTGCATAGTAAACGTGTTCCGATTTTGATGATTTTTGATTCATTTGAATGAAGAAAGTTGAGAAATGGTCCAGTATTTACAAAAACTCAAATCTGAAATCTCTTTCCCTTATCCTTCCAATCCCGAAGGGGGTGTTTGAGCAATTTTTTTCGAAATTCGAAAATCTGAGATGCCCAAATTGAAGAAGATATTATATGTAGTAACATTTTTTCGAGAAAGCTACTGTTTTCGAGTCTGAAATATGTCTGTAGTACAAGTACAAGCAAATAATATACATGAGTAATAGGATAACTACTATCTTCTTTGGTATTAGTGAACGCTAAAGTATTTTCATGACATTTCAGTCATTGGTCTGTCTGTCTCTCTGGGCCGAGAACATTTCGGAAACGGGCGGATCGTTTTTGTTGCTTTCTTTTTTTGTTTTGGCATCCTGCATGCACTGGTTATTAGACAATAAATAAACTTGTTTCATTCAAAACTAACTAACTTATCTATTCAATCATTTGCAATGTCAGAGTTGAATATGACAATTTTTTTTCCATAGGTGAGAAAATATTTTCATTGGATGGAATTCTTTATGTTCATTGAAAAACATACCTAATTTAGACAACAGGATTATGAAATTGACCTGTCCCCTATTATGAAATCCAACACGCACACATAGGCAGTATTACACACAATGAGAATCTTGCAGTGACTGTTTATGTGGTTTCGAAACAAACTCCCATCTATAATTAACAGCGCCCTATCCATCCATCCATCCATCCACCCGCTGCTGCTGCTACCCGAATCGTGTTCGGCCAAACACCTCCTCACATCGTCGTGCATGTAACGAAAGAGAATATCTGGCCATATTATGCTCTCGAGGGGATTGACGTTGGCGGTGGCTGCGCCTATTGGGTTGGTTGAAGGGGTCCGCTTTGGAGGACCTCCATTCTCTTTAGGTATCCACTCACAATGACAAGGATCGAGGGCTTAATGAAACATGCATCAAATACCATTTTCCCAGACATCACCCTATAATGTGAGTTGGTATGAGGCGGCAATGCCCATCTATGAGAATTAATAAAAATAAATGATTATGATGATAAAAGTGTAGGAAAATATTCAGAAGATACATACGTTTTTGCAACACCAACATCGAAACTTTAGTTTACGAGCAATGAGTGTCGAGACGAAAGGGTACCAGCTGATAAAATCCAAAAAAAGTCAAAGTTTCGAAATCTTTTCATCCAATGTTCTATACTCATGTGTTTTTTTTTATAACTGTATTAATGTAAATTGCCAAAAAATCATAGTTCTATACCTACATAATAACTTTACGTATGAGAAGATAATTTCGTATATCTTTTTTACTTTCCTACGCTACTGTAGCAGCTTTATAAGGAAAGTATTGTAATTGTAAAATTTTCGATATCGAGATTTTTGCAAATGTTGACTTTTCAGAGTTTCCTAAGTCTAATAAACATATTTTCAGCCATTAATCTGTCTGTCCGTCCGTCTGTCAGCCTGTCTGTATGTCTGTGTCTGTGATAGCATTATCTCGGGAACGGATCAGTGTATTTTGTTCCTTTCTTTTCTATTTCGTTTGGTACCAATATCACTCGCCGAGTTATGTTTTTGATAACTAAAATTACCTTTTTTTAGAAAAGATTTTATTTAATTTCTACAAAAACAGACTTAATAGAATTAAAACTTAATCGGGCAGAGTGACGCCGATAATTGTTTAAAACTACAAGTGAAACATTCGCCTTTGGCGTGTGCCTTAAATAATAATATTATACAGAGTCAGCATTAGATGATGTTACATACATGTGTTACTAGCGTGTCGACACACTGTCGAGACGCTTATACAAGCATTCTTCCTGGAATTTAGGCATATAACTCCTCCACCCATAAGAGGAAACTTTGGGGTTATTCAAAGTTGACGTGTTGAAAAAGAATTTATATTATTTACTTAGGTGGTTCGGGAAATGCCTTCGTTCCTTCGGAATTATTCTTTTCAGATTTAATTAGCATATACAATTTGCGTTTAAAATGGTACACTATGATTACAATTACAATCAATATTAGGATTACATAGATAGGTAGGTTAGAATGAGTCCAAATAACATTATTGTCTGTAAAAGAGAAAGGTTCTTCACTTTCTTGGTCTATTGTAAGTTTAGACAATTGGTCTAAATTGAAAGATTTTAGATTCAATTGAATTGGTTTGGCACTGAACACTGCACTGGGTATATATGGTAAATACATAGGTTCTCCATGGGTTGATCCCTCTAGGTTGGAAATCTCGAACTGTTTGGTGGTGAATTTACAGGAATAAGGAACCGTTATTAATTTTAATTTTAATTTGTGGATTTCTTCATTACCACATTTTTCATGCAACAATGTTTCGTTGGGTGCGATGAGGATGTACTTATCGTCACTGATGGTTTCGACGAGGATCTCAGATATTTGTACCGGGACATGGGTACATTGAGGGTCTTCTTTTATTTGTAAGAGGTTTTTGATGCATGTCTCCTGTTGATAGTTCCTCTCAATCTCCGATAATTTACAGAAGAATTGTTGTTGTATCTTTTGACAGGTGGATTTAAGGTAGCGAATGGTATCTTCTCCAATAGCCACATGAGAGGTAGGGGAAATAATGGTGGTTGATTCATGGGTAGGAATTGAGAAAAGGTGATAGAGGTTGTATGGTTTGGGATCTAGAAGGGGTACGTGTAATAAAAATACTACATGCTCTTCGTTGATATAATACTCAATATCGATAGTTCGTAGAAACAGAATATTATCATTTGAATAGTAATGATCAGAGCTGTGGTAATTTGACAACTCATCTTTCATAGATGTCATTGCTACTTCATCAATTATGGATAAGTGTTAAACTTTCAAACTTGCAAAGCTTATTGCTGTTATTAGTTTCTCTACAACTTGAGATAGATCTAGAATGCTAATTTTAAACATAGTGATAGTATTAGTAATGTTCTGGTTTTTTCCAGGAACCATCCATAAGACATCTTTGATTCTCTTAAAATTTATAGACATATTACCAATGATTTCTTCGTAATTTCTGACAAGTTGTTTGTTTATAGAAAATTGTCTATTGTAATGTGTGAGGATGTTATTTTGATTTGACTTAAGATCTTCTAAGGCTTTATCGTATCTTTCCCCATCAGATGCATCGAGCGATCCGGATATGAATTTGAATACTGAACCTAGAGCGTTTATCATACCGCGTCTTACCCTTCTCTGTTTATGAATGATATCAGGATGAATTGTTATCGCCTGTTCTTTCAATTGTTTTGCCCTATTTATGACATATTCTAATTCTTTTTTATCTGCCATAAATAATTTACCTTGTGTTTTAGTCTGAAATTCTTTAATAACATGATCTAATTCTGCAATTTTAGTGCCAATGATTTTGATAGGGTAGTTATGTAGAAAAGTGTGATGAGAAAATTGTAGTCTAGTCGGTCCTAACTTAAGTGGTAAAATCCCTGGATTGTTCTCGAGAGATTTTATTTCGATCTTAGGTACTAGTGCTTGGTTGTAGTGCTTCAGTATCAGTATAGTTAGGGTTGTCACGAGTTGGTCCATCTGAAACAAATGGAACGGATTTCCTTTGTAATTTTCTCAACGGTTTCACTTCTTGTTTATGGTAAATTTAACCTTTGGTTGTTCTGATTTTAGAACCTATATCTCTCTTTACTTTTACTGGTTTGTACAGGGGTAATACTTCGTTACGTGGTCTTGTGGAAATGTACGCATCTAAGGTATTTATTTTCGAATGGTCAACGCGACCTTCGTTTTGTTTTTCGATGTATTTGTCTTTTGCCTCCTTGGTCTTCTGGAAAACATGATCGTACAATTTTTTGATTTTCTTTCTCAAGTCGTCCATGTAATCGTTATACTGATTTTGTGAATCTATTTCTAAAATATCCCTATTATCAAGGTGTCCGAATAATAGTTCGTTAGGTCGGAAGTTTGTTGTACTGTGTATAGTCCTATTATAAATGATAACAGCGTTCTCGAAAATGTTATGTGAGAATGCTTTCTGGTTTTGGAGTGTTAATGTTCTCATTATTTCTACGAGTGTTCCATGGACTCGTTCGATGGGACTATTTGAATTGGGATGTAGAGGTGTTGTTACATGATGTTTGATGTTATATGATTCTAAGAGTCTTTTAAATAAATTCGAATTAAATTGTCCGTCAGTCACTAGGTTTTTGGGTAATTAATATCTCGAAAATATTCTTATGAATTTCTTTACTATTTCAACCATGTTTGATGAACTTAATTCCTCGTACATGAAGAATTTTGAAAAATTGTCAATGCATGTTAAATACTTTGTTCTGTTACAGGTGAAAATATCTAAGTAAATTATTTCGAAAGGTTCTCTTGGGGTCGAAGTTGTTTCTAGCTTATACTTAGTAGGATGTCGTTCGTATTTTGTCTGTTGACATATAGGACAATTGTTTACATGGAACTGGCAATCTTGCAATATGTTGGGCCAAAAGTAATTTCTTTCTATTTCCCATTGTAACTCGCGTATACCTCTGTGAGTAACGCTATGTAACTTATTGAGTATATCTGCCTGCTGTTTTCTATCTAAAATATCCTTTAATAATAATTTGGTAAATACGAATCTTAAATTGTTATCGAAATATTTATTTACTATGATGGCAATCTCTTCATAAATACCTTCGTCTGGTGAATAAATGGCGTTAATTGTGTTCGGATTTGCGTGTTCTCTTAGGATGTTTTGAATTTCGTTTTCAAAATTGTTTCTGGTAATTTTAGCTTCTATTCTTTCCTTATTAAATAAATTTATAATTTTGATCTGCGGCTCATTGCCGAATTTGAAGATAAATTGCCGCTTGAATTGATTCAAGGATTTATCCGTGATCTTTAATTCTGCGGAGATGTCGTCTGCTTGTGTATGTATTGTGTCATCCTCTGGAACTGTTTTAGTACAAATTTTATCTGATAGATTGTCATTCGAAAAATTTAAGTTTAGGTCGTTGTTGTCATTAGGCGGTTTGATGTCGGAAATTATTCTAATTTTATTTTGTTTCTGTTTATTCGTGTCGTCGTCGGTGTTAAAGAATTCATCTAAGTTGATCAATTCCGGTAAGGGTCGTTCTCCGATGTCTCCCGGATTAGCAAATATGGATAGTAGATCATCCGGTGATTCATCTATTTGCAAAGGATGCGCTTCTAGACGCGGGAGAAAGTCTGCATTTGTGTTTAATTTGCCCTTTTTATATACTATCTGATAATCATACTCCATTAGTTTCAGACGCCATCTCACTAGCTTGGAGTTTGGTTCTTTGATGTTGAATAACCATTGGAGGGGTTTATGGTCTGATACGATAGTGAATTTATTTCCGTATAAGTATGGTCGGAACTGTTTGGTAGCCCACACGATGCTCAAACATTCTTTTTCTATTGTGCTGTAATTAGCCTCGTGTTCGTTAAGTGTCCTAGAAATATAGGCGATCGGTTTATCTGATCCTATTGATCCTTGCGATAGGACAGCTCCTAGGCCTACATTACTTGCATCGGTAGTTAGTATAAAACCCTTTTTAAAATCTGGGTATGCTAATACAGGCTCGTTACATAGTATTTCTTTAATTGTTTCAAATGCTTCCATGAATTGTGGGGTATGCTCGACTTTTGAGTTCTTCTTCAAACAGGATGTTAATGGTTTGGCTATAGTCGCATAATTCTTAACAAATTTTCTGTAATAGCCCGACAGTCCTAAGAAGCTTTTTATTTGTTTGGGCGTTGACGGTGCTTTCAGATTTTTAATTTTTTCGATTAACTTGGGATTTGGTTTAATGCCGTTTGTGGTAATGATATGTCCCAAGTATTCTATCTCTTCTAAGAAAAATTCCGACTTGTCTAATTGAATTTTGAATCTGTGTTGTCTAAGTCGTTCCAAAGTCATTGTAAGATTGTTCAAGTGTTCTTCTGTTGATCTACCGAGAATAATTATATCGTCAAGATAAACAAGACAAATTTTATTTAGCAAACCCTTTAGTACCTGATTCATCACCCGCGCGAATGCCGCTGGGGCGTTTCTAAGTCCAAACGGAACTCGAAGAAACTCGTAATGACCGCTCTCAGTGGAAAAGGCTGTTTTAGGGCGATCCTTCTCATCGATCTCGATCTGGTGGTATCCTGATTTCAAATCAATTTTAGAAAAAACTTTCGAGTCGCCTAAGATATCGAGGATGTTATTTATATTGGGTAACGGGTACTTGTCTTCGATGGTTTTCTCATTTAATTTGCGAAAATCGACAACCATGCGCCATTGTTTCTTTCCGTCTTTCCCTTCTTTTTTGGGTACAAGGAAGACTGGGGCGGAATACGGGGAGGTACTTTCCGTGATGATGTTATGTTCTAACAGCTCGTTGACTTGTTTGTCAATTTCGATTTTCTGTGAGTGTGGGAAACGATACGGCTTGGTGAAAATAGGCTCATCTGAATTTAAAGGGATAGTATGTTGAACAATGGAGGAGAATGTTAGTTTGTCGTTTTCTTCGTAAAATGTGTCTCGGTATTTCTTTAAGGTATTGAAAATTAAAAGTTGTTCTTCTTTATTTAAAATGTGATTCAGTTTCTGCATTAATTTCAAATTCGTTTTATCATTCTTATTATAATTTACAACTTGTGCGTGGCACACATCAAATTCTTTCAAATTAATATGGTTGGCTAATATAGGCTTGTCTAAACTAATCATATGGGTTTCCTTATCATGCAATTTTCTTTGGACAGGAACATTAACTTCGAAATTTTCAACAGAGTTAATGTTCTCAGGGATAACATAATGACCAATTTCCTGCTTGGGAATGAGAACTGTTCCTTTTTGAATTGTTGTCGGCAAAACTAAAGTTTTCTGACCAGGTTTAATTTCTGTTTGGAAGTAGCTACGTACTGAAGGTTCGTATCTACAAAGATCGTACTCTATATTATTTAATGTAATTATACCATTATTATAATCTAGAATCATTTGTAATTGTTCTAGCGTTTCTGTTCCCAGTAATATATCGAAATGCTGATGAAAATTTACAACATAGAACTTAATTAGTTGGCCTTGTTCAAAGAAGTCGGTAATCAGAACTTCATTATGATTCGATTGGTTCAAAATCGTTTTGATGGTGAAATTTTCATTCTTAATCTGATTTGGAAATAATTTATGTGCTATACGGGGGTTTATCAGTGAGTTTGTAGCTCCTGTATCTATTAAAATTTTCAAACGGTTGATTACAAAGTATGGTAAGGAAGATGATATTATATTATGATTGGTTTCTATGACTGTGTCTCCGAGGCAGCTAATTGAAAATTTTCGGTCTCTTCATTTTCGTGGATTTCATCTCCGTAATTTTCGTAAACTGGGTACTCGAAATCATCCGTATATTGGAAGTCTAAGGGCTCTGGTTGCTCTTCTATTTCATTAAAATGGACCTGGGGGTTTCGCCAATGTTTGAATTGTGGTTGATTGAAACTATTATTTCTAGTATTTGTGGAAGGAAGGCTTCCTCTCTGGTTAGCGTTTCTATTGATTGCACTGAAGCTGGAAGATTGTGCTGGAATTCGTTGAAAAGGGGGTTGGGGATTTTGATTTAATGGTGGTCTAAGGGAACTTGTATTTGTAGATTGCTGATTAAAATTTTGTGAAGGATTGGGTCTGTTAACTGTGGAATTATAACTGAAATTCTGTGGTCTAAAAGATGGTTGCAAATTATGACCAATATTACGAGGAGTTTGTGCTATTGTAGCTGACCTATTACTTACGTTAGGTCTGAACTGAGGTTGTGGGGTGAAGTTCGGAGTCTTATTATATGTGGAACTTTTGTTAGGAATATCTGCTGGATGTTTGGAAATATACTTTAATATTATGGGAGTCGCTTCTGTGAGGGTAGTGAATTGTCTTACTTCTAGAATTGTCTGAAGCATTGGAGGTACATTGTTATATAATACTTCTAACGCGGTCTGTTCGTTAATCTCAAAGTGGATCTTTTTCTGTTCCGCAGTGAGATTGACATCAGCGTTAATTTTCAAATTTAGCTTGGTTTCTAAATCTTTAATACGTTCAATAAAGTCCATAAGGTTTTCTTTATGGTTTAATTTCAAAAATCTAAACCTATGAGCAATTGTCTGTCTGTCTGTCTGATCTCCGAATTTATTTCTTAAACAATTTTTTAATTCATTCCACGTCGAAATGTCAGCTCTTGTACTAACAAATTCTTCCGCAGTGTCTCTCAACTTACTCAATACTAAACAAAATGCGTATTCATTTAGCGTGGTGTCCGCAGTTTCTCCGTATTTTCGTATAAACTGATCTACACGATTGGTAAATACGTCAAGAGTGTTTGTACTTCCATTAAATTTGGGAAGCACTTCGCCATAACTTCTGGCAGCTGCAATTAAGCTTTCTGTAGTAGCCATTGCAAATTTTTTAACTGAATTTATATCTATATCCTTGTAGGAACTATCAGAATCAAGTAAGCTTTGCTCAGAATGCAAGTCGCTTAAATTTAATGATTTTAATGAAAATAATGAGTTCTCGGCTTCACAATCTGAAGATTCTATCGTAATGATATCTTTCGATATAAATTAGTGGAATTGATTACTTTTACGTTCAGTTTGCATGTAATATCTTATACACTTATATATGGAAAGGAACATTAATAGGATAGAAAGGATGTGGCACTAACCTTTTGTTGATGCTGTTGATTGATGAAGACTCGATTGCTCTTGGCTCGGGTTGTCAGTTTTCCTTCTGGGTTTTGTTGCTGGTGGTGTTTTCTTTGTTTTGGACTGTTGTAGGTTCTCCGGTTTGTTTTCACTCACGATTCGCGAAGCGTTATGATGTTTTCGCACAACTTTTTGGGAAAAACTAATTTTACTTTACGAATTTGAGAAAAACTTATCCGGATGACTGCGCCAGTTATGTTTTTGATAACTAAAATTACCTTTTTTTAAAAAAGATTTTATTTAATTACTACAAAATCAGACTTAATAGAATTAAAACTTAATCGGGCAGAGTGACGCCGATAATTGTTTAAAACTACAAGTGAAACATTCGCCTTTGGCGTGTGCCTTAAATAATAATATTATACAGAGTCAGCATTAGATGATGTTACATACATGTGTTACTAGCGTGTCGACACACTGTCGAGACGCTTATACAAGCATTCTTCCTGGAATTTAGGCATATAACTGCCGGTGGCATTGAATGAGAATCCTGTATACACTGGGTGTTGAGCTATAGCCAAAAAATGTGATTTGCTCAAGACTATAGCGCGAAAACGGCTCTAAGGATTTTGATTAAACTTGTCTAAAGTATTCTTCTGAGAACCCTCTACCACCCGCATATAGCGCCATCTCTGAGAAAAAACACAAAAAAAGTTCTGCTTGAATATAATTTCGTATTTTCCACATATTTCTTCAGATTCTGGGTAAACATGTCATCCTGCGAAAAATTTTTACATGACCATTGTTTGTCTTGACATGCTGGAAAAAATGAGTGGTAGCATGATTTGACTAGAGGATTTTTATTTTCCTACCGCTATTATCGTCGCTATGTAAGGAAAGTATTGTAATAGTGTAGAAATTTCCATTCACTAGAATTTGCCAGCGAGCGGTAGGAAAGTCATGTGAGTGGACACACCAGATGTTTTTGACATACACTTGCAACATTTAAAAAAATAGCCGATACCGTCAGCCAAATTTTTCTCCTAACGAATGATTACACTTCTTTATGAAGTAGGAGCTATAAAACTTCTCACAAAGTTGAAAATGTATGTTCCTCTGGGCTATAAGTATTTGAGATATTTTGAAAAACTCCCAGATTCATATCTTTAGAATTTGAAGAATGAAAAAATAACTGTATGTTTTATCTGGAACAGACTGTATATACTGTGGAGGTGTTCCCTTTATTGGATTCTGCACAATTCCATTCTACCCATATTGACCCAGAAGTATCTTATATCAAGTGAGGGAACACATATTCAGCAACATTACACTGTTATAAAGGAGCTTCCACTTTCTCCTTTCCTCGAAATGTATCAAGTTCAAATTCAATTACTACTCTTTTTCCCTCCATATTCTCCACACTCACATACACACACTTTGGAGAAATGTCTCCCAAACAGTAAAAGCATCGAGGAAGGTCGGTGCCCGTCCACGACTATCAAGCGAAAATATACAAAAATAAACGGCCGACATAAATCACTTAGCATTACAGAAAATGCACAACCGGGTAGTGGAAAAGCGTAAAGGGGAAGGGAATATATGAAAAATTACGGCAGAGTTTTCTATCGCCTGGCGAGATTTATGTAAGTGTGCAAGCAGGGGCCGCTAGGCTCAAGTCATAGGAGATATGCCAGCACATCTAAAGTGGTGAAGCAAGATCTTCGTGCACCTTTTTATATTGTAGTGTTATTGTCACGAAAATATGAGCTGTTTCCGATAAATAAGTATTAAAATGAAGTAATAAATTGAATAAGAAGGGGTAAGGCTGTGTGAGATCTTTTTGGCAGCTCGACCTTCCAGGTCTTTTACAACATTATATTTTCAATATATTTAATTTTACTTATTAAATTTTAATTCAAGCTTTGTGATTTTGAGTCACATTTCTACAGATCTTCTTATGTAGGAGGTTATTTTACTGAACCATTTCATCCTATTTTACGCAAGTTCTTCGTTCTCTATTAGGAATATTCTTTTATTTTTCTACCTATAATCTACAGGAATCATTCTCCATGCCCGTCTTTCAGAGATGGCAACTTCTGGTGATCCCAACTGTCCCTCTTAGTGTTTTTTATTAAGGAGCAACAGCTTATTGTTTTCACAGTATTGCCAGTCCAGGAGCCGTTTAGCTTGTCTTAGGTTTCTCCAATGTGATTACTTTTACAATGTTCACTTTTGTTCTTTTAAACGTCATTTGCTTGCCCATTTCCTCAAATACCCAAGTGCACTGGCACCCAAATAAGGCATACTTTGTTGCCTTTTGTCAGTTGCTCCAGGCTTTCGTGATCTTCTTTAGAAAGATTGAATAATTTAATTACTTTGGTCGTGGTGTACCTAACCATGGCTTGCTATATAGATATGTTCTTATTTCGGTTTGCCGGCTACTGTATCTCGTACCGAGCCATTTAGAATTATTCTCGCATATTCAGTTTTTGAAACTGGTTATGTTATGTTTTTATCCAAACTGAAATGAATTCATATTGTAACAATGGTTATGTAATGCTTCCTCTCCCCCGCTCCCTCTAGCATTATCTCATCATTATCTTCTCCAAAGAATTTTGTGAGAAAAATTCTTAAAAATTAAGATGTTGCCCGCAGAAATTTGTACACAATGTTACCGCATTTGTCTACACTAGATTGACAATGATTATTTTTTGAGGCAACTTAACTGCCAACCAAAAGTCAGGTACAGTATGATTTTTAATCAATACACTGCTACCTACTTACTGATCCCTTTTCCCTTCCGTCATTTAAGAAGATTAGTACTTGTTAGTGCAGAATCCAGTTTATTTGTGACACTAGTGTCCTTAACGGAGCTATCTTATGCTAATATGTAAGAGTTCTTTTATGTTCGCCAACGAATGTTTCAGACTAAAAAAAATAATGTTCGTCTTTCTCTTCGCCTTCTTTGAGTTCCTAAGCCGATTACAGTGAAACTATGGTGAGGCGGGCCTGTTCTGTCTGTTTTGCATACGTTACCTACTTACGAAGAAAAAGACGCGTTTTAGAGCTGGTACATGTTTATTTAATTTTTTATATTATGAATATTTGTTATTAAAGTATTATAATAATTGTACTAAGTTCAATAATTGAAAAATTAATAGTGCCAGTACAGTGAATAATACATTTTGTATACATATAGGTAAATTGAAGTATGTCTTCTATAGCCCATTTAAACAACCAGTTGTCACAGGTAAATTGGTATGCCTGTGATATCCAACGCTGACAAATCGTAAAATCGAAACTTTTTAGATTATAATAATCCACATTCTATTTTCAAAATATTTGACATAAATAAACAAACTTTTATTGTGATTTGGTTTGATATTGAGAAGTAGCGTCAAAATTAAATACGAAACATAACCAACAAAACATTATGAGTGCCATAGACGTCAATGATAAAACCATCAGACAACTCTTTAAAGCTGTACTATTGAAAATGAAAATTTCAAATTTAAGCAATATCAATGTCAAATGATGGTAAAAGGTGAAAGCAAAAAAATAAAGTCCCAAGCTGATGACGTAATGACATTGCTCTGAAAAATATCAAATTCGGTGTTGTTTCATAATAGTAGGAGTTTCAATGACTCGACTTCTATTTGCTGAATGAAAACAATTTGATGTTTGGAGACATTTTAAGAAGAGCTCATTAATAGAAACTATTTATGTAGTTGGAAATGATAATGGTTTTGTTTGTGAATTTTGCCAAGTATTTCAACGGTGATAATGCATTGCTTTCAATTTATAGATATAATTGTATACTCACAAACCTACCACATAAATATATATACATACCTTCAATAGAGAACGAGGTGTCGTAATGTTGACATTGAAACGTTACACAGAGCACATACAATACAACACTAGGGTGTTGATTTCATTCCACCCGCTTCGCTCGTTTCGGTATATGTTTGATTTAAAATGGATGACTGACGTTCCCTGCCTTGACTCCGGCAGCTGTTTGTTTACTTTCCTGCTTAGTTATTATATATGTGCTATGCTGCTGTAGCAGTCGAATACTCAAGAGAGGGGGAAAATTGAATAAAAAGGAAATATATATTTATATAAGTCCATATATAAATATATTCCTCATCTCCAGGTCGATTAATTGTAAGAGAAGATTTTTTTCAGAATGTGCTTAAAAAAAATTAATTGCTTATAGGCAGCGCTTTCACAACTGAATTTCTAATCAAATATGAGGCATACACTGAAATTATGTAAACTAGTGGAAACCGACAGATTAACAACAAAGTGCATAGCGTTATAATATTCTCAATATTCAAACACATATGTAGGTATACTAATTTTCATGGCGATTATTAAACGCTTTAGAAGTTATATCGTGAATACCGATTTACATGGTTATCGGTCTAACGGTATGGCATTTCATTGGTAATCCCTCATACAATATTTCGTTCACCCAATGAGGGGTTGATTTTCGAAAAATATCTTCTTGGTGAGTCTCTACGCCACAAGAAGCAACTTTTTTCCAAATATCATGAGTCTAGCGTCAGTAATTTTGGGTATGCGTTTATGAGTCAGTCACCCAGCTTCTTTATATATTATTTATGACTAGTGGAATCCGGATGATGTTTTCCTGCCCCAAACAGCTACGTAGGTACCTATACCAATCTTATTGAGGATCGGTTCAACGGTGTAGACGTTGAAGCACTGTAACGCCCTCTAGCGGCGAGTTACAATAAATTAATGAGTCGATTTTCATGGTGAGGGGTTCAGCGGTCATGAAAAAAAATACTATAAAACGATCACATTGCTGCCTGCCGCACCCACACACCGAAATTTATAAACATCGGCTATGCCGTTTCTCAGAAATTTAGTGACATACAACCGTACAGAAGGATTACATATCAAACAACCTCTCTCGCGGTAAAATAGCCAAGTAACGAAACTACACAGTTGTTCACAACATTTCTGATTTTAATTTTGTGACGAAAATTATTTCGTTTAAATTGTAGTTAGATGTGTAAACAAAAATTATTAGGACTCGATGAGCTTAGTTTTTTGAGTACTACAATCCCTAAAAGTTTGAAGGAAAGACAGTCTCAAGGGAGACGCCATTACTCTTTCCTGGATGTAAGGACCTGTAGAATCAGAATAAATATGCATTTATTGAAAATAATTGTGATTACTATCGACTAAGCTCTAAAAACTAAGATTTTTAAGTTTTACAATGTTATGAATAATAAAAATAATATTTCCAATATATTTTCCGAGACATAAGTCTTTTCTAATGACACTTCAAAGGGGCTGAATGGTTTTCTAGTTAAAAAGTTCCTGATTATGTGTATAATAAAGGAGTCTACTTTCAGAACACACTGGGTGCTTTTTTTCATGGAAACGTTGCAATGATGAAGACTAAAAGACAGATAGTACCTATCTTCTTTGGTAAAAGCTACTTCTTCAACCGACTTACAGATTGTTATTTATATCCGATCTGCGTCTGCCGAACTTCTTTTTTATGCTTTTCCTGTATTTTTCTCTCTTTTGATTGAGGTTTTTCTTCTTCTCTAAGTACCGAATTGATACCCGAGTGTAGGCGACTTCTCTACCTTGTTACCACCGACAAGGGGAACTACAGTATTAAAGTGGATTCCGAACCACCGATATGTCTTGAGAAAATCTCGAGACCTCGCGAGAAACTTCATTAGGAAAAATATATCGTTGCGAATGTGTGGTCACTCGTCGAAACCGTTCGCCACTCAACTTCGAAAATCGAAGTCGGCCATTGTTAAGCCGAAGACACACTCTGAAATTATTATTCATTTAAAAAAATATTGTAAAGAAGTGCTTTAGCTTGTTGAGCTTCAATATGAGGACATTTTTTTCAATAATAGTGGCTTCCTCCGGTTAATTTACACAATAAGACAGCGTAAATCAGAGAGATCGTCTCTCTGTTGAGAATGAATGAACTAAATTATAATAAATATCTACAAATACACGACATGTTCTGCTAATTAATACTACCCATACCATTGTTATTTATAACACTTGCGTTTGATATTACTTAGCAGGGTAAATCATTTTTCAGCAATGGCTATATCTTTGCTAAATGAATACCTACTCAATTAGGTAACACTCAAATATTTATTTATTGTCATCTGAGCAGAACCTAATTATGTAATAGAGATTGCTTACACCAACCGAAAGATAAATAAAATCTCTGGATTAAAATATAAAAAAATGAATTTGTATTCAAAATAAGTGAGCTATTGGGTTTTTTCTTAATCTCAATATCTCGAAAACTAATAAAAATAATGATGCAGTATGTTTATGAATGAAACTTACCCGTAGTTTCATAGTTGAATATAAAGATGAAAATCACCATCAATATTTGTGATCGATTATATAAGGAAACTATCAAAATAAAATCTTGAGTGATATTCTAAAACGACTTATTCAAACTCTATCTGGTACACTCTATATAGGTCATTTATATTTTTACCACTTTGTTCTAATGAAGTTCACTAAAGACTTAAGGTAGTTAACTATTGAACAGTATAGGTAGTAGTCCGTTGTTCTGATAAAGGAACACAAACTTTTACCGGCAAAGTGGCAGATCGGAATGTGTTGTATTAGCGCCTTTGTAGTTAGGTGTATCCCAACAATTTGATCTATGAGGCCGGTAATGTTTCTTGTTAGTGAATGCCACTAATTGACTTTGGAGATATCTATCAACCTCTACCTGAATTAATTATACAGGATATTTGGAGGACAATTTCAAACAGCCATTTTTAAATAAATAACATCTTAGTAATAAAAGAAAAATAAGTAGGTAAGTGAGTAAATAATGCTTAGTTATAGGTAGTAGGGTAATTATAATTAAATTGCATTTTAATGTGAACAAGCTCTTTTATATTGACATTATTAATACTTATACTATGGCCTTTGCCTCAGCTGATGCTAAAATTTATTTTTATTTGCATGCATTAAAAATAGATAACTGTTTTTAACGATGTCGGAGTAAAACTTTCCCTCTTTTCTTGTTAAATCATCAACGTGATTCTTCTATCTCAGATTTTTGTCAGTAATTATGTATTAATAATTTGACCTCATTTATTTCTATGATTTCGTTTTCGTACCTGGAGCTTCAATACTGGAGAAATTTGGTATATTTATTTGAGTTATAGAGAAGGCAGGATAATAAGTCTTACTATCGTTTAATGAGAGATGATATGTATTTACCCACTGATTAACTGTTTCCATACTTAATTATACAGACTTTTTAGTTTCAGACGAATTATTTTCTTTATCTTTAAAAATTACAACGATATCTTCGCCGTATTTGCTTTCTCAGTTAAACACAGCAAATGAATTTAAATTGGTTTGAAAATGTATTGGACCGACAACAAACCATTGCGAAACTCCCATTTTAACAGACTTACTTTCTCATTCATTATAACATAAGGTGATACAGTATATGAAAAACAGTGTCAAATAGTATTGCTGAATCTAAAAACACTTGTAAATTTTTTTGTTTTCATCCCACCCTCAGTAATATTTTTAATAATATTGTATATATAAGAATGCATATGGTATATTTCCTTATTTATAGTCTAAAAGAACGTAAACTGTTTTTGTATTGTTTTGATTATCTGTTAACAAAAACTGGATTCGAATTGTAAAACATTCCAAAAACCTTTAACATTTCAAAATAATAGAATCTGTTATACAATTTTGCTAAAACAACAATCGATAAAAGGATTTCATTTATTCATATCACTTTAATTATGACTCATTTGGACCTATATCAAATTAAATTCGAACAGAACAATGCACTATAAAGAATAGAATAGCTATCCAATGGCAATCGATGTCAACATTTGACTAGCGTAACTTTTTTAATTGATCAAAACCACTGATGGCCATTTATATTTTAGGGAGTCCAAAGCTCATTGCTCGTAAATGAATCAATAGAAGTGCACAAGAATCAATTGAGCAGCTATTCACTTTATGTTTATCAAAGGATTTAATCACGACAGTTTTGACAATACCAAAAATCTATTATGGATTAATTTTCTTTTGATAGTGCATCTTTTATGTAATTGTTTTTATGAACATATCTAGAGTAGGTAGTAGGTTGAATTTCACTCACTAAACAAAGCCAATTGTTTAAACAGTGGAATTAAATAAAACTAAAAATAGTTTTTGTTAAGCAACAATATTACTAACGTTTGGCATATTAGTTTACATGACATAAGGAATCAACAGAGCCCTCTTTATCGAGTAGATTAGAGTTACAGTGACCCAAACTAAAACTGTTCCTCACTTCATTAAATGTTAAAAATTCTAATTAATAGATAATATTGATTAGCTATTCTTTATTGAGTCAGTAATAAAATTGATAGACAACGAAATGCCTCCGATCTAGTTATGAATACGAAGTCCCTAGTTCTTCTATAGCCTGAGAAAACGCTACGGACACACTTTATCAAACAATTGAAATTAATAGAAACTTCAAGTGATAAAACCTTTGTATACCTACACTACACTCATTAACTTGTTAATTTGTCATGAACTGATTAATAAACTATGATAATGATGTTAAGACCTTTAGGAGAGATTGAACACTGAACATGTTTCGAGTACTTATATTTCTAGTGGAGTGAATTTACAACGTCGAGGTCAACGTTTTTTATGAATATTTAAAGTAAAAATCTATCGAACAATTACAAAAAAACTAATTTTCTGGATTTCTATTCTTAGTGTTTCCAATCAATTGTACGTCCTAGAGAACGATGATGATATATGTTTATATTTTTCTATTAGGTAGGTACATCTACAACTTTCATGAAAATTTTCAGATTAATCTGTGAGAGAAATTCATTTTCTTCTGAAGTAATTGATGCTTTCGAAAATAATTAATTTTAAAGTTATGTATGTCGTTTTGTGAGCGAATATGATTATATATAATTTACAAAAAAACAGAATGCCTAGCAATATATTGAAGAGTAGATATTATTGACATAATTAAACTTCAATTTGAACTGCAATCCTATGATTCCAAATATTCCAGTCCGTGTACGAGTATGTATTTATTTATATTATGTGTTTTTAAGTCTGTTATAAATGTTTTTCTAAATTAATTGAATAACTTCTGCCTATCTGCCTTAAAATTTTCAAATTTAATGTGTGTTCAAATAGCTACAAACACAAAGATCATTCCTATAAGATTTTTTCTAACAACTTGAAACTAGATATGCCATTACCATGACATTTCTCATTGATGGTTATGAAATATTTCATGTTTGTAGTTAATTTCATCTAAATTCACGAATGTAAGTAGTTTAATTATAAATTTATTATGTGGTTAAGATGATTCTTAATGATTTTCAATTTGCCCTGACGAAGAGAATAAATATTCTCAAAAACTCGGCGTAATCCAAAGATTTTTCTTTAATAAATGACTGCATCCCCAACAAAAATCTCATCGTCCGGGAAACAGAATCCGTAGGTATTTTTCTTCCTAACAATTTTTAGTTTCATCGTTATGATTAATTTCCACTACCAATGCAACTTAATATTTTAAATCTCGCTTGTTGGGAAACTTGACGAGCAAATAGTCATCCTTATTTATGTTTTCATCGTCTAACAAAATTTCTAGTTCCTAATTGTTTTCTGATTCAGGAAGGTAATTTGAATCCAATGAATAACGCCTCTCCTTTTTTGGTACAATTTCTAAATCAGAAGACTCTGAAGAGTACTTTTTTTCCAACACGTTTGACTTTTTTTGAGTTGGACTTGCCTCGTCTTTTTGCAGCTTCTTTCCTATTTTTGTCTAATGCGATAATTGCTAGTCGGTTTTTCTCTGCAGAATCAGTATAAATGAGTGAAGAGCCTGTTCTTGGGTTTGACATCATTTTCCTAGGACCAGCCTTTGGATATGGTCTAATAGTTTGTATAACTTCTACCGAACTTCTTACTTTGTGGACTGCTCCCAGAACTTGTTTTAATATGACTTCTATTATAAGGCTGACTATACCTAATAAAAACTTCTTTAGATTTGGATTCTGAATCATTGCTGCCACTCGCTTCACAATTATAATCTTCGGAAGTCAACATAGTGAGGTCATTCTGAGAGTCATCGCATTTAGGAAGGGATGATAAATTACCATCTGTATTTGGACGGTCAGTGTCTTCAGCTGCTAAGAAATCTTCATCCGTAAAAACGAGATGGTTAATAGGCCAAATTCCTGATCTATTGAATCCTTTCACAATGTTATTAGGAGAAAATGCTGGATTTATAGATTTATCTGTAGTTTCACCACGATTTGTTTTCTTTTTGACCGACTTAAAAAAAGGAGAAGGTATACAATTCGGTTGCAAGATTGCTTTTCTATGGCTTTTCGCGCGTTTTGCATAGTAAGGGCCTATTCTCACCTAAGCGGCATCGAGCGAAGCGGCGCGGCGCGAAGCGAAGCGCAGCCGACTATTTCCACCTAATAGCGGCATTTGGTAGCAGCTGAAACGAAATAGTTGAACTTTTTTGTTGTTTTTTTGCAGAAGCATCAATAATAATTTTTCTTTATTATATTTCTATGAATAGCACGCAAATTATTGTGAGCATCATTTTGAAGCGCCGCGCCGCTTCGCTCGTTGCTGCTTAGGTGAGAATAGGCCTTAAACGTACTCCGATTTAGACGATTTTTGTTTCATTTGAAAGAGGAGAGTTGAGAAATGGTCCCATATTGAGGAAAATCAAATCCAAAATCTCCTTCCCTCCAAAAACCGCCCCCAAAGGGGGTGGAGGGTGCAATTTTTCTCGAAAATTGAAAATCCGAGACGACGGAATTAACGAAAGTTCCATATCCGGAAATGTTTAAATTGTACATTTTTAAATATAATCATACGATTCCGCGCTTTAGTCTGAAATATGTATTTCAGTTATGTGGAAGGGGCAAATACAAAATAATATTAATTCTATTGGTGCTCGTAATTTTAAAGTTGTGCCTTTGTAGTTTGTTGTTGTAGGCACCAACTCCAAAAGAACCAGCGCCAATAGAATTAATATTGTTTTGTATTTTTCAGTACAACAACTGATAAAGTCGATCCAATTTTTTGTAAAAAATATTTATTGTAATTGCGAATCATTCTGAAAAATTGAGTAATAATTTTATGGGGCACATTCGGACAGTCCGAACCTACCCCCAAATTAAAGTCCGAACATGCCCCTAGGAACATGTTTAAAAATTGTTATAATTTTTTGTGGTAACAGAATAGTGCATAGCTTACCTAGTAAACATTAAAACCTACATACATGAGCAACGCATCACAATTTTTAATATAAAATATATAATTTTTTGTTTTTCTGTTAGCAAACACTATCAACTGTTCTGATGTTCTCTACCCTGTCTACTACCAAAACAAAACATCGGAATTAGATATTATTGTTTTATTGGTAATTTGATCTCCTTAGTTCCTCATTTCATTTTATAATATCTGGGCGACCGAGCTTTGCTCGGGTAACACAGAATTTAGAGTGGATCCATAATAGTTACCCTGAAGTTCAAAAATGTGCATATTTATAGTTAAAGTGTATTGCGATCGGTAAATATTGCTTTTATCATTCACATGGCTCAGAATTTAAAGATTTCAAAATAATTATGAATGTGAAACATGCCAGAACTCAGCTGTATCACCAATCGACTTCTCAACCCCCAAATAGTATACATATTGAAACTTTTATCTGCAGAGCCATTCTTGAAATACCTAGTGTGAACCTCGAGGATCACACCGATTAAATATGAAAACACCATTTTGCTATTTTTTACCAAAATCTGCTAACCTCTCCTTGAAATAGCTAATGTGTACCTTAAGGGTCGCAATATATTAGATATGTACAAATTTTCATTGACAATTTCCGATTAAATTTTCAGAATCTCATATTAACATCTTTTATTTAAAAAAATGGGTTTTGTTTAAAGATAAACTTAAAGGTGATCAGAATTCGAACCGAGGAAGATTAATACCCCAAAGCTTAACCATAGGACTATTTTTCCTATGATATTATCGGGTTCATATTGATATCTGAAATATAATCTGTAAAACTCCTAGAATGGGAATATTAATTGCTGAAAACGATTTTTCTTGTGAATGTGAATACAACCAATCGATTCAATAAACTCTAAAACCCATACATATGAATTTTCATCGAAATCGGTACACCAAATTCCGAGATAAAATTTGCCTATATATATATATATATATATAAAATAGATTTTTGTTGGGGATGCAGTCATTTAATAAATAAAATTCTTTGGATTATGCCAAGCTTTCGAGAATGTTTATTCTCTTCGTCGGGGCAAACTAAAAATCGTTACAATTTTTTTTAACTACATAATAGATTATTAATTAAAGTACTTACATTCGTGAATTTACATAAAATTAACCACAAACAGGAAAGATTTCATAGTCAGCAATCAGAAATGTCATTAGTTATTTATAAATATCATGGTAACAGCATATCTAGAGTTGAAAGTGTGTAGATTCAAGTTTTCTTAGAAAAGATCCATATAGGAGTTATCTTTGTGTTTGTAGCTCTTTTTTAACAAGTCACACATTAAACTTAAAAATATTGAGGCAGATATAAGTTTAGTAAAAAGAAAAAGTTATTATTCAATTATAAAAAAAAATATTTATAACAGACTTAGAAACACATAATATAAATAAATATATACCCGTACACAGACTAGACTATCTGAATTCGTAGGTATTGCAGTATAAATTCAAGTTTATTATGTCAATAATATTATTTACTATTTTGTTAGGCATTCAGATTATTTGTTAATTATATATAATCATATTCTCTCACAATACGACATACATAACTTTAAAATGAAATATTGGAAAATGTGAATTTCATAAAAAAAAAAACAAGTCAATCTCTCTCACAAATTAACCTGAGAAATTTAATAGCAGATATATCTAATAGAGAAATATGAACATATATCATCTTTATCGTATTCTCTCACAATACGATAGATATACAATATAAAATATCCTGAAAAGCATCCACAGCGTATTCTCTCACAAATCAACATGTAAGAATATTTTAAACATTTTCCATGTTATTTAATATATTTTAAATAGTGATATCAAAAAAGCAAATGGCGAAACACAAGGAAGGAAAAAATCATCATATTATACCTCACTATAGGTTAAACATGAAATGAAAATCCTTTTGAATCAACTAAATTTCTCTCACCAATCAGTTGATCTAGAGATCTCGAAACTCTTAATATTTGTTGTTATAAAGTTTTATCCTTCTTCAGTATAATCTGTATACGCATACATACCCATCTATTATAATATACCAAAACAGAAAAAAAAATTGACAAATATAACTAAATGATATGAGAATATAATTAGCCTATACCTACATATAGAGCTAGGTACGTATTATATTCACACATATATTTCAATTTTGAGAAATATTTTGAGAAAAATTATTGAATTTATTATTATAGAGATTTAATATATAAGAATAAATAGAACTAAGTCCATTAATATCTGAACGTTTATTCATAGTATTATTCTATATGTAGGAATAGGCTAATTATATTCTCATATCATTTAGTTATATTTGTCAATTTTTTTTTCTGTTTTGGTATATTATAATAGATGGGTATGTATGCGTATACAGATTATACTGAAGAAGGATAAAACTTTATAACAACAAATATTAAGAGTTTCGAGATCTCTAGATCAACTGATTGGTGAGAGAAATTTAGTTGATTCAAAAGGATTTTCATTTCATGTTTAACCTATAGTGAGGTATAATATGATGATTTTTTCCTTCCTTGTGTTTCGCCATTTGCTTTTTTGATATCACTATTTAAAATATATTAAATAACATGGAAAATGTTTAAAATATTCTTACATGTTGATTTGTGAGAGAATACGATGTGGATGCTTTTCAGGATATTTTATATTGTGTATCTATCGTATTGTGAGAGAATACGATAAAGATGATATATGTTCATATTTCTCTATTAGATATATCTGCTATTTTAATAAATTTCTCAGGTTAATTTGTGAGAGAGATTGACTTGTTTTTTTTTTTTTTAATTGACATTTTCCAATATTTAATTTTAAAGTTATGTATGTCGTATTGTGAGAGAATATGATTATATATAATTAACAAATAATCTGAATGCCTAACAAAATAGTAAATAATATTATTGACATAATAAACTTGAATTTATACTGCAATACCTACGAATTCAGATAGTCTAGTCTGTGTACGGGTATATATTTATTTATATTATGTGTTTCTAAGTCTGTTATAAATATTTTTTTTTATAATTGAATAATAACTTTTTCTTTTTACTAAACTTATATCTGCCTCAATATTTTTAAGTTTAATGTGTGACTTGTTAAAAAAGAGCTACAAACACAAAGATAACTCCTATATGGATCTTTTCTAAGAAAACTTGAATCGACACACTTTCAACTCTAGATATGCTGTTACCATGATATTTATAAATAACTAATGACATTTCTGATTGCTGACTATGAAATCTTTCCTGTTTGTGGTTAATTTTTTGTAAATTCACGAATGTAAGTACTTTAATTAATAATCTATTATGTAGTTAAAAAAAATTGTAACGATTTTTAGTTTGCCCCGACGAAGAGAATAAACATTCTCGAAAGCTTGGCATAATCCAAAGAATTTTATTTATTAAATGACTGCATCCCCAACAAAAATCTATTTTATCAAATAATAAACCAGTCAAGAATTCAGAATCAAAATATATATATATATATATATATATATATATATATATATATATATATATATATATATATATATAATATATAAATAAGATGAAGCTCTACCTTCATGCTTTTGTTTAGTCGGACACAACCACCCACTAGGTGTAGAGCTTCATCTTATTTATATATTTTATATATCTCATTCATTAATGAACTAATAGATCTCTTTAATTATATATATATATGTATAGGTATGTATATATATATATATATATATATATATATATATATATATACATATATATATATATATATATATATATATATATATATATATACATATATATATATATATATTGATTTTGTATTGATTTTGTATTCTTGACTGGATTTATAATAAATAAAAAGATGTTCTTGGGGATGAAATCTTTCCTGTTTTTGGTTAATTTATTCTAAATTCACGATTTTTGCCCTGAAGAAGAGAATAAACATTCTCGAAAGCTCGGCTTCAGTCAAAGAATTATATTGAATATATGACTGCATCCCCAAGAACATCTTTTTATTTATATATATATATATATATATATATATATATATATATATATATATATATATATATATATATATATATATATATTGACTGTTATGGGTTCTGTTAATGTTCTCACGAGTAAGACTTGACATTCTCAATTAACAATATTAGTATATTATCACGTTTTTAATATTCATGCTTCGGTAGACGAACAAGCTATGCTTAAATTCTTAAAACCCAGATTTTCCGAAGTTACGTGTAACAGACTCCAATCGAGACGACCAGCTGAATATTCCTCCTTCAAAGTTGGCATTCTCCAACATAACGTCGATAAATTTGTTGATCCAAAATGTTGGTCTGTAGGTACAAAAATTAATAAAATTTTTTACCCTCGAAGACAACAACAACAAAATCCATAAAAACAAAAAACATTAATGACTATCCTCTATTTGAGATGAGCAATTGTTTGACAATATTTCACTTGAATGTTCAAGGAATATCTAACAAAATCGCCAATCTGCAACATTTTTTTAATTCTTTTAATTGTGATGTGTTCTGTGTCAGTGAACATTTTATTACAAAGAAAGACAATCTGCTGTCTATCAATCTCTTTCCATTCAATATTTTAAGTTATTATTGTAGACCCACAATGATGCATGGTGGTGTTTGTATTTATACGCGACCTAACCTTGAATGTAGATCTGTTGATGCGTCCAAATACACGGTAGAATGGCACGCTGAATTTGCAGCTGTTGAGGTTTCCTCATTAAAATTACTAATAATTTGTGTATATCGTTCAGGCCCCAATATAGAAATATTTTTTGAACAATTTGAAAATATGCTGCATGATTTTCATGATCAATACTCCAATATATGCATTTTGGGAGACTTTAACATTCATTTTGATGTCGAGTATGATGATTTAAAAAATTTTACTTGCATTCTGGATAGTTTTGGCTTAAGAGTGACAATAAATGAAAAAACAAGGGTAACTTTAACTACCGCGAGTTGCATTGACAACATCCTTACTAATATAAATAGTGAGAGTTTGTCGACGGCTGTAATTGAACCATTCATCTCAGACCATTATGGCCAAATATGTACAGTTAATTACAATGTTCCTTTGAAAACAAAAACATCGTTGAGAAGGTCAATATCTGCTTATAGAATTCAAAAGATAAATCAAGAATTAAATCACTTGGATTGGAAGAAATACTGTCTCGATGCAAATGACTTATCTAGTATGTTAACTACCAATTGCTCTAGACTTATCGAAACTCATCTTCCCCTTAAAAAAGTTACATCTAAGAAATCACCTATTAAGTGGTTTACCGATGATCTAAAAGTAATGCGTAATCAGCTTTCCGCAATGAAAATTATTCGCGACGTTAGACGTGACGCAGTTTCTAACAGTATATACAGTATTATGTGCAAACATTACAAAGCCGCTATAAAGGCTTCGAAAAAAACATCTTACAATAATTTTATAATTAATTCAAAGAATAAGAGTAAAGATATTTGGAGACTGGTTAACTATGAGAGAAACGCTGGTTTTAATAGTGATATAAAAGCCGACTTGTCAGCAAAACAGTTTAATGTCTTTTTTGCCTCTGTTGCTCGTGATATTATTGCTTCCTTGGAACTTGATCTCCAGGACCAGCAGAGCATTATGAATGACATCCCTGTTTGCAATGAAATGTTTTATTTAAGTCCAGTAACAGAAGATGAAGTTCTACTCACGATTTTTGCCTTGAAAAGATCATCATGTAATGACATCTACAATCTTAATAGTAACATTTTGAAGGATATAGGTATGTACTTAGTCACACCCTTGACTCATTTATTTAATATGTCATTGCAAACTGGGGTGTTTCCGGAATGCTTTAAATTGTCTCGTGTGGTACCAGTTCATAAGAAAGGCGATATCAATGATACTAACAACTATAGACCAATATCCATAGTACCCTTATTTGGAAAGCTCTTTGAAACTTTATTAAAGAAGAGATTGATTGACCATCTCGAACGTAATAGTTTAATAAACTGTAACCAATATGGATTCCAAAGTGGCAGATCGGCAATACAAGCTGTATGTAAGGTAGTGGGTCACATAGTTGAGGGCCTTGAGACAAGTCATATAGTAGGACTTACTATGTGTGATCTAAGTAAGGCATTTGATTGTGTCGCCCATGATATGTTAGTTTCCAAATTGTCAAGATTTGGTATAGTAGGAACTCCGCTGAAACTATTTTCTTCGTATTTAACTAATAGAAAACAATGTGTTACATACCTTCAAGACATATCTTCAATTAAAAATATGGGGTGTGGCGTACCGCAAGGGTCCGTTCTGGGCCCTCTTTTGTTTTTAATTTATATAAATGATCTTGAACGGGCTATTATGCCGTTCAAGTGCGTTTTGTTTGCAGATGATACTACCTTAATTACTACTGGAAAGTCACTCGGAAATTTGGAATCTCATATGAATAACGTGGAATCACTGGCTAACAAATGGTTTACTAATAATACCTTAAAACTAAATCTTGAGAAAACACAAAGACTCACTATATCTAGCAACAGAAGAATCACTAACGGTAGTTCTGCTAACTTACTAGGTATTGTAATTGATGACCGACTAAATTGGGTGGATCATGTCAAAAAAGTCAAAGGGAAGCTTAGCTCCGGTCTATTTGTTTTACGTCGCCTAAGGGATTGTATTGATCAGAAATCTTTACTTATTGCTTATCACGCACTTCTCCACTCACATATTAGTTATGGTGCAGTAATATGGGGTAACTCTTCATCATCATTCAAAATATTCAAAATGCAAAAGCAGGCCGTTCGAATTATCGCAAGGGCTGGATTTCGCGACCACTGTAAACCACTGTTCAGGAAATTTCAAATAATGCCCTTGCCGTGTGTTTGGATGTATCAACAGCTCATCGAAATCCATAAAAATAGATCGATATTTCATACTAACTCCGATAACCATAACTACCCTAGTAGACATGGACAGAATATTTTAAAGCCAAAGATTAAATTGAAAGTATCTGAAGAAAACTCTCTTAATTTTGACATCTATAATTCGATTAATCCTGATATAAGAAGACTTAGCTTATTTTCTTTCAGACGTAAAATTAAAAGTTTCTTACATTATCATGCCTTCTATACTTTGACTGAATTTCTAAAAAATGTTAGGACTAACACAGAACTCAAAATAAACTAATGTATACAACTGCAGTCGTGTTTATTCTACAAAAGATTTTTATTGGGGAATGGGTCCATTAATGAGTGAAATTTGTTTAATTCAAGGAATTTTATTTGTTGATTGGCTGCGTCCCTGTGAGATGTCCGTATATATGTGTATGTATATGTATATATATGTATATATGTATGTGTGTATATATGTATATATATTTCTCTATTTCTCTATTTATGTTTATACAATTTCTCTTTGTTTGTCTTTATGTATTACTGATTCAAGTTTCATACATTTAGTGCCTTACTGTTCATTTAATTTTTATTCCTGACATGCTACAATTACCCATGTAAAAAGTAGTGAATAAACGTTCTGTATTCTGTATTCTGTATTCTGTATTCTGTATTTTCTTTATAATGTCTATAATTTTATAATTTTATAAGGGATGCATTATTGTTAATTTTGACACATTACACCTGGTCAACTTGAACGGAATTTCTGATTTTTACTGTAGGTACTGTTGGTGAATGAATGTTATTTTATAAGATTCAGTGCGTTTAGACCGATGAAATTAAATTAAATTTTTCCAGTATTTTATTCAACAGCTACAGTTGCTGTTCAAATAACAAATAACGATCCCGATTACCATTTATGTAAATTCTTTGATATTATTGGCTTTTTCGTTGTTGACTTTTTCCTCCGGTATTGTGTTTATGGTTGGATGTTGCGTACACACTTTAACAAGCAAAAGTGTATGTATGTGAAGTTGAAGTATCCAGACGTTGGCAATTGAATAAATATTTACCAAGGAAACTTTTCTGTAATATAGGCCTAGATTTTCTCCCAATCCCATCTTTACCTGCTGCTGCGTATGCTAATGGGATTTTGGATCGATCTGTCTGCCGGATATGACGCTCCTTTCCAAACGGTGTTTAATATGTACACTCAAGTTGGAAGCTCCTAAATTGGATATATTAGATATATACCTACCCAAGACTCAGGCTAAGGTAGCGTTCAAGAAGATGACAGATATGTAGAGCAGTTCTGCTTTGAGCTAATAACATTTCAATTAGGCACATGATCTCAATTTTAGAACCATTCGATGCCTTGAAGTGGAAAAAATCATCCAATTTAGTTTTTATTCACTGTTGCCTATCGAAACATAAATAATAAGACGTAAAAGCAGAATTTAGTTATTTAAATGGTGTTATATATCTGCATCTATTCCTGCAATATATGATTGTACTATCTGCATTATTAATAATAAAGAATTGAGGGTTAATCTATAAAAAACAAAATAATTTCAAAGTAGTCTTATTTTGTTTAAATTCGTCACATTTTTGATAGCTTTAATTTTGCATACACTGTTTCACGCCCATGATTTTCAGGGTAACTGGACAGTAAATTCAAAATAATTATTTCATCATGAATTTGTCTTTATATCAAATTACAACTACAAAAGAATACATGAAAATGTTATTTGATTTCTCAAACATAAGTACTCTAATGGCTAGAAAAATGGGTAGGTCAATTGAACTTGGATACAACGCTGTGTAAATGTAAATGGAGGCCACTTTGAGGAGCTATTATATAGTTTATTTGTTAGTAATTATTTTAAATTCACTGGTTTATTCCTGTTAAATAGTTTTATTAAACAATCTTTCAATTGATATAAATCAGATATACTTTGACATACTTATAGTATTGTTATTGTATTCTTAAACTTAACTTAAACTATCCATATACTAATAAGCGATTTTTAATGATTCTTAAGACATAAAACGTGCACGGAGAAGTATGAGATTTGGCATAGTGAAAGTTTATATGGCGAAGTAGTACACACAGTTAAAATTTTGCTTTAATATTTTAAATTAAATAAAGAAAATTTGGTTAACGTGGTAGAAGTGTAGTGTGTGTTGCATAACGAACCCAAATGCAATGTGAAGTCAACGAGTCAGGGCTATCAGATTGTTTTATTTGGGAATGACAAAAATGGTCAAACGCAAATTTAAATACTGGGAATAGTGTATAGAAAGTGATGTAATTACTTTGAGGGATACATTTAAATGCGCACTTGATGACATTTCACGAAATCTTGATATTTTTGAGAGTGGATTAATACATTTACAACGCAGGGTTTGCAATGAAAAATATTTTGAATCTGAAGTCACTTTTGTGAAAGAACTGCATTCTCTTCATTTTGTCATAAGAATAAAGTAATATTACCGGCGTTAAGTCGAAACATTTCAATGCATTATATTATAGCTAGCTGTCTTGTGTTTTTTGAACTGTTTCTAACATTTATTTTAAATTTCTTATATATTGTATGGAATTATGCAGACAACACACCCTAATGCCCGTTTGTACAAGCTTGCAACTCTCCTAATAGAACAAAATTCCCAAAAATTATATGCAATTATTATATCCTTGACAAAAAAAAACTCAATAACGTTTGAATTTGAAAAATAATGAATTACGGTCAAATTTCGACCACTGAGCGACCACTAGTTTATATTATTCTCTATTCTCCCTAGATAGATATACAGGTAGAGCCAAAACATTCCAGATTTCTCTATATTTACACTACATATTTTACCATATTTCAAGTTTTAAATTACACGTAACTCATAGACTAATGTTTATATCAATTGGTTGTGTCAGCGTCGAAAGAAACAAACGTGCAATAATATAAATCTTTATTAGCGCGTATGCATCTGCTAAATTACCATATATACTTATATATGTATAATTTCAGTGGCTCCAATTAATCCTGCATACTTAGAATCATCATTCAAAGTCAACGCATACTGCTGACAAACGACAAAACAGATTAGCATACGGCTGTGAAAAATGGGACTTTGTTAAACAAAGGCTGGGAGTTATCCTGGCGAAATGGAATAATTACCTTCCGCATCCTCTATGTTGCTTTTATGTATATATGTATGTATATGCACATATGTATAGTATATGCACAAAATAATAACGTGGGTACTTGTACATGATGACCAACTTCCAGAAATTATTCGCATCATATTCAAATGTATTTGTCATCTCTAACATGAAATAACTATAGGTAACTAGTGGACTCGACAAAAGCTCTAGCACAGACATATTAATTGTATAGGGTTTCTGGAAGGAAATAGTTATATTTATGGATTATGGATTTTTATTAGACATATTAAAAATATTATATATCATAACGTTGTGTGAAATATACCTACGGCAGTCCGCAGTCATAATATAAATTGCGTTTAAAATCAATATATAAATATATTGATTTTGTATTCTTGACTGATTCTATATTAAATAAAAAGATGTTCTTGGGGATGCAGTCATGTAATGAATAAAATTCTCTGATTTAAGCCAAGCTTTCGAGAATGTTTATTCTCTTTTTCGGGCCAAACTACAAATCATTACAAAATTATTTCAACAGCAACTTAATAGTATTACAAAAATACTTACAGACGTGAATTTAGAATAAACCACCTAAAAACAGGAAAGATTTCATAGGCATCAATTACAAATGTCATTATTTTTATTTGTCATGGTAACATGATAAGTTAGAAAGTATCTAGATTTAGTTGATAAAAATTAATATCGAGAAAAGGATAGTACGGCTGTGCTCGACTTGGCGGGGGCACTGCCTTTCCCCCAGATTTATGTATAATATTTATATGTTTGTAGCTATTCGAACAAAGAGCACAATTAAATTAAAATTATTCTTAAGGCAGGTACAGGTTCCGTGTGAAAAAATATTTCATATAGTTTAAGAATATTGCATAAAAACATACAAATATACCCATACATAGACTAAATTACCTTTACTCTTGTGCTTGAGCTGACCGTTTAATGGGAAAAAAAATTGGTAAAAGCCTTTACCTATGACAAACCACACCGCTTCGAGATGGAAACAACCTCGTCGCTTCTACCGTTCTTATATTGACACTTAATATTTTGGACACCCTGTATATATGATTAACGAAAACCCTTACATTGCGTGGCCGGTAGTCCTTCAATATGCATACCAAAATTCTTAGGTCAAGCCGTTGTTGAGCTACAACGCCAACAGACTACAGACAGAGAAACAGATCGACGGACTTGAGATACCATGATTTTCGTGATCTAGGAACCCCAAAAAGTAAATATCAGCAAAAATCTCGAGGTGGATTTTTTACGTGAATACAATACTTCCCTTATTGAGGGAAGTAAAAACTAAAACTATATATAATATAATTTAAAATTTGTAAGTGTATATATATATATATATATATATATATATATATATATATATATATATATATATATATATATATATATATATATATATGTTTATGCAATATCTTAAATTATATGAAATATTTTTTTACACTGAACCTTTATCTGCTTTAAGAATAATTTTAATTTAATTGTGCTCCTTCTTCAAATAGCTACAAACATATAAAGATTATTCATATATATTTATTTTTATCAACCCAAATCTAGATACTTTCTAACTTTTCATGTTACCATGACAAATATAAATAATGTCATTTGTAATTGATGTCTATGAAATCTTTCCTGTTTTTAGGTGGTTTATTCTAAATTCACGTCTGTACCTATTTTTGTAAGACTATTAAGTTGCTGTTGAAATAATTTTGTAAGGATTTGTAGTTTGCCCTGAAGAAGAGAATAAGCATTCTCGAAAGCTCGTCTTAATTCAAAGAATTTTATTCATTACATGACTGCATCCCCAAGAACTCTTTATGTTATATATATATATATATATATATATATATATATATATATATATATATATATATATTGATTTTGTATTCTTGACTGGTTTTATAATAAATAAAAAGATGTTCTTGGGGATGCAGTCATATATTCAATAAAATTCTTTGATTAAAGCCGAGCTTTCGAGAATGTTTATTCTCTTCTTCAGGGCAAAAATCGTGAATGTTTATTCTCTTCTTCAGGGCAAAAATCGTGAATTTAGAATAAATTAACCAAAAACTGGAAAGATTTCATAGCCATCAATTACAAATGTCATTATTTATATATTTATTCTTGCATAGGATCATGCAAGTAAATGCTTTGGTGGTGTAGTGTACAGTGGTAGTGATAGTGTACTTACCTATCGTACCTATACCAGACCAGGTTCAATTTTTAGCTACCGCATTTTTATTTGATATACAGACCTCAAAAAAAGATATTGAATATGGTCAACCATTGGGCAATCTCGTGAGAAACAATAATATATTAACAAAATATGCCAGTATTACACAAAAGTGCATAGGGCTAACTATGAATCAATTAAGCAATAGGTAAATGTGCAGAAACTATTAATCTCATAAATTTTGAAATAGAACTAACTCAATTGACTTTCCAAGTAATTGAATATCAACTAAGATAATGTTGAATATATATATCTTTATATACTAAACTCTATGATTGGGTATGTGCCGAAGAATTTTTTGGGGCTTAAAAAAGTATACTCTTCTTGCTAACCAAGCTTTCGAAAAATGTATTTTCATCTTCAGGGTTTTGCAAACGAGGTTACAAAATAAAAACGAGCAAAGATAAAGTTAGGACTTCCTTCGCCCATATGGACGGAAAACAATTAACATTTAAGACATTTGACAAAATTAAAATTCCTTAAAATTAAATGATCCTGAGCACGCCATATAGATTTTTTCCTCCTCTCTTTTATTGCTCTATTTACAAAATTCACTGAAATGGTTGTTGGTTTTAGATTTAGTAATTAAAAGAGGGTATTACTAGACACATGAAATAGCAAATTTGTTGATCAAATAAGTTTGATAATATTGAGGACTCGAAAGTGGCCGGAAATGATTCCTGTAATATAACTCGCTGCCAGAGTGTAAGCCTGTTACTTTGCAAACTTGGCTGACAGACTGCCCCGTTTCTTAGATCTACTCAACATTCTCAGTAGGCTAAGAGGCTATTATCAGGTTACTCACCTAGATTGTAATTTTAATGTTTTGTTCGTTTACATGAATTTGAGCCTGAACGTATAAATCAGTAAGTTCTAAGTAGGATAAATGGTAAGCATTAGTGCGGAGTTTGTATAATTTGTTAAAACTATTGGCCATACTTGCTATAATATATACCTAGCAGTATACTCTTTTGTACAAATGTATATAATAGCATATTTTTCTTTTTCAGGTATGTGCAACTATTATCTACAGGGTATCTTCTAATTACGGTAATGTATCGTAGTGCTAGTTATTTCTTAACCGTTCTTCACATACTTCTATTTCGTTTAGTTGAACTATCGTTTAGCTTAAATATTGTTACGTGGATGAATTATTGCGTAATTGCGGTTATCCATTTTGGTATCTACTTTGTTTGCTACAATTGTTTTATGTAAACTTCATTAATCCAATCTAGAATTAGTATATGTATTCTCGAACTTTCCAGAAACAATGTGTGAAGTACATTTGTTCACTGTATTCAGATATATAAAGCCGCGTCGACATGGGACACCACAGTCAGTCCATAGAAGTCAGTTTATGGAATTAGTCAATCAGAATCATAAGTTAATAGAAGTACAGTCGGTGACAGTTTAGATTGTCAAAGTGACAGGTTATGGCAAAACGTAGTACTACGGAAGGTGGTGTAGGAGTGTAGGTGTATTAGAAATAAAGGTTATGAAGCAAACTGTGAACTTTAGAGTGTAATACTCAAGTGAACTCCCCCGCACCATTTATTAGTGACGTTAAAATATTGCTTTGTTCATATTGCTATATATATATATATATATACCTTATTCCTCTAACTAAACACCTTCATAATTAAATCAACGTACTTTGAAAATTTATTAATAATGCCTTAATTATTACAGACTCGTTTTTTAAGAATTAATTTAAATATGCAAATGGAAGAAAGATCCTGTTTAAATCAATTGTTGGTAACATTGTTCACTCCTCATAAAAACAGTATACCGAATCAGATTATAGCATGAACATGAATAAATCTTAATCTAATTACATAAAAAGTAATATTGTAACTAGAACTTGTTTTAAGTATTGTATTTATACAATTAACTTTCCCAATAAATTTTGTTAGTAAGTAAGTAAGTAGCAACACAGAATAATTCTTAGCTATTCTTTAGCTAGAAGTATCAGAATCTTTCTGGTTCCTACAATTTTGATTTTCGGTGCTGAAGTCAGCTTGGTATCACTTTCAGTCGGAATTTCTAAAAGGTTTCTCCTTAAAATGTTTAGAAACTATCCACCGTGATTTCAAAATTTATATTAAATTTAGTGGCTTATGACACTTTCGATGAAAGGACGAAAAAAAGACATTCTGTCGTATGTACTTTCACTAAATTGAAAATTATTGCAAATAAATAATGTGTATCATTATAGAAAAGGTTTATATGTTTGTAGATTCTTTTGAAGTACATCAATTTCCTACTTGTATAAATCGCAAAATCCTATAGACCACAATCGCCATGGGACAAATAAAAATCTCAACTGTAATTTCCTGTCCAGGTCATAATGCTTCCGTCCTGCGGGAGTGCACTGTGGACCATCCTCGTAACATTAAATTAAGTATAATCTCCGGACATTTAAAGCGCCATGAGCATGCGGGTACTCGTCGTAATTACGCTGAACTGTTACAACAGTGATTATAACCTACAGACTCACTGTACTCTCGCATCCATGACGTTTCTACATATCTTTGTCTTTTCTCCGGCGAGGTTTTGACAATACCATAAACACGATTTCCCTTTTGATTGTGCCCCCGTTCGAATTGTATCTTTTGTCTTGTCGAAAATGTTGATTCGCTTGTTATTTCATTGAACTGACGCAACTATTTGCTAAAGTTTTGCAACTTCAAGTGGCATTGCATTAGAAAATAATCACGATGATGTCTGATATGGCTGACTGATAATCCGAAGTCCTATCCTTTCTATATCAGTGCTGCGCATTCGAGTCATCAAGACGAGTTCAACGCTAATGTTTGGTTTGTGCGTGCTTTGTATATAGTAAACTTATTCCGAGTTTGATGATTTGAAATTCATTTGAAAGAGACTTGAGAAATAGTTCCATTTTCATAAAACCTCAAATCCGAAATTTCCTTCACACCTAAAGCCGCCTCCGAATGGAGGTGGAGACGGCAATTTTCCGAAATATTAATATTAAATAAAATTTTAACGAGTTGGTAAATTTCAATCCCTAATTCAATATGAAAGACTCCAAATATTTTGTTTGGCTTTCATATGAAAGTGCTTGTGGGAAAATAAAATGTACACAGTTCAGTTTTTGCCATTTTCAAATATTTTGTATTGTGGAAATAAGAAAATGCAGACATAAGATTGAATATGGTTAATTCGGACCTGGATTCTTCACTTAACTGATAGCCAAGTCGATGGGGTACAAGTTGGAGAACGTATAAATTAAATATAGAAGAAGTATACTGGGTGGTTCGAAAGTTTCGACCCGAAAAACATGCGCAATTGCGCAACATTGATAAAACACCCTATCTCGGAAATAAAACTTGTGAGACCCAACAAATGCTGTATATTCAGAAGCATGATACAGTTTGTATCATGATTCAGAATCACTTTAATGTCCTCTATCCAAAGTTTAGGTTTTTTCTGTTTTCCAAATGTAAGACAAAATCAATGTTTGCCTAATAATGTACCTTTAGAGAACAAATCCAAGAATGCCCTGAATTAGGTTTTTTCTACGTCATAGAGAAAAACTTAGATTTTTGAAAAAAATACATTAAGTAAACATAAGAGAAAAAGTAAAAAATTTGATGTGTCAAAGAGAGGTCTTTCCTACTGATTACAAACAAATTTTTTCAAATAAAAAATCGTTTGATCAAGTCCTGCGACCATTAATTTTTCTTTCAATGTGCCTAGACAAACAACAATGGTTATGTTCAACTTTGAAAAGAAAAACCGTTTATCCAGAATACGAGTAGGTATATATAAATGAATAGTTAGAAAACTTCATTGTTTATATGAGCGTTTCCACGCTACAAGCTTTAGCAAAATACATTTTATGACTGTTGCTAGCAGGACGTTCATTGAGTGTCAAAGCGAACGGTATTGATACCCTACAAAACAAAAAAAAAACAAAAAAATCGGTCCATCTATTCCCGAAATAGTTTTGGTACAGAAAGACAGACATAAACAGACCAATGGCTAACAGTTTTATCACTTTGAGGGAAGAATGCCTCAAACAAAAGATGTACGTATAGATCATATCTACCTAAAGATAAAACAAAAATAGTTTCAGTATAAATCTGTTTGAAAAGGATAGAGAATTTTTTTTTTTTCGGCTCATTTGAGAGGAGTGAAGTAAATATTTATTCCAAATATTTTGAATTAATTATTTCAGAATTTTATATACAGTTCATTTATTCTATCTTGTAACTAGCCTAATATTTCCTAGAACCTGCTCTCTTAGTACCTGCTGAATAGTTTTAATTAATTTACCTGGCTACCTACAATTTTTGATTATAAAGTCATTGTTATCTAATCGATCTGCAGATCGACAGGACTGAAATTGTCTGTTGGAGTAGAAAATACTTACGATCTATTAGAAAATTCCGGAATGAAAATAGACATATATTTTATCTAAATGAAATCTGGTTAAATGGTGGTTAATAGTAGGTAAAATGTAAAAAGATAAAAATATAACTTCGTCTCGTCAAGCTTTTATAGAAGGTTTATCTACCGGTCTAAAAACATCTCTAGAAAAAAAAGGAAGTAGACAGTAGGGCAAAACGCCAGTAATTGACCTGTTAAAGATTTTTTAAGGCCAGTGTTTGACGGAGTCATATTAATTTTCTTGAAGATAATTTAACATTTAAATAAAATAATCAAAAATACAATGAAACATACATGTTCTTTTACAAGTTACTCACAACACATTTAAATATACCATCATAAAGTAGTATTTCTAAATAATAAAAAAGAAAACTGTATTTGTTATTTAATCTTTGACCACTTTGATTATATTAGTTGACCGAAATTATCTAGTCCTTTACCTTAAAACTATGAGTATTTGACCGTTCTTAAAAAAATATAGCTAGGAATACTCATTATTTTTTCATTTCATTTTGTTTTAAAAAAAATCCTTCTCCGTTTTTCGCAAGACATTGTTCCATTTTTGGGCTAAAAAACTCTTCTCGGATCATTTAATATATGCAATAAATTTTTGGTAACTAAATAGGATTTAACTTCTGCAAATCAACGTTTCAACGAGAATTCTAGATGCAGTTATATTTTCAGATAATCGAATAGATATTTTAGAATGTCGCGACAAAATTCCTTAAACCAAGTATTCCCTGGCCTTCCATCCTTGAATTTATAGATATCCAATAACTGGGTTTTCGTAACGGGAAAACCTCTAGTATCTAATGAATTGAACTACCATTCAACCAAATGTTACCCTTCATCAGGATTTCAAAATGGTGGTGGGTCCAATTTTCAGTCCATTGGTATTTTTTTTATTTATAAATAAGAGTTGACTTTGGTAAATTAAACATCTTGGCTGCTTTTTCATTAGATAAACCTTACTTCTTGCATGGAACGCCTTTTGATCTTCTTTACTATATTTAAATTTAGGTTTACTTGACTTCACTTCACTACTTCACTGAAAAAATAGAATCCTGATTCAAATCTCCTAAATTTTCCACATATATTTTTAGTTTAATAATAAATGACCACTATAGGGGCTAGTGTTTGACCAAATATCTATTATTTATATTTTACAGCGATTATTCCCATTTAATTGCGGTCAATTTCTTTTGTCGTTATAGGGGATGCTTTATAAAATAGAAAATCAGTGTTTGACCTTGAGAGGCAGTTATTGACCGTTTCTTAAACTTCATCTATCTTATTTTACAGAGTTTAAAAGTTTGGTCGAATACTAAACCATTTAAAGAGGAATATATAACATTCAAAAAAAGGTATTAAACTTTATCCTATTATTAAATCTTTTTCCAATAATTGTGAGATTATAAAACGCATAATGCGTCTAGTGTTTGACCCATCTGTCAAACACTAATTTTTATCCAAATTTAGAGCTATTAGTCTTTGACCGCCTCTATTTTGGTAGAAAATAAAACCTGTACTTTTTAGATATGAACAATAGAAAACATTTATCAGAACACTAACCAACAAACAATAATACAAAATATGCAGAAATGGCTGAATAATATTACCTTATTTGGAAGAACTTCTTATCAAAAAAATTACCCTTCTTAACACAATGCGCACAACCCACTGTTAGACCCGATCTAAACAACGAAAAGGGGAAATGGTACTACTATAAGCGAAAGTTTTGTATAGTAGGATGTAGAAAAAAGACTTGAGGCTATTTATAGATATTTTTATATTTGCTGAAATATTCGTAAGATTTTTTTTATGAAAATGGTCAAACACTGGCTGACGGTCAATTACTGCCGTTTTACCCTAGTGACGGCTTCGTAAAAGGTGGTTTATTAACGTTCCGGTCTAAACGTACAGTTTATTATCACAACGAGATGAACGCAGACGTATTTGCAGAATATTTTTAACAAATACTGTATTTAATCCCCTCAGTTTCGGTAATCGTTATGGGCAATGCCAGCTATCATTCAAGAAAATGCGAAAAGTCTTTCAGATCATGGAGAAAAGCAGATATCATCGGGTGGCATTTGGAAAAAGAAATAAACTTTGAAGTCTATATGGTAAAAAAAGAACTTCTTGCAATAGTCCAGATACATAAACACTGCTTTACCAAATACGTCATCGATGAAATGGCAAAAAGCTCAATGTAACTGTACTAAGACTGCCTCCATAGCACTGTGAACTAAACTTTAATATGGGCGCTAGTAAAAGACATAATACCACATTTAAATTGAATACTGTACAGGTCGTGATCGAAATGGTCATAAGTAAAATAATAAATAAGAAGAGAAAAGTGGTCTAAATGTAATGTAATTGTCATAGAAATTTAAAAAAATGTCCGATCTAGATCACTGCCTAGACGAAACGATCAAACCACTGATTATAAACATGGGAAAAGACGAAAGTTCTTGAATGAAATCTCTCTATCTGTAAAAAATAGATCTTTCTAACGTGAAATCTACTTTTATTTTAATAAATTCATATTATTTTATAAATTTATCAATTCAAGTTAACTGTAGTTTTAATTATATTCTGGAGGTTCATTTAGCAATTCTATCCTAAAAGTTGAATAAATTAATTAATTATTCACTGTCCTTACCTGATGGTACGTTTAAGACCTTATTTACATGCAATAACGATTTCCATTGTATTACCCTGAATGAGCCCTGACTAGATAAGCCAGACTGGTCAAATAAACAAAACCATTAAGGGTTTTTAAAACATGTTCAAAAGTTCCAAGAATTATTAGAACCACCTTGTACAGGTTTTGCATTTTTAATTAGGGTTTATTACTCTCTAACCTTTTCAAATAGAATAATAACATTACTAAGTGGCTACTTCATGAGAATTTTTATTAAAGTTTGGTCGGCCGCCATTTTGAAATTATTTGTCCGATCATGCCCGTGAGCAGTGTCCATAAAGTTAGCAGAGCAAGGTCAGCAGATCACAGGTTTCTTAACATCATAATTAAAGGCTAATTAGATGCTAATTAAGTGCGAAAACCGCGATTTAAATGCTTTTCAACTTTTTCCGGAAATTGAAGATCTGCTAACTTTAGATAAAATTAGCAGATCATGGCCAAAAATCATAGTATACTCATCGGAATCATTGAAAAACCTAATTAAAAATTAAAGGCTCATTAAATGCTCTGAGAAAAAGTGTAAAACATTTTCGATTTTTTTTTTTTATTATTATTTTCCGGCAAAGTTTGAAATCAGCAGATCAAGACCGGAAATCATAGTATACAGCTCAGAATCGTTGTAAAACCTAATTGGTAATTAAAGGCTTAGGTTTAACAACGATGCCGACTTGTATACTATGATCTATGATCTCCGACCATGATCTGCTAACTTCATCTAAAGTTAGCAGATCCCAAATTTTCCAAAAAAAAATAAGTGGGCTTTTCGATTGATGAGTGCTTTTTCTTTGAGCATTTATTGAGCCTTAAATTAATAATAAGTTTTTACAACGATCCCTATCTGTTTACTACGATTTTCAGTCATGATCGGCTGAGCTCGAACTTTGTCAAGAAAAAAATTAAAACAATTTTTCTTCGGAAAAGTTTCGGACTTTTTCTTAGAGCATTTAATGAGCCTTTAATTATTTATTCGGTTTAACAACGATGTCGATTTGTATACTATGATCTCCGACCATGAGCTGCTAACTTCATCTAAAGTTAGTAGATCCCAAATTTTCCAAAAATAAGTGGGCTTTTCGATTTATGTGTGCTTTTTCTTTGAGCATTTATTGAGCCTTCAATTACCAATTAGGTTTTATAAAGATCCCGATCTGTATACTATGATTTCCTGCCTTGGTCTGCTGAGTTCGATCTTTGTCAGAAAAAAAAAAAAAATAAATAGTTTTTGAAATTTTTTTCAATAAAATTTTGACTTTTTCTCAGAGCATTTAATAAGCCTTTAATTACCAATTAGGTTTAACAACGATTCTGAGCTGTATACTATGATTTCCGGTCTTGATCTGCGGATTTCATACTTTGCCCGAAAAAAATAAAAAAATAAAAAAAAATCGAAATGTTTTACACTTTTTCTTAGAGCATTTAATGAGCCTTAAATTAATAATAAGTTTTTACAACGATCCCGAACTGTTTACTACGATTTGCAGCCATGATCTGCTGAGCTCGAACTTTGTCAAGAAAAAAATTGAAGCAATTTTTCTTCGGAAAAGCTTCGGACTTTTTCTTAGAGCATTTAATGAGCCTTTAATTATTTATTAGGTTTAACAACGATGCCGATTTGTATACTATGATCTCCGACCATGATCTGCTAACTTTATCTAAAGTTAGTAGATCCCAAATTTTCAAAAAAATAAGAGGGCGTTTCGATTGATGTGTGCTTTTTCTTTGAGCATTTATTGAGCCTTTAATTACCAATTAGGTTTTACAACGATCCCGATCTGTATACTATGATTTCCTGCCTTGGTTTGCTGAGTTCGATCTTTGTCAGAAAAAAATAAAAATAATTAGTTTTTGAAATTTTTTTCAATAAAATTTTGACTTTTTCTCAGAGCATTTAATAAGCCTTTAATTACCAATTAGGTTTAACAACGATTCTGAGCTGTATACTATGATTTCCGGTCTTGATCTGCTGATTCCAAAATTTGCCCAAAAAAAATAAAAAAATTAAAAAATCGAAAATGTTTTACACATTTTCTCAGAGCATTTAATGAGCCTTTAATTTTTAATTAGGTTTTTCAATGATTCCTATGAGTATACTATGATTTTTGGCCATGATCTGCTCATTTTATCTAAAGTTAGCAGTTCTTCAATTTCCGGAAAAAGTTGAAAAGCATTTAAATAGCGGTTTTCGCACTTAATTAGCATCTAATTAGCCTTTAATTATGATGTTAAGACACCTGTGATCTGCTGACCTTGCTCTGCTAACTTTATGGACATCCGTGAGCAAACTCGATCGAGATATTTCAAGAAATGATTTTTGCAGCAAATTTGAACTTGGTAACCTTATAAATAAGCGACCTCTTTCGTGCTCACAAACTTCCTAATATTACATACATAATACCTATATAGAGATGTTGGTCTTCTTTATACAGAAATAACACCATGCCGTTGAAGTTTTTTCTAAATTCGAAACTGCAAACGATCGCAATAGGTAACTTTTCATAAGAAATTTACCTTAAAATTTCGTGTCGTTGCATTAGGCATTGAGTAAGTAAACCATTTGAGGATGGAGGTTGCAATGACACCTTCTAATCTTGCTATTTCCGCTATAATGGATGAGTGCACAAGCAACGCACGCATCCTGCTTACACCTTCTTTCATGACTTTATATGTGTGTGCAGACCAATTCGCATACAGACAATTTATTAGGTGTCGGTGTGTTTGTCGGGCTAATCGAAAGATTTTCATCAGACTGAAAACCAAGAGAAGGGTTAGAGTTTAAGGACTCACTGTCCCGCAAAAGGGTTACAAGTTCAGGTCTGTATAGCTGCACGGGCGATAACACGTAATGAATACGAACAATGTAGTCTCCGGATCCCTAATCTGGTAATCGACGTCCTCAGGGGTTGATGGTAATTTCTGAGAAGCGGGGTGTCCTATGTATATGCGGAACGCATTCAGATAAACGGATCGAAATTAATTACGTATATTACTAAATTAGTAAATTAGATTCATTTTGGATGCGCAGGCGTGTGTGAATTCGGTGAGGAAATTTTGCAGGGCTGTATCTGTATCTTTTCTCATGTGCCCAAGAATCTATAAAGCAACAAGAATTAGGGAAAGCATGAGTATTGCTACCTTGAACGTTTCATTTAGAGTGTAGATGATTTGGGTGAATGAACGAAACGGTGTTCGATGAATATTTGACCTACTGCTATAGATATACCTAGTGCCGTGCAAGATATATGAGGCAAAATTTGAAGGGTCCATACTGTGAAATAATCAGCTGTAAATTGATTAATACCCATCGCCGAATGTTTTTAGGATAGGCCTCCTTCCAATTTTTTTTTTTATGTTCAGACCTTTCAAATATCTTGAATGGCAAAATAACACCAGGCCTGTTAGATCTTGGAATTTTGTTCATCTTTCAGTTGGTGGTTACTTTTATTATTTAAATACCCTGCAGTTTAATTTTTGGTTTGCAACAAAAGTAAGAAGATGTCTGAGCTAATATGAAAAGAAAATGAAATGCTGCTGATCTTACAACTGATTCTCTTCCTGAGCCCTCCTGAGATCTACTCTAGTTTCAAGTAGATGATACTGGGTAGCATTCAGTGGTACATGTAGGAATATAAAAAAATGTTTTGAAAAAACATGATAACTAATTGCAAGCTGGTCTATTTTCATATAGCTTCTATTACTTTTGGTTAAGACTAGTGACTTGAATTTTTTTATTCATACCTAGATCGGATCTCTTTTTCTGTCAAATTAATACTGATCTATTAAAGATTAATTAATATTATCCACAAAATAATATAAGCAATATTTATTGAGTCATGGAATTATAAAGACTCATATACATTTATGTAAAGAAAAGTGATGGCCTTGGTCACTGGAAACAGTTACTCCTGTAAACTTGTAAACTCTATTTATACGAAAAGACCGTTCTGTTGAACCATGTATTCTATGGTTGAACCATTATGTCATGTCACCTAATATGTCATAAGTCAGTAATATTCTTTGAGTATGTCCTTGTGCGTGTTTGATAAATCTGTGGTTTTCTATCTAACGTAAGTCTTCAGAGATAAGTATGGTAGCATGGTTCAAACCAAATGATGTGGTAAAAAGCATGTTTACTCTTTGACAGCTTTTTTTCTTTAAAAATGCATAATGAAATATTTTTTTCTTACATATTACGCTCGATCCGTTTTCACAGCTGACATCGCGAAGTGCGGATAAAAGGGAATGTGTGGTTTTGAGTCGCGTAATAACCGTTGGTTCAGTGGAGCGAAAAGAAACCACAAATTTTATATATTTACACTTTACTTTATTGTACAATAATGCTCCTATTCAAAGACAAAATTTATATCACCTAGTAACAAATATACCTACTTATTCATTAGCATAAGTAGATAGGCTGTGACGGTTTCACAGCAGAAACGGATGTTTTCACATTTAATTTTGCAGAAGGAATTTAACAATTTTTTTCTGTCAATTTGCCGCTCTTCGAGGTCATTTCATAACGATGCAAAGTATGTACGCTGTTATGCAATTGAGTCATCAAAATGGAATAAAATAATTGTATCCTCCTTTCCTAAATATGAACATTCAATTCATATTGGTAAAATTATATTGAGTAAATTCTATCCTTAAGCAAGAAATTAATTGTGACTGAACTAGCACTGAAGTTTGTCACTACCCTGAGTATCACCAGCTCTATACAGGGTCCTGCAATTGTGCGTCAGGCATCTATAGCTTATATACCAATTAGGTTAGGAATTTCGTTAGTACGCGGACCTGTACCATACATATGCGTGTATTTCAGGAAAATATTTTCCCATATACCTGTTGCTCCAAAAAAGTGTGACGAACAAACATATATATTTTTTTAAATGACACACCCTGTGTTTTTTGGTTATTTAGTTTCATTTTTGTGTTCTTTTTTATTTCACAAAATTTTATATAATTTGCTTTAGTAGTTTGGGAGAAATACATTAAAACCCCAAAAAATCATTTTGCAAGCTTGGTAATAATTAAAAAAGGCCTTACATCTGTTTTTTCTCGGATACGTGATGACAACTTTAGTACGGGAAGTCTACCGATACTCTGACATTTTTTTAAATTTGTACAAAGTGTCTAAGATTTGGTTCCAAAAATGTCAATTCTTAAACTCATTTTTCTTAACATTTTCAAATGATACACCCTGTATATTATTTCACTGTTTAATACAGAATGTAAGAACAATTAATTTTTGTGTATACAAGTGTATTGAAATTCTAAACCTTTTATTAGATATTTACCAAAAACCATAAATATGACCGTTTTACCACTAAAGCAGTATGAAAAAATCTGGTGTGTCCGTCCACTCACACGACTTTCCTCGCTCGCAGGCAAATTCCAGTGAATGATAAGTTTGACACTATTACAATACTTTCCTTACATAGCGATGATAATAGCGGTAGTTAAGTAAAAATACTCTGATCAAATCGAGCTACCACTCATTTTTTTCAGCATGTCATGACAAACAACAATGGTCATGTGATATTTCTTCGCAAGATGAACCGTTTAGCCAGAATCTGAAGATACAATTGGAAAATATGGAATTTTATTCAAGCATAACTTTGTTTTTGTGCTTTTCCTCAGAGATGGCGCTATATGTGGGTGGAGAGGGCTCTCAGTAGAATACTTTAGGCAAGTTTAATCAAAATTCTTAGAGTCGTTTTCGTGCTGTAGTCTTTAGCAAATCACGTTTTTGGCTATAGCTCAACACCCAGTGTATCCATTCCTGAGATAATGCTATCACAGACAGACAGACGGACGGACAGACAGACCAATGGCTGAAAATATGTTTATTAGGCTTAGAAAATTCTGAAACGTCAACATTTGTAAAAATCTCGATACCGAAAGAACTCAAAAATGAAACTGAATATCCAAAAAAATACGCACTATAGCAGGACCCTGTATAGTGAAATGCAGACTTAATAACAGGTGTAACAATATCTGCTTTTTATGCTCTCATACTGAATTCTATGAAGAAGAGTAAAAACACCGCAGTGTTTTATTTTTTGTCAGTAAATATTAAAAATGCTAAAGCGTTCTTTTGTTGGATATTGCAATGTAGTTTTCTTTAGGAGAATTGGAAATATATTTGGTTTGCCGACATTTTGCTGTCACATTAACATATAATTAATATTCTAAAGCGTTTTTATGTTTTATCAAAATATGAATCAATCATTTCTTTTTAGCATATTTGCCATTCTCCTGTCTCCTCGTGTTTTTTTTAATTTAAATTTTTTGTGCCTGGAACATATCCATTAGGTACTAAATTTGGAATAATATTTTCGATTACTTGGAATATCTTTGTATATACTTTCTTGTGAATTTTTCAATATATGAATAAGATTGTTTCTTTTTTTTCATTGATTCACAAACTATTCCCAAGTGTATGCTTTTGAAGCATACCTAAGCAGGTGAAAATGGAATCTAATTACACAGACTCAGCCACTTATCAAATTGTTTATTATCGTCTGATAGGGTGCCAAGATATTTTCTTTTATTGGGCAAATATGACTCAATTAACATTAGTGAAGTAAGAGTAAATCAACAGCTTCTGGTTGAGTAGGTACCTACTGAAACACAACTCTAAAACATTAAATCTGTGATCATGTTCACACCAATTACAATCAGTTACAATCTCGATAAAGACCTTTTACCTGTCTTATTTATATACTAAAATGTTAAATGTTCACTGAAATAATCTAGATTAGCTTAGACTAGATTATGGAAAGTCTTTTTGTTCTATCAGTTTCATATCTATTCTGGCTCTCCATATAATTAGAGCTGAGTATCCATTTAATTCCTTTTTATTAGGCTTATTAGCTTGGATACTGACTCCTTGACGTTGCTTTCTTTCTTCCCTGAAAAGGTGAAAAGAAGAAGACCTACAAAGTATATCGTCATCTGCCTTGCCGTGGTATTATGCTTGAGAAAGTTTTGAACCACTTGCAGGCATGTTAGTAGTCATGTTTCAATCGTAATAATTTCTACTTTACTTATATGTGTGGAATATTCGGTTGCTGTACGTTGCAGACAATGAGACCCCTTGTGATAAATTCTCCCTTAGTTTAATAGATAACACATTTATTTTGGAAATGAAATAAGTTTTTGTTTGATCTGACATAGTTTCCGGAAATACATTGGTAAATTCAAAACTCGTATTCGTATATATTATAAAGTTTGGTGTATTCCGAAAATCTCCATTTTCAAAATAGTAATGTTAAAATTCATGTTTTTTAAAATTTAACAAATTTTATGGGAAGGATCAACTTTCTACCAACCAGAAAGCAGTCTATCCGCGGGGATACTATTTCATTATTTTGTTCAAACATAAGTAGGTCCACCGCAGCGTGAACATCCAATTTTCGGTCAACAAATAGTTAATTCTAAATTTTATGCCGAGCTCGCCATGTACTAGTGTAAAAAATATACTATGAATTTGAAAAAATGTTCATAACTTTAGAGAATTCACTTTTTTACTCCTTAGGTATGTTTCCTCCGGATAATTGTTGGCTTTGATATTTTGAATTTAAGAAAACCATTTTGGTTCTTATCTTATTCTTGGATATTCTTAAATATGCGAAGAACTGTTCTTAGTGAATTTAATGTTATAGGTACTGGCATACATTATATCATTGTGGAACAATGATTCGTGTACCAAAGCATTGTGTTGCCAAGCGAACTAATTTTCCAAGTGGAAAATCTTCGATATTGCTTAGATCGCAAAAGTAATTGAATGCGTTTACAAGCATTCTAGAAAAATATTACTTACAAAATCATCAGATTAATGTTAATTATGTTGTACTTACATGACGCGTCCGCTGTGAATTATTCTTTCTTTGAGGTTTACTCGATGTCGATGTCTGATACTCATTTTCTGTCATTTTGGACTAAGATCATCCAATTTTGTCTTAATTATTTGAATTAGTGGGTTGTGATCAATCTCTATTATTACAATAATAAACTTAGATATAACATTGTTCCCTGGGATAAAGCAATACAGACGCATAAATAACTGGACGCTGTTTACTAGTTCGGCGCAATTGAGACAGTCATGCTCGTATTTTATTGAAACTAGAATGAGCGGACACTTTGATTTTAGACTTCGGGTTGTATTACCACAAATTTTGTGTTGGTCTTGAGGATTAATTTTGTTTCTTTAAAAGCTTGTTGCTTTGACTGACCACACAAAAATATCCTGTTCTTCTAGAGCAAGTCGCTTCAATTTCTCCGACAACGCGGAAATAAATTTTCACTTTTTATTTATTATACTCAAGATGCGACGTATACCTATCAGGCACATTGGTTGGTCATCTTCCTGAGAACTCTTACTTTCCCCAAATTCTACTACTATGTTGCGCAAAAAACTCAATTAGTTGATGTAAAACTGGACAATATTTCTTGCAGCGTGACACTAGATTCAAGATTTAGGGAATTTCAATGTTCGAAACATTCCCGAGAGTCTGACCTGCTTTATTGTTTTTTTTAATTATGTCATTCGCGTCATTATCTCATTTCAAATATTTATTTTAATTCACTTCTTAGAAATGCGAAAAATACTTTCAACAGCCCTTTATCTATTTGAGTTGTTTTTATTCATATTTTATGAAAAAAATATTATCAAATTGATCTATATCCCGTTTAAACTTATTACGTTGTACTGTGTTCACATAGAAAGCAATAAAATTATAGTCATAATTAAAAATGTGCTTTTCGATCCACCTCTGCTGGCAGAACAAACGAAGCGATGCTACACCCCCGCCGAATTTGCTAATCAACGTGCCGTGCCCTGATTACCTGCTCAACTGAGCGCACAAACGTTTCCCGCGTACGTTGCCAAGCTTCACAAATTTCATTAGACATATATCTCTGAACCCACTGAATTCAATGATATATTCTTGCTCTTTATCTACTGAATTTTATATCATGTTTGACGATGTGTTACTGCCGATATAGATTTTGTAGTCAACCTGAGGAATTACTTGAATAACGATAGACATAATGGCATGCATATTCTTGTAGGATCAAGATATAACTGAAAATTATCTCAACTTACTAGCAGAGTACAATTTCACATCTACCATCAATGATTATACAAGGGTAGACAAAGACACAAAAAGCTGTATTAAAGACTATCACACAATTACTCCAATTATTCTACAGATCCGCATTACTGACCACTACCCAGTTGTTCTTAAAGTAAGTCAGCTCTCCTGAAAATAAAAAACACATATCTGAATCGCGGATCAAATATCATATAAATTACAAAAAATCTGGTGTGTCCACTCAGACGACTTTCCTACCGCTCGACTTTCGGGATGGATCACAACGAAAATTGTTTTGAAATCACTGAACATGTGGTACCGACTTTATGAGATGGTTCCCTGAAAAATATGAAATTATATTTGTTCTCTTGATAGTGTTACTTTTATTGTTGGTGCTTAAAATCTTCTATCTATACCTTATCATAAGAGTAACTTTGATTTTGTTGCAAATTTGTAAAACTTGATTCTGCTCTGTTTGAGGCTTATTTAAAAGATTTTTTTCATAAGTACAAATTCTTTTGAATTTAATTACTTATATGAATATTCCATTTATACAATATGGAAATAAAATAACACATGAATTCGATAACTTCGTTAAAATTATAAAAAAATCGAAGGGGATTAGCGATTTTACTTGTGTGACGTTATAATTTTTATCTCATTTCGTTTTTTAAAGTTATAATGTAATCGTTATTGGTTTTAGACAGCAAAGTGTATTTTTCAATAATGATTTAAACAAATGACGAAACAAGATGAAAAAAATATGTCGTCAAATAAGTTGCCACCCTTTTTCCAGAAAATCATTTCAACAATGTTATCAAATATACTTTGTTTCCACATAGTATACTGGAAAGTTTTTGTTTACATAAAGTTATGAATAAGTAATTAGAGGACTTCTTCATTTGCTATTCTTCTATTCTATTTCTTCCATAAAATGATTTCACATTTATGCTTTAAATTAACTGTAGTCTCTTGAAATTATAATTCAATTTTATGCTTATCTTACACTTGTTTTTCTGAGATACGTTGGCACTATGCAAATTTTATATTTCATATTTCAACAGAGCAACCAACATTCTCAAAAATATCCCGCACTTCTATAACTACTCTCCGAAAATGCGAATAGCAACAAGGATATAAGATGGGAACTTTTCAAGAGATTTATATGCAGTTTCCTGTTAAACGTTTCATCTGAACGTTTCACGAGAAAGTAATAAGAATTATGCCTTCTTAACTGAAAAGGAAACATTTTGTAAATAGAACGTTCCATAACGATGATTTATTATACCAGTGCGGAATATGATATCACGGTTTATATTATATAAGTAAATAATAAAGCTTTTAAGCAGTGAGGCTTGACTGAAATTATTATAAAATACTCAAGAGAATATTAGAACTAACTTTGTGAACTATTGGAGAGTCAATATCACTAAAATATGTTAATTAATGAATTTCAAATATGATTTTTTGTGTCCCTTATTCGATAATAAACCAATACCATTTTGCTATATTATATCACTGGGACGTTTTGACAGAGGTCGGCCATAAACTTGCAATAAACTGTCCGTCAGGGTCGGAACTAAGTATAGAATAGCATACATATGTGTATATAAATTGCAGTATTAGATTTTGTAGGATATGTATTATTTATTTAGGGTATTTCATGTCATTCAATATAATATATAAACATACAATGTGTGTAAGATTACTTATTCCCTAAATACCGCCATAATCTTAATTTTAATTAAATTGCCTACCTATATTAACTATATACCGACTTAAATATATAAATCTCCTCTAGTGTATTTGCTTGTGGATTGTGTACATAATAGGAATACTCCCGGCAGTTTTATTGCAGTAAATAAGTCAAGACCATTTATTGTGTAAAATATTCTACTCATTAAAGGTATTGTCATTATTTCGCATTACAATGTTGGATATTTATTAGTTAATGAAAAACAAATTTTATCACAAAAAAATGAGTGCTTCAACATTGTTTAAATAGCAAATATTCTAATAAAGTACTAGCTGTTCCAGGTTATAACATTTTCAGATCTGATAAAGGTGTCAGGGGTAGCAGTATATATACCAGACTGTTCGAGATATTCTATTATAACTAAATGCATTTTAAGGGTTCCGTACATCCGATTGAAATTCGGAACCCTAACATCACTCTATTGTTTTACAGGCGTATTCATAATCCAATCCTAGTTTTGTACTAGCTAGTACCGTATCATAATATAAAAAAAACACTATCCTACCATAACACTGACATAAGAGTCATAAACCTAATTTAAGGTTAGATCTCCGCACTTAATTTAGTAGTCTACTAAGTATCGATAATGAATACGACTTTAGTGTTTTAACATAAAAAATTGAGTTCCAATCTGCAATACGATTTTTGAGGAAATTAGATAGATTATGTGGCATATCAATTGGAAGATCTCATTTTTTGGTTTATAGAAACTTAAACACATATATTACAGAAATGAAATGGGAAGTGGTCACTTATTTGCATATCACTAATGCCCCACGTACAAAAACAGGGGCACCAGCTAGTTGATTATATATAAGAACAGCGAAATATCATGTCTGCGCACCTAATTATTATCGCAAATTGAACTCTAAATGCTTCCACTCTATTTCGATGGGAAAGTTTGGAAACAAAAGCTGGGGAACAAACAAAACCAAAATATCAGGATATCAATTTCAATATGTTCCGAATGTATCCACCTACCAGCGCTATTTGTTAATAAATATACTGCAGTCGCTCTAAAGCTAAAGGTATGCACGTTCCGAAATTATGCAAATAAAAAGCAAATCATTGCGCTGGCTTTGTTGTATCGCTATATCGAATTCCTAAAGTATCCCAATAACGGCTAGATATGACCATATTTACATCGATGTGAGTAATTCGAATGTTTGCTGGTATTTTCTTCTTCAAGTGTCATACTCGTATATGAGTATTGGAGAGTTATGACAGATTTTCCACAGTAATTATACCTTCGCTGCTTTCCCGTTACTTTCGCAGAAGACAAGTTATTCAAAGGCGCTTTCGACATATCAGCTATTACCCATCCAAATGATGTCAGCTGTTCTGTGCTACTTAACTTTGATGTTGCGATGAAACCATGTCGGCCAATATTAGCCCACAGTTATTCCCTCCTCCAGCGTCTTTCAGTCTTCAATTCTCAAAACTACTATAATATAAATAGTCAGATATAGATTAGTTGATAATTATCTGGTGTGGCTTTCATCAGTAATTAACTATCTAGCGAGCAGGTGGAGTTATAAGTGTCGATGGATGAGTGAAAACGGGTTCACTATGATTCGTGAAAACAATTTTTAAATTGCTTACGGGGCGTGGTAGTGATTATACTTTTTGTCGAAAAAATTAAAAATGCTGATGTATTTTCTTAGAGAAAATGAAAAAAGAATCATTAATGAGAAGTTCAGAGCGCTTAAGAGTAGGAGGAAGGGTATGGTAAAAAAAGAGTAAACCTATATCTCAATGTTTCAACTTATCAGTTACAATGGGTCTGATTTTAGAAAATTCTGATTTTAAAATATATTCTTTATCCCATAAGTGGGGTTCAGTGTTTTTCAGGAATAAATATATGTGTGTGCATGTACGTCTGTCAGGCAGTTTGTGGTCTATTTTTGTCTCAACTGTATTGAGAACTAAGCATGATATCAGCGCTGGACTGATTGCAGGTTTTTTAAGAAATAATCCAACGTTGGTCCAAGCCATTGAATAATTGGTCGGATTAAGGAATATATCTATCAGTTCCAAAGGTGAATTGATACTAATCAATCCAAGAAATGAGTTTTTTTTAAATCTTTTCTGAAGGATCATGTGACTTGACCAGCCGATAGAAATTTTGAATAATATGGGATTAATTTGTAAAAGTAGAAAGATAACGCAAATAAACCTGAACAGAGAAAAATTCAAGTGGATGCGTTATCTAGGACCTCCTACCAGAGATTGAAGTATACTATGAAAATGATATTCTTAAAAGAGACTTGCTATAGTTTCACAGACTCAATAAGCGTGTACCTACCTAGCTACGAGTTTACACTGGCCAACTTTCATAATCGAAGTTAAGCACCGCAGTGCATGGCGAATGGTTTGGACAAGTGACTAATGCAATACAAGCTCACTTTCGAATCCCTTGCTGTCGCATTACATTCTCCTACTTTCGCAAGGCAAATGAAAACCAGCGAGTTTATATAATGTATATTTCCCTAACAACTTCTCTGGAAGTGTGTGTCTTGAAATTAATGTTGAGATATATCGGTAGTTGGTAATATTCTTCAAACTGTAGGTCCCCCTTTTCTAAAGTTAGGTCGAGAAGTCGCCTACACTCGGATACGAGTAGGGCACTTGAATAAGAATAAAATATGTTCAAAAACGCCATTGACAGCCATACTGGAGAACGACCAATCAGTTATTATGGTAATCTGATTGATAATTTCAATATTTATCCAGTCATATTTCCTGTAACATCATTGACGGAAGAATCTCATCAACAAATATGTTGTGTCTATATTAACATGCAGAAGTATGTCAAAAGGTCGAACACATTCTGTAGATCTGGCTACCGACGACGAACATTACGGTTGAAACTACGTCGTAAAATAAAACCAATGTGCACCACCATGACAGCATCTACTGTTGTAATAAGCCTAATATCCGCGTTTAGCACTTATATTTGAAATGAGCATGCAACAACTGCTACCAACAACATGGCAAAACTTTAGGATTGGCCAATTTTGGTAGAGAAATTTAAATTTGAAAAGTTCTGAACTAGAGCTGGTTATCCCGGCAGTGAGTAAGTGATATTTCATTTGAATATTAATTACATCAACTTATAAAATTACTTTTTGAGAAAGAATGGGTTACCAACTCTAGCCAAAGAAAATGTTTAATTTGAAGGCAGAGGACACATACAGTGCTTTCGAGAAGTAACGAATAAACTCATTATTTCTAAAATTTTTCGAAAGAAATCCTTTGACACCTCCATTCTGTTTTGAATAAAGACACTTTTTGAGATATAGCCCATATTTGTGACGTAATCGTTATCCGAGATATGACGTCATCGACATTTTTTTAAATAGTGACACCCAATTTCGACCATGCCAATTGGAAGAGCATGGCATTCTACATACACATCCTCAAACATATGATTACATTAGCGTATGTAGGTTAAATAAAAAATGAAAAAAAAATATTTTTAATTATACTAAATTTGATGATAATGATTAATTTCACCATTTTTTATAAAATGACAAAGTCACTACTCTATAACAGTTCAAACACACTTTTTTGCCAAAAAAATATAAGAAATCGATAAGAAATATAAAAAAAAAACAAAGTACGATTTCAAGTTTTTATCTGACAGTATTAAAATGCATTCACGGTCGCTATTGTCAGACAACCATAATTTTTGACGATGTGTACGTAGAATGACACGCTCTTTCAATTGGTATGGTCGAAATTGGGTTTCGCCATTTTAAAAAATCTCATATCTTGAATAACGATTACGTCACAAATATGGGTCGTACGTCAAAAAGTGACTTTGCTTAAACCAAAATCGACGTGCCAGATGATTTTTTCGAAAACTCTCAATTTCAAAAGCAATAAATTTATTCGTTACTTTTCGAAAGCACTGTATAATATGTGATGAAAAAGTCACTTTAAAGTTCCTAGCTGATGACGTATTCGCATTCTACATCCAAATAGACTATATTTAAAAAATACTCACTGTGTTTTTTGGGATGTACAATTGATTGGTCATACCTTAATTTTACGGAAAAATAGATAGATAGATAGATAAATTGATAGATAGATATATTTACTAGAGAGAACAAAATGAAATAATAAACAACACTACATTTGACAATCACTTGACAATGGGAAAATAAAGTTGAATCTAAAAAAAAACATGTCCCGTATATTACACCTATTGCCCCCTGAGGAACTCCTCAACTGAATAATATAGTCCGAGAGCTAGGTGAAAATTTGGTTAATTATTTCTTCTCGATAGATAATTGGCCATACGCATCAGACAACAGTATCATAAAGCCCTATGACCGTCAGCTGCGGCACAGTGGGGGGGATGAGTAGTTGTAGCCTCCCACGCTTGAAGAAAAAAAAAATACATTCACTCATTTCCTCTCGGCTAAAAATTTATCAAGTTATAGTTAACCCAATACCTCAACAAAAAAAAAAATCAGCTGGCTATAACATAGTGCATTGTACGTCAGCTGATGGCTAGATCATGGGAAAAAAAATCTCCACTTTCAGTGATATCCTCTCGCCTAAAAATTTACCAGATGGTAGCTTATATGTAACTATTGATAAATATATACGTCAGCTAGCTGTATCTCGGTGGAAAAATTGTCAGCTGATACTTTGAAGGTCGTTATGTAGAAGTTAGCTAGAAGCATTTACTGACTATTTAAAGGCATCAGCTGACCAGGTTTCCCTCGACTTATTGTTAGCTGATTTTTTTATTTATCGCGGTATTATATCTACAATCAGCTCACAAATTTTCGTGTGGGAGGAAATGACGTCTCTTTAATTATTCGGCATAGAACTCCTACATGAGTGTTAAGGTGAAACAAATATTCCATATCAATATTTTTTAAACTTATACTTATATAATCATATAATTTTAGATATATTCAAATATTTCTATAATCAATTTGCTTAGAATAAATTAACTAGTTACTTGATAAAAATTATTTATTATAAAAATATTATGACAAATTACAATACGAATGACAATGTTATTTAATCATTTTCGGCTTCGCTTTGGCTTGAATAACAATCATCTCCCTCTGATTCATTGTCCGAGTCACTGTCAGAGCTGTCTGCTGCTATATTTTCATCGTCATCATCTGTAAAAAAAAAATAGAATGCGTATTTTAGCATAATATCATTAATATGATAATAAAATTTTACCTTTTTCGGGCTGGATAGTAATTTCATCGATCGATTTTGGTAACTGACTTCCAAAGAACCAGGTAAAATCATATCTATTGTCAACTTCTTCCCAACCATAGTCTTCTGGATCATCAGAAGTTGGAACCTTCAAATGTGCATTTGACCAAATTTGAGCAATATAGCATGCTCTTAAAAATTGCTGATATAGCTCTGACTCGCAAGGTGGTAGAGAAGAGCCATCAATACCTTTCTTTGGTAACTTGAATGTTTCCGTATCCAAGAATTTATACGTTTTTTCAAACAACGCTACTCTTGCCTCATCGACTTTGTTTTTTTGCAAAAAACGCAAAAAGGCGTTATATTAGACATTTTGATCGATTTTTCACAGATGCAACAATGTTTCCAGAATATTCTTTTCGTCAGACTACGTTTGCTCGTCTATTCTAAACGTATAATAGTCCCCTTCTTTTCTACTTCTAAAAACGTGGCTGATGCCCTCAACAAAAGGGTCTTCATACCTCGACCATGCGCACAACTAACCCCCTCCAAGCGTACCTAAATACTGTCTTTGCTATGCTAGTGTGTGCTGTTTGAATCTTCAAAAATAACAAGAATAATTAAAGAGACGTCATTTCCTCCCACACGAAAATTTGTGAGCTGATTGTAGATATAATACCGCGATAAATAAAAAAAATCAGCTAACAATAAGTCGAGGGAAACCTGGTCAGCTGATGCCTTTAAATAGTCAGTAAATGCTTCTAGCTAACTTCTACATAACGACCTTCAAAGTATCAGCTGACAATTTTTCCACCGAGATACAGCTAGCTGACGTATATATTTATCAATAGTTACATATAAGCTACCATCTGGTAAATTTTTAGGCGAGAGGATATCACTGAAAGTGGAGATTTTTTTTCCCATGATCTAGCCATCAGCTGACGTACAATGCACTATGTTATAGCCAGCTGATTTTTTTTTTTGTTGAGGTATTGGGTTAACTATAACTTGATAAATTTTTAGCCGAGAGGAAATGAGTGAATGTATTTTTTTTTTCTTCAAGCGTGGGAGGTTACAACTACTCATCCCCCCCACCGAGCCTCAGCTGACATTCACGAGGCTTCATAGTTCGATTTTCTGCTGCGTTTTACTAATTATTACCTGAGAGGAACTTGGTCATATATATCTGTTACTGGCTCTCGGACTAATAGGCTTTCTCAATAAGAAAATCTATGACTTTTCTCTTGAATGTATTTAAATTTAATGTTTTAAAACGATCATTCAAGTTATTGTACATTGAAACATCATTTTGATTTTTTATTTTTGATTTTATTATTGTTATAATCATGCAGATTAGCCTAATTTTGAAATCTATCTCTATTTCGATGAATATCTAGAACCGATTAATATATATATATAAACACGAGAGAGTAATCATACCATACCTTTTGAATATCTAACGGCAGTGATATCTGAATTTAGCACCACTTACTAACTACCCTGATCGCCCTCTTCTGCTAAACATTTCGCGCTGATGGAGAATTTCCCCATTGTGTTACACCATAAGTACGTCAAATGTGAATGAAGCATACCAAAATAAATCCTTAATATATGCTGTTATGGAAGAATCGTTCTCACATTCATCATGAGAAATATTAAGACCGCGACTTTATTAGGTACACAGGTACTCAGTATGCTGGAACCAGTCGAGTCCGCCATCCACAAATAGTCCCAGCAACTTAACCCCTTCTTTCCTATGAGAGCTACCTATCCTATTTGAAATGATTAACTTCTGTCACTTATCCTGATATAATTGAGTAATATTATCATGTCTATTTATGACGGTCACGTCATCTGTACATATTTTTGTCAATGACGGTGCTATATTTTGAAATAAATCATTGATTTAGATGACAAACAAGACAGGCCCCAGCATCGAGCCCTGTGGAACCCCATGCATTAACATTAACACCTTGTTGTCTGTTATATTGGTAAGATGCAAAAAAGTCCCATGCTAGTCCCCTAATCCCGTAATGGTACAATTTATCTAGTTGTATATTGTGTGAGACACAATCGAAGGCCATGCTAAGGTCGCAAAGCGTAAGACCGACATGTTGTCCCGCTTCAAAGCCCTCCACTATGTCTTCCACGATTCCAGACACAGGCACTGATTGTAAACAAAATCTCCAGAATTCTTATTGGTGAATATTTAACAATTGATATTTATCTAAATATGTTACCAGTTGATTTTCAACGATACTTTCTATTATATTTCCCATTATTGAAGTAAGTGAAATAGGTCTAAAATCATTTGTCAGATCCGCATTTACCTTTTAGGAATGGGTACAATTCTAGTTGTTTCAAAACATCCGGAAATATTGCTCTGCTGGAAATGTCGCAGTTTTTTACAATTTTATAATTCCATAAATGTCACAACTTCTGGTATTTTTGAGCTTGGAAATAGCATCCAGTATATTGTTGTCACAAGTTTGAAAAAGAAACTTGTGCTGTGAGCAACTTTTACATTTTTCAAATAGTTATTTACGTTTGCATTTACAACTGGAAGTGACGCAATTATATCTTTGCTACAAAAGAAAAAATATCATTATTCATTAAATTCGTAATTTATTCATAACCATGAATTCACAATCATGTAATGTATATATTAGGTAAATATCAAGAACAATAAAAAATCCAGATAATTGTAATTCAGGTGTTTATTATCTCACTTGCGGTTATGCTCGGACGTTTACGTGTGTCAACCTGGTAGAAATTTTCAAACCCGTATCAATGAGCACAAGAGCTCATTCATTTACCATAAAACTAATAAACCTATGCGTTACATCCCAGTGATAATAATCACATATTAGTTTATGTGATATATGTATATAGTATAGTATATAATATAATGATATATAATTATCACTTCAAAATCTTATACACCGATACGAAAGGATTCATTTTGAATCGAGAGTATTTCAGTTCTATTAGGTACTGAATATGTAATTATTACTGAATTAGTTAATGTTATTAATTATTAAGATTTATGTTAACCATCCTTAATATTTTATTAGGCTCTTACCCTCTTACAGTTTAGTTCTAACTCACATTTTAAAAAGGCTCAGTGTGCCGAAGCAATTGTCATGTTAACCTATTAGTGGAAATTTATAAGTGTTCTAATTCTAAGTTGGAGTTAACGGGTGACGATTTCTGCTAGTTAACTGGAACTTTGTTCCAATAATCTTGAGTACAAAACACTCTCAACGCAAATTCTATTCAATTTTTCAACAATTGACCCCCCCTTTTGTGGTACGGACGATAGTAGATTATATTATCTGAAACAATATGCACGTCTACAGCAACGATAGCACCATAAGGAACAACAGTCTTAACGCTGTCAAACTACATGTATTTATAACATATTTTTTTGTTGGAAAAAAGTGCGTCTTTCCATTTCATCAAGTTCTATCCTGTGTGCTACTCTGTTATTGTGCAGCTGCGTCTGCCTGCTGAGTAGCCTTTATGTATAAATAAATAAATAATTTATTTGGTCGCTGAGGTAGGTACTATGTGAAGTCAACCAAAACAAATATATTGATAACTTTCTATCCGTTCCTACTATATATCCGTAAATATAGTTTTAATATTTCCTAGGCGTCAACATTTCAACAGTTGATTAAAGATTTTTTATTATTTAGTTTTGTAAATGAAAAATATATTGGTTTAAAACTTCCCACCTTGTAGTGCTAATAAAATTTAAAATAAAAAAACAAATAACTCTTGTTTTAGGAGCCAGTTTATATAAAGTATGCACATAACAAGATAATTTACGGCTTCCGGCAGCGTAATTCTTTTGTTTACGACGCGACTGCAGGAAATTAAGTACCCAACAAACAAAGTAATTTCAAAAGAAATAGTGAGAATTTTCTCACTCTAATACCAGTGAAATTATCATACTTTTATTCCGTTAGTACGGCCATTTTTAGGTTTAATCCGTTTAAACATTTAAAGTGGAAAGATAAATGTTTGTGTAAATTTTACGATGTGTGGTCAGACCGAGCTTTGGATTGCAAATAGCTGTTTCTACATAAGCGCTAAGCCTTCAATAAAATCCGGTGGAAAAAGGCACCCATCGCTGTGGTGGATACATGCATATCAAATCTCCGAAAGGGACTCTAAATTACCATTTTAATGAATTTGCTTCTCAGGATGAGGAGAAAACAATATAAACTATCAACCCAACTGGGCTACACATAACAAAACAACTTTGAATGATTCCAATGTATTCACTATCCTGCGGACATGTTATATACCCCGAGTTGTTTTCTTTGTAGGAAGGCTTTCAAGAACCTGAAACTTGTTATCTGTTGTAGTTTAAGAAACAATGAACTACAGGGAAGGGGTATCGGGTATTATCAAAACTTCATTGAATAAGACATCATTCAGAATATCTAGTTACGTAAAATCGCACACACTTAGAAGTTATTGAGTAAGAAAATACGTAAAAAGATCTATTTCTCGAATCATATCTGTATCAGATCGGTCAAAATGGAAATTCAATTCAGAATCTAGACTGACTTTTATTACTTCAAAATGAATAAAATGTTAAAACTCTCTGTCAGTCTTTTAAATTTATATCAGGTCAATTTTTACTGTAAGAAGGTATCTCAATCGTGTAAAATTTTCGGCGTCCAGTTTTCAAATAAATGTTTTTATTTAAATGTTTTTTGATTCTAAGAAATTAGACTATCTGTTTGTCATTGCTAGGACATCGGTATAGAGTCCAAGATGGATCTCTTAGAAAGGGAGGATTTCAAACAAATTATAATTCCTTGAAAGGAATATTTTAGATGAGACACTAACAAATGCAATAATATAAATTGTATTGGTAATTTTGAAGCACAACTTCAGAATTACCTTCCTGTAGGTACCAATAGAATGAATATCATTTTCAATTTTCTAGTGCCTTCTTTAACAAAGACGGCTCTAGTTTTTTTTATTACTAGATATTGATGTGACCAAAGTAGATGAACGAATGTTTGCTGGCATGTGCTTCACCTTCTCATGTCCGAAATAATTTCATAATTTTGTATATGAATAGTTATTTTTGTATTAAGTGCGTAATGGCACATGCGAGAGTGTGAATTCTCTCGAATTTACCATGAAAACATGAATTTTATACACGAAATCAAAAAAAAATTCTACAACTGTCAAAATAACTTGACATTTCTGCATCTTTGTTGATGCAGAAAAAGTCATGGTAGCAACATCTTCGGAAATTTATGTTGGAAGTAATTGTTCAAACATTACTATCAATTATTATTCCAATAAATGAAATTGTTTTATGATGAAAAATCAATTAATAATTGACTCTGTTGAAAATAAATCCTTCAAAAGTTATGTTTCATGTTTATTTTGTGAATTATTTTGGCAGTGAAAAAAAGTAAAGATTTACGCATCAATAGAGATTGACAGTTGTACAAAAACGTTTTTTTCATATCAGATGTCACAATGGCCAACCTCAAAACTAAACTAGAATACATAAATATTATGACTTATTATTTCTCTAGTAATTGTCATAATTGAACACATACATAATATAAGAATCATTTGAGTTTGTTGCCAAGAAATGATGTGTCAGTTACTAATGAATATTTGTACCTACTTAGAAATGTTAATTATACACAATCAATAATCTCAATAATTCAAATAATAAATTATTATTTATTTAATAATTACATTTTTTTTAAATAAATATTTTCTGTGTAATGTTGTTATTAGGTGGTACAGAACATAAAACAAATATGTGAGAAGATAAAACGAGTGCGTTGGCATATGAGAGTTTCGAACATGGTTGAGTTAATATTATATTATTTGCACATTAATAAAAGTGAAACAAACCTTTTTTAAATATCTTGTTCTTTGTCTGTGTAATTGCCGAAATGGCTAACCTGTATATATTTTTGACCGACTTCCCATAGTTAAATATGTAGTGATTTGGATGATTCTTTCGTTTGAAAGGGGCTGTCAGGGAGAGGGTCACATATTAAAATTTTCAGGGCCTAATCAATAATAATAATAATCCGTTCAAAAATACCATCGAATGATAAAAAAAAAATTTTTTCAAACATTGAAATTTTCTCATATTTCTTGAAATATTTATACTTGAAAATGTCTTGATTGATCTCACGGTTTTGTAATTAGGGCTCTGAGAAGGTGGAAAATTTGTCACGCTCATTTCGGAACAATAATGCTTTGTATTAAAATAAAGTATATCAATCTAAATCAATCGCTTTCGGATTAATAAATTTATTTATGAGTTAATGTCACTTTTTTATAATCACCACCCTTGTGTGACCTTCTGTTTAGGTCTATTAGTGATGCTTCAGTTCTACATGCGGCTTTCGTCTCGCCATATAGCGTCTGGATTGCGGATCTTACCCAATTGGGTACCACCGATTTTTTTATTGAAATAACTTTATAACTCATTCTATGTCCTAGATTATTTAATAACAACATAATATTTTTTATTGTAACATATTTTTAGGAAAATAATAATATAGTATTAGAGTTTATTGATGACAGGCTTGAAAATTATTTCTTAGTGACTTTTTAGTAACGACCAGTCAAAATTGTAAAATGAATAGCTTTTAAGAAAAAAATTGGATCGACTTCATTAGATGAGGCACAATAAATATAAAATAGCAACAGTTAATACAAGAATTAGACTAACAAACCCTAACGGAGGAGGTATGCAATTCGACTGTTTCTTTTTTGATGATTTTTGATTCATTTGAAAGAGAATACTTAAGAAATGGTCCCATATTCATAAAAATTCCAATCTCAAATCACCTTCTCTCAAAAAATCGGCTCAGAAGGGGGTGGATGGGGCAATTTCTCTCGAAAAATTGAGAATCTGAGATGGCCGAATTAAAGATAAGACCATATCCGGAAACGTTTAAATTGAACATTTTTTCTTTCATAGTTAGGGCAAAGATTGAATACACGTTACGGTTTTCGAGCAGTGGTAAAATATGAAATATGCGTATTTCCGCTGCGATGTTGTCAGATCTCTGAATAATAATAAGTACAAGCAAAGAATATACGTGGGTAATAGGATAAGTATAGTCGCCTTCCACTTAACGAGGCGGTTGATAATTTCCGAATCAAGTCACTTGCATCAGAGGTTCCAAACAATTATGTAATGTAATAACCGGTATGGCGCATTGGGAGCAGCTGATTTTCTGTAAGGTTTAATAAAATAGGTTAAGGATAACTTCAAAGTGACAAGCACCTAATGACGCATTGGCAACGAATAACATTGGTCGTGTCCACAGCAGAGTCTGATTACCAATCCATTAGTAATCAGTAATCAAAAATGTGTATCTTGTGGACACGACTGATTACTGATTAGTTCATTTGAAAGTTGTCAAAAGATTTGAAAAAAATTAATTCTTCAATTACACATATTAGATGAATTGAAAATGGAAGAAAAAAAAGTATTTTCCATTCAATATGTTTATAATGAAACAGATTATGTGGTAAACGGAACGATAGATGTCCATAATACAATTCGGAAACATCTGAAACAAAATGTAGGTTATGTTACACTATGGTTTTCTGATAGCTGTCATATTAAAGACGTTAACTTTTTGATTATTGATTACTAATCGATTGGTAATCAGAAACTGCTGTGGACACGACCATTATTTAACATTAACTGAGAGCTATCAAAATATGTATGAAACTAATTTTTTGCCAACCAGCACATTTTTGTAGCCTCTGGAATTTTTCTGTTTGTCTCTTTTGTTCATCGAACACGGATGTCCTATCGTTTTTAAAATACAGCTGTCTTTATGATATTATTTTTTTCAGGATCCGAGTAACAGATTAGTTTGTCGTAGAAATAAATATTATTTTTAAAAAATTGGACCAACTTTATTTGTTGGTGCACTGAAAAATACAAAATAATATTAATTCTATTGGTGCTGGTACTTGTGGAGTTGGTGCCAAGAGTCTTGTATTTAACTATAATTGCACTACTTGAAAATTACCATTAGGTACCAATAGAATTTATTTTATTTTGCATTTCTTAGCACACCAACAAATGAAGGCGGTAAAATTTTTTGTAAAAAATATTTATTGCATTATGTGTTATTTTACAATTTTTACTGCATCCTCTAATGATGTCGGTGCTAATTTTGAAAGTTATTTACTGATGTATGATAAAGATGCATAGAAATGAAAGTTTCTAATAATCATTATATTTAGCGACTTGAAATGGCGATTGAATACCGATATGCAAATAGTTTAACCTTTTTTACATAAATAGAATGAAATTATCGTTCATTTTCAATAATTCGTATAATTTTAGTTAATAAATGACTGTTTATAATTGGTTCTCTCTATTCACTAATTTTACTGATCCAATAATTATAAATGTTAAACATGTGAAAATTGGATATCTAAATGATTGCGGTCATGAGATACCTATTATATTAATTTTATCAATATAATATGAATAAAATGCATTAGCATAGAGATCGAAACCTTACGGTGTATAGAATGATTTTATTGGTTGTAATTCAACCGATTATGGCGAATGGATAATTCATCAATCGATCCAAAGAAGACATCCTCTGGGTGTAGAGAGCATCTCTTCGTTTCTGGAGTCAGGTAGGAGATAGTTATATTGTCACAAACATGGGGTTCCTTTAGATGAATAATAAAATAAGAGTGTTTGGACAACAGCAGGAATGAATTGAATTTGGGAGTTTTCTAAGAATTCAGAGGTTTCCGAGTGTCAGCACTTGAAAATTTATATAAATGGCTATTAGCCGTATTCAACTTACTGTTTTAATTTATGGAGTTCTTTTGAATGAAATAAAAAGTCTGTTTAAAACGAAAGCTTTGAAATTCATTTTCAATATGGTCTTCTCATAGCAGTATTTAACATGCTCTTTTAGTTAAAATAGCTCTTTTAATGATTTTTAAAAATCTATTTAAAAAGGCTGCTTTATACATTCCAATTCCGTATTATCTCTTAACACTAAAATACCTATTTCAAGTTATTCTTTAAATGCTATATAAGGATTTGAACGAATTAATCTCTTATGTTTAGATTTTTGAGTTTTTGTAACTTAAAAAAGAGGTTTGTTAGGGCCGGGGTTGTGAGGGACAACGACCTGTGTGAAATTAAAATACATAATATTTTCTTCAAAAATAAACAATTTCTTCTTATTCGTTTTATCTAGGAATGTTCATATATGAAACATCAACGCTAAATTACTTTGTAAATAAGTAGTGTGTATATAATATCTGCTAAATCTTAATCCATAACTTCACAATGTTATTTTACAAATCAAATAATGGATCAAAGAATTGAGGTTGCTTAGTATCTATTATATACTGAAACAGTATACTGTTATTTCTAATTGAATAACCTCAATTATTTTCTAACCTGTTAATAGTACGTTGAATATCATGTAATTTACCGTAATATATAAAGACTGTTTCATTAAAATATTCAAACTATTTCTCATATCTCTTTCATACTCAAAAGGAAGTGTAGGTGCATATATTATTTTAAATCAAAATAAAGAAAATACAATACCTTTGAAATATTTTCTTTAACTACTTTATTTTATATAGATACCTTCAACTGCATCTGAAAGGCTAACCCTTTCTTAACTCTACGCCACTGTTACAATACAATATACAAATATTCCTTATCTTTCGAGATGTTTGAATGTCTAAGTAGAATACCCTGTAAATCTAAGCCATCATATTTTTATGTGATTTGGGTTAAACTTCATATTTTGAGTCCAAGATTTAATATATAAAATTATGTTGAACGTTGACATGTCATGTCATAAAATTATTTTCTGACATATCCTTGGATAGTAGGTATCTCTTTTACTTATATTTTTACTTTCGTTTTTCCATGATGCCGTGAAACAGAGAAACATAATCATAATTTTCTTAACTCAGTCATTTTATGAGTCTTAAAAAAATATACATTTAACTATGATCTGACAAGAACGTTATCGTTCATGTATCTGGCACAACTTTCAAATCACTATCTTTCTTATAGTTGATGTCGCCTTTTATCACATTTTGTTTGATTCACGCAACATTCCTGAGTTTCTAATCGGTCAAGTTGGCAACATTGTATGCGTGAGGTGAGAGACTTATTACTCTACCATCTAAGGTTTTCCTCGATAATGACTACGGTGCTCCTAATTACATGCCCGACCAGAATAGAGGGAGCTTTCGTATGATCTATAGCAATAATATTACCGACGTGGTCTGTTATTAGAGAATGTTGAAAGGGACCGGCAGACGCAACGAGAGGGTGGATTAGTGTTTCTGTGGGGTTTCTATGTGCGACGAGAGATGAAATGCATGTTTACAGGGCCCCTTATTCTACCGAAATTACTCGGAATCTGTGTTTCACTAACCGGAACATGCATTCCCGTCGGGGATATTCTTCCGCAGATATCCGGCGAGACGGTTTCTTGGTTCGCTTTTGTCGTTTCGCTATGATGGAAATTGCAAATTTAATCGTCAAGCAGCCAACGTAGTCTGGCGTGAGGTTTTGAGTTATAATCTTGACTGTCAGGCATAAAATCATCTGACAATGCAGACGTTAACAGTAATGTTAGAAAGACGTGTATGACAACATGAACGAAATAATTTTCCGTAAATGAGATTTCTTCACTTTGAACAAATACATATAGACTTAGCTATCTAAAAATTATAATTGTGTCCTGACACGATACATAGACTGCTTCATAAAATAATTGGCTAGCTGAAAATATTTTATGTTTTGGAGTTTTTTTGAACAACATATATGAGATTATAGCATCGAATCTCTCAATTAAAATTCACCAAGGAAGAGTTGCACATTTGATAACATAGGTATCCCAGGATATTTTGGATTTGTTCCATTTGATTCACCTTGTTTAAAGATTTCAGAAAATTTATTTGCATTGGAGTTGTGCTATTTTTGAACAACATCACTAAAGGAGAAATCAACTGAATGTACAAACATGTTTATACGGATGCAAAACCGTTTCGCATCGTCAACTTTCACCAGATTCTTTTTACATAAAAACATCTTTAAATTGGCTTCTATTATAGGAGGCAATTCAGAAAACTGCTGATAACAAAATCGGAGGATACAGTTGGTGTTAGCAGCTACAAATCTAACATTTACATCCGAAACTACACCACTCGATAGCTAAAGGATCGAAAGAATTCATTACGATTAGTGAGGATTGTGACGCAACGCGCGCGATATTCGGGGCCATTTTGAGATCGTATTGCTATGTCATAATTTCCGTTTGTTATAAGTTTTTTGATTTTTAGAAGCTACGACGTTCGATTGAGTTGTCAGCTCTCTTTATGATCTATCGATTACGTATATAAAACATTAATTTGAATTAGTTATAGAATATTTTTGGTTTTAAAGTAAAAAAATTAAAAAGAATAATGCAATATTGGCCTATACTTACTCGTCAAAAAGACAAATCAAAATATAGTGATAGCATACGGTTGAAAAGGGTTTCTCAAGAGCAATCCAGTAATATCTAAAAAACATTATATAAGAGAGTGAAGCGGTGCCGGGAACGTAAAAGAATGAATGCGTCCTAGCTGAGCAATGATGGCGCCACTAAATCTACAGATGGGGCGACCGAGCCTATGCAAGTGGATAATTCAGTTGCTTCAATTTCAACGCTGGACTGTATAGATATCGATTATAATTATTTGTTTACATGATTTCTTTCGTGAAATAGAAAACCGAACGGCTTCTTATAGTTCAGAAATGATTATAACCGCGTAGAACTCCCGAAGGTAATCCCTTAGACTTCTATTTCTGGGGGCATATGACAATATTGCTATGCTCACAAGAAATAAATAATCCGACAAGAGCTATGGCACCAAATAGTGAATTCTGCTAATGTTATTGCTAATTAGCCAAACATATTTTTTTAAGTTAGAAGAACGTTTAGTGATAGAATAGATAAACTTATTGAGGTAAATGGGGGTCACATTGAACATTTGTTAAGTTAAGTAAATATTTTTAAATTTAAAAATATGGAAAAGACAAGAAAAATCAACTGTAAAGTTTCATTTGCGTAATAAATGCAAACCCATGACCCAAAAACACCGTCATGATAAATACACATTAAAGTTGTGCAGCGTTATTTTCAATTTTAAATATATCGAAAAATAACGACTTTATCGTTATTTACACAGAAAGTATTGGAGAATAGAAAAATTGTGCTAAAATGACAATTCCGCCAGTGGCGTGGAATTTAGGAAGTGGTAATTTTTCACTTACAAACATGATAAAGATTAGTCAGTTAGTCATTTATTAAATAATTAAATAAGACACCCTGTAACTCAGACTCAGTCGCTCAAAGAAAATATCACTCATCACGTACACGTATTCACTTAAAACACGGCCTATCCTTCCTTTACAACGTGAATTTTCAAAAAAAAAATCGCTTACCTGACATTGATCCAAAATTAATAAGTGATAATTTCCCTAGCTTGACAGCTGTCACGTGCAGATGACAGAATAATAAGCTTAGATTATTTTATCTATAAACTTTCAAAAATTGCTTTTACTTTTAAGTATAATTTTTGGTATAAAATTTTCGTAGCGAATCTCCCGAGAGCTTGAATTGTTCACCATAAATTTCTTCTCAGTTGCAAATTTTCTTAAGAAAATTTCTGCACCTCGAAAAAACTTTCGGAAATTATTCAAACGCTAGGAAGATTATAAGTGAAAATAATATAATATAGTTTTGTAGAGCTTTCAGAAGATCAAACATTTTTCCTACTCATTTTTTTCTGAGTTGAGAACGGCACAGATTGATCGTGGTGTAGTGGAAATAATTTTGATTTGTGGTGACATGGGGTCAGGATTCTTAGATTATATTCTATCAACTTAAAAACAAAAAGAAATATCAATATTATTTGAGAAAAACTGATATTCAGTGATCAGCCTAAAAAAACACCTTGTGGGCGGGTTATTCTGCAGGACATTTTAAAACATCTGAAAATCCATACTTCTGCATTCAAGGCTGGAAAATACTTGATATAAAAATTGTAATATATTATTACTCTTCAACAAAGCTTTACATAAATATTCGTTTAATTGAGATTAATACTTATCTAATTATATATTCGGAAGTTGTAAAGTCGTGAATATTCGTAGCTCGACACTTTTTTGATAGACAATTCACATAAGTATATGTTATATTTGCTACGGTTTAATGCTGACAAAATTAACTTTTAATTATATACTCAGAAAATGTATTAAAGTTACATGATAAAAAACATTCGCAAATCTCTAAACTTTGCCTTCAGAATGATGGATCTAAGCTCTGCGTCCTGAACGTTTCATTCGCCATGAAAGAATATAAAAAGTCCAGCTTGACGTTTAAATTCAGCGTAATTGACAGCTCTGGAAGTTGCAAGCAGTAATATAAACGAAATTAAAGTATACGATCGGATTATGCAGATTCCAACGCTCCATCGTTTTGCATGTGGAAATTTTCATTGTACGTTTGATAGAAATATTTTATTTCTAGAAGCAGTTTTATAGAATTTGTCTAGATGCTGAGGTTTAAATCATTAATACAAAATTACTCAGCTAAATTGAAGAATACTGTTTTATACAGAGTTAAAAATAGAATAAACCATCCTGAATAAATAAAGACTCAAAATATAGGTACTCAATAGTTTTAAACAGATAAAAACTCAACTTCAATTGATTATTTTTATTATATCTATTACTAATATAGTAATTTAGTAAGCATAGAACGATAATGAGTTTCCTCAAAAATAGCGATTGTTGTTTTTCACTAATTGAATCCTACTCGAGATTTATTATTTGATTCGTATTTCGCTTACTTTCTTTTTACAAATCAATGTAGCTATTATGGAAAGTATTGTAATCGGGTCGGTAATCCATAGATTTCGCATATTTCTGAGCCTGTCGATTTCAAAAACGTATTATCAATCATTGGTCTTTGTGTCGGTCACCTTGGTCTTAAAAGCTGTTGCGCACTATCCAAAACAAATAATGTTTTGCGTTAGACAGTAGCGTAAAAACGATTTTGATGAGACTTGACAAAAATAATCTAGAAACAAAATATTCGTAGTATTTTATGCTACAGTCTAATAATCATTTTTGATCTAGCAAATATCTAATTGAGCACATCTTAGGGCTGAATTCAAAAAGGTAAGCTCAACCATCGATTGAAGCTCAACTGGTGGTTGAAATGTATGAGTAAACTGTCATTTGCTGTCAGTTCAAGCTTTGGGTTGGGGATTGTGATACGGAAAGTCTCGCACACTTATTATGTGAAAATAGCGACCCACTTGCTAGTTGCTAAAGCATTAACTTCGTTTTGCTGTCGCTAAAAATCCTATTACGTAAATCAGTTGCTTACTATGTGTAGTCGCTTGTTGATAAGATGCTAAATTCAATGTAATTATAGCTCACTGGTTGTTCGGTAGAGGCAGCACCAGTTTCATTTTCAATTTAGTCGCAGTCGCAGTTACGTGATACCAAAATTGACGGCAGTCGCGTTGCAGTTGCAAGTTACATATAGGCTAGACGGTTGACCAATGAATGGTTGAGTTTCAATCTTTGGTCCACTGGACATTATAAAACTACCCTCAAACAGGCCGAGCGTTGAGTTCTATTGAATGTGATTACAAAAACAACCTAATTATTCTGAACATAACAATAGCAATTCCAAAATTACACAAAAATAAAGTAAAATTACCGCTTAACAGTCGTGAGCTTGTAAAAATTTTCAGCCATTGGAGACTCTCTCATGGGTCTAGGGGACTCCAAACAAACTTGTCTATCAAATTAGCAAAGATATTCAGTTAGCTTTAGATTAGTATGTTCTTCGGCGGGGAGGGATGACAATACTGGTTACATTTTAAGGTCTTCTATTATCGTTCAATAAACGAAAATTTTGCGGTCGCATGTATGTCGTCACCAAACCTAGTATAACAATCATGAGCAAGTAGGAATTAAATGAATGTCTTTTAAAAGAAATTGAATTTTTTTTTTCTATGGTTATTTTCGATTGCAACAGTAACAAGAATTATTTCTACTTAATTCAACTGACTTATTTCGAAATTAATGAAAACAAACATAACAATTTATTATCAAACATCAAAATCATTGTTCACTATTTGAAGGTATACTACATTTCTGAATTGTTGAGAGTGACATAATTAAGGCTGTCTTATTTTAATTATGAGTGTAATATAATTTCAATATTTTCAAGAGTAAAATAAAATATAGTACTATCAAATAATGTTTCTCTAATTCTTTTGAAAAATTTAATAAAATTATATGGATTTTTGTATGAAGTAAAAGTTTCTACTAAACATGCTCTAATCCAAACAAAGTCGATACAATGTTAACTGACGTTTTATATGACAATTAGTCCATTTAGAACCTTGTATCCAATGTACACTTTATTACTTCTACCCGAGAAGCCCGTTTTTATGATCGCGCTTTTTCTAATTAAATAGGGCGTAACTAATTAAATTGAAGTATTTCTACACATACCCCACAACGCCCCTCCAGCAAATATTTACTACTGCACTTGAACAATAAACTGACCGTATAAATTTTCGCAGAATGTTGTCGCTCCTTTAGGCTAAACAAACCGATTAATCTACAAAATTACCCTACGATAAATTGCCCTGGAAATAATTTATATCGACATTTTGTTCGACATTCAATACATAGGAAAGAGGGGAATTTATTTCTATCTGTCTCTGTTTTCTAATTAACGACTTTTGAGAAGAATTGCGCACGTTACAGATTCTTTTTTTACCTATCCGCCAGTGCTCTCAGATATTCGGAGAAAAAATATCGTATACCTACTGAAAATAGAATAACGGATCTCTTGATTTACAAGTCTGTGAACTTTGATATCATAAATCGTCTATATACATATACACACACGTATGGACTTAGGAAACGAAATTCTATTGGTACATTCGACAATTTTTTTTTTTTTTTGATGAATTATAGCTTCAGGGCTTCTATATGAAAAAAAAAACATATTTAGTCGTAACGCAAACAATAAAGAACATTTTTTTAAATAACTAGTTTTCTCTTTTTATAATCGAAAGTGGGTGGCGTGAGAAATACTATTGTTGTGAGTGCTTTGTTGAGTACTTCATTTTAGTATATCATTTTAATCAATATTAATCAGTAATTTAGTTATTCTATCAAAAAACATGGGAAACAATGCATTTAGGAGCATATAATGATGTGCAGACTGTGTAGATCGATATAACTTAAAATAAATAGTAGCAAGAGAAAAGGATGTGCTGTATAGGTACAATTAGATTTGTCCATTTATTGTAGAATTATGTTTTGCTTAAGCTTCAACAACAGCTTATTGTTTGGTAGGAGGTCACTGAAGTTGGCGGTGCACTTTTCGTGTAGAATAAAACCAATAGTTGCTTAATTTGCCGTTAATTTACCGTTAATTATCCGTTAAGTCAAATATTTTGCCGTGGCATTATTTAAAAAAAAAGACGTGCACCGCCAACTTAGCGTGAAGTTAGCGGTGCACCTGGCAAAAAGAAAAGAAGAGAATGTGGTCGACCAAAATTAATGATTGGGGAATTTGCCGTTAATTAGCCGGTAATTATCTGTTAAGTCAGATAGTTCGAATTTTTCATTATGTCCAAGAAAACATAGGTGTATCGCTAACTTCGCGTGAAGTTAGCGGTGTACCCCTATAAAAAACGACGAAATAAAATGCCCAGGGAGAAACAATTGTGTAGTTTGCAGTTAATTAGCCGCTCATTATTCGTGAAGTGACATATTTTTCTTCTCTATTTTTTATTGAAAAAAAACAATGAAGCAAATGATGTGGACCAAAATTGATGATTAGGGAATTTGCCCGCTAATTATCCGTTGAAGCTGATACTTTACGAATTTCTCATTTTTCCAAAAAAACATAGGTGTACTTTGCGTGAAGTTAGCAGTGTACCCCTGTAAAAACCGAAGAATAAAAAAACAATTATTATTATTATTATATTCATGTTTTGCTGCTTTCCAAATTACGGTTAGTATGAAATGATTTGTCATAGATTTGATAATTTTGTTTTCTTTATTATCTTGTATATTTATTCGTCATATAAAGTTTTGTATGTATTATCAAAATCAAAATTTCCAGCCCGTACAAGCTATCGCGTCTTACCAAGAATACTTATGCAAGTTGGTTAGATTTTTAATATATATGTATACAATATAATATAGATGAAAATTATCTTTTATTTGGGGTTACAGTAAAAATGGCAATTGCTAACTCTTTAGTTACGTCAAGCTTTCTATAATGCTTATTATCTGCCTCAGGACTTCAATTGATTTTTTATATATTTTAAAGTTTTCAGTTTTTCATTTATGACAAAATATAGGCAAAAGTAGATTGTGACTTTAAACATTTAACAGTAAAAACCTTTCAAAAGTTTGAAATCCACCTTGTAAAGTAAAAAAACAACTTTTTACAAGTAAAATTTTTAAAAATATGTTTTTTCAATAAAAAGTGGAGCAGCGGAATATCTCGCCTCACGAATAATGAGCGGCTATTCAAAGGCAAATTCCCTAATCATTAATTCTGGTCCACTTCATTCGCTTGATTGTTTTTTAGGGGGGAGGTGCACCACCATCTTCGTGTGAATTTAGCGGTGCACCTCATTTTTTCAATAAAAAATAGAGAAGCAAAATATATCACTTCACGAATAATGAGCGGCTTATTAACTGCAAATTACACAATTGTTAATTTCTCCCTGGGCATTTTATTTCGTCGTTTTTTACATGGGATCACCGCTAACTTCACGCGAAGTTAGCGATACACCTATGTTTTCTTGGAAAAAATGAAAAATTCGAAGTATCTAACATAACAAATAATTAACGGCAAATTGCCCAATCATTAATGTTGGTGGACCTCATTCGCTTCTTTGCTTTTTGCCAGGTGGACCGCTAACTTCACGCGAAGTTGGCGGTGCACGTCTTTTTTTCAAAAAATTATGCTACGGCAAAATATTTGACTTAACGGATAATTAACGGCAAATTAAGCAACTATTGGTTTTATTCTCCACGAAAAGTGCACCGCCAACTTCACTGACCTTTTGGTAAGCTGTGCTCTAATTATGACATTGTATTATAATATACGTTGTAGCCAGATTACAAAACCCGTATTTATAAAGACTATATTTCAAAATAATGGTTAGAAATTAAATATTAAATAATTTGACTCTTTTTATAAAATGCTAACAAGCCACCAGCCACATTATTAAATACATTGATTTTTTGTGGCATTTTCCCATTTAAAATACATTTCCTATACTCGGCCACACTGCATTCTCAATGTGAAACGCTGTATAGTTATGTAGAATTTCTCACGTGTAGTATTTGCACATATCACATAATGTAGGAATCATTTTGAGGTTGGTTCCAATAGAGCTACGGCACTTTGCACCAACTTCAAAATATTTATGAGTCCTATATTATGTGTTGTTATTCTATACTTTTAGTACATCATGCGTAATGAAGTTGGTCCTAGTTTTTTTTTAGTTATTTATTTGACAATTTTGAGTGATCATAATCAATAACTCACAAGCCTCTCGGGCAGTGTAGAAACGACTTCTACTATGCTGCAATTCACATTGAGAATTCAGTGTGGTCGAGTGTAGGCAATGTAATTTAAATGGAAAAACGGCACGCAGTATTGCCGTTCTTTAAATTTACCTGTAATATTACCTCCTGTAATTTTGAAATTCTTTGTTTATTATTAATTAATTAATGAACATTAAAATGTTAAAATAAAATCTAAACCCAAGTGATGAAATTTGCCTGATACTAGACCGAAGGGTTAGTTGAGCCCTGAATAACAACACGCTGGCGACGATGGGCTCCATAAGACGCCACTATGCTTTTTTTGTCTGAAACGCACTATAAACAAGAAAAAGAAAGAAGTGAATACTAAGAAAAATTATACACAATGTCGTGAGTATTCATGTTCTTCTCTTATCTCATTATCAATAATTCAAATAACAAATTATTTTCGAATTATATTTTCTATAAGAGAATGTAATGTCTACAGATTTCGCAGGAATGAATTATTACCTTCCGTATAAAGAAATATATCATGAGCCATTTTATAAAAGTGCCCATATCCCTGAAATTTGATTATTAACGTAATTACCACTTGATTTATAGGATTTATATTGATGAACAACTTTATTATAAATATATTTTGAAATAATTAGCAGCTGTTTCTGAAACGATTGAAATACTGAGGGTAATGAAATCTTGGATATGTCCATGCCAATCACCATTTGAGAATATCAATTTGGAGAATCTTACAGAAAGATCAAATCTATCGCTACAATATTATATCATTATAATCCTTCATCCTGATGAACATCAAAAAAAAAAGATTCTAATAATAAAAATAAATGAGGCTCCTGATTTTCTCAAGTTATTTAGTCTCAAGAAACACAATTCTGTAAAGTTAGGAAGATTGGATTTTTTAACATATTCAATTCTTTATGTTCTGTTAACTGAAATCGAAAATTCATGTACTGCAAAATATCTACACATTTGAAGATTTACTGTGAATTACTTTTTATAAAATTTACCCTTTGTATTGGCAGAAATTGGTCTTTGGAATTGACCACCGAGGTACCCGGAACTGACTCCCTTTGATGTTATTCAGCAAATCAGCATGTTGTGTAAGAATTGATGCAGATCATACATAATACCAGTTACCTGATTCCTTTTTCATAAGATTTACATTTTTTGCTTTTGCTTCTCATACTATTTATTGTAAATAGATTTACAAATAATATTTCAGATTTGTCTGTTTTGACGAAAAAAAATACACCTCAATAATTACCTAATGAAGTTGATATGAGATACAGGTACATCCTCAAAATATTTTGACTGGATAGAGCGATTTAAAAAAAACATTCGAAGTAGGCCATTGCAAATGAGATAGATTTCTCTGCATGTCTTTGCTATAGTCAAATGAGAATTAGTTTTCATCAACTGTCATACAATAATGAGTGTGTTCGGGTTAAATCAGCAAACGGTCGATAGCAGAAATAATAATCACACATAATAAATAAAATTGTATACCTCTTATATTGAAAAATTATCAAAAAATATAACTGCAATATATCAATATGTATGTTTATAATAATTGTGATTTTTTCATAATCTATTCCATCCATGTCGTATGTCGGTCATTACAGCATATTGTTCTGCACGATCGGAAAATGTTTTAGACTTTAGATTCAACTCGAAACCGAATTCAGGTATTTATTTTTATAGCGATTTTGTAAATAGAGCATACCTAAGTCTGGAAGGCCAAAAAATATATAAATAATTAATAACCTGCTTCAATTGAAACTGTTAAGAGAATTAAGTGAAAAGGTTTCAAATAAAATTTAAGTAAGTTATAATAATATTTGGCAAGCTTTGCTTATATATTCTGCAATTTATCTCTTTTTAGATGAACTTGAAACAAGAATTATTAAGTACATAATGATCCAAAAAGAACTGAAACTGAGAATTGATGAATAGTACGGAAATTATCAATTCACTTGTGTCCAAATGATATGAGGGATCCAAAGTGAAGTTCAAAAATATTTGTATGGACCGAGTATGGACATATTACATTTTAAATATATGCTATAATTTATTTAAATACATGCGAAGATAAGCTCCTATATTTACAGGGCACACAAATAATAAAATTAGAATCAAATGGAAATAAAATAGGATTTTTTCTTTTGGTCGACCTTAACAATCGCAGTATCTCTTGAACACTAATACGAAACACATGAAATGAAAAAAAGTAACACTATAGCTTCTATAATCACAAGTAGCTAAATAGAATAGAGTCAAAAACAAAAGGGGTTGTCTATTCAAGAACCTTTTTTGTCGATGTCAATAAGGGCTGTATCTTCTGAACCGTATTAATTAAAAAGCTGTTGTCCTTAGTAAGGATTTTTAATAAACCAACATCTACATAAAAGTGAAACTTAGAAGTAAATCTGTACTACCCGGATTGTGGATTATATATACCTAGCCGATAACCTTTCACCGATTATATACTCTAACAAGATTGCTTTGCAGAGAAACCATTTGTGAGTCGAAAGAATGAAAGGGAACAACATAGTAGGGGCGAAAGGCTGATTTATTTTATTTTCTGGAGTTCCATGTATGCTCCCTTATAAAATCACATTTGAGTGCATCTTTTTTATTGCTTTCGATATATCAATTTTTCATGAAATTGTTATAAATTTTATATTTTGTTGCCCACTGAGATGGAAGGGAATTTGGAAAAGTCGATCCCCTCTTGAATGAAGTTAGGGATAAAATCTCTTAAAATATAAAAATGAGAGAGAGCAAAAACTACTCGCAAAGCTGTATCTTTCGCTAACCGTTCATATTAATAATTTCTATTAACTTTAATTAAATTTCCTTATAGTTGATTTGCTGAGTATAATCACTTTTTGATTAGGCTTGCAATCGAAATCCGTAAAAATTTCACAATCATAAGGAAATTCTAACAACAATAACAAATCCAGAACAGTTCTTGCTGGCTTATGAGTTTATGAGCCTTGAAAGTGTTACTTAAGCTAGACTACAGTTTAATTTGGACTTCGACCTACGGCCATGCCTAAAGGTACATATTAGATACATAATGTAATAATATTATTTGGTTGATTTGCCGTCGTAACTAGAAAAGTATTGATTAGCATTCGAATGTGCAGTCCACATATAAACTTAAAACTGGTCTCCAGTGTAAATATACGACCCTAATCTGACATACACAAGAAAGTTTTATCTGAACTAGTGGTTTTTACTCATCTTTTTACAATTTTTTTGTTGTTGTTTTGTTTAATAAAAGTCAGAAAAGCTTATAAACAAGAGATATATACATTATATGTTCTACGAGCTAATTGGTTAGTTTCTTATCGGGAAAAGTATCGCATCCATTAACGCAACGTTTTAGTCTTCCTACTGCAGGTTTATTTTCTTTTAAATCGATATGGATTTAGGATATTGACTATATTTGATACTAGCTCATTGACATGATGTTAAGTCTTTCGAAATGTCTTTCTGCATTATTCTTTAACATAGGGTATATGAAGATCTGTGTGCAGTGTGATGTTGGACACAAAGCACGTGACGTGAAAATAAAATATCCAATGCTTATAATATTTTTGTTAAACAGTACTTGGGCTGCATATATAGTTTGCCATTATACTGTTGCTTATTGCAAAAAGAGCTTGTTTTAAATATAATAATTTGTTAAAAGTGGGCACTACCACTCATAACATTACGTCAGTACACCAGAGGGATTTTCTATTATGTGGAGCACCCATTGGATCATGAAGGCTGCCTAACGGAGCATTCATACAAGGGTTAATAATTATTATATTTCTTCTTGGATTCAGGAGGAGCCTACTTCTAGCTTTAGTGAGCTCAGAGACAAAGTCATAAAGATATTGAGATGCTGCCTATTTATGTCCCCTGACATCATTACCTGAAAACCAAAGACACTCAACCCCAGGACCGGTCAACGAGGGCTTCTCGATAACACATGTGTCGGATTTTCGTCTTACTTATTGAGGACTATCCTCCGCACAAATTTTGTAGAGATCCCTCTCTAGACAACAATGCCCTGTTAGAAGTCCTTCAGTCTTTTAAAGTTTGCTTTTGATCATATTGTGTGTGAATTGTTTGTTTATTATAACATAATCAAAAGAAATACCGTTTTAATTATAAAAGTATAGTGCTTCCTGTGATATATTGACGGCAGTCATGACCACAATACATTTTGGAAAACACCGAGACAGACTTTTTGACTGATTAACCCAAACGGAGTAGATATAGAATTCGACTTTCTGCTTTTTACTTTCCTGCGCTACAGTAGCTGTATAAGGAAAGTATTGTAATCGTGTGAAATTTTCGGTATCGAGATTTTTACAAATGTTGACGTTTCAGAGTTTTCTAAGACTAATAAACATATTTTCAGCCATTGGTCTGCCTGTCTGTCCGTCTGTCTGTCTGTGAGAGCATTATCTCGAGAGTGGATCGGTGTATTTTGTTGCTTTCTTTTTTATTTTGTTTGGTACCAATATCACTCGCCGGTGGTACTGAATGAGTATCCTGTATACACTGGGTGTTGAGCTATAGCCAAAAACGTGATTTGCTCAAGACTATAGCGCGAAAACGGCTCTAACGATTTTGATTAAACTTGCCTAAAGTATTCTTCTGAGAGCCCTTTACCACCCACATATAGCGCCATTTCTGAGAAAAAGCTAAAAAAAAGTGATGCTTGAATAAAATTCCGTATTTTCCACATGTTTCTTCAGATTCTGGCAAAACGTTTCATCTTGTGAAAAAATGTTACATGACCATTGATGTTTGTCTTGACATGCTGAAAAAAATGAGTGGTAGCACGATTTGACCAGAGGATTTTTACTTCACTACCGCTATTATCGTCGCTATTTAAGGAGAGTATTGTAATAGTGTAAAAATTTTCATTCACTGGAATTTGCCTGCGAGCGGTAGGAAAGTCGTGTGACCAGACCAGACCAGACCAGATTTTTTCATCATACTTTTTTCATTTGGAAGAGGTCAATTGAGAATTGGTCCCATTGTAAAAAATACAGACCACAAGTCGTTCTCCCCAAGAACTTCTTCCAAAGGGGGATGATATCCGCAAACGTTTAAATTGAACATATTTTCAAAATATTTACGGTTTCCGAGTTACAGCAATGCTGAATACTAAAATATGTGTATTTCCGCTATGTGAAGGGAGCATTTTTCTTCGAAAATCGAAAATATGAGACGACCAAATTAAAGAAGAGTTACGGTTTTCGAATTACTGCAAAGTAAACTCCTCCTCTGCGATGTTTGAGATCTCTGAATGATAGCGAGTACAAGTAAAGAATATACATGGGTAATAGGATAGGTAAATCCTATCTTCTTTGGTATTAGTGAACATTCAACGATCTTTATGACTAATGTTACACTCAAATTTGAGAAATAAATATGTTTTACCAAAAATTGGACCATTGATGTACTGAAGAATACAAAATTATATTAATTTTATTGGTTCTGATTGTTGAGAAATGTGAATAGGAGCCTCCAAAAAAATGTATGATAATACAATAATCCTTCACTGAATTCGTTGTTTTGTTATTCGATTACATAGTTCATGTATTTTTTTTCGTTTCAATCATGCTTAACAACTTGTGGAATCTAGAACTGGTTTCTAGTGAACTACTCTGACCATTAATGGTTTTATGGATGCATTTATGATCAGCAACTAGTCTTTTCTTCGAAAGTTTACTGATCTTATATGCTTGCGAAGTAATCTGATCTAGGGAATCTTTTGTGTCTTTGACACGTCCAGATCTTCTATTGGCAATACAAATACCTCTGTTATTTGATCAGGCGGCCGCGGACTCGTGGGAGATTACTATACCCGATATAGAAGAATTCTGACGTTTAAGAAGTCAATAAATTACAAAAATTAGGTTACCATTTTCACATTTAATAAATACGTTTGTATATCTATATATAAGGTTTATATTCTGTTCTATGTCAAATACGTGGTCACATTGACGTTCATTTGAATAAAACTTCATGGGTGACGTTTCATCACTTAACGTAACCTCTAATACTCATATTGATTTATGATTTTAATTATGATGCACACATGAAAGACTACGCTGCTTTCGTTAAATGTGTAAAGTATGTACATAAATAAGATTCGAAAAAAAAACATATTCTGGCTAAACACTTTTTGAATGAGTAGTCACTGAATATGATAATCTTCCACGAGTCTGTGGCCGCCTTGATCAAATAACAGAGTTATTTGTATTGCCAATAGATTCAACTTCTTGGTTGATACTTAACAGGTGGGATGAACAAGAGAAATATGACCACATTTTTATATATATACATATTGCTTAGATACTATTCACCATCTGCTGGATACGTCTGCACATGTATCTTTCAATAATTTTGAATATTGATAAATAAGTTTTGTATCCTGTTTAACTGACATAATTTCTAATGAACTTAACATTGCTTCAATTGGAGTGTTACAATTACCATTGGGAAATATCTACCTGACAAGTACGACTTACACCGATATACTTTTCACACCGTAGTCACTTAGTTTGCTTATGAGAATGCCATGATCCATCATGTTAAAGGCTGTGCTGAAGTCTGATGATTAGCCATTTCTTGGTTCATTCATAAAGCCATGTTGTTTTGTACATATAATTTTCTTAGAAGATGGACTTATTCTCTTTAGTATTATCACATCGAACACCCTGTATAATAATTTGAATACAGCATATACAGAACAACAACAGCAGAACATCGTGGAGCAGCCAATTAGATGATTAAGGGCTACCAGTGCCACCATTTCACTGCTAAGGTTTCAGGCGCATCAGCGGCCCGTAAAATTAGTTGAGATAGTCAGAATCTACTATAGAGTTGGGTCTCCCTTGTCTTTCATTGTTTAGCATTTAAATCCGTTACGAAACTCCGGAAAACTGGTAACAATCGCTCTAGAGTAGGGAGAGTCTAGAGCTATACAAACTGATGGTCCCAGAATTATTGGATTTGCTTTATCTTCAGTGACCATTCTATTTAGAGTTATGCTACAGTTTGATACCGATGGCTTATAGAGTAGGTACTCGATTATTGTTAGCTTTAAATGCTTATACACAAGTGTTTTTGGTCATTCAGGAATGGGTTGGTAGTTGAATAAGGTTTTATTTCAACACATATTCTCTGTAGATACTTAGTTTGATTTATCATCCATTAATAATGATTGTACCTAAGCAACAGAAGTCAAAGACGGCTCAAAGTCGAAATTACGGTTATGTTTCATATGTATCAAAATAATCTACTGTTGTTATGGTAAATTGATACCTACTTGTGAAACAGCAAGCGCTAAGAAGAAAAGTGATACGGCTTACTTATGGCTTGGTATAACATGGCGTAGTTTATTTAGTGAAAAAGTCATAATGAAATCATAATTTATTGATCTCTCTTTCTAATATGGAGAATACCTAGCATAAGTAATGTGTATATGATTAAGATGTCACTGTAGATACTAACTTTATTGATAGAATAAGAAACCATCCTGTAATACCAACTATTCATTATTTGAGGCGAATGCATCGATTTCCTAGATTATATAAAGTTCCAAAATCTCACCTCACGCTGTTCTTGCGTTATTCCTACGACACTGTTGCAACCTTTATACTTACTTAACTCAGTACAATTTATGCTCCTTGTACTTATTTCTCAATATGATATTCATACTGAAAGCTATGTTTATCTTTAGTTATTCTTTATTTTTCACTGGTTAGGATTGTACTCTGCCATTTTTCGAAACTGTGCAAAAGTCTGAATCCTACGTCAATGCTTTCTCGCTTCTTATTGATAGCGTTGGAGATTTCGAAAGAGATTTTATCGTATTTTGCCGTAATGAGCTGATCCATAAACAATCGAGCGAATTACTTATTTGAAGTCAATAATATTGAAGATACATACGAATACGAACACTAAATGTATCGCGCTATGAATTATCAATGCCAAAATATCGATACTAGAAAAGAATATAATCGATTGCCCGATCTATGGACTTACGGATACCAGGCACTTCTCAGCATTGGTTTATTGCTTAATTTTTGAAGCCACGTTAGCTCTCGTGTAGATGCAATGCTGATTGTATGTTTTGAAGGAATGTTGTTACATTTTGTAACATTGCAGACAAAATATCAAACTACTCTAGATAATGTTAATTTACACACATATTTCTGAATCTGCTTGAGATCGGAATAGTAGATATTATTATCCAAGCTCCTTGCAATCGAATCAAAATCAACAAAACATCAGCTTGCAAGATAGATACGTGGAATGATAATCTATCCAATATTTCCAACTTGGCCTCTATTTTATTAATGCTGCAGATGTTCGCGATGGAGTTCTGATGATATTTCAGCACACGCGAATGTTACAGTTTTCAACTGCTATAAATGATGGACCTTTTTTATTGTGTACTCTCATATTTTTTCTTGACTGTATTGTTGATAGTTAATTCAAAACTCCGATACTTTCAAAGATATAAGTCACTCCCACACTTCAAACAAATACAAAAATATTCTCGTTAAATTACGCCAACCAAAACGTGTTGTGGATCTGACGGTGGGATTGTTGACGTTTAATTTAATTTAATTTTAATTGAAATGTGACAAGTGAGGAGACGAAGTAACAACTCTTCTCCGAGCTGAGTAAGTGGTCGAAAACTTTTTGAATTAATTATAGCTAGGAAGAAATGACGAAAGCGTGTAATTTTTATAATTAGGTTAGACTTTGACATTGAGTGAAATTAATGGAAGGGACAATAGGTAAAAAGCATACTGAAGCCTTAATTATTAGATTTATTATTTTATCTCTTGAATTGAAACAAAATAAATAACTTCAACAAAGTAATTATATGCTGCATTGGAGATTTAAGAGTTGGGCACAAAAATCATGGAGGAGATTTGTATTTCTATCCCTTCAACATGGATTGAGAGTTTCTTTCTTTTCTAGTCCACAGATATTTGATAGAGGGAAGTTTTTGGTGTAGTCGTAATATTTTTAATTTTTGCGCTTTCACTAGAACCCCATTTTACATCAGATTTATGTGCAAATTATTATTATATGGTGAAATTATGCTATGAATCTCACATTAATTCATTCTATTTTGATCAAATATTTCTAATCTTGTTAATTAGGGTTCTTAGGATTTTTTTGTTCTGTTTAATTTTTTGTTGTTTTTAATTGTTTATGTAGCGCATAGTATGCAAGCAGTAGGTAGGTACCTATTCCTCTTTTGATCTCATCCGTTTTGTTGTTGGTAGAGTTGACTAGCGATGCCAGGATGTCGAACTCATTGTTGTTTATAAAGTTATTTTAGTATTAGATATTCAGGATATTTTTAGATATTCGTAAGAACATGACATAGGAATTATTATGTTCTTTTATTTAATATATGACATTAACAATATTTATATTTTATATACAGTATGTGAATGTATGCACATATATAAAAATATTTGCCTCTTATAGAACTATCAATATAGTATTACAACACTCATGGGTGACCTCGAAGTTATCATCTATTATATATAAGTATGAAGGTGTCTTACAACACCACACATACACAAATACCATTCTCATCTTAGACACATAAATTATTTAAGTTAGTAACATATGTAGTCAAATTAAAAAAATAAAATGCGGAAGACTTATTTTAGTCGTGTAAATAAACAGAGACTGTATTTATCACAAGCAAGAAACTGATCCAATTGTTGAATAGTGAAATCTCTTTTTCCTTGTTACAGTATACGAACTCCAATTAATTGATTGGAAATACATGAGGAGACTAATGATAAGCAATTTTACAAATTGAGTTGCTCTTTTCCCACGTACTTTGAACCAAAAAAGATAATTATGTTAGTCAATATAAAACTAAATCGCTACCGACATGCCGAATCTTTCATGCTCTTCACAGCGCTGGCAATTTCGATCGAACGTCACCGGAATCAAGTGAATTATCATCATCTGGCATTGCTCGTTCGGCAGCACAAAAATTTGCAATTTGAACAGCAAAAGAAAAAGAGACGCAGCCCCACAGAGAGCTTCGCCCCTGCTGCGGTTCTTTTGTCAGATTTAATCCGAACAAATGGCCGTGGTAATAGAAAGTTCTCGCGTGTTTATATTCCTACTATTCGCGCTTGCATCATCACCGTTAAATTTAATCATGTTGCAGTTGCATGACGATGGCTCCCGTGAGCCTTTTATTGTTGAGGTGTGATGGCGGATAAAGCTATCTTCTGCTGAAATATGACACGTCCGAAGATTATAATGGCTTGAAGGCACATTAGCATTTTTAAAATGGCAGATATGACTTTTTATCGTTTGATAAAATGATATTCAGCTATAAAACGCCCGATTATTGATATGGGATGGCATTTTTCATGTGAAATCACATTATCGAATAAAACTGTAATTTAGAATTTGATTTATCGAACATTAAGCGACATCGAGATGTAGTAGATTTTGAGTATAATACTTATTTATATAAGAACCATCAATATGGGTGCGCTACAAAGTTATCACTGTGAACTTTCCAGTAGATTTCAAAATATATGAGGACAAATTAGAAAGAAATAAATATGTCAAGTAGAAGTAGAACTTCTACCCTCACGGTCCGTACAATGTAACGGCAAAGGGAAAGGTTGAGTTTCATAAAATTTAAAAAAATCAGTCTTCTACTTTTTTCTAGTTGATTGTATAGAATAGTGTTCTTTAAGACTTGGCAACATGACACATGTCATGAAGCGAGAGGAGACAGGATGCTACCTTACCGGCGGGGACATAACGGTCGAGGAAGCCATTTTTTATTTTTCAGCCATTCCCGTTGTATCGTAGCGTCAATGTACATCCAGCAAGCACATTGATTGCAAGATTATTGTACTATTCAAAATCTCAATAAAACGCTTTTTACAAGAATACAGTCCACTAATTCATGACAAAACAAATAGATTATATATTTTTTGCAAAAATGCAGTTAGACGTAGCATGAATCTATTAAAATCATTCATGGGAACACCTCATCAATCAAAATCAGCATTAAGGTTCGCGTAGAAAATGCTCAATATCCATAACCTATCACCTACTTCCGATTTTATCACACTAGTGCGTGAGGTAACTAATTCCTCCGAAGCATGATGAAAATCTTGTTAGCAATTCGGCAACGTTTATCCAAGAATTAATTTAATTAATTAATCTTTCTCCTTGAAATTGTAGAATAACATATTTTACTTAAATAGACTATCAAATACCGAATTCAAATGCCAATATTCAAGTGCCTTCTGCTTTAAACCCAAATTTATATTTTTCTTTGACAATCAAACTGAATTTTCTCAACTAATTTTGGGCTGACAACCCACATACACAAACTAATCCAATAAATTTCTGAGAAATAGCATTGTGCCACTCTCTGGAACAATTCCAGGCCAGTATGGATCGGCTCGTCTATATATATATATATATATATATATACATATATATATATATATATCTAACTAATGGAATAAGTCCCATAGGATTGGATAATGCTAGTTAATGACAATGGAATATAGGCCATACGAATCTAAAGCCATCCCATAGGCAAGAAGATTTGATAAAGGTCAATTATGCATTTCTAAACAATATTTATATAAATCTAGCTTAGGTACATAAGATAATATAATTCATCAAATTGATACATAATCATTATGCCAATATCTGACATTGACAACGTAAAATAATGTAGGAATACGAAATTCAATTCTATATTTTTATCAGTTTCAATAGCAAACTTTCACAGAGTTGCCAGATCGATTCATGTCATGTTTGTAGGTTATGGTTCGTATTTTTCGATGTTATCATAGACATATACAGGCTGTTCCAAAATTCAAAACATCAACCTGGCCAGGGTTAAAATGGCCGTCGAAAATTGACAGATATATGGCTCGATATAGGAATATGACATTGACTGATGACATTATTTAAGCCTGACCAGGCTAATGTTTTGTATTTAGGAACAGACTGAATGTAAGATAATATACTGCGGGTCCTCTAATAATAATATCTACGAGTAATAATACGATCCATCTTTCCAAAAACTGTCTGGACAGGAGATATGAAAAGACAAAAAATTAAAGGCGTTTATTAAATAGAGATAAAAAAGATATATCTATAGTTATTACCAAAGATACATGTTCGTAATATTATTTTTATTCACGTCAAATATTTTTAAATATGAATATGAAAGAAGCATAAGTTCAATAGAATATATAATAAACTTCATCTTTGTTCGTCTACTGCATATTACAATAATAAAATAAAATTAATAAATTTAAAGAAATTTAGATTGTTATTCGAGATTGTTATCCTCAAGTCCTCTTTTATTATTTACTATAGAATTAATTTTAATGATCTTCCTACCTTTCTTTGATCTTTGCCTTGAAATAATGCACACTTTAGAGTTACACTGCTCATATGGGTATGGCTTTAAATCAGTTTCATATGTATTAACTTATTGTATCTCGAACATAACTTTCCCCGACCGTCAAGTGCATAACTTATTTTTCTGGTGATTTTCCACATAATAAGAATTTCTCAAAGCCGGAGTACCTCGAAGCTGTTATGAAACATGTAGAAATTCTGCAATATTTATCACTTGAGCGAAACATTTCTGAATCTGTATCCAGGATATTTATGAGGCTGGGACTCCACGGTAAGGTTACTGAGACGTGTCATAAATATCTTAGAAATGTACAGAGCGAGAGAGATAGAGAGAGAGGGAAAAAAGTGATAGATGCGATAATTTTTGCATGACGACATTTCTCAAATGGTAGACTCCTAACATTTTTTAATACTCATCGTAGCTCATTTTGATTGCAAGATTTATATTTGATGGAGTGAGGCATTTGTAGAGGTTACTCAGCGCTTGGTTTCTATATAGACTCTGAGAAATGAACTTGGCTCAATGGGCTCACCTTCTTAGCATGAATCATAACTCTTGGGTAATTTAAAAAGATAATGAATCTAGTTTATATTTAATTGAATCTGTTTTAAATTATTCAATTGTATTCTATAGATATTTATCTGCCGAGACCATATACAACTTATGGGAAAATAGAGAAAGGTGTTTTTTCTCATTTTTTATAACAAACCTTAAAGAATTTAAGCATTTTTTGGTATTTGGCGTTTTTCATTACTTCAATACTCCACATGTTTTGATACATAATTTGTTATTTACAAGAAATCGTCGACAGAAATGTAAGCTCTTAGATGTCAGAAAAAGCACCGAAACTCAATGTATTGCATCCTGTAGCAAGATTGGCTTTCACTTGTCATCATCGAAAATGGGCAAATGCGTGGATCTGCTTATTATTTTGTGATGAGAGCCATTTTGTTTTTGTGGATGGATGGTAGATGATTTTGAAGAGTCGGTTATAGTAAAGGGTGGCATATGGGAGCTCTCACAAAGCTAATGATAATTGAAAATGGAGAGGTTATACCTTTGGTTCCATTTGTAGGCGAACTACTTTTTTGTTCGTTAATTTGAGGCTTTAGACTGCGCGTATTGTAAAAATCACTTTAATTAGATGGGTAAATACAATGGCCACCACCATCACCAAACATGAATCCAATAGATAACGCCTGGAATTTACTGGAAAGAAGGGCTCCTCAGAGAAATCCAATTCCCAGACACTTTGAAGAATTTAAATTGGTATTAATCAGGAAGGAGAAATTTTCCAAGGAATTGCAGGAAGACCTTATTTTAAGTATGTAAAGACATATACCAGCTCCCAAAAGAGTTCGCAGCGGCAACAACCGTTATAAAACTTTTATCAAAAAAACATCAGCTTAAGTAACCAAAAAAAATATTAAAATTTTGGTAATATATTTTTTTTGTAAATTTACCTCTATTCTACATATTTTCGACAAACATGTGGCTGTAATTTCAAAAATTTAAATAAAGTTCATACGCCCAAATTAAGCTATTGTGTATATCATGGTTAAAATATGTACACTTTTGAACGATAAAAAACGAACAAAGATATTTTTGTCATTACATATTCAGTATTGGATAACTTTTCCAATTTTGTATTATATACAATCATTATTGGTCAAGATATATGCGATAATATCTTGAATCTTATCTAATACTAACCTTATAAAAATATCAAATAAACCTAAATAAACTAAAATTTGCATCATGCCGCAGATTTTGCAAATAATTTGTGAAAAAATTTAATGGCACAGTGATGTGTTCTTGTAAGTACTTCAATCTTAAGCCTTATCTTTTCTCAACATTTCAGTTTTTGATTAATAGCCATAACTTAATTTTTAAAGAAAAAGTTTTTTATGAATAATATTCAGCTTACATACAATAAAAGAAAATAAAGACCTTCTTTTTATCGAAAATGGTACTTTAACTGCTAACTGGCTTATAGAAGAATTTTTAATGAACCACGGAGGAGGTATACAATTCAACTGTGTGCTTTTTTTAGTTTCTGCTCGCGTTGTATAGAGTAAACGTACTCCAATTTTGATGATTTTTGATTCATCTGAGAGAGGAGACTTAAAAAACCGCCCCGAAGGGGGTGGAGGCGAGAAATTTTCTCAAAAATCTAAAATAATATAATAAATATATGTATAAAATATATGTAAATAAATAAATAATATTTCCTTACACTTACGGTTTTCGAGTTAAGCGATGGTAAAATGTTAAAATCTAAAATACTTATGCATATTTCTGCAGCGATGTTCTGGAATCTCTACGTGACAACAAGTACAAGCAAAGAATATACGTGGGTAATAGGATAAGTACTATCTCCTTTGGTATTAGTGAACGTTTAACGAATTTCGTGACTAATGTTACACTCAAAAGTGTGCAATAAATATTTTTTACAAAAAAATGGACCGGCGTTACTAGTTGGTGCTCTGAAAAATACGAAATAATATTAATTCTATTGGTGCTGGTACTTGTGAAGTTGATGCCAAAAGTTATCAATCTAACTGCAACTGCACAACTTTAAAAGTAACAGCACCAATAGAATTAATATTATTTCGTATATTTCAGTGCACCAACTAATAACGTCGGTACAATTTTTCGTAAAAAATATTTATTGGTGACAGTTTTTATTATATACACGATAATGCCATGCCTCATGTTGCAAGAGTTTTCAATGGATATTTGGATCAAATGGAACTTTAACAGATTAGATATTAACGAGGCTTCTCGTTGTCTGTAAATGCCAACCAGAAAATATTCGAGTGGTTCGTTTCCTTCTTGTTCTTCTCCATGGCTTACAATCCTGGATGGGTCTTTGCCGACTTCACAATAATCCTCCATGGCTGTAAGTCTGCCTTGCCATCAAGAGGTTCAGGAGTGATTATTGCTTTTAGGTTTTTGGCAATATTGTCTTTCCATCAGAGGAGTGGACGTTCCAGTGGTCTTTTTGTTTCCTCCCAGTCAAGTCTGACTGTGCGACTATCTGGTAGTCTTCTACATGTTCCGCCCACGGTAGACGCTTATATTTTATTTCTCGAACAATATTAGGATCTCCATATAGATCCTCCAGTTTCTTGTTGGTACGGATTCTGTATCGTCCTATCGTTACATCTACTATTGGGCCATATATTTTTCTAAATATTCACCGCTCGAAGACTCGAAGACGTTCTTAATTTGCTATCGATAATGTCCAAGCTTCGCAACCATGCATTACTACCTACTCTTATTGTTGTTTGGTATGTGTTAATCTTTGTACGCCTTGATGGATCTTAGGAGGTCTTGAACTACATAGAGGCACCTATTGCTTGCTTAGATTCTTTGTTAATAGATAGAGATAGAATAATAGAGTTTTAGGTAACAATGGCTAAAAATTATTACGAAAGCGAATGGAACTTGAAACATTATGTTATATTAACAAACATGCCAATTGTCACAATCTATTACTTCAATAGATTTATAATGTTAAAAGTCAAAACCCTCAAGACTCTTTCTCTCTCTTTCTATCTCCGTCAGAGTTTTCTGTTAGCATCATTCCCAGATATATGAAGTTTTTGACGCGTTCAAAGTTATAGTCATCCATTGCTATGTTTTGACCTAGTCTGTATATGTGTTGGTTATTTCTAGTATACTAGTACTACATATAGTTAGTTTTCGCTTTTGATTGGCTCTTCTTGGAGAGTGGGAAAACATTCCGCAATATGCGATTGTATTTAAAGCTTACCACATCACATGACAGCAGCCATCAAAGAACGGGGAGGCAATACACGATATTGATGTTTATTTGTTCAGATTCAATTACGATTCTAATCTTTTTACTGTTGAAAATTGCTTCCTTTTTCATTTCAGGATAAAGATGCAAACTGCATCTTTTTCTTAGATTTTTTTTGAAGATTGAATTTGAGGATTTCAAACAAAAACGAAAACATCAACAAAAGATCAACAAATTTTGGTTCTGCCCTGTAAAAACAAAGTCTATCTCTCCTCATATAGACTTTGGTAACCAGGTTTATTCAAAACTATCGCTAGCACTGATTTTAATTTTCCAGAATTGTGGGTAAATAAAGTATAAAATTGTATTTTTTTATATGTATAAAGTTTTTTTAATAGAATATTGTTTAGTGACTAACACAAAACTATTTTTAAATGTAGCAAACAAGTATTATGAAAACGATATAGAAACCCAGTGGTAAATATGAATAATTTTCAACAAATATATAATGAGGTAAATAATTAAGTAAAATATTATAAAACGTTAAAATTTCTGATGATTTAATTTTATGCTTATTTTTTTATCCAAGGAAACTATAAAAATTAGGTACCTATGGAATGTACATTCTTCATTTCAAAATGTATCGGAAAGTTCGGACTAACGTGAATGAATCTATCTATAGCTCGTTATATCAAAAAATTTAATTATACTTTTCCGACTCTAATATAAACCTTCTTATGATAATATTCTGTCATATTTGCTAAGGCTTGTCCTCTTGTTGAATTATTTTCCATCGAAATCAATTATCTATTATATTTGAATTATTCAAAGAGAACATTTTTTCTAAGCATCTGTTATGCAGACCTACCAAAAATTCATAAGCCTGGATGGACGTCCCTCTACACTCAAATCTACTAATATATCATTTATATGCTGGCACTTTTTTATTCGACTGATATCCAGTCACCCTTTCCTAATAAAGGACCAAAAAATGAGATCCCATACACATCCATCCATCCATCCGAATGAATTCTCGAACGTATGAGCCTTTGCTGCTTTATATTGCTCTCATTTGGAATGGAGCATTATAGCATATTATAGCGAGGTATGGAGACCGCGTCTGCAAATCGCAAATCATTGATTGCGATTGAGCACATTTGCCAAAATGTGATTCAGATTTTTGAAAATGTTCTTTGTATATTCTGAATGCTCATTCCGGTAATAAGGAATTAGAACGCTTAAGGTTGAACTAGCAGGAAGTCAGATTGAACTGAAATTTATATATAAATTTACGAAGACCCTGTTCATCAATCTTTGAAATATGAATATAATCTTGTCGTTAAAAGTTGACAAAAATTATCAAATTTGACTTAAAATGTACATAGACTCGTACTTTGGAGTCAAAACAATATGTTATTAGTTATGCAATTCAATTGATGGAAAATTCGTACTAAAAGTTTAAAGGCAATATTCTGTGGCATTGATTTTTCAATTTAAAGGAATAAAAACGTGTGGAGTGATAATATGGTTGCATTATACAGTGTTCTATAATATAGTGTGTCTTCTAACTTGGACATTGAAGTAATATAGATTATGCGTGAATTTTGGCTTGAGACAACCATTCCCAACTTTAGTTATTAAGCATTAAGCAAAAAGAAAAGTTTTACTAAACGACTATAGCTTTTGAATACGAGCGAGTAACGTAATCCCTGAGAGTTTAGTGAAACTGCTTTCTTCACAAAATTTGTTTATACTATTTTTTTGTATTTTGTGCGAAAAATAATTGATGTAAAAGCATCACCAAATAAGAAATAAAAAACAATTATAGTAAGTATCTACCTGTAGGTATAGGATTTCCGTAACATAGTAACCTGACGCGGCTTTGTTTATTTACGTAACAACAGCGACAACAGTGTCGTTTATATTTGATATTAGCTAAAGAATTATGAAAATTAGTCTTGCTACTAGAAGCAATCTAGAGAATCGACAGTTTAAATGACGCCAGAGAAGCCCCTTCAAGCTTACTGATGAAAATGAAATGTTATTCTATTTTTTCGATGCCTGAACTAGAAACTAGACTTTTCTAAGCCTTATTTGACATTCGAAAGTTGACACTTGCGAGAAATGTGATATTAATTGTACACCACCACATATTAAAGTCGTCGAAAAAAATAACCTGTACATTTCGAGCAGAAAGTATTCTTGACGCTCTCGCAGCAATTTTCATGCACGAGCGGCATTTTTCATATAATGAATTATACTATTTTAGGCAAAAACTCTGGAGGCATCCAGTTATGACCTACATATTCCATGCTAAGAAGTACTAGATAAACAGTCGAAAATGTGGATATATTAGAATTAAAAACGTCAAATTAACCTAATGGGAGATTAGTTAAGATTAGAATTGATAGGAGATTGAATTTGATTATGGAATCGGCCCTAATACTTAGAATGAATGAAGATAAGTCCTTATTAATAAAAGGTGTACTAATATTTATATAATCCATTTTCTGTCAAACTGTGTTTTATTTATAACTAGCTGACCCGACAGACGTTGTCCTGCCTTAACAAAAGCAAAAACAATATCTTGGTTTTCTAAATTTTTACCCATGACAACAATAGCAACTCAGATGGCATGCGGTTTAATGCAGTCTTGAATACTACAACTAATTCGTTGTCTGATGGAAACACATTTGAAGTTGCTCCACATTTGGTCTGTTCACCGATTTATTGTGTGCATAACGCTGATCGACTTGTTTTGCTGAACCGAAATAAATTTGCCAAAATTGTATCACCATGTGACTTTCAAAATACTTTGTCAGCACTGCCAATCCCCCACCAACTTTTGTCTGGCTGCTTTTGGTTATTCACCTAGCTACAAACCTACTGTACGCTACTCTAATTGATAATATGATTTCAATTGAAAATTACCAACGTATTTAGGCACGTGGTGGCAAAAGTTTATTGTTTTACAATATAGTTATCTTGAAAGTTAGCATAAAATTGTCTTGAATAACTTTTGTTGCGCTAAATGACTTCATTTGAAAACAATTATTGTTGTCCTGTATATGAGCTAAAAATGTATAGAATCTGTCCCATTCCAATGAATGCAGAGGCTCTGGTGGCAGTACCAATGGCGTCAATTTGACTTTACCGCTCCCGCAACACAATCCAGAGGCTTCATTCATTCAATATTAGGTGTGATGGATTTTAACTTACCGAAATGAATAAACACTTCTCAAACAATACTTTCCTTATATACCTAACTATAGTACCGATCCATCTATGTTGAACGATATTTGCAGCGCGGGTTCTGTCAATTGCTGACAGTTATTTCAAACAACTGACAGTTGTCAAACAACTGTATGTACTGTATGTAAAATTAATATTGCCTTTAAGGTTTCATAAATGTTCTTAAATTTTCTAATGTTCCGCTCAACATTCTTAATTTTTTCGTTCGTAAGAACCTTCTTCTGATAATAATGAACACAACAAAAAAAGAATTAGCGTAATCGGTTCAGCTGCTCTCGAGATTTGCGCTTAGCAACACATTCAGCGATTCATTTTTATAGTATAGATCAAATTACTAAGTATACAGGGTGGTTCTCCGGGATATAGATAAATCGATTGTGGGCAAACTATAAGTACAAAAAAATCTGCATAGGTAGATTGGTGAATTCTACTTTGTCAGACCAATAATCGCCTATTTTAAGATCAACATTGATATTTTTAAATTATCATAATAATTACAGTTCGTCGTTACTATAGTGTCGTGTTGTCGAAAAGACATAATTAGATTCCTGTAAAGGCTGATAATTATTTGATAGTTGTGATGAAATTCAACACTAGATAATTCTGTTATTAATAATGGCACCAATGTACAGATTTATCAAAAATTAATGTTGGTTCCAAAATGGTTACCTACTGATTTAAATCTTTTAAGTCAACCTATATACACCACAACTATAGGGATAATATTTCAGTCCCGAATACATCTTTTTCGCGTATGTGACATTGTCAGAAGGTATAAATCACATTCTGAAGGTTCTACCAGAGGGCAACTGATTTGTTTGCTATCGTGAATAAAATCAAGACTTTTAAGCTGTCTGAAAATAATGTCTTATTCTTAATGAAATTTTAGCTTTTTTATATATCCAGTGTTTTTATAAAAACATGCAATTTACAAGCGCAATTTTTATAAAATTGAGAAAATGCGAGGAAACCAATGTAATAATAGGTCGATTTTGCTGTTTTTATTTTTAAGATGAAATGTTGGTGGAAGCTTTGATTATCCTTATTTAATCTTTATTTTTGGAATGATTCGTTACTTTAGTGTCTTGAGGTTCCTCCAAAATTACTGATTAGGTGAAAAATAACTTCAACTTTGGCAAATGTAAACAGATGACTGGCAATATTATTAATTTGAAACACAAGATTTGCCAATACTTTTTGATACACGCGTCAAATTCGCGAAACTGACTATATTTTGAGGACCTTAACTGGCTAAGTATATCCCAACGACTATGCTTCACCCAGTATTCCTCGTTCTGATTGTTTATTTTCAGGCATTTAATAAAAAACGAAAAAGAATAATTAAATCAGATAGGTTCCTAGATACTAGGTATTCTGTTACAATATGATTTTTTTGAATATATCTACTTGCTTAGTAATCTTGATGTAAGTATTAGACCATATGAAAGTTACTTTTTATTCGTGCAAATGAAAGAACTCTTCAGTTATAGTTTTAATGATAATGCTGAATTTGATAATTTACAAGTCCTCCAGTTACAGATTTAGTTAGTTTTGTTGATTTTCAGACAAATTTCAAATTATCTCAATGTATGCAATAATCATGCAAAAGAGAAGCATTTCCTCAACATCTTGATTACGTCTTAAAACATTATCCAAACTTTTACGGTGTTGCGAGCAATTTCACCGTCTAGTCAGTAAGTAGCTCACTCTCTTTTATTACTTATTCAGTGATTTCCCGACAAGAGTCATAATTAAACGTATTCCTCAAACAGTCTCAGTATCACTGATGTAATCATACCAATACCTGACTTTAAGAGATTCTTTACACGTTACTCCAACTACGTCACCAACTCTTCTCATCTGAATGCTCCCCATCCATGAATCTAATCGACCGCAAACTATGGCAGAAGACTAGAGCAAATATTAATGAGTGCCAGTTTGGCAAACTGTGAAAGGCGACTGCATTCAAGATAGTTTGAAAATTTGTGCGATGCATTAAATTCAAAGAGGCACAAACTGGTCAGCTAATTGGAAACTTCCCTGATTAATTGGTACTCTCTACACAGGGAGTTTTCATCTCCCATCGTTTGGCTGTTATAATCTTGAAAAGGGAACTCGGCTAAAATTAGAGGCCGACCGTAAGGCAAGCTGAAACTTTAAATCAATTATTTTGTTCACTAACTAATATCTATCACATCTTTCCGATTTGAGGGAGGGCCTTAATATTTTATGAAAATTGTCTAAGTTTTGCGCTGTAATATTTCATTTTCCGTTGTATATTTCGAAATATTTGAAATACTCTACTACCATCTTTTACCCAGAATGAATTTGAACGATGCAATGAACAATGTATGTATCCCTGAGTATTTCGCTTGCTTGATACTCTAGATATGTAACTACACATTATGTAGTTGGATGTTTTTCATTATTGGAAAAATAATGGTGATGATGGTTTCCATTTTAATCCTGAATTTGAGGATCAGAACGGTAGCTATAAAACCGACTATTGGAGTTCAATGAGTGATTATGAAAGTTACTGAGTGCATTTGGTACGGCAACGAGTACCATTTACCGGTAGCTCCTTTCTTTTTTAGCTCTTACTGTGAATGTCTGATATTAGCGAATGTTAAGATGGATCGTTGCATGTCAATAATAATCATCAATTTTTGTGGGGTAAGTTAGAAATTGTTTCATAAATTATTTCAAACCCGACATACACCGGTGAATGTTAACATACACTGAGATGATCCTGAGAATCTTGAGACATATACAGTTATTTAAAAATTACATGAATGCTTAAACATGACAGTGATTTTTCGAATTAAGACTTTGGAATAAAACTGACTAATATACAGAGTGATGACATACATACTTGAGATACCACACACATTGTTGATGATATACGATAAAATACTCTTTAAAATAAATGGAGGGATATCATCGCTACCTGAATATTTTCTATTTTTTTTTTTTTTCATTTAATAATATAAATAATTCTTGTTCAGTAAATGGACGCAAAAACATTGTGTTTACATTTTTAACACGTAAATGGAGAAGTTCTTTTTTTCGTTGGAATTTGAACAATTATTTTCCGTGGCGCGTCCACGAAGAAATTAAAAAACAATTATGCCACATTTTGTGGATCAGCATGAATTACACCATCTTTTTTATTTTTATATTGTTAGTATATATTTTAGTATAGTATATTTAGTATTGCCTTTTTGATTTTTAAATTAACTGAAAATGAACCTTCTTTGCACGTTTATACTGTTGTGAAAGCTGCAAAAAACATTTTTTGGTCTAAAGACCTCTTTAAGGTGATAGCTTGAATCATTGACCTCCTGGTTTACCTACCATTTATTATTTCTGTGTGTATTGTTAAAACTTTTTTTTGTAGGAAAATGCAAGTTGAAATAAAACAAAAATATATAATAAAACTGGATAAAAGCTACGTTAAGGTCTTGTGCAATATAAATTGGATACCAGGTTTTACTGAAAAGAGAATTTTCAAAATGAGTAACGGGAACGTCACTAAATGACCTCTTGAATTAACTAGTATTTTTATGGTTTTTCCCCGCGGGATATCCATCTCTAAAAAGAATAGTCTTGTTGTCTGAATTTTTTTTGTCACTCACGCTACAAGTACTACTTTTACTAAAATTTATAAATACTTATATTATCAATAGTGCTTATTGTATTTACTGTAACCCTTGTACTTAGGCCATTTTACCAGATAATCCAGATCAAAACACTTTAATAAGTTTAAAAAAATCTCAAATTCCTTACGTAACCTATTAGAGTCACCAGTTATTACAAATCTGCAATTTGGTTTTACTAATTTATCTAGAATATTGTACGTTCATAAAATCATTAAAATCTCCATTTGGAGACTGATAACAATTTATTAAGAAGGTTGTTACACCATTAACTTTATAAGATATTGTACAGATTTCAATGGTTTTTTCTACGCAGTATTTTTTAAATCTACCCGGTTAAAATGTATATTGCTTATTGCATAAATTGCTACGTCTCCCCATTTACAAACTTATCTACTATAGGACGTACACTGTGAAGCCATAAATGTGCAAAAAAATTACAGAATTAAGCATTTTATATAGAAAAAGGATATTCGGAATCATTTATTGTTGGGGTTCAGCTTTCTTATGGTGTAAAAAACGCCGAATGCATGTTCCATGGGGCCATATTGAAGGGTCCGTGGCCTTTTGAAAATTATCTTCTTATATAGCATGACCTTGAAAGATGAATATTTTCCAGGGTATCTTGATTGCATCACGGTGCAAACGACTTCCGGAAATTTAATTCTTAAATAATCCGTTAGATCATTTTCTTTCGTATTTGGATCTAATCTGTAAACGTGCAGAGAAATATCTCTAGGAACTGCCTTTAGAGAGCGACAGTTTTCTGTACTGTTCATAACCGAATTAGTAGCCAAACTAGTAGTTCATTATGTTTAATTGCAGTATCCTGTTTCATTTCTTAATGTTTAGAGTTGACTTCTAAATTAGCAGAATGTTGTGAAGTAGCGACAATGTTGCTATATATCGTATCTTCAACTGGACTTACATTTATATTTTTACTTTACTTAAATAGGTCTATTATTTATTATTTTTGTTTGCTGTAACTTCTAATTCTACCACTAACCTGCTTTTCCGTTTAATTCCAGCTCGAAAAGATCTATTTTGTGTTTTAGTTCCACTAACCTCACTTTATCGGCTGGACTTATGTCCTTATTTTCTTTAGTTAATGTTTGATTTTCGAGAAATCCTTTATTATGCATGTGCTTCTTTAGATTTTTACTTATGGTAACACCTATCGGCACCTTTTTTTTAATATTCTTTCCACTAAAACTCTTTTCTTAGTACTGAGTACTTACTGGTTGCCATGTGGCCACATTTTAATTATTAATAATAAAATAAATTCTATTTTTTTTAAATGCATTAAAACAAATTTAACATGTTTCCTCACACCGCAACTATGAAATTTGACAATGTTTTTGTGTTGAACATTATATTTGTAATTATTCATTCAGAAAAAAACCTTATGCCTCCAGCTTCAATTAAACTAAATAAGGGCTGCTTGTTGAATCGATATTGCTATTTGTTTCTTTGGTAGAAATTCCAAACTCAATTGACTAGTGGTCATCAAAGATAAGGACGGTTCCATAAAATAATGTTTAGAGTTTCGCTATTGGAAGTTTGCGGGTAGATTCAAATGAGAAACAAACAAGGCCCACCCTTGTGCTTTGTTACCAATCTGCTGTTATCGATAAACTCGCCCTTGGGCGCGTTATTTACCCATTTGAGAATACACTGTTTTAGTATATGTGTGATAAATATTTTTGTTATCTAATTCTCTCATACTTTTTATACTATGTCATAATAAGCAACTTTTTGTACTGTATTCATTTTTTCTCTATAGTTATTTAATATTTTCAAAGAAATAGTGAGTGCTATCTTCATTACATTCTTCATTAGAGTATGGAATAATATTTCTTCTATTGGTGTTGGAATTGGGTATAAACTTCGGTGTTTACTGGGCCGAATATTGATATTGCAGTATAAGCCTATGTCAAACTCATTGATTTACTAGTAGATGTCGCTCCGATGCAAATGCGTGTGCATTATAACGGTCGATATTATTTCATCAACTAGCGCGATATCTGTTCGTAGTACCTTTTGTAATAGACGGCGCGGGATCTTACACGCACTGCTATCGCACTTCAGCGGGCCTCCTTCTATTTGATGTTCTCCTAGTTGTCACACTTTATGATTTTGCAGCAAATTTTCTCGAAAATCGAAAATCTGAGTTGGTATAATTAAAGATAGGACAATATCCGGAAACGTTTGAATTGAACATTCTTTCAAAAGAGTTTTCGTGTAAGATACATGTTAAATTCTCAAATATGTGCATTTTTGGTACGTGGAGATTTCTTCAAAAAATTGAAAATTTGTGGACACTACATGAAAGATAATAGTATTTGTAACAACATTTATAATGAACATTTTTTCCTTAGAGTTACAGTTTTCGAGTAAAATCAATGTTAAAATGGTAACAACTAAAATATTCAAGCGTATTTCCGCGGCGATATTCTGAGTTCTCTACATATAGTAATAACAAGGACAAGCAAAGAATATACGTGGGTTATAGGATATTAGTGGTATTAGCGACTTTCAACGATTTTCGCAAGTAATATTACTCTCAAAAGTTTAAAATAAATATTTTTTCCAATAATTGGACCGACGTTATTAGTTGGTGCACTGAAAAGTACGAAATAATATTAATTCTATTGGTGCTGGTGCTTGTGAAGTTGGTGCCAAAAGTTATCAATCTAATTGCAACTGCACATCTTCAAAAGTACAAGCACCAAGAGAATTAATATTATTTCGTACTTTTCAGTGCACCAACTATTAACGTCGGTCCAATTTTTTTATAAAGAATATTTTTTACAACATTGTTAGCATCACTCAATTTTAGTATTATTGTATATCCCATTTACGTCATACTTATCACAACAATAAAAACGCTTCCCATCAATTTAGTAGAAAATTTAAGCTTTATTTTACGCTTTCTGTGTTTTTTTTTCAACTCCCACACTGCCTTTTATCTGAACTTTTGAACAATACATGAATGTTTTCAAGCTTATATGGTTGTTTTGTTTTACCATGACAGCTTTTGTGTTCGATTTGGTGATTTCAACTGACGCAAGGCTTCTGTGAAAATATGATAACAGTGCTGTGTTAGGCTGCTCTTCGGGTAATTTTGAATTTATGCTATATAACGGGGGAGTAATCTAATGCTATACATATAAATCAGGTAGAACGCCCTCGTAATTATGCTATGCTACTCTCCACTAGCAAGCATTACGATGCAGCCTCATTGGATAATTATTGATGATTTAGTTGAGGATGTAATTCAGACATTATAGCTCATATGGTCATTTTAATGACTGAAAATATTAAAAGACTATTAATTAAGATTCCAATTATTATCTTTATATTTGGAGAAGAAATAAAAGTACTAGATCATGGATGGAAATGTAATACATTATGTTAGAATCATAAAAAAAATTAAGCTGGTGATAGGAGATAATGTATTAGAATACCAACTTTCAAAATCTTTATGATGCTTAATGATATGTTGTTAATTTATACTTTTCAGTGCATCATATAATCAAGTCAGTCCTAGTTTCTTATAAGTTATTTATTTAATATAAAAATGTGATCATGGTTAATAATTTACAAAAAAGTCTCTTGTTCGAAGATGGTAAGATAGATGGCAATGAGCGAACGATTTCTACGAGACACAGGAAAACACAAAGGAATAATCAAATAAAAAATTATACGCAACGTCATAAGTGAGGGCCAATTTCATAATCAGATCTAAGATACCTTTAAAATATAATCCTAGATTTAAATCTAGAACTTCATAAATATATTTAATGGAGCCTAAATGGTAGCAATAAGGTGTCAAAATTCTAACTTTACTTTTTCAAGGGATGCTTAAGACAACTTAAATAAATTATTTCATGTGCCAATGTCAGCGATGAATAAGAACAGCGATAGATTCTAGTAGTATTTAACATAGGTATTGTCCATACTTCAATTTACAATGTGTAGGTGCAATTTGACTTTCATTACTTGATAATGAATATTCGTATCTTCTATACAATATGCAATTTGTCAGTATGTTTATCTTCATAATGTACACTGACGTTGTCCTGCCTCAAATACCTAATATACCAATTTTCGTAGCGTTCGGTTAAACGGGATATGAATTAACTTATTTCAGCAACATCTAAAGGTGAGTTACAACAAAGTAAGTAGCTGAAGAGTATTCCGAATGGTCAAATAAAGCTTACCAATTTTCATGGTGATCGGTTAAATGGTTTAAAAGTTGAAGCACTGGAGTGCGTTCTAGCGGCGAAAGCAAATAATTACATTATTCTCAATGCTCAAACAATTATGTACAGAGTGTGCCAATTAAAACTTTCCACCGCTAAGACATCAATTTTGTTAACAAGGGGACACATAGCGGCATAAGTGTCTTGGAACATACTCCTTAGGCAGGGGAGTCAAGTATCCTTACATTTTAAATAGCATCCTATGTTGAGTGACACCTCATTTTAAAGCTGTTTTGATTTTTATTACGACGACATACGACTTTTTTATTATTCATTGGGCTACGGCCAAAAAAAATCAGCTCAAAAATAAGACAGAATATCAATAAATGCGAGAATTTTATTTAATTAAATAGTGTGCCTCCTACTTTCAAACAATAATAAAATCTTTGCTCTACTTCTGAACAAACATTTCGAAGTATTTCGGGTGCTATTTCAAACATTTTTAAATAATTATTTCTCGATAAAATGTTGTTCATAATTTTTCGTTTCTCTCAATACAAAAAACTTCATACCTTATCAAGACAACGTGTTCAAAAATAAAAGTAGTTCGGTACTAGCTTAGTTTGATACTAAAGCTGTCGCGAGTTATGTAGCCATACCGTCGCTACACAACGTATATCTTCTAGACATAAGATCATATTTCACTTATTCAGCATACTTGTAATCTTTATAGTATAAAAGCTTGTTAATCATGTAAAAAGGTTCAGATATCTTCCTGTTATCACATTGTACATTTCTATTGTTCGAATAAATATTTTTAAAAAGACATTTTTCAACTAATAAAATCTAACTGGCGCTGCGAACAGGATTACCGTCGGTAAAGTCGTGAAAATCCCTTCAGTGCGATAACCGATTTACTTTTTCTCTTAAGAAAATAAGACGGTAATTTGGACTTTCAAAAACATTTTCGAAATTGTGATTCAAGTGCAATTGAGACAGAGGTATCTCCGGCCCAACAGTTCATCCTTCAACGAAGAACAGGTCGTCAAAAGGCTCCGTTCCTTCAGTGAACCAAGAGACAGGGAAGACGATTACAAATGTTCCTTCAGTGCATCATCCTTATGTAAGTCATTTTTCCCTTACCTTAATTTATTGGCTAATTTTCATTCGTAAAATATAGACAAATAAGCGTTCCTTCAGAGAGCGAATATTTTATATAAGATTGATTTTGATTTTACTCATTATATTTTACCAATTTAAAAATACATATATATGTATAAATAGGTGTAACTTCGCATTGATTTAAACATTTATTGATTTATATATTATTTGCTACTATAATTTTGATATTCGTGATTGATTTCTCCTCTAATTACATATTTATATATACACATATTTGATTATTTGATGTGTCAAAGTCCCAGTCGTAGTCGATCTAGATCCCCAATTTTAAGATCAAATAATCTTGATACTGTACCTATTTCTGACGAAGTACAAGACATACAGACAGACACTATGGCGAATCCTATAACTCAACTGGAAATGTCAATGGCAAATAACATTTTACCAGTATATACAGGTGGCTCAAAAGATCTGGCTTATTTTATCAGACAGTCTGAGAAGTATATTGAATTACTTGGACAAACTAATAATCCATTATTTAACATTCTCATATTAGAACAAATCAAAGCTAAGCTTTCCGGCCCTGCCAGAGATGTTGTTGTCAATAGATCATTCGATAGTTGGGAAAATCTTAAAAAAGCTCTTACCGAACGATTTGGTGACCCTAGATCTGAAGAACTACTGGCACATGATTTAAATACTTCTATTCAAATCCATTCTCAATCCTTTGTCGATTTTTATGAAGAAATTACTTTTAAACTTCAAATTTTGAAAGAACATCTAGCCATTAACTCCGAAAATGCTAATGTACGAACTTCAAAAGAAACCATGTATACTGGACAAGCCCTCGCTGTATTCAAGGCAGGTCTCTTAAGCCCATATCGTGACCATCTTCTTCATATACCTGTTCCAAGTCTTGAGCATGCCCTTTACGAATGCAAAAGACTCGATAACGAGAAGTCACAAATAGACTTCGCAAATTTCCTTAGGTCACAGAGATCGTCAAAAACTCATCACTCTCTAAAACCACACACATTAACTAATAATCAGCCCAAACTTCAAAATTTTTCTCAAATACCAAATCCTCCATTTAGGCAACAAATTTCAAGCCAACCATTTCAATCCCAAAATCCAAGCCAACCATTTCAATCCCAAAATCCAAGCCAACCATTTCGACCCCAAATTCCACACCCTCACTTGAGCAAACCACAGCCACCACCAAAATTTACAAATTATAGTAATCCGATTCCGCCAAGATAATTTCCAACGAACTCTCAAGTTTTTAGTAAACAGCAAAATAGGATACAAAACAGCTACAAACCTACCCCAATGAGTGTAACGACAGCTCACACATTTAGACCTCAAAATAAACCTCAAAATTACTTTAAACAAACCGGACCTCCAAGAGTTCAAGTCGAAGAATTGTTTAATGTAGAAAGCGAAAACTACGATGACGAACAATTTAACGAATACCAAGATGAAATTTCAGACAACTACACATCTCCGGAATATCAAAATATTGAAGATGAATATCAGAATATATCAATTGATGATAATCTAGAGACTCAAAATTTTTGATCACGAGCCTCGGAATAGACATAAATAATATAAATTCATCGCCAAAGCTACCATTTATTTACATCCCATCTTTTGATCTCAAAATATTAATAGACCCAGGCGCAACTAATTCAATTATTAATCCAGAACCAGCTTTGAGATTATTTCGTAACTATATTTATAAGTCTAATTTTTCTGTTAAATCTATCAAAACAACTTACAATGGCTCACTAAGTTGCCAATATCCCATTTTAAATGAGTTTGGTATAGATCACGTATTTGACATGTTTATAGTTCCTTGGCATGATCGATTTGACGCTCTCATTGGCAGTCAAGATTTTGAAATTTTGAAAGCAGTAATTGAAAATATCAAACTATCTTTTTATTTCGAAATAAATCCTAGTCTCTTCGAACCATATTCAGAACAACTCAAACCAGTACTCAAAATCCCTGTATCAATAGACAACGGTCCTATAATTCTACCGGAAATCTCTATTAATAATATTTACATTCCAGAATGTATCACGTCAGCTTCTGATGGTTATGTTCAAATTCCCATCGAACAAAATTTACCATTCTCTCAACTTTCTATCAATTATCACGAACCCGTTCTTGTTCAGCCACTATCAAAATTTCAGCAAACAAATCCAGAATTTCAACTCAATAGTAACATCGACATTTGCAATCTCATCCGCATAGAACACCTCAACCCCGAAGAGAAGGAATTGATTACTTCCCTTTGCAGATCACACAAAGATGTCTTTTATAATGAAAATTCCGATTTAACCTTCACTCACGCTGTCAAACACCACATTAGAACTATTGACGATCAACCAATATACCAAAAATCATATCGATACCCTTACCATCTGAAACAAGAAATCCAAAACCAAATAAAGAAGCTATTAGACAATAGAATCATAAAACCCAGCATCTCCCCATATAGTTCACCTGTATGGATTGTCCCGAAAAAGTTAGATTCCAGTGGAAAAAGAAAATTCCGAATGGTGATCGATTATCGAAAATTGAACGAGCGCACCATAGAAGACAAATATCCTCTCCCTCGAATCGATGAAATTCTCGACAATCTCGGAAGATGTACATATTTTTCAACCCTAGACCTCGCACAAGGCTTTCACCAAATAGAGATCCACCCTGACTCTGCCGAAAAAACAGCATTTACTGTAGATAATGGACACTACGAGTATACTCGTATGCCATTTGGCCTTAAGAATGCTCCGGCCACATTTCAAAGAGTCATGGACACAATCCTTCGCCCTTATCTTTATAAATTCTGTTTTGTTTATATGGATGATATAGTTATCTTCTCCAGATCTCTTCAAGATCATATTTTACATCTTCGACAAATATTCACACAACTTCAAAAATATAACCTCAAAATTCAATTAGATAAGTCCGAATTCCTGAGAAAGGAAGTAACATTTCTAGGACACCTCATTACCCCCGATGGTATAAAACCTAATCCCGATAAAATCAAAGCTATACAGTCATTCCCCTTGCCAAAAACTGAGAAACAAATCCGATCCTTTCTTGGCATGATATCATACTATCGAAAATTTATTAAAAACTTTGCTGTTATCTCCCATCCAATCAACAAGTACCTTAAGAAAGGCACCAAAATTAATATAAACGACCCCGAATATCTAGATGCCTTCGAGAAATGCAAACAAATAATTTGCAATGCCCCAGTCCTTACTTACCCTGATTTTTCCAAACCATTTACACTCACAACAGATGCGAGTAATATAGCCATTGGTAGCGTATTATCACAGAATTCCCATCCTATTGCATTTTATTCAAGGACTTTAAATTCTGCCGAAAGAAACTATGGTACCGTTGAAAAGGAACTTTTATCAATCATCGATAGTTGCAAACACTTCCGCCCCTACCTATTCGGAAGAAAATTTGTTATCGAAACAGATCACAAACCTCTTATTTGGTTACATTCCTTAAAAGAACCAAATCAGAGACTTATCAGGTGGAAACTAAAACTCGAAGAATTCAATTTTGACATAAGATACAAAAAAGGTAAAGAAAACTATGTAGCCGATGCTTATCTAGAATTGAAATTAATGCCATAGATGAAACTATCCCCAACAGACGTGGTAGAAAAAATTTAGCCCTCATAAAAGCGGCGAAAAAGAAACCAAAAATAAATATTATCAGCGATATCGTTGTAGTCCCACCAAGACATACTAAAAGCAAAAATTTAGATTTACTAAAAAACGATTCAAATAAAGACATCGATTTATTATCTGTGTTACCAACATTCGGCTCCGAATCAAATCTCTCTATTACTCCCAGCGAAGCCGACGATATTTTGAATAGTAACCCATTCTCACAACAATCTACCGTTCAACCCGACAACGACAATGAAAGCAACGACTCAGGCGAGACCAGACATACGGCACATGAAAATCCATCTTTTAATTTTCCGATATCAGACAAGTCATTAAATTCAGCCCATTATCAAATAGTATTAAACTATGGTGATAAAAATGACATAGAATTTTTCAAACAATTTGGCAAAAATAGATACATAATTACATTCAGAAACGGAACTGACGAGAACCTATTGAGAAATATGTTCCATGAAATAATAGACCCCTCAAAAACATATTATATATTCTCTAAAGAAGAAGATTTGATGCTTTTAGCTTACAAAAAATGTTTAGAAATTTTCGAAGCAAACGTTAAAATTATTAAAGTTAATATCTTTTTAAAAGATATTATTTCCAAAGAAGAACAAATCAGGATCATTTCTGACTATCATTCGCAGACTCACAACGGAATCACAGAAACAGTGAAACATCTCCAATCCCTATATTACTTTCCTAAAGTACAAGAACAAGTCACTAATCACATCAACAAGTGCGAACTATGTTTAACATCAAAATACGATCGTAATCCAAGACGATTCCCATTTTCCGGACCACTAATTGCAAAAAGGCCATTTGAAATACTACATATTGACGTATTTTTTATAGAAAACAAAAGATTTTTAACCATCCTAGATTTATTCAGTAGATATTTACAAGCATATGAACTTTCCGACACCAATTCAATAACAATTTTAGTAAATGAGCTGCACGGGTTCTGGCCCAAAATCGGTCAATTTTACATGTAAATTCCCATAAGGAATTCTAAGGTCAAAAATAGCGAAATTGGCGCTATTTGACCTTGAACTACTTCCCGCGCTCTGGTCAGCCACGCCCCCTCGGCGGGAAATTTAAATTTGACAGCTGCGCAATCTGGCGGGGGAATAGGCAGCTGACGCCATCTTGGAAGCGGAGGAAATTGACAGCCGGCATGGGATGTAAAGAATTTGTCATCAGACATCCAAGGAGCATAGTCATCCAGAAGTCGCAGGTAGCGTCAACATCGTCGAGCAGTTGGATTGTGGATGACGTCATGCTGGCAGGAATGAAATGTTCTCACGAATCTCGCTGAATAATCAACAACCCAAATATAACATGCTTCGGTAATATCACAGTTGTGATAAGAGCTAGACCGCACCCACCGCAAATTCTAATAGTCTGCCCGTTTGATAATTGGGTAAACAATGAGAAATTGTTATTGGCTCCGGCAAAGTTACACTGAGACAGGTCATCAAGGTTGCAAAGGTCTTCATGTGGTAGATTTTGGCAATACCAGAATGAGAAGGTTTTCTTGCAATCTTCATTTGTCCATTTAGTTAATCCTTTGGCATTCAGTGAAAAGGCGTGGGGTGGAATAAGGATATTATTATGGTTACTTGGAATAGGGATAATTTTGGATAGGTGATATAATTCATTGGCTAAAAGTGGTATTTTTAATGTACAAAACATAGTTTTTGGAGTGAATATAAGATTAACTTTTGTGATTTCAAGTAGAGTAGGTATATCTGGTGCAATTTCGTTATGAGAATGAATTGAATGTAAATAGTTAAATATCTCTTGTAATTCTTGTTGTTTAATTAGTTCTACATTTAAAATGCCTTCATTACTAAATGAAATGGTTCTTAAAAGGGTTTGAACATAATTTCTTAAATTTCTAATCTGCTCTAATTGAATATGAATTGCGATTTCACTATTCAGTCTATCTTCCAAATTCACTAGGTCTTTATAAACATTTTCTGCAAATGATTGAATTTTTTGTAGATCTGAGTGCCATCTCTGAGTTATTTGGCCTGCTAGTGTGTGCAATTTTGAAATTTCTGTCATTAATTTCTCTTCATTCAAGTTAATTTTCTGGAAATTGTTTTATATTTCAATTAGGTCGGTCTGATCTAGATTTCCAGATATGTACCTTATTACAGACCCTAAGCCATCAACTAGTCCTCTTTTATCATTTTTTTTGGGGCGGGAATATATTCTAAGCTTATTGATATCTTCAGATAGGAGGTCAATGTCTCTTTTGTAAACACTGGCTAAGTTCAAATGGTCTTGATTAATCTTATTGAGAATAGGTATTTGGTTCAATGATAATTTTGCGTATGCAGTTTCTATGTTCTCTATACTAATCGTAAAATAAATCTTATGATAATTAATCTTATATTTAGCTAATCCTAAGCTATCTAAAATATATCCGGGAGAATCAATTGGTCTCAGTTGAAGTCCCTGGTTGAGGTTCGTCAGTGTTAACCTGAAAAGAGTTAGTTCTTTTGATCATGTGTCTACTAATTTTTTTGCCTTTGTGAGTCACTAGTTTCGTGTTGTCTGAGTCTTTTGAATTTATTAGAGTCTTTTTATATTTTGGTTTAATCTTATTCCTGGGTTCTAGATTTATATAAACAACGTCAGTCTTAGGGAGTTCGTCAGTACGTTTGGAGTTTACCTTTTCCAGTTGTTCTGTCCGTTTCTTTAATTCTTTTTGATACAATTCATTGAAGAACGGAGTTACTTCCTGTTTCCTGTGTTCGTTGTAGTCTTGGAACACTTGTTTGTCTGGATCGATTTCGTGAAGGTTAAGTTTTTCATAAGGGCCGTAAAGAAGAGAGAAGGGTGTGAAATTTGTAACAGAGTGGACAGATTGATTGTATATTAAAATGGCTGTTGTAATTAGCTCAGTTATCCTGTCTTTAGATTTTTGTCTAAGAATTCGTAACTTTTCAACGAGAGTAGAGTGAGCTCGTTCGATAGGTGAATTACCGGTGTGTGACTGAGGTGTAGTATAGTGGATGTTAATTTGAAACATAGACATAAATTCTTTAAATGTTTCACTAGAAAATTCTCTTGCATTATCACAAGTTATTTGGGATGGATAGTTGTGGTGGGCGAAATAGTGACGTAGTTTGTTCAAAATTAGTAAATGAGCTGCACGGGTTCTGGCCCAAAATCGGTCAATTTTACATGTAAATTCCCATAAGGAATTCTAAGGTCAAAAATAGCGAAATTGGCGCTATTTGACCTTGAACTACTTCCCGCGCTCTGGTCAGCCACGCCCCCTCGGCGGGAAATTTAAATTTGACAGCTGCGCAATCTGGCGGGGGAATAGGCAGCTGACGCCATCTTGGAAGCGGAGGAAATTGACAGCCGGCATGGGATGTAAAGAATTTGTCATCAGACATCCAAGGAGCATAGTCATCCAGAAGTCGCAGGTAGCGTCAACATCGTCGAGCAGTTGGATTGAGGATGACGTCATGCTGGCAGGAATGAAATGTTCTCACGAATCTCGCTGAATAATCAACAACCCAAATATAACATGCTTCGGTAATATCACAGTTGTGATAAGAGCTAGACCGCACCCACCGCAAATTCTTGTCGAATATTACAACCACATGCTTCGCTGATAACAGTCAGCTGTTATGAAAAGAGGTTGAATGAATGCTAGAATAATTATTTCTACAAAATCAACATTATACTTTATTTATAAGGTACATAAGGATCATATATTTCTTATCATTTGTTTATCACACATGTAATAATGAATTTTATAATATCAGTAAACAAGATGTGTCGGAATTGATTTAAATTAGTATGCATATTTCTCATAACTGGGAAAAAGGTACAACTATCAAGAAAAAATAAGCAAGTATCTCAACAAATGAGTGAAAATGAGAGAAAATGGTACAAATATCAAGAAAAATGAGTCAAGTAACTACAATATAGCTATGTGAGATGTGAAAAATGAAAGAAAGAAATGCAATATACATGAAATGAGAAAGAAAAATGACGCAAAAATCAAGAAAAATGATATCAGCAGGATTGGTAGAGTTAACATCAGTGCGCATGCGTGCACAATGCTATATAAAGGTTGGTATCACAAAACTTACTCATTCAGTCAGTGACTTCCGTACGAGTAAGATGTGTCTCTTCAATAATTTAGTAAAACAAATTGCAGTCATATTAGGACTTTTATCATCTCAATATGATGATAATGAGGCTCGCAAAGGATTAAAAGAGTGTGCTAAGGCGCTAAAACGCATTAAAGATGCTAAGAGATATGCCAAGAGTGTGGGTGAGAAACAGCATCTAGAAGCATGTTCAAGAAATATCCGAACCTTGAGGAATCAGATTAAAGCTGAAGGAAAGAAAGGAACAGGGCTAATTTCTAGGCCAAATACTGCAAGAGATCGAGTTTGCTGGAACGAAAGTGAGTCGGCATTTGACGGACGCATTCGCACAGGAATCATCTCTAACCTCCAACATAAAGACCCCCTCACATTCCTTCATGACTGTTTTAAACTATTTAGACCTCGTATAATCAATGCTCTGAGGAAAGATGAAGCCATCAAGGTCAACGTAGTATTCGGAGGCGAGTTTGAAATAGTGAAAGTTGATCGAGTGTTAACAGAATATAAATATTTCACTACCTCCAATTCACCCATCTATCGTGAGACAGATATCGAGAAGTGGTTCATCTCAAAGGTCATCACCCCCCTCCTCAAAGATTTAGAAGAATTTCAAGAGAGAGATAGTGGATGGGCACTGAAGCGAGTTATGAATTTAGGAGTGAACATTAACAAATTTACACCTCAGCTGGGCTCATCATATATTGAGCTACCACCACAGATTAAGAAGAAGAAATCCTGCGTTAACGTTAAAAACGTTGATGATGCATGTTTCGCCTGGGCTATTACATCTTCCTTATATCCTGCATATAAAAATCCTCAGAGAATAGAAAAGTACCCCCAATATTCATCGGTATTAAAATTGAAAGGAATACAGTTTCCGATGACAATGAAGCAGATTCCAAATTTCGAGAAACAGAACGATATATCCGTCAACGTTTACATTCTCCAAAAGGAAAAAAATACATTTACCACACTACCAACATACCTCACCAAAGAAAAGCGCGAGAAACATGTGAATCTGCTACTTATTCAGGACAGATATGATGATACTGAGAGCCCCGTCAAATATCATTATGTATGGATCAAAAATCTCTCCAGGCTTCTATCCAACCAACTTAGTAAAGAAAAGCGTCAAAAGTTCTTTTGCGAACGCTGCCTCCACTATTTTAGATCTCCAGAAAAATTGGATAAACATTTGGAAGACTGTCAAAATATTAATGAAACAGCCATAAAGATGCCCGAACCAGGAAGGGACATCCTTAAATTCAAAAATTTTAAAAATCAGGAAAAAGCTCCTTTTGTTGTATATGCTGATTTGGAGAGTGTCTTGGAAAAAACTGATGACCCAAAAAAACCACAACGTCACGTTCCAGCTGCGATTGGATATTATGTTAAGTGTTCCTACGACCACTCCCTTAGTTTTTTCCGATCTTACCGCGGACAGGACTGTATGCAGTGGTTTGCTAATGAGATGGGCAGTTTAGCGGAAGATATGGCTACAGTCTTCTGGTGCTCATATAACATCCATATGACCTATGAACAGGAAATAGAGTATCAAAAAGCTACTCACTGTCACATCTGCGTGAAATCATTTAGCCCTGAAGATAAGAAAGTGCGCGATCACAACCACTTGTTACCTGAAAACAATTATAGAGGAGCAGCGCACGAGGGATGCAACATTAATTACAAGGACAGCCATATGGTTCCAGTTGTCTTCCACAATCTATCAGGCTATGATGCTCATTTCATAGTTACAGACATTGCTACGAAGATTGGGGGAAAAGTTGACCTACTTCCCATAACAAAGGAGAAGTATATCTCATTTACCAAACATATAGATGATTACCCTATTCAGTTCCGTTTCATAGACAGTTTCCGATTTATGGCATCCTCCCTTGATAAGTTGGCATCATATTTACCGGAATTTCCAAATCTGAAGACACAGTTTCCTGAAGTAGATGAAATGCATTTTTCACTTTTAACGAAGAAAGGAGTAATGCCATATGATTACATCGACTCCTTCGACCGTTTTTCTGAAACGAATCTACCATCCATAGATGATTTTTACAACAAGCTGAATAATAAACCATGTCCTCGCCGACTCTACCGACGAGCCCAAGATGTTTGGAGCAGCTTCTCATGTGAAAATTTGGGAGAATACGTTGATTTATATATGAAGACTGATATTCTACTCTTGGCTGATGTATTTGAGATGTTCCGCACAAGCTGTCTGAACACGTATAATTTAGATCCAGCTCACTATTTTACATTACCAGGCTTCACTTGGGATGCCATGCTGAAGCATACAGGAATCGAGCTGGAGCTGTTAACCGATGCTGATATGTTTCTGTTTATTGAACGAGGCATTCGAGGAGGTTTGAGCCAAGTATGTAGTAAAAGGCAGGCTAAAGCTAACAACATGTATATCAATAATTATGACCCATCGAAGCCAAAAACATTTTTGATGTACTTTGACATAAACAACCAATATGGATGGGCAATGTCACAATATCTACCATATGGAGGTTTTGAATGGGCTGATACTAACATTGATGTCGCATCAATACCTGATGATGCAGATGAAGGATATTTTTTGGAAGTAGACCTAGACTATCCTAAACATCTTCATGATAAACATAAAGACATACCCTTCTGCCTACAACATATTAATCCTAGGACGCTGAAGCCTTCTAGGAATGTTAACGAGCCAACAAAATTAATGGCTACATTGTATGATAAACATAAGTATGTTATACATTATGTAGCACTCAAGCAGGCATTGGAACACGGGCTTGTGCTTAAAAAGATTCATCGAGCATTAAAATTCAAGCAGAGTCCTTGGCTTAAAAGTTACATTGATCTCAACACCGAACTTAGGAAGAAGGCTAAAAATGAGTTTGAAAAAAATCTGTTTAAATTGATGAACAATGCTGTTTTTGGGAAGACGATGGAGAACGTTAGGAAGCGTGTGAACATCAAGCTTCTTACTGAGTGGACTGGAAGATATGGTGCTGAGTCATACATCTCTAAACCTGAGTTCAAGACTGCTACAGTTTTTAATGAGAACCTAGTTGCAGTGGAATTAAAGAAACTGCAGGTATGGTTAAATAAACCAATTTATGTTGGACAATCCATCCTTGATCTAGCTAAAACTACCATCTACGATTTTCATTATGGTTACATGCGACAACGTTATGGTGATGAATGCTCTGTACTCTACACAGACACTGATTCCCTGATATATGAACTCCATCAGGATCCATATATATTAATGAGGGAAGATTGTCATAGATATTTTGATACTAGCGAATATCCTCAAGATAATCACTATGGAATACCTTTAGTAAATAAGAAGGTACTTGGAATGATGAAAGATGAGAATAATGGCGTTCCAATGATAGCTTATGTAGGGCTCAGATCCAAATTATATGCTACAAAAGTGCATACGACCGATAATGATTTAGAAAAGATGATAAAACATCTGATGGAAGATGAGTATGAAGAGGATGAAATTGCTGAGAATATAAGAAATTTTGGAGTGACCAAGAAGGCCAAAGGGGTAAAATCTTCAATCGTCAAGACCGAGATAACTTTCGAAGACTATATTGAATGCTTAGAAGGGTTTCAAAAGAAGACGGTTACTCAAAACCTTATCAGATCTGACAAGCACGAGGTCCATTCAATAACACAAGAAAAAATAGCTCTCAGTCCTGATGATGATAAGCGTTTCCTTGTTTATGGAACAGATGACACACTTCCATGGGGACATTATCAAATATGTGAAGCTATGGATATAAACTAATTATGTTTTTTACATCTTTTATATTTTTGACAATAAAAATAAAATAAAAATCTCGTTTCTTATTTCTTTAACTCTACCCTTCAAAATTCTCTATATAAATCCCAAAAACGACAAATTCTCTTCATTCATAATCGAGACGTCTAACACTAAACATGCCTATAAAGTGGGATTGCAGAAGAGACTGCAGTTCAGATTACACACCTGATCTCAAAGATAAATGTGAAATATGTGAGAAAGCTGCATTTACAGTAGTATCTAAATACAAACGCGATAGACACGGTATAGGCTACTATAGCTTCACATCCTACTGCTACGATTGCTATGAATTGCATTCTGGTATACAGGAAGCAGCAAGATTTAGGCATATGCAAAACCAGGCGTTAGGATTACCAGAAATTGATGAAACCGACACATTATCCGCTATATTAATGAAGCATTTTATACTACAACTTCCAACTATCGAGGATTTTCGACAGATTACTACCAACGATTTGGTTGTAACATTACGAATGACGCTATACAGTAATAATATTAGGTATGGAACCAGTCTAACACCTGAAATATTAAGCAGCGATGTAGACCTTACATATTGGTTTGAGTCCATTATACTCATGAGATGTATTGATGAGTTGCAGCGGTATAAAAATGCTATTTTATCATCATTATATATAGAATGTAATGTTTAAATATTTCAAATAAAAAATTATATTTATTCAACAATTGTTTTATTCAAATTGAAATTAGCTTGTTGTAGATAATTTAAGTTTAACCAGAGGTGTTTTGTTAGTTCTTTGATAGCCATCAGGCAACAATTTCCTCAAATCAAAGGCACTATACGTACTCCAAGGGTGACAGCCCGGTTTGTAAGCGAGTCTAACCGACACCCTAAGTATTGAATACTTCTCCCACAGGGTGGTACCTGGCGTGCCTTTGTGCAGGAAAAAGTCGACAACCTTGGTAATTTAGTAATATTGTTGCATTAAGAAATGTTTTCGAATACCAGAAGATCAAGTTGACGGTCGAGCCTGTGTGATTACCAATCGAGAGATAAATATAAGATGATATGATGTCTAATGGCTTTTATTTTGTGTCTACGTAATTGAGAAGAAACACTACTGTGAAGATGGCTAAATTGAAGGCATCGGTTTTTATACAATATAATTGGAAACATGTTGTACGTAGATATACACCACCATACAAATATCAAGAAAAATGAAGCAAGTATCTCAATAAATGACTGAAAATGAGAGAAAAATGGTGCAAATATCCAGAAAACTGAGACTAGTAACTACAAAATAGCTATGTGAGATGTGAAAAATGACAGAAAGAAATGTAAAATACATGAAATGAGTGAGAAAAATGGTACAAATATCAAGAAAAATGATCCAAGTAACTACAAAATAGCTATGTGAGATGTGAAAAAAATGTATACAGCACAATAATACTTTATTTATATGTTACATAAGGTTCATATATTTCTTATCATTTGTTAATCACACATGTGATAATGAATTAATTTTATATCACTTTACAAGATGTGTCGGCATTGATTTAAATTAATATGTATATTTCTCATAACTGCGAAAAAGGTACAAATATCAAGAAAAAATGAAGCAAGTATCTCTACAAATGAGTGAAAATGAGAGAAAATGGTACAAATATCAAGAAAAATGAGCCATTATAGAAAACATGCCGAGGTTGCACATAAGAATCAACAATTGTGTGATGAAGATCAAGCCTTTTGAACCTTCCTTGTTAATATTGGGCCGATTGAAACGTGTTAAAATTTATACAGCACAATAATTATTTCTACAAAATCAACATTATACTTTATTTATATGGTACATAGGGTTCATATATTTCATATCATTTGTTTATCACACATGTAATAATGATTTAATTTTATATCACTGTACAAGATGTGTCAGCATAATATTTATATTTCTCATGAATAACTATGAAAAAGGTATAAATATCAAGAAAAATGAAGCAAGTATCAATGAGTGAAAATGTGAGAGAATGGTACAAATACCAAGAAAAATGAACCATTATAGAAAAAATGTTGAGGTTGCACATAAGAATCGACAATTGTGTGATGAACATTTCATTCCTAACAGCATGACGTCATCCTCAATCCAACTACTCCAAATATTACAACGACATGCTTCGGTGATAACAGTCAGCTGTTGTGATAAGAGGTTGAATGAATGCTAGACCGCATCTAGTACGATAATTATTTCTACAAAATCAACATTATACTTTATTTATATGATACATAAGGTTCATATATTTCTTATCATTTGTTTATCACACTTGTAATAATGAATTAATTTTATATCAAGGAAAATGAAGCAAGTATCAATGAGTGAAAATGAGAGAAAATGACACAAATATCAAGAAAAATGATCCAAGTAACTACAAAATAGCTATGTGAAATGTGAAAAATTATACAGCACAATAATTATTTCTACAAAATCAACATTATACTTAATTTATATGGTACATATATCACATGTCTTAATGAATTAATTTTATATCAGTATACAAGATGTGTCGGCAGAATATGTAAATTTCTCATAACTTTGAAAAAGGTACAAATATCAAGAAAAATGAGCTATTATAGAAAAAATGTCGAGGTTGTATATAAGAATCAACAATTGTGTGACGAACATTTTCATTCCTGCCAGCATGACGTCATCCTCAAACTAGCTAGTCTACGCTACTCATCAATACTCTTCTTCGAAAAAGGGGTAATGCTATATCATCAGGAAGAGCAGAAGGCTGTAAATTCATTTTCCTTTTTCACATGGTTTATCATTTGAGTTGCCAGATTTCTCCTTCGGTATTCTGGAAACATGTAAATATAGTTAAGACACTTTGGATTCTTATGAGTTTGAAGAGGATCAAAATCTACATGTTTTGATACAACATTCCCACTGTTTTTCAGTATAAAAGGGATTAACAGTCTGTGCTTTCCAATTATGGTCGTGACTGTCTTTACATAAGTGAGTGAGAGTATATTTTTCCCTCAGGTGAGTAATACTTCTAATATTATTCGAATTAATTCATATAGTTTACTCAATCCCGTTTTTAGAAATTAATGGCTGGGTCATATTGAAAGAATTTTCTTTGTTGATGAATAATCTCATAAAGAGTATCAGATAGATGTTCCTATGAATATTTTTATACAAATCGGTAATAATATCCTTGGTGATCGAAAAATTTGAGATGATAGAAAATAGATAGAAAAATCCATATTCTCATCATATTTTCTGTAATAAATAACTCCACAATCTTCATCAAGCTGCTTTGTAGCATCATCTCTTTCGGTATCCTGTAATCTTTTATATCTGAGCCTACACTTTCTATCTATTCGAAGCATTGTGATCAGCTTTTTCAACATGTCTCATGAAGAAGTGGTTTATCACTGTATCACTTCGCGTGAATTTCTTTCCTCACTCAGTACAGGCGAAGCCAATTTTCTTATGTTTATTTGGATATCTGCTCAAATTATTAGGCAGAGTGTAATTTTTTCTACAGATTTGACAAGTATACATCTTGTTTCTTGGGGCGAGTAAAGTGGAACTGAGTAGTATCCGCATTGTATCCGTTTTGTATCTTCAGTTATCTCAGGCTACCTTCGGAAATCTTCAACCACCTTCAGCTATCTTCGGCTATTTTCGTCTATCTTCAGCTATTTTCGGCTATCTTCGGCTTTAAGTGTCTTGAAATATTTAGAATGTTGCTGAAGATAGACGAAAATAGCCGAAGATAGCTGAAGGTGGTTGAAGATTTCCGAAGGTAGCCTGAGATAACTGAAGATACAAAACGGATACAATGCGGATACTACTCAGTTCCACTTTACTCGCCCCAAGAAACAAGATGTATACTTGTCAAATCTGTAGAAAAAATTACACTCTGCCTAATAATTTGAGCAGATATCCAAATAAACATAAGAAAATTGGCTTCGCCTGTACTGAGTGAGGAAAGAAATTCACGCGAAGTGATACAGTGATAAACCACTTCTTCATGAGACATGTTGAAAAAGCTGATCACAATGCTTCGAATAGATAGAAAGTGTAGGCTCAGATATAAAAGATTACAGGATACCGAAAGAGATGATGCTACAAAGCAGCTTGATGAAGATTGTGGAGTTATTTATTACAGAAAATATGATGAGAATATGGATTTTTCTATCTATTTTCTATCATCTCAAATTTTTCGATCACCAAGGATATTATTACCGATTTGTATAAAAATATTCATAGGAACATCTATCTGATACTCTTTATGAGATTATTCATCAACAAAGAAAATTCTTTCAATATGACCCAGCCATTAATTTCTAAAAACGGGATTGAGTAAACTATATGAATTAATTCGAATAATATTAGAAGTATTACTCACCTGAGGGAAAAATATACTCTCACTCACTTATGTAAAGACAGTCACGACCATAATTGGAAAGCACAGACTGTTAATCCCTTTTATACTGAAAAACAGTGGGAATGTTGTATCAAAACATGTAGATTTTGATCCTCTTCAAACTCATAAGAATCCAAAGTGTCTTAACTATATTTACATGTTTCCAGAATACCGAAGGAGAAATCTGGCAACTCAAATGATAAACCATGTGAAAAAGGAAAATGAATTTACAGCCTTCTGCTCTTCCTGATGATATAGCATTACCCCTTTTTCGAAGAAGAGTATTGATGAGTAGCGTAGACTAGCTAGTTTGAGGATGACGTCATGCTGGCAGGAATGAAAATGTTCGTCACACAATTGTTGATTCTTATATACAACCTCGACATTTTTTCTATAATAGCTCATTTTTCTTGATATTTGTACCTTTTTCAAAGTTATGAGAAATTTACATATTCTGCCGACACATCTTGTATACTGATATAAAATTAATTCATTAAGACATGTGATATATGTACCATATAAATTAAGTATAATGTTGATTTTGTAGAAATAATTATTGTGCTGTATAATTTTTCACATTTCACATAGCTATTTTGTAGTTACTTGGATCATTTTTCTTGATATTTGTGTCATTTTCTCTCATTTTCACTCATTGATACTTGCTTCATTTTCCTTGATATAAAATTAATTCATTATTACAAGTGTGATAAACAAATGATAAGAAATATATGAACCTTATGTATCATATAAATAAAGTATAATGTTGATTTTGTAGAAATAATTATCGTACTAGATGCGGTCTAGCATTCATTCAACCTCTTATCACAACAGCTGACTGTTATCACCGAAGCATGTCGTTGTAATATTTGGAGTAGTTGGATTGAGGATGACGTCATGCTGTTAGGAATGAAATGTTCATCACACAATTGTCGATTCTTATGTGCAACCTCAACATTTTTTCTATAATGGTTCATTTTTCTTGGTATTTGTACCATTCTCTCACATTTTCACTCATTGATACTTGCTTCATTTTTCTTGATATTTATACCTTTTTCATAGTTATTCATGAGAAATATAAATATTATGCTGACACATCTTGTACAGTGATATAAAATTAAATCATTATTACATGTGTGATAAACAAATGATATGAAATATATGAACCCTATGTACCATATAAATAAAGTATAATGTTGATTTTGTAGAAATAATTATTGTGCTGTATAAATTTTAACACGTTTCAATCGGCCCAATATTAACAAGGAAGGTTCAAAAGGCTTGATCTTCATCACACAATTGTTGATTCTTATGTGCAACCTCGGCATGTTTTCTATAATGGCTCATTTTTCTTGATATTTGTACCATTTTCTCTCATTTTCACTCATTTGTAGAGATACTTGCTTCATTTTTTCTTGATATTTGTACCTTTTTCGCAGTTATGAGAAATATACATATTAATTTAAATCAATGCCGACACATCTTGTAAAGTGATATAAAATTAATTCATTATCACATGTGTGATTAACAAATGATAAGAAATATATGAACCTTATGTAACATATAAATAAAGTATTATTGTGCTGTATACATTTTTTTCACATCTCACATAGCTATTTTGTAGTTACTTGGATCATTTTTCTTGATATTTGTACCATTTTTCTCACTCATTTCATGTATTTTACATTTCTTTCTGTCATTTTTCACATCTCACATAGCTATTTTGTAGTTACTTGTCTCAGTTTTCTGGATATTTGCACCATTTTTCTCTCATTTTCAGTCATTTATTGAGATACTTGCTTCATTTTTCTTGATATTTGTATGGTGGTGTATATCTACGTACAACATGTTTCCAATTATATTGTATAAAAACCGATGCCTTCAATTTAGCCATCTTCACAGTAGTGTTTCTTCTCAATTACGTAGACACAAAATAAAAGCCATTAGACATCATATCATCTTATATTTATCTCTCGATTGGTAATCACACAGGCTCGACCGTCAACTTGATCTTCTGGTATTCGAAAACATTTCTTAATGCAACAATATTACTAAATTACCAAGGTTGTCGACTTTTTCCTGCACAAAGGCACGCCAGGTACCACCCTGTGGGAGAAGTATTCAATACTTAGGGTGTCGGTTAGACTCGCTTACAAACCGGGCTGTCACCCTTGGAGTACGTATAGTGCCTTTGATTTGAGGAAATTGTTGCCTGATGGCTATCAAAGAACTAACAAAACCCCTCTGGTTAAACTTAAATTATCTACAACAAGCTAATTTCAATTTGAATAAAACAATTTTTGAATAAATATAATTTTTTATTTGAAATATTTAAACATTACATTCTATATATAATGATGATAAAATAGCATTTTTATACCGCTGCAACTCATCAATACATCTCATGAGTATAATGGACTCAAACCAATATATAAGGTCTACATCGCTGCTTAATATTTCAGGTGTTAGACTGGTTCCATACCTAATATTATTACTGTATAGCGTCATTCGTAATGTTACAACCAAATCGTTGGTAGTAATCTGTCGAAAATCCTCGATAGTTGGAAGTTGTAGTATAAAATGCTTCATTAATATAGCGGATAATGTGTCGGTTTCATCAATTTCTGGTAATCCTGACGCCTGGTTTTGCATATGCCTAAATCTTGCTGCTTCCTGTATACCAGAATGCAATTCATAGCAATCGTAGCAGTAGGATGTGAAGCTATAGTAGCCTATACTGTGTCTATCGCGTTTGTATTTAGATACTACTGTAAATGCAGCTTTCTCACATATTTCACATTTATCTTTGAGATCAGGTGTGTAATCTGAACTGCAGTCTCTTCTGCAATCCCACTTTATAGGCATGTTTAGTGTTAGACGTCTCGATTATGAATGAAGAGAATTTGTCGTTTTTGGGATTTATATAGAGAATTTTGAAGGGTAGAGTTAAAGAAATAAGAAACGAGATTTTTATTTTATTTTTATTGTCAAAAATATAAAAGATGTAAAAAACATAATTAGTTTATATCCATAGCTTCACATATTTGATAATGTCCCCATGGAAGTGTGTCATCTGTTCCATAAACAAGGAAACGCTTATCATCATCAGGACTGAGAGCTATTTTTTCTTGTGTTATTGAATGGACCTCGTGCTTGTCAGATCTGATAAGGTTTTGAGTAACCGTCTTCTTTTGAAACCCTTCTGAGCATTCAATATAGTCTTCGAAAGTTATCTCGGTCTTGACGATTGAAGATTTTACCCCTTTGGCCTTCTTGGTCACTCCAAAATTTCTTATATTCTCAGCAATTTCATCCTCTTCATACTCATCTTCCATCAGATGTTTTATCATCTTTTCTAAATCATTATCGGTCGTATGCACTTTTGTAGCATATAATTTGGATCTGAGCCCTACATAAGCTATCATTGGAACGCCATTATTCTCATCTTTCATCATTCCAAGTACCTTCTTATTTACTAAAGGTATTCCATAGTGATTATCTTGAGGATATTCGCTAGTATCAAAATATCTATGACAATCTTCCCTCATTAATATATATGGATCCTGATGGAGTTCATATATCAGGGAATCAGTGTCTGTGTAGAGTACAGAGCATTCATCACCATAACGTTGTCGCATGTAACCATAATGAAAATCGTAGATGGTAGTTTTAGCTAGATCAAGGATGGATTGTCCAACATAAATTGGTTTATTTAACCATACCTGCAGTTTCTTTAATTCCACTGCAACTAGGTTCTCATTAAAAACTGTAGCAGTCTTGAACTCAGGTTTAGAGATGTATGACTCAGCACCATATCTTCCAGTCCACTCAGTAAGAAGCTTGATGTTCACACGCTTCCTAACGTTCTCCATCGTCTTCCCAAAAACAGCATTGTTCATCAATTTAAACAGATTTTTTTCAAACTCATTTTTAGCCTTCTTCCTAAGTTCGGTGTTGAGATCAATGTAACTTTTAAGCCAAGGACTCTGCTTGAATTTTAATGCTCGATGAATCTTTTTAAGCACAAGCCCGTGTTCCAATGCCTGCTTGAGTGCTACATAATGTATAACATACTTATGTTTATCATACAATGTAGCCATTAATTTTGTTGGCTCGTTAACATTCCTAGAAGGCTTCAGCGTCCTAGGATTAATATGTTGTAGGCAGAAGGGTATGTCTTTATGTTTATCATGAAGATGTTTAGGATAGTCTAGGTCTACTTCCAAAAAATATCCTTCATCTGCATCATCAGGTATTGATGCGACATCAATGTTAGTATCAGCCCATTCAAAACCTCCATATGGTAGATATTGTGACATTGCCCATCCATATTGGTTGTTTATGTCAAAGTACATCAAAAATGTTTTTGGCTTCGATGGGTCATAATTATTGATATACATGTTGTTAGCTTTAGCCTGCCTTTTACTACATACTTGGCTCAAACCTCCTCGAATGCCTCGTTCAATAAACAGAAACATATCAGCATCGGTTAACAGCTCCAGCTCGATTCCTGTATGCTTCAGCATGGCATCCCAAGTGAAGCCTGGTAATGTAAAATAGTGAGCTGGATCTAAATTATACGTGTTCAGACAGCTTGTGCGGAACATCTCAAATACATCAGCCAAGAGTAGAATATCAGTCTTCATATATAAATCAACGTATTCTCCCAAATTTTCACATGAGAAGCTGCTCCAAACATCTTGGGCTCGTCGGTAGAGTCGGCGAGGACATGGTTTATTATTCAGCTTGTTGTAAAAATCATCTATGGATGGTAGATTCGTTTCAGAAAAACGGTCGAAGGAGTCGATGTAATCATATGGCATTACTCCTTTCTTCGTTAAAAGTGAAAAATGCATTTCATCTACTTCAGGAAACTGTGTCTTCAGATTTGGAAATTCCGGTAAATATGATGCCAACTTATCAAGGGAGGATGCCATAAATCGGAAACTGTCTATGAAACGGAACTGAATAGGGTAATCATCTATATGTTTGGTAAATGAGATATACTTCTCCTTTGTTATGGGAAGTAGGTCAACTTTTCCCCCAATCTTCGTAGCAATGTCTGTAACTATGAAATGAGCATCATAGCCTGATAGATTGTGGAAGACAACTGGAACCATATGGCTGTCCTTGTAATTAATGTTGCATCCCTCGTGCGCTGCTCCTCTATAATTGTTTTCAGGTAACAAGTGGTTGTGATCGCGCACTTTCTTATCTTCAGGGCTAAATGATTTCACGCAGATGTGACAGTGAGTAGCTTTTTGATACTCTATTTCCTGTTCATAGGTCATATGGATGTTATATGAGCACCAGAAGACTGTAGCCATATCTTCCGCTAAACTGCCCATCTCATTAGCAAACCACTGCATACAGTCCTGTCCGCGGTAAGATCGGAAAAAACTAAGGGAGTGGTCGTAGGAACACTTAACATAATATCCAATCGCAGCTGGAACGTGACGTTGTGGTTTTTTTGGGTCATCAGTTTTTTCCAAGACACTCTCCAAATCAGCATATACAACAAAAGGAGCTTTTTCCTGATTTTTAAAATTTTTGAATTTAAGGATGTCCCTTCCTGGTTCGGGCATCTTTATGGCTGTTTCATTAATATTTTGACAGTCTTCCAAATGTTTATCCAATTTTTCTGGAGATCTAAAATAGTGGAGGCAGCGTTCGCAAAAGAACTTTTGACGCTTTTCTTTACTAAGTTGGTTGGATAGAAGCCTGGAGAGATTTTTGATCCATACATAATGATATTTGACGGGGCTCTCAGTATCATCATATCTGTCCTGAATAAGTAGCAGATTCACATGTTTCTCGCGCTTTTCTTTGGTGAGGTATGTTGGTAGTGTGGTAAATGTATTTTTTTCCTTTTGGAGAATGTAAACGTTGACGGATATATCGTTCTGTTTCTCGAAATTTGGAATCTGCTTCATTGTCATCGGAAACTGTATTCCTTTCAATTTTAATACCGATGAATATTGGGGGTACTTTTCTATTCTCTGTGGATTTTTATATGCAGGATATAAGGAAGATGTAATAGCCCAGGCGAAACATGCATCATCAACGTTTTTAACGTTAACGCAGGATTTCTTCTTCTTAATCTGTGGTGGTAGCTCAATATATGATGAGCCCAGCTGAGGTGTAAATTTGTTAATGTTCACTCCTAAATTCATAACTCGCTTCAGTGCCCATCCACTATCTCTCTCTTGAAATTCTTCTAAATCTTTGAGGAGGGGGGTGATGACCTTTGAGATGAACCACTTCTCGATATCTGTCTCACGATAGATGGGTGAATTGGAGGTAGTGAAATATTTATATTCTGTTAACACTCGATCAACTTTCACTATTTCAAACTCGCCTCCGAATACTACGTTGACCTTGATGGCTTCATCTTTCCTCAGAGCATTGATTATACGAGGTCTAAATAGTTTAAAACAGTCATGAAGGAATGTGAGGGGGTCTTTATGTTGGAGGTTAGAGATGATTCCTGTGCGAATGCGTCCGTCAAATGCCGACTCACTTTCGTTCCAGCAAACTCGATCTCTTGCAGTATTTGGCCTAGAAATTAGCCCTGTTCCTTTCTTTCCTTCAGCTTTAATCTGATTCCTCAAGGTTCGGATATTTCTTGAACATGCTTCTAGATGCTGTTTCTCACCCACACTCTTGGCATATCTCTTAGCATCTTTAATGCGTTTTAGCGCCTTAGCACACTCTTTTAATCCTTTGCGAGCCTCATTATCATCATATTGAGATGATAAAAGTCCTAATATGACTGCAATTTGTTTTACTAAATTATTGAAGAGACACATCTTACTCGTACGGAAGTCACTGACTGAATGAGTAAGTTTTGTGATACCAACCTTTATATAGCATTGTGCACGCATGCGCACTGATGTTAACTCTACCAATCCTGCTGATATCATTTTTCTTGATTTTTGCGTCATTTTTCTTTCTCATTTCATGTATATTGCATTTCTTTCTTTCATTTTTCACATCTCACATAGCTATATTGTAGTTACTTGACTCATTTTTCTTGATATTTGTACCATTTTCTCTCATTTTCACTCATTTGTTGAGATACTTGCTTATTTTTTCTTGATAGTTGTACCTTTTTCCCAGTTATGAGAAATATGCATACTAATTTAAATCAATTCCGACACATCTTGTTTACTGATATTATAAAATTCATTATTACATGTGTGATAAACAAATGATAAGAAATATATGATCCTTATGTACCTTATAAATAAAGTATAATGTTGATTTTGTAGAAATAATTATTCTAGCATTCATTCAACCTCTTTTCATAACAGCTGACTGTTATCAGCGAAGCATGTGGTTGTAATATTCGACAAGAATTTGCGGTGGGTGCGGTCTAGCTCTTATCACAACTGTGATATTACCGAAGCATGTTATATTTGGGTTGTTGATTATTCAGCGAGATTCGTGAGAACATTTCATTCCTGCCAGCATGACGTCATCCTCAATCCAACTGCTCGACGATGTTGACGCTACCTGCGACTTCTGGATGACTATGCTCCTTGGATGTCTGATGACAAATTCTTTACATCCCATGCCGGCTGTCAATTTCCTCCGCTTCCAAGATGGCGTCAGCTGCCTATTCCCCCGCCAGATTGCGGAGCTGTCAAATTTAAATTTCCCGCCGAGGGGGCGTGGCTGACCAGAGCGCGGGAAGTAGTTCAAGGTCAAATAGCGCCAATTTCGCTATTTTTGACCTTAGAATTCCTTATGGGAATTTACATGTAAAATTGACCGATTTTGGGCCAGAACCCGTGCAGCTCATTTACTAATTTTGAACAAACTACGTCACTATTTCGCCCACCACAACTATCCATCCCAAATAACTTGTGATAATGCAAGAGAATTTTCTAGTGAAACATTTAAAGAATTTATGTCTATGTTTCAAATTAACATCCACTATACTACACCTCAGTCACACACCGGTAATTCACCTATCGAACGAGCTCACTCTACTCTCGTTGAAAAGTTACGAATTCTTAGACAAAAATCTAAAGACAGGATAACTGAGCTAATTACAACAGCCATTTTAATATACAATCAATCTGTCCACTCTGTTACAAATTTCACACCCTTCTCTCTTCTTTACGGCCCTTATGAAAAACTTAACCTTCACGAAATCGATCCAGACAAACAAGTGTTCCAAGACTACAACGAACACAGGAAACAGGAAGTAACTCCGTTCTTCAATGAATTGTATCAAAAAGAATTAAAGAAACGGACAGAACAACTGGAAAAGGTAAACTCCAAACGTACTGACGAACTCCCTAAGACTGACGTTGTTTATATAAATCTAGAACCCAGGAATAAGATTAAACCAAAATATAAAAAGACTCTAATAAATTCAAAAGACTCAGACAACACGAAACTAGTGACTCACAAAGGCAAAAAAATTAGTAGACACATGATCAAAAGAACTAACTCTTTTCAGGTTAACACTGACGAACCTCAACCAGGGACTTCAACTGAGACCAATTGATTCTCCCGGATATATTTTAGATAGCTTAGGATTAGCTAAATATAAGATTAATTATCATAAGATTTATTTTACGATTAGTATAGAGAACATAGAAACTGCATACGCAAAATTATCATTGAACCAAATACCTATTCTCAATAAGATTAATCAAGACCATTTGAACTTAGCCAGTGTTTACAAAAGAGACATTGACCTCCTATCTGAAGATATCAATAAGCTTAGAATATATTCCCGCCCCAAAAAAAATGATAAAAGAGGACTAGTTGATGGCTTAGGGTCTGTAATAAGGTACATATCTGGAAATCTAGATCAGACCGACCTAATTGAAATATAAAACAATTTCCAGAAAATTAACTTGAATGAAGAGAAATTAATGACAGAAATTTCAAAATTGCACACACTAGCAGGCCAAATAACTCAGAGATGGCACTCAGATCTACAAAAAATTCAATCATTTGCAGAAAATGTTTATAAAGACCTAGTGAATTTGGAAGATAGACTGAATAGTGAAATCGCAATTCATATTCAATTAGAGCAGATTATAAATTTAAGAAATTATGTTCAAACCCTTTTAAGAACCATTTCATTTAGTAATGAAGGCATTTTAAATGTAGAACTAATTAAACAACAAGAATTACAAGAGATATTTAACTATTTACATTCAATTCATTCTCATAACGAAATTGCACCAGATATACCTACTCTACTTGAAATCACAAAAGTTAATCTTATATTCACTCCAAAAACTATGTTTTGTACATTAAAAATACCACTTTTAGCCAATGAATTATATCACCTATCCAAAATTATCCCTATTCCAAGTAACCATAATAATATCCTTATTCCACCCCACGCCTTTTCACTGAATGCCAAAGGATTAACTAAATGGACAAATGAAGATTGCAAGAAAACCTTCTCATTCTGGTATTGCCAAAATCTACCACATGAAGACCTTTGCAACCTTGATGACCTGTCTCAGTGTAACTTTGCCAGAGCCAATAACAATTTCTCATTGTTTACCCAATTATCAAACGGGCAGACTATTATCTGTACAAAAAACCCGGAAGACGTCAACGAAGACTGTTCACAATCCTTCAAATCTACAAAAATCACGAAATGTAATACAGTTCTAGGGAAAGCCAACTGTATTTATTCATTCCAAAAATATACGTGGACTGGTTCCAACAAAACATTCTCCCAAGAGTGGCCCAATTTTCAAGAACCCATCAAAACTTTATATAAAGTTAACATAAAACCGTTACACTTAGATGATCCAACAAAAATAGTGCCTCAATACGAAGAACCAATCCTGATACCAGCCGAATTCCATAAGAGACATTTCTCAATTACAATAGCCCTAATTGTTGTCATCATCCTTGGAGCAACAGTATACATTTTCAAGAAGAAGTTAAGAAACTTAATCAAAAGAAGACCAAAACCAACAGCAACCATCGAAATTCCACTTGAAAACCGTCATCTTCCAGAATCCTTGCTGACAACAAAGCACGAGGACGTGCAAAAATCCAAGAGGGGAGGAGTTATGTAGCCATACCGTCGCTACACAACGTATATCTTCTAGACATAAGATCATATTTCACTTATTCAGCATACTTGTAATCTTTATAGTATAAAAGCTTGTTAATCATGTAAAAAGGTTCAGATATCTTCCTGTTATCACATTGTACATTTCTATTGTTCGAATAAATATTTTTAAAAAGACATTTTTCAACTAATAAAATCTAACTCGCGTATAATAATACGTTGTTATAGTAAGTGAAAAATAAACTAGTATCGAACTTTCAATTCTTGAAATTCTGACTGATTTTTTATCATTTGACGGTATTATCTTGATCAAATCCCGCTCATTTTCCATATCTTAGTCGTTCTCTTTCAAATAATTCTTTTTACCAAAACCAGTGCCTGTTTACTATAGAAAACAAGATTACATCCATCTTTGGAAAGTTGGTCAAATAAAGCACATCATTATTATCTAGCTCCTTGCTGTGAATATCAAAGATTTCGATATTTTCAACTATTGATCAATTATTGTATTATTGCCACATTTTTATATATCCCAAAGTTCAATTGCAAAAGATACATAAGCATCAATATTTGAAGCATTAGATTCAATAATAAATATCTGGAGTATCGGAGTCTAGTCGTGTAACAGTATCAATAAGATAAGCATGTTCACTAACACGATTTTTCTAATCAAGGAAATTCCATCTTCATATATAAAAATCATCCGGTTACTACTTTTATGCCTAAATCAAATGTCGATATAAACTCAAATTTATTATTATACTTATAGAAACTAATTATGAAAAGTGTCTGAAGCTTCAAATAATAAGCTTTTGTGAAAAAGTATTATTATCAACCTTGGCTGACTAGAGAAAAGCAGCAAGACCCTTATGTCGATGTTTTCTCAAACTAAAAAGGTACAGCCTTATCCTACATGACCAAATGTCGACTCTCTTTCAATAAGCGATGGACAAAAGAAACACTTACCTTTCATGTATTTAATGGCAAAGACATAAAAGAAGAGGAAATAGAACTTCGCTCATTTGGAAAATATGAGAAAACCGTCTTGAATGTACAAATTTTAAGCAACAAAGATGTTATAACTACATGCCCTTATGTACGTACATATTTGTACCAATGACTTGCTAAAATAATTTATTTTTATGCCAGAACATCTATTATTAAGAGTCTTAGAACTTCGACGTCCTTACATGATCACTTCGAGTTATTCTCAAAGATCTCAAGCTGATGGTTGTATTATCTGAAATACGATAGTATTTTGCTATATTTTTCTGAAATTATCAATAGATATTCACATTCCAGATCCCTGGGGTTCAACAAAAGTATTTTCTGCCATTGTATGTCAGCCTAGACCATGATTGCCTTGTGAATAGATGCACGGCCTTTGTATTTTGTAAGTGATCTCTACGGCTTTCGTATAAGATGGAGGTCTGGTAAGCATTAGCCAGAAAAACTGTTTTTCTCAAAAATTTATCCCGAAAATTGCAACTAACAATTTCGAAATAAGTATTGATTGATTTCTCAAAGCTCATCTCTGGGAAAAGTCCAGAAAATAATTTATGGACACATGGACTCTCATATTGTCTATCTGTTTATTCAGATTGCTGTCAAAACTTTGGTCCAACGATTAGATGTTATATTATGACCTATGTTGTTTGTCATGCTACACTCAAAAAAATATTGATCACCGGAATCGATCGGACCATTTTGATGACTTGCACAATAGATGAAAAGCCTTCAATATAATTAGAAGAAAATAAGAGCAATAAGTCGTGTGAGTGAACTAACAAACAATATATTAAATTTTGAAAAAACTATGTATTTAACCTGATGTAACTACTTTCTCATGTTTGATTCTTATTTTTCTTCATTCAGTTTTCTTTACAGTATTTATCTCTTGCAATTCAGTTTGGAATCTCTTTTAAGCTGGATTCCTGAAAGTTCTAGGAATATCCTATTTTTAATTTACTTCATTAAGATTTCTACTGGTAATAAACCCTCAGGAAGAATTGATCCACTCAGGCTTTATTTTACTATGATAGGCACAGCGGCTGCAAGATTCTAAGATAAGATACCTAATCAAACTTAACATTATAGATCTGGTCACTTGATATTGATATTATTGCCTCGATCAACAGCACACAGGGCAATCAAAATCATCAGTATTTCCCAATAACAAACTAATACACGCCCCATAATACCATTTTCCACCTCACATTAACCATTTTGCCTTCCTATATTCCAATGATATTATTGTTTGAACGTATTTTATGCGGCATTTATATGAGGCAAGTTTTCTTGCGCTAATACTGAACCTGAACAATATAAACATTGTTTCAAGTACTTGTTCAAGTAGTTATTCAAGAATAATCTGTGTGCAAGTAAATTTAATTTAATTTAATAAAACCAGTCATGTATTTTGTGTGTAGAAAGTTCCGGATTGGTAAATTATTTAGAAAAAGGCGCACATTATCAAAAAACATCCTGTATAAAAGTTGTAAGGCTTTAAAAAATCTATAAAATAAGGATACCTGAAATTATACAGCTTGGCTCAAAAAGTTCTGGTCCATTAAAATATTGTTTCTTAAAAATGAAATGATTATTTTTTAATCGCATAACAATTATTATGTAACATATGTCATATGGCTAAGCCCGTTAGTTTATGAAATAAATCAAGTTAAAGAACATATATACGATTTATGATATTACATTCATTTTATGTTTTTACAAACTGGTGCCATCAAGTCCGGCGTCCTAGTGGGCCATTCTATTTTACCCCTTTGTCCTATCCAGCGATTAGGAAATGCATTATAGAGGTTTGTTATTACAGCTTGCCCAAAATGAGGAGGTGTTTCATCCTGCTGAAACCATGTATGTCGTAGAAGTATATTTCTGGCACAATTTAACTCTGTAGCATATGGAGATATATTTCTGCTTTCAAATTCCCCTATATAAAGAAAGACCCCACTAACCTATTGCCAATAATACCGGCCCACACATTTACTTTTTGAGGTCGTTGTGTATGCTTTTCTCGCATTCAATGTGGGTTCTGATCTGCCCAGTAACGACAATTATGTAGATTGACTGTCCCGTTTAGCATGAACGTTGCCTCATCTGAAAAAACCATGTAATTGATTAAAAGAAATATTTTCTTCCTGATTTTATATCATTATTTCGCAAAATTCCATTCTACGATAATAATTGTTGTCTGATAATTCTTGAACTAAATTTATTTTATAGGGATGATATTGTAACGTGGATAGGTAGACATGTACTTACGGTTGTGATTAGTTTTATTAGCTATTTATTCTACTACCTTGTTTGCTATAGTTGTTTCATGTTATAGTTCATTATTTACTTCTAGAGTTGGTAGAGTTATTCTCGATCCTTCCAGAAACTATATGTGAGGTACAATTTGTCAGACTATTGTCAGTTTGACAAGGATCTAGAACATTAATTATGTGCGTCTAGATATTCATAGAACATTCTCGATGAATGTCATGTCATGATTCAGGTATATAAAGCCGTGTCGATCACGGGACAGAGTCAGTCAGTCTTATGAAGGCAGTGAGTGTTATAAAGACAGTTGATTACAGTCAGTCTGTGGAGTCAGAGGTTAATAGTAGTTCTGTCGGTGAAAACAGTGACAGTATAGATTGTCAAGGTTACAAGTGGTGACAGTTGTACCATAATAGAAGCTCGTGTACTGAGTGTTTGAAAATAAATCATTGGAAGCAATTTGCGAATTTTGAGTGCTACGCAAGTGAACTCACCCCACAACGTTTAGCGCAGGGTTAAACGTTACAATATTTACTGTTTTTAAAATAATTTCAACTGATTTAAAACATAAATTGACTTGTGTAGCAGCTTTCCTCAGCGACAAATGTGGATCCTCAACAAAATGAAATAGTGTATATAACTGTTTTTCATCACTAGTTGCAGATTTCGGTATTCCCAAACGATTTATGTCTTTGTTACATCCGGTTTCCTCGAAACCTTTAACTGTTCATACAGCTGTAGATTTGGGCTGTTGTCGGTCTTGAAAGGTTGCGTTGAAAACTTCCTTTGTTTCATTAAATGATCTTTGCCGGTCCCCGAAACCTGTGATCATTAATAAAGTTATACGTTCCCTCTGACTTAGAGTCATTTTCAGAATTTACCATGACAGTGACAGAAACAAATCTGTTTATAAGGGCTGTGTTCGGGGAGTCGCTATCGGCACTATGAATGCAAACACTACCAATGCTGTTCATGGAGCTTATTGTGTGTTAGTGAAAACAAGCTCCATGAACACTATTTTGCGTTTGCTTCACATTTTGTCATTTGCTGTCACATTGAGGTTAAGGAGTCGAGGCACAAAAATATGAATAAGAAAATTTACTTATTTTTTGTCTATAAAGAGACATGTCCGAGAAATATTACAAATTGAAAATGCTTTTCAATGCGGATAGAACCGGTGTCAATACATGGGATAAATTTGGGTTGAAGTACGTAATAGCGAAGATGGTTCTTATATTTTATTCGTATTCTCACTAAAGTTAGAATATGTACAAATTGAAACTACTTAGCAGTAACGTGACTAGCATATCTATTTGCCATACCATGACTTTCAAATTTAAACCTGTGCAAAGATTTGTTTATCTGTTGTCTGGTTAATCCTTATAATTTTCTGCACGTTTGTGCAGCCCTCAATATTGGTGAGCATCTTGTTAGTTTTTGAATAGAACGGTCACTCTAATATCATTGTTATAAATAAAAATTAGCACTTGGAATGTAAACTTTTAATAAATTTTGGGTTAAATAAATAATATTATCATTCATTTCATTATTTCTTGGTACATACTAGTATACGAGTATACACTTGCAGAAGAATTTGGTGACCGCTGCATATTGAACCTGAGTTTCCCCATCACGTGAAAATATTTCAGTTAAATTATTTATTTAACTTATCCCATTGAGTAGACACTTAATCCTTTTCCGCTTTAGAAATCTGTCCGAATTATAAACGATTATCGGTTTGTTATGTCAGTGTCATTATGACGTCTATGACAGATGTACAGTATTTCTGTCATTGTGGCTTGCAAACGCAAACACTATCCATACACTACCTCGGAAGAAATAGCGTTGATAGCATTCATTTATGAAGTGACACACAAAAATTAATGACGTCACGATAGCGTTTGTAGTACTATCATTGAGCTCCGTGAAAAGCTGATAGTGCGAGATAGTGCAGATAGCGACTCCCCGAACACAGCCAAGGTGACACAAAATATTCAGGCACCAGCTTGTACTATGTCGTATGTGCTTTAATTCGATTTATTTCATAAACTGTAGGGCTTAGCCCTATGACATGCTCCATAATGATTGTTCAGAATGTTTATTCGAATCAGAAAATGCGATTAAAAATAATCATACTATTTTAGAAAACAACATTTTAGCTGGCCACAGATGATAGGACCTTAATCCGATAAACGAATGCAATCAATTTCAACAAAAAAAGGATAACATTTTTTCCACTCTGATTTCTGTTTTCGAATACCTACTTCTTCTTCATTAGCTTCACCAAACGCATAATACTTACATAGAGGGTATCTCTCCCTTTTCATTGCTCATTAACATGAATCGGATTACCGTTCAGCTGTTGCATCTTTTGACCAGGCCATGAATCGGTAGCGCTCACCTGCTACCTCTCTGTTTCTATTCGCATGCTCATTTTGCGCCATCTGATTTCACGACGTCGAGAGGACGTATGAGGAGATTATGCCTTGTTAGTTCTCCCACAGAACATCAATCTTCGATCAATACGGATTCAGTAGACGGAATAATATACACATATTGTGGAGGTTTCCTTTTGCCGATTAATATTGGGTTGTAAATTTGCCATTGAGAGACTTGAGTCTGCTGAGATTTATATAATTGGTGTGTTTATGGTGATATATGTGTGTATCTTTGATCAAGCTAGCTAGCTAGTCTAGATTCTTCCGCCAATTGCTGTCGAGAAACAAAACTCTAATGCACAATGGATTTTTAAACTGTAAGGATATTCAAAATCGATTTTGATCTTCGCCTAACAAAGGAACATAATGAAATTTTTTATTAAATTTCTGAGAAAACATTGGCTCACAGAGTTGGAAATATATTTCGAGATCGAAATCAAATTTGCAATTAAATTGGTTTTTATCACATGGTCAATTGAATATTACTCTAGAACTAGAGGGTGCCCTCGACCTCGTCCATGTTAAAAATTTAGAAACCGCTTACAAAATCCCTAATTCAGTAATATTGTAAAAGTATAAATAATTTTTATACTATTATCGAAATAAATGTACACCCTCCATTAGAGAGCACTTTTTATTACATCAACAATGTTTCACATGAGATGATTTTATTGTTTTCAGTAAAAATGTCCTTTCTATTTTCTTGTACTTTGTATTGGTACGATTTTCTTTAGTAGGCAATACCTAAAGAAAAAGGGAACATTTTGATATCAAAACCTGTAGCATTTATTGTTATTCTAAGTTGTTCTAAGTTTTTTAGTGTTTTTGAATATTTTCTATTTAACATATACATTGGTGATTTGTGAAGCTACTTAGGTACTAAGAATTTATCCAGTGATATTGTCAACAGAAGAGGTAACTGATAACTGAAGATGTTGAGATTCAGTTAAAGTCGATGAAGAAAAGAAGAGCAAGAAAGTTGAGACATGTTTTGGAGGTATTCTCTAATTTGTTCAAAGATATTTTACTGGTGGAAATAGGATAACAGCAATGTTTTTCATTTTGTACAAATATTTGATAATAATTATTCATAACATAGGAATACATTTGTAACAGAATTGTCTACAGAGGAGATAGATCAGGAAAATGAAAATATCAGAAACTGTAGAAAATGTGTATATTACCAAGAAGACGTAATAACGAAACCATTAAAACATAAGAAGAAGGACGTGATATGAACATTCAACTCGATGCAATGGCAGAATCGTAACAAAAACAAACAAAACCTCTGAACGAAAGTATCAGGAATATCTACAAAATATCAGGAACCAAGGGATTCAAGCATGAGTAAGAATGGAGCGAACACTAGGGAAGGTTATGGAAATGTGGTGGACTGTTATACATGATTACAAGGGATTCCTAAGGTAATGTCAGAAAAATTGTACCCGACAATGACTGCAAGATCAGTGGTTGAAACAACAATGAACAGTGAGATTTATTGAAATATTGCAGAGAGAATGGAGGCCATTTTTATAATTGAAAATTTTCTATAACTGAACTGAACCTCGTATTCGTACTAACTTCAGTACTTTGAATTTTCTGATTTGTTGTCAAACTCATTTTTACGAAACTTTAAGGAGTGAGAGTCTCGGGGCATTATAAGTTGTTTTTGTTATAAAATATGACGACTTGATTAAAATGATGTGTATGGGAACACATATATTTTTATTATTTTTATTACCACCTATACTTCAGTTTCTTTTTCTCAAATGTTTAGTATACTCTATTGTCCATTTTTTATACAATTTGATAGGCCAATTGGTACCTATTTAGTTTATATTTTAGACTCTTAATATAAGACAATACCAAGGTATTCAACACATTATTTATTAAAATAATAACAAATAATAATAGTTTTGACATCAAATCATTCCATTTTTCTTTAAGCATCGCCTTTTTACAAAAACCAAAAACAACGTCTTTACTGAAAAAATATAATTGGCATATCATCGTTGTTGATTTTTTAATGAAAAGTGCTACCTAATATAGAGTACACTTTTTATTTCGGCCCATATGAAAAACAAAGTTGATAATGGTTTCTAGAAAACAAAACGTAATATAATAATTTTGTCCACGCCATGTTCTAGAGCTTAGAATGTTTTTTATCCGCTTTGCGCCATTTTTTTGCTAAGTTCAGAAAAAAAATCATAAATTATAAAAGTCAGTTTTTCTCTAAAATCTCAAAAACCGAATTTTTGTAAACATGATATAAAAAACTATCAAATCGATCAAATGTCTCCGCATTTAACCGGCTTCGTATCTATTATTACTATTCCATCCTTTTCTTGGAGACTGCATAATGGACTTGGAGTTATCTGGTATATTGTAATTTTGAAAGCAAATATTATCAGTGGCGTAATTACGAGACATTGACTTACAGAAACTTACAAAATACAGAATAATTAAATCTAATTTTGGTTTTGAATCTTGTTGGGTTGATATGTTACTAACAGGGCGCACCAATTCCAAAAAGTTATTGTCATCTTTCTTATTATCTCACGAACAAATGGACCAATAATGTTGCTTTCTTCTTGTTTTTTGTAAGATATTGAGATATTGCAATACTCGAAGGAAATCTTTTGCTGAGGACTGTACATCTGGAAAGGCTCTTAAAATTCTGAAGAAATTTGCTTAAGGTATTCTTCACCTTCTTCAAACCCATCTTTCTCTTGAATTTTATAATTCTCTGCATGTTTATTCATTTTCCGGTTTATCTCACAATTGAACATAATCGTTTGTTAGTCTCAGAAATAATGGTGTCACTTGCCTACTGTACGATTTTCAAATTCAGCGTTTCTCAAGAAAACACAATTATTGCTCTGCAGTTTACGAGGAGAATATCAGTAAGTAACTGTGGAGTGGATTTTGGATAAAAGTGGTAGGGAAGTCATAACAGCAACATATATCTATTTATTCATGTGTTTATTGTATCGGGAATATTATTATTATTGTTTCTTCATGTGAGCAAAACAATTAAATGCTCTTGTCTCCAGTCTTTCTAAATTTGATTTTAGTTGTAGAAGTTAGGTTATGTTAGGTCATTTGAAATAGGTATTAGAAGAGTTCCTCAAATAAGGAAAAAGTCGCTGTTATTGAAAAAAAAATGTATCTCTTACTCTTAAAACAATCGTGGAGGAAATCATTGGGAAATCTTTGAAAATAAGAAAGAATTCCTTATCATTCTCTTGGTTTGCCAAACGTTAACATTCTTCCACTTAATGTACAATGGCATTGATTAATTTCAAATTAACTTAAACTATAATAATTATCATAGAATAATAATAGACAACTCAATTAAATGTTTAATCTGACAAATCTCTCGAAACCGCCGCATAATGTCCATTTATATCAATATAAATCACGTAGCTGGTCCACAATCCTCAGCAAGTAATAATAACTAACATTTATGCACATGTTGCAGCCAACACAATGTAATCCAACACATGACATACGATTCTGGCCAATTAGGCCATGTAATTACCGACATTGTAATAGTCAGTCACCTCCACGCATATTAGGCGAGCCTTCAGTAAACTTGTGATTATTGCCCCATTCAACTTTGACGTGAGCGCAAATTTGGCAGATGATACTCTCGGCTTTAATCTGGCGCGCTCTATGGTCGTTTGTACGTGGGAAATTTGTTAATTCGTCCCTGATTGTGTTGCAAAAGCTTTCTGGGGGAACATTTGTACAAGTGAGGGTCTCGGTTAATGTTTAATAATAGTGTACGACGACTTACCTACCTCTCTTGGGTTCGCTCTCATAAAGACTCTTCTCTTACAATTAGAATTATTACAGCCTTCACATTGTGTATACCTATAAAGGTCGGGCAAGACAAAGATTAACGGATCGGCGTAATAGTTGAAACATAATTTAGTATTATAATTCATAGGTTTATTAGATATTTATTCTTTTCATTGTGTTCATTCATGAGATCAAACAGTAATGTATCGAGGTAATAGTCTCAAAATTGTAGTTTAATAGTATAGGAGCAGTTGCCCGCGACTTCGCTGTCGTGGAATTTCAACTTATTATCTTTAAATGGGGTTAATTTCCTCCTCATATCCGATTTAAATGAAATAAAGCCTATTTTACTTCAAGACAAGCTCTATCTAACGCATTTAACCCGCTCAGTAATTTTGAAGATGTGCGCCAACATGCAAACTTATTAAATTAATGTTAAATTATCTTTCAAATATCACGATATTCAATTTAGGGACAAAACACGAGCTCTCATGTTGTGTGCTCATTATTTTTGACCGACTTCAAACAATGATGAGATGTAAAATTCGGATGTATGTTTGCTTTCTTTTTTTTGCTGTTCGCGCGTTTTGCATAGTAAACGTAAGTACTCCGATTTAGACTATTCTTGTTTCATTTGAAAAATGAGAGATGATCCCATATTTAAAAAAACTCAAAGCCCAAATCTCCTTCCCCCCAAAAATCGCCCACGAGGGGGTGGATGTGGCATTTTTTCTCGAAAATCGAAAATCTGCTAAGGCCAAATCAAACATGAGACCATTTCCGGAAACTGAAACGTTAAAATCGAATATTTATTCAAAACATTTTCGAGTTACAGCGATGGTAAAGTAAGAAAAGTGTATTTCCGCTATGTGTAAGGTGCAATTTTGTTCGAAAATTTAAAATATGAGACGGCCAAATGAAAGAAGAGATTATACGTATGTAACAACATGTTTTCATGGTTTTAGTTTCCTTGTTAAAGCAGTAAAATCTGAAATATGTATATCTGCGCCGCGTTGTTTTGAGATCTCTGAACATTAACAAGTACAAGCTAAGCGTATACATGGGTAAGAGGATAAGTACTATCTTTTTTGGTAGGCATTAGTGAACGTTCAACAATTATTTTCATGATTAATATTACACTCAAAAGTGTGAAATATATTTTTTTTATTGAACCGACTTTATTGGTTGTACCGTTGTAGTTTGTTGTTGTAGGCACCAACTCCAAAATTGCCAGCATCCATAGAATTGAAATTATTTTGTATTTTTCAGTGCACCAACTTATAATCCACATAATTTTCAGATATAGGTGTAATGTATATACAAAAACAATAAATTCTGCTCTAATCTACAATAAATTATTGTATGTACCTAACTACGTAATTTTCGTTTCTGTGGTCGTTTTGGTTTTCGAGAAAATATCAAGATCACCATTTTCTTGATGATTATGTTTCTTATAGACATAATAGTATTCAAACGTTGATATGTATATCAAAATATAAGAAAATGCACTTATCTTTGGATAAATTAGTCCTTGAAAATATTTCAAGTAGGTATTCACCTATCTCAGAGAATGAACACCGTTTTCTGACTTGTAAGCTGTCTCAGATTTCACAACTCCGACACATGCAAAAGCTCATCATTATTTTTAATGATGTAACAGTAAATTCTTTTGGACTAGAACTTTCCCCAGTGAGCCAAATTGGTGTGTGATTCATTAAAATTATTCTAATTTGTGCGAAATAGCGCGAAAAGCAGAATCGCGTTCATTAAAATAAATCCCATAGCCCCCAGCTGCTATATGGTAGTGTTATTAAAGACTATCTATTGAAATTCGAACAAAAATAAGATGATTCTCCTGTATATACCTAATCATCAGTTGAAATCTTCTCATGAAATTGATATTAAAGCCTGTGTTCCTAAATCCGATCCAGTGTATTGATCTGTATCGTGTAATGACATCAGTTGACACCATGCTGGTGTTCCATTTCAAAATCTTACCTACTGTATATAGAGCTTGTTGTGAAAGGCTTACAGCTGAATTTCTATTTTGTAAATCGATATGCCGTTCAATTGCAACAATAATTAAATAACATGGTGTCGGTTGGTAACGTCACTCCATGCTGGTCAGTATGGTAGAGCCAAAGAGATAAGGTGCGTGTTCCAATATATAAACCAGTATGCTGACCACTGTTGAAATGGACGTCAAAACACTCACTTACATAGCTCACCAATCTAATATGACGTTGAAAAATGGCATAATTGACATTGGTTAGCATGCTGGTTTACATTACGGTAAACATGCTGCGGGACACCTAATAATAATATGGTCCATTATTTCGGAAACTATCTGAGCACGCGATTGATAAATACAAAAGAATGAAAGGCGCTCATTAGATAGACTCAAAAAATGATATTTCCAGATCAACATCTTACCATGTCAAACAGGTGTCACCAGTGTGGCTCACCAGGACAAAATGGCGTCGATTCATACATTATCAGCCAACTTTCTGATTTAATAATAGATATCGCCATAAAACAGCTACTGCTTGCTACTTCTAGAATTGAATGATATATTAAGCTAAAAATATTCTGTTAGATAAGTTTCTATTATTGTATTCATAGAATTGAAAAACGATTTGAATGAACTTTAATATAAGCTCATAGAATCTTACATAAAAGGTTTAGATACTTGAAAGTTTAATTATGCTATTCGGCAGAAGGGAAATTCAAGATGATAATAGAATTTTATCACTTTCATCCTGAAATTGTCCGAAAGAAATAATCTTGAGCCATGTTTACTGGTCGTGAATTTTCAACGAGCTATATCTCTCTGAATTCTAGATTATCTGTTTATTAGGATTCTCTGGATTATGACTTACTCTTTCGTACCAAAATACGTAGAACATTTATTAACAGTTTAATGAATTCTAAATATCGTCTTCCCCTGAGATTCCGTATCTCTTTTATGGGTTATATTGAACGAAATCGCAATTTATATCTCTTGACGTATAATAATTATGATCTGAAATCTGTTAGATTTTTATTTCATTTTTAATATAGAATATGAATTAGAAATTTATTCCACTCAGAAGCTTTTAATATGCGGAATATGGAAATTTTAAAAATGATAAAAAATAGTAGAATTACAAAGTTCAAATCAACTTATTTTGAAAATTTCATACATGCAAAAATGTTATATTGCTTTATTCAAAATATAATTATTATTAAATCACGATTACCTATATATAAAATTGAACAAATATATTAGCTTCCATATATATTTTATACTAGAACATGATATGATACAGCGATTTTAATTCATTTACTATATCAATCAGCGATCCTGTTGATATTTTGTAGGTATCTATATGTAAATTCATTAAACCTATTACTTAACCAGGATATTGGATCATGGAATGTTGATACAACGCAAAATGAATTATTAAACTCTTGTCCTGCTTTGCATCACCTTTTTATCCAATCAAAATGAAATTAGTTTCAAAATAAATATTCTCCATCGAATACCGGTTTAATTTAATAAAAGTGTTATTATACATCATTGTGAACTGACCTTCATTTCTCTTTTTCAGAAAATACTGTGAAGCCTGTTGACCAATCACAAATAGAAGATCAAGGTAAAATTCTACCTATATCTATAAAATACCACAAATTTATTCAAATAACCCATTTTTGATATATTTTTATACTTATGATTATTATTTTATCGTTTTATCAATAAATACTCGTGCAGTAAGTACTTGATACTATAAAATAATTCATTGGATAAGATGCTGCCTCCGCTAAATTTGCCTAAAGAATCTAACAAATTGCCAGATCCTAAAGAATACCCAAAGACTGGACCATGTCAAATACTTGTTCAATTAAAAATAAAGATTTTACCATTCCGGTTATAATCGAACGGTCCAAAAATAGCAGAAATTGCATTCCTGACGATACCTAAAGCTTCGGTTTAAACAATGGTAAAAATCAGAAAAAATAAACCCCCAAATTATTTATGGTGTAATTGAAGGCGAAGGAGGGATGTTCAAGACTAGCCTGACCATCAAAATAAAAGACGTAATACCTGAAACTAAAGAAGAACAGACATATAGAAATGAGGGATTAATTTATCTTCAAGTTTATTTATTTCTATACACTAGAATATCACAGACTATTTAGGTACACTATTTATATATTTTAGGAACCAACGAACTTCAGGCATGCACCGTTCTCCTGTCTCCACCATACTGTTCGTTTACACAGTAGGTACCGCCAATCTTCACGACACTACCGGTGTCCACCGTATTCACCGTACTGACTCACTCGAATGCACTATATTGAATGACTGACTGACTGACCCCGCAGCAAATCCTCTCTAATATATAGGCAAGTCCAAATATATCGAATCTTCCAGCGACATCTTCCAACGCTCTGATCATTCCACCAACAGCGCGAACTCACTAGATGTATCGGAATATAATCTTGACCTTGGCATGTATGTCTTATACTCATACCACCCGGGCCCCACCAACGTCCGCGCTCGTCAAGATGCCCCCCGCTCCGACGAACATCGCAAACTCGTTACACTATGTATCCATCTTGAAGCGGCTGAAAAAATGACTAAGGAAAACAAACAAACATAAAGAAAGCAAACCAATTCCAAAAAACATGCATCCAACTAACCCAATCAAACATCAAGATAGAAAATGAAACGCTCCTGGCAGCCTGCCAAGAACAGTTAATATTATTAATAATAATGATCGCATCGCATCAAATAACATGTTGAAGTCACAACGAAACACTTCATCACACTCCACCAGTTGGTTAGAACAAAAGTTTACCTTTACATTACCTACACCGATATAACACCTTAGCTTCTTAACTTTACTGGAAAATATACAACAATTACAATGTCAAAGTAAAACTTATGCCGATATAATCCATACCTTATAAGAGACACATCCGACATAACAGTTACTTGGGATACACAGATCCAGACAGATGGAACCATGCAGAATGCAGGCTGATAAACCTGACATAATCCTGAAAATCAAGAAGCAGAGATACTGTTTGTTGCTAATGTCGCCATTCCTTCGGATTACAACGTCATAATCTAGTAGGGCTATGGAATATGAAAGTAACAATAATCTCTCCCATTATTGTATCTACTGGACTAATATCAGAGCCATTAAAGAAGATCCTGGACGACAGAAACAAGATCATAATACAGAATACATTGGTATTAAACACGACTTATACATAGTACTCAAAGTTTGATAAGAACAAAAAGTAACACGTTTGAGGCGTAGGTACAGAGAATGAGGCTTCTAGTCGCAGTCTCTGTAAATTTTAGGACTACACAGGTCCGATTTTCAATCATGGTTGAATTCATTCGTGGACGAATATTTCTCAATTTTCGTGTGAAACTTTCATGATTGTATTTTCGAGCGTGCGAATAAGTTTTGTGCACGAAATATTTCGTTCAATATGCTTCGGATGGGTATTAGGTATCTACGCGAAAACTGCATTTCGTCTACGAAAGAGGTAAAAAATGGCAAACTTGAACGATTTAGTGAAATTTAACGATTTAAACCAACTAGAAGAGGCAGAAATTTTGGCAAATGAACCACGTAGACGATTTCACCCTTTCTTAGACCTATTTGAGAGTTATAATGACAATCAGTTTTTCAAATTGTATAGACTCACAAAGCCCTTAGCAAGGAAGCATAAATATATAATATATATATATATAATCTTTATCTACGTTGTTTAAATCAGAATTGTACTGAGGGAAGTAACTAAAATGGGGAAAGTAGAAAAACACAAATAAAACATAAGGGTTTATTAAATTCAAATGTTTTTATCCCGTGCTGGGTCAAATACAGTATAAAAATAAACAGCCGTATTCATAATCCAATCTTAGTTCGGTACTAGCTAGTACCATATTAAAATAAAAAACAAAACACTATCTTGTCATATATTATATTTGTGTTTCGGAATCAAGGAAGTCATAAACCTCCGCAAATAGTTTAGTAGCGTACTAAGTTTCGATTATGAATACGACTCCACCGAAACATGAATATTTCAAATAAATTAGTCTCTTATTGACTTAATAGTTTTCATTATGTAACATTAAATTCCAGAGGATTATGATGAAGAGGAAGAAGATGAAGCTCCACAGTACGCTGAGGCAGATTTCACTTTCGACGAATTTATCAAAAGGTGAGAACATATTTTCTACAAAAAAAATGTAGTCAAAAACACATGATTGAATACGTGTCCATGCTATTATCTCCTCAATTTTCCAGACTTCCACATCCGAAAATTGTTAGGGCTTGTGGTTTGGCGCTGAGAGATTTCGAGACAAACTCTGTAAATACAAATCATTGCATCGTCAAGTTGTTGCACAGAATTGCGTTCGATTGTAAAATGTACGTGATGGTGTTCCAATTGAGCATATTCAGAACATTCCAGAGAATTTTCGCTGCCAAGAACCTTCCAGAGTATAAGGTAGGAATGTGGATATTGTTCAAATGGGAAATACTGTGGCAGTTGTATTTTGTCGATAATAACGAGGAAATTTTGATATAAGTCATTCTCATTCAGTCGTTTTGAAGGAGATACTAGGCCGCATCTCTTATCTTTATATACAGTATGTCCAAGATAAGAAATGGAAAACGGTGAAGTCGGTTAAATGGGGAAAAAAGTTGAGTGATTAGAGACTAGATAATCTTTTGTATCGTGTTTACTAGAATTTAATAGCTATTTTGGTTTTCTAAATTCGGATAAACTGATTTCTTACAGTTCTTAATTTTATTTTTCTCTGAAGATACTAGAAGACTTAGCAATGAACTGAAGTTCTTCACAACAACTTTCTTAACACTACAGAATGTCGTTTAAAATATTATATGACGTTTTGTTTTCTAGAAACTATCACCATCTTTGTTTTTTCTCATGGAACAAAATAAAAGTGCAACCTGTATTAGGTAGTGAGTATTTTTTACTTCGCCAAATTTGACATCTCCTGAATCGGCTGACTTTTATCTCTGCGAGTTAAAAACTATGTTTACTAACGTAGTGTATTGAATGGAGAAAAAGATTTATTCAACGTTTTAGAATCATTTCCGTGAATTTCACTAGATGTACTGGATTTCAGTCAGACGATGTTAGAAAATAATGCTCATTTGTTTGAACACCATGTTGATTGAAAATACTACTACAAATAAAAATAATTAGTTATGTGAATTCCTGAAATGTAGCACAACATATCATTTTTTTATCCAAAATTAATATACAAAAATACTCAAAAACTTGCTACTCGAATTATTCCATTTACATTGAGCATCGCCTCCTAAGATTTTTTTATTCATACTGATAAAAACACAGAAAGGGTCTTCTCAGTGAAAAAAATCATAATTGGCATTCATGAAATTGTTAATTTTGTAATGAAAAGTGGAGGGTGCATTTTTGTTTTGATTTAGAAAAATTCAATTGCACAAGTTCTTCTCCATTTAACAGACTTCTTACTACCGTTTTCGAGGTAATAATGCCATTTCATCCTTATATTGGACACACTGTATACAATCCTTCTGAACGTCGATGTCGCTGAACTCCTCCCAAACGGCTGGACCGATTTTGATGTTTTTTTGTATTTGGCCCTGGATGATTTTCCCAATTTGACACGGTAGGTGACGCTGCGATTAAGTTCTAGGATCTCTTTTTATTTTTCAACGACCTATAATTAATCAGCACATGAATGTAGTTTCTCAAGGAAAACGTTTTTATGTCATCGTTTTCGTAACCTACCAGTAGACGGCGCCTGCGTTCAATAACTTCTACACTGTTTAACCAAGAACATTCATATTTATATTTATAATTTTGAGTATTAGAAATATTTAAATGTTAACCAAATTGTTTTAACTCGCCGCCAGAGGGCGCTATCCTGCTTCAACGTCTAAACCGTTTGAGACAGTACAACATCTAACGGATTCCACTAAGTATTAAATAAATACTATATATAAAATAAATTTAGATAAAATTCAAAGTAATGTAAAATATGTTAAAAATCATCAGAAATAGTTATAGTTGAGGGATAAGAGATTTCGGACGCATCATAGTGATATGCACTTGATGTATTTGATGAATTACTTCATGTAATTCGACGAAATGTCACAGATAGAATGATCTCACATAAATAAATAAATAAAAATTTAAAAGGTCCGGATAATATTAGCAGTGAAACACAATCTTTGTAGCAATATTAGGTTCAACCGCACAAACACTCTTTATTCCACTCAACCAACACGATGTGAATAATAATTTTCATTAGCTCTCTAACTCTCTCTCCCTATAAGAGGGCATTAAGTCTGCAAGGGATCATCAGAACATCATATTTGCTCAATGAGATTCGGTAATATTTCGCTCTTTTAATGTTTCGATGACAATGATGCTACATTAAATATTATTGAAAACTCTTATCGCCTCAACTATATCTTTACAAAAGTTACTTCATAGTCGATTCAACATGAGGGGAAATGATTAAATTGTTTTTACTAATTCACGAGCTTTAGATGTAAACGGGGGACATTGGAGCTGTTTTAGAGCTTCCCTCACTTAGCACAATAATCTTTGTCCTAAAAAAAATTCCTATGATTTATTTTGGTCTTCATTATTTATTTTTGAGACAACACATCCACAGATATATCAGAATGACAGATACTCCACAGTTACAATATCAATTGATTTACATAATAGTTTTATAGTACCTATGTTTGGAATATTGAGTAGCTTTTTTATTTTTAGGGCTTTGTACCTAATTACGATAATCCGCACCTAATCTCCGAAGATTAGAAAGTAAGACCTCTGAAAAAATTGTGGTTTAGTTGATATCTAGGTTGCAGGAAAAAGCCATGATCTCTTTAATAAAGGTAGTTAGACAGAACTTAATTTTAGAAAAATCAATTATTCTGAAATGTCATCCTGGCCAAAAATGGTCATTATGTCATCACAATAAATGCAATGCATATATTATTGATATATCAACAGTACGATTTTCTTAGTAGCCCAGCGGTGAAGCCGTTATCTCTCAATCCCATCGGCTAGGAGGATCTCTCTATCACTCTTTTTTACGATATTTAATCAGAATATTATACAATGATGCTATGAGAAAATATAATAACAGAATAAATATAATGATAGAAATAAAACATCTTCCTAGAGATAAATTCTTTATTTATAAAAATATATTTATCTACTTGTTATTAACTAAAGTAACAAAATTTTGGAAATTGGAGAACCAGATTATTATTAAATAATAGAAACAATAATGAGGGTTCGATATTAATGCTGAGTTTTAGACTTCAATAACATAACACAAAGACTTATTCATCAGTCTTGTCTGTAGCAATTTACAATAAATGAGTCTGATACTTCATATTCAATTTCAGGAGCTGGTGAAATTTGCTACCTTCATTGTTCGACAGTTTTTAAAGGTTGCGGAATCTAATAATAAGGTATTCATTGAGGTTCTATTCTGGAAATCCAAAAAAGAAGCTTATGAAATCGAAGCTGGTTACGGAGAGACTGAAAAGTGAGTAGAATTGTTTCCCGGCATTAGGAATAATGTATTTTGATAATAGTTCTAACAAGATGTGTGTAACTTTATTTATATTTCATAAAGTTAATTTTCACCCTTTAGAACCTCAAGTATAAAAGTATGGTCTGAAGAGGATGAAGATGAGCTGCGTAGACTTTTCATGGAACATCAACAGAATAATATCGAAGATGGTAAAATAAAAAAAGTGATAATTTTATTGTCAACTTTATATTATACTAATAATTCCAGATGTTGTTGATTGGATCGTTGAAAATCTTATCGATCATACAAGAACACGACGTTCTGTTATGAAGAAACTCAAGGAAATGCATCTTCTACGAGATGGATATAAAACAAAAACCAGCAAAGCAAAGATACCTCAAAGTTGGGGATCGGCAGAAGAGAGTCAGTTGCGCGAGTTGTGGGACGAATACAAAGATGCCATGAGTAAGTGTCATTTCTATGATTATTTTTATTTCTTTATATATAAGGGTTAGAGACTAAAATTTGTCAACTTCCATTCTTGGAAGTTGAGCAGCTTAGAGCTTAGTATTTGGATGAGTAACTAGTGATGAGCTGAATGCGCGTTCGAATTCATGGTCATCGCTTTGTGTAGTTCTTATCTTGCAAACCAGCGAGATATATTTTTGTAATCAAATTTCTCTCTCATAATGGAACCATCTACTTTTAACTGTAGCCTATGGTAATGCTAGCAAAACAGATAACACGTGTACCCTCTAGTACGAATTCAGTTCTTTGGGATGTTTCAAGATAGACGGATGAATTACAATAAGAATAGTTATTTGGCTTCTGTTTTCCTTCTGGAATTAGATAAAATAAATTGATCAGTAATTTATTAACTCGTGTTAGCACATTCACTTGATCAACTAATAAGATTTAACATTGATCTAGAATTACCTAATCAAATAAAATGTTATGAATGTATTTCATTCCATTTGCTCATTACACTGTTTTTATCCCTGAAGATTTGACCTTATGTCTCCTTGGAAACAGGATTTAAAAGTGCTATTTTCTCCTTCACAGATCCTTTGGATCTGATAATGAATACGCTGGAAATCAAAAGGCCGAAAAACCGTGTTATTGAGAAGATGCTTGTTATGGGCCTTATTCAGGATAAAAAAGAAGTAAGAAAGAAACGTGTTACATCAAAACGTGGAGGAAAATGTAAGTCTTTTTTATTTTCTTTTCAAATATGAGAATCAAGAGTGGTGATTTACTTTAATATATAATAAGTAAATATCAAACAAAACTAAATTGTATACATTTTTGCTCATTTATAACTAATGAAATTTATTAAGAAAACATTATTGCGTAAAATTTAAATCACATCAATATTAATGTAAGAATCACAATTACAATTTCTCGGATAATATAAACTTATAGATGCCTTTGTTCATGTTTATAAAAATCCATTCCGCTTGATATCCATTCATTTCAATGTCAGTGAAGATATCTTCCCAGTTGCTACAGAAATACAATCGATAATAGTCTTGTAAATTCATGTTTTTCTAACCCTATCCAGGGTGCCTCATCGTAGGGGATATTTACACGAGATTTATTTCTATATTTGTAATACTATAGATAATATAAAATTACTAACGAATTTTTCAGGTAGGTATACATTTCTGTTGATTTTTATAGAAGTAAAAGCATGAAATTATTGAAGTGGGTAGGATACTAGGTGAAAAAATAGAGACGGATTTCAAAAGAGAGTACCCTTACAGAAAAAAGCAAAAATAACTCAAAAATATTCGACTTCAAGAAGAATAATAAAAATGAAAACGGGTAAAACATTGATGAACAAAGGTCTATAATAAAGAACGAAATATTGGAAAATGTAAACATAGTCTGACTCTATGAAAATGAATAGTAAAGCTGTGTTTATAAAAATATTTTATAGAAATAGTTCGAACAACGTTATTAGTTGGTGTCTGAAAAATACAAAATAATATTAATTTTATTGGTACTGGTAATTTTGAAGTTGTGCAGTTGTAGTGAGATTGAAGATTTTTGCCACCAACTTCAAAAGAACAGCACCAATAAAACTAATATTATTTTGTATATTTCATTGCACCAACTGTTAACTTAACGGTATATTTTTTTGTAAAAAATATTTAAACATTTCACACTTTTGAAATCGTTCAACCTTCACCAAAGAAAATAATACGCTACTTATACTTATTCAGAGATTTGAAAACATAGCGGAAATACCATTTTTCGGAATTTACCACTGCAGTAACTCGAAAACCGTTATTTTTTTAAAATATCCAATTTAAATGTTGCTACATGTAATCTCTTCTTTAATTTGGTCGTCCAAAATTTTAAGTTTTTGAAAAAAGAATGCCCCCACCACATAGCGGAAACACACATATTTCTCATTTTACCACCGCTGTAATTCGGAAACCTATGTCTTTTGAAAAATGTCCAATTCAAACTTTGCCGGATATGGTCTTTTTTAAGTTTTTCGTCTGAAATTTTTTATTTTCGATTGCTCCCTCGACCCCCTTTGGAAGAAGTTTTTGGGAGGAAGGACATGTGGATTGTGGATTTTTTTCAATGGGATCAATTCTCAATTATCCTAATTGAAATGAAAAAAGAATCATAAAATAGGAACATGTTTACTATTTAAAAAAATCGAAATGTATACCTCCTCCGTTTGGTTCGTCGGTCAATAAAATAAAATATAATTATACCAAAGAAAGTAATGAATATATATATATATATATATATATATATATATATATAATAAAATAGATTTTTGTTGGGGATGCAGTCATTTAATAAATAAAATTCTTTGGATTATGCCAAGCTTTCGAGAATGTTTATTCTCTTCGTCGGGGCAAAATTCGTGAATTTATATAAAATTAACCACAAACAGGAAAGATTTCATAGTCAGCAATCAGAAATGTCATTAGTTATTTATGATAAATAACTAATGACATTTCTGATTGCTGACTATGAAATCTTTCCTGTTTGTGGTTAATTTTATATAAATTCACGAATTTTGCCCCGACGAAGAGAATAAACATTCTCGAAAGCTTGGCATAATCCAAAGAATTTTATTTATTAAATGACTGCATCCCCAACAAAAATCTATTTTATTAAATAATAAACCAGTCAAGAATTCAGAATCAAACTATATATATATATATATATATATATATATATATATATATATAGGTATACATTTCGATTTTTTTAAATAGTAAACATATATATATATATATATATATATATATATATATATATATATATATATATATATATAGTATTCACAAACTTCAGGGATTATTATTATGCTTTCTTAAGGCTATTCACTGTTTTTGCAACAAACGGGCTTTGCAAGACTTTTTATTGACAACAAAACGTTCGTCTCGATATAGATATTCCTACTAAAAATCAATCCGGCATTTTTATCCAATTTTGCGAATGCAGTTTATATTCTGCTATTTTTTGTGCATATATGTATACGTCTACACTCTTTCCCGCAATTCCGCAAAAGTCATAGATGCAAAGTACGCATGAAAACACCACCTGTTTCTTGGTGAACCTCGAAATTCGAAAGTGCAAACTATTCTAATAGCTACATTTCTATATAAAATTGACCAAAAAAGAAAGCAGCAAAGGAAGATACATCAATGGCTGAAAATGTGTTTTTTGACCCAGGAAGTCTTCAAACTTAAACTTTCCTTACATAACTACTTAGGGTAGCGGTAGTAAAGTAATAGGGGTAGTGAGATTAGAAAATAATCATGATTTTAAACTCTCTATTAACATATTCTTAGCTTAGGGAACCTGATTAACTCTACCGCTTTTTCTAATAAATATGAGATTTTTTTTCAATCTAATCGAGAACTTGAAAATTTCCCTTGAAGTCACATCAAATGATATACCACTTCAATATTCTGATGTTTAAAATCGAAAATTATTCCAAAAACTATGTACAAATCAAATCCTTCGTGATTTATCTGAATATCAATTTCATTTTTGAAGGCAATCGCAGTCTATGACAGACATTTGTGCTGCCTTCTACCAACCGCTTCAACTCCAACTCCACAGGATTTATGTTTCATTCAAAAGTTTTTTTCTTCGTCTCTGTGCAGAAATAATAATGGCTGAATATAGCTGAGCGCGTACATAGTTAATAAATCCCGGAATGATCAAAGTACACCCATCAATTCAGGCTCCGCTATCAACAGCCTGTGCGTGACATGCGTAATTCAAATTTCGGCAATGATAAATTTATTCAATAAGCTTCTGGAAAAAATCATCGACTGCAGTAAAAGGGCAAAGATAAACGAAGCGAAACTCAAACTACCTACTTATAAATAAACTCCAGTCCCCACCCTGATTCATGAATGCTCTATCAAATTTGCATTTTCTATATACGAGGGATGTTCTATAATTTCAGTGTAGCTTCTAATATATTTTCTCTTTAATATATTAGGAGTCGTGATGGCTAACACAATAATAATCTATTAGTTCCATAATCAGGAATTTCAATAGACTTATGATAAAAGACGACAGGTCCCGTAATCATAAGTTGATGCATCGTTCCTGTGCTTATACTCTATGCCCACAATACCGTGGCGAGAAACGATCCATAAAAGTCAAACCGCGTTTGGGACACTGCCTCGCTGCACGCTATTTTGGGCATAGACTGGCATAGAGTATTGTAATCAGAGAAAACATATTGTAATTGCCTTAAAAAAAATCACTTGTAAGATAAAGAGAAAAATTAGAAACGCTCATTTGATAAATACAAAAAATAGAATTACCTTATCAACCCCGTACTATCTACAACGCAGTATGTTATTCACAATATGTCTACGAAAATTTCTATACTTAGTTGTATATTTATATATTAGGTAGTAGATAACTGATTTTGGTTGTATATTTGACACCTACATTAAGTTTTACAGCCATATTCATAAACAATCCTAGTTCGGTACTATAAATGTTACGTAATTCACTAGTATCGAACTGGAGTTGAATAGGAATGTGTTAGGTTTTAGGTTAACTATTAGGTTTTATCTTTGACATAGAGACATTGACTGTTTTTTGAATGAGACAGAGCTAGTGCGTGGCCCACTTGTGTATACCAATGTTTTTGACATTATTAACGTTATACCTAAATTAGAAAATCTAAATTATGCTACCTGTTTTCGAAACATTTCAAACTTTTTCCTCAGTTGGACATGTCTGATAAATATGAATAAATACTTATGTGGTTCCTTCCAATGATTGATGAAATATTTTAACTCAATTATTTGTTTCCGTTGTTTCCGGAAATGTAGCATCATATCAAAATTTACAAATATCTAAATAGCACAAAGTCATAGATCCCTTTGGTATTTTCCGAAATAACGTCGGTGTTACGTTCCAGCTTGGGATTTTTTTGGGAAAGTATTTTTTATAGACTTAAATCCACCGTTCTATATTAGATTATAACCAACATTTGTCACCTGGTGAGAGTCACTGAATTGGTCAATCAAAATTTGAGCAAACTTATATTGGATCTAAAAAAAGCATATACAAGTCACAAGCTAGGGACTTTATTAGACTTTTTGCTGTATTTATATTGACTAGTCGAATAAGTAACAGTGTTCGGTCTAAGATTACTTTAATGATGAATAAAAATAATAACTATATATATATATATATATATATATATATATATATATATATATATATATATATATATATATATATATGTATAGTTTGTTTCACGAATGATGGCGTCTACCTTGAAAACACGAGAAACGGATCAATTCAAGCGAGGGGAGTAAATCAGTGGCGTGACGATTTTGAGATAAGTTCTAGTATTTAAATTTTTTATACGCTTTAAAGAAATTCATATAATTAGGGAGAAAAAAGCATCGATGGATTAAATAAGTAATTATATGAAAAATTTATTATAAACAATAATGCAGAAACCCCTATGAAATAATGATTGCGTTACCTTCGGACGTACGAGCCGTAGCGCTGTATCATGGTATAAAGCTTGAAATACTAATGTCGTAGCTTAGATCAACCAACGTAGTTGAAAATGTTATGATAATGAGATGCGATGAGAAATATAGCGTGATTTACGTAGTTCGTGAATGATTACAGGCAATAGCCATCATTCACGAAACAAACTATGTCTATATAACAATTTTTCATATCGATTTTGAAAATTTTCAGGCCAAATATTCCTTTTTCTCATAATTTAACAGTAAAATCAATAAATCGGCCTTAGATTCTACTGCTTTTCACGATTTATAAGTTAAATACATATTTTTTTTGTATCTACTTTATATAATTTCGTATATTAAAGATTATATATATATATATATATATATATATATATATATATATATATATATATATATATATATATATATAAAAAGATGTTCTTGGGGATGCAGTCATATATTCAATAAAATTCTTCGACTGAAGCCGAGCTTTCGAGAATGTTTATTCTCTTCTTCAGGGCAAAAATCGTGAATTTACAATAAATTAACCAAAAACAGGAAAGATTTCATAGCCATCAATTACAAATGTCATTAATGACATGAGAATAAACATTCTCGAAAGCTCGGCTTCAGTCAAAGAATTTTATTGAATATATGACTGCATCCCCAAGAACATCTTTTTATTTATTATAAATCCAGTCAAGAATACAAAATCAATATATATATATATATATATATATATATATATATATATATATATATATATATATATATATATATATATATTACATCTCAGAGGTGTTTTTCTATCGGTACGCCATGTCTCTACTTTATCAATATTAATGATTGATACATCATTTTGAAGATTACGTTTCCCTCTTTAAGGTAACACAAAAATTGTTGAAGTTATGTTTTCCGTTTATAAAGCAAAGGTTTTTGAAAAGTGTCCAATTTAAACGTTGCCGGATATGGTTTTCTCTTTAATTTTGTCGTCTCATTTTTTGGGGGAAGGCATGTGTTGGATTTAATTTTTACTGTTAATTTAAAAAACATACATGGGTATTTATTGTAACTAAAACTGTTTTGTTTAATACTTGATCATTGTTTTGCTCCCGGTTCTCCGTTTTTTTATCTAAGCTGTCGACTTTTAAGTCCACCCTGCTTTATATCCCACTATTAGAGGAGATGGGGATTACGTTGATCCTCTTGTATCTGACAGGTTTTATTGTCTTCTCCAAAAGTAGGGAAAGTAATTTGAGCATCGATTTTCATTTTGACATCACAATTTGGAGAGATTCTCCTTGTGAAGTTGACGATGGTTGACATAATCTTCTACGTAGTGATCGATTATGTATCTGTAGAAAGGATCCTCCTTTCGTACTATTAAGTCATGGATATTCATGCAATTGCTTTTGATATTTCCGTTGATAAATTATCAATTTTTGATCAAAGTCATGTTGAACTGCTTATTTACATATCTAAAAATTATAGGAAGTTTGATTCTGAGGATTTTACAGCGAAAAGAAGTAGTATTGGCACTATTTTCAGTTAGTTCAATAACTACAACATATGGGGTATATTCAGCAAGAATTAATTTTTATTAAATTGTAGGTACATATTACATGGTTTAGGATATGGTTCATTAAGATACGAAAACTTACAGTTTGAAATGACTATTGATGCTTTCCTAAGCAAAAAAGTGTATGGAAGCCTTTTAACTATAACCTCGTGAAAAGAAGAAGGTATACAATTCGGTTGTATGTTTGCTTTTTTATGGCTATTCGCGCGTTTTGCATAGTAAACGTATTCTGATTTAGACGATTTTTGTTTAATTTGTAAGTGGAGAGTTGAGAAATGGTCCCATATATAGAAAAACTCAAATCCAAAATGCCCTTCCCTCCAACAAACCGCTTCCGGAGGGGTTAGAGGGTCAATTTTTCTCGAAAATCGATAATATGAGAAGGCCGAATTACAGATAGGACAATATCCGGAAACGTAAATTGAAAATTTTCTCAAAAGAGTTACGGTTTTTGAGTTACAGCAGTAAAGTTGGAAAGATGTATATCTACGCCGCGATGTTTTGAGATCTCTGAATAACAAATATCAAGTACAAGCTAAGCCTATACATGGGTAATAGGATAAGTACTATCTTCTTTGGATTAGTGAACGTTCAACAATTATCATGACTATAATGTTACACTCAAAAATGTGAAATAAATATTTTTTCCAAAAAATTGGACAGACTTTATTAGTTGTTGCACTGAAAAATACAAAATAATACTAATTGTTTTGTATCTGGTAATTTTTAAGTTGTGTCGTTGTAGTTTGTTGCTGTAGGCACCAACTGCAGAAGTGCCAGCACCAATATAATCAACAACAACTAATAAAGTCGGTGCAATTTTTTGTAAAGAATATTTATTTTTTCAAAAGACTGAATTGTGACCTGAATGGTTCGAAACTTATGCCAACAAATACAAGACGAATGGCCCAACTGAAAATTTAAAATCGAAATGCTCAATATACCAGGTGTCTCAGTTGTATTATTCTAGCACCATATCTCTCTCAGGAAAAAAAATCAATATTCTAAGTTTTTTATGTAGATGTTTTGTCCCTTAAAACAAACTTAATAGAAATATTCAGTCACTCCCGGTAGGACCGGAATCGCATTCCACTTTTGAGATTTGAATGACACACGGTATATTCAATAGAAAATTTGAAGACGTAATATACTTGTACCTGCTGAAAATCCAAGACAATATAAAAATAACAAAGTAGCTTTGGAGTTTGTAAAGTAATTGGCTTTGGCCATTAACTTTACTGTATCTGGAGCGTGATAATTTATCCATTGAAAGCTCTGATGGAAATAATAAAATTAATGATGATTTAATTACATGTTTTGAACCATTTATACTTATATTACTTTGGAACAATACAACTAAGACACCTGTTAATTATATCTAATCTATTAAGTAACTAGGAGAATCTGCTGATTACCGTCTTTGTTGTCTGTCAGATTGATCCCTTAAAATATTTTAGCATACAAAGACTCTGTAAAACTGTATTACTAATCTTTGGATAAATTTCCAAACAAACTTGTATACATTATTTATACGTGGTCAAAGTCAAAAATTGTTGAAATATCAATAAAAAAAAGTTAATTATACGTTCCTAGACGAGTGCTGATTCATACTATCTTAATTTGTTATGGTCCTTTTAATATCTCTTAAGAATATGTCTTTATATCGATGTCCTATAAACAACAACCATGTTCTCCTAAACAACTTCCCTTTTATTTATTTATCCTCCCTTATACCTACATACCTAGTGTTAACACGGCTGATATCCTTCCTTTTGCATCGTATTTACTCAAACTCGAAGTGCAAGTTATGTGTGTGTATATCAGTTTGGGAACAATTTCTTGCGCTTCATTGCGTTTAATGGTGATAAAGTGTGTTGAATGGAATATCAAATTTTATACATATCCAGTGTTGAGTGAATTCCTGAACAGTGCTGCGCTTGGTATTTCCTATAAATTTTGTATATCCGATTTTGATGTGGAATCCGAAGTGTTTCAATAAAATGCTCTCAATATAAGATATTTGCTGTTTGTCATTTGGGAAAACTACTGATACGAAGGCAGCATCGTAATTATTAGCGAATATGATACGTATTTCTCTAGAAAGTGCATAATACGCAGAGGCAAAATTCTTCGAAACCAGTCTATTATGAGTACGAAGGAAACTTAAGAACTTACTGATTCTATATTGATACTTGTTTTAAATATCTAGGTATTTATGAGTGGCAATTTTGTGAAGTTATTTTTACCAAACTTTGAAATTTATTTTTTAGAAAATATATACCCACCCTATTCACTATTTTCTGAACAAACTCATAGTTCGTTTGACTTATGGGCATATACACTACTCGTATTTAATTTTTCTCCTTTGCCTTCTACTTAATCCTGGACACAAAATGGAGGTCAAAGTAGTGACATCACCCGATTATTAGCTTCACAAACATTCGTCTGATGTACCTATATTTATCTAAAACTTTGTCTAGCATTTTCTATCTTCAATTGCTTTTCATAAAGTTTTTCAAAGCATAATTTTCATTATACTTGACGACTTCCCTAAAATATTCGTTATCAGCGACCTCGAAAACCCTCTGAGTTTTTTTTTTTTCGAAGATGTTTTAAACAAACTGAATTTCGTCCTCAGCAACTAGTAAAAAAATATTAGACAATAAATGTTAACAATTAAGATTCAAAGTTAAAAGGTTTACTCCACGATACACTTATACCAACGGTATGTCCAGCGCATACTTGTTGCTACTTTGACGTCACGCGGTTGACAATTTGACAACGATGATTAATAATTATAAAGGTTAGGTTTGATATATTGAAATGATGTATTCTGATTAACTTCACCTATATTTTGTGTATTACTTTTATCTATTACTTGTGTTATTTCAAACGATTGATTTTATTGAATCAAGTATTAATCGACTTGTTTGACGTTATAGATTGAATATATTCTTGATAAAAGACAAGATTGATTTTTCAACCTAAACTTATATGCACCAAAAGTTCATCAAAATAAGAATGAAAAAAAATCGATCGTGATATTGTTATTTAATCTGGAGATTTCAATAATTTGATTCATTTATTCTGTCCGTTTTGTTTTTGCCATACGTAGAGATCTTGAGAATAATTGCTCTTGAAGCGATAATTTATACGGTAAGTTTATTGTAGGTACGGCATCAAGTTTAAGAATTCGGAATTAGTTGTCTCATAGTTTAATAATCGATGTCTCAAAGGAATTTCAAAGCAATTTGGTGAGAAGTGCTTAAAAATAATAAAAATCATGTCAATAATTAGTTATTATTAATTATGAATCGTGAAACAGGGTTACTTTAGGATAGTTGAAGCATATTTTGCATTGTATATTCGTTCAGGCCATTTTCATGTTAGTTTTTTCTTTGTTCCCGCTACATAGCTCTCTCACATAAAATAATAGTCTCGATTTTCTATAATTACAAAACCAACTAAATCGTGTTTTTTTCTATTTTTCACAATGTTCAAGATTATTAGAATAAAGCCAAAGAGAGGAGGTATGTAAAAACAGGTAACGGAAAACTGAGAATTAAAAATAGTTCTAGCTAAAATGAAAACCATGAGAAAAACATCAATAATAAGTATAAGCTATAAATAAGACTATACTTTTAGATATTCGTTTGAAAAATGAATGTTTTTGAGTAACCTCAATAAAGGAAATTATATGCAAACTTGAATGAGAGGTATGATTTAAAGCAAATCATCATAAAATATGGAGATTATAAAAAACGCTCAAGAAATCAATAAAACATTGCCATATCATGTGTGACTTTAGACCAATTAAGTTTTTCTAAATCCACAGCAAATTTTTAATCTCCCCACCTGTATACAATATTTTTAGGTTTTTTTGCACGGTAATAGTTTTTGCAAGTCGCAAAAGAACTTCATTTCTATATAATTAATAAAACCAACACTTAAAAATCGAAAAATACTAATATATAATAATATCTAAATTATCAAAAAGAAAACCGGAGGGACAACAAAGGAAATCCACAAAACGGAAATATATTGAATTTAAAAATTATTCGTAAATGCAAAGCGCATGACGTTTAGAGAAGGAACATTCTAAGAATAAAATAATTCGACATTTGTAATAAAATTTAATAAAATATGGAGAACTGGTGGGTCCCAACAAACGTTGTCCTGCAGCAAACGCCCTCATTACATATAGCAATGAGTTACATCAAATCATCAAGTCAAAAGTGAAAGAATATTCTCAATTGTCAAACACCTCCTTATATCAATTTTCATAGTGATCGGTTGAACTCTGTACAAGTTGAACTACTGCAGCACCATCTAGTGGGGAGTTATGACAAATGAGAATTGCATAGGTATATGTGCCAATTTTTTTGGTTATCCGTCTACTGGTGCTTGAGAATACTGAGCACAGATATATCAATTTCCATTTCTATATACCCATAGAGAATTATTTAAGTCATGAAAATATCTTAGTAAATCTTTGAATCCCAGACAAATACCTACTGAAGATGTAGTAAGACTAAGATTTAATTGAGTTTCTGAATACATCTAAACAAATTTTTCCATTTAATATGCTCTGTGACTCAAATATTTACCGATATGCCAAAACATCCCTAAATACACTGTATAATATAAAACTCAAGGATAAATTATGTTTATTTGTTCATTTGCAATATATAGAATTTTGTACATTTCCGACATGATCTATAAAGACAGCTTTTTCAAGTAATATTCCATCTTATTGGATATCCAACATCTATGTTAACAGCTACTGAAAAAAAATGTTTTCTACTAAATTAGAAAGAGTGCCAAAAATACGGTTATTTATGTGTTCCATTCGTTCCCTTTTTTATTAGACGCGACAAGATTCTCCTCCTTTATCCTTTGTCATATTTGTTCGACCTTAAAGTATCAATTTAGTATATCAGGTCGGGGCTTTCTTGCCGCTCTGCTGGGTTTTTCGGGCGGTTTCATCACGACGAAAAGATTCATCCAAAAATATGACGTCGAATATATATAGATTGCAAATAAAATTTTCACCCCACATCGCAACATGTCATCGGTCCTAGAAAAATGGTTATTGGTGTTGTTTTCCTTTCCAGAGCACTTCCCAAACTTATTCACACCTACAATCATTCACAGATATTTTTTTGTTTCTGTCTCTGAGGGTTCTAAGTGATTTCGAATGAGTCTGTCAATGAATGACTAAATCATTGGCACGATTGTTGCTTCTAGAAAATGACTTCGAATAGTTTTTGTATTTGAACAATATCGTTTGTATCTTGTGGTGAACAAATAATGATAGCGATTGAAATACTGAGCTTAACTGAAAGAAATCCAAATTTAATGCGAATCTCCTTTCTCATTAGGCATAACTAAATTGAATTTAATGTAAGCAAACGCGGGATGAAAACGACCGAACGATTCAACAAAATGTGATAATTATCGGTGGTTTCAACGCAGAAGACATCAATCAAATACTAAAAATAGAGAAATTGTATTTATTTGTTTATATCAAGCTACGATTTCTCATTTCAAAGAATATTCCTACATCTAGAGATCACAAGAGAGTACTTTTAAATAAAAAATGACCCAGTTAAATCATCATTTCTTATAGCCTATTTTTTTATCGACTTCCCAAAAGGAGGAGGTATATTGTATGTCTGCATGTTTTTTTTTATTTCCTCGCGCCTTTGCATAGTAAACGTGCTTCGATTTTGATGATTTTTTCTCATTTGAGAGAGAACTTTTGAGAATTGGCCCCATTAAAAAAAAAACAATATTAGATATGCCTTTCCCCTAAAAATCTTTCCCCAAAGGAGGTGGTGCGGAATTTTTTTCCCGAAAATTGAAAATCCGAGACTGCAGAAAATTCCATATCCGGAAACGTTTGAATTGGACATTTTTAAAAATAAGTTAACTTTCCGCATTGCAGTCTAAAATACGTATTTCAGCTGTGTGGAAGGCGCAAATTTTTCCGAGAATCGAAAAATTAGAAAGGGGAAACGTTTAAATTGATTTTTTTTTCAAGTTCATTTATGGTTAAATTCTGAAATATGTGATATGATATGTATTTCCGCTTTGTGGAAGGGGCAATTTCTTTTTTAAAATTGAAAATATGAGGCGACCAAATTATAGAATAGATTATATGTAGGTAGCAATATTTAAACTGAACATTTTTTCAAAAGAGTTACGGTTTTGGAGTTACAGCAGTAAAGTCTGAAATATATAAATCTGCGCCGCGATGTTTTGAGATCTCTGAAGAATAACGAGTACAAGCTAAGCATAGGTATATATGGGTAATAGGATAAGTACTATCTTCTTTGGTATTAGAGACTGTTCAACAATTTTTATGACTAATGTTACATTCAGAAGTGTGAAATAAATATTTTTCACAAAAAATTGGGCTGACTTTATTAGTTGGTGAACTGAAAAATACAAAATAATGTAAATTTTATTGGTGTGGTACTTTTGCAGCTGGTGCCTACAACAAACTATAACGGCGCAACTTCCAAAGTACCAGCATCAATAGAATTAATATTATTTTGAATTTTTCAGTGCACCAACTAATAAAGTTGGTCCAATTTTTTGTAAAAATATTTATTTTAAGTAGATCTAACTCTCTATCCGTAAATCAGATGAAAAACGGCACCCTTATACATGGTGTCCGTCTCTTCCAGCCTATTTTCTCAGAATATACAAAACGAGAAAGATTCACAATTTGTATTCATCTAGATTTCATCAAGGAAGTATAGCGTTAATAACCGAATCCTGATTTTGGGGATCTATTTTCTAAAGTCTAAAGTCCCACGCCGCGCTGAGTTTGTCTTCGTTCAGGCTAATCTCTAAAATTACAATACGGATTATCATATGATTTTGAACTGTAGAGAGAAAGATTATCTAGGAAGGTTATAGGCTGTAATTCACTAATATTTTGCGAAAATATTTGTGAAGTAAGTCGGAAAAAAATCGTCTCTTCTGAGAGCTTTCATGGCGTGTGCTGCGTAAATAGTCGAAGTTATAATAGATAATAATGGTGGATTAGTTCAATTAATAGTTTTAGTTTTAGTTAATAATTATAGTGAGTTTTTTTATTGAGGATGCAGTCATTTAATATCCTTTGAATTCAGCTCAGCTTTCAAGTATGTTTATAGTTACCCTTTGTCAGAGAAATTAACTAAAAACAGGAAAGATATCATAATTATGATGATGTTGGTATATATTCGCTCGGTATACTCCAAATACTCTTTGACAAATCACCATGAAAATCGACACAAAAGTAGCACATAACTAAGAAGAAAATATATAAAAATATTATGTTTCAAAAGAATCATTAAAAACATTGTGAGCTCTGTATAAACATTAGACTTTTATACTCACTTGACAATCGCATCGGTCTCAAAATTCCAATAAATACAATTCATTCCCAACTCCTAATCTGTTGAAAGGTAAGGATATCTAGTATATCTTACTCGTTAGTTTTTATTTTTTATATTTTGCTATTTTCTTCTGTTTTTGTCGTATTGAAGGATGATGATCTTTCATCACAATTACTATTATTAACCGTGTTTATTCACAGAATTTGTTCTCCGTGTTGCTCTCTTTTCCGTATTTTCCAAAGTACCACCATCAATAGAATTAATATTATTTTGAATTTTTCAGTGCACCAACTAATAAAGTTGGTCCAATTTTTTGTAAAAATATTTATTTTATGCGTAAATCAGTTGAAAAACGGCACCCTTATACATGGTGTCCGTCTCTTCCAGCCTATTTTCTCAGAATATACAAAACGAGAAAGATTCACAATTTGTATTTATATAGTTAGGTGATCTCATCACGGAAGTATAGCGTTAATAACTGAATTCTGATTTTGGGGATCTATTTTCTGGTGCAAATTCAAAAAATCCCGATGGCCTGTAGTCAGCGGAAAGGTAAATTTTTCAAAATCCATTGAATTGAAATTTTAACAACCTTTTCATTGGTATACCTACATGTTTTTAAATAAAATTGTCATAGCCTTGCGGCTAGAGGTTTTTGTTTTGGCTGTTGAATATAAAGCAGACAGGGTGCGAGTCCACTTCAAGGCAGATTTGTTTTTCGTCTATTTCTTTTCAATAAATATACTATATATTTTTTTAATCAGGGTCTATATTAAGATCTCCAGAAAATGTACAATTACATCAAATTTATATTGAGTGTTCATGTTTTATCAATATTTGTTATTTTTCTTTATTAATTTTTATTTTTTTACCTGTGTATTTTATGAAAAATTGCTTTGAACAAAAGTTGTAGGTACTGATTATATCTATAACCTAAAATTATTTTTAATAATATTTACACTACTGCTCTTTTTTGATAATTTTTTCAAATGTTTGAATGGTCGCCATTTTGAAACTACTTACCCGATATTGCCCAATAACGAACTCGACCGAGATATTTGAGAGATTGATTTTTGTAGCAAATTTGAACTTGATACCTTCAAAACTGCGACCTCTATCGTGTTAACAAATTTCGTAATATCCCATATATATATATATATATATATATATATATATATATATATATATATATATATATATATATATATATATATAAACTTTTGAACCAAATGTTTTTTTGGACTAACTTATAGACATATAACAACATGCCGTTGAAATTTTTTCGAAATTCAAAAGTGTGAACGATGGCAATAGGTATATTTCTATAAGAAATTTACCTAAAATCTATAGTCACTTGCCGCGCTGAGTTTGTCTTCGTTCAGGCTAATCTCGAAAATCACAGTACGGATTATTATATGATTTTCAACTGTTGAGAGAAAAAATATCTAGAAAGGTTATAGGCTATAATTCACTAATATTTTGCGAAAATATGCTGCCCGTATTTGTGAAGTAAGTCGGAAAAAAATCGTACCTTCTGAGAGCTTTCATGGCGTGTGCTGCGTAAATAGTCAAAGTTATAATAGATAATGATGGTGGATTAGTTCAATTAATAGTTTTAGTTTTAGTTAATAATTGTTGTGAGTTTTTTTATTGAGGATGCAGTCATTTAATATCCTTTGAATTCAGCTGAGCTTTCAAGAAAACATATCTTGCCTTTTGTCTCATTTATTTATTCTTAATATTGTATATTCACTTATTTTGCTATACATAGACCATTTTATCTGTCAAAACTACATCTGGATGATTATTTCATTATTTTTGACCCTTCCTTTAGTCCCACCAAACAATACATAATACATAACATTCTCGTACAATAATCTGCGGTACGGTTTCAGTTTAATTATTTGCACAATAGTCTTTGTGAAAATTTAGTTATGTAGTCTGAACATGAAGTCATACTAACAAAATTATCTGTCTTTTCTGGATAAATATAGTAAGTTACTTGCAAGTAGATAATATTCCATGTGCGTTTTATGTTGGAAGAGCTTATGATAAATTAATGTGCTGCTGCAAAGCTTTGTCTGTCTCATTTTTGATACATACCTAGTCGTAGAGGAGTCAGCATGTTTTATGAAGGTCGAGTCAGTGTTACTGAACAAAGCTCAATCCTTGTATGAAGGACGTGTAAAGAAAAAGAGAAATCTTCCCTCCTGCAGTGGCAACTAAAAGACATAAAACACCATATGAATATTGGAAATCGTCAAAGTCGACTGATGTTAAGTATAACAAACTATTTGTTTTAGGAGTTAGTAACCATATTCGTCAAGTAAAGTTTGTTTGTTAATTACGTTATTATCATACGTGACAACTTTAATATCAAACTAAGCTAGAAGCTAGTAGTGCCTAACTACTTTTGTTTATGAATATTCTTTTATATATATATATATATCTAAGAAGATGATTTATATTTTAATAACCACATGGATATTAAGTCTTAGTTCCCACCCTAAAAACATCTTTAATTGAAACAAAGATGGCAAACGCCTAGAACCATCAATTTTTATTTCAAGCGAGGTATTTTATGACACCGCCGCCCCTCTTATCCCCGTAATGGATATCCTATTCCCATTTTTATTTTAGATTCTTAGGACACAAATGAACTTAAGTGTTAACATTTTTTAATTCTGTTTTTCAATACCTTCCTGATGAAGTATCACACAAACCTCAACGATTTGAAAAATATAGAGATAGGATGTCATGTTGAGGAGGTAAGAGGGGAGGTAGATTTTTTCACCCTTTTCAAATATCTTAATATCCGTTCAGTAAAAATTGTTGGCACTGCTGACCTTACTATATATTTTGAAATTATGCATAAATCTACAGGATCATCTCCAATCTGGTGACAAACCAATTTTATGTTTTTTTTTAATGAAATGAAAATTCTATTGTAAATTCAGAATCTACAATTCTAACAATATAAACTTAATACTGGGTGGCAGGTTTTTCAAAAGATAGTTGTTTAATTATGAACAGGGAAAGTTAATACTCAAAGTAAATATTGTCATCTTTTTCACATGTACGTGGTGCGCCATTTTTATGTCAGTTTTCCAGCATCTAATGACATAAAAAAGCCGATTTCTAGTTATAATGTATTTGGTCCTTTGTAATTTATTTGGAACAAGTTTTGAATACAACATCAATCAAGTTGCCGCCTCTATAGGCCAAAGCAAATTGTGCCCTTTTTTGCTGCGTTTTCCATAACCTTTTCAAGCATCTCGGACGTTATAGAAATGATTTCAGCACAAAGGTTTGCTTTGAGCTCGTCAATGGTCTTAGGCTTGGTGTTGTACCTACACTTTGCTTTTCAAATAATCCCAAAAAAAGAGGTCCCGAAAATATGGAGATCTGGGTGGCAAGTCAATATCTCCACTTTTTGATACCAGACGTCCAGATGATTTTCGTTGCAGAAACCGAATTGTTTAATTTGCAGTGTGGCATGACGCACCGTCTTGTTGGAACCATTAACCGTCAAGACCTTTTTCACGCTTTTGCGGGCAAACATAATGAGCCAACAACCATCGATATCGATTACCATCGACTGTTTCGTTATCTTTGAAAAAATATGGCCTAAACGCCAATCAAAATTGTCACTTTTTGTTCATGCAATGGCATTTAATGGATCTTGTGTGGATTCTCCGTTCCTCAAATGCGACAATGTTGTCTATTAACGCTGCCAGAAAGTGTGAAATGGGCCTCGTCGGTCATCAAAATTTGCTTCCGAAAATCAGTTTTTGTGTCAACCATTCAAGCGAGTGTTTGGGCGTATTCCAAGCAGCGTGGACAGTCTATCGGCAATATTCTTCGCGTTGTATCGGCGTGAAGCGATTAATGATTAAAATTGTACTTAAATGACGTTTCAAAAACATGTCCAGTCCAGTCAACCTGTGGACAAATGTCAAAGCTATCCAATGTTTACATACCGACAGATGGCGCACCCCATATCACCCTATATTTTATACCATGAGTAATAACTACCATCATTTAGGTTTAATTTCCTATACTTTGAATGATAGATAGAGATAGAGATATCTAAGGTTTTCTTCAAAGTTTGGTTGTAATTTGTGGAAATGAATATAAAACGCTGTATGAATAAAACTCCCCAAAATAAAAGATCAATCAAAATATACCAATATCAATTTAAAAAAATTGGAAAGCTACTGCAATGTTTCTAAAAATTGTCTACTTGCATCAAGAATAAATTATAGCGTGCCCGATATTGCTTGATATTCCTCGAGCATCATATCTTTTGAAATACCCTGTATAACCAAGTATGAGTTTACATTGTTGGAATTGTAAAATTTTTACAAAATTAAAATAAAACAGCGCGTTTCATTGAAGAAACATAAGATAGATATGTCACCAGGTTAAGGAACATCCTGCATCATGTATATTCCTAAATAACTTCAAAATACGAAGAAGAACACTGCCAACAATTTTTGTAAATCATTTTTTTATCTTTTTCTGAAATAACAGAGTTATCTATCGTGGACACACTAAAAAAGCACCCTGTATGTAGGTACTATTCATAGATTTTAAGATTGTGTTCCTAAATTCGATCTAGTCTACTGACAAGTATAGAGCGACGTCATCAACTGACGCCATAATTTGCTTTCTCGAAACTAAATAATTCTGAAGAGAGCCTATCAGCAACAAAAAAAAATTCGAAAAGTCTCAATTGATAGGTGAGTTTTGTTTGAGTCCGAGCTAGAACTTATGCTCTGACATACATTCAACAATTTTTGAATATGATACTCACCCTGCTTATTCGGTCTTTTATACATCGGTATATGTAATCTGTTAGATTTTTCAAAAATCAAAAGACAGACTCTTTATAAAACTCTTCAACTATACTGAAGATGAAAAATGTAATATATCCTTTTGAGCACAACTGTTGTCCAGCATATGACAAATGGTTTTCTCTGTCAACGAAATTAAGGATCACAATAACGTAGCATCCTCACCATTAACAAAACGAGAGAGCCACGTATTATCCCGAGAATAATGTTAGTCTCCTTCATAAACGAGGATATAAAATCACACTTTTTACTCCGTTATTTATTTGCACATTCTAAGATTTTTATTATATGTTATCCCCATTTAATGGTCTGCTTGACGTTTTCTTTTCGTTGGTACTTCTGTAAATGGGATGACACAAATGCGTTTTTTGTTATTTGGATGATTTAATATAGGGGTAGCTCGGTGATAAAATGCTCTTAGAGGGTGCATTCTGAACAGATTAGGTAATGTGGGAAAGATTGATAGTGAGCATATTTTAGGCAAAAACTTCAACCTGAAAGTAAATACTTATTTCCTACCAAATCCGGAGGAAGAGCGATTTTTTTGGCTTTTGTTCTTGTTGGAAGAAAATGGAGCAGTATAAATGCTTTATCAAAAAATATTTATTCAGGTACTAAAGAATAAGTACACAATTTTGTAGAAAATCTGAAAAATCTCTTGATAACATCAGCTATACTTGTACAGGGTGGCCATTTAATCTTTCAAAGAAACTACTCATCGTAGAAACTTGAGGTAAAAAAACTTACCAAAGTTGCCAGGAGAAAATGCTATTTTCAGTTTTTAAAGATCGCCGAAATTGCGAAATATGGTTGAACTATTGATATTAGTTTTTTTTCAATAGTCTAATGCAAAATGATAGCCCATGAGCAAATCGCTCCTTGATATCTTAATTTTTATAGATTTATGAAAAAAATATAAAATATTAGGTATAAATTGATAAATATCGAAATACAGAAATGAAAATCTGCAATAGTTGTTCTCTATGTTACTTAAATTTCTATTTTAGATCATCTAGGAGCTATCACAAATATAAAGAGCTTGAATCATCATCAATGTTAGTTGGTAATTTTTAATGAAAATTATGTAATATATGCTTTGGCTCATATTAACTATACAGGGCGTTCATTTCAAAATTTCCCACCTCGGATTTCTCGAAATGTTATTATTTAAAAAATACAGTAAAAATAATATCTAGGAGTAGGTACAACTTTTCAACTAAAATTTACTTAATTATTTTTTACCTTATGCCCCCAGAAGTTATATCCTTGAAAATATTAAATGGTTAGAGGTATCAAGTTGTAGCTATCAAGTAAAAACCTATTTACGAGTAAAAGCTTCTTTCAATTATTTTGTTATAGCGTTTGATTTTCTAAAATGAGGCTCTTCTTTTTTGACAAAAAATGACAAATATCTCTCCCAATTTCCCCAATAGATGTATTTGGCACAATATAACTGTGCTAGATATTGTAATCGGCGCTAAAGATGGATCTGGCTAGCTCTAAGTGCTTCACAAACCAAGCTGAAGCATTCAGTCAGTACGAAAATATTTTCATTGCGTCGGCAATGTCCATGTATCAAGAACAAACAGGCCCATTTAAAAAATCAAACCGCAGAACAAATGAGATCCAGACACTCTTTGAATAAGTTATCACTCGATACCTACAATTAAAATTTTCAAGAGGATAGGTTGAAATAGAAATTGAAGTAACGCAACTTTTAATTTTTATATTTCAATAGCAATCAATTTATCGTCAAAGTTTTTAAATAAATCTCGATTTATGTATAGCTTTTTATACAAAAAAATAAGGAAAAAAATAATTGCCTAACAAAATCCATTGAATTTATTCATTTTTTGTTTTCCGATATTTTAGATTAGGTGCAAGATATCGAGGCGCGGTTTTCACTAGCTTGCTTGAACATGATTTTTCTATTTTATTATCGATTGATATCAATAATCTGTTTTTGTGATTTTGCACTATATTTTTTTTTGAGTTCATAATATTAATTCCACGTCAATAAAACCGAAACAAGCATTTTCAAATTTTGTGTCTGTCTGTTTGTTTGTCCGTGCTAATCTCGGAAACAACTGAATCAATTTTGACGGGACTTTCATTAACATTAGAAGCATCTTCTGAGAAGTCAGATATGATCCTTAGCAAAACAACTGTCATTTTGCAAGTCTCCATTGTTGGCATGTGGTGGTACCATACTTTTTCATGTTCTTTAAATATTTGATTTCGTTAGGGGTTCCTAGCGTGTTTTCCTTCGAAGAGGTCGTTAGCTTGTTCGCTCGAAACTAGTCAAATTTGATAGCTTATAGCCTTAGTTACAGTTTAAGTGAGTTTTATCAACCGATTAAATTAAATTGAAAGAATACATGAAATATTAACTAAGTTCACACTTCACAGGGATAATTGATGATACGAAACAGCAAGCCTTAACGAAGTCTTCTTTTTCAAAATATCTATTATTTAGGTAGAATTAACTTTGCTATAAAATATTGTTTACTTGATTATTTTGGAATAGTTATCATACAAAGTGCAACTGTGTAAGTCACCTGAAAATAGTAATTTTTGCTCTTGAAACATTCATCATAAGGTATATTATGCCTTTCTTATTAAATAATTGAATTAGAATCCGTTATGAATTAATTCAAATTTTGAATGGCATACCACATTGTAATCCTTTCAAATGCTTTCTCTTGAATCAGTGAAGGAAATATAAACAATGTTCTAAACGAAAAGTAAATTTCCACCAAGGAAGGTAAGTATAATAATGAGGACTTTGGCGGCGAATGTTCTTTCGAATAATTAAATATAAACTTGAAGGTTGTGGTTGTGAGGAAGGGGGATACGAGACAGTATTTTAAATTTACCCTTAGAAGCAATTAAAAACATGCGGTCGTAAGGTTTTGTTGGATAATTTAGCATTTCAAGCGTGCAACAGTGTGTAATTACAAACAAGAAGCCCTGTGGTACGTAGTTTTATTTTTGTCTCTATTAAATTACTTTTGAGAATGTTATTCTACTTGAAATGCTGTAAGAAGAAATTTCGCTCTCTACCAGGAGCTTCCGGTAGACGAATGAAGGCAAATTATACTTTTTTCTCTCTTTGTCATATTTTTCTTCTCATTTGAAAAACGGTATTAAATTGAATGTATTCTTTCTTAATTAAGTTTCACATTTAAATTTTATCTCGTCGGATGTAGCAGAAATTATGATAAATGTTATCTGAGCAAATACTCCGAGCACTTTTGAAATCCACAGTTCTGGTTGGTATTCTTGAATTTCCAGATATTCCTCATTGTAGAATAAAATAATATCCATTTCAGATATAAATATTCTAAAGACGTCTTTTAAACATTACTAAAATCTTTTAGATTCTAAGATTCTATATTATTCCTATTTTCACATTCATAGCAATTATTATTTAAGTGCTCTGAGAAATACAAAATAATATTAATTCTATTGGTTCTAGTAATTTTGAACTTGTGCAGTAGTAATTAGTTGTTCTAGGCACCAACTTCAAAAGTACCAGCACCAATAAAATTAATATTATTTTGTATTTTTCAGTGCACTTACTAACAAAATCGGTCCTATTTTTTGTAAAAAAAATTATTTCACAGTTTTCAGTGTAACGTTAGTTCACCAAAGAATATAATAGGTACGTAACTTATACTAAAACATCGCGGGAATAGTACCACCTACTTATCATATTACGTATGTATATTCTTTGGTTGTGACATGTTATTATCCAGATATCTGAAAACATCGCGGTGAAAATACACATATTTCAGATTTTAGCACTGCTTTAATTCAGAAACCATAACCGTGTTTGAAAAAGGTCCAATTTAAATGTTGTTATATATTTTCCTTTCTTTAATTTGACCGTCTGATATTTTCAATCAATTTTCGAAAAAAATGCCCCCACACATAGCGGAAACACACATTTTTCAGACATTACAACTACTGTAACTCGGAAACCTATGTTTTTTAAAATGTCCAATTTAAACGTTACCGAATATGGTTTCCTTTCTAATTTTCGAATCTCGAATTTTGGGTTTTGAAAGAAAATTGCCCCCTCCACTTAGCTGAAACACAAATTTCAGACATTACTACTGCTGTAACTGGGAAACCTATGATTATTTTTGAAAATGTCTAACTTAAATGTTTCCGGATATGGAATCTTCTTTAATTCTGCTGTCTCGGATTTTCAATTTTCGGGAAAAATTGTTCCCACAACCTCCTTCGGGGGAAGTTTTTGATGGGAAGAGCAGGGGTAATATTATTTTTTCAATGGGACCAATTCTCAATTTTCCACTTTCAAATGAAAAGAGAATCATCAAAATCGGAGCATGTTTACTATGCGAACATCCATAAAAAATACAAACAGTCGAATTGTATACCTGCTCCGGTTTGGTCGTCGGTCAAAAAAATGTTTGTCTCAGTTTTACTTACATACAAATACCCATTTGAACTCAAAAATATATATTTTCTGAAATGGCATACATATATTTTTCAAATAAGTACCTATATCTAGATGCAGATGTTAAGGTCATATAGATACAGACTTAGATTCTACTGAAATTAGTAATGCAGTGTGTATGTGTGGTAAAGTTACTGCCCTGTCAATATTTATGGTTTTCGCGATCAGTTGAGAAATATTTCATAATAATGAATATTATACAGTATATTATCAGTTACTGTAAGTTAATGCAAAAAAGGATTTCTATCAACAAAATACTTTTTAAGACCACCTTGATCTAGACGGAATAAGAGCTATAAAACTGTATCAGGGTTAATCTTCACTTATAATATTTTAGCTGCCGAAATGACAAGACGGAATACTGGAAGATTTCAACAAATTCTTCAAAATACAGTCTACTTAGTCGATAGTATATTGATTTGCCATAATATGATCGTGTTTCTTCAACTTGTATATTCTCAATTGTTCAGATTATTTCTTTTATCATTCTAGTGTTTCCGTAATGGCTCTATTTTCTATAAGGATAAGTGTTTAATTTAATGTATAATCTTGAATCTTATTTAAATGATGTTATTTATACAGTAAATTTTATTCAACAAATTTCATCTTTATCCTTCTCTTCCTCATAAAATGAAATTTCTTCTCTATTTTATCTTAATATTCATATTCCACAAGAGCATCAATTATCAGTTGTTGACAACATTTGATGATTTATCGCGGAAATGTGAATTGTGATTTATACTTATAACACTCATTAGCAAACATTGTGAAACGTTTTGTCCTAGTTTCCCAGCCTAAAGTTTCAAGGGAAGATAAGTTCCACCCCTTGATAAATCAGATATTCTGATATCCTCACCTGGAAATGTCACTCGTAATTTCGGATGATAGCTTTAATTTAATTGTATTCCTCAGTTTATTCGTGACTTTCAATATCTTACAAAAGAGCACAAATACGAATACATTGCGTTAGTATCATAGAGGAAGAAGCTGTCACGTCCCAAAAATGGTTTCGTTTCCACCATATTTAGATCATCTTTCTTTCATTTGGAAAAATAGTTTGTGTTTAGTGGGTTTTCTGAGTTTTTCTTAGTTGTTACTAGTTCAAGAGGCTTTAATGTGTTCGATGCTTGAATATTTATGACATATTTCATGAAAATATGCGACGCTGGAGACAAATAAATCATCCATAATTGCATTCGTCATATTTAGAAATTTTATGAATTTGCTGAATTGTTTCTTTGCACCAACTTAATGGAACTTTATTCTCACTTGAAGTAAAGTATACAACTATATAAATACAATAAAATTACTGAATACTCATTAAATTTACTTGAATCCAATACTGTGTAAATTGTCATATTAAGTGTATGTATCTGAAGTGATGCCCATTTATGCAAAGTAGTTCCAATGCACATGTCACTTCCCCCCCTATTACTAACTCTCAATGTACCAATATCATTTTTATCGGCTTTGGTAGTTCCGTCATCTACTCAGAACATTATTTAAAAAATCGAATCTTGTACAATTGCACATGTACCTAGTTATCAACAAAACGTGAATTTTATGGAATAAACATGTTATAATTCATAGATAATTTAGCAAAAAATAGCTGAATATCGACCTTCATTTGCGTCAAAAAACATTCATAGCTCGTTTGCATGTTTTTCACCTAGTTTCCATTTACCTTTACAGATAGCTAAAACCAATTCTTTCCTTTGATTGCGATTGTGCCATATTCTTCTAAATTTGTATCCAGTCTTATAAAGGTTTTAATATTGAGTAGTCGTATTTCAGGCAACTGATTTAATGACACATGACATGATAAATTTCACACTCGCAATCGTCGATCTGGTGCAGTATTCTAATGCGCTAGAAATAACAATAAGCCACAGTCTAGGTAATAAATGCACATTTGATTCATTCTTTTGACCTTTTGCACTAATGCATGTTTACACGTCAAAAAATTATTGGTTTATGTTTCCTTAAGCACACTTATTTTTCATTCGCATAGCTTTTTTACTTACGAAACCGTATATACTTATAACTTGAAATATTTCGTTATTTAAGATAGTGTTCATCCCAGAAACACAGCGCCAAACATAAAATTTGTAACTTATGTTGCATTATTCATTAATTTCTATTAGGTCATGATTTTAAAAACTGAATTTTATTTTTCAAGTATTTAAGTTATAATGAAAAATTATGGATATTTTGTCCATTTTGCTCAATACACAAATCAATTGGATTTATTGAGTAAGTACGTATTTCTATAAAAACATATCGAAACTTTACTACAATTCCTTTGAATTTCAAATTATTGCTCAAATGCTGATAGAAGAGATTTTTGTGTTATAAGCATATTTCTTCCTTCCTTCTCTAATTCTAAAAATTACGGATACTTCTAAGTATAGTTCAAAATCAAATATACCCCTGCCAAGGTATTAAGATATTACGAAAAAGTGTATTTCGACTTTTTTTGATCGGACCACAAAGAAGATGTTTTTAAAAATGACGATTTTTATTTCTTTTTTCTAAATGAAATCTAAACCATACGGAGTTCAGTTGTATTCTCGACACCATGTTAATATTAATAAAACTCTGCACTTTTCTGTCTAACTACAACTACACTAATAACAAAGTTACCCAAGTTATCCCATGTTCGGTGGTACATCCTGTATATTATTATCTCAGAACAAAAATTGGATGATATCTTGTATTTTATACACCATTCGCTACTTGTACAAAAAGGAATTGAGTTAAATTCCTGGCGAGGATGTAAAATTTTTAACTGAAATAATTTAAGAATCAATTCCATCCTCTTCATTTCCGCACGTCTAAAATCAGTATGAATCTGTGTCTATCTATGTTGTGTACTTCTAAATTATTAGAAAGAGATTCTGTTTACATGATTTCATGACATGCTAGATATTATTTTCTGTAATAAATGTAACAATCAATAATTAATTCCTCTTCTGAAAATATGTGCTGTGTTTCGTATTGCCATAACTGCCTAGCATATAAGTGAAATTCTACAAACTAAAAAACATAATATTAACTTCTAAGAAATAAAATGATACAATTAAACTCTTAAAACAAAGAAGATTACACATCTAGTTAAATTAAATGTTTAGATAAATCACCTTTTGGTGCTAAATAATAGCCAAATCTCCTGTCCAAACATTAATTTCTTACATGTAGTAAAAGGTAAACAGAATTTTTTTCTGATGAAATCATAAAGAAGTTTCACTTCTAACCCACCCACTGATCTTTTTTAGGATTCCGTACCCAGAAGGGTGAAAACGGGAACCTATTACTGAGACTCCGCTGTCCGTCCATACGTCCGTTTTTTCAGCGGGTCCTATCTCATCATAATAAGTGGCGACCTGAAATTTTCAGAGAAAGTGTATTTCTGTTACCCCTATAACAAAAAATACTAACGTCACAATGGTATGGAACCCTTTTTTTTTGACTTTGCTCGCTTGGTATTTTTCATACACATTCATGTACATATGCCAATAGGTGTTCGTCGAATGATTTTCGATGTTATTTTATTTGGAAAACACGGCATACGTGGTAAAAAAGTGACCATGCTGCCTGTGAAATCCCAGTCAAACTTTTATTCTTTAGACAACCATCAATTACCTAGCTGATTTAGACAATCTACGGTTTGTTGGTCTCTGTTAACCAATGGTTGTCCAAATCAGATGTTTATTTGTTATCTTTTAATCAATGTTGGTCCTGCAAAGCTTACTCTACCTAGGTATAATTATCAACAAGGCTACTTCCGGTCTCATGAGTAAAATTTGCAAGAATGAACCTTCATAAAAAAAATATGAGAGAAATAGTCTATCTACCTGCTTGAATGCTTGCTATACTAGACATCGACAATATGTTGTTGCATATTTCTATTGAAATGAAATTAGGCCTCAAATTAATTCAAAGATATTGATAAATATTTTTTACAAGAAATTGGACCGACTTTTTCAGTTGTTGCAATGAAAAATACAAAATAATATCAATTCTATTGGTGCTGGTTCTTTTGGAGTTGGTGCCTACAACAACAAATTACAACGACACAACTTCAAAATTACCAGCACCAATAGATTTAATATTATTTTGTATTTTTCAGTGCAACAACTGATAAAGACGGTCCAGTTTTTTGTAAAAACATTTATTTCACATTTTTGAGTGTAACATTAGTCATGAAAATTGTTGAACGTTCATTATGACCCAGAAAGGTATACGTAGATTTAGCTTGTACATAGCGGAAATACGCATATCACATATTTCAGACTTTACCATTGCGAAACTCAGAAACCGTCTTTGGAAAAAATGTTCAATTTAAAAATTTCCTTTCTAATTTTCAAATTTCAAATTTTCGATTTTCGGCCCCTTCCACATAGCTGAAACACATATTTCAAACTGTAGCGCGGAAACGTATGATTATTTTTTAAAATGTCCATATTAAACATTTCCGGATATGGAATTTTCATTATTTCTGTCGTGTCGGATATTCAATTTTCGAGAAAAATTGCCCCCTCCACCCCTTTGGGGGCGGTTTTTGGAGTGAAGGAGATTTCGGATTTGATTTGTCTCAATAAGGGACCATAAATCGGAGTACGTTTACTATGCAAAACACGCGAATGGCCATAAAAAAAGCAATCTTACAACTGAATTATATACCTTTTCCTTTTTTGAAGTCGGTCAAAAAAGTGCTAATCTTACATCTTCAAAATGTCCTTCATGATATTCGTCAATTCTCTTTTGTGAGGAACTTATTCAAATCCAAGCTTCACAAACATAAAGAGATGGTTCAAACTAGCATTGATTGGAGCTTTAAATAATTAAGCTGAGTATACAGAATAATTGGAATCCTTTGTAACAATTTAACTCTTTTAGTTTTCTAAAAGTGCTGGTTTAGTGAACGATTTTATCACGACCAGTTGTATCGTTCACTCTTGAAAATTCAGACAAAATGAAATAAAATGGACATCGGGATTCTTTTATCTTTGTATCTCATAATGGCGTATTGAGTAGTCTCCCTGATTATATATTGGTTGAGTGAAAATTTGTTGCTCCCATATTGTCTACGTATCTACAAAGTAATGGTTTTTGATCAGTATGGTGGGATTTCCATCTTTTCTGCAATATGATGATTAGTTACCTTCGTAGCTTAATAGCAGTAAGTTCAGGACAGACCATGTGTTTCAATAACTATGACATTTTGTTAATTAAAATATTGGCATTGTCAGATATTTAAATTATTTGAACTGTCACCAGATTCTAAAATAAAAAAAATGTGAGGGAAACTATCAAATGAATGGTTCCATAACTTTGCAAAAAAAGCCAGTGTCGATCTATTGCTGTTCATGAGATACAGACGGCTGACACACGAACGGGCGAATGGATGAATGGAGTTAGTATTAGCTGTGATAGTGAAAATAGAAATAACATTCAGCAAAAACTGAATCTCATGAGCTTTCTGCCTAATACACTTCATATGATACAGCCTGCTGGCAGACGAATGTGGTTAAATTGTAAAATTTATACTGATTAAAATACCTATTCAATAGGTTATGATAATCATTTTTCATATTTGACGTTTAAAAGAAGAAACATGAGAATGCCCCTTGACATATTTGTAGACGTAAAACTGTAGGTACCTATTGTTTAAACTAATAAAGTTAGGGCCGATTTTACAGTCAAATATCTCCTATTAATTTTAATCCTACATTAAAAAGTTCATAATTTTTTTGATTGAACATATAATTCAATGTTACTTTAAAAGAACGGATGATAAGGTGACACGTTATAACATTTATTATAGATTGCACTATTTTTATTCTGTCATAAAGATATGAAATACACAAATTAAAGAATTAACTAATCTCCCATTAGGGATTTATTATGAAATCGGCCCTAACTCCTATATAAAATGTGTCATTGGATGATGACAGTTTTATCATTTTGACAGTGATAAAAAAGGTGCATCCTTTTATATGACCGATAAAAAGGCCTGTTCATCATAACCATTATATCTAGTGTATTTAATGACTTTTCATTCATTATCGAATGATGTTGCAAACGCAATAAAAAAGTCACTAAAAGATCCATAGCTAAAGACGTATTGACATTGCTCGTTTAATTTCACTGTTGTGTTAAATATACAAAACAACTGATTTCTTTCAGTTTGCAAACATCAGGAAAATTAAACATTATAGGTATCTGTAAAATTTTGTGTTGGATCAATACCAAATGCAGCATCACATTTCATATTGTAGATTTAATCAAAATTTGGAAACTTCCTTCTCAGTTACTCTTATCGAACTAAAAAGATCTCTGGTTGCGAGAGCCGTTGTCGTACGTCACTTCCACACATAACAGTTTCCATACTTTCTCTTCTGATAACGCCAGAGAACGCCACTTGGCTGGATTTCAAACTCATTTATTTGGGTCATTTGGACTCTCGAGAATTTAAGGTAATGGAAAAATGAGGGAAAATTCTAAAAAGTGCTCTTTCACATTTCGTTTATTTTTTTGCTGGAATATATTATGTGAAAAGTTTGCTTAAGCCATGCATTTAGGATAAAAGTTTGATTTTATCTAAATAAAATAAAGCCGCACGATATGATTCACAAACGTAAATAAATGGCTTTATTCTTTTGGAAAGGTTTTTTTAAAGCACAAAGCAAGCGATAATAATTGTATACAAAAATACCAGCACAGATTATCCTCTCCAAAGTTTTTCACGAAAACTTTCACGTCGTACAGAGTCGATTTGTGTATATCTAAATGCAATATTATTTCAAATGAAACATAAAAGAAAAATATCATCTGGCTTAGGGAAGATTTTTCCATCAATCGTCGGCCGATAATTGAGAACTTGAGAATATAAAGATATGATAAAATCTCTTGATCGATGGAGGATGTATACAATTCCAATGTAGGCTTTTATTCATGATCACTCGCGTCTTTCGCATAGTAAACATATCAACATAAATCCACTATCCACCTATCACTCACTGCACTACTTCAGAATTAGTGTACCAAATGATAAAGTCGGCCATAGTTTTTGTAAATAGTTACTTAATTAACCAGGAATGTAACGACATGTTAACAGTCGATACATTCCGTGTTACCATTTGTCCCTCTGCCGATAATTTAAATATTTCATACATGTTTAGATACAAAACATGAAAATGGCACATTACAGTTTTTATTTTCCTAGGAATGTAAGTGACAGTATTTATCCAGGTATTCACATTCCGTCAAAATAATACACGAATGATATTTGCCATTTTCATTTTCATTTTACAGCGGTAAAGAAAATATTACAAAAATTAAATTTTATCACTCTATTCTATTAGTAGGGACTGATAATATTGAAGTTGCTTAAAGGCGTATAGATGAGTTTCGGCACCAAATTTGAAAGTACCAGCACCAGTATGATTGATATTAGGTACCTACTTTGTACTTTTTAATGCATCATCTTGTAAAATTAATCCTAGTTTTAGAGTTTTACAACTTGCAGTCGGATTAGAAACGTAGAATGAATTGCTGTCATATTCGGTAACGCCCGTTTTGCCTAGAATATTATTAGTCCTACGCATATACAGGGTGTGCCAAAAGTCGGTACCATTTTTGTTATTTTAAATAAAGTTTATATCTCGCATACTGTTCCAAAATCCAAATTTGGAAAGCAGTTATTCACCTAACTGTTTCTCTGATGATCCCATTTTGTATGCTATGAGCGCTGGCGACATTTAAGTTTTGCATTGAAAAATTGTCAAAAATTCAACTAAGCATTCCCTATACCTACAACTAACAACAACTAATATCGAATTGTTCAATAAAACTGAAGAAGTGTCTTGTCGAGAAATTTTCATATTTTCTATGTTGCAATGAATACAAATGAATAATTGTAATTAAATAACTGATAAATTCGATAACTTTGGTGAATGCTCTTTTTAGAAAAACATCAAACAATATGACGATTTTACTTATTTGACATTATACTAGGTATCTAGTTCATTGTTATCGTTTTCCCTTTTTTAAATAGTTTTTATTACTTTCGGTTCTTGTATCAATGGACTCCGCAGCGATTTCTCAGGCCCCATACGGTCTAGAGACTTGAAATTTCGAATTCGTAGTTAGATCGCAGACATCTCGCCGCCTGTTAAACTCCAAGTGTGATCCAATATTAGTAATTATAATTATCTCATTCAACCAAGATTATTATTTTGTCGACATGGAACGACAATGGGATCCGTCACTGGAATTACGCACGAGCATGGAGCGTTTTTAAACGTCTCGTTCTCTGGTATATAGGTATTATTCTGGTATTCTGGAAGATCGTCTATGGTTATGTCGCAATTGTCAGACGTCAGACGTTATTGTTAATTTAAAGTTTAATTTTATGTTGTGGTAGACAAACAGTAATTTGTTATGGAATTGCTGTTGCTAGCAAACACATATACATAAGTATAGTTAAAATCGAGAAAAGGATAGCAATAGTAGGTACTCATCGGTACGGTTTAAATCTTAAATGCCCAATAAAAACTATTTTTAATTTTTTTTCAAAAATTTCACTTGTTTGATTTTAAAGTCATGACATTATGATATTTATTTAAATAACATCAATATGTTTAAATATTGATTTTGAAAGTAATTGGGTATTATTCTCTTTTGAAAAGTGTAAAACTTTTAATATTTTAAATTTGAAACAAATTTGAAGTCTTTCAATTTCAAATTCGAGATTTATTTTAATTGGAAGAATAACTAGTTAGCATAAAAAGTAAATGACCGCTTCCACAGCTCACCTCCCGTGGGCCTAAAAACATGTTGTCAACCAGACAAAACGTATTTTATCAATGGAGTGTTCCGTCTGTCTGTGGTAATAGGTCATTGGGTTCCACTAATTTTAATATGCGATGTTTTTATCTTTTTTAAGAAATTTGGGTATGACAGCGACGTTAGCATAATACCTATACTAAAAATGCAAAAGAGTGTCCGTTTACTACCTGGTCGCGCCATATTTGACGAATTTTGTTATAGCCATAATTTGGAACTTGGAGACGGAAATGTCGCCTAAATATTCTATATTTATATCTATAGTTAATAAAAAACTATTTTTAATATAAGTCTAAAGAAAAATTGTATCTATAATTTGATATGTCATATTTTTTTCAGCAATATATTGAGTGAAGCTATTGAATTTTTATTTCAAATATGAAAAAAAACTGTTTACTTGGAACGGATTTTGGTAATATTTACATTGTTATTTTAACAATTTTTAACGAGTTTTCCAAGTATCATAGATATTTTGTTACCGATGTTTTCTACCCTGTGAAGCGAGTAGATACGTCTTTTATAAGTACTTAGTAGGTACTAAAGGTATGTCGTGGTGGATACCTTGACCTAAAAAAATAGAATAACCTTCAAATTGTATATGTATACTTTCTGTAGACAGCTCATACATTAAATGTAGCAATTACAATTTCCTGAAAAATCTTGCATTATGTGTTTTTCTTAAGAAATTAAAAATATTGAGGCTATAATTTTTTTGTGGTAGTAGGTATAATAACATTACAATTATCATCTATAGTTTCTCTCTATAAAATCTAGTATCCACAGGATTTGATATTTGACGCTTCTCATCCAGCCATTCTGAAAATATCTCATATATATTTGTCATAAAAAAAACTCAATGACATTCGACTTAAACTGTGTTCTCTAATTAATTATGCAGAAACTACAGTCTCTAGTTGAGAAGAATAGCACACAATAGGAAGATATAAAAAACTTCATGTTACAATAAAATTAACTTAATTGAATAATTATTTTGAATTCATGTTCAGAAAATCTATGTCCACTACCACGATGCTGTCCATTCTAACATCTCTCACATTCAATTAAAGGATGGTGTGCGTCCAATAAAAGTCCATTGTCTGACCGACTACCCGGCTTACCACTACCAATTAACCCTCGTATAATTGGAAGTTGCTACGACTGATAGTTACTCGACCAGAACTTTTGTTCCTATTATTATCTTTGATGTACCCTGAAGCTAATTATACAATTACCAAATAGAAATAGTTTAAACAAGTCGTCCGAATGAATTTTCCAGTTAATTAAGACTCGACTGAGTAGAAAACGACAATAGGTTATTATCTAATAAGAGTTGAGTCCTTCTCCCGGACAACTCAGGATCTTGCTGAAAACAATTTTTTACTTCAGCATCGTTACTAAAAATTATTTCCAGAGTTAAACTGAAACAATCAATAATTAAAGATGCACTAGATATTAGGATGTTTTATTTTGAAATATGCAAAAATGTATGTTTACGGTTAATTTTGTTGTGAGTTCACTAATCTAATCACTATCTGTTTTACAAGGTAAGATACAAAATTCTTTTCTCATCAACATTTCTCTAAATAAAAAGTTTTCGGTGAGATGCTGAATTTGACGAATTTATTGCAGTGAAACTATCATCAATTCACATGCACGTACGTTCGGTTAATACCGATATATAATTATTAGGTGTTGCCCACAAATTCACACGCGGAAAGTCAGTTCATCCCAAAAACAGCACTCACTATTTTAATTCTTTAATAATTGGTTTCCGAAGAGTACTTACGAACATTAGGTATTGCAACAAATGAAACTAAAAATTTCGTGGATTTAAGAACAATACATTCTCAGGAGCACTTTAGGAAGGCATCAACTCTATATTGAGAACATTTTTATTGTTGTTTCTAAATCAAGCCTTGTAACTTTGTTACCTTTGGTCTATGACGGCTGCTAGCTTCGAATTTTCGTCCCTTAAAAAACCCTTCAGAAACTCTCAATATAATGATGTATAATAAAATATACCTACATACTTAATTTTTTGAGTTATTTTAAAAGATCTCATTCCTTAAAATAGCAAGCTTTCAAAAATGACATAACAGAAATTTCTCAGTTCATTAATGAAATAATCATTTTTCGAGGTGGTTGATAATAAATAATACCTATTTAAATTAGTACAATCAGTTTGAGAATTAAAAACTACTTATTCAAACCGTTCTAAGAATCCACCAATCGATACACTTCTGATGCCTGCAAAAAACAAAATTCATAACGCTGTTATGTATATGATTAGTTAATCTTATACGTACTTGAAACAATGAAAATTTCTTTCATTTCCATTACTGCGTTTCAACACAGTTTAAAATGCATTGCTTTATTTCTACCAGTTAAATATTTGATTCTAGTTTGATAAATCCAGATTTGTTTCAGAAATATTTTTAAAAAAATATGCCATACAGCTTTCACCCCTTAAAATTCAAGTTAAGCAAATCAAGGCAGGTCTAGGACCCTACAGAATTTTCATATCGATACAACTATCAGGTTTTGCTCCACGTCGATTACAGATTATGTGATTTTAAAGTTGCGCCTCCGCCAAAATTCTCAAAACTGTATTCATCTAGTAATCACTGCTCTTGACATACTTGTAAGTGACTAAAGTTTTTTGTTTTACTATACCAGTATTTGGAATACCACCAAAAATGAGATGTCAGAAAACTTTCGCGTCAAGAACAGGTTTCAAGTGACTAGCAATGACGACAAAAATTTTGGAATCCCAGAATCTTAAGCAATCACTGTCGTTGGCAACCTAATGTGTGGCTTGCGGGTTTTGCCGTGTTTATGTGAATTTAATTGTCGACGTTACATTATTCATTTTGCTGTGTTCTTTTGAAGTTAAGTTTCGAAGTGTTCTCAACAGCAGTAATTTTCACCAAATTTTATAAGTGCTCTGATTAACTGACAAGCCTACAAACATTTACAAGTTTGACTTAGGTTAATACCTAACGCCCCTTTTGATGTTGTTTTTGGTTCTTGTAATTTCTGTTGCATCCTGACTGTTCTGAGGGAAAATTTGTCACTTTGGTAGGGGACTTCTAATCCATTTTGTGGTCTTCGTGTTTGAGCTTGTTCGGCCACTGCTGATTGTACTTTAATATCCTAGTCTGGTATCAACTTGATAGGTTTTCTTTCAATCTACATAAAATAATACTTCCTGTTTGTCCTATATTTGATTTTCCACATTCACATTATATACATACCGGTGTTAAGCCCTTAGGAACGCGGTCATTGTTGCCTACTACAAATATTACTTTCATCATACATTATATTTCATGATCTATTGTTTTGATTAAGCTTATTCCTTCGATAAAGCCCTTTATATTATAAAGAAATTCAATCTTTTACAAAAATTAAGTGTTTTTTTGTAGAACATTAGTAGCTACAGGTAATTTCATGAAATATTTGCACTTGAAAACTTTTTGATAAATTTGACGGTTTTGTAATTCTTTGACAAAGTTGAAAAATATTTATACTCTATTCGGAAACAACTGGGTATACTCTAAATATTCAAAGTTCATTTTAAAAACTAAGAATCTGGAGTAATTACATTGGCATTGATGGACTTATATCGTAGTTAAGGGCCCTTTTGTGTAATCAAGACTCCTGTATAACCTTCTGTTTAGCAACAGAAAATTACGTTTACCTAAAATTTATGTATTAATTAACTCCATTGGATGGACTGTTTTCAAAAATTACAAATTTACATCCGACGGAAAATCTCATTATCATGGATGAATTTTCCATAGCGAAAAATATTGCATTAGCCTGGTGCAGACGTAAATTATGTAGGTAGGTATTTCATTCCTTGCACAATCGCTTAACGAAGACTATGGCTTTGCTCTGATATAATCACGAAACACAGCGGTGCTGGCAAAAGAGCGGGAAAGAGCGCGAGAGATTCCGGCTTGCATATGGCGCGCTGCGGAATTCCGCCGGCTTGTTTTTATCAGTCACGACGTAAATTGTTTGCTCAATTTGCAGTTAATTCACAACCATCGTTAATCATGTTGTATTAAATGAAATTATCTGGCTAATGATAATAGCAGCTTTAGCAATGGATGATTTTTTTGATTATCCACCTGTAGCTGAAAAATCTTAATGAATTAATTAGTAATTCTATCGCGTGCTCCTTGAAAATTTAAATTACCATAATAGTAATGCAATGATATTAATACTTCTAGATTCATATACTAATTAATGAAAGCTCTTTAATCTAAATCCTCCACGACAAATGTTTGTATTTGCCTGCTCTTTGAGTATTTGGCTATCTAGATAAGTTTTTAGTGTGGTTTTTACAATCTGCAAAATAATTTTGCTGGGAAGATATATTTGTGGAACGTATATTGAAGTGCTATAGTCAGTTGGCCATTTTTCTGTGTTCCATATCTCTACAAATGAAGTGGACAATGGACAATTTGTAAGCCATTCTCACCTAATATTTGAAAAAGTTATCCTGGTATAGTCTCAGTACCCGACGATTTGTTTTTCTCTAGCAACTAAATCGCTTTCTTTACTTCGGAAAGTAGTATAAGGGTTCTTTGGGAGACTTAGTTGGCCATAAATTGTTATTTTTATACAGATCTGCACAATAAATTCTCCACGTTTCTAAAATTTGATCAATGTTAGTTTTTGTCCAAGAACGATATACTTTATGGTTTGAATTCTCTTATTGGAAGTTTTGTCTTCTTTCAATATGTCTTTAGGTTCATAGAAATTTCCTTGTTCTTCTTGCCTTTATATATAGTCGGTATCTTCAACAGCTTTATATTCAAAATCTGTTCTGCGCTGGATCACACGCCTAGTGTGATGAATTATTCATGGTTTACTCTTTGTTACAGTTGGTCTTGTCCCTTAAGTTGTTTTTAGAATCATGATCTGCTTGATCTGGCTGCAGCTTATTTTCAAGATGCATTTGAAAGACTTGCATTTTTGAGGTCATGGTCTTTTTGACCTATAAGTTGATGGTCACTTGTAAAGTCTGTCATGGGAAAGGTTTTACAATTTGTGGCTCCATCGCAATTGATTCGTGATATAGTCTTTTTGGTTCTTGATATGGTTATCGACTGGGCCATGTGAATTTTCCTATATTAAAAAATCTCGATGGCCTGTAGTCAGCGGAACGGTAAATTTTTCAAAATTCATTGAATTAAAATTTAAACAACCTTCCATTGGTATACCTACATGTTATTACATATAATTGTCGTATGTGTCATAGCCTTGCGGTTAGAGGTTTTTGTTTCGGCTGTTGTATATAAAGCAGACAGGGTTCGAGTTCCACTTCAAGGCAGAATTTTTTTTTCGTCTATTTCTTTTCAATAAATATAGTATATATATTTTTTAATCAGGGTCTATATTAAGATCTCCAGAAAATCTACAATTACATCAAATTTATATTGAGTGTTCATGTTTTATCAATATTTGTTATTTTTCTTTATTAATTTTTATTTTTTTACCTGTGTGTTTTATGAGAAATTGTTTTGAACAAAAGTTGTAGGTACTGATTATATCTATAACTTAAAATTGTTTTTGATGATATTTACACTACGGCTCTTTTTTGATAATTTTTTAAATGTTTGAGCGGTCGCCATTTTGAAACTACTTACACGACATTGCCCAATAACGAACTCGACCGAGATATTTGAGAGATTGATTTTTGTAGCAAATTTGAACTTGATACCTTTAAAACTGCGACCTCTATCGTGTTAACAAATTTCGTAATATCCCATATATATATATATATACAGGGTGGGCCAAACTCCTGTATTTCTTCGATATTGACCGAACTATAAGAGATATAATACAAATTATTCAACAAAAGTTTATTGATGCAGTCTGTTCCATAACCTAATAATATTTTAAATAATACAGGATGTTCCATTAAAAAGTTACAGGGTGTCGACCTGTTATTTTAAATAGAACACCCTGTATTTTATATGATATTTTGATTAAGAATGTCTTTACAAATACATTTTGTCTGAAACTATTTTCTATGTAATGAATAGTTTTAGAAATAAACTAGTTTTTTTACAAAAACATAAATCTGCAGAAGGTCAAATGATGAGCTGTCATGTGATTATCTTTCAGTATTTCAATAAATTTTTAAATGATAGAGATTTACCATAGTATGGACTTTCTTCTAGCAGTTTTCATTACAAAGTATGCCGTAGCACTTCTCAGTAAAAGAATGGTCAAATTGAAGAACTTCGAAGTACGATAACTTCGTTTTTTTAAATGGAATGCTTTGTTTTTCAGTATTTAAAAAGAAACACGATTTATTTTTAAGTCGTTTCATATATCATGTTTCTATGGTGAAATTAAGCCATTTTCTTGAAATTTTAGATTTATTCAAGAAACTACCAAATTATGATTATTTTTAAATTTTATTATAGTAAGAGTGGCGTTTCTGTCAGTGTTCAAGAAACTTTATAATTGTTTTTTTCTTCTTTTCGAGATAATACACATTCCGACTGCAACTTTAAATTGAGTACTTATGTGTAGTAATCGCTCATTATGCATTACCTGGTTCCCTCATTTTCATATGAATTTGTTATACTAGAAATGGTGGTAATGTAAGTACGGGTAGCAAGGTGATGTATAATTTTGAGTTTTTGTACGTACGATGTATGGAAGAATTAGGTAGAAAAACCTAATTTACTGGTAATTAAATCAGGCGTTTCGGTATGACAAGTGTAGCAAAAACCGGGTCTGGGTCTAATTATTGGTTCCCCGGGAAGATTAAGAAGTGTATCTGGGTATCCATGAATCGGATATCACAATCCTGAAATTTTTTTCTATAATAAGTGCTTATTCATTATTATGCGAGTGTTTTTAATTGTTCACTTGTGAACGTGTCTATTAGGTACATGAAAAATGACATTTCGGGCATTTATTCCTGATATTTCTAAGAAACATATGTTTTACTTTGAATTTAACAGTTTTTTGTTTGAAACGTAATAGGTATTTGTTGATTCAAGAAATACTATTTGGGGTCTATCTGATTCAAGAGGTAAGGATTTTCTTGGGCATAGTGATGGGCATTTCTTTTATTCGGTACATAAACATTTTTAAACGTTGACTCGTCTGTGAAAAGAACACCGTTGAAAAAATCCTCATTTTCATCCAATCTAGTTTGAGCCCACTCACAGAACATCGACCTATTAACAAAATCTTGACAATTAACGAAACTATTCAAACGAGAACTTAACGAAATACCAAAATCTTATATTAGAAACGTATGAAAATTACAGGAACTGGAAACAAATTTAAGACTTTTATGGAGTACGTAAATTTCTGACAGAAACGTCACTTATTAAAATATTAAGAACAGGCTAGTACTAAAATTATTTAAATTTGGTAGTTTCTTGAATAAATCTAAAATTTCAAGAAAATGGCTTAATTTGACTATAGAAACATGATATATGAAACGTCTTAAAAATAAATCGTGTTTCTTTTTAAATATTGAAAAATATAGCATTCCATTTAAAAAAACGAAGTTATCGTACTTCGAAGTTCTTCAATTTGACCATTCTTTTACTGAGAAGTGCTACAGCATACTTTGTAACAAAAACTGCTGGAACAAAGTTCATACTATGGTAAATCTGTATCAGTCAAAAATTTATTGAAATACTGAAAGATAATCACATGACAGCTCATCATTTGACCTTCTGCAGATTTATGTTTTTGTAAAAAAACTAGTTTATTTCTAAAACTATTCATTACATAGAAAATAGTTTCAGACAAAATGTATTTGTAAAGAAATTCTTAATCAAAATATCATATAAAATACAGGGTGTTCTATTTAAAATAACAGGTCGACACCCTGTAACTTTTTCATGGAACATCCTGTATAATTTAAAATATTTTGAGGTTATGGAACAGACTGCATCAATAAACTTTTGTTGAATAATTTTTATGATATATCTTATAGTTCAGCCAATATCGAAGAAATACAGGAGTTTGGCCCACCCTGTATATATATATATATATATATATATATATATATATATATATATATATATATATATATATATATATATATATATATATTAAACTTTTGAACCAAATGTTTTTTTGGACTAACTTATAGATGTATAACAACATGCCGTTGAAATTTTTTAGAAATTCAAAAGTGTGAACGATCGCAATAGGTACATTTCTATAAGAAATTTACCTTAAATGCTTTTAATTGACAGGTAAAACTATCAATCACGTATATACCTAGTAACAGTTTCTTCATTTTCTGTTTCGTTCTATTAGGGGAAACAAACTCACGCGTACGCTTGTTGAATGATTCAAATAATTATTTTATTGCATTCATTGCTTTAGATATATACCAAAAAAAATAACACATATCCTCCCTGTATCGGCATTCTGTCACTATCGCTGAATTACTCGTATATTGGATGGGAGGCTGAGGGCGCGGCCCATTTGCGCATTCAGAATAATCCACAATACAAAAGATAAGGCCGCAATGCCTGAAGTGTCAACGGCGAATAAATAGTGAATTATAAAGCTTATCTGCATATAGCAACAACTCAATTTATGTGGGTAAATCCCAGTTTTAGAGCTCAGCCCCCGATTCCACACCATTGTCTTTCACGATGGCAGATGATAAAATAAATGATGAATTTTCGAAACAATGCCTCTCTCACCATTCTCCTATAACATCACAATGATTTGAGCGATTAAAATAGTTGTGGGATGATATTTCATTGCTTGATATTCCTTGTTGAGGATTCAACATTTATTTTAAAGGTTTATAATCTTACATTGAAATATTTATGTACCTATGTATATGAATATTATTTCAACAGAAACTAATAATGTTATATTCTACGGATTGGGGACTTTGATGCAGAATTTTATTGATTTGTAATTGCAAATGCTGTGTCCCTTGAGATTATTTTGATGTGTAAAGGATATTTTTGTTAGCGCTGTGAAAGTTTATTAAACATGCCTAAAATTGGGTACATGTATAATAAGAGCTTGATAGCGAGGCTTTTACCAACCGAAACAATTGAAAATTTGCTATATTTTTTAGCAATTGACTTAATTTATTATAATATTTGACGGATGTAGCCAAACCGACAATTTTTGGACCTTCTCATAGAAATTTACTTTGAGAATATCATTAATATATGGTATATATTTTGTTCAATGCCAAAAATGCCGTCAACGTAAATAAATTAAAACCCGATCATCGCGAAGACTAGCGACAGTCCGGTAAATTGTTTTGGCTTCAGTAACGGAACATTCACGTTTCCGTATATCCGACAAAAGATACATAGATAGATTTATTGAAATAGGATATCCTAATATACAACTAGCTAAAAATTATAGATTAGAGAAAGATATGTGGTGCATATTACAATAATATAAAATAAACTAAAGGTAACACATACATAATAATTATCATATTTGTACATTCAACACAAATTTCTTCAATTCGTTTTTGAAACTGTCCAGAGATGGGCTATTTTTAATTACAGTTGGTAATTTGTTGAACTGATCAAACCCCTTGAAAAATAAAGAGTTTATGGTGCTTTTATGATTAGTTCTGTTTATATTTAAATAATTATTATTTCGAGGAAGTTGTTGTGAATATCATGATGAAAGACAATGTAACTCTTAGACCCATCATAAATCCTGTTTTAACCGAGCAAAGCTTGGTCTCAAGATATTAGTTCATTAAGCATCATAACTCTGTTTGTCGATACTCTCAACTAGTTCGTTTATGCTTTCCACAAAATAATTATTAAAGTTTTCTGATATTTCACTATCATCTCTTAGTAATGTTGCCAGTTTTTCCAAACTGTATACAATTTGGAAAGTCAATGTCATCACTTTTAACTATTTTCTTGAGAGTTCTCCATATGTGTTTTGAGTTATTTCTATACCGATCAACTTTTTCAAAATAATATTTTTTTTTCCTTTCCAATATATTGACAACATCATTTCTTAGTTTCTTAAATGTTTGCCAGTTATTTTTTTACAGTACTTAAACAGTTTCTGAAGGCTTTGCATGCCCGATCACGATTCTTAATTTTACAGTGCACTTCATTATCAAACCAAGGTAGATATCTGATATGAATACACTTTTGTAATGGAGAAATATCATCTATAATTGCTTCACACTTACTCGCTATTTCTTGATAAATAAATTGTTGAGTGGTCTGTTGTTATTGGATGTAAATGCACAGAAGCTTGACATATATTATCATTGGTTAAGGCATAATCAATAAGCGTTTCACTGACTCTAGTTGGTTCATTGTTATATGTTTATACGTGTTGAGGAGGTTTTTTAATACAAAAGATACATAAGATCAGTAGGATATCTGTCGGTCTATCTGTTAGTCTATCTCTCACTTTTTTCTCCGAAACTAATGGACGATCGCACCACAGTTGTATATTGTAAGTTAATAAATTCTTATAATGAGTACCTAGGTACTTATACATTTGATTAGGCAAATTAGAACATTAAACATAAAATATTCTGCGAATGCAGTGATTTAGCAAATGAAAGTATGAGTAATTCAAATATATTTTCTCACAATTTAAAAAAAACGTTTAAGAATATATAAAGGGAAAAATAATTGAACGTTCCTCCCACTTTTCGCATTTGATCATTTTTTTATAGAAAATAATTTTTAATTCATGTCCGTTAAATTATCCGCAGGTAACAAACTCCGACCCCAATATTGGCAAAAACTTAGTTTGAAAATTCCCCAGAAACATTTATGTCAAACTCCTACTGATTGAAGTTATAGAGATAGCTACTGATATATGTCAACATAGGTCATTTTGGCATAGTAACCCTGTTGGAAGAGGCTGAGGTCCATATAGGAACCACTTCACTTGAACACAATTTTTTTCAATAATAGATACAGATCTCGTTTACTGGCATTGAATCTTCATAAATGATAATGCGACAATAAATTGTACCTACTGGGACGTGTCGTGGTAGATTTATTACTATCCGAACAGTGCGTCTGCACGTTTTCTGAAGCCAAATACGAGTTTGGATGATATTCATTCACTCTTCTGTAAGACAAAGAAATTAATCAGTCATTTGCATTCCTTTTTAAATAGTTTTTATTACTTTCGGTTCTTGTATCAATGGACTCCGCAGCGATTTCCCAGGCCCCATACGGTCTAGAGACTTGAAATTTTGAATTCGTACTTAGATCGCAGACATCTCGCCGCCTGTTAAGCTCCAAGTGTGATCCAATATAGGTAATTATAATTATCTCATTTAATCTCATTCAACCAAGATCATTATTTTGTCGACATGGAACGACAATGGGATCCGTCACTGGAATTACGCACGAGCATGGAGCGTATATATACGTCTCGTTCTCTGGTATATAGGTACTTTCTGGAAGATCGTCTATGGTTATGTCGCAATTGTCAGACGTCAGACATTATTGTTAATTTAAAGTTTAATTTTGTGTTGTGGTAGACAAACAGTAATTTGTTATGGAATTGCTGTTGCTGGTAAACACATATACATAAGTATAGTTAATATCGAGAAAAGGATAGCAATAGTAGGTACTCATCGGTACGATTTAAATCTTAAATGCCCAATAAAAACTATTTTTATTTTTTTTCAAAAATTTCACTTGTTGAAATATAAGTTCTGAACACGAATCTAATTTTAGGAATTTATGTTGCTAACTATCCTCTTATATTTCCTCGTTCACAAATATTTCTAGTCTGGAAAGTTATTACAGTAACCAAACTGTGCAAATATTTATCGATCATCAAAGTTTGACAAGGAAATTTGTTTAAACTTTTTGCAAACTTTCATTATCGGTTGAATGGCGTATTACGTTGGAAGTTCATTCGATTAGTAAACTTTTTAGATGCTTTAAAGTTTACACAGCAGCTTACGGAGACATTCTTATCTATATTGGTGAAAATTTATTCTTGAGAGTACATGTGGCTTTTTTAAAAATTATTTTCAAGAGATGAAAAATCAAGTAATAGTTGTACAGGGATAATTTAATTTGGCCTTATTGAATGAGTAAGTAGTTTTCTAGAAAAAATACTTATATGGGGTTGATATAAAGTAAGAGATGTAGCTTAAAGTCTTATATAACTTTACGAAAAATTCAAATGGAATCTGCTTGCTCCAATAATTTGGTTATATTTTTGACCGACTTCCCAAAAGGAAGAGGTGTAAAATTCATTTGTCACCTTTTTTATGTTCGTTTGCACCATTTGCGTAGTAAACGTGCTCCGGTTTTGATGATATTTATTTGAAAGAGGAATGCTCAGAAATGGTCCCATTCCTAAGATAATATAATCCAACATTTCCTTACTCCCAAAAACTGCTCCTAAAGGCGTGGGGGGCAATTTTTTTATAAAATCGAAAATTTGTACGGAAAATTAAAGGAGATAGACAATATCTGACAACATTTAAGTTAGAAGTTTTTTTTAGATCCAGTTTCCAAGTTACAGTACATTTCAAAATACACTCAAAAATTTGATTTATTTTATATTTACCAAAACACTTTATTAGTTGGTCCAATAAAAAATACAAGTTAATAATAATTCTGCAAATGCTGGTATTTTTGAAGTTGTGAAGTGTTGGTGTTTAATGTGGTAATTCTGTGTTTATTATTTTTTTTGATTCAATCTACCTAGATATAGTTAAACTTATTGCTTAGACGTTCAAACAAAAATACGTGCAATAGAAAGGTTTTAATTAACCTACCTCATATATCAATATAATATGATATACAAATAATAAATATCTCTTTATTTTTTTTGTATTTTATAACCTGCGGACACCTAGATCCAAAATAAGTTTTCTGACTTTAAATCCCTTAGAACCATCTGATGAGTTTTCCTAACACAAGTTCTAGAAAATTGTTTCTTTGATTTTTTGGTTTTATTAATCATTTCTGAACGATTGTGACGCCTTTTTTGTATGTGACTCAATAATTAATGATTATCCAACACGTTTTGAAAATAGGTCTATTTTTAGAATATCTTTTTCACTCAGTTTTTCAGGAATCGTTTGTAAAACTCAAATATAATAATGAAATCGTTTGTGACGCTCTATTTTTTAGAAAAATTAAATATTGTTTAAAAATGTATTTGTTTAAATAACTAACTTTATACTATAGCTAAAAATGTAATTAAAATCATGTGTGTGTATGTTGAATGTCAGTTCCTCAGACGACAGTTATCGTTCGTGAATCTTCATTATATACTTTTACCTATATTTTACGCTCAAAGACCGAAATCGGCCACCGGCCGATTTTTTAACCCAGAACGGGACGTGGATGAATCACAATAACCATGTCGTACAATAGGTAGGTACTAGTATTCGGACACTGTCCGAAATGAAAGAACCAGAACGTGTTGTGGGCAAAGTTATTTTCTCAATCACCCATTTATACATTACAGTGCGGGCGTAGGTGGTAGTTTATGCACTTCAATTGTTCATCAATGGCTATGAGCCATCGGAATTTTTCCTATTGCTTTAGGCTTTTATTCCAAAGTAGTTATGCTCTTATTTTTTCACAGAAATTGAAGGTATTTTCAGCGTCTAATAAATTTCGTTTTGTAATTTTCTGTCTATCTTTTTTATATATTGTATTAGTGCCACCTGAACTGAGCGGAGCGGGTCAAGAAGAAGAGATTTTAGAGAAAATTTGTGACTGAAAATTAATTAAGAGTGAATGAGTTCATTAGTTTATCTGATTAGATATGAGATACACGAATAAATTATTATGTTTTATAGTATGGGTTTTGTGAATTCATTTTCTTTAACGTTGGATCTGTATGATTTTGTTAAAAAAGGTAAATTTAGTTTTATCTAAACGCTTATAATTAATTATATGAACAAGCATTCCATTGAAGAATAAATATGAGATTTTGTTTTGTTCATGGTAATCATAGTTTTTAGCCAAGATGGCATTTCTATAAATATATGGATTTTCTAAATGTAAATTATTCGCAACTGCGTTTATAAGAGAGATAATTTTTTTCCGCCTAAATCCATTAGAGCCATCTGGCAAGTTTGCAGAAAATTTAAAATTTTACAACTGTGTCCGGCTTTCCGTCAAGTAGATTTGCTTTAAAAACAACGGTGGAAAATTGAGGAAGCAGTTATTGCAATTTAACCAGAAACGTTGAAAAACAACGGTTGGCGATTATACAGAAGCAAAGGGAAAGACACATTTGCCTTTACCAATATAATCGCACCCATATCCATTGGTTGATTTGTTAAAAATACATCATAAGCTTGCATATAACCCCTACTTTATGATAAATTTGTACCTCAATCAGTCGCATATTGATTTGGAACAAATGAGCACCTTCTTCATTCATTGAATTGTCACAAAAGCAAGCTCAGCCAACATTAAAACTGTAGTCCTCCAAAATTATATCAGCAAACAAAAATATCTACGCTGATGTTAAAAAAAAACAGAACCTTTAAAGAATATATAATGAAAATTCTAAATCTAATCATTTATTGAAATCCTGCAAACCAGATTGAAAATTTTCTGTTTAGATTCTGCTCTGTGTTTTTTTATATATATATTATTTTTCTAAATTTTGTACTATTCAAATTTATGTTAGTTATTAAGAATATGGCTGACAATACTATCAGATTTTATCTATTCTATATTTTGTTTTTTATTAATCTGTTTAAATGACTATTTACGGGTCAAATTATATTGTACATAAAATTATATCTCACTTTCAGTAATAAATTCCCACTTCCCGCTTTTTTCGGTAACCCTTAAACCAACGATATAATCAAATTATACTACCACTTCCAGAGTTGTTCAAGACTGGCTTTATGGAAATTATCGTGGTCTCCCTTTTTATCGTACACACAAAAATGAATCGAATCATAAAATGGTGTTTTAATATTTAAATTAACATTTTCGGGCTTATATTATATATTCGTTTAGTGTGAGGGCTTTCAGAGAAGCCACGTCCTTGCAATTTGATGCGCTGTCTTTTTACATTGGCCTTGTCAGGAACGTGCAAAAAAATATGAATGGAATTTATTATACATATCAAGATGGCATTGAAGAAAATGGTGTGTCTCGCTATTTTAATGAAAAAAAGGACACTGTCGAAATAATCCAATAGTTTTCTCTGCTCGCTTATTGTTTTTACCTGAAATAAATTTACATTTATAACTTCAACATTTAGATCACACAAAAGTTACTATTTTTTTAATCTTTTTAATATTTATTTATTTTATCTATTTTATTTGCATTAAAATCTATCTGTACGCTGTACTGACGCTAGAAGAAAACACAAATGAACTTAACTAAATTAAACCCAAACTAAACTTAATAATTAAAAATGTCTTCCAAGTTTGACAAAGTGTATAATACTTAGTTGATATTTTAACTTGGTGGATTTTATAAGATAGACCTATTGGCAATTAATATAGATATTATTTGCCTATCAAAGTAATCCATGAGTGAAGTAGTATACATTTCAAACAGTACAATAATCTGATAACTGGTAGTTTTAATATTCTACAATTTGGTACAAGGTAGCTCTAATTCATTTAGGTTTTATATAGATGCTATCAGAAATAAAACCTGTAATGCACACAATTTATAGGTTAGGTGCTTGTGTCACATGTCACATTGTCACATCATTTACGCATTTTGGAGGTTTCGGATCCTTTTAAATCTTTTTCTGGGCATAAAACATTTAAATTTGAACAGTATTAGGTACTGTAACGACAGATTAGTAGTTCATATTACATCTTATGGCGATAATGTAATGCAGTTTAAGCGTCAGTATAGTTTTGCATAGCTATTGCTATGAGCTTTAATTTTCTAATGTTGGGTTTGAAGACATTCTTTTTAGGATAAGATAGATTTTAATTTTGAATTCATCATTCATTGTTGGTAATACTATTTGATTATCAAAATGATTTTCAAATAGACGTTATTCAAGTTAATGGGGTTTTACATAAATAATGAAAATTCAAACCCGTTATTTTAATAAAGGGGAAAAACACTTTTCAGTTCATTTTAATGAAATTTATTCTTAAATGTTCGTAACAATTGTAGATACTGTGAAACCATCAGAAATCGTCGTAGTAGGAATCTTATCTATAGTCTAAGCTCAATGATGTACCCATTTTTTAACTTTTTACTAGAAATAAGGTTCATTGCTTAAATTCATTCGAGTTGATAACACATTGAGATTGGACGACGCTGGTTTTTTTCTATCCTCTCCTTTATTTAACTCAAATTAAACGCAAGTCAATAATTCACGTCTATAAATTTCACACGGACGTAGAAGTTTTGAATAAAATAGGGGAAGAGGAGATAGAGTCGAGATGGTGAGGGTTGAAGAGTTGAATGGTCTGAGTTCTCGTAATTTATTTTCACTTAGGGTATGTTAAAGGGCATTTTTGCTAGAGAGAGAACCTATTCGGTTCTCTCATACTTTGATTTATTTGCTGTTGAGGTACATAATTCTATCGTTAATTCTGTCGCAATTTGATATTACTGAGTCTAAGTCTATTTACACGGATCAATCATAGATGCGAAATATGATGAAGTTTGCTGTTTATTCTCTATTTCTATCTATCTAGGACTGAAAATTTAAACATAGACAATTAGAAACCAGATTCGAACATGAAGATAACTAATTGCGAATACTCAGAAGTGAGCAGCAATGAGTGGAACAAATTCTTTCTAGAAGTAGAAGAAATAAAAGGTCTATAAATATGTAGGCACTTAGGAATTATACATAATAAACGAGGATAAAATGGAGACAAGATTTGAGAACGAATCGCCAAAAGTAGAAAAGCGAATACTCCTGAACTCTCCTCTATGGAGAGAAAGACATTAAAAAGAGACCCAAAAACGACCATAAAGCGCCATGTCGAAAGTGTCATGTTGTACGGGTCTGAGGAATGGCATGTTAGCAGAAGATCAAAAGAAAGTTTGTAGCAGCAGAAATAGACAAAGGAGCTAGGCGAAATCTGAATTAGAAAAATTAGAAATCCTAAATAAAGCATAAGAGATGCAAATATATCAATGACAGTCTGCGTTGATGAAACTGAGAGAAGACAATTGATACGTTTCAGGCATATCGAGGAAATGTATCAAAGCAGATGACCCAAAAAGATACAGTGGATACAAACGGAAATGAGGAAGAAAAGTTGGTAAGACGATGTGGAGAAAATCATGGCATCTGGTAATTTGAACTTAGAAACATGCTCTCGTGAAAGAATATGGGATTTTTTTTTTGTATAATATGAAAATGTTATTTATTAGTCTGGACATTTTTGTGGTTTAGTTATGATTCAAATTTCAATTGGTTGTTTCAAAGTGGCATATTTTTCACAAATTTGATACTCACAACGTACATAAATTTACAACTAATTTTTCGAGACTCTTATAAAACTAAAAACAAAAGATAGTTTATATAGCTAAATACGTTTTACTTTTATTAGAAAAAGAATGTTGGCTTTATTATTCTTTCTCTAATAAACGTTAAAAAACTTAAATAGTTCCACAAAAAAAACAATAAATCATAGCTTAAAAACAGAAAAATATAGCGATTTATCGGGACGTGATATAAAATTCCATAAAAAGTCGGCCAAAACAACTTGCATTTATCTATTTTTTGACCAACGAACCCAAACGGAGGAGGTATACAATTCGACTGTATGTCTGCATGTTTTTTTTTATATTTGTTCGCGACTTTTGCATTGTAAAAGTGCTCCGATTTTGATGATTTTCTTATATTTGAGAGAGGAGACTTGAGAAATGATCGCATATTCGCCGAGACGGCTGAATTAAAGATAAGAAAATATCCGGAAACATTTAAATTGTTTTTTTTTTTTTCGAAAGGATAAAATTATTTCTAATAACATTTAGTTTGAACATTTTTTCCATAGAGTCTGAAATATGTGTACATAAGGAAATAATATGTGATGTTTTGAGATCTCTAAATAATACCTATAACAAGTACAAGCAAAGAATAAACATGGGTAATGGTATAAGTGAACGTTCAATGATTTTCGTGACTAATGTTACACTCAAAAGTGTGAAATAAATATTTTTTACAAAAAATTGGACGGGCGTTATTAGTTGAAAAATACAAAATGTTATTCCTACTACTATTACTACAACTTCAAAAGTACCAGAACCAATATAGTTAATATTGTTTTGTATTTTTCAGTGCACCAACTATTAACATCAGTTCATTTTTTTTAAGTATTCATTAAATATTTACTCAAAGTTAAAGTTTCACAATTGAACATTGTAATAATGCAATAAATACTTTTTACAAAAAGATATAGGCACTACATCTTTTCAAAATAAAAGATCTTTCTCGAGCCAATACGTTCACGTTATTGTGCGAAATATTCGCAAGGGTAATCTAGTATAATTAATTTTCCTAATATGGCTATGATATTTTCAAACAATCTTCACAGGGGCGTACATATTCGGTGATATGGGCAATAAAGCAAAAACATTCCACATTATTCAGAAGTTGTGATTACAATTCCAGGCCATTAGAAACTTGGTACATCAAGTGAGTTGTCAGTGACAGTCCGTTGCTGATCCCTGTATTATTTCAATGACAATCCCCTGAAATTGCTTGCGAGGAAATCGTGTACTGCTGCTTCTTCTTCTTCTCCGGTTTATTGTTAACGCAAAATTCACTTTTACTTGTATATTCTCTCTCACCGTCCCCCATTTCACTCTCCTATTATTCGTTATTTGCGTCTGCGGAACCACAAAAAGTTTGGTAGGCTCCTCTATAATTGGGGTGCAAAGGGTCGGTAAAACCTCTTCTCTTCAACAACACACGTAAAGATTAATGGTTCGGAACAATGAATACAATGAGCATCAGCAACGTGCAATTGAGGACCAGAGATTACTGCAGGCAGGGCCAGAGAGATATACTCATTAGCTGTTCTCTCTGTCTCTGTCTATTTGTGTGCAGCAGGCGGGCAAAATAGGTGTACGCAGTGCAGTTGAATTCTAGAAGTTTTAGATTGGGATTCACACAAAACTCTCTGTCTCTCTCACATATAGCTTAACTCCGATTCCAGTAGCTTATCCCAGAAACTTGGTTCAAATTAAATAAATTAGAACTCACCTGCATTGTCGCAATTTCATTATGTGTAGGAAGGTATACATTTTGAATTTGGATGATGCTTGTCGTCATGTTTTTCAATTGCAATTAATACTAACTACTCATATAATGCCAACTGATTCACGAAACTATTATTGAAAATTGATTTTTTTTGATCTATTTTTCCCTGGGTAATAAGAATTTAGTACCCTAAACTTTTCATGGTTTCAAAAACATAAAAATATACAGTGTGTTGTTCTTTTTAAAATGATCAATTTGCTGTTACATATCAAACATGACCTATAACACAAGAGAAGGCGTAATGCATTTTGTATGATGAATTGCAATGAACATAGTTTAGTAATGTGCAAATATCGATTCAAACCCAATATCCAAAAAAAAAATATTCCATCAGGGTGGCGTACGAACAGCGCTTCAGTCTATAGCTGCCGATCTGATACATTTCTTTAGATTTTTCCTCTAGAGAATGCTCTATTAATATGATGGCTACAATTTAAAATTATTGTCATTTCTACGGGGTATCCCAGAAATATGCTAGATATCTTTTTTAAAATGGGACAGGCTATATTTAATTGGATATTTGAATTCTATATCCAAGACTCGTTACAATACTCTAGTAGATGTCACAATGTCTTTATTCATGTTGATTGATTCATCAAACTATAATTTCTATTCAAGAATCGTTTTTCCTTTAGGTATCCATTTCTTTGATAAAAAAATGAGAACATTGCTACCTCTTATCCACTGATATAATAAAGCAAATTCATTGACAAAGCCAAAAATTAATTTAGTGTGTCAAGCAAAATGTAAAATGACAAATACATATTGATATTTGGTAACAAATAGAATGTAGCTACAATGAAAGCTGGTTAAAAGCACTGAACCATTGGTCAGTAATGTTTCCCAGTGTAAACAATGAAATACCTAATTGCATTTTGGTGATACCCAAAAAAATAATTTCACTCCAAATGTGTTGTGTCCGGATATGTATGTACGTACGTATGTATGTATTCAACCATTCTATTTTCACAAGCGATTCACCGACCGACAGTTTCATTTCATTATTCAATGTTCATATATCGACATTCACTATTTTCAAAGACAATAGAATAGAATCCAACAGAGCTGATGCTTCAATACACGTAAACTATAAATGTCTATATACATATATTGAAATTTTGCTACGTTTAGATAAGCTTATGAGTTTATAATATGTATATATTCTTAAATGAACTGGCTCTTGTTCGTTGTTACCGTTCATATTCCTTTTGTTTACCGCATTTTGTTTTTTTATATAGGTATTAATTTATTTAATGTTAAGCTCGAAATAAGACTTAGATAGGAACATAATATTTATTTTAAGCACTGTAAATAAGCACACGATATGAATATATCTCACATCAAGTTCTTCAGACCCAAGAAATAGGGGCCTCCTAGAACAAAGGGAAATAATTAGTTCAATAAATTCAGCAAAACACCCTGATCTTACCTTCCAGTCAGCGACCTCTATGAAGATATCCAATTATTTCACAGCTCCATATTCTTCTTCTTCTCAAGAGAAAGAACACTTCTCTATTATTTGCTTCCATCTCCAGTATCATTCATGATGGCCTTCTCATTCCCCTTCCGTGTCTTGAGACAATCGATCCCCCCCAGGTACCAACAGTTCCGTGTGAGAAACGAGACTGAAGGCATTTAAAATCTTAACCTCAGATAGAATAGATTCTCTGGTCCACGTGGTTGGAAGAGAACGTAGCGCAATTTCTGCGGATATATTATCTAAATTGTGAAAGTCGATACATTGGCGAAGGAAACGTAGTTTGTGGTGGAAGCCGGCTACACACTTCTTGTGGAAAATCCTTTTCTTCGACCTTTCACCCTCACGGAACCCGTGGGAAGATCATTTTCATCCAGACCGAGGCCATCCACCATCACAGGTATGTGTGGAATTTATAACACGCCTAGATACAGTGCCCCTTTCTTACACCGTACTACTTCTTACATTCCTGAACCGGTTATTTCTTCATAGGCCTCTTTATCTTTACCCTTCTCACCTGTGGAGTTGGTCATATTCATCCCCAACACCGCTAAGCTGGTAGGATCACATCAATCTGTTCCTTAAGTCCTATTCAAACCGTAGAAGCGGCTGGCAACGGTTTACCTGACGGATGCTGACCTGGAAGGTGGACCAGATAAGAAATACATAGATAAGCATAGACATAGTATTTGTTACCCTTCATATCCTCAACAGGAACTGGTAGACGTATACCACCATTCTTTTTTTGAGTCATAAGTAAGGACATTCACTTCACTATTAAATTAACCCAGATTATAGAAATGTATATGATCATTCTTTCATAGTTAAGAACATACGTAACATTAAGTTTTATCCGAAAACGGTGTACCAATATCCAACAATTAAATAGATTAATACAATATAATCGATAATTTGAACCCTCCCGTCTGCACTGAGCTATGGGATTGTAAAATCTTTAAAGTAATCCTAGCTATCATATTGAAATAATAGGGTTACAAAATGGCGCCCAACGTGTTCAAAAACGTGGTTGGATATTGTTGTACTGGAATTTTTTTAATTAAATCTTAGTTAAGTTGGTATTTTATTGTCATTTTTATTAGAATTTTGTGAAGAAGTATGGTGGTAGAGAATAATTAATATCGAAATTTTCATATCATATTGGAATTGGTTCCCATAACTTTTTATTTCCTTTTGAAGCTAGTTTCTCGAGAAAGTGAAAAATATTCGCTTCACGCACATATTTTAAATAATTTACTTAATTCTTATCTGTAGATATGTCTTTGATTTGATACAAAAATTTATCCATGTTGCAATCACTAAATAATCTATATATTTGAGAGGAAGGAGCATAGGATATTTTGTTTTTTTCTTGTGTAATAGTTTTGTTTACTGTTTTTGCAATAGTAATTTTGATACCTACCGCATTTCTGAAGAATAGTTTGAATTTTATTTTGGAGTTCACTTTTTTATTTTTTATAGGGTTTCTCTCTTAGACTTTCCTTTTGAGAAAAAGGGGGGGTTTGTTATAATTTCTTATATTATTACGGTTGAATTTTGGGATTCTTTTTGCTTGTTGATAAATTTAGTATTTATTCTTACTTTAATTCGAGATGGAAGTGAATCGCCTACTGGGTGATGAAATTTCTTATGAATTATTAGTAAGAGGCTTGCCGATACGTCGTACCGTAGTAGAAAACAGGACTACTTTGCGAGGAGCACTCCGATGCGAAAATAAGGGCACGCAATTTACCGGAGTGACAGAGAATCTCCGAGCTGATGAAGAACTAGACATATGTAATCATAAGCTGACAGACTTAAGTGATGAAATCAATTCCTTTGAGAGAATAGTCAGAGACAATGATTACAGAAGGATTTCTACTCGTCTTACGCATGTTTATGGTAGACTACGCAGAATTCCTCAAGGAGATGAAGCTCAAGAATACCTTAGAAATGCTTTATTTTGCCGTTGTATGGAATTGGTAGATATATTGGGGACACTACACGATAATCTACACCTGGAAGAGAAGGGAAAGGTCGAAGAGAAAGCTGACCTACTCGACAGGGAAAATGTTGGACGTTCTCTTATGGATGAACCGATTCCACTAATACCTGAAGTTGTGTACGCATCGACATCAGGACTTGTTGGATCAGATCAAGATGGTGGAGGTGAGATAGAGCAAAGACACTTGGCAACCTCACGCAGCCCTTGTCAAAATGATCAATTACCCAGTATTCAGGATCTGGAAGGAGTTACGGTTGTAAGGCAGAGTTTGGAGAATCCGATGATAAGTGGAGCCCAAAGGCGACCTGCGGTACTAAGAAACTCAACCACGACAACTTCTACTCTTCAAACGAGGATGCAAATCTCGCAAAATGATGTTCATGATTTGTCAGGAGGCCCAAATGGATTTAACAACTATCACCTGTCGGGGAGTCACCCATCTGTTAGGTTTTCAGAACGCAGGGGGCAGACCAGACTACCAGTGGATGCGAGAGGTTATTACACTGGACAAGAGAGACTAGCCACTATGAATTCTACACCAGATCTTGAAACTAGATTGAGAAATTTGCAAGTATCGCCTATTCAGTCAGCACCTCGAATTCATGATCCTTACTACTACGACGTGTCCAGATGGAAACTATCCTTTGACGGGGAATCCAGTGTTACAACTTTCCTAGAACGGGTTGAAGAGTTGCGAATCTCCAGAGGCGTTAGTCCAGATCAACTTTTACGGTCGGCATCTGAATTGTTCACTAAGGGAGCTTTACTCTGGTGGAGGACTCACACCTTTTCTTCATGGGATCAACTTGTTGGGAAGCTGCGAGATGACTTTCTACCATACGATTACGAGTATGATCTATGGGAAGAAATTCGGAAGAGAACGCAGGGTGCGAAGGAGAAGGTGATCAGTTATATTGCTACGATGGAGAACCTGTTCAACCGACTAGGCGGCAATAAACCCTCAGAGGATAATAGGGTAAAAATGATTAGAAGGAATATGTTACCACATATTCAATCTCAACTGGCACTTCTTCATGTTACAACACTAGCAGATTTGTCGAGGTTGGGGCGTGCTATCGAAGATACATCATCGAGGATTCAGAATTTCTGTCCACCCCCAGCAAATTTCAAACAGCTGCTCGAACCAGAATTAGCATACCGTAAGGTGGGATCGACTGCAGTTGCAGTATCAACTATCCAGGCAACTCTATCACATCCTATCCAGACAGATCGCACAGCTGACAAAACTATGGCCCATCCTTCAACCAACATATGTTGGAATTGTCAGGAAGCCGGTCATCGTTTCCGAAAATGTCAAAAAAAACGCCGATTATTTTGTTTCAAATGTGGGAAGCCAAATACTACCGTGAAAGAGTGTACCTCCTGCTCAAAAAACGGCCAGAGAGATCCCCTGTAGGTCGACAGGAGACACCTCTTTCCAAAGATTCGGCCAAGTTGGACGTGACTACTGCTATCCTTGATTATGTTCTGGCACATGCGAAGAATGATTGTCGACCTTACTTGAGGGTGAAAATTTATGGACACGAATTTATGGGTTTGTTGGATTCAGGATGTTCTCAGACCATAATAGGTGGTCCCGGATGGAATCTATTAAAACATTCGTGCCCTCTAAAGGACTCACCCTTAAAGTTTTGTACAGTAGCTAATGGTGACACATGCAGTGTTATCGGAACTACTATTGTTTCTATACAACTCCAAAACCGAGTCGGCCTATTTACGATTTTGATTGTACCCAATCTGCCTCATTATTTAATCCTAGGCGTAGATTTTTGGAAAGAGATGAGAATTATACCTGACTTGTATTCAGGTCAGTGGGAATTTACCCCAGATAATGCAATCTCACAGGTACATGTCAACTCCATCCAGGCCATTGATAATCTCTCCGATTCGGAGCGACAGCAGTTGACAGACCTAATAAAGCAAACTTTCAAAAACAATGTCACTGGGTTGGGTCTTACGACAGTAGTCGAACATGTCATACGAACCACCTCTCCACCCATAAAGCAACGGCATTATCCTCTTTCTCCGGCGCTCCAGAAGCATGTTAATGTCGAACTGGAAAAAATGCTCCGAGATGATATAATTGAACCCTCAGACTCTCCATGGGCATCGCCAATTGTCTTAGTAAAAAAGTCTGATGGTACTTATAGGTTCTGTGTAAACTATAAGAAGCTGAACGAAGTGAGTTTACCGGACGCATATCCACTTCCGTTCATAAGTTCCACGTTGGATAAGTTACGAGACGCGAGATACCTCACTACATTAGACATTAAATCGGCATACTGGCAGATACCAGTCGCAAAGGAGTCTCGCCCATTAACTGCATTCGTTGTACCAACTCGAGGTCTGTATCAATTTAAAAGGATGCCATTTGGTCTTCATAACGCTCCAGCAACGTGGCAGCGCTTCATAGATAGAGTTGTAGGTGTGGATCTGGAACAATTTGTTTTCGTCTATTTGGACGACATAATAATCTGTACTCCTACCTTTTCTAAGCACCTAGAGGTTTTGACGGAAGTAATCCGACGTATCACCAAAGCAGGATTGACTTTGAATGAAGACAAGTGTAATTTTTGCAAGTCCGAGCTAAAGTACTTGGGATACGTCGTTAATGCATCGGGCCTGATGGTGGATCCCGAAAAAGTAGAGGCTATTGTGAACATTCCGGCACCAAAAACAGTTTCGGAAGTAAGACGTATTGTGGGTTTAGCATCCTGGTATCGAAGATTTGTTAAGGATTTCTCCACAGTGATTGCCCCAATGACCGACCTGCTACGCAAAGATAGAAAGTTTCACTGGGACGAAAAATGTCAAGAAGCCCTGGGTACTATCAAAACTCATCTAGTCTCCGCCCCAATTTTAACCTGCCCTGACTTTGATAAACCGTTTACTATACAGTGCGATGCCTCTGACTATGGCTTGGGTGCAATCCTGTCACAGGTACAAGAAGGGACTGAAAAAGTCATTTGTTACTTGAGCCGCTCCCTTAACCGAAATGAACGCAAATATAGCACCACAGAAAAGGAATGCCTCGCGGTTCTTTTTGCGATCGAGAAGTTGAGACCCTATATCGAAGGTACTCGGTTTACCGTGGTTACGGACCACTATTCGCTTAAATGGTTGTACAGTATCAAAGATCCCGTCGGGAGGATTGCAAGATGGGCGGTTCGTATCCAGCAATATGACTTTGATATTGTACACCGCAAGGGAAAAGATCATGTGGTGGCCGATACGCTTTCTCGTTCGGTGCCAGTTATGAGTGTGGTCGATACAGGACCAGTCCGCGATAGGTGGTACAATAAGATGGTCGAAAGGATTCAAAAGGAGCCTGAAAAATTTCCACTCTGGAGAATCGAGCATGGGAAGTTGTTAAAACTGGGTAAAGTTACTTATCCTGAATTGGAGGAGCGGGACGGATGGCTCATGGTGGTACCCAAAGAAAAAAGATCCGAGATAATCCAAACTCACCATGATCCGCCTACCTGTGGACATCTAGGAATACTCAAGACGTTTGGACGCATCTCCAATACGTACTATTGGCCCCAGATGAAGTCAGATGTAGCTAGATATATCCGTCATTGTAAAGTCTGTCTGCAGACTAAGTCAGAGCAGCAAAAGCCTGCTGGCCAAATGCTCAGCCTCACTCCAACACTGGATCGACCATGGCAGTTATTGAGCATAGATCTTGTAGGTCCACTACCTCGAACGACGGCCGGTTACTCCTTTATATTTTCGGTTTGTGACTGTTTCAGTAAATTTACACTTCTCTTTCCCCTACGCAAAGCAACTGGAAAGATAATTTCTTCGATTTTTGAGGATCAGGTGATCTTACTGTTCGGTGCTCCTAGAAGTATAATCACAGATAATGGCAAACAGTTCACTAGCGCAGTTTTCAAGTCCAAGTTAGAGGAGTATGGAGTAAAGATTCGTTATACTCCCAACTACCATCCTCAGAGTAACCCAGTAGAGAGAACTCATAGGGTCATAAAGACAATGCTTTCCGCATACGTAGCGGACAACCATCGCTTGTGGGACCGATATCTGCCCAAAGTTGCATCGGCGATCAGATCAGCAAAGCACGAGTCAACGGGACTTACCCCAAATTTCATCAACTTTGGACGTGAAATCCAATACAAAGGTAATCAACATAGACCTCAAACAACTCAAGGATTTGATGCGGAAAACAAGTCTAGAGCTCTAGAAAGGGTATTCCATGATGTGTCTCAACGACTGGGCAAAGCTTATGGGAAGAGTAGCAAACAATATAATTTACGCAGGAGACGTGATACATTCTCAGAGGGGCAGAATGTTTGGAAGCGCAATTACGTTATGTCTGATGCATCGAAGAAGTTTACAGCTAAGCTGGCTCACAGATATTCTGGACCCTTCGTTATCTCAAAAGTACTCTCGCCATGGTCCTATGAGCTTAAGACCCAAAATGATACTAAGGTCGGAATTTGGCATGCAAAAGATTTGAAAGCGCATCCTCCTGATGTCTTAACGGACGAGGAAGATCAAAATTGAGGTGGAAGGAAGTAGATCGCAAGGAAAGTTTTTCTTGGTAGAATAAAAACTTTTTTTTTGGTAAGGGGGGAGTTGTTACCGTTCATATTCCTTTTGTTTACCGCATTTTGTTTTTTTATATAGGTATTAATTTATTTAATGTTAAGCTCGAAATAAGACTTAGATAGGAACATAATATTTATTTTAAGCACTGTAAATAAGCACACGATATGAATATATCTCACATCAAGTTCTTCAGACCCAAGAAATAGGGGCCTCCTAGAACAAAGGGAAATAATTAGTTCAATAAATTCAGCAAAACACCCTGATCTTACCTTCCAGTCAGCGACCTCTATGAAGATATCCAATTATTTCACAGCTCCATATTCTTCTTCTTCTCAAGAGAAAGAACACTTCTCTATTATTTGCTTCCATCTCCAGTATCATTCATGATGGCCTTCTCATTCCCCTTCCGTGTCTTGAGACAATCGATCCCCCCCAGGTACCAACAGTTCCGTGTGAGAAACGAGACTGAAGGCATTTAAAATCTTAACCTCAGATAGAATAGATTCTCTGGTCCACGTGGTTGGAAGAGAACGTAGCGCAATTTCTGCGGATATATTATCTAAATTGTGAAAGTCGATACATTGGCGAAGGAAACGTAGTTTGTGGTGGAAGCCGGCTACACACTTCTTGTGGAAAATCCTTTTCTTCGACCTTTCACCCTCACGGAACCCGTGGGAAGATCATTTTCATCCAGACCGAGGCCATCCACCATCACAGGTATGTGTGGAATTTATAACACGCCTAGATACAGTGCCCCTTTCTTACACCGTACTACTTCTTACATTCCTGAACCGGTTATTTCTTCATAGGCCTCTTTATCTTTACCCTTCTCACCTGTGGAGTTGGTCATATTCATCCCCAACACCGCTAAGCTGGTAGGATCACATCAATCTGTTCCTTAAGTCCTATTCAAACCGTAGAAGCGGCTGGCAACGGTTTACCTGACGGATGCTGACCTGGAAGGTGGACCAGATAAGAAATACATAGATAAGCATAGACATAGTATTTGTTACCCTTCATATCCTCAACAGGAACTGGTAGACGTATACCACCATTCTTTTTTTGAGTCATAAGTAAGGACATTCACTTCACTATTAAATTAACCCAGATTATAGAAATGTATATGATCATTCTTTCATAGTTAAGAACATACGTAACATTAAGTTTTATCCGAAAACGGTGTACCAATATCCAACAATTAAATAGATTAATACAATATAATCGATAATTTGAACCCTCCCGTCTGCACTGAGCTATGGGATTGTAAAATCTTTAAAGTAATCCTAGCTATCATATTGAAATAATAGGGTTACATCGTAATGGATTGCGGTTTGACTTGTTAGTCATCTCGTGAGCTAAATCACATGTCAATGGGATATAACGTTCTACTCTCCCCTTGATTATTGCATATGTAAGTAACGTTTCATGCGAAAAACTACAGGAGATATGCTATTCTTTCAAATTAGAAAGTTGACCTCCAACAGAAAGTGCTGCTGTTAAACAGGTGCCTTCGCGGCTATCTACAGTCACAAACTTTGTTGTATCTCAGTCCACTAGACGGATTAAAAGCAATATATTCAAAAGATCCACTGATACCTGAAGATATGATATATATATATATATATATATACTCAGGTATCTCTTGGGATTTAGGTTCGTGTTTTAAAACCATCAAAACGATAAAAACATATAATTAAAAAGACGTTTCGCCATTGGGGCTCCAAAGCTTCATCAGTTTTACTTTACTAAAATAAGTGAAATTAAGGTTAGAATTATAATATTTTTTTGATTATTTCATTTACCACAAATACACTTCCGATATTATTTATTGATGATGAGTAGGTATATATATATATATATATAATTCTTAAAGAAATTGGGAATTCTGCCGAGTTAATTTGGGGCTTAAATAAGTATACTCTTTCTGCTACCCACGCTTTCGGTAAAATTTATTTCCATTATCAAGGCTGAAAAAATTTTATATACAAATTATTAGTTCAGAGTAAATTAGAAACTAAAATAGAAGAAACTTACAATGCAAGTGAGGGTCATAATCTAAACAGGCACAGACTAACTAAGAAAGGATTATCACTCATAATTACAATTAAACACAACTTACATCACATACAAATTAAAATAAAAACAGTTAAAATTATTGAAAAGGAAGTGGTGTATGATGTTACATAGTTGGTGGTGATATTATAACTAAATTTATGGATCAATTACCCTCATTGAAGGAGGCTCAAAAACAAAGTAATGTATGAGAAAAATTCCAAACAGTTTTTTACATTGCAACGTTATTATTGTTCGAAAAAAGGTGGGAAATTTAATATTACTCAAAACATAAAGATAGCACATTGGACAATGACACATGACGTTACTTATGTCAAGGATCTCAGCACCCACAAACTCTGTTAGTTTCATATGTCATAGAGTAATAAATAGAAATATATTTAGGCTTCAATACACTCATAATCTATGTTGAATTGTTTATGTTGATGTTGTGTTGTTAGTGCAGTATCTTGTAATCACGTAAGAATAAATAGAGCTAAGTCCAATTCAACATAGATTATGAGTGTATTGAAGCCTAAATATATTTCTATTTATTACTCTATGACATATGAAACTAACAGAGTTTGTGGGTGCTGAGATCCTTGACATAAGTAACGTCATGTGTCATTGTCCAATGTGCTATCTTTATGTTTTGAGTAATATTAAATTTCCCACCTTTTTTCGAACAATAATAACGTTGCAATGTAAAAAACTGTTTGGAATTTTTCTCATACATTACTTTGTTTTTGAGCCTCCTTCCGAGAGGGTAATTGATCCATAAATTTAGTTATAATATCACCACCAACTATGTAACATCATACACCACTTCCTTTTCAATAATTTTAACTGTTTTTATTTTAATTTTAATCTGTATGTGATGTAAGTTGTGTATAATTGTAATTATGAGTGATAATCCTTTCTTAGTTAGTCTGTGCCTGTTTAAATTATGATCCTCACTTGCATTGTACGTTTCTTCTATTTTAGTTTTTAATTTACTCTGAACTAATAATTTGTATATAAATTTTTTTCAGCCTTGATAATGGTAATAAATTTTACCGAAAGCTTAACTCGGCAGAATTCCCAATTTCTTTAAGAATCACTTTGTTATACAACAATTACAACAATATACAACAATATATATATATATACACCTTTATGCTTTTATATATAAATAACATATGTATTTAAAATATTTTAAAAAAAAGGAAATTTCATTTTTGTTTCAGATCATTTTTTTATAAGATTGCAGGAGTTGCAGGATTTAGACATAGGACGTATGATATCAGTACGCATGACTTCTTTGGAAAATTTTCTTTGTAATTGTTCTGTTTTGTGTTCGTTTTATTTATTTGATCTTTGATTTTTATGCATCAAGTCCAATTAAAGAAAAACTTTTGTGTTATGGTTTTATTTGAATCAGATAGGGAGAAAAGTATTGATATGGTAATTCAGGTTTTTGGGTAGATGTCTAAATGATTTTGTAGTATATCGTGCTGAGGTTTTTTATGTATTTTTTATCGTTTAGGCACTAGAGATCACCCTCACATCTACATATTTTCAATATAAAGATAAATATTATAAACAAATAGATGGTTATGCTATGGGAGCTGCAATATCAAGTGTTATAGCACAACTTGTTCTTGAAGAAAATATCATACCCAAATTAAATTTCACATTACCCTTTTATCGAAGATATGTTGACGATTGCATACCATTAATACCAGACAATAAAACAAACTACGTTCAAGAAATGTTCAATTCATTCGATCCAAAATTAAAATTCTTGGTCTGGCAGATACCTCATTTTTAGATCACACCATCATTATCCCAAAAAAATCGGTCACTATGGGCCTTGCAGATCGTGCCATAAATCTATCAGATCCAGAATTTCGACAAAAAGCAATTGAGAAAGCAAAAAAGCATTAATAAATAATAACAACCCCCCTTCCATGATAAATAAGATTTTTAAAAAGAGAATATATGCATTTTACAACCTATCGAAGAAAAAAGCAAAATACCTCCCCCAATAATATTCATATAGGACTAGCATATGTCAAAGGACTCTCCGCAAAACTTTCGAACATAATAAGACCGTACAAACTAAACATTGGCCACAAAGGACACAATACTCTCAACAAAACATTTTTTTCTAAATTAAAAACAGATAATCCGCTTTACAAGAAAACAAATGTGGTATATCAAATCCCGTGTAGCGAAGAAACGTGCAACAAGATATACATAGGACAAACATCACAACATCGAGAAAATAGAATAAAGGGGCACAAATACACAAAAAATGCTACAACCGCCCTCAACAAACACAAACCAAACATGAATTTAACAACAAAAAAAAACAACAATTCCAGCTACTGAAAAAGATACAAAAAATGAGAATTTTTAGAAATGATATACATAAAAGGCAACCCTAACGCACTAAACGATAAAAAAGACAAAAAACCTCAGCACAATATACCACAAAATCATTTAGACATTTACCCAAAAACCTTAATTACCATATCAATACTTTTCTCTCCCTATCTCATTCAAATAAAACCATAACACAAAAGTTTTTCTTTAATTGGACTTGATGCATAAAAATTAAAGAACAAATAATTAAAACGAACACAAAACAGAACAATTAAAAAGAAAATTTTCCAAAGAAGTCATGCGTGCTGACATCATACGTCATATGTCTAAATCCTGCAACTCCTGCAATCTTATAAAAAAAAATTATCTGAAACAAAAATCAAATTTCCTTTGTTAAAAATATTTTAAATACATATTATGTTAAAAAAAATATTTATATATATATATATATATATATATATATATATATATATATATATATAAATATATATATATTATAATATATAATATCGGAAGTGTATTTGTGGTAAGAGAAATAATCTAAAACAAAATTAATTCTAATTCTAACCTTAATTTCAGTTATTTTAGTAATGTAAAACTGATGAAGCTTTGGAGCCCCAATGGCGAAACGTCTTTTTAATTATAATATATATAAACTTTGTCAATATAAATATTGTTTGCATATTACGAAAACATTAAAAGTTCAGTAGCTAGCCATAGAATTTAACGTTTTTGACACGTTTCTTTTGGTTTGTGACTCAATAATTAACGAGTTACTAGGTTGTTAAATATATAACACCGATTAGCCAACTCGTTTTGAAAGTAGACCTTACTTGTTTGCTCAAGCTATCAGAAATCGTTTCAAATACTCAAATATAGAAATGAAATCGTCTATTTTTTGAGGAAAAAACAAATTTTGTTTCAAAATTTGTAAGTTTCGGCAACTACCTTTATACTACTGCTACAGCTTTAATTAACATCATTTGTGTACTGAACGTGAGTTCGACGACAGTTATCGCTTAAGAATTTTCATTATACAGGGTGTCGTTTTTTGTTCCAGAAATTCACAAATGAAAACCCCTTTTTCGATATTTTTCAACTTGAAGATTTTGTATGCAATTATAATAACCATTTTTTACGTAAACTAATTTGCGCTATTCGTTCCAGTGGCGCCACAATAATAAACCTAAACCCATTTGAAACAAATAGAAAAAAATATGGTACATCACTAGTTTTTTCTAACTTTGCTTAAAAAAATGTTATTAACATTATTTTATGGCCCGTAATATATCTGAATATTTTTCTCAAATTTGAAAAATAAATAAGGCTGAAAATCTAACATAATTCAGTCAGCTGTAGTATAGTAGTATTGAGAAGAAACTCGAAGAAACTGACATACGTCATGTATAATATATGCATTTAAATGTGCAATGTGATTACGTCATCAACTAGGGACATTTTAGTGACTTTTTTATTGACCTTCCAACATCATTCGACATGGAGAATGCATAGATAAAGGATATATAGATTGCTTTGAAATTTATTAGTTTGAATACTACAGTTTTACAGAGTTGTCATATGAATTTATAATTGACATCAACAAACATGTCAAAGGGTATGTTTGTATGCTATAATTCATATTTAATTATGACTTTACTTGTTAATATCAAAGAGGGTTCGTTTATTTAGGTCAATCATTTTGAACGTCAAAGGTGACAAATGATTAATAAAATATATTAAATCGTTAATTAGCTAATTCTAATCAGTGTCAATTTTACGATTTTACAAGAATTTGAAGTTTGACGGACTACCTGCTAAAAACCCCTTCTTCACCAAAGGCACTAAACTGAGACCGTTTGACACAAGGTTAGGCCAAAGTTTGTTAGCTCTTTGAGCTCGTCGTCTTTGTCATCTACAAGGTTTTAGCTTTAAGCAACGCTTCCGTGAAACGGACCACCTGATTCCAGGAGTCACTGTCACGAAGCATAACCTTCACGAGAGTATCCGGTTCAAATGTTTCGATCCCAGCCATTAGTGAGGATTGTCGTTCGTGCCACTTACTGCAGATAAGGGAGGTGTGCTCTGCGGTATCGATGACGCCCGGGCAATAATGTTATTCAGCATTCTCAGTCTTTTCCATCTTATGGAGGTAATAACAAAAATACCCATGACCCGATAGAAGTTGGGACCAATAGTATCCCACCTCTCCGTGTTTTCTTTCAGCCCAAGGTCTAAGTTCTGGTATTAACCTTGAGGTCCATCGCTCCCTTGATTCCTCCTCCCAGCTGGCCTGCCAGTAGGTAAAGGTACGGTCTCGTTCTTCACTGGCAGTAGCCCTCTGTCATTTTCGTGGTTTCTTCTGTAGATGACCTGCCATTCACGAGCCAGAAAGTGAATAGTAACTATTTCAGCTATTATCAGAATAGCTGGCGTTATAATATAATATAATAATAATGTTTATTTAAATAGGAATCCTAACATACATAAACTAACAATAATATAATAACATATTCAATGAGGTAAAAATTAGATTAAATTTAAAACTAATTAATTAATTAACATTCGATAAAATTAATCAACATTTTGTGAACTTTAAACAATATTCTATATTATAATAATAATTATTATAATTTCATTAACACATATTCAGAAAATCTACCCGCAAAATAAACGAAACCATTCCAACAAATTGATAAGGAGAAATACAATGAAACAAAAAAGATCAATTTAGTAGCAAAGAAAATAAGTAAGAAATTGACACAAGTATATAGCTGAAATCATAAAAAAACGCTTACTTGATATTATAATTTCATTCACACGTTTTCCTAAAATCGTTCTGCGGAGGAAACTAAATTCCATTCCAAACTTCTGGATAGAAAAAACGTTGCTGGCTCTCATACTAGTAGTCAGCTTGCTCTACCACATTGCTTAGGATTGATCGAATAGTTCATCATTTATGCAAAAGCTCTTTTGGGTCTAGAACCCCGTTTCTATTGCCAATAGTTTTGTCGTCAGATATATACAAAACAAACAAAAAACTTCTCTATTCAGCCGAGTCGATTTTTATTCCTCTCTGGCTTTTGTTACATATGTTGAGTAAAAATGTCAGGATTTGTGAAAAGCTGAATAAATTCACCCGTCTCACATGACTTTATTTTAGTCAACCAAAAACCTTCGCTAAAAACTCCTCTTTTCTAGTAATATGTGAGATAAGACTTGTTGATATTTTAATAAAGCTGTCAATCCAAATTTCGCTTTGAACTGCTGATCGATATGAGCTTTATCAACCATCTCTCTACCAGCAAAATGGACTATGGAATAAAGGATATTTAACTAGATTTTTTGACCGACAAAAAAGGAGGATGTATAGAAATCGTTTGTATGTTTGCTTTTTCATAATTTTGTTCTTATGTATGGCTGTTCGCTCGTTTCGCGTAAGTAAACGTGCTCCGAAAAATACAAAATAATATTAATTCTATTGATGCTGGTACATTTGAGGTTGGTGCCAAAAGTCTTCTATCTAACTACAATCGCGCAACTTCAAAATCATCCACAATTTATTAAAAAATTTAGGTGTTGAGACATGTTTGGAGTCCACATAAACTCATCTTCAGTCAGGATATTACAAGGATTATCTGAAAGGGTGGAATAATTAACAACCTTGTAATATATAAAAAAGAATGTGGCACAAAGATTAATATAAGATAAATACTCACGTGGAGAGAAATAAAAAATAAAAAAATAAACATCACCAAATCCCGAAAATTTAAACAATAATTCTAATAAAATCCAATTAAATAAAACATTCTAAAACTAAAAATGGAAATAACAAGAAACTAAAAACTGCCCTCACATGAATGAAAAAATATAAAACTACCTATTACATTTGAAAATTAAATACGATGAACTACATCTTAGAAAGAGAGTCAAGACGGGAATGAATAAATAAAGAGTAAAATTTTAAATAATTCAATTAGATAGAAGTATTATGATAGTGGCATCTATGCTATCTTTCTTATGAGTGTTGAATTTTAAACCTTGATTCAAAAGATTAATTTCTTGTTCTGAGAAAACGGTAGAAGAATTATTTAATACCTACTCTAGGATGGAATTTAAAATCCGAAAAATTTTTATCTTGTACATAGTTATTTTGATCTGAATCTGATAACAAATTCGAATTTTCAATTTATAGGAAACCCACTCAAACTGACAAAATAATTCCTTTCCCATCGTGTCATCACATTTCTCATAAGTTCTTCCAATTCCTTATTCAATACCCATGAACGCCTATGATTTCAAGATACAATTAAATATTATTAAACAAATTGGTATTAACAACAATTGCCCCCTTTACCTTATGATGAGAATTTATCTCAGGCATCTATCTAGATATGTTAACAGAAATTTACATAATCTCGTTTTGCCCTCTAAATATTTTTCTATACCTTTCCTTGGAAAAGTCTCTCAAGATATAAAGAACATATTTTAACGCTACAGAGATGATTTGAATATTTGCTTCTTCACCACTAACAACTTACGCAAAAAACTTGTTAATACTAAAGGTAAAGTCAATCCCTTAGAAAGATCCGGAGTTTATGAAATGTCTTGTTCTACCCCCAATTGTAATGCCAAATACATAGGTCAGTGTGGCCAAAGAATTATAACTAGAGTGGAAGAACATGCAAAGATTATTGATAAATATAAATCTATGTTTCTTACGACACCCTTTTATAAAATTAATTCTAGTAGTTCTTTTGTTTATTATTATATTATGCTTTAAAAGGTCGCTTGTTAAACATTTTAAAAATTTTTGAAATTCATTCAAATAATAAAAATATACTTGTCACATTACTAAATGATTTTTAATGTTCATTTATTTATTCTCGTCTTGACTCTCTTTCTAAGATGTAGCTCATCGTATCTAATTTCCAAATGTAATAGTTTTATAATTTTTCCTTTCATGTGAGGGGAGTTTTTCTTTTCTTTTCATTTTTAGTTTTAGAATGTTTTATTTAGTTGGATTTTATTAGAATTAATGTTTTAATTTTCTGGATTGGTGATGTTTATTTTTTTATATATTTCTCTCCACGTGAGCATCTTATATTATTTTTGGTGACACATTCTTTTGTATATACAGGATGGTCCAAATTATAATTGAGAAACTTTAACAGGGTATTCAGCATATAAAAATAATATAAAAAGTTCATATAAACTTATCTCCAAAAACGCTTCGTTTTGGAGATACGGCGTGTTGAATCATTGCGAAAAAATCGGTTTTTCTTATTTTTAAAAAAACTTTACTAGATTTTGCTTTCAAACTTAGTAATAAAAAAAATTATACGCCAATAGTTTATCGCAATTTCATTAACAAACAAACATCAACAAAACAAGCTATCCCCACGGGAAAAAAGTGTGTACTATTTTTCCGGGTAGATATATATACACATAAATATCAATTAAAACACAGAATTAAACTGACAGATATTTGATTACTTTAAAGGTTTCTTTATCAACGGATTTCCAATTGTAGCCTACCACTTTAAAACATCAAATTTTATTTCGATAATCTTCTGACTTCAGTATATTGTAATTATTTTTCAATATTTATTCATCGTTTTTCCCGTAACAGAAAAAGAAGGTAGTGTATTATACACGGGAAAATATTTATATTTTGTCTCCCTCCGCTTCGCGTCGGTCGGCAACATAACCTCAAGCTAAAATCTAGTACTTTTTTCCTCAAAAACTTTGTGACAACGAAGATAAAATATCTAGATTTATCCGTAATTATTTCAACACAAGTATTCTCTTAGATTTTATAGTAAAAGAAATCTTGTTACTTTTTATAACAGTCACGAACTGAAAATATTCTCTCATAAATAAAAATATCTTTCACAGCCAAAGCTAGAGGTACCGAAGATACTGATGAAGAAGATAATATAATATTCACGAAGCAAAAGAAGATACCTAAGCAGAAAATTCCTAGGGCAGCATTGGCGAAAGTAGTTTTGGATAATATGGAAGCAGGTTAGTTTATGTATATATGTATGTAGATTATTAGTAGTTTTTTCCATTATATTGGGATCATATCTGAAGTAATAGTTGTACTAAAAGATATTTCTCAATTTTACGACCATCTCTCAATTCATCGAGTTCGAAAATATTAGGCATTAAATTCTTAGAAATAATGGACATTTCGGTGTTCTTTTGAGCCTTCCACCAAACATGATAACTGACACAGGTACGATATTTAACGCTTTCTTGGAACTTAGCGCATACAATTTTGGATCACGATTATAGAATCTTTTATTCATGTACCTACATGTCAATAGGATATTGACTAAAGTGAGTTTTTAAATAGAGAACCAGATCATTTACCTTTATATTTGGAGAGCCTATGCTTTACTGAACAAGTGTATAAAATAAATGAGGTATTAGTGAATATATCATTATTTTTTTCAAATTACTTTTAAGCAAAATTTGCTGGATGTGATGGTAATAATCGTGCTTAAAACTACTTTTAATTTGCTCATATTACGATTATACAATATAGGTATCAATAGCTGGTTTAAATAATAAAATTGTAAACTTCTAAACTGGGGTTGTTTCGGGATAATATAAATTAGTTAACTTTTTTTACGAGTATAAATACATATGAATCTGTTGAGACTATTTCTATAAATTTATCAAGTTGTTATTATACCGTGTGTACAAAAATGCATCGTCAAGCGAATACCGGATTATACAAATGATCCCAAAAATCAGAAAGTAATCACTTATGTAAGAAAATCGACACCCCAGATCACATCTTTATTTACTCTGACTATAAATAACCCAATTTTGCGATGAGTTTTCAATAACGTAATCCTGAATAAAGCGTGTGGCTGACTTCAATCAACGAAGTAAGTTGCGCAGATTGTGATGAAAGGTTTAGATGAGTGACCGGTGATGAAACGGGCGCGCATTCGACTTCCTGCTGTCGCTTTACATTCTTATCCACTCACAAAGCAAACGGAAAACAACGAGAATATATTTTCTTAATATATCTTCTTTGGAAGGGAATACAAGATCTATCTTGGTATCCTCATTAAACTGTAGGTGCCCTTGTCTTTGGCAACACCGTCAAAGCAGAGATGTTGCCTACGCTCGAGTACGAGTACAGAACTTAAGGAATCCAGGATAACCATGCTAATAAAAGAACACAGAAATTAAATATTGAATGCTATTACTTAAAAAAAATGAGTCTTGATTTGAGAAGCAAACTATGACACGTTATTTAAAACTACTAAAACTACTGCACTATGCTTGAAAAGTTATCTTAAAAGTTCACCCAATCTAATTGACACTTCTCCAATGATACGAGTACTTGCACTTGCCACTTGTGTTTGCAGAAAGACCTGATTTTAAAAAAAACACACCATCCTTTGACAGTTTTGTGGTAAAATAGAATCAAAATGAATCCTATTTCTTCATTATTATTTTTAAACTATAGCAAATGTACAAATTATCTTCTCGAAGCCACAATTTTCTTGAATAAAGTCTGCCATTGGATTAGAAGGATATACGCATAGAACGAATAAACTAAGTGATTCAAAAGATGTCTATCTCATTTTAATTCACTTCGAAAAGGGTCACTACATACTACATAACCGTATCACACTTGTTAATCTCGCTTATCTTATGGTGAAGCCGATCATTGATCAGATATTAAGACATTGCAAAGCAGCAGAACGCTTAAAATTTCGGCTCTAAAAGAATGTAATTATACCAAATAGATGAAATTGTATGACTGTATGACAAGTGCAAAGCAAAAATTTTACAAAGTTGTTCAAAATGTCTGGGTACCACACCAATTTAAAATTAGCAAATTTAAATAATGACTGAATATAGACAAAGATTAATCTTTGATATAGGTATGGTCTTTTGAAATGACTTTCTCAAGATCATACATACATTTTCAAGGTTCCTTACCAAAATGGTTACATGAAGAACCATATAGACTCGCTTTTCTTTCATCAAATGTCCCCACTAACCTCTAGAGATAGGAGAAAAAAACCTCTGAAAAAAACTAAGGTAGTATAGTTGGATGTGAAGGTTGTAGGAAAAAATAAAATAAAAAGAAAAATAAACGTAGTTGAAAAGACTTTCAATTCAGAAAATCCTTTTTCTTCAAAATATCATCTTCAACAGAATCACTAAGCTCTAGCACATTGTAAAACTTCATTAATGCAATACTTGTTCAATGATATACCTACCTATGGGTTTAATTTTCTCTCAATCTTTAATGATTTTCTTTGAAAAATTATAATATGAGAAAATATAATAGAATAAATATAATGATTAAAATATTTCTTACAAAATAGAACCGACTTTATCAGTTGCACTAAAAAAATATAAAATAATAATATAGATTTTATTGTAGCTGGTAATTTTATAGGTAAACAAAAGACTTTTAGAACCCAGTTTAAAAGTACCGGCACCACTAAAATTAACAATATTTTATATTTTTCATTGCCTCAACTGCATCGCATCAAGTCTATTTTCTTGTAAAAAAGTATGTTGCACTTTCCTAAGGAAGGAATACTAGATAATGACCCAAAAAGGGACCCTATCTCAACACTTCTTTTCTCACTGAAAAAGGAATTATCAAAATTGGTGTAGGTTTTCTATGCAAAATACGCATACCTACATACATAAACCAGGCCGTTACATTAGTTACAGGTATTCATCCATATCCTGAAAACTACTAAACCGATTTTGATGAAACTTACACGGTTTCTTAAGATGAAGTAAATGTAAGCAAATAAAGAAAATGTGACAATCCGATGAATAGTTTCGGACAAGTGCGTGGACAATGGACAAGCATATAAATACACCTAAAATAATCTACATATATGGAAATATATTGCACCTCCAATTTACATACATAACATAACATAACATCGTCTTTATTAGATGTAGTATAAACTCTACAATAAGTGGCTACTAAAGGCGAAGTTTAGCTAAGCTACTCTTACACTTAACCATTAGAGGAAAAAAAGATAGTGGTTTTATTTGCTACGAGAAAGTACCGTACAAAAAGAAGAAACTTATCTTAAAAAATAAGAGGAGATGTCAACGTTAAACATACATATTTATACTAGGTGTTAAATGTAATAATTATTTACTATGAACTAAGTAGGTAATATAATATAGTTTGATTTGCTTTCTGAATGAAGTGATATTCATTTTTTTGTAGTGAAGGGGTAGGTTGTTATAAATTGTGTCATTATTGAGGTATCCTAATTAAACTATTCCTAAGAGCTCTGTTATGTATATTGTGTATATTTTTTCGTAAAGATACTTAGGTTGAGCATGTAACAGTAATTTATGAATGAAGCTTAAATAATAACACTTGACTATATTCTCAGTTTTCAGCCAGTTCAATGTGGTGAATTTGCTCGAAACGTGATCATACTTTCTTAACCCAAAAATAAATACAGGTGTTCTGAACCATTTGTATACGATTTTTTACAAATTGCTCTAGACATACATACGCATCGAATTGATAACCTCCACATTTTTTAAAGATTCTCGTCTGAACTCACTTTTTTAAATCAAATTTCATTTTATTCGCAAACTACCCTCAATTTTTTGATTGGTCACTGTTGCCACGATTAATAACATAGATATTTAGGATTACGCTATTACTAAATCATCGAATGATTGGTAGGTACAGTACCTGAAGGCGACTATTATCCCTCAACTACCTACAACTATATGACTTTTTTTCGTATTTTTGCCATAACCTAGAGTTTTACCCGGTACTCGTTTGAGATTGGATGCAACTTTACTTTGAATAATTAATTATCGATTACCCTGTAATTTTGAATAACAACTCCATCAAAAAAATCATAAAAATTGATTGATATATTTTTTGTAAATTCTTGCATTTACAGGACATCGAGAAGCTATCGAATGGTTCAAAGAATTTCTATCTGATTCAATAGACGATTTCGTCGATGACGATATGGAAGGTCTTCCGTTAGTGCCTATTGCCGAGTATGCTATAACTGCAATGGAGAACGACACATACAAGCAGATGCTGAAAGCATTTGGTATTTGCGAACCCTCGGAACAACAGGTACTCCAAATAATTTGATTCACTTTCTGTTTGTACAACATTTTTCATACTTGACACGACATCTGTTTGTTTTGCATTGAACTTGAATGCTAGAGAGCACTTTATATCTCTGTATTGATTCAGCAATACTAAAACAGCGGAATTACATTATCGCACTGTACCAAAAATGTTGTATGAATTATAGATTTAATTGCAGGAAGTAAAATATCATTAAGGAATAATGAAGAAGTAGGAGTTGTTATAGATAATGAATGAATATAAAACTACATACTATAGTAATCAGAAAGTGGAATGCTTTTGTAGAACTGCCTATATTTGTATTTCCATCGCAAAAGCGAAATATAGCGATTCTATTCAAGCAATTATTGCTCACTGTTTAGTTTGTAAACAAGTAATACACGATGAAAGATCAACATTTTTAACTGATATTTTTGACTTGAATATAAATATGTAAATCAAGTGACAGCTGATTTTGCAATTTATACTTTTACTTCCGCCATTTTGATAAATAAGTAAATTAAGTGATTGGTGCTTTTTTAAATTAAAATAAAATTTGCGAATGGAATTAATAAATTTTTTTATAGAATAATTGATTGCTTCAATATTGAAATACTTTAAATATTAAGTGCTTCCATTATTTGATAAAAATACATTATAAAAGTTAATTTGACAAACAAATACATAAATATTTAAAGTACAAATTTAAATTGATCAGATAGTTTCAAATCTGGGTCTAATTGATCATCCAAATCTAGGAAGCCGTGTTGAGGACCAGAAAACAAATATCTTAACAGTGTCGCTATCTATCCGAGTAGTCTTACACCAAAATACACCATTAGTAGAATTCCTTGTGTCAAGAAGAATTTTATTTTAGGCATATGAGAAAGCTACTATTATTCTCTGGGCATGGGCATATACATTAACACTGAAGATGAGAGAAACAGTTATATAATAATAATAATAATAATAATATATACACTTTGGTTTCAGGTTTGCGAATCTCTTTAACTTTTAAAATTTGCATACCTTTTTTTCTAAATTAGACTTGTTGAGTTTTTGTCTCTGATTTCTTACTTATTTCAATTTTCAATTTCATGACCTTTAAAATTTGTTTCAACTTTAAAATAAATCTACAATTTTAATATTACTATAGAGAAATAACCAATAATTATTATTATGAAAGCTTTCTATGTACATTCGTGACCATTCATTGTTTTTTTTCTTATGTAAAGGCCTATTGGAGATTACCCGCTTCTTTATCCAAGGAAACAATGAAGCAATATTGTGATTTGCTGCAGCAGGCTCTCGATAATAATCTATCCTTGGAAAATATCCCAGAGGAAAATAATCAGGCTGACGATACTGACAGTAGCGATTCATCAAGACTGGTACAACAAAAAAACAATAAAATGAGGAAGCCGAAAGGTATATCACAATGATTTAAAAATAATGAAATTAGTTTTTTTGACATTATGAATTTCAGGAAATCAGGAATCAAGTAGTGACTCAGATGGTAGTATTCCAAGTACATTTAAGTTAGCCAATAAAAAGCCTGTATCAAAAACTAGAAAGGGTGGTAATAAAAAGAATAAATTATTACCAAAAGTCGAATTATCCAAGCTTGTCCTACGCCAAATGCAATCAGGTAAGATTCGCATTAAAAGTCGCAAATCCTAAATCCATAGTTTTAAATTTGATATTCAGGTCATCAAGACGCTCTCAAATGGTTTCAAGAATGTCTCTCTGATGCAATTGAAGACTATGAAGATGAAGATTTTGAAGGAATACCACTTGTTCCTATAATGGATTATGCCCAAGCTGCAATGGAAAATAGTCAATTTAAACAAATGCTGAAGTCGTTTGGTATAAAGGAACCGTCTGATGAACAGGTAAATATAAATTTACCATCATATTGTATATGTAGAACATTCTTCTGAACTGTACCTATCCCTAATAATGCATAGAACTAAAACTAGCAGAGCTTATACGAACATTCTCTTAAAAATATTTTCGTGTCTTTCAGGAAATTTATTGGAGAATTCCGAACTCCTTGACCATAGATAATTTGAAGAACCACGTAAATATACTGCAGGAAGCTCTATCAAATAATCTGACCATTGAGAATGAAAAGAGAGATGATTCATCTGATGAAGATTATCTGGAAACGTTAAAAAGACTCCGTTCAAATGAAAAGTCTCAAGAACCAAATGAACCACGTCCCGTAACAGTTGATTCAGTTGACTTAGATTTAGACAGCCTTGGAAACGATAACAGTGAAACAAATGAAAGTCAAAATATGAATGATATCAATGACGCAGATAAAACTATTAGTCAAGATGTCATGAAAGTACAGAAGAGTAGGGGTATTGTTGATAGCGATAGTGAATCTGAAGTAGCTGATGGAAATTCTGTCATAATTGAAACAAACGAGTCGAAGCGTATAAGATCCATCTCAGATTCTGATGACAATGATACCGATAAACCCATTAGAAAGAAGAGCAGAGTTATAGATAGTGATGATGAATAATGCTGATTGAATTTTCATGTTTTTGCTGTCTCATTTTATATTTAAGTTTTTGTGTGTTTTTACCATTTTAATAAAAATGAAAAATCAAAAATATTCCGACTATTTCAATGAATTATTTAGAACCAATTTGCAATTTATGTATTTAAAATATCAGGTAGAGTTGTATTCATATTAAATGTGTTTTTCTTTACGATACCGAGAGCTAATCAAAAAACAAAACGGCAATTCTTGAGGGCTCATTTTATTTTTAATTAATTCATTATAGCAGACAATTTCAACGTTTCTAACAAAAACATTTTAAAGTGATTTTACTAAAGGGATATTTGAATGTGCTTTTGTTAGACTATCTATTAAAACATTATAAATTCTTCAAACATAAATTATGTTGCTAAACTAATGCCAGAGCGGTTTAATCCATGCATTACGTACAAATAATGCTAACAGCGAACAAAATCTGCTTTTTTATCATTCCTAATAACAACATCAAAAGATATAGTTGCGTTGAGAAGATGTAGTGCGAAAGTTGAAAGATAAATCTTACAAACTTCAAAATATAGGCAATATTTTTTTACCTATAGAGGACAATACAAAACGTATTTACTCTACTTTAAAAAGGAAATAATAACTAAAACTGTCAAATATATATTCTGAAAACATGCCATTATACAAAATTTGCTTCACCCCCTACCATCTGCAGTAACATTTTGCATGTTTTTCAATATACTTTCAACAGAAATAAAATAGTTTTCAAGCCTACCGGGCTTAAGATGCCCCACCTAAAGTGTCTAATGGAACATGTATGTCCCGGCCCTTGCGTGTAATCCATAATCCATAACTGACAATGGAAACTTGATTGATGAAAAAAACAGATCAAATAATATTTATTATTGTTTATGGCCGAAACTCATGTTTTTGATGAAAAAAACAAGCAGACAGTCGAATTCTATACCTCCTCCGTTTGGGTTCGTCTTTTAATAATAGAGATACTTTCTTGTGAACATTTCTCCATTTTGTGATATAAGGTCACAATAATTGGACCAATTTAAGTGAGAACAGGTGAGAAAGTTAAGACAGTAAGAAATAAAAAAAATAGATTAGTCCAGTTTGCTATTTTGATTCCGTATGTTCGCCTTCTGTTCGGCTTGAGTGTATATGAGGCGTGTAATCGGAGGAGAAACATACTAGCTACTTAGCTACTGGGAATAATGCATGGCAAAATCAAAGGAAAATACAGTATTGGAAGACAAATAATTTCCGTTCCTTGTTTTTGGATTTCCATTCAGTTTTTGCTAACCTAATCTTACAGCTTGACATCTGACATAGTAATTAATTGAGTCCATCATGGTCACCGTGACGTGTTGGCTTACAGGTCGGACTATCATACATTTGATCCCGGTCCGATACGGTTAATCGTCTACAAACACACATCTGTATCTACTGTAATCTTCTTCTTTAGAACTCCGACGATTATTCTCAAAATGACTATTTGGATATAAAGCAAGATGTTTATGGAAGACATCATTGGTAGCTAGACAAGCGAGTAATTGAGTCCTGATTATTACAAACAATTTAGCTTCTTACATATGTAATCAGTATGTAAGTTTACTTAATTGTCTAAATAAATTGTCAAATTCACCGATTGTTTGCCTTCAATTGTCGAACCGGAACCACGCTACAATATCTCAGGAGGTGATTTAGTAGGTAACTTTCTTTATGATCAATTTCTAAACTTTTCTACCGTTTAATCAAATTTAACATAATAATATTACACTAGCGTGCAAAGAAGTTAATATATGGTAAAATTTTAAGTATGAAGAGAAATCCAAACCAGAATAGGAATACTAGGGTGAGTCGAGGAGGAGGGGCAATCGTCAACTTATATCCTAAATGCCCTTAGGAAGGTTGCTCGAGTCACTTCATTGAAATACCAGTCCAGTGTGTTTGTGAGCGAAAAATGAATGGGAAACTAAGGTTCTTGCTTCTGGATATAGGGGCGATGCATACTGATGCTGTCACGACGTCTGCTGCTGTAAAATCATCCGGCTGGAAAATTCGCACAACAACTGATAGCCCTGCAATTGTTCATGAAGAAGTGTAAGTAAACATCCAGATCCAGCTACAGTTGTGGCTTCCTGGTTTGGCAATGCGAATGCTTCTTCCCACTTGCTGAAGTAGTCCATTACCACCACAATGTATTTGTTTCCAGCTTCACTCTCAGGAAAGGGTCCTGCTAGATCTATCGCGATTCTCTCGAATGGACTTCCAACACTCTACTGGCTCATAGGCGCTTTTGGATGTCTTTGTGGTCCATTGCTTGCTGCGCAGATCGCACATTTCCTACATTTCCTGAATTGTACACGTCTTCCTTGCAGTTGACCCAATTAAATCGTTCTCGGAGTTTCTCCAAGATCTTAGCTACGCCTAAATTCACTGTACCTACCGTGGATCTCTTTCAAAACGTCAGCCCACCTGCACTTTGGTACTACCAACTGCTTTCTGTCCTCAGTACCATCTGAGTTCTCGTTTCAAAATGCCGTTCTCTAAAACAAGAGAATTCTACTGGGCTCAATACGACTTAGCAGCAGGTGATTAGCCTGCCAAGTCGGTTTCTGATCTTCCTTTTTGCATTCAACCAATGCTTTTAGGATGGGCTCCTCCTCCTGATCTTTTTGAAGTTCATCCGTTTGCCAGCGGTCATCTGTAATGGTGGTTCTCCTAGAGGCGGCGTTTTTCTCCTCAGCTTGGTTACAGTGGGTACAGTCAACAGGGCGGGTCTCCTCGATGTCGAAGTCGAATTATTGGAGCTTTTCGATCCATCTGGCTACCTGACCCTCCAGTTTTTTGAATCGCAGTAGCCAGTGAAGAGATACATGGTCGATTCTTAACGAGAATTTTCTACCATATAAGTATTTGTAGAAATGCTCCAAGGATTTCACAATGGCCAACAATTCTTTTCTGGTCATTCTGTATCTGTCATAAAACAGAACCGGTCCCCACGTTGCTTCCAATACAAATTTCCTATTGGCAGCGCAAAGCTTGGTATTGAAGCTGTTGGCAGAGCATCTTTCAATTTTTTTAAGTCTTGATGGCAGTTATTACTGAAACTTACAACCATCCTCCGTAAGTCTAGTTAGCGGCTTGGCGATATTTGCAAATTCTGATACGTACCGATAGTAAGTACACAGGCCGAATAAGATTCTTACTTTGTGCTTAGACTGGATCAAGGCCATTTTTTCACTGCTTGTATTTTCTGAGGATCGACTGCTTTTCCATCTTTGAACAATTGGCGTTTCTTGGGGCTTAACTTGAAACCTGACTGACGTTGTCGCAGGAATACTTATTCCAAGTTCTTAAAGTGGTGTCTGTCCTACGACAATGATGTCATCTAGGTAGACCAAACAGGTTTCCCAATGCAGCCCTTTCAAAACAGTCTCCATTAGCCTCTCGAATGTAGCTGGTGCATTACACAATCCAAACGGCATAACTGTAAACTGCCACTGGCCGGTGCCAACAGTGAATACAATTTTCTCTCGGTCTTCTGGATCCATCTACACCTGCCAATAGCCACTCTTCAAGTCAAGCGTAGAGAATATCTTGGATCCGGCACTTATGTCCAATGTGTCGTCAATTCTTGGCATTGGATAACTGTCCTTTTTGGTAACGTTGTTGAGTTGCCGATAATCCACACAGAATCATGTCGAGCCATCCTTCTTCATAGCCAGTACCACAGGCGATGACCATGGGCTCATCGATGGTTCGATCACTGCTTCTTGTTCCGTTAATTGTATAATTTTGTCGGCTTCTTCCCGCTCAGCCAATGGTAGTTTTCTCACTGGTTGTCGGTTAGGGCGTTCATCACCTGTGTTAATTTTATGTCGTATGATATTTGTTCTCCCTTTTCCATCAACACCAATATCAAAGATGTCCTGAAATTCGGCTATAGTCATCCTCAATCTTGCTCGCTATTCGCTTTTCAATCCCTTAGATGATGTTGCCGGTAATTCCGAAAGCTTATCAGATAAGCAATCAGGGGTTTCGGCGATAACATTTGAGCTCCTTACTATTGAAGAAACCGAAGAACACCGTCCTAGTTGTGTCCCTTCCTTGAGGTGTACAGGAAAGCCATTAACGTTACTGGAATCACATCATCAGCACGAATCAGGCATCTTCCTATCTCCACGACCGATTTTTTCGTCATCCATCTGTGGTTCAAACATCATAATGATTCCACCCGAGCTTCTGCGCCCACTTCACTTTTTAAGGTATCACAGCCTCTTCGAATAGTATTGCTCTAATAGCTTTTTCTTGTCTGCGGTGAAGAATAACCCCCTCATCATTGACTTGGATAAAGCCACGCTTCAAGTCTAGTTGGAATCCATTCGAGCCCAGGATGTCCATTCCAAATATTACCTCGTCCTCTATGTCTGCTGACAAAGCTTGATGTCTCATATACGTGTTACCATCTTCTTCTTCTTCATTCTTGTATAGTAGGCTGCAATAGCCTGTTCCTTCTTCGGTCAAGCCTTATTAACCAGGATCTAAGTTGTCGCACCATCTTTTCGTCGGTCTCCTAATGCTTCTTCTACCTGCTGGTGATCTGTCTCTAGCAATCTTTGCAATTCTATCTTGAGCCATTCAATCCAAATCTTTGCTTTTGTTTGTATTTAGAGATGTTTATTGCGCCATATAGTGTCGTTTAAGGTTCCTGCTATTCTGTTAGCTTTATTGGCTTGTCTTTTAACTTCATCGATGTTCCAGTATGCTGATAGTTCTATTCCTAGATAGTTGAATTTTATTTTCTGTTGAATTACTTTTCCATCCACCTCTAGTTTGCTTCTTAGTGGTTAAGTTGATGTCATACATTTGTTTTTCTGGAATGATATTTTCATATTGAGCTCTTTAACGACATTTTTAAATGGTTTCTGCAGGCGTTGTAAATCATATTCATTTTCCGCTATCAGGACTGCGTAGCATGGAATATCTCCGAATCTCATTTTGTAACCTCTCCCTTTATGCACTTTTTTGATTATCTCGTCCATTACTATGTTAAACCGGTATTGCTGCTGTTAGTTTACCAATCAATTTAGCTTGCAGTTGGTTGCCTTTATAAATGTTTTCAATGGTCTTGATAATATTTAATGGTATTTGTCTGTTATATAGTTGGTGCATAACGTCATTAAGTTGGATGCGATCACCTGCTTTTTTAAGGTCTATAAAACACATATATGATGGTTTATTGTATTCTAAAGTGTGCCTATATTAGCCGAGTTTAGTGTTTTTACATCTAATATCTGGGTTGGGAGTTGGTGCCGGATTGTAACTACGGAGTCAATCATGGATCGTTGTCCCCTAGAATTTTGGAATGTGTATTTTTTATTGATCTGGATGTTCAAAGAATGTATTATTAATTCTTTTAATTCATTGAGCGAGCAAAAGTTAATCATGCGGTCGCCTTTGGCATTTAACATAGCTACGTTGAATCTTTGCTTTATTCCATTTATTGATTCGTTACCTATTCTGGCGTTGTAATCCCCAATGATACATATTTGGTGTTGAGTATTTATAAGGTCTAGGGTGTTTTGCAAAGTTTCATAAAAACTATCTTTTTCGTGTGTAGGTTTACAGTCTTCGAGTGCATAAACTGAAATTATATGGAGATAAGATTCATCTGTTTTTATCTTGATGTAGATAAATATTTCCGATACGTACGTACATTCTTTTATAATATTTTTGTATTTTCTGCTTATCAGGATGCGTACATCAGCCGTTGCTCTTACTTGTTTTTCTACTCCGCCATTAACTAACATATATTCAAGTGTTACCAATCTTTATATTTATCTCAATTTCACCATGAATTTCGTAGAGTCACCAGTAGCAGTACGCAGATTCCACCTAGATGGTTTCACATTACTGTTCTCTGTTACAGCATCAGGTATCCAGAAGCGACTTTTGTTTACCATTTACGAAACCATTCACAATCAAACTACAAATAGTCAATCTGAAATGGAACTCTGTAAAATAGAAATGCGAAAGATTTTCTTCGGTATGGTGCCTTTGCTGGCCTCTGTACTGATGCCATTGTATTTGACCTAGGAGCCCTTGAGAAAGCTGTTTACTACCACCATCTGTACTCGGAATTAAATTAGTCAACACTCAAGATGAAAATATAAAAAATACGAACAAACGATTTATTAATCTTGCTTTGTATATTTTGTTTCGACCAATGCAATCTACCTTTCCCATCTTCCATACATTCAATACGTTCTACTGTGCCAATATAAGTGTCGATATTTCAATTAACTTTATCGTCAACATTCAGGATACATACACATGTTATACTACGAAGGCTGGAAATTTGTAATGATAAAAATATCTAATTATTTTTTTATCAGTTGACATTCATTGTGATTTGAAATTGAATCATAGAATATAATTATATATGCCAATAAAATGGTTATACCTATTCATTCTCATACATCGACCTTGTCGAATTTATTCATTATTATTATTATTATTACAATATGATTGCTATTGAAATGTATTTATAATTATGTCTAATAATGGATGAAAACATAACAACAGTGATTTTAAACCATATACTCCACGAGTAGTTGAAAGGTAAGTTTTGAGATATATATCTATGGTGTATAGGGAATATTGGTTTTATTTCTATAAATTGTGTGATGTTGATTTAATATTAAGTTAGCTTAGTTGGCATCTATTAGAATGTCATAAATAGACACAAATGGAAACAGGTATTCTATAAAGTTTGATTCTCATGTTACTTCAATAATTACTTCGTAAGTTCACATACCTTGCTGTTTCGCGGGTTCCTGTGCAACGTATATATATATATATATATATATATATATATATATATATATATATATATATATATATATATATATATATATATATATATATATATATATATATATATATATATATATATTACATTTATATTTTGCTGTGAGTCAAGGAATCCGTTCACGGTGAGGCCCCCCGGGGCGTACACCTGATGCGTGTATTTGATACACATATTAATAAGGATATGGATTCACTGACTACAGAGAATTCAATCCAATTGCAAGAAAAAACTGCAAAGTCTTCAAACAGAAAATTTACCGACAAGAGAACAAGCCATAACTCTAGATGCCGTTGATTAGGGATACCAATACAAGACAATGCTCTTGCCACCGCCGATCTATGCAGCCCAGAAGACATCCGACACCTGTTCCGTATATCAAATAACAGGGTATGCATGTATCTATCTAGTATTAAAGTTACTAATGACCTCGTTCAAAAACATCGAACAATTGAGATTCGCGGAATGGGGATTACAATTCATTTACTGCTGATAATAAAAGGCTGATTCTCTCCAACATTCAACCGTTTATTCCCAACAATCTACTTGAGGATAAGCTTCGAGATCTGAATATAACCCTGACTTTCAAAATCACAACATTACGAGCGGGTTGTCCTCTCTACTAAGCTTTCGCAGGCAAGTATACATAAAACCAGAAGACATCGACAAAATACCAACTGCTCTAAAATTAGATTATTTTGACATATCATACTGGATATATACCCATCTTTGGATAACCTAACTTGTTTCATGTGCAAAGCTGAAAGACATCTGGCTAAATCTTGCCCAACTAATGACATAAACACTAGTAATTCAGACGAAATAATTCCCGAAAGCCAACCTCTCAGTTCTTCTATACCAGTTATTTCAAATGAATCTCCTCCTGAAATCTCTATACCATCGAACTTAGTTAACACAAATCATAAACGAGAATTGTCAGAAACTCTATCTAACGCCTCATCGCAAAAAAACCCAATTCATTCACCAATACCTCGGCAGCCCCGTAAAAATTTAAAATAGCGCTAAAGAAAAAGACTCCTACAGAAGAAAATTCGGTAACCAATACCAATGAAATTCCAAACATAAAAAAAATTATTGAAGACAATCCAGAAGCATATGAATATAGCTACTCTCAATTAACCGAGTTTCTCGGCAAAACATTCGCTAACCATAATATAAGTGATAACTTATCAAATCTTCAACTCAAATCAGACGAAATGGCTGCAATGATGAGAAAACTATATCTATCCTTACCGAAACGATATCTAAAAATCAAATTTACAAAGATCATAAAGAAATTTGAAAGTCAATCAGATGGTTCTGCATGGGAAAACTCTGATTATTGCAACTCCGATCAAATGGACCCAGGTGACCATAACAATACCAGCTCCCCTACTACACCTACTTTCTAGATCTCTTCAAACAGTAATATTTCTTATCTATACAACTACTTTAACAACCTGAAGATTTTTTTCTGGAACTGTCGAAGTATTGCCCTCCATCGTCTTGAAATTCAAAATATCTGTTCCAGTTACGACATAATTGTCTGTGTTGAAACTTGGTTATCATCACATGTACTGTTTTCCTGCCCATAATTTCTCTCAGTTAGGAATGACAAAGCTTATGCTAGAGGTAGAGGTATTATAATGCTTGTGCATAAAAATATTGCCTATAAAGAAGTTGAGACCATACTAACTCACGATCAATCGATAGAAATGAGTGGAATTCATAAATCGTCGTCTTCTACACCATTCGATTTGATAGCATGTTACAGGCAACCAGGGCAGATTTTGTCTGCTAAGAAGTGGCAATATATTGTTTGAGAAGTCAGTGCTCGAAAAAAATAAATTTTCTTAGGCGACTTCAACGCTCATCACACTGCATGGAACTGTCGCTACACAGATGAAAATGGGGTTAAGCTATACAGTGAGGCTGATAAGCAAGATATGTTTCTAGATACTTAACATAAATACAAACACTCACCTACATACCCGCACGAAACTCAAGTCCAATATTGATCTGATATTCTCTTCTTTTAGTATTAGGGATGAAATCCAAGTAACTACAGAGGAAGAACCGACCTCATCATGGTCAGACCACTTACCACTTTCTATCTCTTCAATTATTGACAAGATTAAATACCAAAAGAAGTTTTTAAAAATAAAGAGCCTCCGCACTGATTGGACCAAATTCCACACTTCTTTGGATATGTCATATCCTGAATTTTTAAGTTCCAGTAACGAGAATATCTTGCCATGACCAGTATAACTTCTATAGCACCCCAAAGAAAAAGATCATCCACCAAAAAAATCCTGCCACATGGTGCAATGCTGAATACAATAAAATACTGAAATCTTGGAGGGCAGCCTTCAGAAAATGATACCGCTCGGGAGACTTCTTAGACTTATACAACTACAAAAAGATATGTGCAGAAGCCAGAAGATCGCTGAAAATTAAAAAAAGGAAGGATTCAAACAATTCGCCAGCAGTCTCAATATCCGAACTGATCCTACATACGTTTCTAACAAATGTAAAATATTTAAGAACAGCTGGATCAAAGTAAATCCGCCTCACTCTCCTAGCAACTTACAGGGATTCACAAATATTTAAGAAGCCATAAACAAAGTCAGTCCACGTTGAGTAACAACTAATACACATTAGATTCCCAATTATGAAGAAAATCAGTCATCCACCAAAAAACTACAAAAACTACCGGTCAAATATAAACTTCTATTACTAGATATATACAGGGTTATTCAGATTCGATGCTCACCATTGGGATCTCGTAAACCGTGAGAGCTACGAAGAAGGTTAAATTAAGGCAAATTTGCGAAATTTGCGATATTTGTTTCATTTTCCGTTTTTGAGATTTTCTGAAAAAAACTAATTTTCATATTTTCTTATTCTTTAATAACTTGCTTGTTATGCAACGAATTGACAAACCAAAAGCACTTCTCTCTAACTTTTTCTGTTGTATCCATCTGAGCTCACCATTTTTTGGTATAACGTTTCGTCAATTTACAACCATCATCAACTAAAAAAATTAAATACGGACCTGGATTTTAAAATTGCTTTTCTGATTGCTACGTATCTCAATAACATTAGAGTGAGGGTATTTCTTGATATTATTATTTATTTCCCATCAAAATCCATAAAAAGTAAGAGAACGTTTCGGGCCGGGGCATGTTTTGGACATGAGAACTGAAGAATTTATTTTTCGACATAAATTAAAACAATTAATGAGAAAAACAATAAAAAAACATCAATCACAATGAAATAATTTACAACAAATTTTCAAAAATACCTCCTTCTTGTTCAATGCCCAAGTTAATGCGTCGATCGATGTTATTAATAGCAATTCCTCTAGGTTGTGTATGGGTTCAGCATAAATTTATTTTTTAAAGTTCCCCATAGGTATAAATCGAGAGGCGATAGGTCAGGTGACCTCGCAGATCATTCAACTACTCCTCGATTTCCCATTCACTTTCCAGGAAATTCTCTGTGCAGGAAGTCTCCCACTGCTCTTAGGTTATGTGGAGGTGCTTCATCTTGTTGGAACCAGAGAGTACGAAGTTGTCCGATTGGCAAATTTACTAAATAATTGGCTCAGTTGTTTTCCGAAAAATTCAAATAAGCAGCCCATATTCTCGTAAATAAACAGACCCATTACTTCACCGTTTCTAATCTGTCTGTTCTGGTGTGGGTTCTCTACAGCCTAGAAATAGGCTTTGAACGCAGAAAAACATACTATTTTGAAACTGAACCTGTTGCAACACTCGATCAGCATCCTTTTCGCTAATCCTGCTTCCGTATTTGTATCGTGGTTTTTGAAAAGAACCATATTCAATCAAATTTCGTTCCAATCTGCAAAAACGGGAGTAATGCGGCTGCCGCCTTTCCAGGAATTCTTAAAGATAAGCTTCACTGGTACGTACTGTGGTGTATGAAATACAGTCTCAACATGTCACAATTGTCTTCATTTGAGTAACTCAAATTTCAATGCAAACTGACAGTTCAACAAACTCATATAACTGACATAACAAAGGTATTTATAATGGTTGTAGAAGTCCATTCTCGAAGTGGAGTGATATGGTAAGATCAACAAAAAAACTCGAAGTCTTCTCCACAGTTTATTATTAAGGATTAATTAATTACTGAGACATGTTTCGAGATTGTACAATCTCATTTTCAATCGAAATATAGAAATTCTGTAACAAATTAAAAGGAAAATTATGTAGTTAAAATACAAAATGGTGGATAGAATACTCACATGGCTATGAAATTATGAAAATTAAGAGAAGAAAAAATTATGTAAACGATCCCCAAAAATATTTGAAAATAAAAGAAATAACTTATACGTTATGAAAATGAAATTAAAAATTAAAATTATTAAATAAAGTCACATTCTAAAAATAAAAAATAAATAAAAATAAAAATAAGAAACGAAATTCTACGTCCGGTCACATGTCACATGTAAAATATTACACCATGCTCCAAAAGGCCGGTTGTTGAACATTCTTGAGATTTTCGAGATCAATTCCAACAATAATAACCCACGAACTATATCACTTAATGAACAAAGCAACTTTGACTGCATACAGTTTTTCAACTCCTTAAACTTTTGACTTTTGAACTTGTTTATAAACATTTATTTTATTGTTGTGCTTCTCCTAACCTCTTGTCTATAATTCTTTGTCAAATATTACAGTATTCTACTATTTATCTTTCTTATTAAACTTCAAAATATTCACTATCCAACATTAGATGGCTCTAGTTAGATGTAATTGGAAAACTATTTAAACGATCCCCAACCAGAAATATTTCTCTTTTACCATCAGCTGACCATGTAGTCACCGGGCACGAACAATCATACTCGGACATGTGACCGGACGTAGAATTTCGTTTCTTATTTTTATTTTTATTTATTTTTTATTTTTAGAATGTGACTTTATTTAATAATTTTAATTTTTAATTTCATTTTCATAACGTATAAGTTATTTCTTTTATTTTCAAATATTTTTGGGGATCGTTTACATAATTTTTTCTTCTCTTAATTTTCATAATTTCATAGCCATGTGAGTATTCTATCCACCATTTTGTATTTTAACTACATAATTTTCCTTTTAATTTGTTACAGAATTTCTATATTTCGATTGAAAATGAGATTGTACAATCTCGAAACATGTCTCAGTAATTAATTAATCCTTAATAATAAACTGTGGAGAAGACTTCGAGTTTTTTTGTTGATCTTACAAAGGTATTTGTTTTCTTTTTCAATGTATATCTGATATTCTTGACAAAAATAACTATTATTATTAAGGCCTAAATAAAATTTTCAGTAATTGGGTACTTGACTAATTTTTTGAATAATTTTTATTTTGTAGTTAGGCATTCAATTAAACCAAAAAAAAATACAAAAAAAAATACGAGTCTATTTTAAAAATTAAAAAAAAATATATTCAAAAATTGTTTTTCAAATCCCCGCTTGAATTCTAAAAACGGCTGAAACGTCACAATCTTCCTTAGTTAGTGTCCCACGATATTAAAGAAAGGAGGACTAGAGCAGAGAACACTATCGGACCAGAGAGAAGATACAATATTGTATGTTCTCTGTTCTCTCTGAGGAGAATTTGTTCATCGACTACGTCACTATCTTGGTCGATTTTGATAGGCGTTCGCAATCACGTGATAATCGGTTTGAAACTACAACTATTTAAATTGATTATATTTTAAATTCCAAGAGAAATTTAACCTGCATAATGTGATTTTTGGAATGTTAATATCATCTGAACATCACTTTATATTGAATTTCCATTAATGTCAAATACCTACCCAATTATTCTAAATTGCATGTTTCTTTGGTTTTCGGTTAATTCTTCAGTTTTCATGTCCAAACCATGTTCCATCCCGTAAAGTTTTTTTCCTTCTTATCAATTTTGATTGGAAATGAAAGTGATAATATCAAGAAATACCCTTACTCTAATGTTATCGAGATAAGTCGCAATCATAAAAGAAATTTTAAAATCCAGGTCCTTATTTAATTTTTTTTAGTTGGTGATGGTTGTAAATTGACGAAACGTTGTACCAAAAAATGGTGGGCACAACTGGATACAACAGAAAAAGTTACTATGGAGAAGTGCTTTTGGTTTTTCATTTCGTTGCATAACAATCAAGTTATTAAAGAAATAAGAAAATGTGAAAATTTGGTTTTTTAAAAAAATCTCAAAAACGGAATATGATACTTCAAATTTCTTGGTGGCTTATTAATCCCTATTACATTTCGCAACTTTGCCCCAATTTAACCTTCTTCGTAGCACTTACGGTTTACGAGATGCCAATAGTGAGCATCGAATCCAAATAACCCTGTATAATAGAATGTATGCTCTCAATATGTACTCCGAGAACTGAAAAAAATCGTTCTTACACTTTATCAACAAGGCTGATGGTGATAGCTTGCGACCAATTGCATTAACATCCTGCGTATGCAAACTTCTTGAATATGGTCAAAAATACATTAGAATGGAGGGTGAAATCGCGCAATCTCTTATCACAGATCCATCATAGATTTAGAAAAGGCAGATGCTGTCTCGACAACCTGGTGAACTTATCTCTTGCTGTGAAAGAAGTATTCCTCGTAATAGAGAAGTACTGGCTGCTTTCCTTGATGTACAGGGAGCCTTCGACATCCTTCAAACAAAATTTCGGACATCGGCTGCTCCCAAAAATTATTAGAATTCATAAAGTTTCTGATCAGAGAAAGAATCCTGATACCTGAATACCTTGGAAATAATCAAAGTCTAACATATAAAGGAGTACCTCAAGGTGGTGTTCTCAGTCCGCTGCTTTAAACTCTGTATGTCAGTGATATTTCAAGTAATCTTCCAAACAACGTCAACATCCAACAATTTGCAGACGATATCAGTATTCACCTAATCAGCCCTCAGATGGACATTAATAAGTTGGATCTTGAAGTCGCAACAGCAATAATTCAAAATAATCTGAGCCAGCTAGATCTTGCCATAACTCCATCGAAGACTTCTCTGATACACTTCAACAAAAAAAATAAACCACCTGGATCTATTTCAATCCCCAAGTCCACTTTCTTGGAATCATAATGGACTACAAACATAGTTTCAAAGATCATCTCCAGATGATCACAAACAGGACCTACAAAGCGCTAAATATAGTGAAATTCATCCATGGCACATTCAACTGAGCGCAATCAGAGCTGCCTTGGGATACAGATCAACTACTTCCACCAACATTCTCCTGGCTGAATCTAAACTAATGTCAATTAAAAATCGAGCAAAGTATTTATGCAACAGCTTCCTAATCAAATCAAATACAAACACAAACTCGGATACATTCAGATCAATTGAACACTTCTCCCGCATCTGTAGAAAAGAACCTCGAATGAAGAAAGGAATACTGCACATGTCAAATATGACCAAGTATATCCAATCTTCCAACAAACACCATATCCATTTGCAGAAATATGAAACTTTTTATACTTTCATCCCATTTGACCCCAACTCAGTCTCTCAACATCATGCTATCTCCATTTACTCTGATGATAGTAAATGTGAAAATTCGAGAAGCGTGGCTGCATCAATAGTCTCTCCTGAACTACACTATAAATCTTTCAAATGCTATGACAAAAACGCTGCAATCCTCACAGCAGAATGTTCAGCAGTTTATCTGGTACTGGAACTCGCTATGGAATGCACTGCCCACAATGTCTTCATATTCACTGACTTTGTGTGCTCTCTCCTGTCTACATAACTCCATCTTTGGAATCAGGACCAATCCAATAATTTATGATATAATCAGTAAATACATAGGTGCCACCAAAGCAACAACTACAAGTGGTAGCATCAAACTCCATTGGATTCCAGGTCATACTGGAATTAATGACTACGAGGAAGCTGGCTATTTAGCCAAGATCATCACCAAAACAACCGCAGCCAATTCTCTACTGCTGCTTTACACTGATCTTTACGGGATTTTAAGGATTAATGCAATTCAAGACACCCTCTCTGAGTTGCTAAACTATGGCCAAGTCAATGGAAACAAATATACTTCCAAAATTACTTCACACCATCTAGAAGACCTGTTTTTTGGGAAAAAACTATCTCAAGATATCGTTGTAACTATCAACGGAATTAGGGCCAATCACTATAATCAGGCCGCCTCCCTTCATAGGATAGGTATAATTGATAGCCCTAGATGCAAGTGTGATCTGGGAGACGAGGACATAAACCAAGTTTTTATTTCAGTGCTCTCTCTACAAAACGCAGCGAGCAGAGCTTTTACAACATTTAAAAACTCTGAACTGTCAATCTCTTTTTTGTATCGAAATGTTTATTGCTGGACCAGAAGTAAAGAAATTTCTGATGATCTACCGCTTCATCAAAGAATGTTCCCTCCTAGTGTGATGAAAAACAAGAAACATAGTTAGTGATTGCTAAACATATGGATATCCCTGACCAGCAATCAAGGAAATATCACAATTCTATGCATTTTATTATTTATTGATATGTATATTTTATGAAAACCTATGATAAGCCTTACATACCAGTGAAAATCTGCTGCCTTGGTGAATGCGTCCACGGGTACGTTTGGACCTTAGTTTCAGCTTCATATCCGTAAACCATTAGTTTTTGCAGACCCACATTTCACACCCAAAACATTTGTTCATCTAATAATGATTCGGCAATCTTTCATCATAGGGAGACGAAGGTAAATTGATTCACAGAAAGCTCTTTTGTTGTTGGTACTCTCAGTGACTGGAAGTTATTTACTGAAAAAGTGTATGACGATGACAACTTGTTGACTCTTTGGTTGGGCAAGATACAATCTACAAAAAACAATCTTCTGGGTTGAACTTTCTCTTTATTTCTATTAATTTATCTTCGTTTTCATAGTTGTTTATATGCCCCTTTAAACTGCCTAAGTAGTCAGAGTAATGTCGAAATATACCTAAGCTACTTTGTGGGTATATCTGGATTATTGAATCAAAGCAAATTTTTGATTGTTCCAAATTTAATTTCATTACTAAGCCGGTAGGAAGCATCCTTATTAAAAATGCTGAATGGCTTGCAGAATCACTGCCTAATAAGGGTTCTATGCAAGGATCGATAGCACTGAAAGGTCATGCCACGCCCTTCAATTACACTGGTGTACATCCTACAGTTGCAAGTACCTATCTTGAGTTGAGTTGTGACTCACTGTCTATAAAACCAACTTTCCATAGTCTGTGAAAATATCAGATCAACTTTCTGACGGTCACCATCCAGGAACAGGTCAATTTATGTATATTCGACACTAAAAGGTTCCTTCCATAAAATATACTTAGGTAGGCAAGTAGGTAATTAATCAATGATCTTCCGTTTTAGTATAGAGGTAAGCACAACATATGAGAAATCGAATAATTATAGCCAATCAAAGAATGTCTTGAAAAGTATCTGTAATTCTTATTTATGTATTCTAATAAATAATATTGATTCCTCCAGAAATTTCGTTAGTTCAGGTATGTAGAGCTGGTTGATTTCGTCAGAATCGGACAAGCAAGTGGTCGGGAAGTTTGTAGGACCTACACTGTGTGTGTCGAAAAAGCCTTTATAAAATTTCATCACATATCTCTTGAATGATAATGAGCCGATTAAGATTAGCCATTTTAGGTCTCAGGAATATGTGACACTATTTTATAGGGACTTTTTAGAGACAACCTGTAACTTTTGCTTTCGTTAATATGGATATGAAGGGTATCCTAAAATTTACGCAAGATTTGAATTAAATAAAAAAACACAGTTGTAATTTCTTTATTGAAACATAACGAACATAGGATATGGTAATGTAGGTATAGAAAAGCACATTTGACAAATGACCATCACGGCTTTGATGAAATTTTCTATGACCGTTTTACATAAAACATGCCTGAATTTCATTGACTTCAAATAACTCGATGAAAAGAAATACAGTGGCGTTTAATCAAATGGCGTAGGGGGGGGGCAATGCTGATCACCGAAACGAATGAGAACGCGACCAGGAAATGTCTCATGTAGTAATGTAATTGCGATTAACGAAGCCATTAGAGGGGAAATGAGCTCAGCATCCACTTATTGATCTTCAATAAACCATTGCCCAAAAGACGCGTTCTCTCGTGTAATGTTTTATATTTATTGACCCTAAGCTGCCATCTGTCATGTCAACAACTACAAGTGGTAGCATCAAACTCCATTGGATTCCAGGTCATACTGGAATTAATGACTACGAGGAAGCTGGCTATTTAGCCAAGATCATCACCAAAACAACCGCAGCCAATTCTCTACTGCTGCTTTACACTGATCTTTACGGGATTTTAAGGATTAATGCAATTCAAGACACCCTCTCTGAGTTGCTAAACTATGGCCAAGTCAATGGAAACAAATATACTTCCAAAATTACTTCACACCATCTAGAAGACCTGTTTTTTGGGAAAAAACTATCTCAAGATATCGTTGTAACTATCAACGGAATTAGGGCCAATCACTATAATCAGGCCGCCTCCCTTCATAGGATAGGTATAATTGATAGCCCTAGATGCAAGTGTGATCTGGGAGACGAGGACATAAACCAAGTTTTTATTTCAGTGCTCTCTCTACAAAACGCAGCGAGCAGAGCTTTTACAACATTTAAAAACTCTGAACTGTCAATCTCTTTTTTGTATCGAAATGTTTATTGCTGGACCAGAAGTAAAGAAATTTCTGATGATCTACCGCTTCATCAAAGAATGTTCCCTCCTAGTGTGATGAAAAACAAGAAACATAGTTAGTGATTGCTAAACATATGGATATCCCTGACCAGCAATCAAGGAAATATCACAATTCTATGCATTTTATTATTTATTGATATGTATATTTTATGAAAACCTATGATAAGCCTTACATACCAGTGAAAATCTGCTGCCTTGGTGAATGCGTCCACGGGTACGTTTGGACCTTAGTTTCAGCTTCATATCCGTAAACCATTAGTTTTTGCAGACCCACATTTCACACCCAAAACATTTGTTCATCTAATAATGATTCGGCAATCTTTCATCATAGGGAGACGAAGGTAAATTGATTCACAGAAAGCTCTTTTGTTGTTGGTACTCTCAGTGACTGGAAGTTATTTACTGAAAAAGTGTATGACGATGACAACTTGTTGACTCTTTGGTTGGGCAAGATACAATCTACAAAAAACAATCTTCTGGGTTGAACTTTCTCTTTATTTCTATTAATTTATCTTCGTTTTCATAGTTGTTTATATGCCCCTTTAAACTGCCTAAGTAGTCAGAGTAATGTCGAAATATACCTAAGCTACTTTGTGGGTATATCTGGATTATTGAATCAAAGCAAATTTTTGATTGTTCCAAATTTAATTTCATTACTAAGCCGGTAGGAAGCATCCTTATTAAAAATGCTGAATGGCTTGCAGAATCACTGCCTAATAAGGGTTCTATGCAAGGATCGATAGCACTGAAAGGTCATGCCACGCCCTTCAATTACACTGGTGTACATCCTACAGTTGCAAGTACCTATCTTGAGTTGAGTTGTGACTCACTGTCTATAAAACCAACTTTCCATAGTCTGTGAAAATATCAGATCAACTTTCTGACGGTCACCATCCAGGAACAGGTCAATTTATGTATATTCGACACTAAAAGGTTCCTTCCATAAAATATACTTAGGTAGGCAAGTAGGTAATTAATCAATGATCTTCCGTTTTAGTATAGAGGTAAGCACAACATATGAGAAATCGAATAATTATAGCCAATCAAAGAATGTCTTGAAAAGTATCTGTAACTCTTATTTATGTATTCTAATAAATAATATTGATTCCTCCAGAAATTTCGTTAGTTCAGGTATGTAGAGCTGGTTGATTTCGTCAGAATCGGACAAGCAAGTGGTCGGGAAGTTTGTAGGACCTACACTGTGTGTGTCGAAAAAGCCTTTATAAAATTTCATCACATATCTCTTGAATGATAATGAGCCGATTAAGATTAGCCATTTTAGGTCTCAGGAATATGTGACACTATTTTATAGGGACTTTTTAGAGACAACCTGTAACTTTTGCTTTCGTTAATATGGATATGAAGGGTATCCTAAAATTTACGCAAGATTTGAATTAAATAAAAAAACACAGTTGTAATTTCTTTATTGAAACATAACGAACATAGGATATGGTAATGTAGGTATAGAAAAGCACATTTGACAAATGACCATCACGGCTTTGATGAAATTTTCTATGACCGTTTTACATAAAACATGCCTGAATTTCATTGACTTCAAATAACTCGATGAAAAGAAATACAGTGGCGTTTAATCAAATGGCGTAGGGGGGGGGGCAATGCTGATCACCGAAACGAATGAGAACGCGACCAGGAAATGTCTCATGTAGTAATGTAATTGCGATTAACGAAGCCATTAGAGGGGAAATGAGCTCAGCATCCACTTATTGATCTTCAATAAACCATTGCCCAAAAGACGCGTTCTCTCGTGTAATGTTTTATATTTATTGACCCTAAGCTGCCATCTGTCAAAAAGTGTTTTTTTCATATTTTTTATATTATGTATTCGGCGTGCAGGTTGAATAACAATGGTAACACTAGGCCTCCTTGTCGAACACCCCTTCAAATATCTGTATACTTTGTGTTGCCGGATTGTATTCGGACATCCTTTACGTTTCAGAAATGCCAATCTATCTTTGAAATTTATAAAATTTTATCAAGTTAAACTACAACACAAATATAGATTCAAGAGAATGTTCTATGACTCAAATTCATGCAAACATCTTCGACTCTTATATTATCTGTAGGTATTATTCAGAGTAAGCCTTATAATTACTATTAATGAAATAGCAAGTAAGTTCAAATAAATATATTATATTATTATTATTATAATTACTATTAATGAAATAGCAAGTAAGTTCAAATAAATATATTATATTGATATAGAAACTTGTTCTAGGATGTCTATATCAAGATCATAAATGCTAAGATTAAAATTCTGATAACAATATTAAAATTTTTATTGTTGTTTTATAAGAAACTACAAATCTAACTATCATTATTTTTCCATGCGAAAAACCTTTTCAAATATTTTTGCCGAAAAACTAATTACTATGTACACATAGTCTTACTAACAGAGTTTTATTATTATTTACTTGCTCTAGAAATCATGGAGTTATAGCATTATAAAAAATTCACTCTAATACCATAAAAAAATACTTTTTTATTCAATGGAAGCATCTAAATCTTTTTTCTGAAGAATGAAACGTGAAATTTGCTTGTAACAGTACCTGATGGTTGGTCTATATGAAAATACAATAAAACTAAAAATTCTGAAAATCATAATCAAAAATTAACTACAGCTGAACAAAAGTACTAGTAAGCAATAAACAATTTAATTTGGAATAAGCAGTGAAAATGATAAGCTAGGTTACAGGTTATTATTATTATTATTATTAAGGAGGCACAGAGCTGTTGAATGAACACAAAAGGAAACTGTTACAGAGCGGTATGAATGCACTTAACTGTAATAACAACAACTATAGACAAAAAAGTTAGTAGAGACCAATGCATAAATTATAGAGGTATTGCACTGACCATCCGCAGTTATGGTCACTGATTATATTAGTAATATTTTTTTAATATTAATAACTAAAGGTAGCTTCCCAATAAAAAGGTCCCATCAGATTATCAAAGCCTGTCCCACGATTACCTTATCACTTCACATGTGAGACAACTTTCCGAAAGAAACAAATAGCCATGCAACAACTATTTAATGAGTATGCCAAATGTATGATGAGCGTCTCTACAGATCTATCCTGAAGGAGCCAAAATGAATGTTTTAAATCATCAATAACGTAAGATATTCAGATGGTGCTATGGTTGACTAGAACTCTCCAAAGAGATGGAAAGAATAATAATTAAGTGAACTATCAATATGTATTAAATTAAGAACAAAAAAAGGCTAAATATGATCTCGAATCTTCGGTAGGTGTATGGATGGGGAACATGGCCCTTAAACGGCCCCACGACAACATTAAAGAAACTCAATATAGATAAAAACAAGAATTGAAACAGCTAGGTCAGCGTTTGTCAGGCTTAAGAAGTTCTTCACTAACAGAGACTTGAGTTTTATACTGCGCCAGAGAATGCTTCGGTGTTACGTTTTTTCCATCCTTTAGTATGGTATGGAGGCATGGATACTAAAACAGACGCAAATCAATAAATTGACCGCGTTTGAGATCTGGTGTTACAGAAGGATTCTGAAAATATCTTGGATAGAAAGAGGCTCAAATGTTGAGGTTTACAGAAGAATGGGATGCGAGCCGGAAGTTCTTGTGACAATCAAAAAGAGGAAGCTCGAACACCTAGGACATCTGATGAGAGGCTCGAGATATAGCTTGTTACAACTGATTGTAGAGGGAAATTTCCGAGGAAAACGAAATGTCGGAAGGCGTAAAATATCCGGGCTGAAAAATTTGAGAGACCGGTTTGGTTGCAGCAGCACTGAGCTATTTAAAGTGGCCCTCAAAAAGGTCCGCATTGCTATGATGATTTCCAACCTTCGATAGAAGATGGAACTCTAAGAAGAAAAATATACTGTATTACACAAATGATCGAGAGAAAGAAAAATATATAAAATTTAATACAACAAAGTAGAAAGAAACATCTCCATCGGGTTCTCTATCACCAAAGGGCAGAGATGTTGCCCTTAGCCAATGCTATTTAAAATATATTTGGAAGAGGCACACGTATGGAATTACAAATACAATGGAATACCTACCAGCAATCTATACACTCTATGCTTCGCAGACGATCAAATTGTGATAGTACAAGACCATGTTATAGGACTATAAAACTCATAGAAGAGTACAAGAAATGGAGTCTCGAAGTAAACGTGGGAATAACAGAGTGCATTGGAGGAAGAGCACAGAATATTGAATTGGAAGTAAACATAGCGAAGAACAAAAATACTTAGGAGAGATGAAAGATAAAGATAACAAAGGATGGAACACTCGACGCAGCTATCAAAGGCATTCTCATACAAGGTAGGAAAGTATTGCTATGGCGAATAGAATACTGTGGGATCAATTGATATCAAAGAAAAATGAACACCGAATATACAACACTATCCAAAAAAGTATTGAAACGGTATACGGTAGCGAAGTGTGGAGAAAAACAATCAACAGAAAAAATGGAAATGGATTTTGGAGAAGATCAGGGAGAAAGGATAGAATACGCAACGATAGATACGATATATGGATACGATAACTGGCGATATAAAAATCAGATTTTATACTAGTTATATTTCTATGGATTTCCTACGTCAAATATATCGAAGACGTCTAATTTGACTTAATTAAAGACCACGTTATATAACATATTTTTTATCCAGGACTCAAAAAACCATCATTGTTGCCTAATGGCGCGGAAAGTAGTGAAAATGAAATTCTAATGACAATTTCCAAAAATCATATTTCATTTATTGTTATAATGTTGTTATTACCTATCTTAAATTATTATTCTTTTGCCAGTTTACTCTCTCTTCCAAATGAAGTTTGTATAATTTTGCATCTCATTCATATTTCTTTGTAGTTTCGAACACATTCTGCAAATAAAATTTCATAAGCTGATCAACATTAAGAATACTTGTATTGACCCACGAACCACGAACGGAGGAGGTATACAATTCGATTGACTGCTTTTTGGATCGTGCGCGACTTTTATATAGTAAACGAGCTCCGATTTTGATGATTTTTGATTCATTTGAAATAGGAGGCTTGAGATTTGGTCCCATATTCATAAAAACGCAAATCCGAAATCTCCTTCCCTCCGAAAACCGCCCCCAAAGGGGCTGGAGGTGGCAAATTTTCTCGAAAAACGAAAATCTAAGTTGGTATTATTGAAGATAGGACAATATCCGGAAACGTTTAAATTGAAAATTTTTTAAAAAGAGTTTCGGTTGTCGAGATAAATCAGTGTTAGATGGTAACATCTAAAATACTTGAGCGTATTTCCACAGCGATGTTTCACAATAACAACTACAAGCAGGAATATACGTGGGTAATAGGATAAGTACTATCTTCATTGGTATTAGTGAACGTTCATCGATTTTTGTGACTAATGTTACACTCAAAAGTGTGAAATAAATACTTTTCACAAAAAAATTGGGCCGACATTATTAGTTGGTCACTGAAAAGTATAAAATAATATTAATTCTATTGGTGCTGGTACTTGTGAAGTTGATGCCAAAAGTTATTAACCTAATTGCATCTGCACAACTTCAAAAGTAACAGCAACAATAGAATTAATATTATTTTATACTTTTCAGTGTACCAACTAATAACGTCGGTCCAATTTTTTGTAAAAAATATTTATTTTGTTTCCATATTTGATGTTTAAATCAAAACAATATCTCATTTAATACGTTTGATTTTGATTCACAAGAAATTTAAAAATATTTATCATCTAAAAAGCCATTAAAAGGTTAATATAGGAAATAAAAAATGTTAAATTCTCTATTAAATGATCACAACAAGAAATTGTAGGTATATATTCAATCATACCTATGTCAAAAATGTTATTAACTCTGATGATGTTTTGTAGTTTTTTCAAATTAACTTACTTCCATAGAATTATGGTTTAGTTTTGTTATATTCGCAAATTTTAAAGCATTATCCAGTAAATGGCTCAAATCTAAATGTTGCACTATTTGAACAGTTTTTAACTTTTAGTTATCGATAATTATGTACCAAAACACTTGTACTCTTGTCTATATTCTAAAAGCATTTCAATTTGCCTACCACGATAAAAATATCCATAGATATGGAAGTTAATTTAACTGTCAAGTTATTATAATCAATAAATAACGTCATTGATATTATAAAAACTCTACAGCTACTTTTGATAATAGATTGAAGTTTCTTATAATTAAATATAAATAAATAAATAACGTTATTGACAATTTGAGAATTTACATTTTTGTCAACAAACAACAATATTAAAACCTACGAGACTAAAAAGTCTATTTATACTTGTATTACCACAAACGATACCTACATAGGAGAAAATATTGTATAAAAGGATTATTTTTTTACATTTTCTAGAAATATATGATATATATTTTATTGTCTGCAAAAATTAAAACATGTCAATGCCATTCTATTTTATTTCCCGCGAAAATGCTTTTAGAATTTTCATTGGAAAATTTCATATCAGTTCAAAGCTAATGGTCATAAAAATCCTGGAACTACTGATAACTGAACTGTTGGAACTGTATTCTACATAATAGCTACCATAAAGTAGGTAAATATTTAATTGTGCGCTATTCAAATTCTCTGAATTATCAATAGAACGATAGAGATGTATTACTTTGCTTGTAGCAAGTTGACAAATAATGGTTGATATAACCGAAAGTGTAGTATGAAGAGTAGGTACATCGAACTTCAGCCCTAGGGAGATGAAAAATCATAGGGTTTGATCAATTAAGATTTAAATTAAGAGGTGTCAACTAAATATGGCTATTTTTACCAAGTATAATGACAGATACTTGTACAACAGTACCTATTTATTATACCCAAATCAATCTGATTTTCTTTTGAGTGCTCTTTGGTTTCTTACCGGTACCCTAAAAAGCTATGTAAAGAAAGTATTTTAATCGTATAAAATCGTGAAAGTCCTTCACCATCTGCTATAACGTGTATCTGAGAAAAAGCGGGAAGAAAAAGTAATTCTCAAATGAACTGTCAAATTTTCTAATAGTCTATTGATATTCTGTGGTTTGTCTTGGCACGCTGAAAAAAATTAATGGTCACACCAACTAATTAGACGATTTTTGAATACGATACAATGAAGAGTGGTAGGAAAGTCTTGTGAGCGGACACAATAGATTTTCACTTTCCTGCCGCTACCCTAATTACCTACAGCTTTACAAATGTAAAGTCAGCTACGACATGTCGTCGAAAGCAACTTCACATAACATATGCTTTGAACCAAGTGATTAATTGGACAATACAAAATGTCCAATATGAGAGGGCAATGTTATAATAACTACTGAAATGATTAAATTGCCCGTGTATGGTACATAATGTTTTAAAACTATTATTTTCATTTCTAACATTAAATCAAAATTTAAGACACAAATAATATAATATTTCGATTTATAGATGCTCTGACGCTCTGACGTATGATTATAAAACTTGAAATGAAATAAACTTAAAACAATTTGAATAATATAACTCATAATTTGTACTTATTAAGAGAGGTTCTATATTTAGAATCCAATGGCTCTTAGCACTAAAACAATAAAAATCACATTGAAAATATAAGACAAATAACACAAAATGTTAAATCTTCATTTCACTGATACTCAGAGTATGAAACGGAAATGAGCATTAATAGAAACATATTTATTTGTTATAACAACTCCCACTCTGATGACATTTTGAGTTACAATGTTTTTTTTACAACTACATTTATTGGTTTTACAGCCACCTTTACAACCACACTGACTGCCCTCCACATTTAGACGAGATTCTCACTCTCTCTCTCTCTCAATGAAATCTCTATATCTGGAATATCTTCCAGCGAAACTAACCTTTTCTTGCAGACTGTAAATTGTTTTTTTGAATAAAGTTGATTCATAGGTTATTGTTTCAATCATGGTAGCAAGAACATTTCTTCCGTCGCTCGATCAACATCTTCAACGCGGACCCTCAAAGCGTCACCAAATTTAGCTATGGGATATTTATCTTAAGATGCATCCCAAATTTTATTAGTAACAAATTACTTAAAGCCAATCTTCTAATTAGCATAAGATTTTGTTTTTTTGCGCTCCACGTTTTGTTCTAATGAAGTCATTTTGTTTGTGGATATTGGCTTTGAATCTGAAGTTTCTTGACACAGTACATCTGAGCTAATAGTTGGCGAAACTTAGCTTGGGCCAACTACAAATATATTTAAATCATTATTGGTAGGCTCTACATGCTCCGAGGGTTTTACCACTTGGTATAACTACGGGACAGTTCCCCTGAAATCACCTTGAAATCATAATGAACAGCGTAGGTTTGCTAGAGAAGAAATGATTATTTTCATCCCCTCAAATGAAATAAAAAACAGGACTATTTTGACGAGTAATATATTTCTCCAGACATATTTAAATTTTAATTATGTTAAAGTCATGATTTAATCAAGTGAAATGTAATCCTGGGACACCTTTTATGATAGTGGTAAACCCCTCGACATGCTCCGTTTCAATGGACACTACTGGATAATTTTCTGTGAACTCTATCTATCTTTTCCGGTGGTCCCCACTTGTTTCTTTTCGGTGATAGTGCCTTTAGTAGGTAATGGTTTTTCTAAGTCTTCTTTTGAATTAATTTCAAGCAGAGCCTCATATGGAATAGGAGAGCTTTCAAGTCCTACTTTCCAGTTCGTCCTGAACATGACTTTATTTTTCATCAACTGCATAAAACGTAATCCTTCGAACCATTTGTTAGTTCTGTTATCCTCCAACCACGTACTTAGTATATTCTCTATATCTTGATTTGCTCTTTCTACTGACTCTTGGCTTCTAGAGTGTCTCGGTTGACCATGTACAATTTTCAATTCAGGCTACATGTTACAAACTTCCTGAACTAATTGATTAGTGAACTCTCTACCTTTATCGCTTTGAAGAATACTTGGTGCACCGAATATTGCCAAAATATCAAGTAGCACATATGCTACTTTGGTCTTGAGCGGACGGAGCTGCTATAAATTTATACATATGATCTCCTTGTGACTGCATGTCAATTAAGTCTACTTGACCAATTGCATTTATTTCGCTGCTATGAATAGGTTTAATCACTAATCCTTTTGATGGAACGTTGCGTTTCTTTTCACATAGGCTTAAATAAATAACAATCATTTCTTTTGTAATATTCTTAGCGCAAATTTAACTCTTTCTCTCTCGGTTTTCTTCCACTAAGTTCAAATGTCAGGTGGGTTTCAAATGGAATTTGAAATATTTCGTCGTTCTTCACGTAATATCTAATAGTATTGTCTTCTTTGACCTAAACAATCAAATTCTCTGTTTCTCCAATAGTCATGACGTCGAATCTTTGCAAACGCTGATAATCTTCTGTTATCTTATTCGACTTTTTTGACATCGAAGTTTTTTTTAAACATCTGTATAAACAGTGAAAAACTCATTTATTATTCTTTGACCGATTCTAAGAATATTTTGTACTATGATGATTTTTTGAAAATTCCTTTGTTTCGAAGATACAGGGCGAATAAAATTTGCGACAATAACATTTTATTATCAAAAACTATATGTAAAATTGCTCAAACTAAAATAAATGTTCGAAAAGACTTACTCCAGCCTGGATACAAGCATTCAATATTCTCGTCATTGACTGCCGAACTCTTTCAAACACACCAGGGTCGTTTTTAATTGAGTTGCTTCCAGCAATTATTCGATTTCGCAAGTCGTTCAAATTCTCTGGAGTAGCGTAAGCAAATGACTTCATATATACCCATACGTAAATCTAGGGGGTTTGAGTCTGGGGATCGAACAATCCATGAGTGTGGCCCACCTCAACCAATCCAGCGATCTCTGTATGTTGTTAAGAAATTTTGTTCACCCTGTATCTTCGAAACAAAGCGGTTTTTAAAAAATTATCATAGGATAAAATATTTTTAAGGAATAACCCCTTGAATTTTTGCCGCATGTTTACCTAACATCCATATGAATATACTTTATTTCAAATAATTTTGTTATGTGAAGTGAACTTTTGGTAAATATTTCTTGAGAAGTTACTCTAAAATTTGAATTGCGTATTTTCTCAAAACAGGTAATTTAGTCAGTCAATTGTAAGTTTGAATATAGCGGATAATCTCCGGAACAAATGACATTTTTGATAGGATTTTAATGAAACTTTTGTCATTTATAAGGAGGGCTTCTTTGTAAGCAATTTTTTTGACTCAATAACCTTCTAGATTTGATAATTATAAAAAAAATCAACTGCACGATGCAGTCCATGACATCAAGTATCAATTGACTTGAAAACATATTAAATGGAGTTTATGCGAGTTGCATATTGAATACGTCATTTTCCAAGAATTTCTGTTTTAAAAAAATAACAGTTTTTGACGGAACATGGAAACTCCTGAAACCAAAAATTTAGACTAGCTGTCTTAGTCGTGTGGACAGACTTTCAAGGATCAAATTCATCAAAACGATATTTTAAAATAGTTTTCATTACTTTCAGTTAAGAAGAAGAGATGGGCCCACAGTTATTTCTCAAGCCGCATAGGAGCCAGATAATTGAAATTTCTTATTTTCACTTAGATTGGAGACTTCCCGCTAGGCGTCAAATTCAATGAAATCAAATGGAACCATAGATAATCATATACATTTATGCAGAACAGTTATGAGTTCCGTCACTGGAACAGATACTCCTCTAAAGCTCTACAAAACTGTTGATTCGTTGTCAAGTCAACTAATACATATATCAAACTTCAGTTATATTCTTATTCTTATGTTTTTGTTGGTTCCATGACATATCGTATCCCGACAGTTCATAACCCCACTAATGGTAACGGACAATTCGTAACGCCGATAATCCGTAACGACACCACTTCGTAACATCAACAGTTCATAACCATAGCTCTTCGTAACGGTATAATTCGTAACGCCAGCATTTTTTTAGCAAGTTTAGCGTTACTGGATTTAGACAAAACTGCATTTTGCATACCTTTTATACTTTTCTACACGAAAAATAGTGGTAACTTCTGTAAAAAGAAATTTCCAAATTGTAGAATTGGCACATTGAAATAAATATTGAAGTGAATAGTGAAAGCTACGCAATTGGTAGTCCTGACCAAACCATCTGCTGCATTTTGACGATAATTCCATATGTTTGGAGGAAATGCTGGATCTTGGTCATTTCTTAATTCACGACCTCTAATACATGTTTACATTTTCAAAGTACTACCAAAACTCTTCAGTTCTGTCATCAAATTTAGGAAAAATAACTGCGACTTGTAAATATGCATCAGTTGTTTTTTCTGTAGGTAGTAATGATATTGATGTTAGCATCTTAACGCATACTACGAAAATTTCTACTTTAGAATTAAATTCACGTTTTAAACCAATTTCCCCTATCTTCCGGATCTTTGACTCAAATGAAAAAAATATGCTTTTATTTCAATTTCAGTAAGTTCAGCAGCCTTGTCGAAACCAAGTAGACAAAACTCGGGATTTAAAGTTGGTAATCGGGTTGTCAACATAAGTACCTACGTAACAATCTTCGATACGTTTCTTTAGTCTTATTTGGCAGTAACGCAACAACACAGGGAAATACTATACCATCAAGTTGAACGTGGATAGTATAAGTTTGAAAAAATATTTTAAGTACAACTTTTAAAGATCCATCGGCTGACCAGTTTTGATGCGTAAGTAACAAGTTAGTCTTGGCGTTACGAATTTTACCGTTACGAATTGTTGTAGTTACGAACTGTCGCCGTTACGAATTGACAGCGTTAGGAATTATAGTCTGTTACTATTTGGCCTTACGAAATATCGCTTTACGATATGTCTTGAACGGTATGTATAATGTATGTTTTACAAATTTCTACACGCATTCCATTGATATAATCTAAGCTCCTTTACGTTTTACAAGATGTTTTCTAGTTAATTAAATATGAATGCTGATAATCCCACAATTAATAAAAGTTCTCATAATGATCAATTAAAAACACTCAATACCTTGGTGATCCCTACTATTTATTCAAATTGTAGATATTCGGACGCATATTATGACTATACTGTACTTACTTGGAAAAAAGTCATAAACAACTTTTAGTAGTTACACGATGCGTAATTATTCTTATCACTGTTGATGATTAAATACTGACTAATTCGATTTTTATAAAATCAGGTGGAAAAGTTGTGTTTTCTTCATTCATGATTGAAACCATGGCACGTACGTTTATGATTTTTGCTGTTTTATTGGTATGTGTGGTTTACAGCAATGCTGTCTGCACTGCAGTTTATGGTGAGTATATTCACTTGATTATTAGTTGTCAATTTCATTATGAGCGCTGAAAATTTCCAATTTTTTATTTCTATTTTAAGCTTTGGAATAGATCTTAAAATTGCTGAATAATAACTTATGTGTAAAATAAAGTTATGTAATTTGCTTATTTCAATTCCTGATAGGTTGACAAAAAAAGTTTGACATAACAGTTATATGACAAAGAAATAAATCAAGTAATCAGAAAAAATAATTTTAAATTATTGCACATTACTCCAAAATAATTAGAAGGTATATTTTTTAAATAACAATAAAAATTAACAGTTAAAACTGCATAAAGCTTATTTTCTCCAATCGAAAATCGTGGCCGTTTGTAGGCACTTTTCCTGTCATTGCTTATTTTAAACTGTCATAATTGGAATTGAAAAGTGGAGATTATTTACTAGAAGTTTCTCCAAACCGGTGGTTAGGAAGAAGAGGCATAGTCGATTGTCCAGCAAGATCTTCGGATTGATCAGCAGTATATTATTAATTTGGGGTTATGCCGAAACCATCATTTATTTAACATAAACTGATAATTTTGATAATCTTAGAAATAGAACAACCAATTAAATAACAAATGTTACCATAATTTACCTTGCTTAGTTGAATATATATCTACGAGATAAACTAGGCACTATGATGTTTTGACAGTTATTCTTAATTTAATAAAGTATGATAGTCTGAAAATATACCGGCTGATTCATTAAGAATTTCCAATCTACAAACCATAGATTCTAGATCCCAAAATATGATGATTTAGCTCAATAGTCCCTATATAAATATTATTGGTTTCCGAGATACAGGGTGTTTGAAGTTGAAATTTATTTATTGAATTTTACAATATGTTTCTATGTTTTAATAATTTCTGCTAGAAATTTTGTAGTTTCATGTTTTTGCCATGGTGGTTACGAATTTGACTTCTAATTAAGCAAATTTTTATACTACACGATTATTTTACCGTGAAGTGATGCTTCAATGAAATACACTTATTTCGTTTTCAATTTTTATTGTTGATATATTTGTAACCGATTATACAAATAGAGTAGGTAAAACTTGGTAACAATTTGATTATGTGTAACTACCGCATAGCTGATGCTTTGTCGAAGTTGTTCTACTACGTTTCTGCTGGGTCTTGGCAAAGGTAGTTGTTCTACTACCTTTTCGACTGAGTCTGCTATGTCTACTGACTAAAAAGTAACAATCTGCACCTTAAATAACTAAATATTGAATATAATCCCTAGAGTAAAGTGGTAGGAACTCATTGGTTAAGAATTGTTCCAACAATTTTCACATTAACAAATGGGACGTACCTATCTCAAGAAGTGGGATTTTACAATCAATCATCAGATAAAATATTTGTAATTTGTTATTGCTATACTTCAGTGTGATACTGTCATAAAATTTCAACTGAACGTGACTGGTTATTTGTCATTATAACTTAAACAGAAATAATATTGAGAAAGGAAACGCACCTAACTAATGCTAGCAGATGGTATCCCAATAAACTGAACAACGGTCGGATTCGATTGAAGATCATAAATGAGACAATGGTCATTGATCCTTTTTACTATTCATAAATACCTTTTTTTAAGGCAATTATTGGAATGTGGATTATTTCGAGAATTGTTTATTATCTTTGCCGACCCTTCCAATGTATAGAACATGTGAAAGTATTTTTGCTGGATATTTCCCAACTGTATGTCTCGACAATGAAAGTATCTACAATAATTTACAATTTAAAGAGCTGTGATGGCATCTATATGTACAAAACAATGTATTTACAATCTATTTCTTAAATCTATACGTACAAAAAATCTATTAACAATCAACTTCAAAACAACAATATATTTTTATGTTTTAATAATTTCTGCTAGAAATTTTGTAGTTTTAGGTTTTTGCCATGGTGGTTACGAATTTGACTTCTAATTAAGTATTTCTTATACAGGGTGTTAGTTAAACCCTGTTTCTCTAGTAAATCAAAACATTTTTTTCTATGTTGAATTAATAGGAAATCAATCGAAAAATATGAAAGAACGTTCAATTCCACTAAAACAGTCACTCTTCTTTGACTTGTGTATTTCCATGGGTTTTTGAAGTAGGTATTTACTTTTAAAAAGTTCAATACATTTTAATTTAACTATGAAAAGATAAAATAAATTAGAAACTAACACCCAGTATAAGACATGCTAAATTAGAAGTCAAATTCGTAATCACCAGGCCGAAAAACGTAAGACTACAAATTTTCTAGCAGAAACTATTAAAACATAAAAAATATTGCAAAATTCAACTAATAAATTTCACTGTATCACCCTCTATCACGGAAACCTGCAATATTTATATAATGACTATTAAGCTAAATCATCATATTCTGGGCTGTAGAATCTATGATTTGGAGATTGGACGGTTTTAGTGGATCACCTTGTATACATGTTGTACCTACCTACATACTACTTAAAAAAATATATTTGAACTAGAAGACGCCGGTAACATCGTGAACGGGTGTATGAATATATTCTGTCATTTTCATCGCCTCGTAACGTGTTTTGTGAGTTTGTGTATTAACTAGAGCGCTGTATAGATGAGTATTATCGCCGCCCGCCATTGTGTGTCCTGGCTGTCACGTCAGTGGTACAGGTTATACACGTAAAGATACATAAACAAGCGCTCTATCTATCCATGTCCATCCATGACGTGACAGTCAGGACACACGAATGGCAGGCGGCGATAATACTCATCTATACAGCGCTCTATATTAACTATTAAGTGGTAGACGTCGCAGCTGTCAAATTACTTGTGACATTTGTTTTTTGAACTTTTTTGTTAAAAAACGAAGCTCTGCTCCAGGATAAAAATTAAACTGTAGCTAAGGATATAATCTACAACCACTAAAACTAGTTTCAACAAAATATAATTATTGAGTATTTTTCACCTAGTACCCGAACATAGATACAACGTCCAACATATTTATTATATGTAAATATAGGTAGATTATTTTTGCATACTTATTGATGCACTCGGAATAATTATAATTTTAAATTATTTGTACTGATAATTTAACTTATTTTATAGGAACTTAATTCAAGACTTCTGTGAACCTATCACAAATATAAATATAAGCAAGTTTCGTTACTTTTTGTACACACTGTATGTGTGTCCCAAATACTGGTGCTGGATGTACCGGTAGGTACCGCTAGGTATTCAGATAATTATATCATAATTTTTTTTTATCACTCTATAAATTTTTATCGATTTTTGATCTGCTAAATAAGGCACCGATAGAACATTCTAATTATGTTGAAGGTCCATTTTTCTTCTCACGTCCGGCTTAAATTTAAGCAGAACTATTTTTAATGCTTAAAAAATTGATAAAATTTACTGCGCCCTCTATGACTATGGTTATTTGTACGTCAAAAACCCTAAATGTTTTATCTGCCTGTTTGATTGCCCAGTTTAATCTCCGAAACCAGTGAGCTGATTGAGACGGGATATTCATTGACAAATAGAAGATGAAAATTAGGACTAGCCAACAAAGTTGACATTGTGAGTGAGATGATGTCTGGTTGTTAACATGTGTTGGTACCATAATTTTTGATATAAAGTAAAATAATACTCAAATATTATATTATATAAATGTGGCTCCTATATATTTTATTTATTATTTTTATTACATTATTACTAAAATAGTGACTTTTTATGGAATTCCTGGTTTTCATTCTTGAACGATGACGAGGGCATCTTTTATTTCAACATATTCGACAGCTATTTCTAGCTATTGTCGATTGTGTACGAACTTGTATCGTCGCTATCATTTTGCCTCCATTGTCAAAGTCAAAGAGAAATGTGAACTTATATATTTATTATATGTAGGTATAGAGGATCATGGTTTTGGCAACTCGTATACACAAATATCGAACTTTACGTACTTTAATCAAATAATTTAATAACAAAATAATCACAAAGAACTAACACTCACATCCCACGATTAATTCGATTCTTTACCCTTGATACTGCTAATCTTATTAGCTAAAAAATTGCTTGGCGTAAAAAATCAAGTGCTGCTGTGTTATGTTAATTTTGCCAATTTATTATATGTACAACTGTTTCACATGTCAAATGTTACTATTTTTTTATTATCTAAAACCAAAAAATTTTAAAGTAATCATTTATGTAAATTGAATATTATTAAACCTGCATCATCTATAAAATTCGTTGTTTCCTCACAGTTGTAGAAATCGCTCTATTAGACGTATTTCTTTTGATTTTTCTGATATTATATTTCAATGCCTACTATTTCAAAGGCTTTATTCTAATTGAGAACAAATAAATCATTAATATATATAATTGAAACTCAAGTTTCAAACAGTATCTAGCAAATGAAGAATCTACCATAGCGGCTATAGGAAATAAAAAGTATCATGACATAATTTAAAAACAAATGCAATAAGGGTTTTTTAATGAGCTACGAAATTCTTGTAAAAAAGTGTCTCAAGATTATTTTATTTTCAAAATTAAATCGATGGATTTTTAGCTGCAAAAAAATCGACTATCCAATTTTCTTTTATTTTATCTATAGCCTAAAAAACTTTTTGTTTCTCACTAAATTCCAAACTTTGTCTTGTCCATTTAAAATACTCTGAACTTCAAATAATGCTCACCAAGATACCAATATATCTGGCTCAGATTTGGGACAAACTGTATGTACCTCTTATATGTTATTATACGAGTAAAATATAAATCATTATAATTCTCATTCAGAAAGAGGTGTTTCTGAGGCTGATAAACGAATCATTGTTGATCTCCATAACAATATCAGACAACAAATAGCTAGAGGAGAGCTCAAAGGCCAACCAAAAGGGAAAAATTTCAAAACAATAGTAAGTACCTATTTTAAAAATTATGTTTACTTAAAAATATAGAAATGTAATGTAATAACGATTTTTGTCCTGGACGTCTACTTTGTACACAGTATCGTTAAATGAAAATCTGAATTTCATCTTATATTTTAATTATATGTAGGTATATACTAGCTGTCACCCGCGTGCTCCGCCTGCGTGGAAAGTTATTTGCAAATTTTGGAGCTGTTTTATGGCTGCACAAATCCTGTCTATCTATCTTGCATCGTTTTTTTATATGAAGAGCAATTGAACCATATGCAGAGTATAGTGTAAGATTGTTATATATATATATATATATCTCATATTGTAATTTTATCTATTCATAATAATTTAAAAGTGGCCATAAGGAAAGTATTCATGGAAATTAATGTAAACGTTAAATTTCTTACAGGATGGTATATTGCACTCGTAAACATAACAAAAAAGTATTGACGGATATAATGAGTAATCCATGATTATTTTCTTACAATATGAGACATATTATGCAAATTAAATTCAATCAGCCCATGCCTGCCTAACCTAACCTAACCTGTTTATTACTTTATGATACCTGCCAATGAAATAAATAAAATAAAATATATCTACGACATGTCCGAAGGCCCATGGAGAACGTGTGCAAAATTAGGTGACAATACGTTGAACGGTGTGGATTTGTATGTGTGATAAAAAATCGGATTTTAAAGTTGAACCGCTAGTGCCATGTCATCTGCTGTTGTTTCAGCACTTCTCCCACTTTCTCATCCATAGAACACAAACTCATCAAGTTTTGATACCACTCTATCACAATTCAGAACGGGAGACACCAACCCCATACTAATATTAAGAACATCATGAAGTTCCCGAAAGCCATATATCTGTACAGACACGTCAAGTATGAATGATGCTACAGGAGTAGCATTCATAAATGGAAATATCACCAAAACGATTCTTCTAAGTAAATACCCCAGTAGCAACACTGGTAAGCTATATGCAATCTCTACCAGGCTTCATTCGAATACCTTCACGCATACACTCTGTGGTTGTGTTCCGGTTTGTACCGGATCTTGCTACGCCCAACTATAGCTTTGATCCTAGATTTCTTGTAACGGGCCTTTGGAGATTATGTCAATAAATAAACTTAGCAGTTTACTTTAGCTAATTCTTAAATATGATTGCCATGGTAAACTCTGCTGGGAGATTACGTTGCGACACGTTATGCTGTTAGGGTAGAGCATTCGATATTGATATGGCCATATAAGCCTATTATAACGCTAAATCTTTTCAGTCCTGGATCCTTAGCGTAGCACCATTGTTTGGTAATAAGAGATAAAAATCGTGGAACAGGAAACCGATTATTCATCCTGTTTGGGTTGGGTGATTTCAAAACAATCAGACTGCCAACAAAAACAACAACATCATTATTATGTGCTATATTTTGAAGTACCGACAACAGCTACTGCCAGGGCAAATACACATCCGGTTATTGAATTTTGTTAGCAACATAAGGATTGATTATGAAATACGGCTCAGCAGTCTACGACATACTGATGAGAGGCATGAAATCGTAATATATTTCTGGAATACTTATAATGTTTTAGGTAAACAAGTATTTTAGTGGTATTATATTGTGACGATGTAAGTCTTGTGTCAACAAAGTATTAACCTGGCAGTAACTGTGTAACAGTAAAGTAATACTAGTTTAACAGTCAATTGATTCATAGGAAATTTATGAAAATATATAATTTATAATTTTCTCTACATTTCAGAAATACGATGAAACAATAGCAAGAGCAGCACAAAGTATTTCCGATTCTTGTGAATTTAAACATGTTCCTGTGAAGGATGGTAAGAATATTTCTGGGAAAAAACCTAAGAAAGAAAACCAAAAAAATACACTTTCGGTTTAGTATAAAAATGCTGAGTCAAAAAGGTTTCATTTAATTAATATAAAGGCAGATTTCAGTGTGTAGTATGAAAAAATATTTTAGAATTAAAATAGAACCTAAATGAGGACAGATAGGATTAGTTAGAAGAAAGTCTCGTGAACTTTCTGAAAGTAATGGAAATAATTTCTTATTAGGTATTAACAGTACATTATATAGAATTATTAGATCCAGATCTGATATTTCTTTTCCCATTGTTGATTCAATCATTCAACCTAATTTAAAATGTATAAATCGAGAATAAAAAGAACAAAAAAGCAGAAAATAATTTAACCGCATAATTTTAATAAACCTCAATAATTTTTCAGAACATAAAATCAACAAAGCAAAATACTTGCTGAAATAAATAACCAATACATACATACTAATGGATATATGTTAGCTTCAAAACATGAATTTTAACTTTTCAATGTTTTCAGGACGTTGGTCGGTTGGTCAGAATTTGTACATGAGCATGTCGACGGCATCAAATAAGGGCTCAGACTGGAGAGTAGCCATTCAATCCTGGATAGATGAGTATAAAAAATATCAATATGGTGAAGGTTTCAAATCATCCACAGGCCACTACACTCAAGTAAGTTCTAAACAGCAATTATATTATTGAGACGAAACATTACAATGAATATTCTAATTATGCGATTAATGGATATTCCGAATTTACATATAATCCATATTTATTTTATTTATTGAAACCAAAAAACTTCACAATTTTGGAGCTAGAAGTGTAGTATTTTTTATTAGCAATGTTAACAGATTTTATTTTTATTTTACGAGATAGCTTAGATATCCAGGCATAATTTTGGAGCATTTGATTTTCAGTATCATAATAATATAAAAATATATGTAGGCATTGTAATCAAAAATGGCATATAAGTCAAATCTCCACATTATTAGGAACACTTGAACCGGAGGCCGGTAGTGGACCATAATTTTTCTGAGAGAAAAATAAAATATCTGAAGCTTAAATAATTTTTGATTGACGTAAATTACACATGCTGAAGTTCCTACTTCATGCCATAATAAGTAAAAACGTGAGCAATAGTTATCTCTAAATATTCTAACGTTTGCAAAATTTTCAAACATTTCTATCAATCTAACAGATATTTTATAATCAGTCTTTTTCATTTTTTTTATTTAAACTAATATCTTATTTTAATAAAATCGTATCATCGAACAGTTTCAATAAATACTTGAAGTCATCAGGGTCAACAACTAAAATCATCGATATCTTTCGTGATCCCTATATATATATATATATATATATATAGACATAATATCTACAGCATAAACGACATAAATGCATAGTCAATTTCTTCTGTCTGGTAAGTGATTCAATACAAACATTCAGTTCAGTATTATCTTCAAAATCATTATCAGTGGAATAATCAGCGTACGAAATATCTTCGTCACGTCACTCACTGTTTTTATTCCATTTTTTTGTTTTTGTTTGGTCTTCATCATTATCTTTCCTTTAGTTTTTCCTTCAGTGTTCTTAGTTTTCTTAGTACTACAATTTTTTTTCATCTAATTCAGAGTCGCTACTCCACTATTTCCTTAATATTCCAACAGAAGCTTCCACTGCACTTCATCTATGACATTTTTTATTTCTATTTTGAAATATTTCTTCCTTCTGCGTGTTTTTTTCGGATTGTATATTTGAATAGCATGGTTTCTGCAAATAAAAAAATATATAGGGTTAAAACATAAAAAACAACTAAAACTACCATTTACATTACAGAGGGGGGATAGATGATATGGGGCGAAAACAAAACAAATGACAAGCGCTACAAATTGTATGCGTGGTCAAAGTCGGGAAAATTTTCTCGTTTCTATATAAGCTTGTGTTGAAACAATTGAATACATACTGATAACAGTTCGTTAACAATAAAAATGTTTCATTGCATATAATTGTTTTTCCAGCTTTATTTGGTACTAGAATAACATAAATAATGCGCAAAAGTATCTAGTTATCACATTTTAATTGCAAAAGGTTTTTACGATACGTATATAAATAGTAGTAAATACCAGAAATCAATAAATGCTCAAATAGGTCTGATATTCCATTTTATCTAATCCAAAAATTAATACTGGTACTTCTTGAGATGCGGTTCCTTACGATTCAGGGTCGTCCACGAATGAACAGGTAACGGGTGCTGGTTTACAATAGATTATGTTTAAAGACACTATTCCCCTGGTATTATTTCTCAAAAATAATATCTTGGTGACAAATGATTTGCATGTTCTGGAAATATTTCATACGACCTTCGAAGCGCAACAGGTGGCAATATGAAAAAAGGTCCCATATTTAGAAAAAAAACGAAAACTGCCCCAGAAGGGCGTTGAGGGGGCAATTTTTCTCGAAAATCGAAAATCTGAGGCGGCGGAATTAAAGATAAGACCATATCCGAAAAGGTTTAAAGTGAACATCTCACAAAAGAGTTACGGTTTTCGAGTTACAGCAATGGCAATTTTTTGTAAAAAATATTTGTAGATTATTCTTGTGTGATTCCCGGTTGTCTTTTGTATTATTTTGGAAAGATAGTGTTGTTGCAATGTGTTGCAAATCTTTAGCTTATATCATGGAATAAATGACAGCCACAATCAAAAATGGTGGAAAATTGTCAAAACTAAAAAATGGTTACGTTTTGCATATAGATAAAAGCAAATTATCTTCAAATATAAAATAAAGTTCAAACACAACTACTATGTAATGACATTGTCATCAGCCTTTTTGTATGCCCACTAGAACACTGCCTTGCCAGTTTTTGCAACTGATAAGGCTACCTACAGCTTAAGGTGTACTCCGAGCCACCGATATTCCCTAGAGACTATCATCAACAAGATCAGAGGGTTTGAAGGCGTACCTCAATGCGGGTTGATAAGGGGCAAGCGATGTCGATCACTAGTTTTTGCCATTTTATAGCGATCCTTCTATACCCGGAATTTTTCAGGAAATTTCCATTTAAGGAAAAAGTCCTTGACCTAGTTGGACTCGAACCCCATACCTCTCAGTTAGAAGACCATCTTATACAACTAGACCACCAGGGGAGACATTACGAACATAAAATTCAACTAAAATCATGTAAAATATCAGTTTTCAAAAAATCAAATTATAATTGTAAACATGCATATAAGTTGTGGCACCACAGAAGAATATATCATCATTTGGATAGAATCGGCAATACCACGAGTGTAATATCAATCTTCAGTAACACATTCAAGGTCGCCATCCATTTCTTTAATATCTTTTCGAATTAAAATTAATTAAATACATATATTCAAAGAGACAAGCAAGGTTGTTCTTTGAAAATAATGGTGAAATGAAACAAGAGAATGGTGATGTTTTCAAATGATAAAAACATTAACTACGTTCAGTCGACAGCCTGCCAAGAACCAATATGGTTTAAAGCGAGTTAAATATATCGGTTTGTACAACTACTCTAAACACATACAAACTAAATAGGCGGGTGTTCGACTCCCATCGAATATTTTTTTTAGGGTTCCGTACTGAGACGCCGCTGTTCGTCCTTCCGTCTGTCAGCGGGCTCTATCTCATGGACCATAATAGGAAGACAGTCAAAAATGTTCACAAACGGTGTACGTATTTGAATTTTTGCTATTCCGGCCATTCCTCTGTGAGCGGGGTGTACCTCATGATCCGTGATAAGTAGAGAGTTGAAATTTTCAGGGAAAACCAAAACGCGAGCCACTTGATCACACCCACCTAAAAATAGCTTTAAGCCTGCCGAAGAGGTAGGTATAGATGATATTTCACCAAGTTCCAGGGCTCTCCATATCTCTGAGAATCATTTTTAAGGAAGTATTATTGAATTACATTATAAAACTTAGATTTTCCACCGACTATAATTTAGTTTTTCTACTATGCACCCATTTTTAACCTAGGTATATTAATTAAGCTTCACTATGTATTGTGGTCACCGTGACGGGGTGGTTAGCGCCTCGAACTGCTGTGCATAAGATCCCGGTTCTATTCCAGCTAAGCTGTGAAGAGTTTTCACGGAGCTATGATATTGGCACCTCGTGGAAGGCCCAGGCAACCTACCACACGAGTATCTTAGATTAGTAAAGCCTCTCAACTAGTGTCCTTTCGAATCGGCGACAAACAGTAGGTCCCGTAAATTTGTGAAAAGACGCGTTTCACTGATACCTATACGCGAGAAGTTGCCAATACTCTTAGAGATTAGAGTTCTTCAAGAAGAAAATATATTGAATTGTTTTCCTTATTTTTTCTTAAACAAATTGGTCTTCCTTCTTAGAGAACTTCCGACGCAAACGTGATTAAGTAAATTAATAATGGCTGAATTCGTTGAAGATTTTTTATGCTCAAAGCGATCCTCTTGCAAATGCGCAGTAATATTTTGATCGCGTATTAAGTAAGCATTAATAGCAGGTGCCCTTGACTTCGTCTGTGAGAAAACACTGGGGGCAGCAAAAAAGACCCCAATTTCGGTATTATAATAATAATATTAATAAGGAAATATTATAAGACCTGTAATGCTTTATCACTATTTCAGCACCGGGAATTTGCGTTCAACTTACAGCAAAAATGGAGCTTTACAAACCTTTACGTATTAAGCTTCGAAATTTGGGACAAAATCTCACTTAACGATGTCAATATCATTGGCTTAACTCGTCTTAGTAATAGAGAGGCTATATTTTTCTCTTAACAAGTTGAGCGCCATTTCAAAAGTAGTTTTTTTCCGTAGGGACCAAATATTTTTTTTATATATATTTGCTCACAAATTTCCTTTGCGAAGAAGACTGAGAATAAATAACTAAAAAGAGCTATTTTGTTAAAATTTGGTGTAAAAATAATTTTCGTACACCGGTGACCACGATGGCCCTAGCGGTATTTAAACGTCTATGGGGCCATGGTGATCATAACGGCGATAATCTATGACCTCGGAGATAGGTTCATTCTAGCATAGTTTATTGAAATTGGAAATTTATTCCAGTAAAGAAAGAGATGGTGGACAGTCTGTGACTACTGTTGTTGTCATGCAATAGGAAAAAATATCTTCTAAATAACGCACCCTCGTAGTGGATACGTTTTACAGGAGTTTAGCATAAAAGCCAACTTATTACTTGATAAGAAAAAAAGTAGCAACATTTTGTAAAGATTTTGTGGGTATTTCGCATAATTTATTATATTATATACGTAAGTAATAACGGTTTGATTAAATTATTTATTTTAGAAGTATGTTTATGTTTTGTTTGTCTTGAAAAAGTGCAATATTAAGGTTTATGAGATAAAGAAAACTTATAAAATTTGTCATGAAGCAATTTCTAATCACTATTAAAAACAATAGATATATTGCGCGTTTATTTTAAAAATTCCGCAACCAAACTCTGATATCCCAATATGTATTAAGTACATTTAAAAGCTTCGACGATTTTACTATTTATTTTTTTCGAGAGGCCCTGTGATTACTGGTGAGCGACGTGGTTCCTATGGAATAGTGATGCTGCGAGACTGGTCTTGGTCTTGCAGACCGATACCAAGACCGTCTATACAAGACCAAGACCAATACTGAGATGCAAGACCAATACCAGGACTAACCTGGTCTTGGTCTTGGTCTTGCTGCAAGACTTGCAAGACTCTCGCAGTTCCGTAATAAAACAACAAATTGGTAGTAAATATATTTTTTTGTTCAATGATTAGATAAGAATCGCTAGTAAATAACCTAATTAATTTAATCTTTGAACTCCTTTATTATCGATCTTTTTTTACAGATTCCAAAAATATTGAATTAAAAGTTTTTGGGTGAAGAGCAAGCTCATTTTACCTTTCTATAGGATTTTCTGATTTCAAAAAGTTCTGAAACAGCCTATACAGTAATTTCAACTTTTCTAGGGTTCCCTTCAACGAGCTGTTTTCAAAGAAACCCGACAGCTCGTAGCCAGTCGAAGGTAGACTACACGGTTTTTTATTTTTATTATTTTTTCTATCACGCAGAATGTTTTGAACAAACGTAACAAATCATCTATAAATCTCACTTATTTTTTTATGATATTTATCCAGTAGCTACTTTTGAAGATTTTCGAAATTTTAGATTGACAATATTTTGAAATTTTTTTTTCGATCATGCTCATTAATTGACTCAACGGAGGTATTCACACGACTGTTTGAAATAGATACCTACTTCTATAAATGCGCGTATTAACAAATCTCCACGTATTTTTCATTTTCATTATTTTTTGAAACAAGTTTTATACATAAGTTGAATTGAGTTTTATAAACCTTATACTTATATTTTTAATCGTTTTCACATGGCCACTCTGAGATATTTTTTCTATTTTTTTCAAAAAAATGGTACAAAACCATTGTAGATTTATGAAATAGAAGTATGATGCACAAATATAAAGCAGGGAAACCAATAATGGTATAAACCTATATGAAACTATGTCTAGAAAGTAGTAAAATGAGTGCTCAGGTGCGACGGAAGATACCAGGAAAGCACACAAACAGACTAAGTAGCGCTAAGGTCGATGTCCCAATTATCGACACAATAGTGTGTTCATGAGACTGAAGAATAGTTTCCGAACACAGAGTGGATTTCTATGTAGTTGCAATATGCATTTCCATAATGTTTGTACCTTCAATTTCAATTGACAGACAAGAAACGAATCTTAAAATGGTGAGATAAATTAAATTAAATAAATGAAAATGCAAAGACGATTTCCAATTTTCGACACCAGAAAAATATGAATATCCAATTACCGACATGTGACTGGACCAGTCTTCGACACTATGAAAAATAGATAACGGGCTTCAATAATATGTTTATATTTTTGATATCTATTGTGAATTAAACAGTTTAAAAAAGTTATATTTTAATCTAGAATAAGAATAACAGTATAAAAGTAATCAGAAAAATTGAAAAAAGAAACAAATAAAATATAAATTCTTGAATAAACTTTAAAGTTATCACAAAAGTTAAAAAAATAAATGACTAAAATATAAATTCTTGAATAAACTTGAAAAACAAAAACAAACAATTGATAAAAATCAATTTTTAGAACTTATTTCCTCCATTGCATGTACTTCATATACGCCACGTTTATTCAACTGTTTTGGCTCGGCAATTATACATATGATTTCCTCAAAATCGTATTCCAGAATATCGTCATTGGGCCATCTCCAGTTTCCACTACTCCTTTCCATAGCTTTTATAGTATAGGAACGTATGATTGTTCGGACATGTCTATAACTAAACCTAACTAAACCACATTTGGCTACGTGAAACATCCACTTCACTAATAATAATTCCTTTTCCTGTTTTAGTACGGTTTCTGAACATATTTTTCTCTCAATAGGTACCCTTCCAGCAACTTTATCCAATAGCGTTGTTCTAGGAAGTCGGAATTGTTTGGAAGCAGTCAAAGCAGGCATTCCAATTTTAACGGCGGAAACAGCATTTTTCATGTCTTCTTCCGTATTTTGTAGTCTTTTGGACATTTTTGAGATGTTTTGGTGATTGAAAATCAAATCAAATTACCTTCATAAATGAATAATCGACATTCTTACAAGAGTAGACAATAAAATCATCAAACTAAATTATTATCGGATGTAGACCCTTTTTTTAGGAAATTTTAAATATTTTTTTATCTAATTACCAAAACTGAACTGGAAGAAAAATGAGTAGTTTTCCCCAAAATCGGTAATTGAAACGAATGTATCGAGTCACAGTCACCAACAGGAGGTGAAACCATAATTTGACGAAAAACAGTATGTCGATAATTGGTACATAGAAAATTCTGGGTATAAATAACATACAAACGGAACAAGTTTTTGGAAGAACAAAAAATTGGAGTTTCTGCTAGTAAATCAAAATTTATCTTGCAAGGCCCTTTTATCGACACTCTTGTCGATATCTAGAACACAACATGTTTCAGATATACCTATTATCGACACCCTAATTTCTCAGTAAATATGATATGTATGACAAATTTTACATAAAACTGAAAACAATGAAACACATAGAAGTATATTGGTCATCAAAATATTATACTTCACTAAAATTTTATAGGTATTAATAAACAAAAGTAAAGGGTAGGCACTTACCAGATCAGTATGGAAGACAGTGTTTACTCGACAACGACTGACACCCGACTGATTAGAAGCAGTTGTTGTAGGGGAAAATGCTTAGGAAAAATGGGTGATAAATTTTAATATGTTCAGAAAACTATAAAATGTAAACATGTCAAATTAAAAGTTCTATGAGAGGCCTCTTCATCTTGTTAAATAGAAAATAACCTGAAATTGTCGATAATTGGCACAGTGTCGATAATTGGGGCATTTACCTTAGTAAGATACGATTCTCATGTGTGAATGGTGATTAATAATTTTTAAACTTTATTGATTAATTACGCATCTCCCTTGCTCTAATTTAATTCTGCAAACCTATTTTTATTCTAAGTAGGTACTTATTCTAGAATGGTTTGGTACAATTAAAATACCAGGCGTGTTTGTTCTGTAAAATTACTGAATCTCTTTATACGGTCGATGTGAATCCATTTCGAATAATATTATAATTATAGGCAATCTTAAATCAATTATATACTTCTGATCCATATTGCAGGGTTCTTCTTCATTTGAATTGCGTAATTAGGGTTTAAAATCAAGCAAACTTTTCACACTTATAAGAAAATCAAAATTTTTGCAAGAGTCTTGCGAAGTCTTGCAAGTCTTGCAGCAAGACCAAGACCAATACCAAGGGTGCAAGACCAAGACCAATACCAAGACCATATCGGTCATGGTCTTGGTCTTATTTTGTGAATTACTACTATGGAAGTCTAAAATAGTCACGGGTTACCCCCTACTGGGTCTTAACCTGTTGTATTTTCTACATGTCATTGAAAGCCCTGTCAAAATTAGTTTGGATTTTTCAAATATTGGCCCGGACCATAATTTTTTTTGTGAAAATAAACATTTAGCACCCCTATTTTAGATAAATGAATTAATATGCCTATAGATATAGATATATAGATTCAAATCTCTATTTATTTTTCATATTAAAGCTTTTCTCTGATTGGTATCTGCTAAACTGCGTTTCCCACCGACAAATGCAGTTTAGCCGGGTAGATTGTAGATTTAAGGGGTTTTCATTGCATTGCGACCCATCAGAGCTGTTCTCGTCACTAAGTAGTCTACAGCTCGACCTCCAGTTCCAGAGATCCAATGAAATCCAGAATCTAGAATGGCTTCAAGGAGATTTCTTCCTCATTTCTGGATGTTTCTTGTCCAAAACATTTTTTGCGTTGGCTAGCAATGGAGAGTCATCAGGTGTCACCAGAGTTTCCTCGTCCTCCCAATAGAATCTGCACTCGTCTGCTAGTGCCCATTCTCGATAGGTGCTTCCTGAGGTGACAATGCACAGTAAGGAAGAAAGTGAAGAGGTGCAGCATATTCTTGCTAAGACCCAGACACTTCTTAGATCTTGCAGTATTAAAGCTTCCAAGAAACATTTTGGAATGATCCATGATTCCGCCAGAGTGTTTCTCTTTCGGTTTTTCCCTTCTCCTGAAACTCTTTCTTGTAGGTAAATTTACCTGTACGATAGAAAGGTTCTGGATCAATGAAAGGAGTTCGTGCTCCTTTTCTGGTAAGTGTGTTGGCCTCTTCACTCCCTTTGAATCCCGAGTGGCTGGAAATCTAGACTAAACAGGCCTTGTTTCTCTTGCCTATTTCGTTGAGTTTTCATCGGTACTCCCATAACACCCTAGAATCGATGATACGAGAGCTCAGTGCTTTAATCGTTGCTTGACTGTCGGAATGTACAACTATATCACATTTCCGATAGTTTCTTTCATTTCCACATGTCGATTACAATCACTTCTGCCTGTAATACGCTTGGACAGCGAAATAACGATAGTGCCATGTCCGAATACTGCAGCGCCAGTCCCCGTCGTGGTTTTATAACCATCTATGTACCATTTGATGGCATTCTTTTTGGGAGCTTGGATTGTGGGCTCCCTTCCCCAATCTTGTTTTTTACTTCGCATCGTAGTAAAAGTTTTCTCGATGTTAATTTTCCTTATCATCTCGTCACTAGGAAGGTTAGCTGATGGGATATATTTGGTCAGAGAGGACCAGGCTCTCCGATTCCTAATTTCCTCATTGCCGATTAGTGATGCTGCGAGACTGGTCTTGGTCTTGCAGTCTTGGTCTTGGTCTTGCAATTTTGCAAGACCAAGACCGAGACCAAGACCGTCTATGCAAGACCAAGACCCAAGACCAAGACCAATACCGGGATGCAAGACCAATACCAAGACTAACCTGGTCTTGGTCTTGGTCTTGCTGCAAGACTTGCTAGACTTGCAAGACTCTTGCAGTTCCGTAACCAAATATCAAATTGGTAGGAAACATATTATTTTACTCAATGATTAGATAAGAAACGCTAATAAATAACATAATCAATTTAATCTTTGAACTCCCTTATGATCGAACTTTATTTTACAGATTCTAAAAATATTAAATTAAAAGTTGTTGGGTGAAAAGCGAGTTCATTTTACCCTTCTAGGATATCCGGATTTCAAAAAATGCTTAAATACCCTATACCTATAACGTAATTTGAACCCTTCTAGGATTTCCCTTACCGAGCTGTTTTCAAAGAATCCCGACAGTTCGTAGCCAGGGGAAGGTAAACTACACGGTTTTTTATTTTTATTATTTTTTCTATCGCGCAGAATGTTTTAAGCAAACGTTAAAAATCATCTATAAATCTGATTTTTTTTGATGACATTTATCCAGTGGCCACTTTTGGAGATATTTGAAATTTTATATTGCCCTTATTTTGAAACTATTTTTTCGATCATGCTCATTAACTAACTCAACTGAGATATTCACACGACTGACTTTTTAAATAGATACCTAGTTTTATAAATACGTATTAAATCTCTAACTCTTTTTAATTTCCATTTTTTGGAAAAAGCTTTCTACAGAAATTGAAGTTAGTTTTATCAGAAATACTTTTGATCGCTTTCAGAGATTCTTTCTATTTTATTAAAGAAAATGGTAAAAAACCATTGTAGAATGAGCAAGAGAATGAGTTATGAAATAGAAGTATGAAGTAGAAGTATGTAGTAAAATGAGTGCTCAGTTGGGACGGATGATACCAAGAAAACACAAGCAGACTAAGTCGCGCTAGTAAGATACGATTCTCATATGTGAATGGTGATTATTAATTTATAAACTTTTACGCATCTCACTTGCCCTAACTTAATTCTAGGCACCTAGTTTTATTCTCATTACTTATTCTACATTACCAGGCGTGTTTGTTCTGGACAATGACAATTTTTTTATACGGTCGATATATATCCATTTCGAATGATAATATAATTATAGGCAATCTTATAAGATTATGAATTACATACTTCCCATATATATGCAGGGTTCTTCTTCGTTTGGATTAAGCAATTACGTTTTAGAATCGCAACAACTTTTCACACTTATAAAAAGATCAAAATTTTTGCAAGAGTCTTGCAAAGTCTTGCATGTCTTGCAGCAAGACCAAGACCAATACCAAGACCGTATATGCAAGACCAAGACCCAAGACCAAGACTAAGGATTTGATGCAAGACCAAGACCAATACCAAGAGTGCAAGACCAAGACCAATACCAAGACCATATCGGTCTTGGTCTTGGTCTTGCTTTGCGCATCACTATTGCCGATACCTTCCCTGGCTAGTCTTAGAATGGCCTCATGGGTAAGTCTATCTATCCCAAGATGAAGAGGTATGATGTTCTCCAATGTCCTAGTTGGGCACGTTCTCATAGCTCCGGTGATACAAACATAGGCCAACCTTTGTGTTCTTTCGAGGATTTTCCTCGTAGTCTCCTTGGCATGCCAGACTATTGCCCCAGTTATTATTGGTGGCCGGGTACAGGCAATGCATTTCAAATGGGAAATCGGCACATAGTGTTGCCGTTCCTTAACTTCACTCATAATATTATTGAGCATAAAATTATTGAGATAAAATTTAAACCCAAGCGACGAAATTTGCCTGAGACACGACCACAGAATAAGAAACCTTGATCGAGCTCCCAGCACAATACTGCATTCTCAGTTTGAAACACACTGCAGTAATTAGTATTTACATTATCTATTTCTATTAACCAATTGAGACATATGTTGCTCTATTTTATAAGCAAGGCTAACATTAGTTTTAATGTGCATAAAAAAATATCAGGCGCTTTTTTTTCTAAATTTAGAGACTACCACAAAATTTAAATAATCATGCTACAACTGTTATAAACATTAGAGGGGATCATTTAAACATAAAAGATCAATAAACGATCACTGCCAATTGTGTTATAACAATAAATTGCTGGCCGCATGAATAACACCGTATCTACACGGATTTTTACTCTTTTAAGGTACGGCTAATACCAGAGGGTTTATGGTCGCTTAGAATAATTATTTGAATTTTGACGCCTTTTAAACTATTTCTGGTGGTCGTTTGGGACAAAAGAGGTAGTTGCTTGTATGTTAAGTATGATTTTTATTATTTAAATTTGTTCTCAAGGTTATAAATTATTGTATCGTTTTCATGCGCTACCAACTCCAGACGTCATATTCAAAGTAACAGCATTATTTTCCTCAAAGATCTTTTATTTACGTTATTGATTCTGATTCCGGAAAGAATAAACCATCACAGTAACTAATTTTTATTTGGACGGCTATTAGTCTATTAGTTTCTTCGAGAACATTGAATTCATTGACCAGCGAATCCACAGCTGAAATTTATCTATGATATTATTCCAGGTAGTATGGGCTAACACTGAATACATAGGTTGTGGATATACGTTCTTTGCTGCTCCTGGTACATATAAATATAGGAAATTATATACTTGCAACTATGGACCAGCGTAAGTATCTTACGTTTGTGTAAAGATTGACGAATATTTACACAAAATTATTGCATTGATGTGGATATCAATATCTCAGTCATTTCCATTGATAGATGGATGGATTGAGCATTGCCTAGTTAGTTTAATATTGGTTAAGCAACATATCTAACAAATAAAAGTCTCTTCGATAGAATTCATATCAGAAATCAGTTTTGTATAGGCTTTGCAAACCACCCTCTATATATTTGAGATAGATACAAGAGAGACAAGATTAGAAACTTATGCAGAAGAGTATGGACACTAAACTCAAGAGCCTACGGTAGCTCACCTCAAAAATTGATGTAAATTCTTACATAGTTTGACAAATGTGTGGAAACTTCTGATTCTGACTAAGCAATAGGTACATTATATTATGTATTAAAGAATGCAAATAATTTTTGTGTAGTATTTTATCATTGACACATTACGTCAACGATAGTTTTCAAATGGATCAGCCCGAGGATCAGCCTATATACCTAAGCATTTCTAGTCATATTTTCAACAATTTTATTGCTCTACAGCCGTATTTATAAACAAAACTAGTTCAGCTGATAACTTCTTATCTCGAAATCTACAAAAACTTTTGTAAGGGTATTTTTTATAAAAAGTTTAGTTTAGTTAGAAAACAGGTTCTCCCACAGATTTGCGCAATCATGAATACGTGGATTCTTCCCCAAGGGTTCATTACCAATCTCGCCTCCTCTTCATTATGCTGACATATTTTGCCTCAACACTCTCAAGAGTGAGGCATAGGCCTATCCTGTCTCTCTGGAATCTATACTTACATGTATTGATCTATGATCGCCATTCATGACAATTTGACATTTTCTATGCTCTGTTGTGGCCCAGTATACATTATTGCTTATTTTTATTTTTAGGGGAAATATCATCGGTCAAAATCCTTATCCTCTAGCACTCTAGCATAATGGAGCAAATACTTATTAAGTTAGGGAGCAGTTGCTGTTCTACATTTTCAGTATTTTCTTATCATTATTTGAAATATGTATTTAATTTTGTTGCAAATAGTATATATGTACCTATAAATTTAAAATGCTTCTTTTACTTGAACGAAAATCTATTAGATACTCTTGTCACGCATATGAAATTACCTCCCTCGCCCTATCCTAGGATAATAACAAATTGATATCCTTTATTCACACCAGGTTTTGATTTAATAGGTAGGTATTATTTATTCCCATTATAACACTGTTAACTAAATAAAAATTAGCCAATAACAGTGTTTATTTTTAATAGTTAAAGCAATTAAATAAGCAATTCATTTTCAATACAACAGCATGAAATTAATTCTTGTCATTTTTGAGAATTATGATGCTAGCTTAATATAAGGGTGGCAAAATTGGTGATTCAAAAAAAGGAAAGAATTTCCATTCAAATCCAAAGATACTTGAACTTGTCCAAGAATCGATTTATGATCCTTAGGCCCAGGTTCTGCAAGCTAGAGACCCTCATTCACTGGGCCGCCTACTCTATATGCTGTATCCTATGCAGAGAAAACATAACTATCCTTCATACCACTGCATCCTAAGACGGCATTGTCACTTTATGAGCCCTGTAATCCTAAGACTGCCTATCGTCAAACTGTACCCCAATATTCAGCTCATGAGAAGAACTGTTTGAGCCCCGTAGATACCTCATTGTATAAGATGATGTTTATACAACAAGGTCTCGACAACCTACATGTCTTTGTAACTGGGCTTCATCTAGGGCGTGTGAATCAAGCCATCGCTTCCTAGTATTCATTCCAAGTAGACTTTCTTCTGCTCTAACAATACCGACACTCATTCTTGAGCGTAGTGATAAAATGAACGCCAATGCCGTCGTTAATGTAGTCCTCACGCATCAGGTTGCTCCCAGGTAAACAATTATCTATGCACAAGCTATCTTAGCGATTCTCAACAGACGAGTTTAAAGGCACACTTTTTTGAGCAAGGTCTGTATCTTCCCACAACTATATCATACATCGGCCTATCTTGTTGTCTATTCAATGAGACTATAAGTGCGGGTCGATCATTAGGTTTCACAAGGTTGGTGAGAAGACACCACCTTTGGACAACCCCGACCAATGACAACTTCAGCCACACGATCCATCTGTGCTTTTCTGACACATAACCTTGGGAAAGTGTGTTATCATCGGATCTATTCCATACTTTTTCGCAGCTCTGAAAATCGATTCTAATAGAGAGCTAATCTTGAGCAATCAAGCGCATTCCAGTGCTCTTTTGATCTAGTTTACAAAGTAATTAATACGAAAGGTAATGCTGGTAAGCCTAAGAAGTTTGCCATCATTTAGGTGCCCATAGCCTGGGTATGAAGGTAACACTCATGTAGGTATTTCAATTGTTTCGGTACATAAATAGTCAAACAAAAAAATTGTCTTATCATCTCCAATCTCGGCATCAGCAGAGCTGGAAATATTTTGCTGCTGATTGATATGATCCAAACGTACAATTAGGTCAAGTTTAGGTGAGTATTTCAGCGTAAGTAATTCATCCGACAAAAACTCATAGTTACTTGTACATGATGCTTAAGTCCAAATCCAAATTCTACTAAAAAGATCGATGCAGCTTTTCTATTGAGTAGAAGAAAGCTTTTAGTACTCGAATACTCCAACAAGTCCCTCTCCCCGCAATTTACGCCAGTGCTCCCACACATACTGTGATGCGTATTGAGATTACAGCTCAGTTCAGTAGGGAAAGTGTGCAGCCTATGGCTCTTGTATTAAACATATGCCTGACTGCAATTTTGAAATGGATGGAATAGATTAAATTATTCCCCGCACAGATATCATCCATCTGTTAAGACCCCTCATCTATTTACAACAAGGTACCTGTGTGTTTTTTGCTTTGTTTTTGTGCTTATCAACCACAAGAATAGCTTTAGTAGTTTTCTTCTATGTTTCCTACATAAAGAGTTATTAATTTATTGTTTTTTGACAGCAAAATTTGTAGAGATTGAAGCATCCTTGATTAAGATTATAAAAATACTTTTGAATTGTTCATTTTGAATATGAAAACGGTGCCCTATAGGTATCTATTCTATAATCAGAGGTAATAAAATCCATACTACCATTTTAATAAATATAAATCTTTATTTCCAACAAAAATAAAAAAAAATGTTTAAATCAGATTTACATCTCTATTAGTCCAGTAGGCTTTATTATAGAATACATTTTATCAAGAGTGTACATATAAATCGGATGAATTACAAAAAAGGTATCTGAATGGTTTACATGTTCAGTCACCAGCGTTTCATCAAGCACTGGCTGGAATTTTTTGTTTGCTTTTGATTAAAGATCGAGAAAATTCAATCTGACTTAAAAGTATGCATATAAAAATACCAGTGACCTACTCATTTATAAGGAATAGCACTTTTTTCTTAGGTTTTAATATATCTGATAGTATATCACAGTTATTTTTACTAAATTGTAATTGGATATTACGAGTTATGTTACCCTGATTCGTATCATTTCTTGAATATCCAGAAAACTTTTGCCTTTTGTTTCTGGTAAATTAAAATGAACAAAAATAACACCACCCCAACTTATAAGAGAGAATATCCAAAATGCCCAATTTATGCCAAACCAGTCAACTACAAATGGAAAACACGATGTAACAAAGAATGTAAAACAAGAGAAAAACATCATAATTATAGACATGGCTAGAGATTTGATATCACCTGTAAAAACTTCACCCACTATTACCATTGGTAAAGGGCCTAAGCCAATTGAGTACGTTACAACAAATAGGAGGATACCACTAACGGGAAGCCACAAAAGTAGATCTGATTCGGTTGTGTGCAATGTTTGGTTCTTGATATAAAAAGAAAGACCGATAAGAAACAAGGCTAAGCCTGTAGAAGCTGTGGACAACAGCATCAATAATCTTCTACCAAATTTCTCAACAACACTCGATGCTAGAAAATACATCAAAAGCTTCAGTGAACCTACTGAGGCAGCAACTATGTTCCCCGATATACCGATAGAATCAAAGATTGGTCCCATGTAGGATAAAATAACAGCTACACCAGAAAATGCTTGCAGAAAAAGTGCTCCATTACCAATTACGAATGACCGCCTCAAAACTGGATCTTGGAAAATTGACTTCCAACCAAGACTGGTCGATTTTTGAGATTCTTTGATTATACTCCTCAATTCTTCGATATCTTGATGTACATTGCTTCTACCTCGTAATTTTTGCAAGACTTTCACAGCCTCCGACTCTCTGTTTTTGCTTATTAAGAATATTGGGGATTCTGGTAGCACTAGCAATGTTGGTAAGAAGCTAACAATAGCTGGGATGCAACAAAGCAAAGTAAAAATTTTAATACTAAATAAATGACCAAGTATGAACGCGTATAAATTTCCGCTCACAAGTGCAACACCCATATAACAAACAAATTTACCTCTGTTGTGATTCTCAGATATTTCCGTCAAATAAATGGTCAGTATTGACATAGTTGAGAAAAATCCTAAGCCAAGTATTGTCCTTGCAACATAATATAAATATAAGTGTTTTGAAAATGCTAACAATACATATGAAATGATTTTTGATGTAGCCAGCACAAGGAGTGTTTTCTTTCTACCTAAGGAATCGCATAACTTTCCAGAAACCAATGGGCCAATTATTCCTCCTAAGTAAGGCAGACCTGCTATCAAAGACGTCTGTGATGAGTTGATTGGAAACTCCAAGGGGTTGTCATCTGTGTTATTAGATTGTAGTCTTGAGAGTACGGGAGATGACCATACCAATGTACTACCTGATACAAATATTATCAAGTTTGCTAAAATAGAAAATAATAATATATTAGACTTATTAGTTTCATCTAAAACCATAATAAATGTTATTGAAAGAAATATTTATTCCATATATATATATAACTATTTATACAAATGTTAACAAAGAAAATGAATAACAGTGCAATAATTCTCGAAATCATTATAAGCTTAATATGAGCTTCTTGAGAAATATAATTATTTGTGCAAAACCTAATCAAATATTTAATCATTATAAATTTCATAGAAAATAATAATTGAAATGTTTTTGTACCATGAAATTACTGAAATATATTATTTCAGATGTTGAACACTATTTATATTTTAATTAAAATAATCCAAAAGAACAATATAACCAAAGTATCAAAAAAATATAAAAATAAACTTGATATCTCAGGTATAAGATGACTAAAATTAGGTAGATGGAATGAGTAGAAATCCATTTAATTCTTATTTACTTCTAAAAATTCCATTCTTAAATATTTCTTACGTATTGGCTGACTTTCGACAAAATCCTGGCAAGATCTTTTATATCTTTGTTATTGTTTCTAAGAGAGACAAAAATCCACTATTCAAGATGTTATTAAATGATAAGAAGAAATCACAAGTTCAAAATAAAAGAAAAATGTCAGTTATTTCAAACAATATCAAAAAAATGTGGCCAGTACGAGCAGAACTACTTGTTGAAGCCGAGAGTTCCGTACAATTATATTATAGTAAAGCACCTAAAATATAATGACTTTGTAGGACAAATCAGTAGTTAATAAATACATTTTCGTAAATAACGAAGTTAACCTATGGAATCTGTTTTATTTCCGCCAACTTATTCTATTATTTCTTTTTTTCATTACATTAGGAATTATTTTTACTTTCCTACCGCTACTTAGGGAAGTAAGGAAAGTACTGTATTTGTGTATTAGTGTCCAGTTTTCCATGTGCATCGAAGTGAAACAACTTTTGAAAATGAGGACGCCGTTAGGTCAGGAATTTGCCTTTTTGCCGTTAATTATTTGTGGAAAAATTAATTTTGCCGCTCTTTTCCTTCACAAAATGGGTGCTAAGTTGACGTCAAGTTAGCGAAACAACTTTGGAAAATAGGAATACCATTAGGTTAGGAGTTTGACGCTTCTTTGCCGCTAATTAGTTGTGGAAATATTAATTTTGCCGCTCTTTCCGCTGTACTAGAAAATGGGTGTATCGCTAAGTTGGCGTCGAGTCAACTAAGTTATTAGCAGAAATATCAAAAAAACAATAGAATTTGCCGCTTTTTTGCCGTTAATTAGTTGTGGAAAAATTAATTTTGCCGCTGTTTCTTGTACCAGAAAATGGGTGTTTTGCTATGTTGACGTATAGACTCAACTTTGTTAATAGTAAAAATATCAAAAATCCAATTGGCGGATAATTTTGTAACTTTGTTATTGAATAAAAATACATTTTTCAAAAAGATCAAGAGAGTTACTAGACCACACGTATTCAAACGTAGACAAAATTCTCAACTCTCAAAGTATTTTTAGTCGAGGCTAGACAAGAACAGCCGTGAGTTGTTGCTATTACTGAAGCTACTATTAGACCGGGAGATGATTACAGAAAAGTTCAACTAATTTGTTAGAAATATGGCGACCCTTAGAGGGTCGAATTGGGTGATTTGAGAACCGAAAATAGTAATTTCAGAGCTGGCCCATGGGGGGTAATTACAGGCTGATTAATTAAATTTGTCGGAAAAAATACGGTGTTCAAACGATTTGTTACACAAAAATTCTTGCGTTTTTTTGTAGTCCATGAAAAGTAAACTTGGCTCTAGCGTAATGCCATACTTTTTTGGCGGGTTTTATGACCCGCCATCTTAATTAAAACGCATTTATTAATTCATTTTTTATGAACATTCCGTACAGAATTTTTGCCTATATATATATATATATATATATATATATATATATATATATATATATATATATATATATATATATATATATATATATATATATGTGTGCGTGTGTGTGTATCTGTGAATCTTTTGTGTCTATGAATTTGTGCTATTCCGTTTTGGAAGGACACCCCAAATCGACAGCTGCGTTGCGAAGAAATGACATCGTTTAAAGAGGACACTTTAAAAAAGTGCCAATATTCTTCGGCAGTTCGTATCCACTGTGGGATGAAGGACAACGACAAAAGTTTTCCAGTTTCGTTAACGACCGGATCTTTAGTCTACCATAGTGCTTGTTACTGTAGCTTCAATGCTATCGGTAAAAAATACAAACTTTCCTACGATGAGGCGAAGGCGTCTGTGCAAAGTGGCGGTACAGTGAGAAACGATACAGAAGAAGAGAACTAAAATTGGTTGCACAAACTCTATTTTACTTCACATCAATAGCGACAGGACGACGAGAATACAGACGAGGATACCGACGAGGAGGATGGACATATCACTTCGGATTCGGAGATTTAAATGTTTCGCAAAATAAATTTAATTATTTAATAAATATGTGCGAAACTATTTGCGGAAATATTTTTCTTACCTTCTTACTAACTTTAAACTTACCTAAGTAAGTTTTCCGAGAATGGCATGACCGTAGCACGGCACCATAAGTATGGCATTATTTTTTTCAAACACCGTTCCCCATAAGCTTTCGAAAAATTATAATGCCATACTATATTAAATCGTTTCGACATTTTTTATTTTTTAACATCATACACACACAGTGACAGCTCTCGGACCTATAGTGAAAATATGGGAAACCACACAAATAGGACAATGCCAAACTGTAATAAATAATTTTACATTTGATAAGTCTGAACTTCTAGAACGTTTAGAAAATTAGCATTTTTCAAGTATGGCACCTTTTTCGCACTTAACTAAAAGTAAGGCGAGGGCTTAAATAAATTTGCTCTATTATGAACTATTCAGGATTCAAGTGCCATACTGTAATAAATCGTTTTGCATTGTTAAAAAAATCGACGTCTTTGTAGCGGTATGGCGGCTCTTTAGAACCGTCGTAATGGTGCATTGTGATTTTTGTAAATGCTTACTTGTACATTGTCATTTAAAAAAAAATATCCTGTAACGAATGTTTAAGAAAAAATAATTAGTTAATGCGTTTTAATTAAGATAGCGGGCCATTCTCTGAAATTACTATTTTCGGTTCTCAAATCACTCAATTCGACCCTCTAAGGGTCGCCATACTTGTAACAAATCACTTGAACTTTTCTATCATCTTCTCCCGGTCTATATCTACATAGAAGTACACCAGTAGGTACTACGCGTTAACCAATCAGGTTCGATATCTGTATAATACGAAGATTTCGTAAGGAATTCTCGTTGCACTCCATAAACTAATTGTTTCATGAGACGGTAGGCGACTGGATTGAGAAGGAGTTGTTAATGTATTAGTGTTTGCTTAGAGATAGACGTAGAGTTAGGGCGGATTTTTTCTCACCTTTCATTATTGGCAAATTCTCTAATTTTCTTATTCGAGGTCTCCAATATTAACGTGTTTCCTTACTAATATAGCAAAAAGTTAGCGAGAATGCCTCAAAAATTTGTAGAAAAGTTATAAAGGCCAACTTTAGGGTTCTGTACCCGAAAAGTGTTAAATTCGGGACATTATTACTTAAGCTCGCTGCAGACGGAGTATGTTTTGCTGCATGATTGCTTGCTTGTTTTGCTGCACGGTCCGATAAAGGTTGCTGCGCATGGTGCGTTGATGGTTCCCTTGCTTGTGTTGGCTTCACACGATGTAGGCCATCATGTATGTAAAATGACAGTACAGATACTAGATACATATGACGGTGACAAATGATACAAAATATTGAATATTCTAATCAAGCTCTATTTCTAATCATTGTTACAGAACAGAGAAAATGTCCCAACAATCAAAAATAACATGTTATCATGTGTAAAATAACTTTTGAGTACGACTCGACTAGTTCCGAGTGCTCCGACAAGACGCGATACGCGATTTTGATTAAACGATTAAACGTATTTAATACATTCTTCTTAAACTCATTTACCACCATGTTAATGTGCATGTTTAAGAAAAAGCAAGAAAGAAAGTTATGCTCAAACTTTTTATTCATATTGAGTGGATACAACAGTTTTCTTATGAAAGAATGTTAGTCAATGAAATATTAATTTTGTTGAGATTTTATTGGTCCTATCTAACAATGCCACAGTAAAAAATTCTATCAGTTTCATGAGCGCTCATGGCTTATATATTTGACAGATTTTTAAAAAAATACAGGATAAGTAAAATAGTTTATTATTCATTGATTGAATTTTGATCAAATGTAAGCTTTAATATATTTTGATTTAATAACCTTAATGGATACCTAATTAATTTTAACTGTCTAATCCTTAAAACTAAACAACCATTTTTCTCTAAAATAAGCCTAACTATATAAGTTCTTAAATAAGTTAATTAGAATAAGGCCTAAACTCATATCAAATTTTGTGAAATACATACTTTGGTTTCGTCAAAGAAAATAGATAGATACTTCATAGAAGTGTACATCGTAGTTTGTGGCGAGAACCAATAGAGAACCAACTGATCAGGGCGCTACCGTAAAAAATCTGCATTTTGTAGGATAATTCAATATACGGGCTACCAGGCGACCAGAAACGGCTATAGGTACTTTTGTGTTGCTAGCAGGCTGATGATTGCCGTTGAGAGACGTTCTGGTGTGCCTAATAAACTGCCTGTAATAGCACATGATGCGTCTATAGCCAATAATATAAAAGTTTAAAGGAATTGTGTTTTGCGTTCTGCTAATTTCAGTAAATAATAATAATATTAATAATAAAGATTTGGCTCAAAATTATATTACAAGCTTATATTCAGAACCCTTTATTATATATACATTATATGTATGTAACTAAATTTAGCAGAACACAAAACACAATTCCTTTCAATTTTTATATTATTGGCTATAGACGCATCTTGTCCTCATTTCAGGCAGTTTATTAGGCAATCCAGAACGTCTCTCAATGGTAATAAGCAGCCCGCTAGCTACGAAAGTATAATATAGCCGTTTCTGGTCGCCAGATACCCGAATGTTTAATTATTGTACAAAATACATATTTTCGATGGTAGCGCCCTCGTCACTTGGTTAACTACGCTCCATTGGTTTTCGGCTCAATTTATACTTCTATGTAGTATCTATCTCCTTTAATTTCGTTGAGCTGATTTCATCTAGATTAGCTTCATGCGGAAGAGCCTAGATAAGCCAATCACACATCATATAAAGCAATTCTGATTATCGTAGGTATCGGATAATATTAATTTTATTTTTGAAAACGTCAAATATAAGCTGCCAATTATTTTAAATTACTAGCGTTAAAGCTAGAGACTCGTAAGTTATTTCCAGCGATTTCTCTTGGCTGTTTTTGCTAAGGATTTTTTACCCATGAATATTTCCTAAGATACATTTCTTATCTATGTAAGTTACAGCATAGGCCGTACACATACTCTCTAAAATCATAGACTGTATGTTAATAACTTGACACAAATTCTGGAGAAACTCTCAATTAATTATTCAGGAGTCATCATCCATAGACATTTCAGATGGGGCCTACAAATGAACAATTAACCAATAAACCAAAGGGTTTGTTAACTAAATTTAGGATTCTTGCAGATTACTTAGATAGTAAACATCTGAAGTTGGCATTATTCATAGTCATAAATTTCTGCCGATATTCTAGTGTGGTAGACTGCCACCTTCAAAAATTAGGTGGATACTTAGAATAATATTTAAAAAAATATCACGTATTCAATTAACAGACTTTTCGATGAACAAAAATATTGGACATCCGACAGCTTTTCTGCCAACGAATAATAATAAATATTCATAAAAATAAAACAACGTTAACCTCTCTCACACATACATATGAAACAAGAACAAAAAACACAGTACAACACCACTTTGAGCAATAAAACAATTGGACCACGTTCTGTAGAATACTTTTCCCCAAGGCTCTGGAATATACTGCCAAACGAACTGAAGAGCATTCGGAGTTACAATGGACTCACAACAGACTCAAAATGTGGATTAATGCAACTGGAAGAAAAATTTTCAGTGATCTGGTAGATTTAAAATACATAAAATGATAAATATTGATTATAAAATATGAGAAATTGATGTCTTAAAATGAACAATGTATCTATAATATCACAAACTGACCATACTATTATCTGATTTTGTCCGTGAGTACCTGAATGCAACGAATTATTTTTTTGTGAAATAAACACATCATGAAAGTAAGTGGACATTCCCCAGAAACATATACCGTATCTTAAACGCGATTCAGCGTGTGCATTATATAGCATGATCAATTGCCTATCAGTTAGAACTAATCTTAGATTTCTAAGTAAATAATTCATTGAGTTCATAATCACCGTCTCACAGTGCTTCTTCCAGTCAAGACTCTCATCTATGTATAAGCCTAGGAACTTTACAAATGGCACATTATCTATAGATTCTTCATTGAGGTTCAGCTTAATAGGCGATAGTTGTTTTTGCTGATTGTAAAAATGAATCGAATGGGTTTTTTTAACATTAAGATAAAGAGAGTTCAAGCTTAACCAATGATACAAACGTGATAAAATTTCATTGCAGTTTACTTCAAGGGAATATGAGCTAGATTTTTCAGAAACAAGTATAGATGTATCATCCGCGTATAATGTAAAATGTGCTGTTGAACTACTTGATATAATATCATTCACATAAACCATAAATAGTACCGGCCCCAAGACCGAGCCCTGAGGGACTCCTCTGTTTGTGTAAACGCAGTCAGAACGATAAGTATTCATAGATTGTCCCGATATTTGAGTAAGACTAACATATTGCTGACGTGTATATAAAAATGACTGTAGCCATCTCAACGAATTACCATTAACGCCAATATATCTTAATTTATCGAATAAGATATGATCGACGCAGTCGAATGCCCTGCTGAGATCGCAAAATACACCAACAGGGCATTCGCCAGAGTCAGTTAGATTTGTTAAAGTTTCATAAAATGAGTGTATAGCAGTATTAGTAGATTTAGATTTTTGGAAGCCGTGCTGATCCTTAATGATTTTATTTATTTCAAAGTATGTGTTCAGTATATCTAAATAGGCGTATTCAAATATTTTTGAAAATGTCGATGGTAATGTTATAGGACGAAAATTGTTAAGTTGTTTAGGGTCACCTTTCTTAAGAATTGGAACTACTTTTCCTATTTTCAAGTAATTTGGAAAGCTACCATTACAAAATGAAAGATTAACAAGATAAGTTAGAGGAGATATTAAACATGGAACTATTTTTAAGGAAGAATGGAGGTATATCGTCAAAGCCACTAGATCGTTTATTTTTTATTTTGTTTAGCAATAGTTTATTTAATTCCATTTCAGTAAATGGACACAAAGAAAAGATTTGTTGGAATTTTCATTTTCAGTTGAATTCATATTATCATTACTTACCTTACCTTATTATTATTATTATTATTTTTGATTTCCACTTGGTTTTGTAAGGATTGATTTTATGACTGAGTAGAGCAACACCGAGTGCACTCCGTGCACCTGGGGTGTTGCTATTCTGCGTCTAGTTGTCAGTTGAGTGTTATAGTACTTTCCGTTCTATATGCGCCGTACTCAGAACCACTGCCTTTTGCATTTGTAGGAGGTTGGGTTGCCCTGGGACTTCCCTCATGATGTTGGTGGTGACATTGGAGATGAGTCCCGTGGCTCCAATGATGACGGGTATTATTATGCTTTTCATGTTCCACATGCGCTGGATCTCAATTTGCAGGTCTTTATACTTGAGCATCTTTTCAGCCTCCTTCTGTGTTATGTTGTAGTCAGAAGGGATGGCCACGTCTATTATTAGGAACTGTTTCTTCTTCCTATCTTTCACAATGAGGCCTGGCTTGTTTGCAATTATTTTCTTGTCCCATATGATTGTCACCTCTTCAGTATGTACTACAGGGTCTGGGGTGTGCTGGTACCACATGTCATTTACCTCTATCTTATATTGTTTACAGATGTTCCAATGCAGCTGCCTGGCTACTGTGTTGTGTCGCCCCAAATATGCGTGTTTTGCCAATATGGGACAGCCCGCAACAATGTGGTGGATGGTCTCGTTGAATGACTGACAGAGTCTGCATTTTGGGTCTGTGTCTGTCTTCATTATTTTAGCTTTCACATAATTTTATTATTATTATTATTGCTAATATTATTATTTATCAAAACTTCACATAAGCTTACTCCTTACGGTATTTTATAGTGCAAAAGTCATGAATGAGGGATGAATTTTTGTTTTCTGATTGTCTGATCTTCTTAAACGATTCTGCTTAGTGTTTTCAGAGAACCTTTCGTACAATATGCGCTGTTTTCAGCAAGACAGATTTTTGCAAACTCAAGAGGTGGTGTTTTTCTGGGAGGTCCTTCATTGCTGCACATGTGTTGTGGGATATGAATCCTGTTACTCCTATGACTGCCAGGATAATCTTGGTCCTCAGATTCCACATTCTCGGAATCTCTATATGTTGGTCTTTGTACTTGATGCGCTTTTTTGTCTCTTTCTGAGTAACACTGAAGTCTGAAGGAATCGCGACGTCTATTAGTAGGCATATTTTCTGTGTTATCCTTTAGCACCAAATCTGGTTTATTTGCCTTAATTGAGCGGACAGATTGGATTTTTGCATCCCACAACAATGTCTTCTCATCCGTTTTAACTACGGGATCTGGCTTGTGCTCGTACCATCTGTCTGAAACTTTGATTCTATAATGTTTGCAAATGTTCTAGTGCAGATGAGTCACTAAATTCTCTTACTATCTTGAGTTGCGTTTTAAGTTCACTGTCGTCTTTGGCTATCATCGATGTACAAGAGGTTACTAATTTTAGTTTTCTTATTTTTACACAGATAACGAGTTAGTGATTTGTTGAGCATTGAATTAAGCGGGAATAGTGCAAGGCAAAATAATAGCGGTGAAAGGAAATCCCCTTGGTAAATTCGATTTTTGATCTTGATGTTTTTGACACACATGGATTCTGAAATCGTGGGCAGATGTAAGTCGATCTTCCATTTTGCCATCATTTTTTTATGTAGGATATCATTGCCTCTGACACCTTAGATTCTAGAAGCCAGCTGTGGGGGATGCTGTCGAACGCCTTTTTATAATCGATCCACGCAATTGAGAGGTTTTTGTGGTTGCTAGCTAGGTTCGTTTTCTTGTTTTTAAGCAGAGGATGTGTCTTCCCTTTCACAAACCATTCAGGTGTATCCATTGACCCAGTGATCATATTGTTGCAGATGGTCACTCCGTCATTATCAGGTGCTTTCCAATTAGAGGCTTGCCCAGCGTTGATTCTAGTTCTTCTGCATTTAGTTCATCCCATTGCATTTTTTTATTTCAGTGTTTTCTCGATATTCTTCTTTAATCCATTGGACATTCTTATTGTGAATCTCTCCTTTTCCCCAAATACTGTTTCTGTCTCGTTATTTTTCGGGAGACTACTAGTTTGCTTACTCTTCTCTAAGATACATTTATAAAATTTTATTATTATTATTATCATTATTATTATTATTATTATTATTATTATTATTATTATTATTATTATTATTATTATTATTATTATTATTATTATTATTATTATTATTATTATTATTATTATTATTATTATTATTATTATTATTATTATTATTATTATTATTATTATTATTATTATTATTATGATTATTATTATTATTAATATTATTATTATTATTATTATACTTTAAATACTTTAAAAAGGAAGGTTCGACAAAAATGCTCAGATAACCTTCCCTTGCTCTAAAGATGCACAATAAGATAAGGAGCACAACATGGAAAAAATATTGAACGGATCATAATGGAAGTAAATGAGTACATGTTTATTTATAAAATAAAGGCTTTGGCTCTTATTATAACCTTACTTGAAAGATAATGAAAATGCGTATGCTTTTCCAAAATCTAAATCATAATTTTTGTTTCTGTGTTAATCGCTATAAATAGATTTTATATTACCTACTATTAATCCTATTTAATTAAACAACGGAAACTGAATTTAGTATTATTATCAATCATCTATAGCAAATCCTATAATGACAAGGCAATGGTGAAACATCAAAAAAATGTTGGGATGGGCTCATTAAACTTTCAATTTTTATACCAGGATTATGTGTTTTTTATTGCGATAATGAAAGATAATATTTTTTTATTTAAGCAGGATTACCTGTCTGAATGTGATATATCATCGAATTGAGATTTCCATTTGTATAACTCATTGTTAAATACATAATAAAAAATCTAGGACCGCATCATCTGTTGATGTTCTGTAAATGGTAAAATTATAGTACATAATGTAAGAATCATTAAGATTTTGAAGTTAGAGCCAAGAGATAAAGAACCTATCAGATACAGAAGATTATTTGCACCAATCTTAGAATCTTAATGATCCAAACATTATGCATTATTATTTTATTCGTTCTAGTGCATCATATATCCTTGCATTTTTTATTATTCATTTCATATTTTTTAGTGATCATGGTGAATAATATTAATTTTACAAGTCAGTAATATGCAAATGAATACTCAGAAAAATGTATACACAATCAATAAGCTCCTTGATTAAAATAAAAAAATATTATTCACAAAATAATTCAATGTCCTAAACGGAAAAATAATTTTGCAGAAAAAAACAATTATGTCAGTAAACAGACGTTTTGGAATCGAATCTATGAGCATAGTACCAAAATTGTAGATAGTGACTCATGTTTGGGCGGACTGAAAGGGATTTCTTAACGCGTTATACATAAATTATTTTTAATAATAGCCGCACGCCTATGAATCGTCAATTTCCTTTCCCCTCAGACCCGCAAAGGTCTATGTTGAAAATATCTATCTACAATAGTGATACTATGGTATACATCATTTGATATACTAATCATACCTACATCTTAAGCTCTGCACCACAGTTACCGTATGTTTTATGAGAATGTATTCTTTAATTCAATATAAAGAAAATATATGAGTCAGATTTTTTAAAGTGTCCATATCTCGAAAATTCTGTAATCATCAGCAGTTATTTCTGTAATTAGTATATTTTCGACTTTGACACAGCCCAAACTACAAAACCTTTAGATTTATGTAGAAGCTTTTCAAAAAATACCAGCATCAATAGGAAGTTGGTCAAAAACGTGATTTTCTCATTTATAACGTGTGATAAATTACGTTTATCTCAACGCTGGCTCACGTGATTGTATCTCTTTGTTAAGTCGATTTTGTTGTAGTTTACAAAAAAAGATTGAATGAAATTTTCATGTAAGTTGTAAGAAAATGGTGTGAGTGAATACAACAAAATTACTTGGAATAAATTGCCTAGATGATGCAACTGTTCTAGTAAAAACAAAATATCTCAAAAGTTATCATAATTTATGTATATGTTTATGTAATCAACTACACTATCTACGATTCACTTCTATTAAACTATCAAATATTTAAATTTATCTATAGATTATTTATTCTTGATAATCGTTTCGAATCCTCCCAGTTCATAGTATAAGAGCAAATAAAAAAATATTTTGATATACGGTACACGTGTAAGTTTAGATAAAAGTAAAGAAGTCCTGTATTTGTATATGTATTTGAATAAGCAAAGGTTAGTGCCTGCTTGTTTGATGGATTTGCATCATCTTGATTACAACATCTCAAACTCCAAAATAAATAAGAGCATTTTCAAGGTCGTAGTTCACCTGATAATATCTTTCATAATTTGACTCAAATGCAATATTTCTAATGCTTTAATTTTAGTTGTTCACATTTAGATAAAAATAGACGCATTAATGAAAATTCGACAAAGTGTGTTTAAAATTCGTTATGGATATCTTGAAAACTAAAGAACATCTAGTTTTATAAGGTCTTAAAACTTTTCACGTCGGTTAAAACAATGCTGTAATTTTTTTGAAAACCATATTGGCTTTGTTAGTTTAACATTTTTGATGAATACAGTATTTCACAGTTGAAAAAATGAGAGAACTTGATTTTGTTATAAATTTGATAATGTTTTATCTACTTAAAAAATACAACACATGGGATAGATATACTTATTAGATTCAGTATTTGAACTATATTTATTAACAAGATCTCTTGCGGAAAACGTAGGATTTACATAAAAATATTCTTGAATGTTCATTCATAAAAGAAGTAAATGAGTACAAGTTTATTTATAAAATAAAGGCTTTAGCTCTTGTTATAACCTTACTTGAAAGATAATAAAAATGTGTATGCTTTTTCAAGATCGAAATCATAATTTTTGTTTCTGTGTTAACAGCTATAAATAGATTTTATATTACTATTAATTCTATTTAATTAAACAACGGAAACTGAATTTAGTATTATTATCAATCATCTATAGCAAATCCTATAATGACAAGGCAATGGTGAAACATTAAAAAAATATTAGGATAGGCTCATTAAACTTTCAATTTTTATTCCAGGATTATGTATTTTTTATTGTGATAAGGGAAGATAATATTTTTCGGATTCAAGAAGAATTACCTGTCTGAATCTGATATCTCATCGAATTTAGATTTTCATTCGTATAACTCATTGTCGAATACATAATTTAAAAAAACTAGGAACGTCATCATCTGTTGATGCACTATAGAGTAAAATAACATTACATAATGTAAGAATCATTAGATTTTGAAGTTGGAGCCAAGAGATAAAATATTTATCAGATACAGAAGTTTATTTGCAATCTCAGAATCTTAATGATCCATAAATTATGTATTATTATTTTATTCTCTTTAGTGTATCATCTATCCCAGCTTTTTTAATTATTTATTTCATAATAATTTTGAGTGATCATGTTAAATAACATTAATTTTACAAATCAGGAATACGCAAGTGAATACTCAGAAAAATTATACACAATCAATAATCTCTTTGATTAAAATAAAAATATTATTTACACAATAACTCAATTTTCTAAAAGAAAAAATACTGTACAGAAAAAACAATTATGTCAGTAAAACAGACGAGTTGGGATCGAACCTACATTTGGTGTAGTAGTTACACATCATAAGCTCTGTGTCACAGTTACCGTATGTTTTATGAGAATGTATTCTTCACTTGAATATAAAGAAAATATATGAGTCAGATTTTTTAATGTTCCCTTATCTCAGAAATTCTGTAATAATTGAGAAGGCAATTACTTCATATTTATAGATTTTATATTGATAGACAAACATAATTATAAAAATATTTTAAGTTTTAAGCAGTTACTTCTGAAATTAGTATATCCTCGACTTTGTCAGAGCCCTAACTACAAAACTATTTGATTTACCTATGTAGATGCTTTTCAAAAATACCAGCATGAATAGAATTAATGATATTTTGTATTTTTCATGTATCAAAATCGAAGCACGTTTAATATGGGAAGCTCGCGTAGACATATTTAAAAAAAACCGGAATTCAATCGAATTTTATACTTCCTCCGTTTAGGAAGTCGGTCAAAACGTGATTTTCTCATTTATAACGTGTGACAAATGATGTTTAATTCAACGCTGGCTCACGTGGTATCTCTCTGTTAACTCAAGAAAATAATGTTAAAAGAAGAAAACAATTCGATTTTGGCTGTAATTTACAGAAAAAAAATTGAGTGAAATTGTCATGTTAGTTGTAGGAAAATTTTGTGAGATACCTATTTAACTATAGAAGTAGCTACAGTAAATTATCAACTGCTATATCATTTTTAAAGTTCACGACTAGTATTACTTGGAATAACTTGCCTTGCAACTGTTAAAGTGAAAAAAATATCTAAAAATTTATCATGATTTATGTATATGTTCGTATTATCTACGATTCAGTTCTATCAAACTACCAAATATTTAAATTTATCTATAGATTATTTATTCTTATTGATCATTTCGATTCTCCTCCCCAGTTCATAGTCATAGGTAGTATACGAGCAAATAAAAAAATCTTTTGATATAGGGTACACGTGCGCTTATGTTATAAGATAGTTTTTCTCATAAAAGTAAATAACTATTTGACTTGGGAATTTAGTAAAAGTCTAGATAAAAGTAAAGAAGTCTTGTATTTGTATATGTATTTGAATAAGCTAAGGTTAATGCTTGTTTGTTTGATGGATTTGCGTCATCTTGATTACAGACTCTCAAATTCCAAAATTAAATAAGAGCATTTTCAAGGTTGTAGTTCACCTGATAATATCATTCATAATTTGACTCAAATGCATTTCCAATTGTCAATATTATATATATAAAATATAATTAAAGTCTCTAGAAATATCATCGAAATCTATAACTCATATTCCTATGAATATAGATGCAAAGAGAATTATTAATTTGTCGACAGCAATTTTTCACATTTAGATTAAAATAGATGAAGGAAAAGTGTGTTTAAATGATGGATATCTTGAAAACTATAAAACATCTAGTTTTATAAGAGCTTATATTTTTTTTCACGTCGGTAAAAACAATGCTGTAATATTTTTGAAAACCATTTTGGCTTTATTAGTTTATCATTTTTGATGGATGTGGTATTTCACAGATGAAAAAATGAGAGAACATGATTTTGTTATAAATTTGGTAACATGTATTATCTACTTGAAAAATACAACACATGGGATATAATATTGGATTTAGTATTTAAACTGCATTTATTAACCAGATCTCTTGCGGAAAATGTAGGATTTACATAAAAATAGTCGTGAATATTTCTGTAAGAAATTTAATTTTACTTCAAATAACCTTTGGACTGCCTGTTTGAGAAGCTTCGTATTTGAGTAAATTATTGTTTGGAAAGTAACTTATATTATGATCTATATGGATAATCTTCTTTAGTAAGGCAGATGATCCTGATCTTATATCTACTACATGTTTACATATCATACTGTTTTAGGTAAATTTCATTAAAGAAAAATTACCTATTGCGATCATTCGCACTTTCGAATTAAGAACTAAAAAATCGTCGTTGATTAAAGTTCAAAAATATATTTTTAAGTTGTAGCTATGATTGTCCTTACAACTTCAGTTCAAAACATTTTTTCCTGATAGTGATGGAAAAAAGGAATAAAATTAAAAACCGCCTACGTTATCAGTTTTATACTGATATTACCTATATATTTTTTGCGTTGCCTTTTTTACCAAACTTGATACCCATATTGTTGGAAGGTTATAAAGCTCTCTTAATTCTTTGAAATTTGATATAGCGTTCATATGGGAAAAAAGAGTTAATGATTTCAGACAACCATAACACTGATATTGTACGTTATGTATACTACTTAGTTCATTCGTCTGTTGAAAAAGGCTCTGGTAATACTTAAGAAAGTTTCGAGACTTTTTCCATAATCCACTATTTTTGACCGATCAACCCAGGTATACAATTCGACTGTCAGTTTTTTTTTATTTAGTTTGTGACCGCGCTGTATATGGTAAACATACGCCGATTTTGATGATTTTTGATTTATTTTATTTATATCCATAAAAATTCCAACTCTACATCTCCTTCCGTCCAAAAAATACAAAAGTCTTCTAACTACAATTATTGCACAACTTCAAAAGTACTAGCACCAATAAAATTAGTATTATTTTGTATTTTTCAGTGCACCAAGAAATAAAGTCGGTCCAATTTTTTGTAAAAAATATTTATACTTATTCTAAAGTATTACGTAAACCCAAGTAGTTAATTACCTAAAACTTAACCTATTCTCACTCTTATAGTCTCTAAGATGGGCACAAATCGATCAATTATTTCCAATACACAATTATTTATAGATAAAAACCATTATGTTTTTATCACGTCAAAATGTTATGATGAAATGTTTTTTTTTTAATTAAACAACTGGTCTAGGCTGGAATCGTATCATAGTTTAAGAAGTAACTATTATATTATTGCTTATACTATGATTGCATATTGTCTATTAAGAGCAAAAAAGTACATTTTGCCACTCGTACATTAAAATTTGGCTACGCCTTACGCAGTTCAAAAATATTACATTTTAGAGCAATATCAAATTATTTGTTGATATTGACAGTTATTATTGAAAATAGAAATTAAAGGTTAATATTGCAGTTCAAACGAGAAGCTAGAATTCCGGAAGTATTAAAAAGTATGAATATCCTTCAGGCAACAATTATACAGTATAAAGTCAATGGGATACTCACTTAAGACTCATAGAAAACAACAGATTTTCAAATACCTCGCCTGGGAGACCAACCAAAGTATAGGAACCATTTTTTTCAGGATGATCAGAAGTCAGAATATTCTTAGTAAAAGGCAGTTTACAACAAGAGTCGGAAGAGATGAAGAGAATGTAAAAATGAATTTACCTTTAATAGTGAGTAACAAGCAATCCTTTTGCAAAGACAAGAGAAATGATTTTAATCATAATTTTTAATTATTTATATCTATCTAATGGATATATTTCATTCTTTAATTCAAAAGAGTTCCCATAGTAAGGGTCAAATTATGACGTTATATTAAGTATATTTTAGCTCTATACGGAATCTACCAAGAATTTATAAGTATTTCTTAAAAATAATTAGCCAAACATTTCTCAACAATGAAATAAATATAATAAACAATATGATAAGAAATTTGATCTTATTACAAATAATTGTCATATATGAAATCCTATCAACGCAAAGCTACAGGAAAAGTAGATTTTATAACAATTTAAACGAATTATTAATTAAAAAACATTTTTCATATTTTATATGCCCATCAATGAGAAATTATTACTGTTAAGTAGATAACATTTGAATGGTAAAAGTACAGCAGGAGATCGTGATACCGATAGTGAAAATGAGAATTATTTTTTGACAGATCTCTGAAACGGAGGAGGTATACAATTTGACTGTATGTCTGCGTTTTTTATGGATGTTCGCATCTTTTGCATAGTAAACGTGCTCCGATTTTGATGATTATTTTATTTGAGAGAGGAGTATTGAGAATTGGTTCCTATGAAAAAATCAATATTAGACATAGCCTTCTGTCGTTTAAATTGGAAATTTTTATTTTCAAAACAGTTACGGTATTCGAGTTACAGCAATGATAAAGTCCGAAATATGTGTATTTCGGCTATGTGGAAGAGGCAATTTATTTCGAAAATTGGAAATATGAGACATTCAAATTAAAGAAGAAATTATAAGTAAGCAGCAACATTTAAATGGAACATTTTTTCAGAAGAGTTACGGTTTTCGAGTTACAGCAGTAAAGTCTGAAATATGTATATCAGCGCCGCGATGTTTTGAAACCTCTGAATAAAATAAAAAAAGTACAAGCTAAGCTTATACACTGTAATAGGATAAGTAAAATTTTCTTTAGTATTGGTGAACGTTCAACGATTTTCATGACTAATGTTACACTCAAAAGTGTGAAATGAATATTTAACATAAAAAATTGGACCGACATTATTACAAGGTGCACTGAACAATTGGTGCTGGTAAGTTTGATGTTGTGCCGTTGAATCCAAGTAATAAAGTCCGTCCAATTTTTTGTAAAAAATATTTATTAATTTTCCATACATATCTCGCATCATAAACTTAGTAAATTTATTTATCTTGCGCAAGTGCGATTGATTGCAATTATAGGCATGTTTCTATAAAAAGAAAAATTCATTATTATTCATGGTTAATAGTTGTAAAACGTTGTATTTCTTAACAGGAAGTTTCTTAGATAAAAATATCGCCTAAATTTGTTGCGGCGTTTATTTCTAAGTGGGAACAAATATGTCTTGGAGTTTCAGGAAAATTGGGTCAATGTTATTTTTATAAATGCTACCTGAATGTTGCCTTTGACTTCAGCAAATAGATACCTATCTTATCCAAATTTCGTCACTTGATGAATTGAATATAAAATAATTTCTAGTTCACTTATGTAAATTCATATTACATATAAAATGATACTTTGCTTGAATAGATAAGCTTATTATCACTGTTTGACATATTGAATGTTTATATTGGAACCAATACTAAATTTAACAGCATGAGTTAAAGATTTTTACACTTTATCATTCACAAGGATCATTGACTTTACATAAGTTAGTAAACAAATAATGCAATACACGTGGTTTGTAACAGTGAATATTAATAGATATAAGTTTCCTTAGCTTATATTAGCATCCATTAATTTGACATAAGGAGAAATATTTTACGCACCTGTAAATGCCGAGAAATATAAGTATAGAGTGGCATTTCCATTCACATTGCTCTCTAATTTTAGAGTTCCATTTTCACAATTTTTCGTCGTCGGTTGGTAGATGACCTCTTTCAAGTTTTGTGCATTTGCCGAGCCCATAACTGCACAGTCGAAATTTTATTGGGAGACCAAATAGTAAAGATGTATTTATTCACGAAGCAGCATGTTTGAAAGCGAGTAGCGAGTCATGTTTCAACCATTATAACTCAACTCGATGTTTCCCTAATCTACTCAACCTATCAATCTTGATCGTTATCTTTTTTATTTACATTATTCCGATGCAATCAAACATTTTAACTCCGGCATTTTTTGTGCCTATTTAACACTTTTTTATCAACCAGATGGATCGGTGGACACTTTGCAAGTGCTTAGTTTAGAGATAAATAGTGGCCTTGGTTGTAATAACCCGATTTACTTATCAAAAGTGGGGACAAGGGCTACGACGTTCTCACAACAATTTTTCAAGAATGAAAATACAAACAACTAATGCGATCCGATAATTAACAAATTTAAAACACATTTTCACTTCTCATACTTGGGATTCCAGGAATATTTCTATTTGAAACAAATCTACGGCCTACGGCAGCAATTTAATGATAGCTATTAATTATTGGGTCTGGTGTAATATAAAAATAGTTTAGCGCGGTCATAGATAGTCTTCTCTGGGTCATAGGCCTTTTAAATGAATCATCAACAGCATTTGTATCAAAACATATGCGGTGGCGTTATAGAGATATGACTGTCTATATCTTTCCACCTGTTTAACCTAACAGTATAGAAGCTTATTGGACGAATTTTATAATTTTTTTATTTTGAAAATCTTAATGCCGATACGTGGAAACTGCCAATTACGTGTACCTACCTAATTGGCAAAACTTTTCATCTGCCTGCCAATTTTGCAAACCACGCATTATCTTATGAATGATTGCTGGTTTTCAATAGTAAATGTGCTCTTCCAAAAGAGTAAAGTAAAATAAAGATTACCGAGTAACCTCCAGTGGGAGTAGAAGGAATAATTGTTTTGTATCAGACTAAAAGAAATACAGTAAATAATAAAATATATTAACATTGTAATATAAGTGATAAATAAATATATGTTGAATTCAATTGAATAATTTTTTCGAATATCGAAAGTTTTATACACATAGCAAAATTGAACAGACCAATTTTCTGTAACGTTTAGGTATATTATTCGACATCATTCGACAAAAATCAGGACCCACATTAGTATAAAAGGCACTGAAAAATACAAAATAACAACCTACTATTTATTCTACTGGTTCTGGTACGTTTTGAGTAGGGACCAAGATTCTTTTGTACCTACCTACACTTATATCTGACACCTTATCTCTTGCACAAATTTTAAATTACCAGTGGTAATATAATAAATATTATTTTGTATTTTTCACACACACTACATCTGATAAAGTCGGGTCTAGTTTTTGTAAAAAGTTATTTGTTTTCACATCCTGTAGGTACTGAATGGGACTAAGTATAATAACGTGTAAAGTAAGTAAATGCAAGTATTCTACCATGAAGGGTATTTTATTTTGAGAACAAGTTTTATTGTAAAAAGTCTTTATGACCTTATAGAATGTACAATAGTTAAACATTTAAAAAAGTTAATATTTTCAAAATACTTTTTGTATAATTTCACCTGTCGCAATCAGCATATTTTTAACCTATGGTTAATGTAATTCATAAAGGTTTGTTAATGACGACAACCTCTATATTGCCACAACCTGCCTTTAATGAACGATTATGAATTTCTCGTGTTTACCTCCTACTGCCATTATTTCATACCTCTTCTTTAGTTCTTGAAATGGTAAGACCCCTCTTAATAATGGGTAGTGGTATCATACACAAACATTAACTCGGCCTATGGGAAACCAGAAGCCCCTTCTCTGCATAGAGCAGTAGCTATACCAAGGCTAGCGATAAATACAAAGACTTGGTTAGGACAATCACAGAAGGCAATTACATGTTGATTTCATCGGCTGTGACACTGCTGTACAGATAGCAAGGAGAAACTACTGCTATATAAAGGGTGTTCGACAGCCCGTGGCAACTCTTATGGGAAAATTTTGACCGTAAGTTGCCAAAGTGTACCAATTGATCGCTAGTATCGCTTCCGACAATTAGTGGCGGTAACATTCAAATACATAAATGTTCTACTATAAATATTTTATCTGTCTAATACCTCTAACCTCATTTTTCTGAAGCGTTGTTTGTATTTGTGGTATGTTTTCTCTGGTTTTGTAGCTTTTGGATGTTTTGAAGGTACGTATCTGAGAAATGAGAGAATATGCACGTTTTCTCTGCAATTCTCTGTTGTTGAATGTGAATTTTATTCTCTATTACTATTTTAGTATTTTATTCTTATCATTCGTATCTCATTTATTTCAGTGTTCGTACGGCTCAGTGGCAAGAAAATGCCACTAAAGACATGTTGTAAGGCTGCCAAGAAAGCTGGTTGAACCCAGGAAAACACTCGGGAAAACATTTGTAATTAGGTATGGCATGATGAAAATACGAAGGAAAATGGAGAGCAACGCAATTTATATATACAAAGTTTTCAAGGAAGTTCATCCTAAAACTGGAATATTAAGCAAAGGTATGTGTATCATGAATAGCTTTTTGATTGACATTTTCGAACGTATTGTTGCTTAAGCTTTCCGTCAAGCTCATTATATAGAGATCAGAGTAAACAAAAGAGATCGCAAATAACATGTAGGAAATAACTGTTAATCACTTCTACCAAGTAAATTAGCGTACCATGTTGTAGGTGAAAGAACCAACTAGTACTCCGGTGAAGCTAAAAATATAGAAAAGTTGTTGAATGAGAATTTTATTCTCTATTTCTATATTAGTATTTTATTCTTATCATTCGTATCTCATTTATTTCAGTGTTGGTATGCCTCAGTGGCAAGAAAATGCCACTAAATACATGCTGTAAGGCATGATTGATAGTTTATAATGTATTGCTGTTTAAGATTGTCGTCTAGCTCATTATACAAAGAGATCAGAGAATTCTCAATAGATTGTTTGTCTTGTGAACTCTTTACCGAGCATGCTTCTCTCATATCAGCCCAGATTTGTAATGATGTATTTTTTATTGCAGTGAAATGGTGGTGCACAAGGCAAAATCGAATGTTTGCAGATGAACAACGGAAGAAGAAGGCTGTGGCAAAAGTAAAACACCTCAAAGGCGTTTGAAGAATTTAGTTTCCGAGTCCTGGTGGTATAGAGAGAGTATAATGAGTGCATAAATGTGAGTATTGCTGAATTTTGCTTGCAATTATTTCAGTTTAATTGTAATATACGGTGCAGATGTTTAAAATTTGTTTTTTTATTTACATGTCTAATTGAGGGGCAACAGAAGAAGGCTGAAGGAGAAATTGAGCAATGGAAGGGCATATGAAGTATCCAGCGTCCGGGTGCTGGTGGTGTAATAAGTGTTTTACAAAAGCAGTTATTTAGACAGTGCTCTGGGTAATAATTTATTATAATAATAAGTATATTATATAAGTATATTGTTATAGTAATGTATGTTGATGTTCACATTGGCGACCTTCAAGTTATTAAAAAAATACTTCTAACTTTTCGTGTATTTATTATGACTTTATTAATTCCCCTTAGACATAGTGAAAGGAGTGAAACTTTCAGAAATTGTTGGAGAACACTTAATAAAAAATCTATGCTGCATTCATATAATGTTTTTTTCAACTTTCTTCAACAATTTCTGAATGTTTTATTCCTTTCTCTACTTTGCGCTACTTTTATATTCCACCGTTAATTTGAATGTCCGATTTAAATCTGCCGCCACACGTAACTTCGTGAGTGTACCGATTGATCGCTAGTATACTCAAGGTCAAAACATGGTCAAAAAGATTGACATGGGAGTTACCATTCTCTTGGAGGTATGTTTTCTCTGGTGTTCGAGCAGCGGTTCAAACCAGTCCCAAACCGTCAGACGCCTGCGCACTTCACTTTACGATGAAATAATTTATTCCCAACTACTAGTAAGATGTTCGAGCAGTAGTGTGACGATTTCCAAACTCAGTTTGAGACAGGCGCAGTTGAAGCGTCTTCTTCTTCTTAGAGTATAGTATTCTCTGTTGTTGCTGTTGGAGAAATTTCTTTCAGAGAACACCACCACAGTCCTAAACTAAACCCTGGTTTTGTGTTTTGTCCATCAGTCTTTCATGGATGTTCTCTCTTATATTTGGCCATAAAACATATCTATCGGCATAGTCTTTTGTTCTATGACGACAAAATTATAAGAAAGTGGAAAGGGTAGTTTGCAAACTGCAGTTTGGTGTTCGAGCAACAAAATCCCAAACCACTTGGAAACCGTTTCAAACCGCATTTTAAACAGTTATCAAACCGTCCCAAACTACTGCTCGAACAGCCTTAATAACTCTCAAGAATAACCGAAATGATAAGTCGTAAAATTAAACAGGCTCCGAGTCCCCGGAGTCCCTTTAATGGGCCAGGGGTGCGAAGAATCCAGGGAATTTGGGAATGGTGCATTCGTTCATAAATAAATAAATAAATAAGCAGAAGAAACTTTCTCGAAAATCTAATTCAATGCTGGTTCCCCACATCTTGTTATAACTAAATATATGACTGCCACTCTTCTGACAAAACAAATATCAGTGTTATTATATGGGCTTCAAATCTAGATTTTGTACAATATTTTTATATGTACCACACAGATGCTTATTTAATGTAAAAATATAGTTTTACTATGGTTTTGTCAACTTTCTTCAATTCCTCAGGTGATATTCTTAAATTATTGAAACTGGTACTAACTAAGTAGGTACCTATTTGATTTTTATCTATATATCTGTAACTATTTAGCAAAAACTTTAATATATCTCTATTACTGCACACAAGCGTTCTTATTATGACTTGTCTTGACCCCTATATTATTAATTAACCCCTTACTCCTGCATGCGGGGCTATGCAGGAGTGGACCGATTTGTCCCCAGCTACTCGTGGGAACTTTACGGAAAAGTAACATAAACCCAAACTCACCGGAGGAGAGATGGAGAAAGCCTCCACCTCTTCATCCGGGCTCCCTGTAAAAAAGGGAAATGCCAAACGGCAAAGGAATCGTCTGCCGTTCGACCTGCCGAAACTCGGACAGCCGGGCGGCAGAGACGATCCACTGAGAAAGGGTCTCAGTGGAGCAGAAGTGCGGAAGTACCTGCGACTCCTCCATCAGGGACTTGCACCTGAGGAGGCCAGAAAACAGGCTCTTCAACACTCCATACTACCTACTGTCCCAACCCCGAAGGTAACACCGACGGAAAAAGGGACAGGAAAGAGAGGCGCGGAGCATATCACTCCTCCGGAATGGCCTCAGCCTAAAAAGCCGAAAACAACTGCAGCAAAAACCGGGCATGCCACTGGATACGCTGCAGCTGCCAAGGCCGTAAAGGCTATTCGTGTGGGTATCATACCCAAGGATTACCCTAGAGTAATCCTTGAACCATAGCGGCTCTCAACACTGGGGGATACTTTAGTGGAAGAGATGTGCAGTGGAGAGGTGAAGGGAATGCACTTCACCGGTATACATTTCCGCTGTGGAATGATGCTGGTGGACTGCGGTTCTCAGGATTCGGCGGACTGGCTCATTGGAGTAGTGCCGGCCTTGAGGTCTTGGGAAGGACCCGAGTTAGTGGCGGTGGAGGAGAAAAACATCCCCAAACCCGTCACTGTAACGGTGTACTTCCCAAGAAGCTTCGAAATGGAGACGGCGAAGATCCTCCGACTCGTCGAAGTACAGAACACCCGGCTCAGTACCGGAGCCTGGAAAGTTCTCAACTCCAAAAAGGAGGGAACCGGTACTGTCCTTACGATTGGGATCGATCACCAATCAGGAGAGGACCTGAAGGCAGAAGGATGCGTCCTAAACTTTAGGTTTGGACGTGTGTCTGTCTCGGGGCTAGGACAGAAAAATAATCCTGCGGGAGGTCCAAAAGATGCGGAGATGCCCTCCACATCTACGGACTCCGGTGTGCAGGATAAAACTGCTAGCTCAGGTCTGGTCGAGGCCTCTGCTGGCTCTGCCAAAGAAATTCTCTGCAGTCCTGGGGGAAGGGCGAACCCATGCGGGGGTCGAGGCCATAACCCGAGACCCAGATACCCGCTCGAGCTCCAAGGAGACTACCCTCCCGATCGATCTTGATGAGGGACAGGAGAAAAGAGAGGAGGGGGGGGACTAGAGGCTGGACTACCCAGCCCCTACACCCCAGACTACAGCACCTTCATCTCTTTCTCCAAGATGGCGCAAGTGAACTTGCATCACGCGAAGGGAGCTTCAGCAGTGATTGCAAGGCTATTTGCGAAATCCCAACTGGATTTTGTACTGATCCAGGAACCCTGGACAGGCAAAGCAGGCCAAATTAAAGGTTTGGCATCTAAAGACTCAAAATTGATCCCCTCGTGCCTGTGTGATAATAAGAAACAACATTAATTACACATGTTTTTCAGAATTTATGACTCAGGACCTAGTTCCAATTCTAGTACACCTCAACACTGGGGGCATCAATCGAGACATAGCTATTGCATCTGCTTATTTCGCTGGAGACAATCCTGCAATACCTCCAGTCGAAGCTCAAGAGCTAGTGCAATACTGCAATAGCAGACAACTGCCAGTCATCATAGGCTGTGATGCCAATGCGCACAATGTTATTTGGGGAAGCAAGAACAACAACCCTAGAGCTGAGTGCTTACTTGAATATCTCTTAGCTAATAATCTAGAAACCCTTAATGTGGGAACAACCCCCACTTTTGTCACGAGAGCAAGAGAAGAAGTCCTGGACGTAACAATTGCCAGCCTTACTGCCAGGAATAACGTATTTGATTGGAGAGTGATGGAGGAACCTTCTCTCTCCGATCATGGATTATAGAGTTTAGGATTGCGGGGGAAGTAACCTCACTGTCTCCAACTCGTAACCCTTGAAATACAGATTGGTCTAAATATAAGACCCTTCTGAAGCAAAACTTGGAACAAATCGAAAGTAATGAGGCCAAACACCCACACTGCGATCTGGATCAAGAGGTCGAACTGGTCAGTGTGGCGATAACGGAGGCATTCCAAAAAGTCATGGCAAAAGGGGCAATCAGCCCCTTAATGTCGCTCAAGAAGCCAGACGGGTCATACACTGAGGGAGAAGAGGAGCGATCTGCTCTACTTCTCAAAACACACTTCCCAGGAAGTGAACCATTCAGTAGTATTGACGTAGCAATCCAAACCAAGAATCCTCGCAAGGAAGATTGGAGTATTGCTAAGAAGATATTCACAAGACAAAGGTTGGAATGGGCAGTCAACACCTTTCAACCTTATAAATCGCCGGGAGTAGATGGCATATTCCAAATACTCCTACAGAAAGGAGTGGAGGAGATCCTTCCCCATCTCCTGAAGATTACAAGAAGCTGCCTAGCATGGGGCTTTATACCTAGCATATGGCAAAGAGCCAAAGTAATCTTCATACCGAAAATAGGGAAGAAAAATGGGACTGATCCCCGATCTTTCCGACCTATCTGTTTAACATCGTTTCTACTGAAAACGATGGAGAAAGTAGTGGATAACTACATAAGAACTCGCAAAGAAATCGCAATGTGTGCCTTCCTGGACATACCTGGGGCTTTTGACAACACCACACATGTGTCAATCAGGGAGGCACTCACACGGCGAGGAGTGAACAAGACCATTATCAAATGGATGTATGAGATGTTGAAGACGAGAATAGCTGAGGCCCAAGTAGGTGATCATACCACCTCTGTTAAATCTACTCGTGGAACACCTCAATGAGGAGTAATATCTCCCCTCCTATGGAGCAGACGAGTTACCCCACAAACTCACGGAGCTTGGCTTCACATGTATAGGCTATGCCGACGACATAGTCCTAATAGTCCGAGGAAAATTCGCGAACACCCTATACGAATTATTGCAGGAGGGCCTCAGAACTATTGAGCAATGGTGCTTGTCAGTGGGGCTTAGCATAAACCCATCCAAGACCACAATTATTCCATTTACTAGGAAAAGGAAACTTCCAGCTATGAAACCTCTCACTTTGAGTAGAGACATAATAAGCTGGAAGGCTGAAGTCAAATATCTAGGATTAACACTAGATAGCAAGCTTCTGTGGAACAAGCATATTGAGGCTACTGCTAGCAAAGCAATAAAGGCCTTAATGGCGTGCAGAAATCTGACTGGTAAGACTTGGGGATGTAACCTAAAAATACTGCGATGGATGTACGTCATGATTGTAAGACCGATAATATCATATGGGTCAATAGCCTGGCATGGCAAGGTAAGTCAGAGGAAAACCCTCGATAGTGATAGATAGATTGGCCCATGAGGCCATTCTAAGACTATCTAGGGAGGGTTCAGACATTGTGGGAATTCGGAATCAGAGAGCTTCCCAGTGATGTAATGACAAAGAAAATTAGCATCGAGAGAACTTTCACCACGGTGCTAAGTAGCAGAGAAGAATGGGACAGGGGGCTCACAACCCAAGCTCTCAAAAAGAATACCATTAAATGGTACACTGATGGTTCTAAGACCACGACGGGGACAGGCGCTGGAGAGTTTGGGAATCGCACCAAATGCTCAATTGCGCTAGGCCGCTGCCCAAGCATCTTTCAAGCAGAATTGCTTGCAATTGAGAGATGCGTGGAGGTGAACCTTGAAATAAACTATCAGAAATGAAACATTGCAATACATTCTGATAGTCAAGCTGCAATTAAAGCACTGAACTCTCATACCATTGACTCTTGACTTTGAAATGGTATGGGAGTGCCGAAGGAAGCTCAATGAGCTAGGCAAGAACAACAGGGTCTACTTAGTCTGGGTTCCCGGCCACTCGGGAATCAAAGGCAACGAGGAGGCCAACACACTTGCCAGGAAAGGAGCACAAACTCCATTTACTGGCCCAGAACCCTTCTGTGGCACAGATAAAAGCACCTACAAGAAGGAGTTTCTGGAGAAGGAAAAAACCGTAAGAGAAACACTCTTGCGGGATACCCCTGGATTGGATCATTCCAAAACGTTTCTAAAAAACTTTGATACTGCAAGATCCAAAAGGTATTTGGATCTCAGCAAGAACAAGCTACACCTACTCACTGGATTTCTTACAGGACACTGTAGCCTCAAGAAGCATCTAATGAGATTAGGTCTAGCAGAGGATGACGAGTGCAGATTCTGCGGGGAAGAGGAGGAAACTCCGGATCACCTGGTGACGGAATGCCTCGCCATTGCTAGCCAACGCAAACAGTGCCTTGGACTAGCAGCCTGCAGTAGTGAGGAAGTATCCTCCTTGAAGCCAACCCAGATACTGGACTTCATTAGAACTCTGGAACTGGAAGGCGAGTTGTAGACCGCGTATAGGCGAGTGCAACTCAGGTGGGGGGCACAATAGACCTTATGGTCGCAGTGCAATGTAACCCCCTCTTAAATCTAATCTAATGTAATATTATTACTTTAGCAATTAAAAAAATATACCTAATAAAATTAGAAAATTTGGAAGTGAATTGTTCCGATTATTCCTTCCAAAGAAAAAATAAGATTTCTCGGCTGTTAACCGCTGTTTGGAAATTTCAATAGGGCTGTCCAACGAGCTGTCAGTTGAAGATCCAATATTGAACAGGATACGGTTTTAATCTGATAGAGCGTAGGTATAATTATTCAAAGAATGCCTTCTTTCTGTAGTGTGGTGAATTGTAGCAGCACAAGATTTCAAGATAATATACAATTTTTCCAAGGACATTACGTGTTTTACTGTAATATACTAGGTACCTTCATAAATAAATCAAACCATTTAAAAAGTTAATAATATTTACTCAAATGAAACATTACATGAACAGATTAACAATGCTAATGTTACCAATATTAAGCCATAAATAAATTTATAGAAATTTAGAATTACATAACATACAGTACAAAATGTTGGAATGTTGGAACAGAAGGAATGGATCTTGTAAAATACCTTCCCAACAATTGGCATTCCTACTTTTTTTTATGAAAAATCAAAGCTTTGCCAAAGAGAACCTAAAGTCGATAGCAAAACGTTGAAGTCTTTAACTTTAGCTACTACACTTTTTGTAACAAAACTGGCTTCAAAAAACGTTATAGATTCAAACTTTTGAAAGCCTCAAAGACATCTGAAGTTGGATGTCTTTGGAAAGGCTTAATCTGCTCGTTCGTATAAAAGCTTGTATTTATACTAATTAGCTGACTAAATCCATACTTGTTATGGTGGGAGAATGTTTTGGATCATAGCTAATATCATTTTCATGAATACTAAATGGATCTACAGTTCCTATGGCACTGATTTTTTCTTTATACCAGTTAGCAACATCAGGGTGTTCAGCTTCTAATTAATAGTAGTCACTTCTTGCATTCATTATGTTTACTTTCAGTGCACACACACATACGGAAATCCAATCGACAGGGCAAGATCACGTCTCTCTATAGTTAAATAACAGGTCTTTACGTTCTCTACACTCACATAAACTGTAAAGTTCTTTAAATAGTTTAAATTTCACCAAAAACGCTTGACACCTATGTTAAATGACGGATTGTTTACTCCCAGCAGCAATTTTTAAATTGCGCATGTCATAGTCCTGGCACAGCTCACCTGGTAAGCTGTGGTCCTGGACAGCTCTATTAACTTAACATGAACTTAACCTTACCCTTACCTATTAGAAGTTTAGCAGTATGGACCATAGATTTTATATGGACTCTACCTGCCACTCTTCCACACTTACTTCCATTAGAAGGTTAGAGAAATTTTTAGATTTAACAATAATTTAAATAAATTGTACCTAGGGGCTTAATAGACCATGTAATATTACTATTGATGATACTAAATTTTAGATCTTATAAGTGTCCTTGTTGAACTATTTCTTCTTGTGCATACATTTTAAATGTTATATATTATGTAAATAATATCAGTCAGTATGACGCAACCTAATGAGAAGAGATACCTCCATCTATCTCTCACTAGCTATATCTTCATTCCATGGCTATGGAATTCCCAGGTCACAGTCGATGCACAGCTTACTAAAAAAATAAGCTTTGGTCGATGAGAACAGAAAAACTATATGACAAACAAACTTGCTCATAATTTCTTCAAAATAAGAATTATAATTCTTAATATTTTCGGAGCTAGGGACGTTTTAAGAAATCGCCAAATGTCACTTTTAGGTAAATTTCTTATAGAAATATACCTATTGCGATCGTTCACACTTTTGAATTTCGAAAAAATTTCAACGGCATGTTGTTATATGTCTATAAGTTAGTCCAAAAAAACATTTGGTTCAAAAGTTTATATATATATGGGATTTTACGAAATTTGTTAACACGATAGAGTTCGCAGTTTTGAAGGTATCAAGTTCAAATTTGCTACAAAAATCAATCTCTTAAATATCTCGGTCGAGTTCGTTATTGGGCAATATGGGGTAAGTGGTTTCAAGATGGCGACCGTTCAAACATTTCAAAAAATTATCAAAAAAGAGCCGTAGTGTAAATATCATCAAAAATAATTTTAGGTTATAGATATAATCAGTACCTACAACTTTTGTTCAGAACAATTTTTCATAAAATACACATGTAAAAAAATAAAAATTAATAAAGAAAAATAACAAATATTGATAAAACACGAACACTCAATATAAATTTGATGTAATTGTACATTTTCTGGAGATCTTAATATAGACCCTGATTAAAAAAATATATAGTATATTTATTGAAAAGAAATAGACGAAAAAAAAATCTGCCTTGAAGTGGACTCGAACCCTGTCTGCTTTATATTCAACAGCCAAAACAAAAACCTCTAACCGTAAGGCTATGACAATTTTATTTAATAACATGTAGGTATACCAATGAAAAGGTTGTTAAAATTTCAATTTAATGAATTTTGAAAAATTTACCTTTCCGCTGACTACAGGCCATCGGGATTTTTTTTAATTTCTGTTGGTAGCTGACAAATTTTGTAAAACTAAAATTGGTTTTGAGTATAGCTTACAAAACTGCAATTCTATGACAATTTAAACTTTTTCGTATCTGCCAGTATCCGAGAAAGAAAAAACTCAACTTTGTTTTTCAACCGATTTTCTTTTTCTTTTTTTTGTTCATAAGCTATTAATAAGCTTTAATCGGTACAAAGTTCCTTACGCCTTTTTCCAATTCCGAATATCATTTGTCATTTGAGTTGATATAGAGATCTCGTTATCGTTATAATTGTATGGGCTGTGACTTGATATTAATCCAACTTAATTAAGTAGTAGAAGTTATACAACTAGTTATGCACGCTGCTTGTATGTAGGCTTGTCTATACAAATCTCGCACGCGCACCCTCACACTTCCATCAAGGAGTAAGTAGCATAATAGCGCCTAACAAAAATTGGAAAAAGTTAACTTTTAGGGTTCCGTCGAAAAAAACGAAATCATTATAAGATCACTCTCTATTTTACACAGATCTACAAAACGGAGAATGTTCGAATTTGAGTTAAAATAGATAAGTTAGGATTCTGGAGGCAAAGATTAGAAAATTTTTCTTCAAGCACATCATCGTGATTATGGTCTAATTTCGACCAACTGGCACTTTTTCTATTATCGACTGAGCATTCATTTCGATTTTATTCAAGTAGGCGAGGCTAGTTTCACATATTCGATTGATAAGGAGAATGGTGTTGCCGGTGATAGTATATTCATATTTGGAAACGTAATATAGGTATGAGCTAGATATCTGTTCACTCTTTCTTAATGCTAGGGGTCGGATATGGTAGGAGCTATTAAAGCGGTCAGCTATAACATTGGGGGTGTTTCTGATTTTTGATTGGGATATACTGGTTTTGTTAGATTAGAAACAACTGAAGCTGCATACTGGAGTTAATTATTGTCTTCTAGAGGGTAGGCTTATGACAATGATGGTACAGAATGCTCCAAAAGCAATTCTAAGGGCACTAAAGCGTTGAAATATCTAAGAACAGTTGCTGAGTGGTATACAATGGCGTCTTTGTCACGTGTTTTATATATAAACTGACCTGGCGAACTTTGTACCGCCCAAAAGAGTGCTGTGTCAAGTTTTTGCTAAACTCAATTAATTAACTTATATATTATTCTTGGTAGCGCTACTTTTTGAGGATTAGATGAAACTCACGATCCGATATGGTATTGGTGTAAAATACTGTTTGACATATCGGCCATCTTAATTTATATAGAAATTAATTATCATTATATTTTTTCAGTAAATTTTTATTCTATGCGAAAAGGAATCCAAAAAATTAGAGATATTTAAAATCGGTCCAGCCAATCTTCAGTTATAAATGGTGTAACTAACACCACTTTGTTTTATATATTTCGATATGCCCTCCCAGTCCTTGGATGCGATAGATTTCATAGGTTCACTCTTTTATTTTTTCAGACACATGATATGAAGCTTTCAATTATTTTTTCTGTCAAAGATCATAGCTAGGAATTTTATTTATTCAAAAGAATGTTTAAAGAATATGCGAAATGAGGACTAATGGTCAATTACAGCCTAGCCAAGTACTTACATGTGTTTTGGTGGAAAAATATAGAATTTTGAAATTGATAATAACTATACATACTAGTCATATGAAGAGTACTAGGAAATAAAACAGACAAAAGTAACCGAACAGGAAAGGAAATAAATAACCGAATCCTTTCAATAAAGGGAAGAAATAGATAGGATGTATCAACTCATTATTGTGGTCGAATCATATCTTCAAAGAAAGAAAAAAACTCCTATATGACTGTATAGTGCCCTATGGATGACTCCATCAGAAAGAAAGGACAGAGGAACCCCGATAGCAGCCTGAATTTATAGAATAGGCAGAGTCATGTCAAAGAGAAACTTACATCCGGGAGAGTGGGAAAACCGAGACTGCATGTTTATGAGATCTTTTCACGATGTACTTATACCATGAATGTTTCTGATTATTCAAACACGTCCCGGATTACCATATGTTCCGCTGATGAGATTGAAATTGCAAGAATCCAGTTCTTGGTTCCATTATGACGTGTTCCGTAGATAATGAAACATAAAGGTGTTAGAAGATACCGACAATATTTCTGTCGAGTGACATATAGATATAAGAAATGTTGTGTTTATACTGTAGGACATGTGTACTGCGGTCCTCGATGCATTTATTTCATCACAAATAAGGAATTTATTTTAACAAAATTGTTGAATACTTGCATTTATGAGAAGCTCGAAGAGAGAAGTATATGATAAATATTTCATTCAAAATAAAAACTTGAAACGTTTTACAGTGATAAATCAATCCACTTGCTTATGTGTGTTTGTAGTTATTTAATAGCCGTTCAATTGTGTTGTGTAATAATTACACCTTGGGTATGTAAATTGAATTCTCAATTTTAATTCGAGTTATCAATAGTTGATTAACAAAATCTCCTTCTTTTTTCTCGTTCTTTTCGCTGTGAATATTGCCTCAATTAGCTTCCCGCGATTCCTCTAATTTAATTTCCACATCAAGTTGAATTAATAGGCAACATTCACCTGCCTGGCGATCAGCGTCTCCTCTTCTCAAATCTGCTCAGATTCAGCAGTGGCTATTGGTGGTACAGGCAGATAGAAGTTGCACTATAATGACTAAGGTTGTCCTGCAGATCTAGATACAAGCACTATGCGGGTGCAAATGCGAAGTGGTTTTAAGGTCAAGGTCGATATTCGAGAGAAATCTTTTCTTGCTCAATCTAAAGCTCACAGATGAAGGAGGTTACTAGAACTCTATATAAATATATAAAATTATTCGCAGTTTTAGCTGTATTCGTTCAACTAATACTGAGAATCGCGAGCACGCGAAAGAAGGTTGATGAAGACCGAACACTTCTCTTACCTTTACAGTTATATACTGTGAGTGTGAGTGACGTACAGAGCCTGGTTTTGACAAAATGTTAAATATTTAACTAAAAAGAATATCAACACAACAACCAATTGTGAGGAACTAACCACAAATGATAAAATACATACAAACTTACCAACAATATACATAATACATTACCTCAAAACAGAATCAGAGAATTTTTCAACAGACAACAATCAAAATTTAATAGATTATTTAACAATAATGAACAAACCAATAACAACAAACACATAACGAGCTGATAAAATAAAAAATGTAAATTAAAGACAATTGGTTAAAACCTTACCAATATTAACATTCTACATGTTATAAAACCATTTGGTCATAAATTTGCAGTTCCACCAACTACTAAAGATATCTCAATCCCTTTACAACTAGCTACTAGCTGACGTAAAATATATGTCTGATATACAAAGCAAAAAAATAATGAGGGCACAAATTATCAAATCATCTACATAAAAAGATAAACTGGGATCAAACCCTTAACAATCTTTATAACTAGATTATTTCTTAAGACACATAATGACCTTAGGATTTCTACATCAGACAAAGGGAATACAATTGTTGTGATGTTGCAAAATCAATAAATAAAACTGCTGAATCAATTATTGAAACATCAAAAATACTACAAACGATCTAGGTAATCGTTTACAAACGTTCTAGGTAATCGTTTGTAGTATATTTTATGTTCAATATACGACCCCTCTCATTACGAAAGGATGATCAGATATCTAGCTCATACCAATATTACCTTTCCGGAAATGTGTACTATCACCGGCAACACAATCCCGCATGGTCAATGCCCCCGCCGATAGGTGACTCTCTAGCGCCAAAATTCGACCATAATCACGAAACTTTTTTTTTTCATTTTATAATTTGTTACACAAAATAAACCTCCAGTATCCTAATTTGTTTAACTATATGTCAAATTTGAAGAAACTTTGTTTTGTAGATTTATGAGAAAATAAGGATAACGGTTCAGTATTTTCAGCGGAAACATAAAAATTATCTGTTTCCATTTTTTGACCGACTTCCCAAAAGGAGGAGGTATACAATTCGATTGTGTGCTTTTTTTGGTTTGTGCGCGCCTTTCATATAGTAAACGTACTCAGATTTTGATGATTTTTGATTCATTTGAAAGAGGAGGCTTGAGAAATGGTCCCATATTCATAAAAACGGGAATCCGACATCTCGTTCCCTTCGAAAAGGGGGCAAATTTAGTCGAAAATTGAAAATCTGCGTTGATATAATTACAGATAGGACAATATCCGGAAACGTTTGAATGGAACTTTTTTTTAAAAGAGTAACGGTTTTCTACATAGAGACATTTTAAATTCTCAAATATACCTATTTTCGCTATTTGGAGAGGGCGATTTCTGTCGAAAATTGAAAATCTGTTTGCAGTACATGAAAGACATAATTAATTGTAGCAACATTTATACTGAACATTTTTCCCTTGGAGTTACGGTTTTCGAGTAAAATCGGTGTTAAAATGGTAACAACTAAAATATTCAAGCGTATTTCCGCAGCGATGTTCTGAGATCTCAATAATAACAACTACAAGCAAGGAATATACGTGGGTAATAGAATAAGTACTATCTTCATTGGTTTTAGTGAACGTTCAACGATTTTCGTGACTAATGTTACACTCAAAAGTGTGAAATAAATATTTTTTACAAAAAATTGGACCGACTTTATTAGTTGGTGCACTGAAAAGTATAAAATAATATTAATTCTATTGGAGCTGGTACTTGTGAAGTTGGTGCCAAAAGTTACCAATCTACCTGCAACTGCACAACTTCAAAAGTAACAGCACCAATAGAATTAATATTATTTTATACTTTTCAGTGCACCAACTAATAAAGTCGGTCCAATTTTTTGTAAAAAATATTTATTTAATGCATCATTATGCTCCCTCGATGATAGCGTGTATAGGTGCGCGTGCGAGATTCGAATAGACAAGCATCCACCCAAGCATCGTGCATAGCTAGTTGTAGAACCTTCATACTAGATTTCTTTATTACTGTGATTATCATCAAGTAACAGCCAATACAGTTAGTTATAAATGAACTGAAATTGACCACCACATTGGGGGGAACGAAATAAAAAATGGCCGGTGAGACGATAAAAACTTTGAGAAGAAAAATTCACAGTCGACATAATCTAAAAATTATCAGAATATCAGAATGGGAAAAATACTATGAAGAGATGTTAACAGAGACAAAAGAAGAATATATGCTACAAGACATTGAGGCAAACATTGAAGGAAATTTACAAGAAATAACACCGGAGAAAATCAAGAAACAACTTAATAAAATTAAAAATGGATAGTCCTAGGACCTAGAGACGTTCCAGTGGAACTACACAAAAATGCATCGGACACTGTATTTGAAATACTAAAATCCATTTTCTCAGATGCATGTTGGATCAAGAAAGCCTACCAAATAAATGAAAAATCGCATACACAAATAAAAGGTCAGAAACTGACTGTAAAAACTATCGAGGCAAGAAAAGGAGATAGTAATATGTGAAAAACAAAGCGGTTTCACGATGGGACGTTACTATACCGACAACATATTTAACAAACTACGAGTACGAAATACATAAATGAAAATATGTTACCGCCTTAGAATCTATGTGTGAAGGCTTAGAAATGAGAATAAAAGTTGGCAGAAGGCTATCCAAAGTTCTGAAACAGACGAAAAGTCTAAGGCAAGACTGTTGCTTATCATCGACCTTATAGAACATTTATATCAATCAAATACTTAAGGGATGACAAAACGGATGTGCCGGTTTTGGACGGGATATAACAGAGTTATACATACATACTAAAACGTGTCTAGGATATAGAGTCGCGGCAATCACGAGAAGGTGTGAGCGAATCGTCAGAAGGCGGAGAATTTTGACAAGTTTGGACGTTAGTGGAGCCCTGGTGGCGTAAGTGTAAGGCATACTGCTATGGGTCACCGATACACGCCAAGGCCATCTCTATAACACGAAATGTGAGTTCGCGCTATTGATGGAATGTTCGCGACATAGGAAGATGTCGATCGAAGCTTCTAGATAGAGAGGGCTTGCCTAAATATTGCCGAGGAATACCTACAGAGTTCAGTCCGCCGAGTCTACCCCCACCTATGATGCTAGCAACAACGAAATCAAATTGTGCTCGGTGCGAATGAGAACAGTTGTAAATTGTAAATATTAAAAATTGTAGACGGCGGGGAGAGCTTGAAGCCAAGTTGGTGCGGTGCGTTTTTACTAATATCCAGCCGACATTTTACTTCCAAATTGTATGGTGCAGGTTGGAATTGCAGGGAAACTCGGACTTATTCAGAAATATAAATTTTGCAGATTACGTAAATATATACGCCCGTCAGAGTTAAGACTCCAAGTTGTTGAAATCTCCCTCGACAAGATTCCCGTTGCTTCAAATTTAAAATACATCTTATTACTCTCTTTTGAGTCGTGAAAACCTTGTTTTCAGCACTGGAAGAGCCCAGAAGACTATGCCATAATGCAGTCTCGAGCCTACATAGGCATAATATATTGTAATTAATTGTATGCGATTCAATACTGATTTTAAATTTCTAATCATATATCAAAGACTGCTTAATTTTGACTTTACAAAGTCGCAGTGAGGTTGCCAGCAAAGGTTTTCATCCAACGTTAACCCAAGAAATTTGTTGATTTTAGTTCTTAAAATCTCTTCCGACCCCACCTTAAGAGAAATATCCAAGTTTTGTGATTTTGTATTGTGTGAAATCTCATATAGGTTGTTTTGTTCTTATTAAGAAAGAGAGAATTGCTAAACCAATCAAAAAGTGTCTTCAGATCCGAATTACAAAAAAGCTCTAAATCCTCATTTTTTGTTGACAAAATGAATGAGGAGTCGTCAGCAAAAAGCGTCATCAGCCAGTTTGGGTTTATGGCGATCATAATATCATTTATATATGATATGAATAGAAATAGTCCCAAAATAGACCCCTGGGGTCTAAAGTGAATCAGACACATCATCTCCCATCCCTAAGCTAGCTATATGAACATATTGTTTTCTGTCTTTTAGAAATCACCGAGCCAAGTGAGCGCTGAGTTGCGCACCACGTAAGTTTCCATTTTCCGCAAAACAGCGGAATATCCACACAATCGAATGCCCTACTTAGATCACAGAAGATCCCAGCCGGACACTCACGACCTTCCAGGTATTCGATCAATCCTTCATAAAAATGCTGAACAGCCGACATAGTTGAGGAATTTTTCCGAAAGCCAAATTGATTGGAGATTAGAATATTATGCCTGTCAAAGAAGCTCTCTATGCGATCTAAAAAACAGTACTCTAGTACCTTTGAGAACACGGAAATCAATGCCACCGGTCTGTAGTTCTCTGCATCATAAAAATCATCCTTCTTCAAGATTGGAATTATTTTATTGGATTTTAGTACTTGTGGAAACTGTCCCTTGTAAAAATACAATTTGGCTAGATAGGTCAATATTGCGGTTATTGGCGTTGCTATTTGTTTTAGAAGAAATCCAGAAATGTTATCAAAACCAGAGGACATTTTATTTTTATTTTTTTCTGTTAATATAACCCCCAAAAAACATTCCCAATGTAAAACTTTTGGAGGTGAGAGCTATATTTTGAAAAACTCAAAAGCTTTCGCATATGCTCAATAAGAGCTGAACCACACCGATACAATTTTTGGTATGTTGTTTTGTATAAGAATTTTGCTTTAATGGTACATTTTCATCAATTGATTCTATCGCTTCTCACCGCCCCCAAAATTTATTCCATGAAATTACAACTTGACTTATTATATTCATAACCCTTATTTACAGTAAATCTGGACTCGAGCATTTCCAGTCACTCACCTACGGGCTTTTAATGATAAAATTGTCACTATCTTGCATATATATACTTAAAATGAATGCGCTATATTCAGACTTAGAAAAGAAGATGAAATGAAACAGAATTAATATTGTATGTAAACATTTATTCGTTTTTGCGTTTTGCAAACCTAAGAAATGAGGTGCACAAGCAAACAAAAATTATTTTTTTCTCTAAAACGGTTCGTTGTAGCGAAAAGACTAACGATACCATTTTTGCTTAGAATTGATCAAAATGTCTAAATTTGTTATCAAAATTGCGATAAACCATTGGTGTACAACTTTTTTAATTATTTAAAATAATTAAAATATTCTCACGAACGCCACTGGTAAAACAAAAACAAGTGTTTATCATGCTATAAATTTGTTTTTAAGTGGCTATAATACCTACTAAGTTTGAAAGCAAATCTGAAATCTGGAAGAGTTTCATTAAAAATAAAAAATATATTTTTTGCAAATATTTCAACACCCCGTATCTCCAAAACGAAGCATTTTTGGAGATAAGTTTATATGAACTTTTTTAATTATTTTTATCTGCTGAATACGCTGTTAAATTTTCTCCATTATAATTCGGACCATCCTATATATGTATATACAAGGTGTTTCATAATATATGCGCAGGACTTGAGGATGTGATAGCTTGTTCAAAATTATGAAAAAAGTTTATAACTTACCCTCTAAAATGCACCATTTTTTGAGATACAAGGTGTTGAAATTGAAAAAAAAATAATATTTTTTTGTGAATAACTCCGGAACCGTTTATCGTACAGAAAACGGCTTTTGTAAGCATTTTCCACTCATAATAAGCTAAGTTTTGAGTAAAAAAAATAAATTTTGTTGTCATAATTGGTGAAGATTTTAAAGGAGTAGTGGTTGTTTTTCTCCCCAATTTCTACGCCAATGGAAAAAGTACGGTTTTGAGATGCCCATTTGAACCGCCGTTTTCTACGTGAGCTCTAAAGTCGACCGTTTTCGAGAAAAAATCAACTTTTATGTTGTAAAAACACTGTCAGTTTTAGCTTTTGTTACTTCTTCTAACGTTTACAAAACTTTTGTTTAATTAGTAATTAAAAAATTGTATTTCAAAAATGTAATCCTATAGACCCATCAATTTCCGATAATTTTCTTCCCATCTGGATAATCAACCAGTTCCCACGTATCATTACTCCTGCAGTAATCCATCTCCTTCTGCATGGCTCACTTCCAATGTTCAGAATCCGTAGATTTAACTGCCTGATCATATGTTACTGGCAAATTAGCATTCACATAGTTGGTGTAAATATAATAATGATATCAAAGAGGCATTTTGCGTTCCCATGTCGATCTCTTCAATCCTGGCGGATCAGGTATATCACCTCCTCAGATTCAGGCATATTATCTTTTTCATCACCCGAGCAAGTTTATCTGTTCTTTGAACTTCTGGAATTGAGAAGTAAATTTTGGATCCATAGAGCACTAATCTTCAACTGTAGGCTTTCTACCAAGAAATAATTTGTATGGTATCTTTCTCACATCCGTATTAGCAAGCAACCGATTTCCTAGCCCGCATGCTGTACGAACAGTTTCAGGCCAATACTTCTTATTCATCTCTCCATCGGTCAACAAGCACCTGGTGCGTTTCATCAGCGTAAGAGCGCTCAGGTACCCCATTTAACTGTGGTGTATAAGGTGGTCCACATTTAATTCGAAATCCCAATTTCCGTGCAAGTGTATTAAATGGTTTGTTAACATATTCTCTGTCATTGTAGCAGTGAATCCCATTAAATTTGACATAACGTTTGCATAATCTTCAAAACAATCAACTACTTGATCTTTCGATTTAATTGTATATAAATAGGCAAAGCGGCTATAATCATCAATAAATGTGACAATATAACAATCACCATTATAGCTTCCTGATTGCATTGGACCAAGCACATCACTATGAACAATCTCAAGGACATCCTTTGCTCGCTTTCGTTCTGACTTGAATGGCTTATTAGTAAATTTACTCTTCAAGCAATTTTCACATGTTATAGGCTCATCACTAATTTTCTCCGCTTAACTATCAATCAACTTATGTTTCACCAGTAAATCAAGGTCGTGAAAATTAACATGACCTAATAAGCGATGCCATTTTTCTTTTCTTGACATTCCTATACCAACCTTCTTTACGCTAAATTCTGGTTTCTCGAACCAATCCTGCAGAATGTATAGATTTTCAATCAAGTTAGCTCTAGCTACAAGTTTATCTTTCAAATCATATATAACAGCCTCCGAGTTTTCTAGCACAACTTTCACGCCAAGTCTATCCATCTGGCTTATGCTCAGTAAATTTCTCTCCATACTAGGCACAACATATACTTTATTGATAAGAACTTGTCTGAAATTATCACCTGCTTGGAAAAATAGCTCAATGTCACCAAATCCTTCACAGATAACAGATTTACCATTCCCAACTTTCACTTCAGCTGAAGCCTGCTTTTGGAAATTCTTTACTCCTCTGTGAGCATTCACAATGTGGTGAGTGGCACCACTGTCAATAATCCAAGTTAGCTTATTACATATAGAATCGTTCTTCTTAGTTTCAGCGTTTAAAATAGTAACATGAAACATACAGCGATCATCCTTATCCAAATTCTCCACAACATTTGCAGATTTAAGAGAATTAAATTTCCATCCTGAAGATTTACTTGAGCTACTAAGCAAGACTTCAATACTTTAAAAACGGATGCCTCATCATGTTAAGCATCAGTTTTATGAGAATTCATGGGATCTGATAGTTCATTTCTCCTTTCATATCGTGCTAGAATCTTAGATTTAACAAAATCTAGCTTAACATCATAATATCCATGACTTCTGCAATGTATTCATAGCATTCAGGAAGAGTAAACAATAAATAATTTACCCTCTCTTCCTCAGTAATTAGCATTAGAACTAAGAATAAGCTGTCTTAGAAGTTCATCAAATTCAGCGAAAAAATCCGTAGGATTTTCTGTTTCACCCATCTTCAGTTGCACCATCCTTCTTTGGCATCTGAGCAATAGATTTAACTGCATATTCGCGATCAAATTTCTGGAACATCTCTTGCACAGTATGACATTCGGCAATTTTATCAAGTAAATTATTGTGTACATACTTTATGAACTCGTTCATAGCTTTCAATGCATCTAGTAATGCACCTCAGCCTTTGGACTTGATCAGAATTTCTATTCCAAACTTCTATTTAGAATACTCATCACCCTTGAAAATGGGCACATCATTTTTGTGATCACCAGCCATGACTTCAAGTTCAAAATACAGCTACACAATACTCTTTATAAACCACGTACCTCTGCTACCATATGGTGTTTATCAGAAAAACGAACCACCATAAAATTGCTTTATTAATTCACTCACAAAATAATCTGACATCTCCTGTTTTCTCTAAAATAAAACTCCACGCCCATTTGATACAGTATAAAAAACCAACTACAGGGGATATTCCAATTATGTTTAACAGAAGCACTGTGTTTATTATTTATCATAAAACAAATCTCAACGAAACAACGCCAAAACACTTTGTTCCGCAAGCTAGCACTCTCACCTCTGCAAACTACGGTTTGCATTGATATTTTGACATTCAAGCTGAGATCTTTGCTCATGTTTGAAATTGAAAGTCATGTTCCGTGATCGAGGAGCGCGCTATTAGCATGAAACGCTATGAAAGGTGTTTTAAGAGATATTTAGCGTATGGCGCAACGAAGCTCTCCGAACAGTTTTCCCGCCCAAAGTTGACAGGCCATTTAAATTTCAATTTGAGATTGTCAACGGAAAAAGTAGAAATGGATAAGAGAATTTTGTCTGGAATTGCAATTTGTCTTCGTGAACTTCTTGATTCTAGTTCATCTTCTGAAAGTGATGCTGAGGAGAAAGATCTAGTGCAAATTGTGCCAAGTTTAAGGGGTCGAAAAAGGCGCAGAATTCATAGGATACCTAATTTCGTTGAAAATGTTATACCAAGGTGATTTAAAATCACATTTTCGGTGAGTTTCTTTCATTGAAATCATTCAATATTGTCATATCAACTATTTGTTTGCATCCACCGATTAGTAAACCTTTTTTCTTATTTTTTATATCAGTATGGAGAGGGAAACATTTCAATACACACTCAACATTATCGGACAAAAGCTTATGCAACAATATCCAGGTACAGGTATGATAAGTCCAGAGAAACAACTTCTTATAACTATCTGGCGGATGGCCACTCCCGATTCTTATAGGTAAGTTAGTTTGTCTCTTATTATGATAACTTATTTTGTACCATTAACTGAGTTTTTGCTTCAGATCAATCTGTGAAAAATTTGATGTAAGTCGTGCAACGGCTTTGATGTCAGTTCGAAGAGTAACTAATGCTCTGGTTGGTTTAGCTCCGTTTGTTATAAGGTGGCCAACGGGAGTTCGTGCTGAGGCGTGTTGGAGAGGTTTCGAAATTATAAGTGCGTTTCCGAAAGTTCTCGGTGCTATCGATGGAACCCACATACATATTCCTGCGCCCCACATGAATCCAGAATCCTACATCAATCGAAAAGGATATCATTCAGTTCAACTTCAGGTACTTAGGTGTATAGTTTTTAGTCACTGATATGGATATAAAGCATCAAACATATATACCTACTTGTAAAATTTGTTACAGGCAGAAAATGATATCCCTAGTAATGGTGATGTAGGTATTGTTAATAATGCCCTTGCTAAACGCGATATGATCTGCAAGGGATTGATGTTAAGAAATATCTGACCATACGGATAATTCAATATGAAGATATTATTTAAATCAAATTTATTTTGTATCACCGTTTTTCTATAACCCTTCTTTGATGTAATTAATCTGAGAAACATGTCAATAATAATAAAACAATTAAATAAAAAATATATTGAGTAAAAAATAAACTTTATTATAGATGAAACTATGATAGAAATAAAACAAAGAAACACTACTAACACAAATAAAAGATGACTCAAAATAAAACAAATAAATAAACTAAACGACGATTCTAAAAACAATAAGAAATGTACAGAATAAATATGAATTCTAGAGCTTATCAAGAAGAGCATCCAGCTTTTCAATAATTAATGCTCTCTGCTTATAATTTTCTTTATGTCTCTTATTTTTATTCTCTTCGGCAATTATTCTACTCTCTAGAATTGCACTGGCAATGCAAGAAACTTCCTCCGTTGCTGGTCTCTTCCGGGCACGAACACAGCTAGTTGTGGGTGACTCAGTACAGTTATTATTATTCTGGACACTCATCTATTTCCACAGCTGGAAGAGGCTAGTGCAGGAGGTTCCATGAAAGGCCGCTCGCCCATCAGAGATTCCATTAACTCTAAATAGGGCCGCGAGCGTGGGTTATTCCCAGATTTGGAATTGTGGTCTCTGATAGTTTTATACGTCCTTTTTATTCCATTAAGTTTGGACAAACATTGAGGAGACTGTAAGGCCATTCTCACATAAAATTTCAGAAATTTACTCCCAGCCTTATTTTTGGGAGAGTTTACCGGTGGCGAAGTCAACTTCAAACTTCCGGTATTCTTCCACAAGCAAGAGAATTGCGGCATTTGACCATCTAAATAAGTTATTAAGACTGTCATTCGAATCCTGGTTTTGGTCAGAATTCGGAGGTTTGTCATCAGCTCTTGATGAGTCTATTATAGACTACACAAACACCATATCTAGAAAAATAAAATATGTGTATGATGACTCAATTAGATGATTACTAGAAAATATTAACTATTTTTTCTATGCTCTATCTAACAAACTAACTAGTCCTGATTCAAAAATTTCAGTATAAGTTTCTGATAAGCCTTATAAGCTATTTTGCTCTGGGCCGATAATAACTACAGCAAATTATTTCTCAGGAGCTCTTGAAATTATACTTAGTTTCTTTTTTGCTAATATTACATTTTCAGAATATTCAGGCCCAGTACTTAGGAATATAAAATATCTTTTTATTATAGTATGCTTACCAGTTTCACAACGTTTCGCATCTTCAATACTTAAGTAAACTTCTACAATGCCCCCAAATCCATCTCGCAAACTGACTAAACATAGCTCTTGCTCTGACATCTTTTCATCGAAATTCACTGCCTGCTCAATCGTTGTTGAAAAAGCTTTCAGAACTCAACTGTTCCATAAAACTAAATTTATTGAGCCTAACTTTATTTATAAATTGAAGTTTCAATTGGCGCCATTGGCGGATAATACTCAGAACACATAAAAATTCACACAATATCAAAATTTGGAGACCTGTCAACCGTTCGGAGAGTGAAGATAGCGCTGATAGCGTTATTTGCATCTCGTGCCTCACCTCGCCAGAAATTGCGAAAATAGCGTGATAAATGACGTCACACGCTTTCAATGTGTGACGTCACGAACGCTTTCATGCCAAATGCAGCTATTAGCGCAAATAGCGCGCTCCCCGAACACAGCCATGGTATGGCAACTAGATTTGCTAGTCATTACTTAAGTTACTGCGTGAAAGTAGTTTAAAATTGTGCATATTTCAGCCTTAGTGAGAAAACGAATAAAATATAAGAACCATCTTCGCTATTATGTACTTTATCTCCAATTTATCCCATATATTGACTCCGGTTCTATTTCAGATTGAAAAGCATTTTCAATTAGTAATATTTCTCAGACGAGTCTCTCCATAGACCAAAAATAAATCAATTTTCTTAGCTCATTCATATTTATTGTGCCTTAACTCCTTAACCTCAATGCACAATGTGACAGCAAATGACAGAATGTGAAAATCCTCTAGCTCAGAAAGCGCTGCAACATTTTTGACAGATTTTGGTATGAAACGCTTGCGCTTTTTAAGCTGCAGCATCAGAAATACCTCAAAAGTTATTTTTAAAAGCTTCTTTATAGACCAGCTTAAGAGCGCAAGACGTCTAACAGCAAATCTTCTCAAAAATGTTGCAGCGCTTTCTAGATGTATGTTGGACGATGGGATTTTGTGAAAGTAAACGCAAAATATTGTTCATGGAGCTTGCTGTCACTAACACACAATAAGCTCCATGAACAGCATCGGTAGTATTTGTATTGATAGTGCAGATGGCGACTCCCTGATCACAGCCTATGTATGTCATTTGTCAGTGTCAGTTGGGAGAGTATCAGATTATACAGCAGCGCTCTACTACCTGCTACATCTACCTTATTGTTGCCATTTAGTTGGAATATACGTTTGACAAATATTATAAATGCGTTAGAAAAGTACCACTTTCGAATAAGAGCGAACTTGTTTGCATATTCTTTAAATAATAAATGATTTTACAATCATGCTCATTATTATATTGTTAGTTTCACTTAGGTATTTATGCGACATTTAGGTATATATCTTATGTATTTATAAAAATAAAATTTTAGCACCAGCAACACCGTAGAGTCTTGAAAAAATTAATTGTGAAACTGTCTATTTGGTTTTACATATATTCATAATATAAATATTCCAGCCTTTTACGAGTTGAGAACATTTTCAAATTAATACTTATCATTGTAGGATTGTATTATATATAATATCTCATTAATTTCAAGCCATATTTTTTAAATAGTCGGTAAAAACCATTACGTGACCTTGAAAATCCAACATTTTTCTGTAAATAATGGTTTTGTAGCCAGATGTGCGAGGTACCGCTCTCACCTCTGCAAACTACAGTTTGCATTGATATTCATTTCTGTTTATTTTATTGGTTCAAGATTCAAACTCTCTAAATTTCTCTGCAATTGTAGTACCATACAACAGAACATTCAGAGGCGCCTGATGAAAAAAGTTGTTAAAAAAGTTCGCAACATTGGTTCACTCTCCCTGCACCCATTGATGTCAATTTCTATAAATTGATGCTTTTTCTCTTAATTTATTACCTCCGACACCACTCTCCATGCCACTTGTGTTGGATTATCTGAACTATGTATTCGGTTTTGTTACAAATATTTTTTCGAGGCAGAGACCAGCTTAGTGTGTTCTTTTTTTCTTAATTTATTATACTCATCAAGTTCAGTGTATTTATCTTCTAGATTGTATAGTTCTTTTAATTATTGACTTGACTTGGCTATTTCTTTTGTTACGCATCGGTTTGAGGAAATTCCAATTGTAACTTTTTTGAATGGAAAATTAACATTAAAGTGATATTGTAAGATATTATGGAACTGGTTAAAAGCCGCATTCACATTAGTTTCCTGCAACACCGACGTTCAGTTTTCGTCTTGAATATTGTTATAAAAAGACTGAATATTGCTTTCAGAAAAAACCATCCTCACATTAGTTCGAGGCCTATTATTGTGAGATAAAGAATGCTTAAAATCAACTACCACAGCATCATGATCTGAATATAATGTTTTCTTCACGAAATAAGTTACATTGGCTATATTTATGTATACATGATCGAGAATTTTATCACCCCGAGTTGGGACATTAAACGCAGATGTTTATGGTTCTCTTCAACATCGATGAAGAAAACCAAGATGTCGTCAACATAGGGGAAACAAAACTCAAGATCATTGAGGACTTCGTCAATAAATCTTTGGAAAGTTTGTCCAGCGTTGCGGAGACCAAAATTATGTAGGGGATCCATAGACATACTAATACAGATGGACCGGCCCTCTTGCGTACGAATTGACTCTAGAATGAGGCAGAAGATGAAATAGAGCTAGTCCGGGCAAAAACGCCAAGTGTAAGCATTGCAGCTTATGTGTTTTGTGTATATTTGTTCGGTTTTCTGCTAGTTTTGCCTGTTAATTGGTGTTGAAGGACTATTTTTGTTTTATTTTGTGCTTTATAAATGTTCTTATAAACTGCTGGAGACATTATTTTACGATGGTCGAGTCTTGCTGTGCTGTAAATGGTACGTCTAGAAGAAACAAAGGGGTGACATTAAAATTTCACAGGTAAGTAGGTTTTTGCCTTATTATCTGTCTTGGATGCCTAATTTACCAATCGAAAAATTTAATTTGAGTGATATTCTAGGTTTCCAAAGGATCCATCCCTAAGGCAGTTATGGGTAAACGCCTTAAGACGGATGAATTACATTCCTACAAATTCAGCTGTAATTTGTGAAAAACATTTTACTTGTAATGACTATGAGATCAACCCTCATGGCAATAAAATGCTTAAGAAGGGGGCTATTCCTTCTGTTTTTGATTTTCCGGCTCACTTATTACCAGAGGTTAAGCAGCGAAGACCGCTGAAGAGAAGTATTGGCGCTACATTATCAGAAAGTGAAGTGAAAGAAAGCGAAGCAGGTATTTATCTAATCATTTTATTTGAGTATTAAGTCTGATTGTATGTGTAAATTATTTGAATGTACTTTTAGTTAAACAATAGAAAATATTAAAAGTCTCAGAAATGAATAGTTTATGGAAAGCTAATGATAGTCATGTTTTTTTAGGAATGGCAGAGCAAGTTAAACTTAGAAAGATTACTGAATGTAATCCTAATTTGCCATCGACATCTACAGAAGGCACCTTGGAAGGTACGTACCGTAGTGACAACCCTGGAGAAAGCGTTCCTGAGCCATCTGTTACCATAAAAAAAACTATTCGAAGGTAGGTTGTTCCCTAAAATAAGATATTTTATTATTTATTTATTTAGGCCACTAGTGCAAAAACTGACTGGGTATTGTAAATATGTATTAAGTTTATTTACGAGACTTTAGTTCAAGAATCATTGTTGCTATGAAAAACTAAAAACAATCACTTTTGCGCAATTTTTATTTGTATACAATACTATATTCGTTTTATTTTTTTCGTAGAAGAGAACCTGTTTTCTTTGGGGACTTCAAAGAGTCTGATTTAAATAATCCGGACAGAAGAAAACGATTCTGGAAAGTTGCCAACCAAACCGTTTCCCAATATGAAAAATTAAATAAGTACTTCACATGTAAAATTAGACGACAAAGAAAGAAAATCAATAGTATAAATAGCTTATTGGATGAACTGAGAGCAGCTCAGAAAATTTCATCTGAACAGATGCTTCTGTTGAAGGTAGATTGAAAGTAAATAGTGTAGTAAAAAGCATGTCTTTGGTTTTTTGAAGTAGATATATGTGCTAAGGTAAATAGATAAATTTGCATGTGGTTAAATAGTTATTAGTTTGATTTTTTTGTCAATATCTAAGTAAACTGTCAGATTTATCTTTATACATTCAAATAACATGTAGTTTTCGTAGAAAATTAATCTGGGCATTGTTATTACAAGGCAAAAGCATTTTTAAATATTATATTTTCATTATATTTTTCTAGGAAAGCATTCCTGAAACCCAAAAGCAGTTGCTTTTTAGGCATTTAAAAAAAGGCACTAAAAGTAAATTTAGCCCAGATTTAAGGAGCTTTGCTTTAACTCTTCACTTTTACTCTGCTGCTGCATATAGTTATGTCAGAAAAAATTTTGGTAATAATTCATTACCACATCCCCGCACTTTAGCTAAATGGTATAGTACAGTAGATGGTACCCCAGGATATACTAGTGAAGCAATTAGGGCAGTAAATGTGAAGGTTGAACTTGAAAGACAGAAAGGCAAAAGACTAGTTGTAGGATTAGTATTAGATGAAATGTTTATCCATCAGCATCTTCATTGGACGGGCTCTAGGCATGTAGGATACATTAATTATGGGACTGTCATGCAGGTAAGTGATCTACTACCAAAGGCCAAAAAGGCTTTGGTGTGTATGGTAGTGGGTTTAAACAGCATGTGGAAAGTTCCAATTGCTTATTTTTTGATAGATTCAATTTCTGCCCAAGAAAAGGCAAATTTAGTTAAAGGTTGTCTTTTACAGTTGAATGATACAGGGGCCCTTGTAAAATCCCTTACTTTTGACGGAGATGCTTCCAATATTGCCATGGCAAATTTGTTGGGAGCAAATATTTGTTTTCCAAATGGAAAACCATATTTTGTGAACCCATATACTAATGAAAAAATTCATATAATATTGGACGCATGTCATATGATAAAGTTGGTGCGTAATACTTTGGGAGACATGGGTTTTATGTATGACGGTGAGGGAAATTTAATAAAATGGGACTATTTTAAATCATTAGTTAGCCTACAAGAAGACTCTAGTCTGCACTGTGCAACCAAACTTCGTAGGCGTCATCTCAATTACAGTAAAGAGAAAATGCGGGTTAAGCTGGCAGTCCAGACATTAAGTGCCAGTGTTGGGGATGCTATGGATTATTGTGCAAAAGATTTGAATATGCCTACTTTCCAAGGAAGTGAAGCAACAGCAATATTCTGTAGGAACATAAACAATATATTCGATCTTTTAAATAGCAGAAATTTTTTGGGTAACACTCCTTACAAAAAAACCCTTTATAAAGGAAGTGAGGGTTTTCTAAAAGAAACTGTGGATAGCTCCATTGCCTACTTAGCTTCTCTAAAAAGTTTTGATAACAAAGGCATTTTATTGACTGGAAGAAAAACTGGGTTCTTAGGATTAATAACCTGTTCAGTAAGCTTAAAAAAATTATTTGAGGAGCTAATAAAACCTGATATCTTACGATTTTTATTGAGCTATAAGCTAAGCCAAGATCATTTGGAAATGTTCTTCTCGGCAATTCGTCGTAGAGGAGGATTTTCAAATAATCCAACAGCTTGGCAGTTTGAGCAGGCCTATAAGAGGTTACTTATACATAGTGATATATCCTCATCAGATAGTGCTAACTGTTTGGCTCAAGATGACACATCAATTTTGAATGTGTCTTCGAAGAATAAGAGCAACGCACTTGATACACTAATTGAGGATGATGATATGTCTTTAGATTTTGAAGAAAATTACATAAAAAGTTTTGATAAAATCATTAATAGTGTGTATTTATGTGATGTAGTTTCATATATAGCAGGATTTGTAAGTAGAAAACTTATGAGATCCTTAAATTGCAACGAATGTGCAAAGTCCCTGACAACTTTGAATTCATCTTGCCTTCTTTTAAATAGAAAAAATAGAGGTGGGCTGTGTAAACCTTCAAAGGATGTCATCAAAATCTGTTTAGTAGCTGAAGGGGTCATAAAAACAGAATCAAATTTCTCTGCACCTAACATAATGTTGAAATTAATCTCTTCGGCCATAAGAAATTTAAATCCAAATGACATATTTCTTTCTTTGACGGCGCACACTTTGGATCAACAACCACTTCATGGTCATATTAGTCAATTGATTAGATTAATTCTTAAAAGGTATTTTACTGTGCGGCGACATCACATAAATTCTACTAATAGCGAAATTTTGAATGGGTTAAGACAAAAATTAACTAAAACTATACTTTTTACAAATCAATAATTATGTCAGAAACTGTTATATATTTTTTAAAATAATAATAAATTATCGACTTTTAAATGTGCTCCTCAATCTTTGCCAATGTCAGAGCATTACGTCCTACTTTAGGTAGACAATAAAATATGTTTAATAAATTTATTGTCTAATATAATATTGTTTAAAAATCAAGTGTTTTATTTATTTTTGTGGCTGTCCTTTAATATTGAGTAAAGGCAACTTTTAATTAAAAAAAATGGTTATAATTTCAAACCATAATATTAAGAGAACATTATTCTCGTGTAAAATATATTTATTTATTGCAAGAAATCTCATGAAATAATATTTCAATATTCTCCAATTGTATAGGTTATTCGATTCTTTAACTAATTGTCACGATCAATAACCGTTATTTCATCCATATTAAGTTTTAAACCTCAAAAACGCGCCTCTTCCATTTAAATTCCTTATAACTCAATGAGCTTTTTGCCCGGACTAGCTTCATTTCTCTCTCGGACCTCTCTTTCTAATGTTGGCCGCAAGTGTCGATCATAGCGTTCATGGAGTGGGGCCGGTCCATCTGTATTAGTATGTCTATGAGGGGATCTCGAAGAGCCCAATTGGAGTAATGATCGCAGTCTTCTCAATCTCAGATTGACAGCAATCTGTGTATAAGCCTTAACCAAGTCGATGACTGAAAACACTGTAAAACCATGGATACGGTAAATAAAATCGTGTATATGACGAACAGGTCTATCTGGGACTGTTCGAGCATCAAGGCGACGGTAGTCGCCACATGGTCACAACCCGTTGGTCTTTTTCAAAAGAAGATGAAGAGGGATGCCCATGAGCTTTCAGAGCGTCGTGCGTGCAGTACCATTTCGGAGCATGGCTGCAAACTCGGCCTCAGTAATGAGTAAAAGATCTGGAGCGAGCTGACGGGCACGACATGAAACTGGGGGTCCCGGAGTTGTGTTGATAAAATGTTGTGTTCTATGTCAAACCTTCGTAGTATGCCGGGGGGAAATTCAGCCAGTAAGACACGGAAAGGCGAAGACTGCTCGCCAGTAATGACATTGATACTGACCTGCTTATTGGTGGTGGATCGTCCCGGGGAGATTAAACCAGTCACCCCATCGATGAGACGATTGTTACGGCAATCAGATAATAAGTTGAAATATGATAGAAAATCAGACCCGATGATGGGTAGTGCAACGTCATTAACCAGAAAATTACATGTATAGTCCCTCCGGAAACCGGAATTCAGTTGAATTGGTATTAGACCATAAGTATTGATGGTTGTCTGGTTCGCGGCTTCTAGCTTGTATTCTGTAGATGAGCGGTGTGGCTTCAAGAATGTGTGAGGTAACAACAGACATGTGTTTCTGCGTCCAAGAGAAACTGACTTTTCGTGGAGAGATCGGTGACGAGAAGGCGACTTCCTTTTGTAAGGCAGTCGGTCGACGCCACTACCGACTGCCGGTTGCGTTTCCTACAGCAGACATGCAGGGGGAGGTGCCGTGTTGAGCCTTTTCATGCCTGGAGCCATCCTGTTCCAAACGTTCACCACGGGAGCGTGAACGCTGACGGGCGTGTGAAGTATGCTCACGTCGGCGTGTTTGCATGGAGGAAACTATTTAGGTGAGTTCATCGATGCGGGCTGTTATTGTGCGTTCGTGGTGGCAGAGTTCGGTGTGCATGGCGACGATAGGTACTTGTGGGGACACCTCCAAATGATATCGGCAATGTGCCTGGAGGATACTTTGAACCAAGGAAGTCGCTGCATCCAAAGTTGGCTGTTCATTCTGTCGTTGGATAGCCCTTAATTCGACCTGTAGTTTCTCTGAAGAAGACATCGCGAATGGGGTATCTGAAACTTGTAGCGACACAGGCACTATAAGCACTTAGTGTATTCACATTTCGCCAGAGTGTCCACTTTATCACTGTCCCGAGTTTGATCACGTCGGAGTCACCAATGTGAAGGAAATCAGAGACAAGTAACTAACTATACAGTTCGTTTCACGAATGTTGGCGTCTGCCTTGAACACACGAAAAATGGATCAATCCAACTGACGGGAGTAAATCAGTGGCGTAACGATTTCGAGCTAAGATATTTAAGGAAAAAATATCAATTGATGAAATAAGCAAACATAATATGAAAGATTTATTATCTACAATAATGTAGACATACAATACAAATTTATTGCTTGAAATATAAATTTATGCACCTGAATTATATGAAATGTCACAATGACTTTGTGACGCCTATGAAATAAATATTGCGTTGCCTTCGGACATACGTGCAGCGTCCTATAATTGTATAAAAGGACATAAGCTTGACATACTGATGTCGTAGCTTAGATCGACAAACGTAGTAGAGAATTTCACGATAATGTGATGCGATGAGACGTATAGCGATATGTACGTAGCTCGTGAATGATTACACACAATAGCCATGATTCGTGAAACAAACTGTACTTTATTAACTACATAATTTATACAAACATACACATGAATACTGATTTGAACTGTATCAAATTAAACTATAGATTTAGTATCGCTCATCCAGGAAGACATTCTTAGCGCGCTCTGTTAGTGAGTGGAGCAGGCGCGCTATGGCAGTTGGTAAAGCGATGGCAATGGAGGACGCCACAAATAAATTCAATAACTAGGTGCTTATGTGTGTTAATTTATGAAATAAATCATGTAATCATGACTATTTTGACTGCAGTTTGTAGATTGGAACTTCTCTTATCTCTGATTACCACTCATTCTCTGGATATGTCTTCCCGAACGTTTGTTCATATGATTTGATTTTTCATGAAAATTGAAAACCGATGCAAGACGAGGCACAATAATGATTAATATTATCAAATAAATAACCTAACTCTAGCCAGAGACAACCATCTCCATATGAAGAACCGGTAGAACTATGGTGTACAATCCATAGGTAGAAAGAAGCAATACAATATTCTTGGGTAGAACCATCGTTGTTAGAAGGTAATAACTTTGCACGTATTATACTTCTGCTATCATTTAATTAAGAGGTTAGATATAATAGTCAGACAGACGGACACGGAGTGGCAATTTAATAATAGAGACAGCTTCTCGATCTCGATCCTACTTAGTTCCTATTCGATCCACCATCGTGAAGGGTACTGACTGTCATTTGTTTTGATATCTAATTCGATTGATTCATTACTCAATGCAATCAGGAGTAAGCCCCCTATTTCCGAGTCCGGATGTTGTCAATCAGCATCTGGGAGGAGCGAAGTGCCAACCCGGCGCGTCTCCAGGTGGCGGATAGGAGGGGGCCTCTGACGATGACTTTTATATGAGAAGGGGGCCTGCGGGGAAATAAGGCTCATTGAGACTAAAAACTCAATTGGCAGCCACGAATACCCTGCCGCGGACCAACTTCACCTGTCCCAGCTGTAGTGTCGTGGCTAAGGGAATTGCACTCAGGTACAACGATGCCAGGTGTGCGTTCGAGCTAACCTCGAAACCACCCTGTCAAACCAACGCATCCTGGTCGTCTGTAGTCATGTCTCGCGGGCTAGTGATGCGGGGGGGGGTCTTGGCTTAACCACCCGGACCAAGAGGAAATAACCTCATCAAAAATTCTAAATCCAAGGCGGGAAACCAGGCCGAGGGATGCATGGTCAGATAGAGGACTGGTCTCTACTGGTTTCGACCTTGGAGCACAAGGGGGAACTCCACTGTATTAACCCCTTACTCCTGCATGCGGGGCTCTGCAGGAGTGGACCGATTTGTCCCCAGCTACTCGTGGGAACTTTATGGAAAATACACATAAAACCCAACTCACCGAAGGAGAGATGGAGAAAGCCTCCACCTCTTCATCCGGGCTCCCTGTAAAAAAGGGAAATGCCAAACGGCAAAGAAATCGTTTGCCGTTCGACCTGCCGAAACTCGGACAGCCGGGCGGCAGAGACGATCCACTGAGAAAGGGGCTCAGTGGAGCAGGATTGCGGAAGTACCTGCGACTCCTCCATCAGGGACTTGCACCTGAGGAGGCCAGAAAACAGGCTCTTCAGCACTCCACACCAACTACTATACCGACCCCGAAGGTAACACCGACGGGAAAAGGGACGGGAAAGAGAGGCGCGGAGCATATCACTCCTCCGGAACGGCCTCAGCCTAAAAAGCCGAAAACAGCTGCAGCAAAAACCGGGCATGCCACTGGATACGCTGCAGCTGCCAAGGCCGTAAAGGCTATTCGTGTGGGTATCATACCCAAGGATTACCCTAGAGTAATCCTGGAACCACAGCGGCTCTCAACACTGGAGGATACTCTAGTGGAAGAGATGTGCAGTGGAGAGGTGAAGGGAATGCACTTCACCGGTATACATTTCCGCTGTGGAATGATGCTGGTGGACTGCGGTTCTCAGGATTCGGCGGACTGGCTCATTGGAGTAGTGCCGGCCTTGAGGTCTTGGGAAGGACCCGAGTTAGTGGCGGTGGAGGAGAAAAACATCCCCAAGCCCGTCACTGTAACGGTGTACTTCCCAAGAAGCTTCGAAATGGAGACGGAGAAGATCCTCCGACTCGTCGAAGTACAGAACACCTGGCTCAGTACCGGAGCCTGGAAAGTTCTCAACTCCAAAAAGGAGGGAACCGGTACTGTCCTCACGATTGGGATCGATCACCAATCAGGAGAGGCCCTGAAGGCAGAAGGATGCGTCTTAAACTTTAGGTTTGGACGTGTGTCTGTCTCGGGGCTAGGACGGAAAAATAATCCTGCGGGAGGTCTAAAAGTTGCGGAGATGCCCTCCACATCTACGAACTCCGGTGTGCAGGATAAAACTGCCAGCTCAGGTCTGGTCGAGGCCGCTGCTGGCTCTGCCAAAGAAGCCGGGGCGGCAGAGAAATCATCTGCAGTCCTGGGGGAAGGGCGAACCAATGTGGGGGTCGAGGCCATAATCCGAGACCCAGATACCCGCTCGAGCTCCAAGGAGACTACCCTCCCGATGGATCTCGATGAGGGACAGGAGGAAAGAGAGGAGGGGGGGAATTAGAGGCTGGACTACCCAGCCCCTACACCCCAGACTACAGCACCTTCATCGCTTTCTCCAAGGTGGCGCAAGTGAACTTGCATCACGCGAAGGGAGCTTCAGCAGTGATTGCAAAGCTGTTTGCGAAATCCCAACTGGATTTTGTACTGATCCAGGAACCCTGGACAGGCAAAGCAGGCCAAATTAAAGGTTTGGCATCTAAAGATTCAAAATTGATCTATGACCAGAGGCAGGAGTCCCCTCGTGCCTGTGTGATCATAAGAAACAACATTAATTACACATGTGTTTCAGAATTCATGACTCGGGATCTAGTTCCAATTCTATCACACCTCAACACTGGGGGCATCAACCGAGACATAGTTATTGCATCTGCCTATTTCGCTGGAGACAATACTGCAATACCTCCAGTAGAAGCTCAAGAGCTAGTGCAATACTGCAATAGCAGACAACTGCCAGTCATCATAGGCTGTGATGCCAATGCGCACAATGTTATTTGGGGAAGCACGAACAACAACCCTAGAGGTGAGTGCTTACTTGAATATCTCTTAGCTACTAATCTAGAAACCACTTTTGTCACGAGAGCAAGAGAAGAGGATTGCGGGGGAAGTAACCTCACTGTCTCCAACTCGTAACCCTAGAAATACAGATTGGTCTAAATATAGGACCCTTCTGAAGCAAAACTTGGAACAGATCGAAAGTAATGGGGTCAAACACCCACACTGCGATCTGGATCAAGAGGTCGAACTGGTCAGTGTGGCGATAACGGAGGCATTCCAATCAAGTTGCCCACTCTCAAAAGCTCGACCAAGCAAGAAAGCACCTTGGTGGAACAAAAACCTGTCAAACCTCAGATTAGAGGTCCGTCGGCTCTTCAACAGGGCCAAAAGAGACCATAATTGGCAGGGCTACACCGAGAAGCTCACACAATACAATAAGGAGATCAGGAAGGCCAGCCTCTTGGCCTTCTTCCTCACTTTCAAGCTTTTTGTGAAAAGATCACTTCGACTCCTACTGCAGCCAGATTGCAAAAAGTCATGGCAAAAGGGGCAATCAGCCCCTTAATGTCGCTCAAGAAGCCAGACGGGACATACACTGAGGGAGAAGAGGAGCGATCTGCTCTACTTCTCAAAACACACTTCCCTGGAAGTGAACCCCTCAGTAGTACTGACGTAGCAATCCAAACCAAGAATCCTCGCAAGGAAGATTGGAGTATTGCTAAGAAGATATTTACAAGACAAAGGTTGGAATGGGCAGTCAACACCTTTCAACCTTATAAATCGCCGGGAGTAGATGGCATATTCCCAATACTCCTACAGAAAGGAATGGAGGAGATCCTTCCCCATCTCCTGAAGATTACAAGAAGCTGCCTAGCACGGGGCTTTATACCTAGCATATGGCAAAGAGCCAAAGTAATCTTCATACCGAAAATAGGGAAGAAAAATGGGACTGATCCCCGATCTTTCCGACCTATCTGTTTAACATCGTTTTTACTGAAAACGATGGAGAAAGTAGTGGATAACTACATAAGAACAGAGATTCTGAAGGACAAACCACTTCATAAATGTCAGCATGCATACAGGGCGGGGCGTTCAACAGAAACCGCGCTGTATCAGCTAACCGAGGTCATTCAGAGCTCTCTGAACAATAAAGAAATCGCAATGTGTGCCTTCCTGGACATATCTGGGGCTTTTGACAACACCACACATGTGTCAATCAGGGAGGCACTCACACGGCGAGGAGTGAACAAGACCATTATCAAATGGATGTATGAGATGTTGAAGACGAGAATAGCTGAGGCCCAAGTAGGTGATCACACCACCTCTGTTAAAGCTACTCGTGGAACACCTCAAGGAGGAGTAATATCTCCCCTCCTATGGAGCTTAGTAGTAGACGAGTTACTCCACAAACTCACGGAGCTTGGCTTCACATGTATAGGCTATGCCGACGACATAGTCCTAATAGTCCGAGCAAAATTAGCGAACACCCTATGCGAATTATTGCAGGAGGGCCTCAGAACTATTGAGCAATGGTGCTTGTCAGTGGGGCTTAGCATAAACCCATCCAAGACCACAATTATTCCATTTACTAGGAAAAGAAAACTTCCAGCTATGAAACCTCTCACTTTAAATGGAGACATAATAAGCTGGAAGGCTGAAGTCAAATATCTGGGATTAACACTAGATAGCAAGCTTCTGTGGAACAAACATATTGAGGCTACTGCTAGCAAAGCAATAAAGGCCTTAATGGCGTGCAGAAATCTGACTGCTAAGATGTAACCCAAAAATACTGCGATGGATGTACGTCATGATTAAGACCGACCAAGTCAGAGCAATACGAGGAAAACCCTCGATAGAATACAAAGACTAGCCTGTGTCTGTATCACTGGAGCCATGAGAACTTGCCCGACCAGGGCACTAGAGATCATCACAGATCTCACACCTCTCCATCTAGTGATAGACAGATTGGCCCATGAGGCCATTCTAAGACTATCTAGGGAAGGTTCAGAAATGGTGGGAATTCGGAATCAGAGGGCTTGGTCCTCTTTGTCCAAACACATCCCATCAGCAAACCTTCCCAGTGATGTAATGACAAAGAAAATTAGCATCGAGAGAACTTTCACCACGGTGCTAAGTAGCAGAGAAGATTGGGACAGGGGGCTCACAACCCAAGCTCTCAAAAAGAATACCATCAAATGGTACACTGATGGTTCTAAGACCACGACGGGGACAGGCGCTGGAGTGTTTGGGAATCGCACCAAATGCTCATTTGCGCTAGGCCGCTGCCCAAGCGTCTTTCAAGCAGAATTGCTTGCAATTGAGAGATGCGTGGAGGTGAACCTTGAAAGAAACTATCAGAAATGTGACATTGCAATACATTCTGATAGTCAAGCTGCAATTAAAGCACTGAACTCTCATACCATTGACTCTAAAATGGTATGGGAGTGCCGAAGGAAGCTCAATGAGCTAGGCAAGAACAACAGGGTCTACTTAGTCTGGGTTCCCGGCCACTCGGGCATCAAAGGCAACGAGGAGGCCAACACACTTGCCAGGAAAGGAGCACAAACTCCATTTACTGGCCCAGAACCCTTCTATGGCACAGATAAAAGCACCTACAAGAACGAGTTTCTGGAGAAGGAAAAAACCGTAAGAGAAACACTCTTGCGGGATACCCCTGGATTGGATCATTCCAAAAAGTTTCTAAAAAACTTTGATACTGCAAGATCCAAAAGGTATTTGGATCTCAGCAAGAACAAGCTACACCTACTCACTGGATTTCTTACAGGACACTGTTGCCTCAAGAAGCATCTAATGAGATTAGGTCTAGCAGAGGATGACGAGTGCAGATTCTGCGGGGAAGAGGAGGAAACTCCGAATCACCTGGTGACGGAATGCCTCGCCATTGCTAGCCAACGCAAACAGTGCCTTGGACTAGCAACCTGCAGTAGTGAGGAAGTATCCTCCTTGAAGCCAACCCAGATACTGGAGTTCATTAGAACTCTGGAACTGGAAGGCGAGTTGTAGACCGCGTATAGGCGAGTGCAACTCAGGTGGGGGGCACAATAGACCTTATGGTCGCAGTGCAATGTAACCCCCTCTTAAATCTAAATCTAAATCTAAGCCCCCTATTTCTGCTTTTAGATTCAAAATGTTTCACCGGACTACGACTGCCCCATTTTCCGGGTGGACATCCTCGAACAGGTGATCTGCTTCTACCAAGCTGCCATTATTCCTTATTGTCATAGGACCTTCACCATCATGTAATATAGAATTGCCATCACGCGAACTGGAAACGTGATATCTGAGTTGTCTTTGTTAGAGCGATAATAATATTTCTTTTTCTGTTTTGTTTCTTCCGTATTTCGAAGTTCATGCTCATTGCCACTTTGAAGTTGCGGACAATTATTTTTCATGTGTCCTTTTTGTGCACATTTTCAACAAGTTTTTGAGTGCTGGAGTGTTCCCGCACTTTGCTAGTTTGAAGTTTTGGACCGTTCTACTTCATGTTTCCTTCTTGTCCACAATTCCAGCACACCTTCTGAGATTTATATTCAGTTGCTTCCCTATCAAGTTTTCGCAACATTTCAATAATTTGCCTAAGTAAATCGAATACAATTCGTTGCGAATCGACGCAAAGACGACGCAAATCGACGTTAGGACGACGTAAATCGACGTTAAGACGACGTAAACGATGCAAATCGACTCCAAACCGACACAAGATGCCGCAAATCGACGTAAAGACGAAGCCTAAGATATCTGCGCATTAGTCAGCTATGTTAAAGGCCTGTCCCATCACCAAATTTCATAATTTAGTGGTTGACTACATAGTAGTAAGATGTGATCTAATGTAACAAACTGCTGTCATATTAGGAGTAGACAAAATAAGGATATTCCTTCTTCTGTGCCAAGATTATGGGCGAGTAACAGCATCTAGAAATATGTTCAAGAAACATCCAAACCCTGAGGAATTAGTTTAGAAGTGAAGGGATGAAGGGAGCAAAGCTAGTTTCGAAACCAAATACTGCAGAGATTGAGTTTGATGGAACGATAGTGAGTGGGCATTTGGCGGAAGCATTCGCGACGGTATCATCTCTAATGTCCGACACAAGGACCCCATCACATTCCAGGACTGTTTTAAACTCTTCAGACAATCAATGCTCTGAGAAAAGAGGAAGCCATCAAAGTTGACATCGTATTTGGCGGTGAGTTTAAAATCGTGAAAGGTGGCCTAGTACTATTGGAGTAGGTACCAATATTTCACTACATCTAGTTCACCCATCTATCATGAGACGGATCTCATTTCGACAAAAAAGGTCATTAAGCCCACCTTCAACAAACTTAACGAGTTCGAATATGCAGACAGTGACTGGGCCCTTAAGAAAGTCAAACCTTGGGCGTAAACATCAATAAATTCACCCCGCAACTTAGATCATCATATAGTAAGCTACCTTCGCCTTCAAGAATAAACACAGTTCAGTCCTATATCCAACAGACAAGATAAGAAGCCGAAGCATGTTAATCTTAAGATTCAAGATGATGTTCCGACTCGGTTTAGCTATATATGGATCAAGAATCTCTCCAGGCTTCTCTCCAAAAAGCTATGCAAACTGGTTAGAAATCTTCTTGTGATCATTTCCTGTGCTACTTCATTTTTAAGGAAAAATTTGAGAAAAACATTGAAGATTGCGTGAAACTAAATGAAACCTCATTCAGTATGTCCGAGCCTGGGAAGAATATCATCAAATGCCAAAACCACCAAAACAAGAAGGAGCCGCAATTTGGTGTACATGCGATTAAGTGAGTGTCCTGGGAAAACTGAAAAGTGATGATGACGTACCGGCGGCGTCGAGTAAGGTGTTAAATACTCCTACGATGGTTCTATTAGCTTCTACCGATGATACCGTGGATAGGACTTTATGTCGTAGTACACCGATGAAATGGAAAGTTTAGCCGAGCATATGGCTTCTTCTGGTGCTGATACGACATTAATATGACTTGGAATACGTGAGATAGAGTATAAGAATGCAACACATTGTCACATCTGTGAGAAATCCAGTGAAAAAGAACAAAAGAACATTCGTGACCACTCACTCCTAATAGAGCTTTTCCACCGACGTCACAAATATGGCCGCAAACAGCTGTTCTGGAGGTCAACAAAGCCACTTTGCCATAAGACACCATTGTAAGTTTTGTTAGTTTTCACGAAAATTTTGAAGAATTTACTGCTATATATTTACAACAAAACCATAAAATTCTTAATTCAAGTAATCCTGAAGGTAAGCATTTAAAATTTCATTAGAAATAATTAAGATTAAGTATGTTTCTACAGGAAATATAATTTGATATACTTTTACTTTGAAAGACCTGTACAGACATAATAATCATCTAAAATTTCTTTTTTTCAGATGAAAATATGGAGGTACTAAATTACCATTACATACCATGTTTAAAAGCTAATTAAGCTTAAAAGCTAACTACCCCACCACCAATTGATTATATACAAATAAAAATAAAATTATATTGTTTCGATGAATTCTTATATATTTTGTATATAATAAATATAATATAAATGGAATCTTAGAACTATGTTCCTTCTTTTTTAACCCTAGTGTACATCTCTCTCGCTACTTTAGGGGTTGTTTTTAATGTGGATCGGGTGAAACCCGTATGTAGTGTTGGGATGTAATCCGGGATCTCCTTGTTTTCAAAATTTTCTGGCATTTCTTGAGATATATTTGGTGAGAACAAATTACACGGCTATTTATATAAGTAATTGTAATAACTAACTATATTTATTTAAATTGATTGAAATACATAAAACACATTATGTATGTAATAAAAAAATGCATGCATTAGAAAAATACTAAGATAAATTTATCTGAAACAAATTATTTGCCATTTGATTTTGCTTTCTGTTAAATCGTCTCTATGTAAGGCCTGGATCCAGGATTGCCGACAAGCTGCACGTTCTTGAATTAATCTACCTCTAGTGCCTTTTTTCGATTGTAATATAAATTCATTTTTATCATCGGTTGCGTTTACTATTGTTTGCACAACTCCACAAAAATGTGGCAATTGAACATAAAAATAATGTTATTTAAGTGATTAAAACTTCGGTGAGTACCTACTTTTTTAATAATTAATTACAAACTCTAGTTTTCTCAAACATATAATCACTCTAAAGCAATTCTATTAGTGTTAAAATACCTTATTATTGACCTGAGTGTTCTGAAACTGTATAAAAACAACTAAAATAAAGTAAAAAGTACAATCTTAAAATTCAAACTTGCGATTTGTTGACCTCCAGAACAGCAGATTTTGACAGTAATTCAAATGGCGCTGACGTCACGTGGAAAAGCCTTATAGCCGCAAATAATTACCGCGAAGCAGCGCACGAGAGATGCAACCTCAACTACAAGGACGCCCACGTAGTAAGTCTTGGTTTCGGTCATTTTCTACAATTTGAGCGAATATGCCCATTTTATTGACATAGCTACGGGGGTTGATGGGATAATTGTTTGTCTGCCAATCACTAAAGAAAAATACATTTCGTTTACTCTACACCAGAACACTATAAACATAAAATTCAATTTATAGACAGTTGTATCTTGAAACATACAGGAATCGACCTGGAATTATTCACTGGCCGATATTTTTCTATTTGTGGAACGAGAAATTCGAGGAGGTTTGGGTCAAGTTGGTTTGCGGAAATAGACGGGCCAAAGCCAAGATCCCAGCAAGCCTCAATTAATTTTATAGTTGTACTTGACGTAAGCACGACAGAAACATGGATGCACCAAGTTGTAGTGATGCGCAAAGCAAGACCAAGACCAAGACCGATATGGTCTTGGTATTGGTCTTGGTCTTGCACCCTTGGTATTGGTCTTGGTCTTGCATCAAATCCTTAGTCTTGGTCTTGGGTCTTGGTCTTGCATATACGGTCTTGGTATTGGTCTTGGTATTGCTGCAAGACTTGCAAGACTTCGCAAGACTCTTGCAAAAATTTTGATCTTTTTATAAGTGTGAAAAGTTGTTGCGATTCTAAACCGCAATTGCTTAATTTAAATGAAGAAGAACCCTGCATATGTATGGGAAGTATGTAATTCATAATCTTATAAGATTGCCTGTAATTATATTATCATTCGAAATGGATAAATATCTATCGTATAAAAAATTGTCATTGTCCAGAACAAACTCGCCTGGTATTGTAATGGTACCAAACCATTGTAGAATAAGTAATGAGAATAAAACTAGGCTTGTAGAATTAAGTTAGAGCAAGTGAGATGCGTAATTAATTAATAAAGTTTATAAATTAATAATCACCATTCACATATGAGAATCGTATCTTACTTGCGCGACTTAACCTGCTTGTGTTTTCTTGGTATCATCCGTCCCAACTGAGCACTCATTTTACTACATACTTCTACTTTATACTTCTATTTCATAACTCATTCTCTTGCTCATTCTGCAATGGTTTTGTACCATTTTCTTTAATAAAATAGAAAGAATCTCTGAGAGCGATCAAAAGTATGTCTGGTTTATAAAACTAACTTTTTTTTAGAAAGCTTTTTCCAAAAAAATGAAAATTAAAAACATGTAGAGATTTGTTAATACGCGCATTTATAAAACTAGGTATCTATTTAAAAAGTCAGTAGTGTGAATATCTTAGTTGAGTTAGTTAATGAGCATGATCGAAAAAATAGTTTCAAAATAAGGGCAATCTAAAATTTCAAATATCTCCAAAAGTGGCCACTGGATAAATGTCATCAAAAAGATATCAGATTTATAGATGATTTTTAACGTTTGCTTAAAACATTCTGCGCGATAGAAAAAATAATAAAAATAAAAAACCATGTAGTTTACCTTCCCCTGGGTACGAACTATCGGGATTCTTTGAAAACAGCTCGGTAAGGGAAATCCTAGAAGGATTGAAAGTACGGTATAGGTATAGGGTGTTTCAGAATTTTTTGAAATCCGGAAATCCTAGAAGCGTAAAATGAACTCGCTTTTCACCCAACAACTTTTAATTCAATATTTTCTAATTTTCTAAAATAAAGATCGATAATAAGGGAGTTCAAAGATTAAATTGATTAGGTTATTTATTAGCGTTTCTTAACTTATCATTGAGCAAAATAATATGTTTCCTACCAATTTGGTGTTTGGTTACGGAACTGCAAGAGTCTTGCAAGTCTCGCAAGTCTTGCAGCAAGACCAAGACCAAGACCAGGTTAGTCTTGGTATTGGTCTTGCATCCCAGTATTGGTCTTGGTCTTGGGTCTTGGTCTTGCATAGACGGTCTTGGTCTCGGTCTTGGTCTTGCAGTTTTGCAAGACCAAGACCAAGACTGCAAGACCAAGACCAGTCTCGCAGCATCACTACCAAGTTGTAGTATTTACCACTTTCGAATAGGCTGATACCAAAATTAAAAGATTCTATTTTTATTATTTTGTACATAGTAAAGAATCACAGTAATGATGCCTACCACTCAATCAACACACTTTCATTTTAGCCACATTTTCAATTGTTCACAATTATAGGTTTTTCAACTGAATTATAAACAAACAGGTGTAGCACCATCGACGTTTTTTTCTAGTAATTGATATATTTGTGGAAATACTACTTTTTACTTTCCCTGCCATTGTTGATCAAAACTGTACATCATCATCATATGATGAAAAGGCCTATTGCTGCGAGTTTGTTTATAAAAATGATTGATCTTTTTGGAAGTATACTATACAATTTATGTTAACTTAGCAGCAGCTTCCACTCGACAGCACAGAGTAATAGGTTAGGTTAGTAATCAGTGGAAAAAACTTTACAGTCTGTGGCGTCACACTCTTTATTCGGCCATAGCTGTTGTCTAAAATAATCCATAGTATTTCCCCCACAAAAAATGTAGGTCATTTCATTGACAAAAATGTATTCCTCTTAATGAATTCATTAATCCATTGAATTCCAAACAGATAATATTTACTTCTGAAATGATTTTAAGCTTTTGAAAATGATTTGTCCAGAGGTGCCCTATGTCCGAACCTAACGTATATTTCAACAAATATTTTACATCGAGTTATGAAACAAAATAATTCACTTTACATAATATAGGTACCTACTGGTAATTTGTATTTGAGGGTTCTTATCGAAATCATTCTATAGTATGTACTTATAATAAATATTATAAGAAATGCTTCAATCTGTTCAAGTGAATAAGTGATGAGACGGAATAGTTTTTAAATCATAATAAACTGGCTCTAGCAATTTTTTTTCTGTCACCTGATGTTCTTAACAAGTTTTGCAGTTTCATTCTAGTAGCGACTTACAGAAATTGTGTTTCATCTGGCAAACATGAATAAAGAACGGAGAAAATCTTTCTGACTCATAAGAAGAACTTTGATAGTAATTCTTAGAAAATCGTTCGCTTATCGAGTACCTACATGAATGATTATTATCTCTACATCAATTAATTCAAATAATTTATTTGAATAACATGGCATTGATTACTTAATAATTAGAATGTTTAATTCGACACTTAGATGAGAACGAACGTTCCTATCATTCCATTAGTGCAATTATCGAATATTCTGGATTCAATTACTGAATTAAAACTATAAATAAAATAAATATTTATTATAAACCATATAAAAAAATATAAAAAATATAAAAATATTTAAAGTATATTTCTTAGCATTTCCTGAATCTCTAATAGGCTTTTTCCTTTTGTTTCTGGTACAAGGAAGTAAATGAAAAATGAACCAGACATACAGCAACCACCGAATGCCCAGAAGCACCATTTAATACCAATATACTCCACCATCAATGGGAATAACGATGTAACTGAAAATGCAGCTCCACAACTCAAAGCGGTTATAAGAGCCATTGCACCTGATTTAACGTCACTAGGTAAAACCTCACTTGTAAATACAGCAGGTATTGGTCCATAGCCAAGAGAATAGTTTATAATATACAATATCACACAGATTATGGGTAACCAATAAATGTACTCATTATCAAATTTCACATCCTTTTCTATCAAATAAAAGTAGGATCCTAAACACATGTGTGGAAGGCAACATCCAATTGACGAGATTAGTAAAAGAGCTTTCCTCCCACATTTCTCCACAATAGTGGAGGTGATAAAATATGTCAAAACTTTCACAGCCCCAACTAAAATAGCTATAATATTACCAGATAATTTGGTACCAGCTGTATCGAAAATAGGTCCAACAAATGCCAATACAGCTGTAGTACCTGAAAATACTTGGAGAAAATTCAACAGCAAACTAATCAGGAAAGCTTTTCTGTAAACAGGCTGTTTGAATAACACAAGCCAATCACCATTGGTAGCAGCTCTCTCTAATTTCACAGTTAGCTCAATTTCGTACAGGTCATTTGTGACGTCATGTTTGTTTCTTAGCTTTTTAAGAGCAGCCAAAGCCAGACTCTTTTTCTCATTCCTTACTAGGAAATATGGAGATTCAGGTACAATCAATATTAAGGATAGTATGCAAATAACGAGTGGTGCAGCACATAACAGTGTAAATGTTCTTACTGAGAAGAATGGGCCCAATGCAAAACCATACAAACTTCCAGTTACTTGGAAAACACCCATAAAGCATCCCACTCGGCCTCGATTATGTTTTTCAGTAATTTCTGTTACGAATATTGGTAGTACTGTCATGGCAGTTCCATGGCATACCCCAAGTATCAGTCTTGAAATGTAGTACAATGGTATATTGTCAGCGAAAGCTAGTGTGCAGTATGCCATAAACATTGTCACAGCCAATATCAACAGGGTCCTTCTGCGTCCCAGCGTGTCGCTCACCTTGCTCAAGCATAACGGCCCCAGCACAGAACCCAAAAATGGCAATCCAGCAATGAGGGATACTTGCAGAGGTGTGGCAGCCACACCTAGTGGGTTGATCGCAGCATCGTTAGATGTCAATTTCGATAGCACAGGTGATGTCCATACTACATTGCTGCCACCAGCAAGATAGGTTATACTTGCTGCAACAGAAGAATATTAGTTCAAAAAATTGTTGAGTCTAGATATAAATCTAAGGCTTATACATTGAAATTGAAGATCAGCTTGAATGGGAATCAGATAAGAAATTTCTCTAGATCAGGGCAGTTATTCATACATGAAAAATGTCTTTTCACAAAAACTATGGCCGAATTTATTAAATGGTGCAGTGAAAAATACGAAATGATATTAATTCTGTTGATACTGATAATTGTGAACTGGTGCAATTATAGGAAGATAGAAGACTTTTGCCACCAGCACCAACAATATTAAATGATAGCAGATACAAGAAGTCAGTTTACAACGTATTACTAAAGTGCGAATCCTATCCTTATCAATTCTATGTATAATGAAAAATGTTTTTTTTTAACTTTATGCATTCAAATATTGAGTTATATAATTATTACTGCACATTATTGCGTACAATCATCATTTTTTGAAACTATAGCCTATGGAAATCTTTTAAAATTTGTTTTGAACAAAATAACAGATTTACGCATATGTTGTGTTCGATTTTATTTTTTTGAGATCATATTATCTAAAATTACATTCGAGAATAATATGCCTTGACCACATATAACTTGATTGACCTTCCGCTATCAACTGCATTATTTTTTAGGGGCTTTATAGGTCAGAAAGATGTGATTTTATAGACAAAAGTGTTATCTGCATCCGTATTTTTGCTGTTATGACGCCCAATATTTACTTTTTTGATTCTAAAGTAGGTCGTTGGTGTATATAAAAAGATTATTTGAAACATGTTTTTTATATACTTAGAACATTGCATATAATTTAATGATTTGTTTGCATTTCAATATTATCAAGTAGTTTTTGGATGATATTGAAGATTCATTTCTCAACAAATCAACTGATGAACTTGAATTATATCTTTATGCGCGCAAACATCAAGCAAAACGAATGTAAAGGGCAAGATAAAGAAAACAGCTAGAACACCACAGTATTTAGGATATGGGGGAATAAATACATGAGCACAGAGAGTAAGGCACAAAATAATATTGTGCCTATTCCTACTAGGAAAAAGAATAGCAAAAAAAATAGGAACAGAAAGGACAATAAGAACAACAGAGATGAAAAGTTTACGAACAATAAAGAAGATCACACTCACGATATAATACGCAATATCAAGAGAACTAGAAGAGTAGGACATGAATAGCCATGTATTACAAACTGGGCCAAATCATAGAAACCAGATACAAAACGCCAAGCTGATATCCATTAAACCGTTGGTACGACAGTTGGACATGACCACGTTCTATTAAAAATCGAAGAAATCTAGTACGATCTTCTATCGGAACATGTGCTATAGAATTAAGCTTATGATATAAAAGCAGAAAACTAATGTTTATCCGATATGAACTTGGATTTCCACAATTTAATTTCAAACGACAAATATTTTTCCTAATGAAAAAATAATTATCCCGGTATTTCCAATTCAAAAGATTTACAGGGCTACAAGTTGCAGGAAATTTTCACCATAATGAAATGTTCTATGTAAATTAAAAGTATTTATTTGATGTCAATTGTTACATAATATAAATTAATATACCTAATATTTGAAACACTAAATTAATAACGAATCTCTATCAGTTTTTAAATTAGTTTTGTGCAGAAAAAAACAAGCATAGACAAACTACTTAATCAAAATGGTGTGATAACGAGTCTGAAACCTGATTTTGAATCTATGTGTAAACTTATACACGCTTCATAAATATTTACATACTTATGATTTGAATATAATCATTAATAAATTATCTGAGCGATTCTGTCAACATTTTTGACATAGCCCCAAAAATAATTATTGACCTTAACCTTCTGTACAAGAAAAATGTAGAAATAGGCGTCAAACTCATCCTACCACATTTTTTACTTTGCGAATGTTAATTGAATATTTTACAAGTGAAAAAGAAATATCAATGATTTATTCTTGGAATGTGAAAATTTTCTTGAATATGGTTTATTTGAAGGTGACAGACAATTGATTTTTTTCTCCCATTCATAGTATGTTATTTACAAAGAAAATTAAATTTATATATCATGTTTTGTCCAACGACCTCCAAGTACAACAATGTCATAATATGAATGAATCAAGAAAAAGTATATATTTAAAGAAATTATTGTTCACTAATTATTATATGAGGTATTTATTGAACGTGATAGAAAATGATGAAATAATTGTCAGAGATTGCACAATTATTATAAATGAGTTGATGAACATTGTCATGAAATAAAATCGCAAGGAAATGAGTGTTTCTGCAATATGAAGACCATCAAAGAACATTACTGGACCTTATGAACCTCGGAGGGTCAATTTTCTTTTATCATAATTAATGAATATTTCTTCAATCACATGAATGTGAGGAAAATAATATTAATATAAAAAATAACCCGGTGTAAAATGTTGTCTTCACTTATTATTTTTTGATAAAATAGGTGGGTATCTATCTGATCTGTCTTTATACAATTTGAAAAATAATTTATTGTTTTCTAATGAAAGGTTTATTAAATTAAATTAAAGAAGTTATAAAGTATAAAATTATAATAACTAATCAAGTTTTTGTTTTCTGATAAATGTTAAGCCCTTCCCTGATTTTAATGATTTTGTTTTTCATTTACAAGGGGAGAGCTCTATATTGAACAAATTTAAATAAAATACAACATTTCCTTTTCTATAAAAGGGATGGAGGGTACAAGATTTTACAAAAATCAAAAATTTGAGACGTCAGAAATAGAGAACAGGCTATATCCAACACCAATTAAATTGGACATTTTCCAAAAAAAAAAATCACGATTTCCGAGTTACAGCAGTGCTATTGTGTGAAATATGTTTCCGCTATGTGGAGGGAGCAAATTTGTTCGAAAGTCGAAAATTTGAGAAAGCCAAACAAATTAAAGAAGAGACCATTTATCCAGTATCATTTAAACTGGACATTTAAAAAAATACGGTTTCCTAGTTACAGTCAGAAATATGTATGTTGGCGCGATGTTTCGAAATCTCTGAATAAAAACGAACGTTCAACAATTTTAGTACTTGTTTTCACCTAGACAATAATTGTGTCTAGCGAATATTGGTAAGTTGACCAAACGTATAGAAATTAACAACAATAATTAAACTTATCGAAGTTTTTATGTGCGTAAAAACAACAATATTTTTCACACGTAAATGATTTTCATTCATAATTGAGCAATTTATATTTAAACATATATGGAACAATATTACAAAGTAAGGTCAACAAAACACTTTGAGATATTTGGTGTCAAGATACGAATTTTCACGCTTCAAAGATAACGTTTTTCAGTAATAATAATGTTTAATGAAGAATGAATTTTTCTTAAAAACAAAAACCTCAAAAAATACATGTCAAAATAATAATGTAAATAGAAACAAGTACATTATGATTTTGCCTCATTAAATTTATCAAAAAAAATTCAGATAGTTCGAAATTATCGGAAAACTTCAAATCGTAATTAACCCAAGCACATCAATTAATTACAGCAAACAATTAATATGATATAAAAGCTTATTGCGAGATATACACGTGTAAATTTATTTTATGAAATATATCTATACATTTTTTGTCAGAATTACTTGTGTCAAGATCAAGTTAGGTACATCTAATGTGATAAATAGATGGTGATGATTTAGTTTAAGGTTTATTTTCTTATTTTTAGAGCATTTCATTTGATACCTACATCATGATGCCAGAAAATGAAAATATTTTTTACAAAAAATTGGACCGACTAATAAAGTCGTTGGTGCATTGAAAAATACCAAATAATATTAATTCTATTGGTATTGGTAACTTTGAAATTATGCAAATGTAGTTAAATAAAAGACTTTTGGCACGAACTTCACAATTACCAGCATTAATAGAATCAATATTATGTAGTTTTTTTCAGTGCAGCAACTAATAAAGTCGGTCCAATTTTTTTTCAAAAATATGTATTTCACACTTTTGAGTCTATAACTAGTCACGAAAGTGTTAAACGTTCATTTATATCATTACCCATGCATATTATTTGCTTTTACTTGTTATTATTCAGAAATCTAAAAACATCGCAACAGAAATACTCATATTTTAGATTTTACCACTCGAAAACCGTAACTCTATGGAAAAAATGTTCAAAATAAATTTTGCTACAAATATCTGGTCTTTAATTTGGTTGCCTCAGATTTTCAATTTTCGAAAGAAATTACCCCCTCTTAACTCTTTTAAAAAAATGTTCAATTTAAACGTTTCCGAATATTGTCCTATCTTTAATTCTGCAGTCTCTGATTTTCGAGAAAAATTGACCAATCTACCTCCTTCGTTTTTTGTAGGAAAGGAGATTTCGGATTTGAGTTTCTACGAATATGGGACCGTTTCTCAAGTCTCTTCTTTCAAATGAATCAAAAATCATCAAAATCGGAGTACCTTTACTATATATAGCGCGCGCAAAAACCCAAAAAAGCCGAGTCGAAATGTATACCTCCTCCGTTTGGGTTCGTCGGTCAAAAATGTTGGTCGGCCATTTTGGAGCATTCGCAATATTGAATTTAGTGTGATGTCATTTAATTTATCATGTCTTTCTCAGCAAACCCTTTTGATTTAATATCCTGAATAAAAAAAAACTAGTCCGATTTAGGATCACGTTACTTAGCTTAGTATGCACTGTCATCCAAACTAAAAGTGAATGCTAAATTTGAGCTTGGTCGGTAAGATTGGATCTGAAAAAACTAACATACAAACATTGAAAATTGAATAAAAAAAACTTGTAGAATAGGAACGTACATAGTAATTTTTCTGATAATCTTTTTTTGAATGAGTATTCTTTTCGGAATTGAGTGCATTATTTTCTTTATTGACCGACGACCCAACTGGAGGAGGTACCTATACAATTGGACTATTTGTTTGCATTTTTTTTATAGATGTTCACACCTTATAAATAGTAAACGTGTTCCGATTTTCATGATTTTTTTTCCTTTTAAAGAGGACTATTGAGACATTGTCCCATTTAAAAAAATCGACATTCAAAATGTCTTTTCCCCAAAAAACTTCCCGGAAAGGGGGTGGAGAGATCATTTTTTCTCGAAAATTAAAAATCTGATACCGCAGAATTTAAGATGAGACCATATCAGGAAACGATTAAATTGAACATTCTTTCAAAATAAGCTACGGTTTTCGAGTTACAGCAATAGTAAAGACTGAAATATGTTTTTTCCGCTATTTGGAAAGGGATTTTTTTTCGAAACTTGAAAATATGAGATGGCAAAATTAAAAAAGAGATTAATTATATGTATCAATAATTAAATTAGACATTTTTCAAATGTAGTTACTGTTTTCGAGTTACAGCAGTGACAAAGTATGAAATATGTGTATTTCCGTCGATGTTTTAAGATCTCTGAATAATAACAAGTACAAGCAAAGAATATACATGGGATTTAGGATAACAACTATCGCCTTAACGATCAACGATTTTCATGACTGATGTTACACTCAAAAGTATGAAATAAATATTTTTTACCAAAACTTGGATCAACTTTATTAGCTGGTGTACAGAAAAATACAAAATAATATTATTTCTATTGGTGCTGGTACTTTTGAAGTTGGTGCCAAAAGTCTTCTATCCAACAACAATTATTGCATAACTCAAGTACCAACCCCAATAGAATTAATATTATTTTGATTTTTTTAGTTCACCAACTAATGAAATCCGTCTAATTTTTAGTAAAAGAATATTTATTATAACTACTCTACGATAGAATTCTGCTCATTCAACCAGTTTTTATCTCTAGGTATTATTTAACTGCTATAAAAGAACAGATTTCTTATAGAATCCAATAAAGGATTTATTGAATGTTTATGGCAAACAATTTCGATAAGAAGTTTTTTTAACCTATATGCATACATCTATATTTATAGACTTTAATTTAAAATTTTGAAGTAACAATAAAAAATTTAACAAATTAATTTCATATAAATGAAATCATTTAATTAATCCTATTATAATAGCTAAAGCATTAAAAGATCACCGTTTATGGTATGTACCTGATTAAATGTTCATTTGATCGGTAGAAAATAATAACCAATTGTATAACTAACTATACGACAAGTACACATGTCTTCAGTCTAGATACAAAATATTTGATAGTTTCCAAAGCAGTGGTTCCCTTGCCTGGTCCTTGTTAGATTCTCAGGGCGTCAACGGTTCTGTGGCCGAGCTTGACAATATTTTATTTAAATCAAAGCGCCTGAAGTTATTTGTATTTTTGAATATAGTCCTAAGTCTAGCAATATGGATCTCATTTTTGCGTCAACAAAATTGACTATCAAGTTCATCCAACGTATTTCTAACAATGTTCATATATTGAGTAGGTAATTATTAAATCTATAATTTAAGCCACTAAAACATACCTTCAATGACATCTCTGTTACAGGTACCTAAATCTCTAGAATGTCTTCAAAATATTCAACGCCAGCCATTTTGCAAATATATTATCGATTACGCTTGCTAACTAAAGATACGTTGATATAAGACTATTTTGTTTACTTAATTTTGAAACGATTGAATGAAATTGTGAATTCTTAAAATCCATCCATTTTCTTCATTGACAAAAAACTGCGGCATACAATTTCATGAAAACCTCCTTTGGTACATAACAACGCATCGAATGAAATCCATTAGGTATATCCGACTCTGGATACTACCTTAAAACGTGTAGATTTATCAAAATTATAATTGAAATCGGAATCATTACAATAACTTGCCAACAGGATGTCAAATCAGCTTTTCTTAAACACATTTTATTCACTTGAATATGCAAAGAATATAGAGAATAAGTACTCACTTCATAGTAAATTCTATAATCTGGGTTTAATTATTGCATTTTGTCATTTTAAGCCACAAATTGATGCCCTCATTTGACAGTTGCAATGATATTTTCTCACAATTAACAGAAATATCTTACGAATTTTACGAATTATCCACCTAACAATAGTCATTGAAGGTACCTAATCAATGATTCTAATTAATCCAAAACCCAAAGGATAAGTCAGACGTCTGATAAACTATTTATTAATAGATTGGCTGTTGCTTTAGACTTTTTCCAAAAATAAAATGTGCCTCATTCTAATAATATCTAAGTAATAATATAATAATGACTATGAATAACTTAACTTAAAAATAATACAAAATGTTAAAAAACTAACAAACCCATAATAACTGTGTTTGTTTTTTATACGACGGCTCGTAAGGTAAATTTCACGGTTTTTAGTTTGTAATATACCTTGGAACTCCACTGAGATATTTACAATATAGATTTTTACGGCAAAATTTAAAAATATATTCCCCACCACACCTTTATCTCTGAAACTACTAAATCTAAAATTTTGAACAAAATACATAGTTTATAGAAAAACTTGAGCGAAACCCTTTTCAATTGAGCCCAATTCGCCCTTGAACCCTTAAATTTCAAGGAAATAGCTGTCCTTCTTACGGCAAAAATACAAATATTTCGAAGGCCACTGATGCAAAATATTCAAATAACATCCTGTTAAATGTTTTTCTTTGTTTAAAATAAATAAAGTTTAGAACAATCACAGTAAAGATAATCATTTAGCTAAGCACAATGAACCAAAGGGGAGCTTTTCTTAGATAGTTCAGTTATTATCAATTTCAGATAAACACTGCATTTACTCTTTATTATAAATGTTATCTCTTGTACTGTTTTGTTTTCACTGCTTCTTTATGTTAAACAATAGATAATTTTCAATGGAATTATTTTTGATTCACAGCTTCCAATTTCTATAAAAAGTGCATACACATTACACAGGCACAAGCCCAATTTGATTTTGCAAAAGAATTCACAATCTTTTATATTTCAGTTCAGTGAAATATTTTATTTAACCGAAAAAGCGAGAATGTAAGTGTCATCCAAAAAATTTCAATATATTTGCTTTAAATGAAATATATAAAAGCATTGTATACCTATTTACTTGGCGCAAATTGGAAAGAGCTTTAATTACCCCAAATAATAAATTTAATGGTCATTTATACGAATTTATCGTTTTACTTTATTATAAATATCTACTCATAGCTTAGATGATAATGAAAATTTCTTAGAACTCTGTTAATAATTAGCTATTAGGTAGATATCCGTATAAAAATATCAAAAAAGGCATAATATATGCATAATATATAAATACCTGTGAATGCGGATATGTAAAGGAAGAGACTGTCACCTCGCCTGGACTCATTTTCATCAGCTCCAATATCAATATGGATTTTCTCAATCAGAATGTCATTGTGGGCTGCATCCGTCTCCCCATAATCTTCACAAGTGGTGAGTTTAGATTTGGTCATTTTGATGGTATTTTTATAACAAACAAATAAGGCAATGCGAACTTTTTCTGTTGATGTAATTAACTGTTTTTTTTATTATTATTTATTATCGACCAGAAGATTTAAAAGCAAGTAAATTATAATTATGTAAGTACTTTATATTGCATACAGCATTAGATATTTCCGCTTCTGTCGAGTACTAACTGAACTGACTCAATAATTCATTGCAAACTATAAACTATCAGCTAATTCTATCCCCCTTCCAGTTGCTGTGGTTTTAATAATTGTGGCAACCAATCAATAAAATTAGCGTAAATCCTGACTATAAAACTGTAAACCAACATTTAATATCGTGACGATTTGTTTATTTACATATTTAATTGTTATTGAATGGGCATTACATTTTCTTTCAAATGGCACTTCGTTTTTTAAATTTATGATGCGGGTTGCCGAGAAATATTAATTCAATTGTATTGATTAATACTTACCTACGTGTTGTCCTATCAACTGTTGAAAATGTCCACCGTTCACCTTCATACAATAGTATAGCAACTGTTCAGTCTTCTCGGTCATTACTGCCGTACACGTTATGCATAATGGACAGGAGCCCCGTCTTGTTGAAATATCGGATTGATTTCATGGTAACGTTTAGTTCAGGATGTTGAGTATGGACCTCATGGTACATCTTTGGATTCGTGATGGACCAGTTACAATTATGTCGATTGACAGTGCCATTGAGAAAAAATGAGCATTTGTCTGAGAAGCAAACATTAGAAAAGTAATTGTGATTATTTCTGATTTGCTCGACGGTCATTATCATCTTCATTCAATTCTTGAATAAGTTGAATTCTGAATAGGTGCCATTTATTATCTTTCAGAATTCCCTATATAGTGGCCCGCTTAACTCCCGTTAGGTACATCAGAAAATTTTCTGGTACTTAATGTAGGGCTCATACTAATTTGACCCAGAACAGCAACTTGTACTAATTTCGATAATAAGTCTAGGATGTAACCATGATGTACGTGTCTATCTGCTTGTCTTTCATTAAACATTGATTGTTTGTAAAATACAATTCAATAATTTCAAATCTCTAGTATGAAACATTTCTTATCGAATCGCAGAGGAATAAGTATCCACATCAACACTGTTAATAAAGTTAAATTGTCCAATGATATTCTTTCATTTAAAAACAATTTTTCACTTAGAAACCTATTTGTAAGGATCAGTCAAAGGTTTCACATTACATTTTTCGGTGACGCCTAGCTCAAATTTAAAAAAACAAAGCGCCATTTGAAGGAAAATTTAATGCCCTTTCAAACGATGTATCACACCATGCCCCTTCCCGTTTGAGAAAATAAGGGTGCAAGCCGGCCCCGCTATGGGGTCGAAGTTACAATGTCGGAATTCATGTTTAAATATATCCCCCAAAAAAGAAAAGTATACGGGTCCGAGCATTTTTCTTTGTTTCCTCATACAAAGACTGTTTTCGATAGGCCACCCTGTATATTACTTTCACAATGTTTGGATATATTCTATAACTGTAATCATACCACGAAATTTTCGATTGATCGAATATTCTTTGAGTTTGCAATTAAAGTATATAACATATGAATAGTTTAACATAAAAGGCACGTAAGGATGATTTATTTTAATTATTTCTTCCATTCAATTTTGACGTGAAGTGGTTCACATAATAGCCATTCGAAAGCCCACGTCGAAATTTTTCCTTACCCCACCCCCTCGCACATATCCTATTGATATAGATGTATACATTTATAAATAAATTTTTAATCATGTAGAAAGGATAGACTGGCCTGTATAGCACTATAGGAAAACCGACAGGATCAAATAAATAGATTTTAAACAAGTTGAAGAAGAAGAAGACTCTTATGATTAATATGTGTACATTAAGGCTTACTTTTAGTTTTTCTTTTATTGACGCTATATTCCTTTATTTATATTCGAATATCAATATAATAATATTATTTCGTTATTTTCAGGGCATCATCTACTTTGAAAATATTCTGTACCTAAGCAAGACGATTAAATTTGAGCATATTAAATATACCTACGTTATAGTATACCATAGTCTATTAACTAAGAATGGGCCCTTAAATACAACGTCTTGCTAACAGAATAGAAACAAAAAGTTGCAGAAAATAAATTATTAATGATATAAGAGTATTCAGCCATAAGCGTTCTATATTCATACCTATATAAAATATAAACAATCAATATGCATGAGTATAACTGTCATTTAAGGTTATTTTTTTTTAATAGATTAATTAATAATTAACTAATATTAATTAATTAATATTAATATATACAAATAGAATAACAGCTCCAACAATTGTACCTATATCATATCATCGCCAGTTTTCCAATAAAATTGTTCCGTATCATCTTTAAACAATGTTTTGAAGTGTTTAAATAAGTTAAAAAGCGGAAGATCTGAATTAATTTAAAAATAATCATACATATTCAATAAATCAAGAGTTTTACATTGAATAAATGATTGAATAATGATGCCGTCTCTTTTTCAATCTATTTACTTATTGAAATGTCAAATTTGAAGAGTTGAGTCCTAATTATGCATTTTATAACATTTAAATATTTTTCACGTTTTTTGAAGTTCAAACTGTGTTATATTGGGTTCATTCAGAAACTAAACTTTGGAACTAAATATTCTATAACATGTACCTGATTCCCTCGAGAACTGTTTTAGTTACTGATATATACAGGGTCGGGCTAAATTGTGGAAATATCTGATTTCTGGATAAACTACACTAAAGCATTTGTAGAGCATTAATTTTCTTCAATAACATACTTTGATTTTCAACAACTATGCAAATTTTAGAGATATGACGTCACAGGCGTTTATTGAAATTGATCACCTTGTATAATTTTCATTTTTTGATTGTTTTCTGATTTTTCAATTACTGAATAGCATAACATACGAGTATGAAGACCAATACACATTTATTGGTTAGAGTACTCTGATAAGATAGGTTCCTGTACTGTTATCTACATTTCAGATGAATAGAATAAATGCTTTTTGATTCTGATATATAATGTTGAAATAGTATTTTTCACTTCTAAATGAATAAACTCAATCATTTTCTAACCTATTTATACATATCATGTAATTGACCATCACAATAACCAAACCAAAGCTTACCTTTGTTATGGGAAGCTGTGACCAAACTACAACTTATACACGCATTAATTTAAATAAAAGCAAATAAAATGAAATACATTTATATATTATTTTCTATTTTCTTTTATATTAGCAAATGCCCGCAACTTCGCAGGCGGGAAATATGTAGAATCACCTAATTACACCTCGAAAAAAATCTCAAGAACGACACCTATTTTGATTTTGGGATATAATGTTCCATAAGACACATCTGTACCAACTTGCAAGAGGATACGTCCAGTAATTCGTTTTTTGATAGGTACTACCACAGGAATCAAACATTTTTTCGGGATACAAAATATCCTATCCTATTGATTAACAAATATCCAAACAAACACAATTTCACATTTATAATATATAAATAATAGTCTACGTCCTATTCCAGACTATAATCTATCTCTGTGCCAAATTTCATCCAATTCCTTTCATCCTTTGTGGCGTAATAGAATAACAAACATCCAATCATCCATCCATACTTTCACATTTATAATACTAGCTGTTTTACCCGGCACTTCCTGGGCAAACACTTGGTAGATTGTGGTACGAAACATAAAGTCATAAGAAGTCTTGAGTATGGAATCCTCCTACCTCAGAGTCTTACTCGCACGTAGAAGCAGTCCTAACGCCAATCCTGATCCATCCACAGATATGCACCAACAGAGAACAGCATAAGAGATTTCTTACATATGTGCAGATATACTCTTACAATACAGTCCAGTGACATATAGCGAAAAATCCATCATAGAGCTCAGAGGTTTTTTTGTATTTCAAGCATGGAACCCTTCAACTAGGAGGCCCAGTTACACTTAAAGTTACTACCAGATCATTCTAATAATATTCCACATACACAAATGGTAAAAAGACCATCAAGATCCAGATGAAGTTCAGAAATATACAATAGACTTTCAGGTATGGAACCCACCGCATAGATTCCAACGGGCAATAAAAGATTGCCTATGTCCTTCCCCAGGGTCTAGTCTATCTCTGTACCAAATTTCATAAAAATCGATAACGTACTTTCTGTGTGAAAGCGTAACAAACAAACAAACTCACATTCACATTTATAATATTAGTAAGCACAAACTAGCTTTCCTCTAGCACGTCGATTTTGTTTTAAGCAAAGGCATTTTTTGACATACGACCCATATTCGAGATATGATGTCATCGACACTTTTTTAAGATGGCGACACCTAATTTCGTCCATGTATTTGAAAGAGCATGTCATTCTTTGTTCACATCGTCAAAAATTATGGTTGTCTGACGGTAGCCTTAGCGACCGAAAATGTTTTTTATTACTATCAAATAAAAACTTGAAACCCTACTTTTTTGTTTTTTTATATTTCTTATCTTTTGTTTGACAAAAGCAGTGTGTTTGAACTGTTTATTAAGTAATGAATTCTTCATTTTATATGTCTCAACTTGAGCCATATTTCCAATTATTAATGAATCACCCTTTATAAATGAAATATTTTTCAGTGTTGACATTTCATGTCATAAAATTATTTTCTAGCTAATCCTTTGGCAGCAATTATCTCTTTTATTTATATTTTTTCTCTCTCATCTTTATTCCATAATACGGTATAACAAAGATACATACTTGCTTTTGAAATCATATTTCTCTTTATACAATAATTTTATTTACTTGAATAATCAAATTCCACTATTTTCTTTTACTTGAACTCTAGTTACCAAAGCTTTATAGGGCCAATTATTTTTTACAAAATAATAATTTTTAATATAACGATGCAGATTATATTTTAGATTACTAGAATCTTGTAAAATTATATTTCCTTTTATGCATCATAAAAATTAAAAATAAAGAACGGAATACATACCAACACAAAATCAATAAAATAAGTCGCTCTATATTAGTTACGACTACTGACGTCAAAAGTGATCATTGGATTTTTTTCTATGAATAAAAAATCCTATCTATTATCATTCCGTATCACAAAATTATTACAACATTTCAACATTCGCAACCAACCATATTAGATAATCATCAAATTAAAAGTGGCTAATCAAGTTCAAGTTCTTTGCTTCCTGAATAAATAATAGCAGCGCCAATATTCTATGCTTGCGGCGCAACATATTTAATTTGAAGGAGTCAATAATACAATAGCAAAAAAATTTCAATCTTTGAAGTAAAAGAATTCGGCAACAGTTCGATAGGTAGGTACACTAAATCTATTAATATTATCAGTAGCTCTAATCAAAAATATTGCAGACTTCCTTCTAAATCATTCGGAACATAATATAATACAGCATACCTACATTTTGATCGACTCGTTCGAAATTCCCATTCAGACTATGGAGCAATTACGTGGAAATCACAGTATTTGAATAACGTAAGTTCCACACCAATTAATTATAAGCAGCAGAAATGAAACCAAATCTGTTTTACCATTATAATTATATTCCTAGAAATTAAATTACCATACATAGTAAAATTATGGAAAATACATTTTTCACATATAATATGCGTCGCGCTGAAATGTTTGTTGATGTTATAAATAGTACAAAGAATTGATGCGGTAATTCTAGTTAAATACATAAGTCATGGTCATGAAAAAAACCTCTTTAAAGAGATACCACAATTATATGTGCTATTTATAATTGAAAAATTTAAATATTTCTGAAATGATTAATATGGATAGTGTGATTTACAATGCAGTTTTTGTTATTGCCTAATGACAATATTGATGATAATTTTATTGAAGATTCGACTTATCTGATTCATTCATTATTCTTTTGTCAAGACTATCGTAAACAAAGAATCAAGACATTTAAAAAAACTCTGAGAGCGGTCTTGTTAGTGGACATACTAACACGACCGCTCTCAAACAAATTGTACCACTTATGAAAATCGTACGATTCAGTCGTACTCGTACAACTCTTTCCTTGGTGTCGAGACAAGAAAATACTTTTAGGTAAGTATATGTATCACGTGTTTTTGCAAGACGAACCAGAATATGAATAAACATGTACAAAGTTTGAAATTTTATATGAGCATTGAACTTTTCCCAGAAATACACACTTTGGAATGATGATCAGATACATACCTCCAGAAGAATACTTTGGGCGAGCCTTATCAAAATACTTTTTACCATTTTAAGCTTCAGTCTTCAGTAAAACGCGTTCTTCGGTTATCGCGAAGTAACCATAGCGATCAAACTGACCACGCGTGCGACATCAATATCCTACAAAAACCAGGGAAATTCCTCCCATCCTCCCAGATCTATAGCTTAAGAGTAGCTGTATTACAATAGGTATAGGGTGGCCCGTTTAAGAGGAGCCTATACCTTATCTCGAAACCTACGAGGGTTACAAAAAAATTAAATACAAAAGTTGTTTCTACTAAAATGATCTTTATTTTTTCTATTCTTTCTAATCGTCACTTTGTTATATACAGGGTGGTGAAACAAAGTTACACTTTTTTAAATGGAACATCCTATATTTTATCACATTTTAAGATAGTCCTTTCAAAGACAAATTCAACGATATATATGACTATGAGTCTGTAGTGCACCGTTTCGAACCTATTAGAGATCATCTTCAGAATTCAGGTTATGTTTGAACTATCATTGTTGGTCTGCTCAGTAACTTTTTAAACTTTTATCTACGTATTGTTTTTAAGAAAATAATGCTTCTCTTTAGGCAATTATCAAATTTGAAATATTTTCTTAAAATACGCGGTGTTGCCACAATTCGTAAAATGATACTCTTCTCAATTTTCTTAAATGAGACACCCTGTATATTATTGGATTTTCGAATAGCCATTTTAATAGCAATTTCAATTAAAAATTGAGGATACCCACCCAAGATTTTAATTATTCAGATATGAAACAGGGAATTGCTCCTTATAAAGTTGTGCACAATCGTTTTAGGGCGTTGTTAAGAAGTCATATTATAAACAGAATATCAAGCTTTGCACAATTTTATTTGTACCTCGAAATGTCTACGTGACGCGCGAACTCTTTGCTTTACTTCCAAAACTGTTGACGATTTATCTTTATAAACCATATCTTTCAATGTGCCCCACAAAAAAGTCCACTGGGGTCAAATCTGGACTCCCTGCTGGCCAGGAGATGGTTCCGTCGTCACTTCCGCCCCAGAAACGGCTTTGTATATCTACTGATAACATATTTCCAAATATCATTTGGACCGATGAATCAATATTAACAACGTATGCGGTGTTATTTAATAGAAAAAATACGCATTATTGGAATCTAGATCTAGAACTCTAGGACCCATATTCTACCAAGAAAATTGAACATCGGTATGATATTTAAGCTTACTAAGGAATGAAATTTGGCCACTTTTACATAATAATATTCCCCAAAGAGAGTATCCAAACTTAATTTGGTAGCAAGATCGTGCTCCTTACCATCGAAGTGCTGCAACCATTCGTTTTTTAAACGAAAATTTTAGAGAGTGGATTGGACAAAATGGAACCATCTCCTGGCCTGCGAGGAGTCTAGAGTTGACTCCGGTGGACTTTTTTGTGGGGCACATTGAAAGATATGGCTTACAAAGATAAACCGTCAACAGTTTTGGAAGTGCACCAACGAGTTCGCGCGGCAATAAACTATCTGAATGAAACGAATTACCTACGCCTGAAATCTCAAATGCCATACACCATTTAGAAATAGCATATACCATTTAGAAATAGCATATATTTGTATTCTTGAAAATCGAATTTAATTAATTTTACTTGTAAGTAATATACATTAGTACTTAGTGTTAGATATTTAGTGATAATTTTTTGTTGTCATTTCATGTAGACATTTAGTCGTAGAAATAAAATTGTGCAATACTTGATATTCTATGACTTCTTTACAATGCCCTAAAACGGTTTTGAACAAGTTGATTAGGAGCTAATTCCCGGTTTCATATCTTAATAATTTAAATCTTAGGTATACTCAATTTTTAAATTTATTTGCCAATTAAGCCAAAACGGTAAGTCATAGACCTATACATTTGAAATTGCTATTAAAGTGGCTATTCGAAAATCCAATAATATACAGAGTGTCTCATTTAAGAGAAGAAAAGTATCATTTTGCGAATCGTGGTAACACCGCGTATTTTAAGAAAAAAATTCAAATTGGATTATTGCCTAAAGAAAAGCACTATTTTCTTAAAAATAATACGTGGATAAAAGCTTAAAAAGTTTATGAGCAACCCAACAATGATGCTTTAAACATACCCTGAGTTCTGAAGATGATCGCTAATAAGTTCGAAACCGTGAATCACATACCCATAGTCATATATATCGTTGAATTTGTCTTTGGAAAGACTATCTAAAAATGTAATAAAATATACGGTGTTCCATTTAAAAAAATGTAACATTGCTTCACCACCCTGTATATAACAAAGTGACGATCAGAAAAATTAGAAAAAAAAGATCATTTTAGGAGAAACAACTTTTGTAACCCCCGTAGGTATCGAGATAAGGTGTAGGCCCCTCTTAAACGGGCCACCCTTACATACACATAATCTGACAGCCAGCAGAATGTTGTATGTTTATTTATCTAATATACTGAATTCATTAATTCCAAGTTTTATTTTCTTGTAATCTTCAAAACAAATCTTCCTCAAAAAATTAAACTTGAATTAATATGAATCAATGAAAAATACTTTGAATATCATTTAAATCTTGTGTTTTTTTATAATTCTTTTAACTTTAGAAGAACGAAGAAAGCAACCAAATTGCACTGTCCGTTCGCGAGATAATCTTGGCACATACAGACAGACATAGAAATGGGTGAAAATATGTTTGCTACTCTAGCGACTCAGATGTTCATCTATTGAAAACAAACATCGAGAATTTTACACGATTGCAATACCTTTACATGGCTACTCGAGATAGGGTAGGAAAGTAATAGATTACCATTCATTTAACAAGTTGTTCACGTGCGATTCGGGCTTGCGTGAAAAGGATTCAGTTTTTAGGATTTTCGCGTAGGTTCTCCTGTAAACTTTGAGTGAAGGCCAATATTCTGTATTTTTTCAATATTTATGCTCAGCAGCTTCGAAGATAAGGAGGGGGCAATCATTTCACGATAGTAAAAAGAAAAGAAAAGTTACTCGTCGTTCTTTAACCCTTTTATTTCATATACAGGGCTTTTCACGATGAGCGTTAATTAGACGTTTCTGGCAAACCAGACAACAGGTCAACCTGAAAATTCTACAGTATGCAAAAATTAATATGATCTACACGCAGCATTGCCGCTTCTACTATAAAGTAGCGGCTACTTTGATTTCTCAAAAAGAACACCCTTGTGTATAATATCATATTATGATTTCTTATCACTTTATCAACAACTTCATATAATTTCCCTGTACCTATCCGTTACCGTTTAGATGATATAAATTAATTTCGATTTTTTTACCAAACATGTACTTTTATAAACATGTACTTTTATAAACGCTGATAATCTTCGAGTCATATTTTTATTTGCCTCATATAGGTTCTTTAAAAAAATGCAGATACTTTGTTTACCTGAAAAAATGAGTGGAAGTCATTTTTTTAAATGGAACACCCTGTATATTTCCATATTTTTGAGCTCTACATCTAATTTTATATTGAGTTGTTTCAGATAATTCTATTTCGATGTCGAACCGTTTTCGAGATAAACTGTTTCAATCAGAAACTGACGAAGTTACCTTGTACTCATCACTTATTTTTGAAATTTAACAGATTCCGTTCCATATTCGTTCATCAGTCACAGATAATACAATGAATAAATAATTATGAAAATACTCTTCAACCATCAAATGAAACTTCTCTTCAAACAATAGTTTTATTAGCGCTGACACACGAACTAAAAATAATTTTATAAGCTTATAAGCCCTGTATAACTTAATGCACAAAAAGAACATTTTTATTTTAATTTTCTAGTTGGAAGTAGATTCAGAGAAAATAGACTATGATATATGGACAGACACATAGTGATCTTACAAGGATTCTTTTAATTTCATCGGATGAACCTAACCTGAATATTATACCCCATATGCATTCTTACCCCATATCTCTGGACATTTCAGTTCTATTTATATATTATTTTATTTTATTTATATATTTATGAAATAGTTTTTATTACTTTCGGTTCTTGTATCAATGGACTCCGCAGCGATTTCTCAGGCCCCATACGGTCTAGAGACTTGAAATTTCGAATTCGTACTTAGATCGCAGACATCTCGCCGCCTGTTAAGCTCCAAGTGTGATCCAATATTGGTAATTATAATTATCTCATTCAATCTCATTCAACCAAGATCATTATTTTGTCGACATGGAACGATAATAGGATCCGTCACTGGAATTATGCACGAGCATGGAGCGTATATATACGTCTCGTTCTCTGGGATATAGGTACTTTCTGGAAGATCGTCTATGGTTATGTCGCAATTGTCAAACGTCAGACGTTATTGTTAATTTAAAGTTTAATTTTGTGTTGTGGTAGACAAACAGTAATTTGTTATGGAATTGCTGTTGCTGGCAAACACATATACATAAGTATAGTTAAAATCGAGAAAAGGATAGCAATAGTAGGTTCGATTTAAATCCTAAATGCCCAATAAAAACTTTTTTTATTTTTTTTTCAAAAATTTCACTTGTTTTTTATTTATTTATATATATACCGCTACCCTAAGCAGCCTAGTAAGGTGAGTGTTGTAATCATATAAAATGTTCGGTATGCGGTTTGCATTTTAACATTCTGTTATAGAATTCCACACCAGTCCACATTTGATTGGTTGATTTCAAATATGAGACCAATAAGGATGAAGTGCCGAATCCAGTGCCAGAATGTTTATCAGTGTTGAAACGCAGGTCAGAATGTTGCAGTGATTCCCTGAATATAATAATTCGGCACAAATAAAGATCAAAGATATTTTCTATGAATATTTTTTACGAAAAATTGGACAGACTTTATTTGTTGTTGCACTGAAAAATACAAAATAATATTAATTCTGTTGGTGCTGCTACTTTTGGAGTTGGTGCTTACAACAACAAACTACAACGGCACAACTTTAAAATTACCATCAACAAAAAAAAAATATTATTTTGTATTTTTCAGTGCAACTAATAAAGTCGGTGCAATTTTTTGTAAGAAATATTTATTTCATATTTTTGATTGCAACATTAGTCATGAAAATTGTTGAAAGTTCACTAATACCAAAGAAGATAGTACTTATCCTATTAGCTATGTACAGGCTTATCTTGTACTTTTTATTTGTTATTCAGAGATTTCAAAACATCGCGGCGCAGATATACATATTTCAGACTTTAGGTACTGCTGTAACTCGAAAGTAACTGTTTTGAAAAAATGTTCAATTTAAACGTTGCTACATATAATCTCTTCCTAAATTTGGCTGTCTCATATTTTCAATTTTCTAAAAAAAATTCCCTTCCACATAGCGGAAATACGCTTATCACATATTTCAGACTTAAGCATTGCTGAAACTTGAAAACCGTAACTCTTTTGAAAAAAAGTTCAATTCAAACGTTTCCAGATATGGTCCCATCTTTAATTCTGCTTTCTCGGATTTTCTATTTTCGAGAAAAATTGCACCCTTCGCCCCGTTCGGGGGGCGGTTTTTGAAGGGAAGGAGATTTCGTATTTGAGATTTTCTAAATATGGAATTATTTCTAAGCTCTCCTCTTTCAAATGAAACAAAAGTCGTCTAAATCGGAGTACATTTACTTTTCAAAACGTGCGAACAGCCATAAAAAAATCAAACATACAACTGAATTGTATACCTTCTCCTTTTTTGAAGTCGGTCAAAAATAGAATAAATTTCGTGTATATTTTCTCAACTTAGGATTCTACACATATTTCTCATAACACATTTATTTTTATCCGTCAGTTACAATAATTACAAAGAAATATAAATAAGTAAACAAATAAATAGATTATTCGTGTTTCTATTTATATACTTTTACGCACTGGTATAATATAATAATTGTAATTGATACAAAAATAAAAATTAAAAAAATAAATATGTCTAGAATTCTCTAAAATTGTAAAGATATACAGGGCATTCCTTTTTAAAAAATGTCGGTAATCTCATAGATCTTTATTGATCGACACTTTATCGTATTTAGTGAAGTGTCCTTTTCATTTCGATTTACGGTGTTTAAAATGCCTATGGAGGGGGACAGATCGACGACGATTTGTTTGGTTACCCCTGCCCTGAAACAAGTTAATCACCTCATCAAACTAGATATCATGTCTGTAGACAACATTGGTAATTTTTTGGGTTAGAGTTCAAACCTTTTGGTAAAAACCAGTCATATACGTTTTATGAATTTTATTCCATTTTACAAAAAATGATCCGCCTTTATTAGTTGTTGCACTGAAAAATACAAAATAAAATTAATTCTATTGGTGCTGGCAACTTTAAAGTTGTGCAATTGTAGTTACTTAGAAGACTCTTGGCACCAACTGCACAAGTAGCAGCACCAATAGAATTAATATTATTTTGTATTTTTCACAGCAACAACTAATAAAGCCGGTCCAATTTTTTGCAAAAAAATATTTATTTCACACTTTTGAGTGTAACTTAAATAGATCAACCAAAGAAGAACCCATGTATATACTTTGCTTGTACTTGTTACGGGTATTATTTGGAGATCTCAAAAAATCTCGGCGGAAATACTTATGTACACATATTTCAGACTTTACCACTGCTGTAACTCGAAAATCGTAATTCTATGAAAAAATATTCAATGTAAATGTTGTTACGAATAATCTGGTCTTTAATTTGGCATTCTCAGATTTTCAATTTTCGAAAGAAATTGCCTCTTCCGCACAAACAAATACACATATTTTAAACGAAAACCGTAGCTCTTTTGAAAAAATACCAATTTAAACTATTTCGGATATTTTCTTATCTGTAATTCTGCTGTCTCGGATTTGCGATTTTCGTGAAAATTACACCATCCAGCCCCTTCAGGGCGGTTTTCGGAGGAAATGAGATTTCGGATTTGAGTTACTATGTATATGAGGCCATTTCTCAAGTCTTCTCTTTCAAATAAATCAATAATCATCAAAATCCAAGTTTGTTTACTATATACAGAGCCGCACAAACCAAAATAAAAAAGCAGAAAGTCGAATTGACCTCCTCCGTTTGGGATCGTCGATCAAAAAAACCAATATCATCTTTTATTATATTTAATTTATTATGTATTTTCAGTTAGCCCCTTACAGTAACATACCACTGTTTTATTGACCTTTGGTTGGGCACCCTTCGCTGGATGATAACCTGCAACATTTTGACCTGCGTTTCGGCATTGTTCAACATTATGACCCTAGATTCGGCACTCCAACCTTACTGGTCAAATATTTGAATTCAACCAATCAAATTTGCACTGGTTCTGAATCCCATACCAGAATTTTAAAGGTGTCAGGTTTTCAACAGATGTTTACGTTTCAAGACGTCCCATAGTCCCAAAAATATATTTTCAACCGTTGGTCTGCCTGACCGATCGGCCGAATCAGTAGTTGCTAGACAATAGATGAAAGGCTCCAAAAATGTTGATGAAACTTGTCAAACATTCAGCTTGAAGGACTTTAAATCTCTAAGAAAAAGCAGAAAAAAAGTTACTCCAATGAAGTGTAAGAAAACTGTTTAACTGGCTAAACGGTTCATCCTACTTCAACATGTAAATGACAATTGTTGTTTGTCTTGGCACGCTGAAAAAAAAAATTAGACGATTTTTATATTTGATGGATACGTTTGAGAGCGTTAGGAAAGACGTGTGGACACACCAGTTTTAATGGAAATTAAACACGAAGTCTTCTCCATAATATATTTGCTTAAAATTAACAGGGATGATGAGACATGTTTCGGGTCTATATAGACCCATTATCAATCTAACATGGTTCTGTAATAATAATAAATCAGTAAATTAATAATGATTAAATTATATGTTTGATTAAAGGATATTTATGTATGATAGTTCAAGATGGCTACTAACAATAGGTAGGTACTCACGTGGAAAAAGAAAATGTATCCTCCAGATTTTTAAAAACATCTTGTGTAACCAATGCAATGAAATAAAATTCTTAAAAAACTCATAAAATATAATAATATCCCTTACATAACTATTCACCCATAAAATAATAAATTGAAAAAAAAAAATAAAATAAATAAAATCAAAATTACTACTACTCTCCGGTGGTCTAAGTAAGAAAGAAAGAAAGTACTTTGAGCAACCTATAGATGAAACCGGTATAATATGTTAGAAGCGACATCTATTAATTAATAGGGAAGTAAATTCAAATGAAATAGTAGAAAGTTGCAAAACTAAAGAATTCAATATATATGATCAATGTTTAATCCGGTTTCATCTATAGGTTGCTCAAAGTACTTTCTTTCTTTTTTACTTAGACCACCGGAGAGTAGACATGTAGACTTCCAAAATTCCTTTTAATTTTAATATTATTTATTTTTAATTTTTTCATTTCAATTTATTATTTTATGGGTGAATAGTTATGTAAGGGATATTATTTAAGTTTATTAGTTTTTTAAGAATTTTATTTCATTTCATTGGTAACACAAGATGTTTTTAAAAATCTGGTGGATACATTTTCTTTTTCCACGTGAGTACCTACCTATTGTTAGTAGCCATCTTGAACTATCATACATAAATATCCTTTAATCAAACACATAATTTAATCATTATTAATTTACTGAATTATTATTATTACAGAACCATGTTAGATTTATAATGGGTCTATATAGACCCGAAACATGTCTAATCATCCCTCTTAATTTTATGCAAATAAGTATAATGTGGAGAAGACTTCGTGTTTAATTTCCATTAAAACATCACTCTACTTTGAGAATATGGACTTTTTCATCAAATCACACCAGTTTTTTTAGACATTTCTATAAGTATGTGGTTCCATAGAGGACCCGCTACAACTCCAACTTAAACAGATTCCCTTTGGTAACAGGCAAGAATATCGAGAAAAAGGATTCCTAGACTGATTCCAATAACTTTATGCTAACATTGGCCTTAATCCAGACAGACAAATATCCTACACATAGTTGTTTCCGGGATTCTTCCAAGAATAATCGTAGATAATACAATTTTCGATGCAAATAATTAGACCACAATATAGTAAATTTAATATCAAGAACAGAAAGGATGGTTTACTGGTTGAAGATAGTCTCACCGACGTGTTTTTTAGTAACCCAGTAATACATTACTTTCGTAGAAGCAGAGGTGGTAAACAATCGAAAATAGTCCGGTGGTACAAAAAATATACTTCAACGTTGATTTTTGATAAATCAAATTGAAATGAATAGCTTGGAAAATGGAAAAGCACTGGCAACCTTACCACGAGTAATAATGCCTAGTAGAGCGATATCGCAAAAATAGACCATGCATATTGGAAGGTAGCCTGGGAGTTGTGAGAGTAGTGTTTTGACACAATTGACAGAGAGCACAAAAATAGCACATAATTTGATCTGACTATAATAATAGCACTCCCAATTTCCGCTGAAACAGAATATACAAAAAAATGTTCACTGTAGCACATAATTAGCACAAAAATAGTATGCTAATTCAAAAGCGAATATCGCAAAACTAGCCCAGAATCTGTTTTCAATATTCAATTTCCCCCGAAACAGAAACGACAAAGAAGTTTTCTTCGCTCTTAGCACATAAAAACACTAGATTATGATGCGCAGTAAATATTAAGTATTCTTGGGACTTTGCTATGCAAGGTTTAGAGAGATAAATTGTCAACATGTAATTAATAATAATAATATTAATAATACCCTATAATAAATGTATTTATTACCAATAAGTAAAAAATATACATTTGAATTATGTAGATAGGGCGAGATTCAGTTTGTTTGAACTACTTAATAAAATATGGTATATAATATATATTTAGCATCTAACAAACATCTGCTATTCCATCTAACCCCAAAAAAGAAATCAAAGACAGGAACTAGAATTATAAATAAATACTTATATTTAAATAATAGTGAAAGGATAGTAGTCTAGCGATTAGTTATCCAAGGGAAGACATTTTTATCCAAAATACCTAATTATTGTTGAGAAAAATAATAGTTAAAAAGAACTCGTTTGAGTTTATCTAGTGATCAGTAACTGTCGTGAGATAAGTTATTGAGACGGTTAGCAATACAATAAGGAAATGATCGTTTGAAAGATTCAGTATGGTGACGAGGTATAGTAAGAGTATTTTTATGTCTTAAATTTAAAGAGTGTACATCAGTTCTGTATTTTATTTTATGATACAGATACGGTGGTGAGTTTTCCTTTAGTAACTTAATATAAAACATGGTAGAATGCAATTCTCGGCGATTTTTCATGTTTAACCATTTGGTAATTTTGAAAGTGTGACTGATATGCTCAAATTTGCGAATACAAAAAATAAGCCTCAGGCATGAGTTTTGTAATTTTTGTATTCTATTTATATCCAATGAATTTAAATAAGAATTATATAAAATATCACTGAAGTTCAGTTTAGATAATACTAATGACTCACATAGTAGGATTTTAACCGATCTATCTAACATGTGGTGAGATTGAAATATAAGTTTTAGAACTGTATAGGCTTTTTGTAAACATTTAATGATATGGTGCGAAGATCTTAAATTTTTATCAAACCAAACTCCTAAATTTTTAACTGTTTCGCTAAATTGTATAGTGTGACCATTAATTAAAATATTTGAAGAATATTCTTGCTTAAACACCTGTAAATCAACTTTATTTCCAATAATAATTGCGTTAGTCTTAGATGAATTTAGTTGTAAGCAATGATTAATTGAGAATGTATGAAGATTATGAAGATCATAATTAATAGCAGTTACAGCTTGATTCGCTTTATCGAGAGAAAAAGACATATATAAATGAGTATCGTCAGCGTAATAGTGTTGCAAACATGAAAAGAAAATATCTGGAAAATTTGATGTATAAACAGAGAAGAGTATAGGGCCCAATATTGATCCTTGAGACACACCGGTACTCACAGGTAAAAAACTGGATATACTTCCTTGATTTCTTACAGTTTGACTTCTCTTAGATAGATACGATTTAAATAGATCTACAGCTTAAATATCCAAACCACTAAATGATAAAATCGAAAAGAGTAAATTGTGATTAAGAGTGTCGAATGCTTTCGAGTAGTCAAATAAGAACAACACAGTTAATTTATTCGTATCAAGTGCTGCCAAAATATCATCAGAGATTTTTAAGAGTGCTGATGTACAGCTATGACCAGTTTTAAATCCAGACTGTACTGTTACTGAGTTTTTAATGAAGTTATTCTGTATTTGAGTATTGATAACTTTTTCTAAAATCTTTGATAAAGTAGGCAATACACTGATCGGTCGTAATTTTTGCAACATTTGTGGATTATTCACATTAGACAGGGGAGTAATAAATTAATTCTTCCAATTCTGAGGAAACACAGGGTTCAATAGTTAGTTATATGGGTAATATACGGTAACAAAAATGGTATGCACAAATTTAAAGTAAGAGTATTGATGCCATCAGGTCCAACAGCTTTTTTTCAAAGTTAAATTCACCCCTAATTAAGTTTTATATCTCACTTATACGAGGTACCCAAATAATACAACTGAATAAGTTCGACTTTCAAATGTTAGAAGCTTGTTTAATTTGAATGTAGGAAGCAGATATAAAAAATTTTTGTCTTTCGAAAAGCAATAGTGAAAAGCATTTACTAGTTGAAATTAACGATGACTATTATTGCGATACATTGATCATAAAAACCGAATATGAAATAATAAAACATATACTAGAGGAAGCCAACAACTTCTTCCTGGAAATACTATAATAACCCTGAGCGATATCCAATATTGAAGGAAAATCAAATCATAAAATTTCAACAAGGGAGTGTTTGTTATAAGCCAACATATGCCTTGGAAAGAAACTTGGCGATGCAAGCTTGGTTGGCAAAATACATGTTAGATGAAAAAATTGCCTATATTTTTCTCTGAAGTGCCTTTCACGCGTTAATGGAACTTCTGTCAAAATGGGTTCAGCCGTTTCGGAGATTTGCTCGGACAAGAAGATAGACAAAAATTTTAGCAATGTTTGTTTCGGTTTTGTTGGCGTGCAAATAACTTTATGAACTGTAAAATATTCTCGTCCAAAATCACAGACAGACACTCCAATTGTATTCATATGCTTAAAAGGGTGGATATGATACGCAAACAACCTATCGCCTGCGTTAAATACTCACCGACAGTGCTAAACAATAAAGTATAGGAGAGTTGTTAGTGAAAATAAGAAAATCTATTTTTTTATGGTAGATGGATGATATTGGATATCTGACCTTAGTTTTCCATCAGCATGAACATTTCTTAATACGGATTGTGAAATCTTACAATCCTGAGCACAATTTACATTTTTCGACAAACCTCGTATACGAATGCAAAAAAATGATATCTGATTATTAAATTTTGTGTTTTAGGCAATGCAGAACTTTTTATCAATTGGACACACAGTATATTGAGGGTCACTTATCGGGATAAAAACTATCCTATTTCTCAAGTTGAACCAAGCAATAGACATTCACAAAGTTTCATTAAAATCGGATGAGTGGTTTAGAAAATTAGCGTGAACATCGTGACATATGATTTTTATATATGAGGATAAAAATAATAAAATATACAGAATATGTTTAGTATTTTTGAGAAATCCTGTACATTATGAAAATAATTTAAAAAAGTACCTACCCCTAAATCGATCCCGATTTTTTTTACCGAAACTGACGGTTTGGTCTTTTGAATAATGTGAATAACTCTGTATATCCAAAAGTTTTTTACAAAATGCTAAGCGATAATCCCGAGATCAAAATAAACCGATTTATTTTTTCTATATAGATCTCAAACAGCTCGCAGAATATGTGCACAGTGACATAGTTAGATAGGAAAAATATTAATCCATATCAAACTTATAGGAAATCTATCCACAGACTTTTAAGTCTTTACTAATTTCTACGACAAAGGATGAAAAAGGATTCAGGATAAGATTTAGTTTATTATAAGAATGGTACTTTTGATAAAAATGAATTTTTCTTAGAGTTTTGTTTGTACTTCTCCTGTATGTTTTTATGAAAAGATTAACACTAAATGTAAGTAGTCTAAATTTGGCAAGAACACTTTAAAACAAACTTCACCTTATGATTATAATTTTTTTATTGCTTTCCGAATTGCGTTTTCGTCATATCGGCAAATGTTGATGCTTTTATAGGGTAATTTGATAACTATTAAAAATCGAAATAAATCAATTGCTATACTCGCTCTTTTTTTGAGATAAACTCGAGTGATAACATAAAATTCAATTTTGTGCGTATTTGATGGATACCTGTACCTAATTCTATTATAAAGTTATCTAAAATTTGTTCAGACACTTTTCAAACACTTTTTAGTGTAGAATCCGATGGCGTAGCTGGATTTTAAATTTTCTTCTTAAATTTCAAGTTACAACATAGAGTTACCCTATAAAAGCATCGAAATTTAGCCAAACTGATATTTTCAAAATTAAAGATGATGATAAAAACATTTGTTGATTTCCTTTGTCAATTTTTGAATATACACCTTGAACCATTTTTATCCATCTTTTATTTATTTGTATTAATTTTCACAGACGATAGAACAGGTTGTCAGCCCTTCCTGATATGTGCTTGTAGTAGTTTAATTTGATCTGGTCTGAAACTATTTTCACCAGAGCTTATCTACAGATAAGAAATATAAGCAAACTATTCTATAGCAGCTTGGAGACCTATAATGCTCATTCAAAAATATCCTTTGCAATATATAATTTGGCTGAACCTATACAGTCTGGAAGGAGGAAGGGCAGCAAAGAACTTGATTAATACTGACTAATCAATTATCAAATATCGATAATTTCCTCTTTATTTATAATCAATTTATTCTGTCTTAGATTCATTTGGGTCAACATTATTAATAGTTATTCATCTTCTTCCCAATATCTATTTTCCATTTTTTGACATATTGTGAAAATTTTGCCTAATTCTCTACAGTCACTGCACCAGAAGCCTCTTTGATAACTTCTATTAAGTTATTGATCTTGGAGTCATCTTTAGAATTGCGACACCTTATAAGGTATTTTATTTCATCCCAAGGAAGCTCGATACGACCGACTATGATCAGACATAAATATATGGAGGTGTTTGCTTCAAGAGGCGTACACCCTAATGTATTCACTTAATAGAAAATTATTTATTCATTTTCTTCTTGAGGAGTCCTATATACTTGAACTGGTTTGATGAGGTCTAATTCTGTTCGAGCATTTTATACTTGAACAGAATATGGGTTTGCGTCCGCGAACCATTTGCTGGAATTTTCATGGTTAATTTGACCATACGATAATCACCTTGTGCTAATTGTGTTCTGTAGACTAGGGTATGCCATTTGAAAATTGGCACTATACTTTGAATATTAAATGTTTGTTGAACAATCTAATTTCTTAAAAAAGGTCTGTGTCATCAACATATCCGGGGATTGTCGGGCGTGACAACTTCTAATATCTATGTATACTGAAAATTCATTTTTTATATTTAATTGAATAACTTCAATCATTTTATAACCTATTAATAGTACGATAAATTTCATGTAATTAACCATCACAATAACCATACCATAACATATAAAGACTATTTCATTCAAATTTTTAAACTATCTGTTGTATTTCTTCCAGGCTCTATTTTAATTAAAAGCACAGAAAATGCAATACCTTCATTTATTCTTTCTTTGATATGTACCTATACAGCTGCATCTGTGAGCCTGGCACTTCCTAAACTGTACACCTCTGGCACATTTGTCATTTTATGTATATTTTTTATCTCTTATCGTTTTTCATATTGTCTTCTAGAAAATCACTCACACACATCCTCTTGAAATCATAATTTTCTTTAATAATTTTATGAATTTTATAGAAGTAATAGTTTATATTTATTATAACTGAATTTTATTCTTCCGTAAGAATTATATTGACTGAATCTTTGAAGGGCTGTAGAAAAAACATAAATTCGCTGGAAACTCGGCAAAGCTATGCATTATCCCCTTCAATTTGACACATAAATCTTGAAGATAGGTTCAGTAATCACTGAAAACTCAGAATTTCAATTATTATTATTAATCTTCCGTAAAAATTGTATTGACTAGACATTTGAAGGGCTGTAAGGCATAGCCCTTAGAAAAAAACGCAAATTCTGAGGAAATTTGGCAAACCTATGCATTATCCCCTTCAATTCGACACATAAATCTTGAAGATCGGTTCAGTACTCACTGAGAACTCAGAATTTATTAGTATTAGTCTAAACAATAACATAAAGATATCGAATGTATAAGCTATAGTTTCCAAGATATAAATTATAGTTTCCAAGAAAAACATGATGATAGACAACTCATTTTCATCTTGAGTTTTTGAACATGCTATCCTTAGAGTAGGGCCATAGTAGGACGAAACGGTTTAATTATGATTTACGTAATAGAAGCAGTTATATCTTGACAAGTTTCCTGCAAGACCTACATTGGCTATATTGACTAAAGATACAAATTCTATAGAAAACTTTTTCGGTATAGCGGATATATCTAACTCCGTAGTAAAAATATATATAGTATTGAATATTTAATGTCCCTATCAAAAAAATGGACCGTTCGGAAACAACTGAGAAGCTTCACAGCTACTTTTTATGAGATACTCTCTCTTGAGGTTTTTGAGTAGTAATTGTAGACAATAGCTGTCACCCCTGTCGTTAATACAAGAAGCTTCTAACTATGAATATATATTTTAGTTATCTAATAGGTGGAAATAAATAATAAATAAAACTTCAACACTCAAGTGTCGATAGATCATCAAACAAAATATTTCAAAACAATTGGTTAATTTCCACAATTAATGAGACGATAAAACATTTATTATTAATTATTCTAATGATAATTATTGGTGGTAATGATACGTAATCTGATTCTGTAAAAGCAATCAATTTTGAAGTAACAGTTTTCTGTATAAATAAAAGAAATTACAGTGCGTTCATAAAGTATGGAAACGCTTCAATAACTTCTAAAATATTAACATATAGAGAAAAAGCTCCGACAGGTCGATTTTTTATTTTGATTTTCTACTTTTTTTTTGCAAACAGCATCATTTTATCCCCTCCATCTTCCAAATTATGACGTCATCATTATTTATTTTTAATGAAAAGGCCGTAATTTTATATTATAAACGGCAAACTGGAAATTTTCTGAGCTCGAAAATACCAAATACATGGATATTATCATAAAAATATATGAAATACAAGGTGCTAAGAAATTAATATATTTTCATTTGCTCCTTTCAATTTTCAATAATAACAATAATATTAATATGCAGTGGTAAATAAGAACTTAATAATTGTTTCTAAGGACTCGGATTCAAACGCATACTTGTTTTTATGCATAATTTGTATAAAATTAAAAGCAGCAAATAAAAATATATTAATTTTCAGCACCCTATATTTCATTTTTTTTATGTTAATACCAATGTATTTGGTATTTTTGAACACAGAAAATTGCCAATTTTCCGTTTATAATATAAAATTATGGCATTCTAATTTAAAAAATAGCGATGACGTCATAACTTGGAAAGTGGAGGGGATAAAACGATGATGTTTGCATATAAAATAAGAAAATCAAAATCAAAAGTCGACCTGTCGAAGCTTTTTCTCTATATGATAATATTTTAGTAGTTATTGAAGCGTTTCCATACTTGATGAACGCACTGTAGGTATAAAAAATTCTAGTGTTTCACATGCACGATTTTGCTACCGCTCTTATACATATTCCACCATTTACAAAAATATTCCGATTGACTCGTGCAACCAATTATTGTAGCATTGCCGAACAAATGAAAGTTATCTAATTTTATCCTAGGACGAAATGTCTAGCCGGAATATGAATAAATGTTTAAAAAATAAGTAACTTTATGTGCGAATAGCTTTTTTCTTACTTTTCTCAAGAGATGTGCCTTAAAACGGTGGTCAGTAATAAAAAAAAAGTTTCATCGCTGAAATCCAACTAGGTAGGTACTTACTAGAATATTACACTCTTAAAAGTTTAAAAGGATGAAACATAAAATTATTCTCATCTGAAATTGTTATCTACAAAGTAGTCAATATTTATCGCCTAATAAATAGCCAACTTACACGTAATATATTTTAATTTATTTAATACATATTCATAGTGACGGTCAGAGGAAAGCCGTGGTAGGGGGAATCCGCGAAACATGAACCAATTTTTATTTAAAACATCATAAATGTTTGTGAAGAGGTTATTATTTCATATTAGTTATGTAACAAGATATAGGGATTTTAATAATAAATGGAATAAGAGTCAATTGTTCCCATCATTAGGGATACTTGAAACGGGGGCTAGCGGCTAGATAGAGTTGACTATTGTATTTGCGAGAGAAATAAAATGTTTTACCCTTAGTTAACGATTTTAAAGACTTTAATAACACATGCTCAAGGAATACTTCTTAAAAAGAAAAAAGTGAGCAGTATAATGTGGGACAGGAAAGAAGTATTTAAACCTACATACCTATATGTCCAAATATTCCAAAAATAACAAAATTTTCAAATATTTCTATTAAGTTAACCAAATTGAATATATTAATAATCAGTATTTATGAATCTTTATTTAAACTTATAATTTATTTTAATAAAATGGCCTCCTTGATCAATCACTATAATCACTTGGAGACAACAAGGTCAACAAATGAGACCATCGATATCTTTCGTAAGCCCTACACATATGTCATGGACATATCTACAGCATAAACGACAGAAATGCATATTCAATTTCTTCTGTCTGGTAAACAAAGCAGTACAAAGGTTTCAAAATCATTATCAGTGGAACTACCACCGTTCGAAAAACACTCCCTTTCAATGTCATCATTTTTATTTAAAATGTTTTTCCTTTTCCAATTTTCTTTTGAATATATTTTTTTCTCATCTGCCTACCTTTTTATATCTTGTTTTGTCTTTATCGTTTTCTTTCCTTTAGTTTTTCCTTAAGTGTTCTTAGTTTTCTTATTCTGATTCAGAATTACTAGTTCCTTAATCTTTCTCCTTCACTTCATTTATAGCTTTTTTTCTATTTTGGTATATTTTTCCTTTGACGTATTTTTTGTAGAACAGTATATTTATTTTTGGAGTTGGACTATTCCAGCATGGCTCAGGGTCAAGGATTCTCCTTCTCAAAGGAATTTGGATAAGGTTTGGTTTTTTTTGGTATTTGGAATTTAAATGTATACGGGGTGTGAGAAACTTTAGCTACCATTTTTGTGTATGCTGGATTTATGAGAAAAGGACCGATTAAGTAAAAGGATGAAGCGCTTCGGAAATGTTAGTATTGGAATAGTAAACAGTGTGTGTGGAAGAAGTATATGAGAAAGTGCTTCTAAGAATTCTTTTGAAATGCTTGTGTATACGGAAACTGAGTGAGAAGTAAGACGGTTTTTTGATGTTGGTATAAGGGCTTTATTGTTGAAATTTGATTAGTAATTTCTTTGGCTGGTTGAAATTTCGCCTATAAGCAGTAAGAATGATTACCATGCACAGTAGGTTTGCCTAAAGCACTTATAATTTTCTAAATGTTTTTGAATGTTATGACGGCCACAGTATTGAAAATATTTGTTTAGTCACGTCCAATAACTCGACCTTGATTTTCGAATGAAACCAATGACGTGAATATCATGTCTGGATATCGAGAAATTTGAGCGGAGAAATTGCCATGCCTACGTACACTCTTTCACACACATATTTGAAGTCATCACAATAATTGCCTAGTGGAAAATTTAAAATTTTGTCGCATGTATTTCTTTAACATGTAAAAAGTAGTACGTGCTCTGCGAATCCCCGTAAAACCTTGACTGTAGCTAGCTAGCATCGCGATCCAAAAAAAGTCCTTCAGAATAGGCTATACCAATGAAAAATATGTCTTCGCTAGTAGTAGATGGGAATTGTTTGTCATGTCATAAACAATAGCCGTGTTCGGATAACTATGGCATGTCGTTTTGCTATTCAATGATATAAAACAAATTAGTAATAATATTTAAACAAGAAAATTCTTCACAAAGAAATTCGTGACCATAGAAATATAAGACAATTATATTAACGCTTAATTGACTAATTCAAAGTCCTCCATGAAATAATTGATAATAAATGATGTATTTTGCTCGGTAATAAAATTTTAATTCAGAAAATTATTGTTATATTTTCAAATCATAATTATTTGAACCATCAATTATTTTAAATTTTTGTTACTTTTCATTCCAATCTATTTATATAATTGTAAAGAATACTAGAAAATTGAACTTATATACCTTATTTTTATTTTTGAAACATCAAATTGTGTATACAGTATTAATTTACCAATTTTTATTCTTCAATTAAAATTACCTAAATAATATTAATTGTTAAATTTCTATTCCTTTATCTATTAGAATAGTATATAAATTAGAATTATGTATAGAAGTATAAATCGTCTGGCCAAGTCAATGGAAAAATATACTTCCAAAATTACTTCACACCGTCTAGAAAAAACTACCTCCAGATTTCGTTGTCGCAATCAACCGAATTAGGGCCAATCACTATAATGGCCGCCTCCCTAGGATAGGCCTAATTGACAGCCCTAGATGCAATTGTGATCAAGCAGACAAGGACATGAACCACGTTTTATGGCAGTGCTCACGCTATACCACGCAGCGAGCCAAGCTTTTACAACAACTAAAAATTTTGAACTGTCAATCTCCCTTTTGAATCGAAATGTTTATTGCTGGACCAACATCAAGAAATGTCTGATGATCTACCGCTCATCAAGGTATATTCCCTTCTAGTGTGACGAAAAACAAGAAATATAGTGATTGCTAAACATATGGATATCCCTGACCAGCATCAAGGAAATATTACAATTCTATACATTTTATTATTTATCGATATAAACATTTTATGAAAAGCTGTAATATGCCTTAAATGGCGTTTCTTAGCTCAATAAAAAAAAGTATAAATTGTGAACATTTATTCTTGAATTAAACTTAAGTAAATAAAATTCAAATCAAAACTATGGGTTGAATAACGTACCTATCGTTGTTCGTGAATATTCCCAGTTTTCAGCTTTATTAATTTCTTTATGTTCAAATTTATCAAATGTTGTAAGAATAGGTACAGAGAGTGACATTGAAAATATAAGTAATTTCCTAACCCTACAATTTAGAAAAACATTTTGATTTTCCTCAAGATATAGAGAGTACCAATATGCGGTCTATTGTGTGTTGGTGTCGAGTATTTGAAAATCTAAACAAATATTGTGGTACAAAGGAAAAAAACTCATAATCGTTCACAAAATATTTCTCTCATAAGAAATTCAAAAATATAAATTGCGCAAATTTTTCTTGTTATCTAGTTTTGGTAGATTTGTCAAACAGGGTGATAGTACGAATTAGAATTTAGGAATTGATATTATGTACAATAGTTCAATTTGAGAATAAAAAAACGCAGAAATTAAATTCAAGGAGGAAAATTAAGAAATAATTATTATGTTTATGAATTAAATTTATTTACTCAATGAAGATAATATATTATTTTAAGTACCAAAGTATAATAACTACTCTCATTTGAAATTATTATATGAGACAATAATAATTCAAATCTGTAAATCAAATTTACAACATGTTGCAATTGTAATTCAAAGATTTGATCGAATATACAATAATAACATGAATATGGCCACGTAATAAACGTCCCTAAAGCTCATGGTCTATAAACTGAGTTATAGACCATGCCTAAAGCTGGCAGAGCAAAGTGGGCAGAGTCCAAAATACATATTTGGTGCTTGTCGCGCACATAAGGTGCTAATTGAGTGCTGTATTCCGAAATTGATGGCACTTAGAGTTGTATGGAAATGGCTGTTTTATAGGTTGCTGTGCTAGCTTTGGATTTAAAGCTAGCAAAGCAAAAAATTCAGAAATATATATTGATCATATAAAATAGTTTATTTCGGATTCAAATATATGAGAAATAACTTGTATACATATTAAGCTAAAATCTATACAAAGAATTAAAATTATCATTTTTTAAGATCATTTATCCTAAGCTTATTACTTATTAACTATTAGCTTTCATAATGTCTTGTATTTCCAATAAGGTTTTACCCTTCGTTTCCACTAAATAGAAATGTACATAAATACTACCGAAAATGCAGCAAGTACCAAATATTAAGAAGCATCCACCATATCCCAAAAACTCAATCATAAATGGGAATCCAGATGTAACAATGAAAGAGGCAGCACATATGATCGATGTGATCAATGAAACAGCCAAGGATCTAGTTTCACTGGGCTGTAGCTCATTCATAATCACAGGGGGTAGAGGACCCAGTCCAATGGAATAAAAAATTGTGAAAACCAACACTAATACGATTGGCAACCATTGAATTCTGTCAACTATTTGGTAACCCGCATGGTTTAGATAATAGAATGTAGCTAAATTAATAAGAATCAAGCCGCTAATCAATGAAGATAATATCAGTAATGTTTTGCGTCCAGTATTTTCCACAATTGAGGATGTAATTATAAATATAACAACTTTAACGGCGGCTACTATAATCGCAGCTACATTCCCAGATATACCACTGTTAGTAGAATCTAATATTGGACCAACGAATGCGAGCAGAGCAGTAACTCCAGATAAAACTGGCACTAGACATATCACATTATTAATTATAAATGCCCTTCGGTTGGAAGAATCTTTACGCAGTGTTATCCATGCTCCAGATTTAGAATGAAGACTTGTTTCGAGTGTTTTCTGAATTTCGATATAGTCCTCTAATACTTTGTTCATATTCCTCAATTTTTTCAAAGACTCCATTGCTTTTTCCGCCTCACCTTGAGATACCAAAAAATATGGTGATTCGGGAACAAAAGCTATCATCAACAGAACGCATAGAATCATTGGAGCTGCACAAAGAAATGAAAAAAATTTTATTGAGAAAAAAATTCCAACAACATAACCGTACAAACTCCCCATAACCACAAATAAGCCACTCAAGCATCCAAACTTTCCTCGATTGTGTTTTTCCGTGATTTCAGTAATAAATATCGGCAATACAACCCGTGCAACTCCTTGACATAAACCTAAAATAAATCTAGACAAATAATACATATAAATGCTTTTAGTTAGGGCAAGTATAGCATATGAAATAAAAGTTATCACAGCTGATAAAGTTAAGAGATTTCGTCTGCCGTAGATATCGCTCAATCTTCCCAGAAATAACGGCCCTATAAAGGATCCAATGAAAGGGAATCCAGCTATAATAGAGATTTCTGTGGATGTTATAGGATGTCCCAGAGGATTCACCAGTGGATTTGTAGATTTTAAGTTTGCTAGTACTGGAGACGTCCATACCATGTTGTAACCAAAGGCCAAGTAGGTCAGATTAGCTGAAAATTTTACATAATATTAGTAATTCCTTCTTATTTCTATTTATATATCAGTTGGAGTGTGCATAAGTTAAAAAGCCAATGTTAATTGAATGGATAAGTTAACTTATGTTAAAACAACAAAAATCTTATTCAGATACTTTCCACTTTAATAAATATATCCCAATAGATCCCAAGCTTCCAAACAGATGTCATAATATTTGGATCTGCTAAGTATGGTTCTGGTGAGTGAGCGGTATTTGCTAATTTCAGTTTTTCAAATAGGCGAATAGGCCAAAAATTTATTTTATTTTTTGAATATGAATGTGAAATAAGATTTGCCTGTCCTTCTTTTGTCTATTTTTGATGAGGTCTACACTTTCCTGGGCTGTCTGTTTAAATGTCCCCGCCATCTCAATTGTGATCTTTCTACATGTTCTCGAACATTTTTCATTCTTAGTGTGGATTCAGGCAGCATCAAGTATGAATTATCAAGTAAAAATTATCAAATAACAATTATCAATTAACAAGTATAAAAATGTAGCATTCATGCACTCAAATTAAGAAGTAAAAAGTAACCATGCATAGAAGTCTGACATCCGCGGTATTCATTTTTCAAAATAACCTCTGTCCCCTGGAAAACTGAAATCAAGTGTTGAGAAATCCAAATTTTCAATAAAATCATTTTCGAGGTACCCAAAGAAATACCCAAATATTTCAAAAAGAGAGGTTATTTACATATGATTCACATCATCGGCCTGACCAATCTGCGTTCACCTGCGCACTTATTACGTACAAGTACAAAATCTCATTCAATTAAAGTACGAAAGTTAAAAGTTGGCCAACTTCTACTTCTTATTCGTTAATTGATAAATTGTTACTTGGCTGCATGAATACTCTCATTGAAAAATAAGAAATTCAACTTTTACTTGCTATTTCTAATTGTTAGTTGTTACTCGTTAATTTGGACTGTCTGAATCCACACTTAGTTTCTCTCTCATTGTTTCGTGTCTTATATTATCAACCAGTGTAACGTTGGCCACTCTTCTCAAGTATTTCATCTCCATTACTTGCAGGTTCTTCTTTAAATTTTCTGTAAGCACCCACGTTTCAATTCCAAGCTGTAGTGTTGGTAGGTTTGTCGTTTTATATACTATGATTGTGGTTTTAATGCAAACTTCCTTCTTATTAATTAATTCTTTTTCTAAGGAATAGTACAGTCTTGATGTTGATGATAATATGTTCTTTATCTCTGCTTCATATCGTCCTGCATTCTCGATTATAGATCCTAAGTGTTTGATCAACTTGTTCTATCAATGTTCCGTCTATGGTTATGTTTGTGCTTATTTCTTGGTTTGATGTGACTATTACCTTCATTTTATTTGTATTCATTTCCATATCTTCCTGTTTTAGACTTTTGGACCATACATCTATGTTGTATTGTAGTTTTGCCTAACTGCTTGCTATTAAAACTAGGTCATCTGCGCTGATTATAACGTTCTTAAATCTACTGTTTTCCACTTCTATTTTATTTTGATTTTCTACTGGCTGATTACTATTTCATTCATAAATATTATGACGAGCAAAGGGCTGAGTACCCCGCCTTGTATAATACCATGCGTTGTTTTGAATTTTTCAGTTTCTTGGTTGAGTGTTCTGGAGGTACTGTTTTGATATGATGATTTGATTCCGTGTATTAGGTGGTTGTTATTTGTAATAATTCTTAAGGCTATCCATATCTGATGTCCAGGCACGGTGTCGAACGCTTTCTCCAAGTCAATAAAACATAAGTTTAGATTTCGCTGGCAGTGCATGTCAGTCTTACCCCTCTATAGTTTCTACAATCAGTTTTGTCCCATTTTTTGCTGCATTGCTGCTTCAAAATAGTGATCTGTCCATAGTTCTGCACTCCTGTATGTCCTAACATTTTGTCATTATCGTTCTAATAGTCCTTTAAGTAGGTATATTTGCGACAATTTTTTTTGTTGAAAGTATGAATTTTGTATAATTAATTCGGTTTGTCTATTAGTGGGAATCAATTTCTGTTTCTTGTTGTTTTTCCAAAAGTATCCATAACTCCTTCGGTTCTTTCTATGTATTTGCCTATCATAGCGATAAAATATCCCAGATTTTCCAGAAGAGTGATTTGCCTTGTTCTTTGTCGTTTCCATTGGGACCATTTGCTATTATTATTTCAAAACCACTTTCTCTGTTATTTGTATTTTAATTTTCATAACTCTTTCATTTATTGTTTACGAATCTAATAATTTTGGCATCAGCCTAGGACTTTATATTATATACATCCAACTCCTGCTGCTGGTCTTTTACCTTCACTGACCCCACAATATGGAAATCTATATTTTTCTATTGAAATATCTCCTTTCCTCTTTTCCTCTTTTTGTTTTTGGTTTCTGTTATAGCTGCAATTTCCAGATTTATCTTTTTTATTTATAGGATTAGTTCTTTTCCTTTTCCGGCAACAGTGGAAATGTTTAAGGTTCCAATCTTAAAAATCTGCTTGTTCAACCTTCTTGTTTGCTTTTCTTCCCATGTTAACTAATTGATTTTCACCTTTATTTATTTTTTCACTCATTTTGTCATATCCATTGCAGTGGTCGTCATCAATAATTTGCTCTTTAACTTGATATGTTGGTTTTTTGTTGGTGTTTATTCGCATTAACTACTCCTGCAAATCTTCTATTTCTAGAAATCTTTGGCTAATCTTTCTCTTATTCATCTTGTTTAGTATTGTGTAGGATGCTTTTTTTCTGCGTCTTCTATACAATTATTATTATATCAATTATCAATTTGTTGTATTTAAAGATAGCATTGTTTTTTCTATTTTTTTTTTGAATAGGAGCCTTTTTCCAAGAATTTCTTTTGAGAATCTTCTTTTATCTATATGTCTGAACGTTTGAGATTCTTTGTTATATTCAGAATATCGTTTTTTACTTTCTCTTCTTAGCTTCAGCTAATTGTCTTATGCTATTCCCTATTCCCTTCCTTCTTACTTCATCAATTTTGTTTTCTGTGGATAAATTAACCCCCATAGTTTCTACAATCTTCATGACTTTCCAGACAGTCAATATTTTCAGTCTCATCCTCTGCTACTCCATGAATTATAAGGTTTGTTTTCCTTATTTCCTTTTCAAAATTTTCAATTTGCTTGCATTGTTTACTGATTATTTGTTTAAGACCATGATTTCCTTCCTCTAGTTTTCACGTCAATCTCATTTTTTATGGCTTCTAGTCCATTATTTGTACTTTATTATTTATCTGTGAAAACATTTCCTCTATCTTCTCCATTCCATATTCAAAGATATATTTAGTTTTTATGCAACACACCATTAAATGAGACATGAAATTTAATCCATAAGTATAACATATTGACACTTATATCTAGACAGGCACAGAAAAGCAGTAGAAATATTTTCCAACTTGATAGGCCATAATGATGAAAATTGTCCACTAATGAATTAGCCAATAACAATATTAATCGTCGTTCGGTAGGAAGGATATTAACAAAAAGTTAAAAAAGTTTTCCTGAAAAGTATTTCATATGTGGTGCAATATTAATGTAGAGAATTATGGATAATCTATTTCAGTAGGTACAAAGATACTCTATAGGGAAGATATCAGATACTGGAAAATAAAAATAATATATCAATTCACACAAATATCACTACTCACCAGCAAAGGCAGATATGTACAAATTCCAATTAGCTTTGGGAATTTTGATTTCATCTTTATTTTGTTTACTATTTTGAGTTAGTAACTGAGAATTTTCCACAACGATAGTTTTCAACATGACCAAATATTAGCAGTTTCAAGTTAGAACGTCATGAGATTCTTGTCGTAGCAAAAAAATGAATAGAAACAAATTTAGAGAAAAATGGCAATGGCCTTCTCATGTTTTAGTTATTCAAATATTTGAATCACGATAGAGATGAAAACGTCAGTGCAATCTTATCAAAAAATTGTTATAAGTATATACGAAGATTAAAAATTATAAAGGGTGTCCCAATAGGAACGCGCATAAATATTTAATGCTTCTATATTGCTAGTCGCGTTTAGATCCCGACTGATTTGTGACGGTGCAGACATACATATATCTGTCCTTGGGCACAATACTCTCGAGAAGTGACCAATCAGCGTCATTGCAAAAGACATATTCGTAGGGACGACGGGCTGCTTGGCCAATCAGCAAATCCTGTTGATAGTTCACAAGAAGAGGGCCTTGCACAGTGATACATTCGTTAAGCCATACCACCGCTTATAGGGGCTAGCAATATATGATTGAGAATAACGTAATCAGTTTATAATTAGTAGAAAATTAGATCTATAGTCAAATCGAACGGATTGTTCTTGTTTGAAATCATTTACAATATGGAGAACATTGCGCGGGAATATTTTATAATTTTCGTGGCATTATTTATCGACATAATGCAACAACCGATTTAAAAGAATCATTAAAATGCTAGGAAAATATAACCTTAGAGAATCTAATAATTCCATTACTTCAACATACTAGTCGGTCTGTGGAGAATATTGCCGCAGGATCTAAAAATGTTCGTAGCAGTTGAAAATTCTAAGGGACACTACCCATCGAATTGTCAAAACTTTCAAGAGATGCAAGAATTGAAACCCTAGGACCCTGTGACAAGTCGTAGATCTCCGGAAAATATTTTTTACAGGGATGAATCTCATTTTCACTGAAACTGATATGTCTAATGACATTTAGGACGAAGAAATTAGTCGGGCCATTTGCGACAGGACATCCATTTTTGGGGCGGAATTTGATCTGGTGGAGTAGTAGGTCCTGCAGCTAGGTTCTGTGAACGGTCGATGGTATACGGAATACCTTAGGATTGGTCTGCAGGATTGTACGCCCTGGCATAACAAGCCCCAGGTCGTGTCATTTCCTCTAATGAAGATCAGATCAAGTCGTAAATATCGTGCGATTTAATGCCTTAGGTCTTTTCTTGAATTTCTTCACTTTGAAATAAGGGATCAGTTTTATTCCTGAATAAGAAAGTACGGACTTGTTGAGACAGCCTTTATATAAAATTTATAAATATTTGCAAATCTTACGCGAAAACACAGATATAATTTTTAGGTGTATCTATTAGATAATAATAATCTAAAAGAAATTCGACTTGATAAGTGCCTAAGAAAACTTTTCAATAGGATCAAGATAAATTAATAATCTTTTAGGTGAGATCTGACTTATTTTCATACAATTATCCGGTCATAATTTTGAATAAACTTAACTAACAAGGAGAATTATATATGAACACAAAAAACTTACTGGCTCCAGGGTAATAAACTTTCTCAGAGGTACTTACCTTCAGCTAATGCCATTTTTTCACGTTCTTGGTACTTTTATCAACAGAAATACCCAGATAGACAAAATAGATCCTGTGATCTGCCATCTATTAATAAACTACCATGTCAACGTTGTGCATGATCGGTGGTAAATTTAGGCTAATCTTCCAATATTCCTTAAACCAGGTAATCAAGGTCCAATTTTTAGCTCTATTTTGTAGGTCTACATTAGACATCGATAACATGAATAGGGGAGAGTGGATTATTTCTTCCGACAAACCAAACGATAAACGGACAAGATTTTTGGCAATTTTTCTGAAACAAAATAGCAGTTGTCAACAAAATTTGGAAGCACATCAACTCTTCATAGATTTTAAGCAAGTCTCCGATTTTATAATCTTGTCCATTGTTCCTCGACCCTGCCGTTTTATTATTGTCCTATTGTCATATTTTTAAGTTTGTTTGATCGGTTTCTGATAATTCCTGTTAAAATGTTACATGTACGTCTGCTCTAAATAGAGTTATTCCTCTGTAGATAACAGACAGACTTTTATCAGCCATTTTATAAACTGGATAGTGATGATGTTGGTCCAGTGAATCGGTAGATCTTCCTCTGTCCACATTTTTATAATCTAGCTGAATACAAAAAATAGTATGTTTCCACGGAATCTACTATTAAAATAAATTAAAACATTCATAATATTAAGGCAACACTCCTAAGAGTAACAAAGTTAATTTGAAAAAATGGATAGCAGACATGATCATTTCCAGATATCGAGCTATAAATAATTACATATCATAATCTCCATCTCTATTAAGTTATCTACCTGGGCAGAAATATTCTAGCTGTATAACAATTCTTTTGCTGAGATGATTTAACAATGCACGACGGAAATAACATTGATTGAATTTTTTTGCGCAAAAAAACACGTAGACAGCAGTAGCATGAAATGAAATTTCAATAACCTTGAGCGCTCGATCATCTGAAGGTCTTCAGTGCAAATAATCCATACTAAAGTATGAAGAACTACCAGTAGGCTCACTTCGCAAATTATATGTCTAAATTTTATGAACTACTTATAAAGGAAATGCTTACCCCAGCGTCTAGTCCTTCGGACGTGGAATTATTATAATCAATGAGCCACTATAACATTTTAACATTTTTTATCAGTACCTACAATTTGTAAACGATGGCTATGTCAATATAATTTAATAAATCACTACTATTGTAAAGTCTCGTGACTCCACGTATAATCTTGTATGTGAGTAACGGAGTCGAGTGAGAGGTACTATTATTTTAGAGTTAAAACAAAATTTGCTTTTTAAAAGTCCATTTCTATCTTGATCAACGTAACTGGCGCAGTCATTCAGATAGTTTTCCGGTGAAAAGAAAACAGCAACGAGAAACGATCTGAAACCCTTTGGAGCAACCAGCAGCAGCAGAAGTCTTCCAGAAACATCATTCGTCTAGCTTTTCAACAAAAACAAGTAGAGTAAACAAATACTAGAAACGACCAACAAAACTGTAACTGCCAGATTCCGTTTCTCTTATCCATTTTATGTCTTTTTCCCTATATATAATAAAAGTATTACATTCGAAAACATACATTTCTATAATTAAATTTAGATATAAAATACATATATAGGTACCTATATATAAAAAAAAAACTTGAGCATAATTTAACCCATTTTTTGCTAAGGGAATATAGGTCAAATAAATCTTATTTAGATAATACTTTTATCATAGAGGAGAGGAAGATCCTCTTATACATATAAATATAAGAGAACCTAAGCTTTAATATATAATAAATCAGCGATAGTAACTGCTGAGTCCCAAAAAGCTTCTAACTTCGAGCTTGTTCTTTGGTCGCGGCCAATCTCGCAATGCTTGGACTTTTTCTGGATCGGTCCCAATTCATTTCGATGATACGACGTGTTTGAAAAAGTTGACTTTTTCCTGGAACATAACGCATTTCTTTGGATTCATCTGGAGATTAACACACCGGATCCTGGCGACAACTTTCTTCAAATTCGATTGATGTTCGTCGAAATCTTTGCTAATCACCATTACGTCATCCAAGTATACCAGGCATGTCCCCCAAGTTCTATTTGTGAAGCCCATTGTAAGAAAATTGAAGGTTTCCAAAATGTCTAAACCTACTATAAATTCATCCACTATGTCGGCCACGATTGCATTAATATTTATTTATTTTCCAAAGTGGTGGTGGTCTCAGTATTGGCTTGATATTGTGCTGCACGATAGAGTCTTTGGAAACCATGTCGGAGCGTACCACTGATCTTGTTTCCCCCGTGTCGATGGTCAGATCACATTTCCTGCCGTTTATAATACCTTGGACAAGCCCCCTTACACTGGCGAGGTGGAGTTTTCCTGAAGTCGGGTATTCTCTCTCTGAACATTTCGTTCTTCAGATCTGGGTCTTCGCTTGCAATTTCTATTTATATGCCCCTCTCGGTTGTAATTGTAACACTTAATCAGTTTTCTATATCCAGGCTCCTTGCCTCTTCGAAAGCCGAATTTCTGGAACATCAACTTCTTAAAGAAATCTGCATTGACTTGCGGTTCGTCTGACACTCTGACTTCTCTTACATTGCTGCGACGATTCATCGAAGCGTTTTGGTACCTTCGTAGTCCAGTGCCTGGACAACTGTTTCGGCTAAGGTGTTATGCCGACTTAGTCTCAACGCTTACTGCATGTCTATATCTCGAACTCCGTCGATGAAGTACTGGATACTAATTTCCTCAATGAATTCATCCGGGGCCTGCGGATAAGCCAGTCGCACCATGCTCTCAATTCTACTGCTTAATTCCGGCAATGACTCCGTTGAACCTTGGATTCTCCTTTCAAATTTGCTCTGATACACTTGGCTAAGATATTTGTTGCCGTATCTTAATTTCAAGGCGCCCGCAACAGCCGAATAATCAGGTTGTTTGGCTGCCGATGATCCCATCCTTTTGCGTTGGCTGCAGCCTCAAATTGATGTTTGTACATGCCCAGGATGTTTCGCCGTCAAACGTTGGTGGTTTAAGTTTTTCATTGGCTGTAGTGATCGCCGACGTGTTCAATTTGCTGCTCTCGTCGGGGTTAGTATCCCGTATTTTCTTCACCTCTTTTCTAGCATTCGGTACTTTTCCTCAAACTCTTCTCGAACTGTCTCAATTTCTTCTTGTAGTTCTTGCTTTACGGTATCGACTATTTGATGGACATTTCGGAACAATCCTGCAATCTGCTCGAAATCTTTCTGTCGTAGTTCTTCTTGCCGTCTTGAAAAATCGGAGAGTATCTTAGTTAGTTGTTCCTCCTTTTTCTGTTCTACTCGCAGCCTTCGCTCCTCCTCTTCTCTCTTGTCTTGTTGTCTTCGTTCCTCCTCTTCTTTCTTTTCTTATTGTCATAGTTCTTCCTGTCTTCTCGAAAAATTGGAGAATTACTTAGTTAGTTGTTCCTCTATTTTTTTGTCTGCTTTCGGGTGTTCATCATAGACAAAAGCCTCTTAACTCACTTATCCCACTTCTGACACCAAATTGTAGCGTATGCGGTTTCGCAGCTAAGTGAGACTAATTTACAATTATTCTCTAGCCGCCTCTGGTCTTAGATCACGCCAGCCGCCACTGGACTTCTCTTGAAATCCTTTGCGATCCCTAGCGACCACATCCGTCACACTCTTACAATACAATAAGTTATAACCTTTATTCCAACCAACAAATCATTTCCCCTACCTCTTGTATGAAAATGACAGCAGAAAATACACATTAACTGAAAAGTACCTACTCAGAGACCCAGCAGTTATACTTCTGTAGAATTTCTAATATAGAAAGAAACTGCGAACTAGACATCTGCATAAACAATTTACTCCAGGTTGCAGAAAATCCCCGTTGTGTTCATGTCCCCGTCAAAATCACGGTGACGCTGTTCCTTCATCACCCAAAACTTTGAATATGCCAATTTAAAGGGAAGTCGATACGAAGAACTAGTTTATCTACACCGGATGCTAACCAATGATGTGTCGAATGTGTAACCCATTGAATTGACTTTAAAATCATTTAACCTAGATCAATTACACAAACTTACCTCATTTGAACAAAGAGTCGAGTAATACTCTATTGCGAGTCCTTGTTGATTAAGAGTTAGTTCATTTTTTAAAAGTCAATTTCTACCTCTATCAATAGGTATAATTCGCGCCAGTTCTTTGATAATAGTTTTAGTAATACGAGACTAGTATTCTTTGTAGTTTTAGCAAAGGCGCTTAGGTAAACATTCATTTGCTCCTTAAAATTCCTACTAAACTAGGTGGTTCGCATTTTTGTTTTTTATGCATATGAAAGGGGAGTGAATCTACTGTGAGCTCTTCAGTATACTATAATATAATTAAGATATTTGACTAGTTCTGTTTAACTGGCCCATTGTATACAACAGTTTCTACTGAATTGCAGACTCACCCTGCCTGAGCCTCTTATCACACCTGTCCCTTGTTAGATAGAAGAAAAGAATAGATTTGAGGACACTTTGGTAGCTGATATACCGTGGTTTCTTTGGTTCCTTACCGTATATATCCGTAGTTGGCTTATATATTTCTTCCCGTGACTATTACCACCTGATATATTTCTTTCGTTTTGTTTATATTTTTTCAAAACCTATTCATTAATTATTTCTCGTAGTGCGTCTTTATAGCTTCTACTAGCCTTCATAGATTTCGATTATTATCCGACTCTTTTTGCCTTCAATATCCAAATGATATGGCACCTCTTCTATTTTTGAGTGAGTGAATTACATACATACGTATTCATAAACAAATATTATTTTGGTACCAGTTTAGTTTGGCTGATTTATATGTTTCCTCGATTGTCGCTTTTTTCCTAAGTTTTGCGATTATATATTCGCTCTGTGGTGATACATGCCAATCTGCAACAATATTGCACACAAATGATAGAGCAATTATTGTAGCATCAAGTATCTATTATTCGTTCTTGTAATAATAATAATTTAATTATAATAATAATTTATTGAATGTGTATGGGGGTACAAATTTTACATAAAAATTCTTGCAGAGACTTTTAACAGTCTGTACGCAAGCCTAGTATACTTAGAAATTAAATAAATGCAAAGTATATTATACATAACTTACATCTAGAATTATATTACATAGTAAACATATCTTACATATTTAGTATCCTTAATTGAGAATCATAGAGCTATACTACTTTCGAATGATAATAACCACTTTTTTAGTTGTTCTTTTTGACTTTTTTTGATAATGTTTAATATTTTCAATTCAATTGGTAGCATATTGAAATTTTTTATTGCCAAATAGCTGTACTTTTTTTACCTACTTCTAATTTACATAACGGTAGAGTAATTTCTTTAGACCTAGTATTATAGTAGTTTTTCTTACTTTAAAAATTGATTTATATATATATATATATATATATATATATATATATATATATATATATATATATATATATATATGTATCATTTATGTTTGTTGCATAACCAAAAATGCTTTTAATTATTCTATTTTGCAATCATTCTAAGCTTTCAAACACATTTTGGTATGCATTACCCTAAGCAACAATACCGTAATTTACAACTGAGTGGAAAAATGCGTAGTAGACTAGCTTAAGATTGTTTGTGCTGAGTATAGTTTTTAGTTTTTTTATTACATAAGTTAAATATCTAGTCTTAATTATTACTTTAATTATGTGATCTGTCCATTTACAATTTTGATCAATATATACTCCTAAATACTTGGTTATTGTTGCTCTGGCTATTGCATACTTTGTCTTATTTCTAGATACTGTAATATTGATATTTTCTCGCAGTTTATCATTACAATTCGCAAAAGTCATATACCCAGTTTTGTTGATGTTTAGGGATAATTCATTGTTACATAACCACTCATACACTATATTTAAATTATAATTTAGAGACCTTTGCACTTCTTCCCAGCTATCAGCTTCACATATGATTACTGTATCATCCGCATAGGCAATCATTCTTCCGTTATTGATTATGTTCAGCATATCATTTATGTACAGCACAAAAAGGTATGGGCCCAGAATGGATCCCTGTGGTACTCCGCATGATACTGTCTTTTGAATGCTCCTTATTTCACTAATTTTGACTATCTTCTGCGTTCTGTTGGTTAGGTAACTACGTAGTAGATCATCAGCTGTTCCTCTTATTCCATAGTTCCTTAGCTTTTTTAACAATATATCATGCTTTACAGTGTCGAAGGCTTTTGCCAGATCGAGAAAAATTGCTGCAACTGGGTTACTGCTATCTAGACTCATATATATATATATATATATACTGTGAAACTAGTTAGTGCATTATTCGTGGGTACATTCTTTAAAAATCCAAATTGCATGTTACTTAAGATTTTTTATTTATAATCAAATTTGTTTATCCTTCTTTTGATCGCTTTCTCATAAATCTTCGCTACGTTGGAGATTAGTGATATTGGCCTATAGTTTATGGCTTGTAGCTTATCTCCATTCTTGTATATTGGTGTAATTTCTGCTTGCCTAAAGTGTGTTGGACATACACCTGCCTCAAAACATCTGTTTATTAATTTGGATAGAGAATGCGCTATATACTTTCCTATTCTCAATAGAATTGCTACACTTATGTTATTGACACCACCTGCTGGTTTTTTCTTCAAGGATTTTATCAGTGAAATTATTTCGTCAGCTGTTGTTGGCTGGAGAAAAAAAGAATTTTCAATAGCCTTGTTTTGTGGGATATAATTGCCTTTCTTTGGTATGCTTGAAGCTAACTCTTGTGCGTTAGTGCTGTAAAAATGATTAAAATGATTGGCAATTTTTTTTTTCTTCTGATATCTCTTCCAGTATTTTTAGTTTATTTATTTTACACCTATCCTTGCTTTTTTGCCCATCTTTCCATTTATTATTCCCACAGTTTTCTAGAATTACCCTGCCGTGCTTCAATTACTTTTCTCTCATAGCTTTCCTTCGCTTTCTTCAAAATTATTTTCAAGACTTTTACATAACGTTTATATTTTTTCTTCAAATAAGAGTTGTTTCTATTTTTAGCTAGTTTACTATACATAACCACGAGATCATAATTCCCTTGGTTACCCATGATTTTCTCTGCAATAACTTTGTACTATGATTTTTAACTCTTTTCATGGTCCATCAAATCTTGCAATGTCATGATTAGATTTGTCGTACTTACATGAAGATCTTCATCAGTTATATAGCTGTCCCAGACTACACTTTTTACTAAATCTTCAAGTTTTCTATGGTTTACAAAGCTATGCATCGTATCTTCAATTCTAATCGATGGCTTAAACTGTGGATTCATCTTTAAAAAAATGGTATAATGATCAGAGATATTGTTTTTAAGTATGAAGGCTTGTGACTCTTGAAATCCTGCAGATTATTATGTGTGGCTTGCATTTTAGACTTGTGAGCAATACATTCAATTCTTCGTAATTTTTTGCTATACTTCTAATATTCAGACACATTAACAAGACCTGTCCTGGACTAACTTCAACTACATCATTTAAACAGGATTGCGTATCACAAATTGTTTCATTTATTATTAATTCTTCATCCAAATCTACATTATTTATAGAGAAAATCCTGAGTAATTTACTTTGCTTCTTAGAAAAAATTCTCTGCTTTGGTATGTCTCGCACTTTTCTTGATCGTAAGCTGAATGATTACAATTTCTCTTAGTCTTAAACTTGCTGTTTGATTCTGAGCAGTTCGTACATTTGAGGTTATGTTTTTGAGGACAACTTTTTGCCTCATGTTCTTCAGCACAATATCCACATTTTAGTTTATTCGTACACTTTTTGCTATTATGCCTATAGCCACAACATTTATAACACCTCTTCAAGTTCAGATCTTCATAGACCATGCACCTTTGCCATTCTACAAAAACTTTACCTGTTCGTATAACTTTCTGGTATATTCCTGGATCGACTTCCAGATAAGCTGTATAGCTTCGGTCATTCTCATCAGTGTTATTGGTTTTGTCTTTATTTTCGGTTTTATTTTTCTCCATTTTGTGTATATAGGTAACCTTGCACACTTGATCTGCCATTTCTGGATTTTTTTGTCTTAAGATCTTTCTCCAGCTGTACATTTTCATACGCTTTTTTAATGCCGACTATTTTCAGTCCTTATTTATTTTACCCATTATTTTCTTAGTATCGTCATTGTTATTACACATAATCTTTACCTCCTCTGATTTCAGTTTCTTTGTGCTAATTATATGTGCATCTATATTCCCAGGGTTTATGCAGTTTTCAATGTTGCTTTTGATATTATTTTCTTCTTGCTTGTCTTTTGCTGTTACTATGATGGGAGTAGCTGGTGGAGTGCTTACATATTTTCTTGTCCCACTGTTTGACACTGATGCATAGGAGAGCGTTTTTTTTCATAATGTTGTTGCTCTTCAATTCTTCCGTCAATGTCTCTACTTTTTCTTCAAGAAGTTTATTTTTGTCTTTACTCCTTTACTAAAAAATCCATAGTTTGCACCTCTCTTTCATGTAGCTTGACTCGTTCATCATAGTTGGCCTTAATTTTATTATATGTTGCTTTGTAATTTTTAGTTTAGTTTGTAAATCATCACTATATTTTTTCAGGCTCGTGATTTTATTTTTTAGACTGATCAAGACTAAAACATCATTTGTTTTGGCTTCTGTTGTGTTTGGAGTTATGTTCTCATCGCAGCTACCACACACACTTAAGATTCCACCAAAACTTTTGAAATTTCTTCTTTCAGCACAACTAATATGCAATAAGATATCACATAAAATATAGACACATACACTTGCTGGCAGTTAGTTTTACAACAATCGAAATTTGTTGCAGAAGGTGGCAGCCGTACATTTACGTCCGGCGCCATTTAAAAATATATACCTATGTATAAATATGTATATATACGTGCATGTATAAATTTGTATTTATATTACTAGTCCCTAGGACTGCACTGCGAAAGAAAACCAAACTCAAGTCGACCTTTCAGAAGTTTTGTTTTCTATTAGTGCTTTCCACCTTTTGGGTATATATTCAGAAGTCTGGCAACACTGTGCAGCAGACCAGCAACGATAAGTTTCAGTATAATTATCAATATTTAAGGAATGTGTTGTTGTTTTCCTTATTAGTCTACTCTATTTACGAAATCTGTGGATTTATTTAAATTGCAAATTTCCACTTTCACTCCCAAAAATACGTGTCCAATATATAATTTTCAATAATCACCCCATGTATAAATTAAACTCGATATTTTCCTTAGATTAAGATAATAATTTCAGAGCAAATACATACACGTCCTTCACTTAAGAGTTAAATCCCGATTAGTAAGATAATAATAAATCTTAATAGTGAAATTGAGTAATTAATTATATTTCTGATTTTTAAAGTAGAAATTAATTGGAATTAGTAAAGTGATTTTGTAAGAAAGATTGATTTATTTCCAAAGCTCGAGATGGTTTGCCACAAATTAGGTTAGGTTAGGTTAGGTGTTTCCTTCGATCATGGGTCGCAACCTTGTAAGCAAATGGGAAAATGTAATTTCCTCATTGGTTTTTTGGACCGTATTTTATTTTAATCTCGGAACATTGTATAAAAATAGCTACTTAAATCGGCTTATAAAAGTCGTATCCATAGCAGTCTCTGATTTTCAATTGCCTGGTAATAGTGTAACATAACCTATCTTTTATTTCTGCTATTTCCCACAATACAATATAACGGTATGCTACGTTTTGAGCTCAATTTGGTAAAGTTCGCGCATTTTTAACCACTGCTGTCACCACTGCGTCGATAAAAGAAGGCTGAACATGATCGAGTGGTGCTCGTGTATTCGGGCCATAGACTTAAGTATTACAAAGTCTATAAATCGGGCTACTTCGGATCTGCCACCTACCAGATTTGGCTTAAATTACTTACTCACGACATTATAATGGATACCTATTATAGACTAAAAGAACATTAAAATAAATTTAAATATAAATGATGTATCTTCTATTTTCTTTTATTGATTATCAAGGAAATGCTATTTAAATTTGTAATAATTCATCAATTTTAACCATGATAATGTATCTTGCTTGCTTCGTGCTGAATATAATCTATAAATATTTCAAACCCAATCATAGTTTTCTCGTCGAAAGTAAGATGGGATGCTCTTAACATCGATAAACCATATTTTCACATGTAATTCGAATATACAATTCCATAATAACTTTGGGAAAATAGATAAATATCCTATTGTGAACTCAATTCGAAACTGTTCAATATTAAATTTGTAATTTGACAGTGGTCGTGACGTGAGTGGTTAAAAAGTGGGAGGAGCTAGATGCTCGTGGATGGGCTTCGTCATACCATTGTTTTTATATCATGCTATTTCCCAATTCATTATGGACATTTATCGTTCCGTTTACCATATAGTCTTTTCAATTATAAATATATTGAACAAATAATACTATTTCTTCTTTCATTTTGAATTCCTCTAATATGTATTGTCGAATTAAATTATTCCAAATCTTTTGAGTAACGTTAGTTTGACACATGACCATTATCAGAAATATGTGGCAGAATCAGAAGACCTTTTCGTGACACCAACTATGTTTATTACAAGGATTTATTATGCTGGCAAACCGAAGATATATCTTAAGATGAGCTACTCGGATTTGTTATACAGTACACTAAATAATGAAAACTACTATAATAATGTTTGTAGCCATGTATTTGAATGAATTATTGAACCTTCTCTTAAATATATCACATATTGAACTGAATTGCAGTTCGGAATCCTTTCAGCTTTGCCAAGAAAATACAACTTTCAGGTTTAATAATTTTATTTTACCCAAAATAAAATTGTTTTGGTATGACACTGGATATTTTATTTGGTAGCGAATTAATCGATGCCACGTGCGGTCTGGTCTGGTTGCAGATGTCGTCTTCTTCTTTCTCGATGATTCAGCTGGGAAGAATTTGATTTCGACTCTCACTGATGATTATTCTACGAGGTCTCTAGGAGAAATGAACTGCTCGTCGTATGAGATTTGCAGTTTATATAGGAAACTAGATTGATCCATCCTTTTTCCACTTATTTGAAGTGCATTTAGCTATTCCTTACACTCCGTAACACATAGGTTTCATCTGGACAGATCCTTGGCATTCCATGCTCATTCCAACAGCGCTTGTCACCGTGACAGCTTCTTGAATGGGTAGAGCGTATGCCTCCAGCCATTTAGTAAAATAATCCATTATCACCAATATGTACCGGTTTCCCTCATCAGTCGTAGGAAACAGCCCTTCTATGTCGATGGCTATACTCTCAAACGGTGCACTTACAGTGTATTGCGTAAGCCTCCCTCGGGTGCGTCTATGCGGTCGACATTGTATCCAATAAAACCGAGCTCCAATGTCTTGTTAACACCAAAATGTCCTCCAGCTAGCTCATCGTAGTACACGAGCCACCTTGACTCTGGGAATCACTATTAGCGAGGTGGTTGTTTCCCCGTCTGGATGGTCCCATTGGTATCGCAATCGAGCTTCCACTCGAATGGTTGGTCTTCTTCTGTCAGCCGATGTAGTGGCTTAGTGCTCATTTATAATGGACGTAAGGCGTAAGATATGCGTAATGGATAAAGTTGAACACTGGAAAATAAGTGGGATCGTTCACAATAAGCGAACGTTACACTTATGTGTTACGGTAGACCGTAAGATCTTACTGCCGAACGTTAGGAGTACATAAAGTTGGACAATGTTCATTTTTAGGGAATATGGATTTCTTGGGTTTAATTATTCGTCGGTTGGTAAGTATCGGTTCGCATTCTTGTATATTTGAAGAATCATTCTTCATCATGAAGTTTTGGTTCTAGTATTAAACGTCGGTATTCACCTTTCTTTTCTTGATCCCTGTTTACTGGACGCACACTCCATCGCCTAGGTTTTTTTACACAATATCTTCCTTGTACAAAAAAAATAACAAAAGCTATAACTGCATTTCCATTTAAAGTTTACCTACACCAGAGAAAACCCTCAGATGAACTATTGCCGTCAAATTATTTCACGCATGCGTAGCAACTAAGTTCTTACGTCTATTTTATGCGTTATGTCGCCCTACGTCTTACGTCCACTATAAATGGGCACTTGGCCAGGTTGCTGAAGTCCTTGACCAAAAGGCGGTAATTGGTACATAACCCAAAGAAGCTGCGAAGTTCTGAGACATTTCTTAAAAGAGGTCTTGAACCGCTGCTAGCTTAGCTGGGTCTGGTCCGACTCCTTGTGAAGATACTACGTGACTGAGATATCGTACTTCCTTCGCATTTATCAGGGTTCAACTTCAACTTGGCTCCTCTCAAAAGTTGAAGTACTCTTTCCAGATTACGCAGATGTTGGCCAAATGTCTTACCCATGACTATCACATCATCCAAATAAACCAGACAGGTCTGTCAAGATAATCCTTTTAGAACTGTCTCCATAAATCGCTCAAAGGTGACAGGAGCGTTACACAACCCAAACGGCATAACATTGAATTGCCAGAGTCCGTAAGGCGTAATGAAGGCAGACTTCTCTTTATCTTCTTCTTGGATGCCAACTTGCCAGTAACCACTGCGAAGATCCAAGGTAGAGAACCATTCACTTCCTGCCGGTGTGTCGATGGTGTCGTCGATCTGAGGCAGAGGATAAGAAGAATTTCGAAAGGTTTTGAAATCATTCTTGCTGGAAGAGCCTTGTCTGCAGTAAGCGACTTTTTTGTTAAAAATTGTTAATACTTAATCATCTTTCACACGAAATTAAATCTATAACGGCTTTTGCCAGATTATTCCAAGCTTTCAATTAAATTACCTACTACCTAGATAATGGCTTTTATGCAGTTAACGACTTTTTTCACTAAGGCACGTTTCTGCTCAGCTCACGCAATGGTTTATTGTTTGTACACAATTTGGTTTTGTTTTTTTGTGATTTAGTTAGTGTTTACCTTCTGACTGAATATACAGCTGTAGGTTACATTCTTATTCTTATTATCTTATATTTTTACATCTTTATATTTTTATATTTTTGTTTTATATTATATAAATTTATTTAATTTTAATTTAATTTTTAGTTTTGAATTTGTTTTGTTGGTGTATTATTTAATTTTGATATTTTTATTTTGCTTTGTCTACAAAATTTATATTTTTTCGACAATATAGCATTTCTATCTCTCTCTTTCTTGTAACGTCGTTGAGGCGGCGATAGTCGACGCCGAATCGGGTGGAGCCGTCTTTCTTTCGCACCAGAACTATCGGCGACGCCCAGGGGCTGGTGGATGATTCTATAACGTTCCGCTCCTGCATATCAGCCAGCAGTTGCTGAACCTCTTCCTGTTTGGCGAGCGGTAGCCGTCGGGCTGCCTGTCTGATCGGAGCTGCATCTCCGGTGAATATCGAATGCTGCACCAGATTAGTATGGCCCAGATCATCGTCATGCAAGGAGAGAACGTCCTTATAGTTTCGTAGCAGTGCTTCAGCTTGTCGTTGCTCACTACCGGACAGGATTCTGGCGTCGGATATCAACTTCTTTAAAGTTGAGTTCAACCTACTCTTATTGGTGCCTCGTTCTTCGTCCAAGAGCATCACTTGTTTTACTCGATGGCACGTCCTTAATTTCGACCCAGATTTCAGGATCACCTCCCGGTCGCTCATGTTGATAATTCTGACTGGAATTCGACCATCTTGTACTACGTTTAAGGTGCGTCTCACCAGTAGCTGTCGATTCTGCTGTTGGGGTTCTACCACGCCCACAAACTGTCTACCAGTATAACCTGTGACAGCAGCCATTAACACCTTTTCTCTTCGTGCCGGAACCCTAGCGTCCTCTTCAATGGAAACCCGGAGAACGGCATCTGAATCATACCCATCGTCTAAGAGGATCTCTTCACTCCTGGTCTTCAACCTTCGCCCTTTTTGATCTATCAAGATGTCAAATGTCGCTAGAAAATCCAGCCCTATGATAGCGTCGTCCCTGATGTTAGCTATCAAGATCACAGTTTGATACTCTCTAGAACCTCAAACTCTGACCTGACGTTATCCCAGGATTGGCAAGCGTTCCCCGGAGGCCGTTTGCATCACACAGGCCCTCTCCAATAGTTCCCAACCTCCATTGATGATCTCGGGTCGGACGATGCTTCGTACCGCTCCAGTGTAAATTAAAAAGGAGCAACTGGTACCCTCAATTTATCCATCAACCGTCAAGCTTTGTCCTTGAGTCCCGACTTTACTAACGATGACGGCAGCTGATTGATTCCTTTTCAGTCGCACTGGCCTTTCCCATGTCCAAACCTTCGGCACCTACGACATCTCGACAATCGTGTTTCATCGGTTGTAGGTTTCATTGATGGGGATAAGGGATTGAAGGTCAGTCGTCTTCCCTCCGGACTGGCCTTTCCTATTTTTCCGAAAGCATCGGATCAGGCGAAGGCCTGCGTCGCCTAGGGCAATGGGCCATGAGATGTCCCTGTTTACATCTCCAGCATCTTGGCACTGATGGGCCTTCTTCCTCCATGTCGCCTGATGTATCTCTCCAAATCGCATTTCCATGGCCTCAACCAATTGCTGGAAACTACATGATTGGCCATCGGGAACAATCTCAGAACCCCCATAGCACTTCCGCGGCGTGCCAGTACCAGTACCATGCTTCTCCAATGGGCTCCAATGATTCGCGTTAGCGGCTACCTCGAACTGCCTCAGATAGGTTGTCCAAGAGGTGCTGCCGTCGTAGGTAGGGGCTTGGATTTTACTCTCAGCTCTTGTATGTCCTGAACAGGTGCGGTTTTCTAAGAAGTTGAGCCGCTCCACAACATTTTTGGTATTGTCTTCATATTGCCTCTGCATGCTCTCCACCTTGATCTGCAGCTGCTCCGTTTTTGCCTTGGCCTCTTCAGGTGTATTCACGGCGGCGTTCGTCCTACCGTTAACCTCTTCTAGTTTGAAGGTCAGGGCATCCATACTGTTGTCCCAAAAATCCTTCTGATCATGAAGGCGATCGACCTGTTCCCGCATCTCTCCCAGATGTTTGGCTTTTCAACCGTTCTTCCATACCCTACAGGATACGCTCCTCCAGTCCCAGGGTTTGCTCAGCTTCTGTTTTGGCCTGTTCAGAAAGTTTACTCTCGATATTGCTGGACTGCTCTTCTAACTTGGCTTTGATGTTGCAAGACTGCTCTTCTAACTTGGCTTCGACGCTGCTGGACTGCGCGGCTTGTTGTTTCGCTTGCTCTGCTAACTTGCTTTCGAGGTTGCTGTAGTGCGTGGCTTGTTGTTTCGCTTGCTCTGCTTGTTGTTTCGCTTGCTCTGCTTGTTGTTTCGCTTGCTCTGCTTCTTGTTTCGTCAGTTCGGCGAGGGCTACCTTAATAGATTCCATGTCGGCCTTCCTTGTTGATACGGACATCTTCTGTTCTTGTTATTTAACTAGAATCTCACTTCTGACACCAATTGAACTGAATTGCAGTTAGGGTCCTCTTAGCTATGCCAAAATAACAAGAACTTTCTGGTTTTGGTACGATACTGGCTATTTTATTTGGTAGCGAATTAATCGATGCCACGTGCGGTCTGGTCTGGTTGCAGATGTCGTCTTCTTCTTTCTCGATGTGAATCATCATGGGAAGAATTTGATTTCGACCCTCACTGATAATTGTTCTACGAGATCTCTAGGAGAAATGGACAGCTCGTCGTATGAGATTTGCAGTTTATATAGGAAACTAAATTGATCATATTTTTGTCTGTCTGTTTCTGGCCTTATCTCCAAAATGGCAAAAGCAATTTTGACGGAATTTTCATTAACATGTAGCCATTTTTTCTTCTAACACTAAATGTGACCTATCCAATTTTGGTAATATACATTTTTAATCTACGCCCAAAGGTATTATTATATATTATTTAATAATAAGTAGGTACTTACATTATTACTGAAATAGGGAGAGTTTTTGCGGCATATAATTCATTAAAACATATAATAGGAAGAATATACAACTCATTTATTAAAAAACTAGCTGTTTTAACCGGCACTTCCTGGGCAAACACTTTCGTATATTGTGCTACGAAAACATACAGTCATTAAAAGTCTTGGAACCCTTCTATGAGACCTACTCGCACGTAGAACCAGTCCGAACAGCAACCCAGATCAATCCACAGATATGCACCAAGAGAGAACAGCATGATAATTTTTCCTACATATGTCTTCCGGTATGGAACCCCATACCTTTAAATTCCCGTCGCACTGACAGGCTCTCAAAAAACAGTCCAGTGACATCCTACACACAAATTTATACCGAAAAATCCACGAAAATTCAGCCATAGAGCTCAGAGATACTTCTTTGGGAATTACAGATATGGAACCCCCAACCTAGAAGGCCCAGACACACATAAAATATAGCCTATGTGACCCGCGCAAACATAAAGAATTTAAATAAAAAAATATCGAAATCGGATAAGTAGTTTTCGAGATTTCTGCGGTCATACGAAAAGTCGTTACTCGTAATGTCTTAAGGATTCTCTGGTATGGAACCCTCCACCTTTAAATTCCAGTCGCACTGACAGACTCTCAAAAAACAGTCCAGTGACATACTACACATAAATTTATACCAAAAAATCCACGAAAATTCAGCCATAGAGCTCAGAGATACTTCTTTGGAAATTACAGATATAGAACCCTCAACCTAGGAGGCCCAGACACAAATAAAATTATTATAATTATCGAAATCGGATAAGTAGTTTTCAAGATTTTTGTGGTCATACGAAAAGTCGTTGCTCGTATATTTATATTAGTATAGATGTACAGGGTGACCGGCTAAGAGGGGCCTATACCTTATCTCGAAACCTACAGGGGTTACAAAAAAATTTAAATACAAAAGTTGTTACTACTTAAATGATCTTTATTTTTTCTAATTTTTCTAATCGTCACTTTGTTACACACAGGGTTGTAGAACAAACTTTAATGGGGTTCAATGGGATGATGAAGCGTCTTGAATAGCCTCTGTCATTAAAGTGTCAACCTCCCCTTCACGCGGTGAACCCTGTTTCCACAAACGAGGCTCTGACGACCGAGTATAAGCGGTATAACCTTAACATCAGCATGGAGCAAATGCCGATGCTACATGAACAAGGGAGAGGGACCCCACTGCATCACGACATATGAATTTACAAATCCCAGGAATCATCATGAACTGATGAAATAAGCACAATCATGAACAGAGACAATAGAGAAGTTAACAAGCCCGGCGATCCAACTAGCAATTGGCGCTGTATAGGGTCCGGGCCTGACAGTGTGAAATGGGCTACCGGCCATGTGGATGTAGGAAACCAGGCATCCCATGGAAAGTGGGCTACTGGAAAGAAACTATGGAAGACAACAAAGGTGGCCAACTGGAATGTAAGAGGTTTACTACAAACAGGAAAGTTGGATATAATCGAGAAGGAAGTTCAATCATACTCCATAGTCGACATAGCAGAAATGCATTGGAGAGGTAAGGGTTACTTTACTACCAACAACGGCAACACAGTGTACTTTTCAGGTCATGAATCTGCCTCAAGAAACGGAGTTGCAGTGATAATAGATAAACGCCACAGCAGAGCTGTCAAAGAATACATAGCAGTGAGTGATCGAATCATAATGGTAAACATTTAATCAAGACCCATGGACCTCAACATTATACAAGTCTATGCACCGACAAGCGACGCAACACTAGAGGATGTGGATACATTCCACGCTGATCTAGAGAAACTACCAGCAAGGGATTTAACTCTGGTCACTGAGGATTTCATTGCCAAGTTTGGATCCACTGCAGAAGACAACGAAATAAGAAACACTAAAGAAATACGGGCTAGGCAAGAGAAACCAAAGAGGAGAACGGCTGATAGATTTTTGTGCCGAAAATAATCTATTTATCGCAAACGCAGATTTCCAACATCATCCCAGGCACTTATATACGTGGAGGTCACCAAGAGAAATCTATCAAAAGCAAATTGTTTTCACAATTATTAAAAGCCGCTTCAGATCATCGATAAAGGACACAAGAACGTTTCCAGGAAAAGATTGCGGCAGCGATCATCAGTTCCTAGCAGCCGAGGTCCGCTTGAAACTAAAATTTAAAGCAAATAAGAAAATCAAACTGCCAAACAGGGCACTGAAAGACAAACTTTAAATGGGAAAGGATAAAACACGCAATAACCGATGCAAGTCTTGGCGTGAAATTTAAAATAGAGAAGAGATCAAATCTAAAGGATTGACCAACAACGTCACTATAAAGGAATATGGCAAGCTTCATAAAAAGGTCAAACCAATATGTAGAGTCGACAAAAATAAATATTTAAACAACATATGCCAAGAAATCGAAGCACACCAGAACAAAAAACAGACCAGAGACCTATTCATGAAAATTAAACAAATAACGCGGAAATTCACCCCAAACCACAATAGCATAAGAGCGGAAGACGGAACTATCCTAACTGACACAGACCAAATATTAGAAAGATGGAAATCATATTGTCAGCAACTTATGGCTCACCCGGAAGCAACAGAAAACGCAACATTGAAGACAGCAAATGTGTATGAGCCAGAACCTTACATCCTAAAATCCGAAGTCGAAGCAGCCCTCAACAAACTAAAAACAAATAAATCCCCAGGGGTTGACAACATTACACTTGTAATGATTATCGCTACGGGAGAGACAGGCATAACACTACTCCATAAACTGTGTCAAAGCATCTGGGACACAGGCATATGGTCAGACGACTGGACCACTTCCATGTATACACCACTTCACAAGAAAGGATCTAGAGAAATCTGCGACAACTATCGTACAATTGCCTTAATACCACATGCGAGTGAGGTTATGTTGCAGGTGATTTTAGAAAGACTTAAGACACGCCTGCTGCCCGAGATATCTGAAGAACAAGCTGGATTTGTTCCTGGTCGTGGCACCAGAGAGCAAATCCTCAACATTAGACAAATAATAGAAAAATTTCGAGAATTTAATGTCCCTACTTATGTATGTTTCATAGACTACAGCAAAGCCTTTGACTGTGTTAGATGGCAGGAAATGTGGAGGTATCTCTTCGAAATGGGCACCCCAGGACACCTTGTCGAACTAATGAAAGGTTTATATCAGAATAACACGGTGAAAGTAAAAGTAAATGGGGGACTTACCGAATCATTCTGCGTCGGCAAGAGTGTAAGACAGGGGTGTGCTGTAAGTCCACTTCTGTTCAACATTTATGGCGAGTGTATAATCCGTAAAGCTACAGAAGGCTGGGGGGGAGGTATCCCTGTCGGCGGAAGAATAATCTGTAATCTTAGGTACGCTGACGATACTACTTTATTCGCCAGCAACGAGCAAGAACTAACAGAACTGTTACAGCGAGTCGAGATGGCTAGTCAGGAGGCAGGGCTAACTATTAACAGACTAAGAAACAACAGGTCAGAAACCAAGGAAATAAATGGTATAGCTGGGTTAACCAATTCGTTTATCTGGGATCGCTTATAACGGATTCAGGGGGATGCGCATCGGAAATCAAAAGGCGTTCAGCAGTTGCAAAAGAAGCCATGGCAAAGCTTACTAAGATCTGGAAGAGTCATGACATAACCCTGTCCACCAAGATTAAACTAGTTAAAAATCTGGTATTCTCAGTCTTCTCATATGCATCAGAGTGCTGGGCACTCAAGGAAACGGATAAACGCGCTATCGATGCTTTTGAAATGTGCTGTTGGCGAAAGATGCTACGCATATCATGGACACAAAGAATAACAAACGAGTCGATTCTTAACCAACTGAAGATCTAAAAATGACTACGCACCATCATCTCCGAGCGAATAACATCATTTTTTGGACATATCGTCCGAAGAAACGGATTGGAGAAACTCACCGTACAGGGGAAGGTACAAGGAACGGGAAACCGATGTAGATCACCAATCAGATATGTGGACCACATCGTTAGGGAAACCGGAGTACCACTCAACGAATGTTTTAAAGCCGCGGAGGATAGGCAGAGAACAAAGTTACATTTCTTTAAATGGAACACCCTTTATTTTATTACAGTTTTAGATAGTCCTTTCAAAGACAAATTCAACGATATATTCGACTTTGAGTCTGTGAAGTACCGTTTCGAACTTATTAGCGATCATCTTTAGAATTCAGGTTATATTTAAACCATCATTGTTGGGTGGCTCATTAACTTTTTAAACTTATATCCACGTATTATTTTAAAGAAAATAATGCTCTTATTTAAGCAATGATCAAATTTGAAATATTTTCTTAAAATACGCGGTGTTGCCACGATTCGCAAGATGATACTTTTCTCAATTTTCTCAAATGAGACACCCTGTATATTATTGGATTTTCACTAGCCACTCTAATAGCAATTTCAATTATGTAACATAGTACGGGTCTCTGACTTACCGTTTTGGCTTAATTAGCAAATAAAATTAAAAATTGAAGATACCTAAGATTTAAATCATTAAGATATGAAACTGGGAATTAACCACTTATCAACTTATTCACAACCATTTCAGGGCGTGTTTAAGAAGTCATATTATAAACGGAATATCAAGCTTTGCAAAATTTCATTTCTAAGTGAAATGACAACAAAAAAATATCAATAACTATCTAACACTTGTTAAGAATGCATATTACTTACAAGTAAAATTAATTAAATTAGATTCTCAATATGTCCGCCGTTTTTTTGAAGATACAAGTTGTATATGCTATTTCTAAATGGTGTATTGCATTTGAGACTTAATTCGTTTCATTCAGATAGTTTATTGCCGCGCGAACTCGTTGCTGCACTTCCAAAACCGTTGACGGTTTATCTTTATAAACCATATCCAAAGATTAAATACACCTTTGCCATATCTTTCAATACGCCCCACCAGGGTCAAATCTAGACTCCTCGCTGGCCAGGAGATGGTTCCGTTTTGTCCAATCCTTTCTCTGAAAGTAATTGCAGCACTTCGATGGTAGGGACCACCATCTTGCTGCCAAATTAAGTTTGGATGCTCTCTTTGGGGAATATTATTATGTAAAAGTGTCCAAATTCCGTTCCTAAATAAGTTTAAATAACGTACTGATGTTAAATTTTGTTGGTAAAATATGGGTCTTAAATTCTATATCCATACCCCAAAAATGCGTATTTTTTCTATTAAATAACACCGCATATGTTATCAGTAGATATACAAAGCTGTTTCTGGGGTGGAAGTGAGATGGAACCATCTCCTGGAGAGCAAGGTCCAGGTCCAAGATATGTTTTACAAAGATAAACCGTCAACAGTTTTAGAAGTGCTGCAACGAGTTTGCGCGGCAATAAACTATCTGAATGAAACGAATTACGCCTCAAATGCCATACACCATTTAGAAATAGCATATACCATATACCATTTAGAAATGGCATATAATACTTGTATTCTTTAAAACGACGAACATATTGAAAATCTAATTTAATTAATTTTACTTGTAAGTAGGTAATATGCATTAGTAGTTAGTATTAGATAGTTATTGATAATTTTTTATTGTCATTTCACGTAGAAGTAAAATTGTGCAAAGCTTAATATTCTGTTTATAAAATGACTTCTTAACAACGCCCTAAAACGGTTGTGAACCAGTTGATAAGGAGCTAATTCCCAGTTTATTATCTTAATAATTTAAATCTTAGGTATACTCAATTTTTAATTTTATCTGCCAATTAAGCCAAAACGTTAAGTCAGAAACCCGTACTATGTTATATAATTAAAATTTCTATTTAAGTGGCTATTCGAAAATCCAATAATATACAGGGTGTCTCATTTAAGAAAACTGAGAAAAGTATCATTTTGCGAATCGTGGCAACACCGCGCATTTTAAGGAAATAGTTCAAATTTGATCATTGCCTAAAGAGAAGCATTATTTTTGTAAAAATAATACGTGGATAGAAGTTTAAAAAGTTAATGAGCCACCCAACAATGATGGTTTAAACATAACCTGAATTCTGAAGATGATCGCTAATAATTTCGAAACGGTGCTTCACAGACACAAAGTCATATATATCGTTGAATTTTTATTTGAAAGCACTGTCTAAAAGTGTAATAGAATATAGGGTGTTCCATTTAAAAAAATGTTACTTTGTTCTACCACCCTGTAGATAACAAAGTGACGATTAAAAAAATTAGAAAAAATAAAGATCATTTTAGTAGAAACAACTTTTGTATTTAATTTTTTCTTGTAACCCCCGTAGGTTTTGAGATAAGGTATAGGCCCCCCTTAAACGGGCCTCCCTATACATGTGACATATGGGAAAGTCAGATTTGTGAATGTAAAATAAATTTTGGTAGATGTGAATAATCTTATGGGATTCGTCAGTAGGTATATTATTATTTAAAAGACGGATTATTTGGAACAAAACACTTTATGAGGCTTTTCAATCTTAAGGTCTTTTGTACCATCCCGTAATAATAAATAATAGTAGGTATAAATATCATTCAAAGGAGTGTTATCAAAAAAAAACATCTAGAATGGAAATTTGTAATTGTATTCATATAATTATATTACTGTTATAGTCCTTTCTAGGAACGTACTCAATTTCTATAGAGTAATTCAGATAAAAAAACAACAAGCATAAAAAAATACTATATGTACTTTTATTGCAACAAAAAAGTACGTTATTATCTCAAATATAAGTCAAATATATAGATATAATAATACTCAGGTATCTTTAACATATAAAAGTAACTTCAAGCTCATAAAACGTCAACAGATCTAAATTCTAAAATAAACAAACTAAATATTATTATACACAGTAGGAATTCTTTTTGAAAGGTGCCATATAATACTAACTGTTGAATATTTTCTGGATATCGTTGATAGTTTTTCCTCTTGTTTCTGGTACGAAGAAATAAATAAATATTGCACCACCAAAGCAAAAGATACTAAATAACCAGAAACACCATTCCACATGGAAAAAATTGAATATAAAAGGGAAACACACTATCGAAATTAACGCTGACAAGCCAGAAAAGAATGTTATCAATGAAGCTGCAAAAGATTTAACTTCTGCCGGGAAAAGTTCGCTCATTAAAACCAGGGGAACTGGCCCTAAGCCGATGCAGTAGCTAACGAAAAACAGTATCAAACAAGTGACCGATATCCATGATATGTGCCATAGGTACATGCCAGCATTTAACATGTAGAAATAAATGCCCAGAGAAGTTAATGAAAGGGCCGCCATAATGCATGACAGCAGTAGCAATATCCTTCTACCAAGTCTATCAATGATACTCGAAGCTAGACCAAATGAAACAACTTGCACAATGCCGACAACAACTGCTGATGTGTTTCCGGATAACTTACAATTTGCTAAATCAAATACGGGTCCAATGAAACCCACAATAGCTGTAATGCCAGAAAATTGTTGTATCATTCCAACACCCATAGCAGCTATTAAAGCATTTCTTAACCACTTAGTTTTAAACAAAGAGAAGTTATCATAGCTGGAGGTATTCTTTGATGAGTCCAAAATCTTCTCAATCTGCTCCAGGTTTTGTTGTATGTTATCCGAATGTTTACTGCGAATTTTATACAAGGCACATTTTGCAGCTTTCCTATCTCCACGGCTAACTAAATAGATCGGGCTTTCAGGTATAACTAGCACCAAACATGATATATTCAAAAGTAGTGGTGCACCACACAATAAGGTAAATATTCTAACAGAAAACAATGACCCAACTATAAAACCATAGAGATTTCCTAAGGTTATGAACAATCCAGCAAAGGCGCCAAACTTGCCTCTGTTGTGATCCTCACAAATTTCCGCTGTAAACATTGGCACCAAAGCAATCGCCATGCCAAAACATAATCCAAGAATCAATCTGGTAATATAATACAAAATAATCTCATTTGAGAAAGCTAGTGCTATATATGACATCAATTTTACGACAGAAACAAATAAGAGACAGTTTTTGCGTCCATATATATCCGGAAGCTTTCCAAGAGTTAATGGTCCTAACACAGCACCAAAAATACATAGTCCAGCTATCAAAGATTCTTCTAATGGTGTGACCGGTTTTCCCAGCGGGTTTTCATCACTATTGTTTCTACGGAGCATAGGTATGACAGGTGATGTCCACACAAAATCGCTTCCAGACGTGAACAGTACCAAGCAAACTAAAATAGAAGAGATTTTTTGTTTGAATTATTTATTTTAATTATAATTTAAATGATAATATCTTATGTTTCTAAACATGAAATACCCCAAACTCTAATAAAAACTTAATTTTGGAATAGATTTTTGTTTCAACCTTGCTTCACAAAGGAAGTAAAGAAAAAACCAAACTATCTATTAAGCTTAGGTGATATTAAGGGGGGCTTGCTACCCAGTGATATCGTAGTTCCATTATTTCTCTTAAGCTGATTATTCTATTTGTAAATTCCAAGCATATTTGTTCTGAAATAAAAATGTCTTTCTAAAGAGAAAAGAGTTAAATTTTTCTATCGCTGTACCCGTATCACAAGCAAAATCTAGGTACCTACTAAGGAAGATAAAGCATGACAAGACAAAAAAGTGTGAAATGACGGGTGGCAGTATAGGTGCGACCTTTAATTTCTATACCATGAAATGCAGGTATGAGTCGGAAATAAGGCCAGTAGCCGACGATAATTTCAATTGAATTCAAAATGTTTAAAGCATGAGCAGGTTTGTTCTAAATTAAACGTTGTCCTTGAAATTCAACAACCTTTTTTGTGTGTATCAATAAGGATATCTGTGAATTCGTAGCTCTCAAGCGAATAGATCGATTTTGATTTCTTTTTTTGTAAAGGTGACTTCACCGAGAGTGTTTCTAGCTATTTTTTGACCAATTTCCCAATATAAGGAGGTATGCAATTCGACAGTATGTTTTTTATGTCTGTAACCTCGGTTCGCACAATAAACGAGTATCGATTTTGATGGGCACAACTGAAAAATAGTCCCATATTCAAAGCTCAGTCCAGGTTAGTTTGCTAGGAAGCAGGAACCGTGGATGGAATTCGCTTTAGGAAATATACTTTTTTCATCGAAATGTTTTTATTGAATTTTGGCTTATCAGTCCTCGTAATTTTCGAATAACAAGTATATGAGAGTTCAGCCTGTAAAAATGATGCATGTGTACGCCAGTTTAACCTGGCATCTAATCTCAATCCCAGAAGCAATGACCGTAGCAATATCTGCCGTTGTTGAGAAAATTATATCTTCTAGCTCTAGTGACTTTGCTCTGCAAATTATTGTATTATCATCCGCATAACACACACTTTTGTGAAGTAATAAGTCATTTATATCGACTATAAAAAGAGAGGGCCCTAAAACACAGCTCTAGGGCACCCCACAGTCTACTGATTCAAAATTTGACATGATACCATTTAGATTGACACACTGAGTTATTGTTCTTAGATAGGATCTTATTAAGCTACGAGGAAATCCTCGTACATCATACCGTGACAGTTTAGTTAATAAAATAAAATCTCAGGGGATATGCAATCGAATGCAATTATTTATTATTCTGAAATTGTTGACCATATTTAAATCTAGAGTGTTAAAAGAGCTTTTTCTAAGTAAGTATTACGATTATTTATAAACTAATTAGGGTCAACAATCAAATAAGCGATATTTTTTCCTACAGATTAGTGAATTTCTCTAAAAGTTAATTTCATTGTAATGTCAATAGTTTATGAACAATAACTACATTACATTCTCTTGCTCAACATAATGCATATACAATAGAAAATGGTATTTAGAGGATAATATGATAAAGAGATAAGCAGGTATACCAAAAGGTAAATATTTATTGGAATTCTATTTATTTTATTCATTTAATTCATCTGCTCTACTCTGCAACGAATCCAAACGGAGGAGGTATACAATTCGACTGTCTGCTTTTTATGTTTTTGTTCGTGCGCGCGTTTTATATAGTAGACGTCGTCTTATTTTGATAATTTTTGATTGATTTGAAAGAGGAGATTTGAAAAATGGTCCCATATTCGTAAAAACTCAAATTCGAAATCTCCTTTCCATCAAATAACACCCCCGAAGGTGGCATAATTCACGACAGGAAAATATCCAGAAACGTTTAAATTCACCATGTTTTCAAAAGAGTTACGGTTTTTGAGTTACAGCGATGTTAAAATCTCAAACAAGTGTATTTTCGCTAAGTGGAGGGGGCTATTTCTTTCGAAAATTGAACATCTGAGGGAACTACATGAGAGACCAGTTTCCTTAGAGTTACGGTTTTCGAGTTACTGTGGTAGTAAAATAGTAAAATATAAAATACTTATGCGTATTTCCCCCGCGATGTTTTGATATCTCTTAATGATAACAAATACCAGCAAAGAATATACGTGGGTAATAGGAAAAGTATTTGGTACTTTGGTATTAGTGAACGCTCAACGATTTTCGTGACTAATTTTACAATCAAAAAATTTTATACACTGATACTTTTTGTTTGACAAGTTTTTCATCAAAAATGATAGTTTAGCAATGGGTACTTACTTGTCTCTCTTGCTTAAGTATTTATAGATCACTTCGAGCAAAAAAAATATCACGTTTCAATGGTATTCAATCTACTTTACTGACCAGTATGGAGAGACATCATCTGAAATTAACTAAATATTGTGCTAGTGTTGCGGTAGTAGATACATCAAATATTCGAAAAGAAATGTCAGAGTTTTATTATCAAGCTCCTGAGCAATTAATTGGTTGTATTTAGGAACAGAAGAGCATTATGAAGTATTGATGACGTCGCCCAATAATGGATTGAATTTAGGATCACAAACTATGTAAGAGGTAGATGATATTTGTGTAGGTACGTGAGTGCTATAGAGAATGCCGATAAAACCTTATTGGATTAACTCCTCGTTTGTATGTATCATTTCTTTACAACCAAAGATTGAAATTACATTGGAAATGGAAAAATATAATGACCAACTTTTTTTCGAAAACCTTTTTATCAAGAAAGAATATAAAATCAAGGTTGAGACTTACAGAAAGCCTTTACCAACGGACAACATTATTCAATTTGATTCAAATTCCCCCACTTTCACTCATATTTTCCTTTTTCAATTATGTCTTCTATATCTATAGCTGTTTTATCTTAGGCATATGAAGGGGTAGTGGTTAGTGCGCCCGACTGCAATGCCTTAGATCCCGGTTTGATTCCGGCTGGGGTGAAGATTTTTCACAAAACTATACTGTGGAAAAGCACTGGCAACCTTACCAAGAGTGAACAAACAAATGAGAAAAAAAGCAGTCAGTCGAATTGTATACCTCCTCCGCTCGGGGTTCTTGGGTCAAAAACGTTGATCATCCCAGAGTTTGGCGGGGTTTATTATACTTTTTGACCGACCTCGCGAAAGACGACGGAGGTATACAATTTGACTGTATGTATGACTTTTGTTAAATAAAAAAATAGAAAGGTGCGGAAACTATACTGAAACAGCAGGTATAGACAAAGGAAAAAAGCATCCATGTAGAAAGGAAACAAAAGGAATACCTTTTTATTTTTGTAATACTTTCTAGCTACAACCTTGATGTTTGACTTTTTTGAAAGATAAAGAACAGAAACAAAATATTGACAAGAAATAATTCAAAGTTACTCTTAATTTAGTAAACTCTTTGATGGCTTGGTAGAAACGTGTCACATTCTAATTAAATTAAATAATAATCCCTAAAACTGTATGCTAAAATCCAGATTCACAAACGTTCAATGTCTAAAATTACTGGGTCATTATTTCTTTTCGTTGACAAATATAATAAACAAATGTATTAATAACAACTTTTAGCAGATAAAGAACACATCTAAAAGTAGTCTAATTCTGATATTAAAATACATTGGTTTGATGTCTGTTCAAAAACACAGGAAGATAACACAATGGCTAAAAACATGAATTATCGAAAGATATTATTTGAAGGATGTATAGAATCTTAGCAATATAACAACAAAAACAATGTTGAAGGGTTAAGGATCTAGCTTACCTGTCGAAACAACAAAGTACAAGAATATGGGATCATGATATTTTCTTTGTTTCTTATTATCAATATCATCAACATTCACCGATAATGGCTGGTAGAGTACTTCTTTTAGGCTAAGGGTATCTCCATCTGACTTTTCAACAACCATTATGGTGCTTGAACACGAGCTGACTAAGATTTTAACTTCAACTAAATAACAGATAACAGTAAAATTATCATCATTTGCTCACGGATTATTATTTATTATTCTTGAAAGGAATACAAGTTTTTGAATATTCTTCAAACGATGCACTGGAAACCTTTTACTTATGTTATGTATTGTTCTATTGCGACAGGTCAAACAGAGTCAAGAATCCTAGATAATGTGTTCTCTTTACCAAATGTAGCAATCTAGGATAATATCAATGTTTATTGAAAACAGTAAGAAAATTTTATTTCCAAATTCTTATACTAAGATTATTTTTGATTACTTTTATCTTATACATAGTATTTGTAGATTTAGAAAAGCATTTTCGAATATTATTTTGAATTTTTATTCTGATAATAAATATTATTATCGCATTAATCCTGAATTAACCATACTAAACAGCAGAAATTAAAATTGCACAGCTTAGACCAAAGATAACAATGCCCAAAAATTATGAAATGTTCCTCATCAATGGTTTACGTATTTTTGTTCAGAAAACATCCTGCTTTCAACAGAAATATTGTGAAACAAAAGTGTATATGGAAAGAAAAGTGTTGATATCAGTGAGTTCGAAAACCGTACGTATAGTCCAGTCAGACTAGTCGTGCTGTTACGTCAGAGCACGACATCTTTATCTTTACGACATCCATTAATGAATTTAAAAAAAGATAAAGATGTCAGGCTACGACATAACAGCACAACTGATCTGAATGGACTGTACATCTCCAAAATTTGGCATTTCAAATTAAGATAGCTACTTTGTTTGAAACATCTTCCTACATAAACTGAGCGTCAAAAACCGTACAAAGTACTCAGTACTCAACTGTTCTACAACTAGTCGTCTACTAAGAGTATTTAAACAAAAATTTTGACCTAATTTCATTATCAAAAACTCATCTTTTAGAAAATATTTATAACTTTAATAATTATAAATTATTCTACTCTGTGATATACGTCAAAAGTAATTTACTGTTTGTATGAACAATTAAAAATTCATAAGATTAAAATGTAAAAAGAATTATTCAGTTAGTGTACTAGGGATATGGCACTCGTCATCATTTAACACAGACGAATTTTTAGATTATCTTAAAGCTATACTTAATAATAGAGTTTCAAGTTGTAATTTTAAAATATTCTATGGAGACATCAAGTAAGTATTTAAATGTCTTTGTATGAAGCTTGATAAATGATGCCACTAGGGTCGAAAAAGAAAAACGACTTAGGTAATAATATCAAGGAATCAAACTCTATTATTTTAAATTGTGAAATAACGGATCACTATCTCATGATACTACTCAGTTGGTGAACGCGTTTTGAACCGCTGCGCGCATGCCGTCATTCCGTGACAAAATGAGGAAATCGAACGGATAAACATATGGCAGGCTAATTGAATAAATATAAATATCGATATATTCTGGTAAATTAAATTTATTTTGAACAATTATGAGGCCTGATTTGATCTTTTGTTAATATTCTCTTATCATGTATGTACCAATTATGTAATAGAATGAAAAAGAAGTGTTTTGTAAAATTTTGAGAAACTGTTCCAGTAAGAAATGCTATCTTCTCAATAGTTACTAATATTTCGTATTGCACCGAAATAAAACACGTATTTACTTGTTTACTTTTTCAATGTATATAAATGCAGCAATTGATTTATGAATGTAGGTATAATTAGGTAACAATTTTTGTGAATTTTCTTATCCCTATGCAAGAATCTAGTTTGATTTTCTTATTCAAAATTCTCATTCTAAAAACATTTTACATCTAAAAAATAAAGATTTGGCTTCACGACTGAGGACTATGTGGTTTGAACATTTTAAAAGATTTTCTATATAACAACATCAAATTTCCAGACAGTCTCCATTAGTTTTCCTGAAAACGGAATCTAACTCCATACATTTATTAACAAAACTCTCTTTGGGTTTCATCAATCCACCTTCAGACAAACGGTTGACCCATAAAAATTGAGCTTCATTTTTATCAGGAATGTATCCCAGATTTTCCGTTTTTTTAAATTTAAATGCAACAAATCCAATTCTGATAACTCAGGATCAATCAGCGATTCGACCTCACTGCTTTTATCTGGAGTAGATATTGCTAAGGAACTTAGCATATGTCCAGTAACAACTTTAGCATTATCTGTCTCATTTTCATAATGGGAATTTGGCAAATCCGATATCTTCAGAACATTTTCAGGTATATTATCGTGCTTCATATTCGCTGATTTTGACAATTTCATCATTTCTTCCCATAATGTAGTTTCTGATTCTATATTTGAATTGTAGTGCAGTTGGATGATCGTGAAGACCTCCATTATACTTCATAATTGAAAAAAAAACTCAAGAGGGTCCTGGTTTAAATTATAAGTCAGAATATACTTAATTTTGAAATCTTCTTTCATATCAGCAAAAAGTAGTTTTATTGATGTAATAATGATTAAAATTCCTTACCGAAAAGGTGATAAGTTCTTAGAGTTTGGTTTTCTTAAAATCGATACTGTTTTCGTCATTTTATCTAAAACAACATTTTGTTCATCCAAGGCTACACCGTAAGCTTTAATTGGATTTCTTGAATTGCTAATCGGAAATTTGCTATTGAAAACATCAAACCAGTCATTTGTAATTTTCAATAGGTAATGCTGAGCATTCGAACCAATTATTGTCATTCTGATATTTTCCCAAAATACCTCTCCTTGAGACAGCTCTAGAAATGGTATGGGAAAACAATTTCTTAGCTAACTTTACTTTTTGGCGATCTGATCCTTTAACAGTAAAAAAACTTTCATTGATCTTATGGGCAATATTCAAATGCAAGTATTGAGTGTTCTGCAGAAGTTCTTCAATTGGTTTGGAAGTTATTAGTTTCTTATTGATATCGAATCCTGTATCAAGAAAATGATTGCGGATAAGCTTTATCATGTGAGGGGCATCAGCAAAAACATAAATATTTTTATTAGTTACAGGATACGCAAAGAAGGTTCTATTTTCAGAAATTTTTAAATCCGTCCAAAGTGCTCTATTGCAACCTCCCAAATCACTATTTATGGCATATACTATGCTTTCAAGTTTCTTTATTATCTCAAATAATAATTATTTCTTGATATTACAGTCATAATCATAAAATAGCGGTTGTTTCCAATTTCCACATATTCCTCTTGACATAACTACTTGAACATAGCGTGATGGTTTTTAAAGTTGTGTCTATTCTCTTGTCATACTCATATGATTTTTGCATTTTCATTTCGTTGAATAAGCAAGCTCTGTCCATCTTAGTCAATGAAGAATGTTTCATACATCTTAATACTGAGTTTAAAATTCCTTAAAAAATCCATCTATATTATAAAAAACAAATTCAATCCTCATTTATTCATATCACCAGGTTGTACATCAATTTTTGCGTTTACGTTTTTGTTCTTCAACACAATCTTGAAGTTGTGAACATTTTTGTTCAAGCAATTTTAATTTATCAGATTGGTCTTCTAACCTGGGCAATTAATTATTTAACAAATTTGATCTCCAAGTGGCGTTTATAATTTAGGTACCTACTACCTACCTTTCTGTTTGAGTGGCGATTGAAACGCCTACATGTTTTCAGATATTTTCGGATACACCTTCATTTATTATAGACATTTCTTGCTCCTGCTTTTCTAGCATATCTTCATCACTAATTATCTTCTTGTGTCTATATAAAATATCGTGATAAACTTTACAATACATACAATTATTGTCTAAATTCATTACTTACACTTTTATAGTTCTTGTTAAACTTTGTAAAATCTTTTATGGAATGAAGATTACTCATCTCGAGGTTGGAATGATTAGTAACTAGTTTAACTGATGGAATAGCATCCGGGTTCAATTTCCATTTATTCTTTGGCAATTTTAAGTCTTTCCTTCAACTGATAATCATTTTCTGTGAAATGATCTGAGCATATGCTTGCAGTGTCGGTGTTGAATTTGTGCTTTTGATTATATGTATGAACCCAAGCCTTGCAAATACTTTCCTTTTTCGAAAATGAAAAATAGCGACAGTCTGGTTTACACTGCTTACTCTTAATATTATTACTGTTAAAACAACCAACCACCGCATATAAAACCATTTTTAAAAATAAATTAACGTAACACCTGCAAGCGAACAAGGAATATAATTTGAAATTTATGAATCTGACGTTTTTGTCACGGACTGACGTCACCAGAGATGCGCGTGAGCATATCTAAATCTACCACTAATATAACAATTATAACTCTTACAAAAAGCCTGTTCTATCTACCTTAAATGAGCAATGAACAAAGAAACATTATTAGAAACGGAAACATGGTTTACTAGATTGGGGTAGGGACAGCAAACATATTAGAGATGAAGAAATTTTAATAAAATATATATACACATTGAAAAGCTTTAACTAAATTGCTGAAGAAATCTCAGAAAAACTATTATAAAAATATGTTTGAAAACACAAGAATATCCCAAAAACTTGGGAAACCATTGAAAGCGCAACAAATGAAATATTTTTATTTCATTTGCTGCAGACTGCAACCCAAATTTCGTGCCAACACAACATATTCGTTTGAAACATGAGTTTCATGGTTATCACTAACATTTTGTCACGCACTAACGTCATTGGAGATGCGCGCGGCCCATATAATTAAACTTCTATACCGCTAGCATTGTGGAAAAAATTACGCAAAAATGAAGCCAAAGACCTGGGGATAGCTGGCGATAAGGATCAAATTATAGGTATATAGAATTATGTGGCGCGGCCATGTCTTCTATTCGTTCTCTGGTACTTTATATCATGATATCTCAGCAAAAAGAAGTTTATTTTTTAAGTATAGGTAAATTCCTACATTGAGTTGCGTAGAATTCAGTTAAGTGTGAGATTTGGGTAAGAGGTTTACCACAAAAACTTTTTAAATCTTATTACCAGATAGAAAACAACGAATAAAAATTGGAAATACATTGAGTGAACTTTTTCTTCCACTTTTCCATTTATTTATTCTAGAATTTGTAGATTTATTCTCGAACCCAGAAATGATATGCGAAGTATAGTTTCTCACAGTATTGTCAATTTGACAAGAGTCTAGAATAATCTCGAAAGATATCATGTCAAATTCAGCTATATACTGACCATAGAAAATATAAAGATTTGTTAATTTTACTGATACTGCCAGGTTGATCACGGGTCATTTGGTCAGAATAATAAGTCAATAGTAGTTCTGTCGGTGAAAAGTAATTTTCAAAGTGACAAGATGTGACAAAAAGTAGATAGATACTGTATATACCAAGTGTTGGAAATAAAAGTTTGGAAGCGATCTTTGGAATTAATTACTACTCAAGTGAACTCCACCACAAATGAGTATAATTGTCAAGACTATACTTATAGAAACTGTGACACAAAAATCACAACTGATAAAATAAATTGCTAAGGAATAGTCATCGATAATCGCATGAAGTGGGCTGGTAATGTAGAGTAGTATATAACAGGGAAAATGCGAAAAATATGTCACAAATTTCATATTCTTCGGAACTGCATATCGAAAAAAGAAATTTTGAATATATATCAAGCTTTAATAGACTCTATGATTAACTATGTACATTAATTTGGGGTGCTGCATACTAAAGTACGTACAGTCCATGACCAAGAAGTATTTCAGAAAAAAAAATAGATATAGATACCTATTCAAAAGTACAATGTTTTCAACTTCAGATCTTTTTAATGATGCTAAAGTTTCACAACTCCGCATAAAAAATATGGTCTGATATTATTTGAACAATAAAGTAAAAAAAGAATTTTGTTAGACATAATTTAAATTCACGATTCCTGCATAACCTACCGGATGTTACGCCGAAAACTAATCAATACTAATCATATTGTTGTAGGAAGGTACAACAAAGCATGATGTACCTATATGGGCCCAAGGATTTTCAACAATTTCAAAGATCAATCCTATATTAAAATAAAAAACATACTGGTTACTGACATTTGACATCCATATATTAAATATCCTGAGTTAGGTTGCTGTCTCCTTCTCCCTCTAATAGTTTCTGTGTTGATTGCCAGAATCGTTTTGGCGCCGGATCGTTTTGGCGCCAGCCGTTTTGGCACCGTATTCAATTATTACAAAAAAAATTGTAACATTTATTGCATATATATACGGGGTGATTTATTAACGTGCTCATTAGAAGATTTTCACTTAAAAATCGAGAAAGAAATATAAAAATTTGAACCTGGCTTTAATCTGGTAGAAGAAGATCTACTTTAGTATTATTTTTATGATATTATGATAATTGTTTACACCAGTTGATCCATTAACTAGCTCGAAAAATAGAATCTAAAAAGCGTCAAATGTTTTTTCATTGAAACCCCCATTCTTTATAACTTTATCGTATTAAGCAGTAAAAATAAGGGTGACTTTGAGTAGGTTTGTCTATACCAAAAATTAGTAGTTTTCGAAATAAATGTAAATTTTTCGTTTTTCTATGAAAATATATTTATTATCTGTGAAGAATGTGAAAATGTTTATTTGAAGAACTTTTCATTTTTACTTGCAGTTAAGAATAATAGATAATCTTTTAAATTTTTTATATGAAATACAGTTTGTCCTATAGTCCGCACACCCCATCTAACTTTTTCATATTTAATGTTACAAAAATTTCAGAGGCAGAAAATGTTCAGAGGCTCTAAGTCGGCTGAATGCATCTATTTTAAAAGAAGGGTAATATACAGGTTTTTTAAGAAACTTCAATACTTACTAATCACAGGTTGTTTAGACAAATTACTTCCTAGTGTAGAGATTAGGATAACTATAAAGCAAATAACCATTTTTGAAAAACAATAATATTCAATTAAAATAAGATTCATAGAATATTACCAGTTAACATATTTAATAATAGAAAATCAATTTAATTCAATAAAATATTCTTACAGATCAAAGTAATTTGAGAAAAATTGAAAATTTCCAGGAATCATAAAAATGAACTCAAAATTAAAAATAATTGGTTAAAAAATCTTTCCCATCACTCAATTACTAGAAGAAGTCAAATTAATTTTGTCTTTCCGACCTAAATTTTATTTATCTCCAAAAATATCACAACTTCCAATTAAAAAGTTTTATGAATAGTAGAATCAATAATACAAGCATTCCCAAAACAAGAAACAAAATGTGTATAGAGCTAAGGTCACAAACATTATTACGAATTACTTTCATAAGAATATGTATTTATTTAAGTTTTCATTGACTAGGCGTAAAGGGAAATATTTTATGTATGGTATTTCAATAGACAAAATGAGTGAGTGACTGAAAAACCTGTTGCTTTAAGCCAATCAGATTCTGACAGGCTGCTGTGACGACAACCTGAATTTCCTGAAAAAAAATTCGGTCACGAGATTAATAAGTGGTAATGTCCCTGGCTTGACAGCTGTCACGTGCTGATATCAGAATAACAAGTGTAGATTATTTTTGGCAAATATTCATCTATAAACTGTCAAAAACTGTATTTACTTTTTTTAATAATTTTTGGTATAAAATTTTCTAACCGAATCTCCCGCGAGCTTGAATAATTTCCGAAAATTTTTTCGAGGTGCAATTTTCGGAAATTATTAAAGCTCTAGGGAGATCATAAGTGAAAATGTTATACCTGTTGTTTTAAGCCAATCAGATACCTTGAATTTAACAGGTTGCAATAACGACCACCTGCATTTACCGAAAAAGAATGGATCGCGGAACCTAGCTCCAAAATTAGTAAATGACATAAGTGATAATTTCCCTAGCTTGACAGCTGCCACGTGCAGATGCCAGAATAACAAGCGTAGATTATTTTTTACAAATATTTATTTATATACTGACAAAACTATTAAAAATAATTTAGTTGCATATTTTCTCAAGAGAAATTTCCTTGACTAGTGCCTCTGGAAATTTAAAAAAAATTGCTTCTCGAAATCAAGCTCTTGGGAGATTATAAGTGACAATAATCTAAAAACTAAATATATATTTAAAAAAATTATATTCGACTTTGTGCTTATAAAATAAAAATCATTGTAGCTAAACTTATTTACTTTTTACGAGAAATGTTGAGCGCTAGAATGGTATTTTATAAACATTCATGTAATTAAATCATTCGGTTTAATCAAATGTGAATTAAGTAGTTTCTGTGTTTTCTGTTATTCATAATTTAAATCTATTTCCAACATATTTTTTACTTTTGTTCAGTGTTTTAATTATACATTTTTGCTGCCCCAATCTTACTACTTACTTTCCAATGTGAATGTTTTATTTATTTTTGACCGACGAACCCCAAACGGAGGAGGTATACAATTCGACTGTGTGCTTTTTTTTTGGTTTGTGCGCGCCTTTCATATAGTAATCGTAATCCGATTTTGATGATTTTTGATTTATTTGAAAGAGGAGGCTTGAGAAATGGTCCCATATCCATAAAAACGGGAATCCGACATCTCCTTCCCTCCGAAAACCGCCCCCGAAGGGGGTGGATGGGGCAAATTTTCTCGAAAATTGAAAATCTACGTTGGTATAATTACAGATAGGACAATATCCGGAAACGTTTAAATTGAACATTTTTTCAAAAGAGTAACGGTTTTCGTCATAGAGAAATTTTAAGTTCTCAAATATACCTATTTTCGCTATGTGGAGAGGGCGATTTCTGTCGGAAATTGAAAATCTGTTTGCAGTAGATACATGAAAGACATAATTATTTGTAGCAACATTTATAATGAACATTTTTCCCTTAGGATTACGGTTTTCGAGTAAAATGGATGTTAAAATGGTAACAACTAAAATATCAAGCGTATTTCCGCAGCGATGTTCTGAGATCTCAATAATAACAACTACAAGCAAGGAATATACGTGGGTAATAGGATAAGTCGAGGGGTTTACCACTTGGTGTAATTATGGGACAGTTCCCATGAAATCACCTTGAAATCACGTGTATGCCTAAATGTAAAGCAAAGGTTTGCTAGAGAAGAAATGAGTAGTTACTTACTCTCAAATGAATATAAACAGGACTATTTTGAAACATATCATATTTTCCAGACAAATTGAAATTTAAATCATTGTAATTATGTTACAGTAATGGTGTAATCATGTAATCCTGGGACACTTTTCAAGATAGTGGTAAACCCCTCGGGATAAGTACTATCTTGATTGGTATTAGTGAACGTTCAATGATTTTGGTGACTAATGTTGCACTCAAAAGTGTGAAAAAATTGGACCGACGTTATTAGTTGGTGCACTGAAAAGTATAAAATAATATTAATTCTATTGGTGCTGGTACTTGTGAAGTTGGTGCCAAAAGTTATCAATCTACCTGCAACTGCACAACTTCAAAAGTAACAGCACCAATTAATATTATTTTATACTTTTCAGTGCACCAACTAATAACGTCGGTCCAATTTTTTGTAAAAAATATTTATTGGTTAGGTGATTTTATTTCTAGTAATTTTCTGTGATACTTCAAATTTAATCGAGAGAGTTGTATATTTTTGTTGGATAATCTCAAGTAAATATTTATGGATAAGGGCATTTTTATATTTGATTGTTTTTTTCCTTATTATCTTAAGCTGCCTAATTTGTATTTTTACGTCTTACGCCGTACATCCCTACCCAAGCAATGATACCATAGGTAGCAAATCTGTGGACAAAGGCGTAATACAACGCTATTATTGAATAAGCATTCATATAACTAGACAATTTATACATAATGTAAACTACATATTTGGATTTGCTAATTACCTATATTACTTTCCTACGCTACTATAGTAGCTACACACGGTGTTCCATCTCAGACGAGCCACCCCGTATATTTCTTATCCCATAGTAAAATTTCCCGAAACACGTCACATGATTTTGTTTGGCCGACATATTTTGACGTATTTTTGAGGCTTGAACGAGCAACCCCCTAATAGCGGGCGCTTCAACCCCACCAAATTGAATAGGGGAGAGGGGTTGCGTGATACGTCATTTGAATGGTCTTGGAAGCCTCTTTATAACGGTATATGGAAAACGTAAATTTGATGAACCGTTGGCGCCAAAAAATAAATTTGTAGCTTGAATGCGTCACCCTTTTTACAAACCTAAACGATCTTCAAAAAACACATTCGTGAAAAAATTGGATTGTTTTATCATGCTTACATTTAAAAAAAATCAAATCTACGTGTACATTGTAAAAATAACCAAAATTTCAACGTGACGCATTCAAGCTACCAAATTAATTTTTGGCGAAAACGGTCCATCAAATTTACGTTTTGTAAAGAGGCTTCCAATGACGTAACACGCAACCCTTCTCCTCTATTCAATTTGGAGGGGTTGAAGCGCCCTCTATTAGGGGGTTGCTCGTTCAAGCCTCCAAAATACTTCAAAAGATGTCCCCCAAACAAAATCATGTGACGTGTTTCGGGAAATTTTTCCACTCACTATGGGATAAGAAATATACGGGGTGGGTCGTCTGAGATGGAACACCGTATATAAAGTATTGTAAACGTGTGAAATTTTCGGTATCGAGATTCTTACAAATATTGACGTTTCAGAGTTTTCTAAGTCTAATAAACATATTTTCAGTCATTGGTCTGTCTGTCCGTCTGTCTGTGACAGCATTATCTCGGGAACGGATCGGTGTATTTTGTCGCTTTCTTTTTTATTTTGTGCGGTACCAATTCCACTCGCCGGTGGCACTGAATGAGATTCCTGTATACACTGGGTGCTGAGCTATAGCCAAAAAACGTGATTTGCTCAAGACTGTAGCGCAAAACGGCACTAAGAATTTTGATTAAACTTGCCTAAAGTATTCTTCTGAGAGCCCTTTACCACCCACATTCTGCGTCATCTCTGAGAAAAAGCATAGGTATATTTCATATTTTCTACATATGTCTTCAGATTCTGGCCAAGGGGTTCATCTTGCAAAAAAAATTAATATAACCATTGTGGTTCGTTTTGATCGGAAGATTTCTTAATCACTGGAATTTGCCTGCGAGCATTAGGAAAGTCGTGTGAGTGGAAACACCATTGTTTTTCTATGTGTTTATTCCGCTTTAGCCTACTGTCAATTAGCAAATCCAAGTATTTACAATATTCCACTCTATGTAATTATTGTTTATTAATCGGTATACGTATATCAATCACTATACGATCAAAATGAGACCAAACGTTATGAAAACCGTTTTCTTTATATTTAAAGATAATTTATTTAGACTAAGACATCTGTACACAACTTCTAAATGATTATTATTTTTTTCTGCAGTTTTATCCCAAGACTCATCTTGACATAATATGACCGTTTCATCAGCATATGAAGATATGGTGTCTTGAGTAGTTTATTCAATAGATCATTTATATAAATTATAAATAAAAGTGGCCCATGTATTGTCCCTTGAGGAACACCATCATCAACATTCAATAATAGATCACTAAATGAATCAATATCTGGGCGACCGCGCTTTGCTCGGGTAACACAGGATTTAGAGTGGGTCTATAAGAGTTACTAAGGATGTTCAATCTTAGTTCAAAATGTGCATATTTCTAGTTAAAATGTATTGCGAGCGGTAGATCGGTAAATATTGTATATTGTTCACAGATCTCAAAATAAATATGAATGTGAAACATATAGCTAGTGTGGACCTCGACAATTGATTTCTCGGCCCTTAAAACACCCTTTTGCAAATTTTTGTCCAAATCTGCCGAACTATTTAAGAAAAAGTTTATGGACCACGAGGGTGACTCCCTCGCTTTTTGTCAGGAAATCTACTTCCATAGGTAATCATAAAAATCAGAACCTTGCTTATAGCACTTTCCGAGAAAAAAATTATTTATATATATATATATACAAAAATTGCTCTTTGTAAAATATTAGATATGTACAAATTTTCATAAAAAATTCCGATGAATTTATACAGACCTCATATTAATACCTTTTATTCAATACACTCTAAAATCCATACATATTAATTTTCATCGAAATCGTTAGACCAGTTTCCGAGATAAAATTTGCGTATATATATATATATAAGCATTGCTCGTTTAATATAATTAGATTTAATTTAACTCTTTGATTCCTATCAGTAGCTCCTCTGACACCATATCTTTCTAAAGGCTTTAGCCAAATCTAGAAAAGTAACAACAACATGTTTGTTTTCATTTATTCCCTTCATTATAATATTGGTCACAAAATAACGCATCTTTACTACCAAGTGGAAGAATGTCCTCTGTATAAGAAAAGCATAAGAAAAAATACAGCAGAGAAACTCGAGTGGCGGGAACGGTTAGCGCCGATCCTCCGCGCATACCACCATTTCGGTGTAAATATATATATAATTGTATATATGTTTTAATTTAGTTGTGTGTTTTATTCTATTGTGATTTCTCCGGTGTTTTTGAATATGGGATTTGTGCTACAAAAGGATGCACAAACAAAAGTTACTTTTGCAAGGAATCTTTTTTTAGAAAAAAAATAATTTTGTAAGCTAATATTTATATTCCAGAGACACCATTATTCTTTTAAAGGCTTTATTTAATTATCAATTATTGCCCTTGCCCAATAATAAAATGAGAATAATGATAAATAGCTGCTTTCGATATATGTAGGCATAATGTTTGAAGAATAGTTATATAATATTTTTTTATTTATTATCATATGAGCACTCGTCAAGTACGAAAGCTCAAAAAAAATATAGAGTTTTTAAAAATCTCCCCTATCAGGCAGAGCTATTAAATGAATGCCGGAACTTTTTTCGTAATGTTAAAGTTAAAAATAATTTCAATCAGGATGTTACTAATAAAATTAAATATTTTAAATCCATACAAATAACAATTCATAGTATAAAAAAATAATGGAAGGACCTTGAAGAATACAAATATATATTTACAAGAAGATTGAATCAAGATTGCCAAAAACTTTCTTTGGGACCATTAGGCAACAAAATGGAAATTGTAGGACTCCCACCCCAATCCAAGTTCAAAGATCATTTAAGAAACTATTACGCCTAAAATTATTTCACCCAGACAAAGAAAATTGTGACGCAGATCCAGAGCCAATGCTATTGAAACTGCATGACGCTCCCATAGAGTTCAACTTTAGATACCCCCAAATAGTGAATACTGAACCATTGACACCGACTATCAAAGAGATGAAGTGTTACAGAAAAACTCTTATGAGATATGTTTATGGATATTTGCTTAGAAAAGCCCTCAAATTTCACACCTGTGATGTGTGTACTAAATTCTCGAAACAAAGGCAAGATTTAGACGACACCTCTATTTATTTTCTTTCAAGAATACGGGAATAAAGAAAGAAGTGTATTTGGAAATCTAAATAACCCCAATGATACGTTTTTGGATTTAATCACAAAAATTGAATATGCTTTTCAAAATAATTTTGAAAGATTTGCTCCCCAGTCAAAACTTTGAGTTTATTTCAAATTGTAAATAAACTTCATTTCAAGCATCCCTGTCCGAATTTCCCCAAACACTTTGTTCTCAAGTTATACATTAGATTAAGAGTTTATTATACATTGAAAGACATAAATAAATTATTCAAAGACCAAAAAAGTATTGCAAGAAAAGTAATTGTATGGCGTCATAGTTGTTTTTTTTTCTATGAATATTATCTATAAATAAAGGAGTTTAAATTTAATATGTCTTTTTTTCCTAAATTATCATAAATAATATTATTATCACTTTTATAAATTCTCAGTTATGAATTATACTATAGTTTCTATCATGAAATACCGTTAACATTTAAAATATTTCATTTTATAATATAAACCTCCATTTCTCTGAATACGCTCCTGTCGTAAACATTTCCTATGACGAAATTTTATCGAAGCCGACCCCTCGGCTTTACACCGGAATGGCGCAGTCGAGGTCAAATTTTGTGCTTTCGAAAGATCAAAGGTGCCGACGAGAGTCTTTTACCTATGCTGTGGTACCGCTTTGAGGGTGGCTTGAGAGGCTTGAACACGTGTTCAAATGAAGCGGAAACTTGGCTTCGGAACTTACGCCTAGACATATAGGATTTTATTTATACAACTTACTATACTCTTCTGTTAATGACTTATTTATTTATTTGTTTATACAATGACTATGCACTGTTTGTCAATAATATTGTGTTTTATAATAACTTATTTCTTTTTTATATTTATGCTTGTTCATATGATGCCATTAGAAATATATTTATATATATAGTGCCAATATTCCTTCTGAATCCAAATTGTTTTTCCGAAAATAAATTATGCTTATCAAGAAATTGTAGAGTCTGTTGTGGATTATTCTTTCAAATAATTTTGCTATATTTGAGTGAGATATTGGTATGTAGTTAGTTGGTAAGGTTTTGTCTCCAAATTTGAATATTGGTAAGGTCTGTCTCCGCAAATTTGAGTGCTGTCGACCAAACAAATTCAAGTATAGGTACATAGATGGAAAATATGAGTTAACGGATCAACCAAAAATCTAGAAGTATTCTTTATTACCAAAGCACGTATCTATTCCATCAATTCCACCCGCTTTATTTTTCAGTTGCTGAATTATTTTCAACAACTCCAGTGGTGATGTGGGCTTTAGGAATAACGTATTGTTAACGTAACTTGTTAGTCTCAAGGATTCATTCTTTGGTTTATTGATTTGACTAGCTAGATTCTTTCCCACATTGCCAAAAAAATTATTGAAAGAATTCGCAATATCAAAAGGGTTAATTAATGTTGAGCTCTTAATTTGCCGATTGCAAGTCCATGAATTCTTTTTATGTGATAAATACATCATCTTCTTGTAACGTGAAAACTTACCTGAATTCACCAACACACTCACAAATATCACAAACATCCTGGGAATCCAGAAACATGGAGAATATACTGATTTGGTCTATTCTCGAAGGAATATATTGGGAAATAAATCCAGAACAACATATTTGAAAGGACAAGAAGCTTTGAGATAGGAGGTTAAGTGGATATAAACACACGGACCACGGAAGTAGATAGTCATAGATCACAGTCGATCATAGACAGTAGAAAGTCGTATATAGTCAGAGAAATGTGAATATAAATGTGTATTTAGTCGTGTAGTTATTAGTGAAAATAAATAAGTAGAAATAAATAGAACCCAGTTTTAATATAAATTCCCGTTACATTCTATTTTTAGATCTTTTCCCACCAAAATACTGTAATAAAATTGGGATGTAGAGCCGGCGCCGATCGGAATGGATGTGTGCGATTCGGGGGGGGCACCTTGACGAGTACGTACGTTAGAGAGGCCTGGGTGGTGTGAGTGTGGGGCATGCTGCTATTGGTCATGCCAGGGTCAAGATGATATCCCGAAGCATCTAGTAAATTCGAAGTTCGTGCTAGTGGTGGAATGTACTCCTGGACTCTTGGCGTTGGAAGATGTCTATTGAAGATTCGGGAAGGAAGGGCTTGCCTTTATATTGAAGAGGAGTGCTGCGGATTTAGTCAGTCCGGGGCAGTCAGTCCGGTGCAGTCAAATAAGATAGTGCAGTAGAGTCAGTCCAGGGTAGTCAGCCCGGTATAGTGAATACGCTGGAGACGGGACTATGGTAGAAACCGGGAGTACGATGCAGTTCGGTGGGTCCTTAGTAGACGGCCATAAATAAATAAATAAATAAACGCTCGGTTATAAATAGTGTAAATAGTAAAGACAAATTGTACTAGTAGTCGAACAATTGTTGACGTTTCAGAGTTTTCTATGTCTAATAAACATATTTTCAGCCATTGATCTGTCTGTCTGTCTGTCTGTGACAGCATTATCTCGGGTACGGAACGGTGTATTTTGTTGCTTTTTTATTTTGTTTGGTAACAATATCACTCGCCGGTGGCACTAGATGAGAATCCTGTGGACACTGGGTGTTGAACTATAGCCAAAAAACGTGATTTGCTCAAGATTATAGCGCGAAAACGGCTCTAAGGATTTTGATTAAACTTGCCTAAAGTATACTTCTGAGAGCCCTTTGCCACCCACATACAGCGCCAACTCTGAGAAAAAGCACAAAAAAAGTTATGCTAGAATAAAATTCCGTATTTTCCACATGTTTCTTCAGATTCTGGCTAAACGTTTCATCTTGCGAAAAAATGTTACATGACCATTGTTGTTTGTCTTGAAATGCTAAAAAAATGAGTGGTAGCATGATTTGACCAGAGGATTTTGACTTTACTACCGCTATTGCCGTCGCTATATAAGGAAAGTATTGTAATAATGTAATTTTTTTTCACTGGAATTTGCCTGCGAGCGGTAGGAAAGTCGTGTGAGTGGACACACCAGATTTTTACTAAGGTATAGAATACTATCTGTAAACTTTTGTATGATAAAAACGTGTGCAAAATTTGTTAAATTATTGAAATTTTGACACAGTGTTCATAATTCAACGAGTGTTGAATTTTCAATGTTTTGTATTGGAAATTCAACTTTCTTTATAGTGTACATAATGTATTAACTATTGTATCTGCAGCAGGTGGTATAGTAAAGACTCGTACATACCACATTATAAAAAACATTTTACAGCAAAAATTATTGTTCAAGTAGTTAACTTTGGTTTCAACTTCAGTACATTAAAATAAACAAAGTAAGATATAAAGATATAGATATAGCCTCGTTTACTGTGCAAAAGGCGCGAATTTCCATAAAAAAACATCCAGTTGAAATGTATACCTGCTCCGTTTGGTTCGTCGGTCAAAAAGAGATAAGTATCAATGGTCTTAGCAACATTTATTGTTACCTGATAGCAAAAGATAAAATGAATTAAAATTGATATTGTTCTATATTTTGTTTTTTCTTGTATAATTGTCACTCCTTATTTATAATTTCAATCAAAATTTTTCTGATAACATAATACATCATTTTCTTTATAAATGGAGAATTAATTGCATTATAAGAGACAAAATTTCAGTAACCCAAAATTAAAAATTTCTAAAATTACTTGAAAATTTTTTGTAACAATAAAAAAATTGTCTATTTTTTTCTATTTTTCAAAATCAAATTTGAATTCTCTCAAAATTATCAATGTTTAAGATCCTATAATATACAGTGTCCCAGCGGTGCGAGGAATTAGGATTACTCCTCGGGACAGGATAGAACTTATTTGGGTGCATATTTTAAAATTATTTTCACTTAAACAGGGTGCGCATCCGAAGAGTGGCTCATCAAACGTATGAAAGCAGGGATTGCAACTGGGTCTATTTTCTTCCGTATTTTCCATCAGCTTCTAATATGCAGTTTCCGTATAAAACTACAAGCACGCAAGAGAACAACCCGAAAATCAAAGCTGCCAGTAATCATGGACGAAGCCTCATTTATAGCGGCGTTAGAACGCAATATTCCTGCTAAAATACTCCCGCAGTTGTGAACTGATCCAAACCCAATGTGGCGTGACACCAAAAACACAATAGTATCAACGTTAGAGAACACTCAACCCACAACCAAACCCCGCAAAAAACAACACTGGATATCCAACAACACAGTCGCCATAATTGAGACCAGAAGGAAGCTGAAGAGCAGGGGCCTTAGCAATCAAGAAGATCTTGACAAGTATAACCAGCTTTCGAAACTCATTCAGACAAACTGCAGAAGAGACAAAAACGATCATTTCAACTCTATTTGTAGTGAAATTCAACAACATGCTAATACCACAGTCAAAAGATGCGTTTATTAAAATCAAATATGTAACGTGTAAATTCAAACCCACAAATACGACGTCGTTGACCACTTCATATATCTAGGCACAAATATAAACAACATGGGATGTTGCGAAGCTGAAATACGTCGACGAATCCAGCTCGGGAGGATTGCCATGATCCAGCTTGCTCCAATATAGAAGGTAAAGAACATAACTCGCCATACCAAAATCAATCTTGTCCAGGCACTCGTTTTCTCTGTGTTTGGGTATGCAGCTGAGACATGGACATTGCGCGCAGATGACCGTCGTCGAGTAGATGCATTCGAAATGTGGTGTTGGAGGAGGATGTTGACAATACCTTGGACTGCATGACGAAAAAATACCTCCATCCTCGATGAGATTAGACCTAAACAACGCCTAGCAAGCATAGTATACTCTCGTATATTGAAGTTTCTCGGGCACATCACGAGGAATGACAATATGGAAAAATTAGCCGTGCAAGGAAACCAGATGGCAAACGAAAAAGAGGCCGGTCACCTTGCTGCTGGATCGACACCATCAAACAACTTTTCCACACGGACATGGAGACCGCTGTACGAGAAACGGCCAACAGATCACGATGGCGCGGCACCGTCAGACGAGTGATTGCCACACTTGATGATGTAAACCAATAGAGGCAACACTCCAGCATGTCAATACATATCTGTCAAGACGTTAGATTTAAGAAGAAGAACTAACAAACATACTAAACTAATACCGAACTACGAAAGATTATGAATAAGTGCAGCTGATAATGTTTAATTATGTTTAACGCACAACCAAATCAACTAATTGTTGCAATGATTCCATGTTCATTTCAAATTTCGAACAACTTGTAACAAATTACATTATGCAATATACTCCAGACAGAATATACCAAAAAAAGCAAATAAATACAAATGAACTAAGAAGGTTGCTTTCTGGATATGATGTAGAAGGGCATAAAAAAAAGCTCAACTTGAAATTGTTGACCAAGATTTCCTATGAGCTCATTCCGCCATCTTGAAAAAAATACCTAATATTGAAAAATATGCTTTCTCAAAACATTTCAACAAACATTAGCAACGCAGATAGACTCTTCTTTGCCATTACAGATACGAAATGAAGCATGTAAACCAGCAGATCTCGCATGGCGACACAATATATCCTCTCGGATTTCGGCAACGTCTTACAAAAGTACCATATCACTTATACCTGACCATCCTGCACTTGAGACAAGACAGAGCCTATAACGATATTTCAGGCATGTGTATTAATGAAGAACTTTCCAGTTCATAAGGGGTAGCTCAGCACTGGTGCGGCCATAAGGACTTCTCTCAATGCATCGAAGGCTTTTTGTCAATCTTCCGTCCATTCGATATTTTGACCACCTTGAGTGAGTTGAGTCAACGATTTGACGATTTTGGTAAGCGCACAGGTACGTATCGTAGGTAATAGGTGTACAACCCGAGAAAACTCTTGTACAATCTTTCTTCTGGACGAGATGGCACTTTTTGTTACTCAATTTGAGACCTAACTATCAAAATCTTCAGAATGCTCGTGCTTGCAAGTACTCTTCAAAATTCTTCACCATCCCTGACCTATTGTGATTGCTGTGTTTCTTTCTATCTATCACTCTTCGTGCTGTTACTGAGCTGCCCACTATCCATACTACACGTAGGTACAATGTAAATATCCTAGTGAAAAAATGATGATTTTATAAAATCACAGAAAGTTTCTGTCATTCAGGAATTCTTTATTAATGTATTATGCCTTGGAGCACAAGATATTCCTCATTGTTTTCTTACTTGCACCGCAAATAGCAACTTTATCACAGATTTTTGTGATAGAGTACTCCACAATTATCTGGAGCAAAGTCATCCTGTAGGTATTTGATATAAATCTGTTTTATTCCTTGTATGGTATTGATTCTTTTGACAATTTTGGAAAAGGTCTGGGTTTTTCCTTACAAATAATACTTAATATAGATACCAATTACAGTTAAAATACCCTTTTTGAGAATATCTGTTTACAATTGTCTCAATAATAAAACCTAAAAATCTTTCTAATGCACCTTTTTGAAGAATTAATACTCTTGTACATGTTTTGCATTGCCCCAGAAAATTATGCCATAGGATATTTTTGGGTGAATATATCTAATTATATTAAACGAGCAATGCTTGTATATATATATATATATATATATATATATATATATATATGATATTTCTGAATATGAATTCAATTGATACATAATCAAGATGATTATATAACATAAGCCGTTGCTGGTATACATATATATATATATATATATGCAAATTTTATCTCGGAATCTGGTCTAACGATTTGGATAAAAATTCATATGTATGGGTTTTGGCGTGTATTGAATCGATAGGTTGTATTCACATTCACAAGAAAAATCGTTTTCAGCAATTAATATTCTTTTTGTAGGAGTCCTACAGATTATATTTAGGATAGCAATATGAACCTAATAAAATCATAGGAAAGATAGTCCTATGGTTAAGGTTCTGGCTGTCGATCTAGAGTTCGTCGGTTCGAAATCTGATCACCTTTTTCTTTAATAAAACCTATTTTTTCAAATAAAAGATGGTTAATATGAGTTTCTAATAATTTTATCTGAAATTTTCAATGAAAATTTGTACATATCTAATATATTGCGACCCTTAAGGTATACATGAGCTATTTCAAGGAAGGGTTAGCAGATCTTGGTAAAAATTAGCAAATAGGGGTTTTCGGAGTCGAGAAATGGATTGACGATACTTTCATATTGATTCGGTGTGACCCTCGAGGTTCACACTAGCTATTTCAAGAATGGCTCCGCAGATAAAAGTTTCAGAATGTATAGTGTTTGGGGGTTGAGAAGTCGATTGGTGATACAGCTGAGTTCTGGTATGTTTCACATTCATATTTATTTTGAAATCCTTAAATTCTGAGCCATGTGAATGATAAAAGCAATATTTACCAATCGCAATATATTTTAACTATAAATATGCAAATTTAGAGAATAAGAGTTACATTAAAAGTTCATTTAATGTAACTCTTATTCTCTAAATTCTGTGTTACCCGAGCAATGCTCGGTCGCCCAGATATTGAAAACATAATATGCGGTTATGGAAATTACGTCACCGACACTCCCAGAGAAACCATTTTATTGTATAACTGTATACTCAGCAATACTTTTGTATACATCCTCAATCTGGTCTTTCCAATCCTGAAGGTTATCTAATCTGGCTCCCGGGAATGAAGCAGTATTTTACATCCTCTTTTAATAATACTTTTAACTAAAAGGCTTTAAAAGCAATTTTTAAAATGTTCGTATTCACGAAGGCTTTTTTCTTTTAACTAAAATCGCTTTTAAGAGAAATAACATATGGCAACGTTGCTCTATGAGTAGAAAAAGGCACTAAACAATAAAAATCATACATTTCAATTTGGCATCTATAACATTTTTGACTGAATCCACCTATTTACTCTATGACTGAATCTATGGTTCAGACGCCTCATCCTCATAAAGAATGTTGTTTGTTAGGTACGTATACTATACAATGCGGTCTACAGGTATGAAATAAATTCGTTATTGAGCATCATCCGGTAAAGTGTTTCAAAATGGCGACCGTTCAAACATTTGAGAAAAATATCAAAAAAGGCCGTAGTGTAAATATCATAAAAAATAATTTTGGCTTATAGATATAATCATTATCTACATATTTTGTGCGAAGCAATTTTTCATAAAATGGAAAGAAAAAAATAAAATTAACAAAGAAAAAATCTATGGATGTTCAAATCTTAATTCAATTAATTTTGAGAAATTTACCTTTCCGTTGGCTACAGGCCGTCGGGATTTTTATGTATTTGTTTGAAAAAACCTGCAACAGTTCGATTTCTATTCTCAATTTGACAATTAAATGTATGAAAATATTACCCCCATCTGAATTATGAGCCTCCTCTCAAAAATTTTAAATGAGAAGCCGTGTGGCACTTTCTTCGAAAGAGATTTTTATACTCTATTCAGCAATACTAAGTTGTTCAAATTTGACCATAACTGAAAAAAAATATTTTGAAAATGTAAAATTTTGATACTTGTAATAAACATTATGTGACATTATTTCTTTCGTTCTACTTAAAGTGTCAAAATTTTACATTTTCTCAATAAATTTATTTATTTAATTTGATTTTTTTTTACGGAGTGCTCATGATTCAAAGAGGGTGCAAGAAGGGGTAATATTTTCATACATTCAGTTTCAGATTTTTTCAAACAAATACATAATAACGCTAAAAATAAATTTATTCTATAAATATGGATCGCACTGTATATCTACTTTTCAACCTTCTTAACAGTTATTCATTTAAGCATATCATGCAAATATTAATTTTTATTTTCGATTTATTTTATCAACCTCTATTAAAATCAGCGATCAAATATATCATTTCACAATATAATAAAAAAAACATTTCCTGTACATTTTTCACCAAGCATCGAAAACTTATTAAAAAAATCATAAAAAAGTATTTATATATTAAAAGAATGACTCAACAGTAATAATATAAAGTTGTTATTTAAACTAACCAAAAGAAAAGTTCATGCGATGTTCCTGAATCTAATGTATCACTTAACAGGCAACTTCATTGGAGGATGTTGAATAAGGCTGGTAGTCTCTAACAAATTGGAGCTGGAACTGTATTTTATTTTTTATATTAAGAAGTAGTAGAAGTAGGGAACTCTCTAGTTACTTCGTTTGGATTCTACTAATTGGCTATCGTGGCTACGTTCAACTGTCTTTTGAATCCTTTCGTATGATCTAATAAACTGCAGCAATATCCCTCTTATACCATACCTCCCCAACTTTCTGCACAGTGTGACATGGTCAAACGAATCAAAAGCTCTAGAGAGACAGACAGACAAAATGATAAAAAATATATATTTTTGATTAGTGCCACATATAGGTAGGTGTTAAAACCTATTATTTTGAAAATTACAAACACACACTTCATTTCTATTTATTTGTGTCGATTTTTTTCTAAAATTAAAGCTGTCTATGTTATTCCTTATAGCATTAGCTACCTGCAAGTGAAAATCCCGTCGGAATCGGTTGAGCCGCTACGGTAATTAGCCAAAAAAAACAGACGGACAGACAGACAAAAATTATAAAAATTGTTTTTTTGATATTAGTGACAAATATACTGACTTATGCAATTAGTTAAAATCTGCTATTTTGTCTATCAGAAATTAATTGATTCTTTTTTATCTTAGCTTTTCTGGGAATATACCTTTCCAGAAAGATAGATTGGTATGTGTAGGTACCTACCTACCAAAGGTTTTGAAATTTTGTCAGCTGCAACAGTTAGAATCGAAACAAGTTCCTCATCTTCTCCAACAAACTTTTTTTTAACTCAGAATATACCTTTTCAACCTCTTTTTGTCGGTTACTTGAAACCTGAATGAAGATTCACATTCTTCTAAGCAGCTCATATGAGCTGCACCACTCTGTATAACCGGCCATAAATTTATAAAGAATTTGTAGGCATGATTGATGATTTGGTATGGTGCTAAATTAGTGGTATTCTTGAAGTTTTCCAAAATGTATTTTTTTATTGTTAACGATGAAATCCTCTATTGACAGCCACGTCGCTTTGGTTTCTTATCAGATTTTTCAATGTTCATTTTTTTAATTTTCATCACCTGTCTCAAGAGATTACCTTTTTTTTATGTATATCCACTGACCTTCATAAAAGCTTATTTTTTCTTTTTCCTGTCAAATATCGTCCAGTTTATTTTTCAAACTCTAATTAGAGTCTAATTCTAAAACCTTTTTCCTAAGACACTGCATATTTTGATGAAGTACACACATATATATATTCTCTTCCATATTTTCTCACCGTTTTTCACCCTTGTTTCAAGTTCTCTTTTAAGCTTTTTATATTCGGCAATCTCTGCTGGAGTTTTGTCTAGATCTAGAGCTAGATGGTGCTCAGAAAATTTGACTAGCTTTAGAATTAACACATTTCTTGCCTCATTCTGTGATCTCTAGATTTTTTCAACTTAGCTGAAAGATCAATGATCTGTTGTTCAGTTGTTCAAGTTTTGCATCCCTATATCTTGTACCTATACTGATCATCTTCAAACTTTTACCTCGAAAATGGAGTTTACCAAGCGAAAAAGGCGGATCCAAATTCTTGTAGCGAATCTTCAGTTGAGAACGGTAAACTTTTTCCAAATGGGCTTGACCATATCTTATCTCCAGATGTCTCACCTTTCGAACTACCTAACGCAACTCCAGCAGATAGCACGATATTAACTTCTATCGAGACAACTGATCATTATTGCTATGTTCTGCTAGAGGAAGTGCTTGAAGAACATCAGTTGCCTCATCAAGTAAGGCTTACGATCCTCCTCAGGTGGCTTCACTCGGATTCTATTCGGTTCAACCATGACTCCTAGCACGGGCCTTGTACTGATCTTTGATGTTTTTTGAGCTTGCAGTATAGTTTTAACGACTCTACCTCAGGCTGCTGCTGTAGAAGGCGTTTTTCAAGCCTATAATATATCCGCCTTCATTATTCGAGAATTTCATTATCTTAATGATTGGATCTACGATCTACCACGAACTCAAATGAATCTCCTAATTATTGTTTACCATCAGTTTTTGCGATTGCTTCTGAAGTATAGATTTATTTCCTTTTTTTCGATGTTCTGTCATGGATCAGCCATTTTTGACCGACGAACCCCGAACGGAGGAAGTATACAATTCGACTGTCTGCTTTTTTTGTTCGTGCCTGCGTTTTATTTCGTAAACGTACTCCGATTTTGATGATTTTTGATTCATTCGAAAGAAGAGACTTGAGTAATGGTCCCATATTCATAACAATGCAAATGCGAAATCTCCCAAAAACCGCCCCCGAAGGGGGTTTAATTTGCAAATTTTCTAGAAAATCGAAAATCCGAGATGGCAGAATTTAAGATACGGCTTTCGAGTTTCTGCGATGTTGAAATTTGAAATATGTGTATTTTTGCTATGTGGAATAGTTGGAAGAGTTCTAAAGTTTATAATATGCGTATTTCCGCGACGATGTTCTAATATTTCGGAATAATATTAATTGCAAGCAAAGCATACATAGATAATGGTGAACGTTCAACGATTTTCGTGACAAATGTAACACTCAAAACTGTGAAATAAATATTTTTTACAAAAAATTGGACGTTATCAGTTGGTGCACGGAAAAGTACAAAATATTAATAATTCTATTGGTGTTGGTACTGGTGAAGTTGGTGCCAAAAGTTTTTAATCTAACTGCAACTGCACAACTTCAAAAGTACCAGTATCAAAAGAATTAATATTATTTTGTACTTTTCAGTGCACCAGCGGATAAGATCGGTCCAATTTTTTGTAAACATTATTTATAGTTTATTAAATATTACAATTTTTTCTTAAATCTTCGCTCCCAATTTTCAAATCTCACAACTGGCACCACTGGTATCGTTACTTCGGTTTGACTGTCTTGGAAGTAAACAATCAGTGTACTTAGATACAATTTATTTAATCAACTAAATAAATATCAAACACGGATAACAGAATAAATTAGATTAGAAAAAAAAATAGGTCTCTAATAAATCACTTCACTTCATAGTAGTTACCCTCTCGAATAGATGATTTTTGTATACTATACCTGTCTCCTTTAATCTGCAATCTGTAACATTACAGAAGGTGGTCGTGTCATTAAAGTGTTCCATATACATTCCACATAAAGCTAAATAAAACAATAGTGTGGAAATGTAATGGACACTACAGTAAGTGCACGATACACATTTTTATATCATGAGTAAGCTGACATTTCACAGCGTTCTAATAGCTAAATATTATCGAGGAGGAATTACCTTCCATGTTCAACAAGAACCTTGATTAATCTTCAGTTTATTTTCGAAGACCCTTTAATTTTTCTCACGATATTCCTACTTTCTGAATAACCTCTATGATATCGAGACGTGAGACTATGGACTGTAGAAACGTGAGACGTTCATATGTATGGGGAAGAACATGGCGACATGCAGAGTATGGCCAAAGATCAAACCAATCTTTGGTATGGTATTCAAGTAAAATGAAAGCTTAAAAAAATATTTAGTAATTTTATTGTATTTATATAGGTTCTACCTTTTAGTTATAGGTACTCTTCATTTCATATAATAATAAAGTTCCATCAAATAGATATCTATTTTATTATTGCACACTGTCTTTTACACTCTGTCTCTCATGCCGACAATTCTCTCTAATATATACCCGACAAAGATTCCAGATATTTCGAGCCGCTTCTGGTTTTTGATTTACCAGCCACCACTGGACTTTTCTCGAGATCCTTTGTCGGCATTCTAGTGAGTACATGCGTCGCACTCTTTGTCAGCGGCCGCTCTCGATATTCCCATAGCCCGCACAAACATCAAAAGGACGCCGCGACTTTGTATCCGGCGGCTGTTCCTTGCACGTTACAGTATTATAAAGAAGTGAGTCTACTGTGGTTCCAACATTTCATTTATGAAAGTCGGACCAAATAACATTACATATATTAATTCATAGTGACCAATAGAATAATCCCTAGTGTCAAATACATACAGTGAGGACCAAAAGCCCGCCCTCCCCCACCCTAACTTCTTTATTTTCTATATTACAAAAAAATATTGAATACATAAGTTGTCGGGTTTCATTTGACCGTATCTCATAAAAGCCCACTGACTTATTAGTTTATTTTTTCAAATGGTACCCCTATATATTATTAGATATTCAAATTCTATGTAAAATTCTAAGATTTCAGGCAGCATTTACTATACCTAAGTTGAAATGATTCAAAGAAAAACATAATTCAAACTGATCTGATTTTTGATCCCTTACGTTTATTCAGTAGGCTGTTTATACTGTGAGTGCGTTAGTAACCATAGCAACAAGTAAATAAATCTTAACTCTGTTGTCAACAATTGTCAAATTAGAGTTATCAATATTTTGTGATCTTGATTACTTTTTTCATATTTTTTCTCGTTGATTAATAGGTATAACTCGTTCATTAGAAGAAAAAGTTGAAGGCGTTATCGTCTTAGGTGAAGCTAATCGGAATTTCCACGCTGCTGTTCGCATTTTCAATGAAAGATTTCCCGAACTTCCAATGTGTCGAAAATATCTCCGGCAATTGGTGGCAAAATTTCTCAGTACAGGAACTCTATGGGCCTGTTGTTCGAAAATAAATGACATCGGCTAAGCCCATGCTAAACACACGCTAATCTTTGACGTGAGCTAAAGCGTTGTTCGAAGCAGACTTTTTAAAAGTTTAGCGCGGTCTTAGCCATTGACTTGTTTAACATACGTATACGTTGATTTTGCGTTGTTCGAACGCCAAGCGGCGCTTTAGCCTGGTATTAGCGGGTGATTAGCCGCCTGCTTTTTAAACCAGGCAGGGGGGTTGATTTAAGTAGGTATTTGACAGCCCGGCAACAATTTCGTTTAATCATTCAATCGAAGGTTATGTGTGAAATTTGTCTCTGTTGAGAATAAGTGCAACAAAATTTGTGTTTGACGCAATTTACACTGTTCCACATAAGGTAAGTTTGTTATTATCTTTTTTTATAATGCAAAATGTTGTAATTTTGGAAAGTATTTACACTCAAGTTTCCCGAGGCTGGTATTTGCTGTTATATATTATGCAAGTTAATTGCTATGACAGAGTTTCTCTATAAACCTACTTTATACAAATAAATAAAATCTATCACGAGATCTATCTCGGTTCTCGCTACAATATTAGTCTACACCTGCACGTAACGAAGAAAATAATGTGGGAACGTTTATCCGCTCGGCTAGAGACAACCCTCGCTCCGCCTACGTTCTTATTACTTCTTATACAGTTATCTCATAATTCACATAGGTATCACAGCTGTGCTGTAATATTAACTATTAGTTATATTTATATATCTACCACAGACACAGACACCCGACGGAGTACATGACACGGGTATCATCGAAAGGTGACGAGTGACGGGAGAAACGGTAGTCGCAAGCAATAGAGTAATGGAGTATAGTAGTCCTAACGTCCTAACTCCTAACCTAACCTTTATAATTTGTGGTGTCGTGTTGTACATAGGTCGCGTTTGAATCATGGATGCGAAAATTTTTAGTGTGAAATATGTGCATTGGTTAAATTGGTTAGTAAGAAGACCATTCGGGACACGAGCCTCCATTAAACGATAGCAAATTTTCACGAAGCCTGGAAACGGGGTATCTGGCCGAGTGGAGTGTCTCTGTTTTTAGCGAAGAAGCGCCCCAACTGACTCAGGGGGTCCCTCAGCAAGAAAATGGCAATCCTACCTCATCCTTCTTTAAATCTGTAAGTGAATTTATTAATATTAAAGGTTACTATCATAATGTACGTAGCCTTCACACAGCAATACAAAAAACAGTTATATCATTATATACACCCATTCGAAATCGTTGAAGTGCAAAATCGCAAATGTTTGGTATTTAAAAGCAATACTGCAATAATTATCAATATAATTTTGAACTGCTTTACCAGCCTCCGGTGAAATAGAAAAAGGTGTATTGTAATTTAGTACAGCTGATCATTGTTTTTATGTTTATCTATGTATCTGATGTAAGTTCCCAGTAACAGTAGAATTTTACTGCTAACCGAAAAGATGAAAATAAGCAGATATGTACTTTTGAAGATATTCAAATTAAATTTAATAAGAAAGTTATCGTTTGAAACACCCATAAGTTACATAGTTTTTGTAACTCACAATCTTTGGTAGTGGCATAATAGTTGTGTCATGTGAAAAATTGGAATGCCACTGTAATAGAAAAGTATTTTTAAATTAAATGTATTTAAATTTTTACCCATTAGACTGACTCACTTTAGTTCCTTGGCACATAAAATACTAATATTTTGTCGTGAAATGAATGTCTTTTGAGTGCATTTATGACAAATTGGTTAATCATCTACTTCAACTTTCTTTTGCTTGTAGGAAAAAAATAAAATTTTAGAGATAAAATTCTATATTTGAAATATTTGGAAAAATAAAATACAATAACAATCAGTTACATTAACAATAATAAAATACATTAAAATATAACAATAATAACGAAATATAACAACAGTAATAAAATATAAAAACAATATTAGAAAACAACAACATATAAATATTAGGTACCTCCCTTCAACTACTTAAATATTCCCATTTTAACATAACAATACATCCTTTTTACAGTTCCTTGAATCCTGTCCCAATGTCTTCTTCCTCTTCCTCATCGATTTCCTCCTCTTCCTCTGATGAAGAAAATGTTGTACCACGAAGAGCTTTGAGAGACAGACAGAATCCATTTGAGATGTATAGCAATGAACAATTTAAAATGAGATTTCGGCTAAATAAGAATACTGTAATGGAGAAATTGGTACATGTGTTTGGCCATGAACTTGAACCTAGAACGAATCGCAATCATTCGATAAGTGCAATTAATCAAATATTAATTACACTTCGCTTTTTCGCCACCGGTTCATTTTACACCATGGTTGGAGACAGTATCGGGGGGCTTGACAAATCATGTGTGTCAAGAATTGTCAAAAGAGTAGGTCACCAGATTGCTCTATTAAAGAATGAATATGTGAAGATGCCCCGAACTCCTCAAGAGCAACAAAAAATTAAAGAGGAATTCTTCGATATTGGTGGTATTCCAAATGTTATTGGGGCACTGGATTGCACCCACATAAAGATTGTGTCTCCTGGTGGTAATGCTGAATTGTTCAGAAATCGCAAAGGGTGGTTCTCGATTAATACACAGGCAATTTGTACTTCTCATTTAAAAATTATAAATATTATTGCTCGCTGGCCTGGCAGCGTACATGATAGCAGGATATTTAATGATTCAGCATTGTGTGCAGAGCTAGAGGCTGGACATTTCGTAAATGGTGTTTTAATTGGAGACAAAGGGTATGCCTGTAGGCGATATCTTCTAACACCATTTCAAACACCACGTACACCTGCTGAAGAGCGTTACAATTTGGCCCAAGCTCAAACCAGGAATCCAATTGAGCGCTGTTTTGGTGTACTTAAGATGCGATTCCCGGCTCTTCATTATGGAATGCGGACAGCACTAGATGTCACTTTATGCAATATTATTTCTTGTGTTGTTTTACATAACATTGCATTGGACATGGCAGATGAACCACCTGAAGCAGAGCTTTATTTCGATATTGAAGTTGAAGAGGACATACCTGTAATCAACATTGATGGTGAAAATCAACACACGGCATTAAGAAGGCATTTAGTACAAAATATTTTTGCATAGAAAAGTTATATGACCTAGGTATAATAACAATATTAAATATGATTCATGACTACCTAAATACATCCGTGTCAGATTTATATAAAAGATAATATAAAATTGATTTGAAATAATGAACCAATACAAAAAATTATGATAAATATTTATTCATCACAAAAATCTATAGTAACTATACAAAATAAAAATCGAAATGAAAAAACAATAGAAGTAAGGTTAATTTGTTGAATTTTTTAATTTTTTCAGTTGCTCTCTTTTAATTTCCAAGTCTAATTTACTGGCCTCTAACTCGTTTTTTTTAATTTGTACACTCATACGTCCTAACTGTTTTTTTAAATTGGCATCATATAATGCAATTTTATGTTTTCCAAAATAATATTTTTTCTTATATTGTTCCGCGCTAAAATTTTTTTTTTGCAGCCTTGGGCATTTTTTGGATCTAGGATGGGATGGTTTTTGTTTGGGAGCTGGAGCTGGAGTGCTGGTGGCTTGAGGTTCTGGGAGTTGAGGTTCGGATTTCAAAGAAACAGAGCATGGAAGGGCCTCTACAATGACAAACAGGGGTGTTATCCACACCAATATCTCCTAAAAATTAATTAATGTATACTGATTATCAATAACATTTTTTTAAAGCTCCAAAATACCATGATACAGTGCACCATCATCGAAAGGGTTTTTTAAAGGCTGAAGTTCTTCTTCAAAAACTGCCAGCATCCTCGCATCAGTATCGGTGCACTGTAGCATGTACGAACCACCTCCAGTTTTAAATACTTCCTTCTGGAAAAGATCAACTGATTAAAATTTGTATAGAATTGAATTTTTGTTATTTTGATATAAAATTGCATGTCATAAATGAAGACTAGGATTTCTGAAGTTCATTTATGCAGGTTCACATCATTTTCTTGTAAAATTAAATATGATTTAGTTTCATTTTAATAATTAAACCTATTTTGGTTTATGAACCTTTTGCACTCATATATAATATTTCTATTAAATGCTGGCGCAGAAGATGTACTTTTCAAGAACAGACGAAATGTTGACTTGAGTCAACTACCATTCATGGCAATAAACATTTTTTCTTGAATAATTTTATTCTCTTGATTAAGAAGTGAAACGGAATCACTGATGATTCACTAGATTATTCGTTCTAAATTAATTTTAACTCTGAGTTAGCCAGTCAATTACCTTATCATTAATCTTCTTTTTTTTTGCTTCACTAACAATTATTTCAATTTCGTCAGTAGTTGCTTCCTCTTCTGCCTCCAACATATCCAAATACTTTCGCTTCTAATTGTTAATAAGACATTTATTGATTATTATTAAGATACCAATAATATTGATGCTCTTTTCTAATTTTTTGTCATAATTTAATTTATTTTTAAAATATAATATAGAATATTAGTCTTAAAATTATATACAATAATCGCTATACAAATGTTTTTATGGGTATAATATATAAATAATAAAATTTTAATATATATTATATTTAATTATTCTTTTTGAAATATATGTTATACCCATCACTAAATTGAAAGGTTGTAAATATTGTAAAAATAATTTAATGTTAATTTTATTTGTAAGATTTCAGTTATTGCAAAAATGTATATTGCTATTAAAACTAATAATGTATATTGAGTTATAATGATTTTATTCTGATGGCTTTAATTAAGAAATAATAAAATGAATTATTCAAATATATAAGCAACGACCAGGAAAAGTACACTCTTACGTTAGTTACGGCCACATCCTTTTTAGTTTCGGATCTTATATTTTTGAAAAATGCCTTGATTTGGGCGACCGTTCTATTTCCGCTTTGGGAACATGCATTAAATTTGGCAGTTACATCTGCCCAGGCCTCTTGTTTTTTGGTTATTGATCCAAGGTCAGTTTTCTTGTGCATCAGTACGTCCTTATGACTAGCGCAAGAAAAACATAATTAAAATATTATTCAGAATACATAAAATTGAGGTAAACTCTGTTGAAATAAAATTTTAAAAGGCAAGGCAGGACTTGAAAATTGTGGCACCCCTCTGTCTGTGACTTGATCTGTAAATTTTTATCTTTAACCCTTACAAGTTCTGTTTGTATAACCATGTATTAACATTGTCATCAATTATAGTTATTCACGTATCATGAGCTATAAGTGAAGCATTATAATTTATATGTAAAAGGCTATAACTAAACTTATACATACATCCGAAGTTAATGTTAATGTTCAAAAGTAACAAAATGATTAAAGGAAAAATATCCAACTGAAACAAAATGTAGAATGATAGCCTAGGTATTTATGGATTTTGTAAATGTAATATTTATACTGATTAAATAAATAAATCACCATTCTAGTATTACGGAATTATTAACATTAATTTCCAAAAATATTAATCGTCAATTTACGTTCTGAATATGGAACATAGGTTTATTCGTAAATTTGTAATATTACCCGATGAATTACAACCTACTGCAGAAGAAATCGTATTGGTTTTCTGCCAATATGAATTAGAGTTAAGAATCAAATTAATGAAAAACTAAATCGATTATTGCCGCCAGCAAAATCTGTGGAGATATGAGATCAATAAGTTGGCTTTTTTGGCACTAGACCCGTATTTAGTTTATGCCCCACTAGTCGTAACTTTGAAGCTTCCGCCTCGACAACTATAGATATAAACAAACACTTTTGGTGAATATAAAATTTAAATTATTTGCTAAAAGACCTGCACAGTAGTTTGTGTTTACTATTTACATATCTTCTCATTTGAATACATTGTTATGTTTATTGTAAAATACACTTAAAAATAATTAACTTACCTTTCAAAAAGCCCAAAGAGTGTAGCTCGGTCTACAAGAGTAAAATTTTTCCTTTTATTTTCCATTTTTTATAACTATAAAATAACCAGGTACACAATACACAAACAACAACAGCTAGTTTAACCAATTAACCTATAAAATTTTGACATATAACGAAGCGTGAAGTTTGCAACAAATGGAGAAATGGCTTAGCTGTGGCTAAGGTTAGCCACCGTTAATTCCGCTTCGAACAACGCTCAAATTTTTTCAGCCTCCATGCGAGCTAAGCACGGGTTAAGCTTAGCCCATGATTAGCCGCTGTTTCGAACAACAGGCCCTAAAAGATGCTCCAAGATCTGGAAGGGCGAAAATAATTACAGAAGATTGTAAAATTCAAGTTCTAGCTGAAATGGTCAATAACCCGAAAAATTCAACTAAGCGAGTAGCTGAGACGTACGATGTTTCTAAGACATCAGTAAAGAGGATTTCAAAAACAAATAAATTCCATCCTTACAAAATTAAAATTTTGCACCAGTTACCGAAAGAATGATTTCAAATCTTTTTTATTTGCACCACATTTGTTTAAATGATTAAAGCACTTTTTATCTAAATGGAACTGTAAATACCGAGAATTGTAGATATTGGAGTGATGAGAATCCACATGAGTACCGCGATAGGTATAAGTACTGAATTTCCTAAAAAAAAAATATGTTTGGGCTGGTATTTTAGGTGACCACATAAGTCCCATATTCCTATACGAAAATTCGAATGGTCCCAGATACCTCCAACTGCTGTAAGACACAATCACCACACCCAGTATCAATGAAATAGTTGCTCTAAGCCCACATGAGTTTAACTTCGATATAACATTTCAGCAAGATGAAGCACCACCTCACTATTTTCGGTAGGTGAGAAGTTTCTTGGACGAAAGGTAACCGGGAAGGTGAATTGGACGTCGACGTCCAACAGAGTGGCCAGCTCGCTCACCGGATCTCACACGTCTTGATTGCTGTTTTGGGGATATGTGAAATCAGTGGTTTTTAAAAAAGTTTATGAGTCATTAGCAGAATTGCGTCGTCGAATTATTGAGGAGTGTTCAGAAATAACACCTCAAACACTGAACAATTTTTGGAGAGAGATTACAAATTGACCATTTATTTGTCAAGAAATGCTAGGTGGATATGTCGAACAAATTTTATAATAGTTAATAGCTCACCTTTTATTGTAGATATAAGTTGGAATAATTATACAGTTTTTTCTATTTTTTTTTTTATTCATACGTAGAATAATAATTTAGAACTATTTATAATTCAAGAAATAATATTTTATCGATATAATATTAACATAAAACTTGTTTAGAATTTTACTACAATTTTGCCACCAATTGCCGGAGATATTTTCGACACATTGGACGTTCGGGAAATCTTTCATTGAAAATACGAACAGCAGCGTGGAAATTCCGATTAGCTTCACCAATGATGATAACGCCTTCAACTTTGTCTTCTTATGAACGAGTCATATTAATCAACGAGAAAAAATACGAAAAAAGTAATCAAGGAGATAACAAAATATTGATAACTCTAATTTTAAAATTGTTGACAAGAAGGCACTCACAGTATAAACAGCCGACTGAATTAACTTAAGGGATCGAATATCAGATCAGTTTGAATTAAGTTTTTCTTGGAATCATTTCAACTTAGGTATAGTAAATGCTGCATGAAATCTGCTTAGAATTTCACGTAGAATTTGAATATCTAATAATATACAGGGTACAGGGGGTTCCGTTTGAATAAATAAACTAAGTCAGTGGACTTTTTTGAGACACCCTGTATAAATTAAAATTATGTTATTGAAATGGTCAATTGAAACCCTACAACTTATGTATTCAATATTTTTTTGTAATATTGAAAATAAATAAGTTACGATGGAGGGGGCGGACTTCTGGTCCTCACTGTATAGGGAGTGCTAAAATGCCTCCGGTATTAGTAGTGTAACACTTCTTGAAGTCGATCTTCGTAATTCAGGCTCTAGCCGTACAGGACGCTGTAGTCTCCGAAATAATGTTTTCTGGCTTCTCTTTATAAATAAGAGGCATAATTTAATTAAATCACTATAGAAAACAAAGTCATATATATGTACTAATTACTAATTAAAGAGAAAATTAAAACAGTAAATACCCCAACTCAATGGTGTTGCAAGACCTCTTTTATAAAACCAGAATGGTTGCCTCTGATAAAAACCAGGTCGCTACTAGTTTAGTTTGTTAATTCCTATAGTAACGACCATATCGTACAAGACAAACTAAAGCTAGCACTCTCAGCAGGGTTTATAGTAACATTTCAGTGTTTTGTTGTTCTTCCTCTAATTATTTGGCCGCATATGAGTTATTAGAGAAACAAATAATAAAATATTTATAAAATATCACCATCGCCTTTTTAAAGCTTTCAGATTTCATGGAAGTCAGTGCCCACAATTTCCGAACTCGAGTATACACCGAACTAAGGTTTGGCAACATGTTGACTATACAGGGTGTCCTACGGTCATGGCCTATTAGAAATTTCTGGAGAATGACAAAAGCTATCGATCTGAAAATTTTATGGCTTCTATTAGACATTTCAAACTATCTTTGGAAAATATTTTCATAAAAAAATCACTTCCGGTTTTGCCGGAAGTAATAACAACTTTGTTATTTCAAATGGGATACTTCATACTTTGATACATTTTTGAATTCTACACAAAATTTTGAGTAAAATGGATATACCTTTCCCTATACTTAAAGTTAATAGTTTTAGTGTTATTTAATTTTATTCGTTAAAAATCGACAAATGCGAGTTGATCGAAAATATATCATAACTTTTTTGTTATTTGCTTGATAAACATGGAGTTTGAATTTTTGGAATCTCTGCACATTGTTTTAAAGATTTCATTATGATTTTTCTTAATTTCCTGAGAAATTATTAGAGAAAAATCGATGTAAAGATGACTTAATTTCTAACGTTAATAACTTTCTTATTTCAAATAGAACATCCTGTATTTTGTTGCACTAGCGTATTCAAAATTAAAATACCTTTCTATTGATGTAACCACTTCCATATCTAAAGCTGATAAATTAAAAGTTATTGAACAATTTCCGATTTTTCAACAATTATTTTGTATTACCTTAACTTTGGAACGCATCAAAACGGTAACCATAGTTACCACTTATTTATATCAGTGTCAAAGTGTAAGATTAGAAATTGTCTCATTCATAGTTTTTTTATTGAAATTAATCACCATCATGAATCAAGAATACACAAATGCCGATCTGCTCAACCTTTTTGCAATTTATGGAGAGTGCAATACGATTGTCACGAGAACATGCAGGACGTTTAACGCCCGAAATCCGAATTTGTCGCCGATGACTGCAAGGAAATTTTGCAGGATTCAAGATAATTTTGGTCAATATGGCCAATAAAATGCTCCATAAAATCGTATTCTTCCGATTTCCGCTGATGAAGCAATGCAATTAAATCTGATATCTTAAAAGTTATCGAACAATTTCAGATTTTTTCAAAAATTATTTTAATTATCTTAACTTTGGCATGCTACAGTATGTATTAAAAAACGAAAGAATACTAAAACAATAACAAATTTAATAATCTACACAAAAAATATTAATCAATAACCTATTCAAAAAAAACATAACAATACTTTGTAAATTTACAAGTGTTCAAAGTGCCCCCCATTTACTTCTGAACATGTAATAAGTCTTGATTCCACACTAGATGTTGCATTTCTTATTTCTGCAGGGTCTAGATCTGCAAAAGCATTTGGTACCCGATTTCTCAGGTCTTCTGTCGATTGCACTGGAGGACGGTTATTATAAACTTTTTCTCTTATGACCCCCCACAAGTAAAAATCTAGGGGCGTTAGATCTGGTGACCTTGGTGCCCAATTCCAGGGACCCAAGCGCCGAAGCCACCTGTCCTCAAACATTTCATAAAGTTCTTCGGTAACTTCATGGCTGCAATGAGCTGGTGCTCCGTCAAGCTGATACCAGCAGCTTATGGCTTCGTTAATTGGCAAGTCATCTACAAAGTCTGTAACGATGGTGCGCAATATTTCAAGATATTTTTCGCTGTCCAGCACTTCTTCGTAAATATAAAACTTAAGTGCGTTTTCTTTTATAAGAGCAAAAACGTTGAAACTGAATTTAACTTGAAACTTTTGTTCTTTCGTCAAATGTGGGTTTGCGTCTGCCCAGAAATGAATTTTGAATTAAAGATTCCTTCTCGCGAAAATTTGGCTTCATCTGTCCAAATAATTTTTTTCATAGTTTTCGTCTTCTTGGTTTTTTAGAAGAAAAATTTCGCAAAATTCTACTCTTCTAGGACCATCTTGGGGGTGTAGATGTTGAACTTGTGTGAACTTAAAGGCATGCATGTTGTGCTGTTTTAAAATTCTTTGAATTGACGATCTTGCAACACGTAAGTCGTGTTCAGCGCTTCGAATCAACGCTTGAGGGTTTCCGTAAAAGTAAGCCAATACGGTAATTTGTGTTGCTTCATCAGCGGAAATCGGAAGAATACGATTTTATGGAGCATTTTATTGGCCATATTGAACAAAATTATCTTGAATCCGGCAAAATTTCCTTGCAGTCATCGGCGGCAAATTCGGATTTCGGGCGTTAAACGTCCTACATGTTCTCGTGACAATCCTATTGCATTCTCCATAAATTGCAAAAAGGTTGAGCAGATCGGCATTTGCGAATTCTTGATTCATGATTGTGATTAATTTCAATAAAAAAACTATGAATGAGACAATTTCTAATCTTACACTTTGACACTGATATAAATACGTGGTAACTATGGTTACCGTTTTGATGCGTTCCAAAGTTAAGGTAATACAAAATATTTGTTGAAAAATCGGAAATTGTTCAATAACTTTTAATCTATCAGCTTTAGATATGGAAGTGGTTACATCAATAGAAAGGTATTTTAATTTTGAATATGCTAGTGCAACAAACTACAGGGTGTTCTATTTGAAATAAGAAAGTTATTAACGTTAGAAATTAAGTCATCTTTACATCGATTTTTCTCTAATAATTTCTCAGGAAATTAAGAAAAATCATAATGAAATCTTTAAAATAATGTGCAGAGATTCCAAAAATTCAAACTCCATGTTTATCAAGCAAATAACAAAAAAGTTATGATATATTTTCGATCAACTCGTATTTGTCGATTTTTAACGAATAAAATTAAATAACTCTAAAACTATTAACTTTAAGTATAGGGAAAGGTATATCCATTTTACTCAAAATTTTGTGTAGAATTCAAAAATGTATGTATGAGGTATCCTATTTGAAATAACAAAGTTGTTATTACTTCCGGCAAAACCGGAAGTGATTTTTTTATGAAAATATTTTCCAAAGATAGTTTGAAATGTATAATAGAAGCCATAAAATTTTCATATCGATAGCTTTTGTCATTCTCCAGAAATTTCTAATAGGCCTTGACCGTGGAACACCCTATATAGTTGTTGTATTGCAGTCGTTTAATGAATTTCGGCATTTCAATTTGAAACGAACCTCTGCTGGTAACAGTTGGTACACAAAGATATTTATTTATACGTATAATAAATAAATAAATTGAAAGCGGCTCATAATGCTAACTATTAAGATTTATTTATATTCCATCTTGTATAAATAAATAACGAACATGATCTTTCACGTAAATATAAAAATTGTATAGTACCTACTCAATAAATCTTTATGTTTCGCAGACAGAAAATATTTTCATTGACCAATTTAACGTTTCATGCGAATATATTTACACATTATAAATACACTACTCGGCAAAAATTCTTCCACTGAAATATTAAGTGAATGAAGATCCGAATAATCTTTAAATACACATAATAAATAGCTTTAAAGATAAATACCTCTGACTTTATTGAATCAAATTCACAGAAAAAAATACTAGATAAACTATAAAACAGAAATTAAATAGATTACTTACATAAATCGCAATAACAAAAGAGAATCTAATAGAAAGAAACACACAATCATAACTATTGTGAAGCTATAAAAGTTTTGCGAAAATATAATTATAATAAAACCTTTTTTCACTTACACGACTCTTTTAACGCTTTCATGGAAATTGGTCTAGACTTATTAATGTTCTCCTAATTTTCAAACTACAACAGGAACAAAAAATAAGTTCTTTCACTCTTTCTATACATTGATCATCGTTTGCTTGAGAAGCGTAATAGCATCACAAGATACAGTGTTGATAAATACATAAATATCATGTGCTACAAGAAATTTTTTCACCTATTGTACTTGGCTTGCACATGCCAAATCAAAGGACACATCGTTCAGCCGACATATGAATAAATAAATAAAACATATGGAACTTTATCAGCATCACTTTTTTGTGTTTTGTTTTCAGAAAATGTGCTTCTAGAAGATAGTCAGTAGGTTCTGGCCAAATACTTTCAGTCAAGTTTTATGAAAAATCCTTAGAGCCGTTTGCGCTCTTAAGTCTGCAGCAAAATACCCAGCTATTTCTTACCTCTGGTATCCTAGCAGAGCAAAGTACCGGAAATGGATTTGATATGTACCAGAATTATGTGCTTTTTATGTGCTAATTTCTTGCTGCAATTAAAAATTTTGTGCTCTTACAGTTTCGGCGAAATTTGAAAACAAAAAGAGCTCTTCTTGCTTACCAGTAAGCTAGCGGAGCATCTGTTATTTTTTGCGATATCCGAATTTTTATTACAATAGTTATGTGCTTTTTATGTGCTAATTTCTTGCTGCAATTAAGAATTTTATGCTCTTCTAGTTTCGGAGAAATTTGAAAATTGAAAGTTCTGCTACCTAATCATTAACATAGTGAAGCACTGCCTTCGCCATTATCAGTAATGACTGAGTGATCTAGTAGAATTGTTTGTATATATGGAGCAGATGGTACACTGTTCGATTGCCGCTCTTTCTTTATTGTTCTATAATTTCTAAATAACATTGCTTACAAAATGTCTTTCATTTTGACATAGAATTGTTACGAAAATAATAATCTGGTATTTGAGTATGTGCTTGTACCTACTACCTATCGATGAAGGAGGAGGATATAATCTATGAATAATTTGATTTGGTTGCCAATTAAAATTGTGAAATAAATAACATTTACAAAAATGCACCGACTTTATTAGATAATGCACTGAAAAGTAGGAAATAATAACTCAAAAAGTAAAGATCCTATTGATTTTGTTGCCATTCAAAATTGTGAAAATAAATAACATTTAAGAAAATATACCGACTTTATTAGATAATGCACTGAAAAATAGGAAATAATAACTCATTAAAAGTAAATATCATAAACATTTTGAATTTTCGCAAGAGATGATGATCAGCTATATTATAGAGGATTCTTGGCATCATCTTCAAAATCTTTATGATGCTCATTTTATGAATTCCTTCGTACCTTCAAGAAAGTTTATTAGCATCTTGTTCTTATACCTAGCAGCTGACTACAGAAGCGTCTGTTCTATTGGACCAGCGTATATCAGATTCCTAGTTAAATCTGGAATGCATGTTTTTAAAAGTGACCATCTAATTGTTGACGGGGAAAAACATATCCACCAAGCCACCAAAGTAGAAAAAAAGCAAACACAATTGAGGAACTCCCCGGTCAAATATTAAATGAATTCGCAATTAATTTTTAAATCTTAAAATTTTTACCTACTAACTAAATTGAAAATATTAAAGTAAAATAATGTTAGTTAATCTAGTTTTTTGTTTAAAGAATGAATTGAAATAAGTATAAGAATAAGTACCAATTTATAATCATTCTATCTATGTGGACCGCGGGGAACATACCCATTCGCGTTTTATTAGGAAATATACCTATATATGTAAGTAATCCTTAAAAGCAAAACCATATCTTAATACAAAATTTGATCCAATTCGTCGCTATTATCTATATGCACGGAACATGCAAGAATTGCTCGTTAAAATTTATAAGATTATTTTATACTTTTCAATGCATTAGATATATTTTTTTCTTAAATTTTATTTGTTTCACAATTTTGATGGCAACAAAATCAATTTATTATTTCCTTAAAAATTATATTTCCTATTGTAAGAAATATTTTATAAGCAATGTTATTTAGAAATTATAGAACAATAAAGAAATAGGTAAAAAAAGTGATTTCCTTGAAGAAAAAAAAACAATGGATTGTAACCGGTAACCGAACCGTGAATCTTCTGCACCAATGGTACGAACATTTCTACTCGACCACGAAGGCAGTGCTTCAATATGTTAATAGATAGGTAGCAGAATTTTCAAATTTCTCCGAAACTGAAAAAGCACACAATTTTTAATTGCAGCAAGAAATAAGCACATAATTATTATAGCAATTATAATACGTATATCACAAGAAAACAACAGGTGCTCTGCTAGCTTACTGGTAAGATAGCAGAACAGTTTTTGTTTTCAAATTCCTCCGAAACTGGAAGAGATCAAAAATTTTAACTGCAGCAAGAAATTAGCACATAAAAAGCACATAATTACTGTGGTAATAAAAATTCGGATATCGCAAAAAATAACAGATGCTCTGGTAGCTTACTGGTAAGCTAGCAGAGCACTTTTTGTTTTTAAATTTCGCTGAAATTGTAAGAGTACAAAATTTTTAATTGCAGCAAGAAATTAGCACATAAAAAGCACATAATTCTGGTACATATAAAATCCATTTTCGGTGCTTTGCTCTGCTAGTTTACCAGAGGTATATTTCTTATAGGATAATCAATCTGTACCACACGTTTGGAGGCTACGTACCTACTCTATAAAATAAAATAATATCGAAATCTTGCCATTTTTCAAGTCTAGGAATAATAATTCAGTACCCCAATCAGATTAAAGCTTTATGTATTTTTTATTTTTTATTCCAATTAAATAAATTAAGCTAATTCAATGAAAATGATAATTAATGTTCAACAAATAATCATAGTTCAACATTTGGATTGATTCAGTTCTATTTGAAGAAAACATTCAACTTCAATTTTTCTCATGATTCTGTCTCCACAGTTACAGCCAATTACTTTGTTAGAAGGAAGAACATCAAATATAATATTATACCTATTTCTAATTCAAATTGAAGAAGAGATCACAAAGAACACAAAACCAAAAATGTATATAATATATATCTATATAACCTCAAGTCAAAATAAGAAAAGATATTAATAATCATTTGATTGATAAAATAAAATGTCTTTAATATTAAATAGCTGTAACATCCATTCAGAAAAATATCAACCTCGCATCTCCTGGCGTCTGCTCCATTGGACAATAAGGGCATTTCATTCTGCAACAAAAAAAACAAGTCAATCGACAACTAATAAAATGGAAAAAAGGAGTAAAACAATCAGATTGTACAGGTACCTCCTCCTTTTATGAACTTGGTCAAAAAGCTACAATGCTATTTAAGAAGATTTAATGTATAGTCTATCCATAAAAAGAACGCGTCTAATTTATTATCTAGTGACTTTAGTGACTGTTTTTAGAAACCTTTTCAAAGCACTAATTTGACAACGTACGTATTATAATGAATATATAGTCTATTAAGTAACCCAATTTCGTTACAATACAGATGTGTTGTTACATTGAAAAATATTTTTTACAAAAAATTGGAACCGACGTTATTAGTTGTTGCACTAAAAAATACGAAATAATATTAATTCTATTGGTGCTGTTACTTTTGAAGTTGTGCAGTTACAATTAGATTGATAACTTTTGGCACCAACTTCGCAATTTTATGTTGCTAGATTTTTATGAATATTGTGTTCTACAATATACAGGTTGGCACATTAATAAAGGACGTCGGCTATATCTTAGGATCCGTTAATCGGACGACCCGGAGAAAAAAAATAGCAGTAAATCGGCAAAAAGAAAAAGCTGGAAAATATTTATATTTTTATTTAAATATTTATAAGTGGACCCTTGAGGTCCACACTACGTACGGGGTTTGGGGGGCGATCAGACGATTGGTGATACAGGTGAGTTCTGGTATGTTTCACATTCATATTTATTTGGAAATCTGTAAATTATGAGCTATGTGAACGATAAAATCAATATTTACCTATCTACCAATCGCAATACATTTTAACTAGAAATAGGTATGCACATATTTGAACTAAGATTAAATTTCCTTATAGACTCACTCTAAATCCTGTATTACCCGAGCAAAGCTCGGTCGCCCAGATATTATTTTCATAATTGAAGGTCTAGTATTAGTTACACACACGTTTCAACTCGGCGATTTTAAGGAATATGTACTCATTTGAACACAAAAAAACCCTTTGAACAAAATTTGGAAATATTTTCGGATCAATTCGTATGCATTTACCATATATTAATACTAAATGACATATATCAATATAAATTACCGTTGAGGTTGAGAGTGAGCAATAACACAACAAACTGAACTGATTGTGTAAAAAAAAGTGGCAACTATTTGCAGTCATCTGGTGAAATTTACAGGTAAAATTTAAAAGGCTCTCCAAATCAGCTGAAGCCAACTTATTTTCGTGAATTAACCAACATAGACGAAGTAAATTTTACAATTTTAGCAATACAATTGAAAATCATTTACTTTCTTTTTATTCTCTCATGTATTCAGTTAAGTAGTTTCTTTAAATTTTTAGACTATCATATAAAATATCACAATCAAATAGGTACTTACTTTGTTCCATTACAAAGTTTATTCAAAGCATCTCGAGATATAACATGACCACAAATTAATCTCATGGGCGGATTGAACTGTGTCGACTGTTGTCGAAGAATTGGGCAAGCAAACATTGAATGATATTTATTTTCATCTCCTAAATCTATTTCGATCTGAAAGTCAAATATATAGGTACTAAACCAATAGAAAAATATTATGAAAATTATTTTTAAAATCAAGTTATATTTTCAAACTTTAGTATAAAAAAATATTAAATAAAATAATATTGGACAAAGAAAATACATCTTAGCACTTACGGGCAGCTCATCTTTTCCATTCCATATACCTGTTACTTGTCTTTGCATCATGACTTGTTTAATATTGAGCAAGGCAGGAATAGCTGTACATCCTGCATTTATGCAGGTAGTGAGTGGACTATTAACACAAACACCCAACAACTGACAGGCATCACGTATGAACAATTCATATACCTCAATCCACATCTCAGAATCCAACAAACAACTATAAGGAGAACTATTTATACCATTTGGTACATAAAGCAACATTCCCATCAAAGTCTGGATATCTAAAGGGACGATATTAAATAAATATCAAGTACATAGGTATTGGCTTTCGAAATAAGACTCACCTTTTTCATGTCGATCAACAAATTTCCTGAAATGTGTTCGAGCATAGCTTATAGCATCAGTTTGATAGGCAGCACCTTGTCGCAGAAGTTCAATGAACTTTAGTCTATGTAATTTAAATTCTAGTGATGAACTTTGTGCATGTAAACTATCACGATGAGCTGTTGCCCATGCTAGTGCTGGTTCCAAATCCTGATTTTTTAGGCTCTCTAAAATATGATTCAATTCGGTGAAGGGTTCTTTTTCGTGTGGTTCAGGTGTAATGTCAGCTTCTTTCGCCAATTCATCAGCTACATCATGCATTCCTTGTCGGTAGAAATGTTGACAAATAACTTTATTGATCAAATTTATTTTATGAGGACTAGCAAAAGTATCTTCACGACTCGTCGCTGCGAAATCTGCTACGAAGTTTCTGTCAATAGCTTTACCCACTTTAGATACTGTACTATGTAGGTCTCGGTGATCAGTTGCTAACTTTGAAACAGTTTCTTTTATTTTTGATAAACTCTGCCTTAATATGTCCGTTTGTACACTTGTCAAAATATGGTCATCGTCAGCTGCAAGAAAATATACGAAAATCATCAGATAATAATGAATATTAGCGACTTTTGTAAGCAAGATGATGATGTATGATTATGAGATTTATATTAAATGTAATGTACGAGAAATAATAAAAAACTGTAAGAATGTCATATCAATGTACAAATAGAGACGTTACATGGATCATATAACATTTGTTGTGCAATATTCTAGTGAAACCCTAATGTGTGATCAAACCACATGGATAAAATAACAACACTGATGCCTTATTCTGGATATTTGCTCAATAATTATCAAATTTTCAAGAGTTAAGACAGATAGCACACTTAATGAAGGTCTCTTTGTTCAGAATCGCAACAATTACCATTCTGATATTCTTCTTTCAAATTGTGTATTTGGTTGATTAAGTCCGATAAAACCCTTTTTGCATGATCATTTATGCCTCCAAACTTAGAAAAAACCCTATCAACTTCTTTTTCAACAGATAAACAAGCTTCCATAATTGTTTTTGTTTTCACTCTCAACATCCACAATCACAATCCACAATCACAAAATTTTCGTCAACGTCACATGACGTCACAAGTGTCATAAATGTCATTCGCAATACAACAAGTTTCGAAATTGACAATATCTTGGAACATAACATATAGCTTTAACATTCCTATACAGAGACAAGACATAAAGGGCTCAATGCTCCTACCTCTTTTAGGAGCTTTGGGAAGGGCTCACAAGCTCACGAGTTTTCATTATTTTCCATATTTTTCCATAGCAAGTAGATCAAAGCGATCAGAATAAAATTAATCTCTTTGCATATAAATAAAAGTGTCTATCTGCGATTTTGCACTAATTTTTTGTTGAGTATATTTGGTTGTTTGCCCAATAATAAAATCGACAAAAGCAACTTTTAATTTTTTTATCTGCTGGACACGTGCTAATAACATAAGGTTTTGGGTCTACATCTCCGCTACCGATGTGTCACACTTCTTAAAGACGATTTTCGTAATCAAGGGCCTGGTCGCACAGGTCGCTGTAATCGAGTGTAGTTCATACATAAAATATTTTTATACGGAGGTGTAGTTACTAGATGTTTGTCTCTGCTAGATGTATAGATCTATACCTTAGACTAGGAAAGAGAGTATACAGCGCTCTATCGTTACCGTTTACCGAAATAATCGCGAAACACATACATCATAGAAATAATGATACTTGGCTCTATTAATAATTCATTTGTACTGAACTGAATTCAAATTCATCTCACCAATGGTAGACGAATTATTAATCTTGCATTGCTTATATGTATCCTCTCAAAGTAGAGCGCTGTATAGATGAGTATTATTAGAGCGCTGTATAGATGAGTATTATCGTTGTCCGCCATTGTGTGTCTTGACCACGGTCGTAGAATCACAGGTCTGGAATGGAAGGTCGAATTACATAGATAGCAACTGGGTCGCTTATCGTCTTGTTCAAATATCAGGGTTAACGATAGTACTGCAAAATTGAGAAAAGGGGATGTTAGAACATAAAATACAATCATTTTATTAAAAAATTATGAGTTTATGAGTGCCGAATACATTATAAAGGCCTATCAAGATGAAAATATGTTATCGTATACAGTTTGAATTATCATACAACTTTGCATTATTCTTTAAATTGGTATGTTTTTGTTTTAAGCAACATCCCCCTTCACATACGAACCACGCGGCTGAAATTGGAAGCTGAAAAGACTGGACGCTAACCGAACCACTTTTTTCGTGCTCGTTTCAAGACCGTGGTATTGACCAGTCCTAACTGTCCATTACTGTCAATATGACTGTCACATAGGTAGAGACTAGAGTAGGGAAAAGTCATACAATTGGAGTACTAATTCTATGGGAAAAGTCGTGCGTACATGACAGGAGATGCTGCTCTGTATAGCCACCATGAAACAAAAGTGAAGCCAATTTTTCGTCGGCCGCCATTAGTTTCGCTCTCACCTTGGTGTTTACAGCTTATTTTGATTTTTTATTTTTTTTAATGAAAATGATTTTTCTATCTAATCACAATGATGAAATACGAGGCTCTTGGATACAATAGTCACTGTCGAGAAAAGAATATGGTGTTACGTCTCCTTGGTAATTCCATGCTATAAGGGTAGAGAGCTCGTGTACGTATCTTTACGTGTGTAACTTATACTCAAGAAGACTGGAAACAAGGAGAGTAAACTTCCTATGCTTCTCTACGTAGCCACATGAGATCATAGAAGTTGCATATCATCAGAAACAACCATATATCATAGCGTGGTCTCGTGTACGACAAACATTGACCAGCATCTATTACCTTAAATATTTGTTGTCATTTTTTATACATAAAGGGAGCAAGGAGACTGGAAACAAGGAGAGTAAACTTCCTTTGCTTCTCTACGTAACCACCATGGTACAATAGGTCTTGTACCATGGTAACCACTAGCCACATCCACATGAGATTACAGAAGTTGCATATCATAGCGTGGCCTCCCCTTCATTTATCTGGTGGCCTGGTGTACGACGAACATCTTGACAGTTACCTTAAATATTTATTGTCTTTATTTATCTTCGTGATCATTATCTGCTGTCTTTTTGATATGCGTATGAAATCTTACACAATTTTTAGGGCGAGTTTAATCTATTTCCAGTCTTATTGAAAGGGAGTATGACTTACTCTATATCCTGTTCTATAACCAGTAGTGGTTAAAATGACATCCTGTGATAAGTTGCCAATTTGCGGAGTGGCGCAGAATTTCTATTGTTCCTTCTCCTATGCTACATAAGGATACGCACGACATTGCGCAACGCCCCGAAATGACTTACGATAACCCCATGGTACAATAAGACCTTGTACCATGGATAACCCTACGTTTTTTGTCTTTTTTTGTGCTACTCCCACTACTCGTGTTGGTCGTCCTCCCTATTATTTATTAGTATCAAAGAATAAAAAACATCTATATTCTTTGGTATATATACACTACGACACTACATACGGAGTTGAGGATGGTTGTCTCTGGTTGAGTTACGTCATGTGGCGCTAGTGTTTATGGCTTTGGGATTATATCAATGATTTGAGTAGATCGCTGTATAGATGAGTACAAGAAGACTGGAAATAGGAGATTAAATTCGCCCTAAAAATCGTGCAAAATTTCATAAGCATACCTTTTGCAAGCGGCTCTCGCTTAAAAAAGACAGCAGATCATGATCACGAAGATAAATAAAGACACAAATATTTAAGGTAACTGTCAAGATGTTCGTCAATGTTCGTCGTACACGAGGCCACAAGAAAAGTAAAGGGGGAGGTCACGCCATGATATGCAATTTCTGTAATCTCATGTGGATGTGGCTAGTGGTTACCATGGTACAAGACCTATTGTACCATGGTGGTTACGTAGAGAAGCAAAGGAAGTTTACTCTCGTTGTTTCCAGTCTCCTTGCTCCCTTTATGTATTCTTTTGTAGAGGTTAGTTTTTCAATTTGACACATGTTTCGCAAACCAAGTTGGCATCGTCATGAATCATGAATGTTGTATTTCCAAGCTCTTTCGCAAAACGCATGTCGTTTTGTGATGCTCCATTATTCACGTTCAGTGGTACCATAATTTGTTGAGTTTAGTTGATTCTACGTGGAACATTTCGGTAAAGCTACGGGTTTGTCAATTGCTAATTATTACAAACTTATATCAATTTTATTATTAAATTATTATAGTTGGTAAATGAGTAGAACAAGTTCCCACCGATTTTTGGCATTTTTTTAGCTAGTTGCGTAAGTATATAATAAACACATTCCAATTAAAATTTTAGCCCGATAATCCCCATCAAGTTTACGGGAGGGTGGAGTGAATAGGGGTGCTGGGGTATAGAAATTCAGGGTTTAGTGATATACTTTTAGTAGTACTTTGGCTAATATAATACTAAATTAACCCTATAAAAAAACTGGGTCTGTCTTGAACCAGACGGTGGAAGTTATACTACTTTGGCTATTCGCAATTATAATAAAATTTTAATGCGCCTCCTAAAGTATTTTAACGTGAAGACTTACCCGAATAATAAACTATACACACACAATGCAAATTCCGGAAAACACGGGAGACATCAGAAGGCAACGAGAATAAGTCCTGGTCTATTCTCGAAGCCATATATTGAGAAATAACCTCCAGAAACAACGAAAACAAACACTGGAACCATCTAGAGCTTTTTAGGTTAGATATATATGACTGATGGTATAGACTGGATAGTTCAGTTGGTCATAAAGCACGGTCAGTGACAGTTAGTGATAGAACACATAAACACAGACAGTAGTTATAGTCCAGGAAATATAGTGTGAATATAAATGTGTATATAGACGAGTAGTTATTGGTGTAAATAAATAAGTGAAAATAAATCGAACCCAGTTTTAATATAAATCCCCGTTACATTGGTGTCAGGTGTGGGGTCAGTGAGTGATTATAAAATTGGACAGACTTTAAGAGACTGCGTTTTCGTGCAGATTTGAGTGGTTTTGAGACTTTTGTTAGATTTAAGTTTAAGTTTAAGACTCTTTTGTTCGTTTTCGTGTTGGTGTAAAGACTTTTTGTTCGTTTTTGTGTTAGTGTGAAGACTCTTAAGTTCTTTTTCATGTGAAGACTTTTCGTTTGTTTTCGTGTGAAACTTTTTCTCGTGTTTGTGTGAAGAATTTTGTTCGTTTTCGTGTCGAAGACTTTAAAAGTGTATTGACTAATTGAGTTAATAATAACAATTAAAAATGAAATTAGTGCAGTTAACCGTGAAACAACTAAAAGAACAGTTGGTGGAGCGGGATTGTGATGATTCCGCTAATAAAGCAACCCTCCAGAAACGGTTAAGGGACATTCTGATTGAAAATGGAGACGATCCTGATATGTTCGAGTTCCACTCTCCGGAAGAGCTGTTACTGAAAGAGATGAAGGAAGAAATTTCTAGAAATAATAATGAAAAATTCGAAGAAATTTCTAGAAATAATAATGAAAAATTCGATGAAGTAACCAGAACATTTGGTGTACAATTCGATGAAGTCTCGAAAAAGTTTGATAACATTTCTAGAAATAATAATGAGAAATTTGAAGAAATTTCTAGAAATAATAACGAAAGATTCGAAGAAGTAACCAGGACATTTGGAGTGAAATTCGATGAAATCTCGAACAAGTTTGAAGAAGTTTCTAGAACTCTTCAAGATGAAATTAAAGATATTTCCAGTAAAACTGACAAAAGACTTAAAGAAATTTCAAGAGCAGTTGACGAAAAAATTGTCACGACAGAGAAGAACATGGAGCAACTGCAACAAAAACTCAAGACACTGGAAATGGCTGTTAAGAATGGTAACTGCAGTGGGAGCCAGACATTCAAAGGCGAAGATGACTTAGCCGCAGGTAGTATGAGGGTTAAGCTGCCAAACTTTGATGGAAAGTGCTCCTGGTCAACCTATCGAAAACAATTTGAAGCAGTGGCAATGGCTAACCAGTGGACCGAAGAACAGAAAGCTGTTTCCTTAACCGCTGCTTTACGAGGTGATGCAGCAGACATCCTAAGGTCTATTCCAGCTGGCCAAGCAAACTACGATGTCTTGCTTTCTAAATTGGAGAGAGGGTATGGAGACAGTCATCTTCAGCAAGTATACAAAGCACAATTACGATCGCGGGTGCAACATGCAAATGAGAGTCTGCAAGAATTTGAGGGGGAGGTACCTCGTATTGTGCGGCTAGCATATCCTACAGCTGCCGATAGCTTCCTTGATAAAATTGCAGTGGACAGACACATTTGTAAATGGATTGAGGGAGAGCGAGCTGCAGAAGGCGTTGAAGCTGGCCAGACCAAAATTACTAGAGGAAGCACTAGCTATTGCTTTAGAGCATGAAGCCGCTAGCCAAACTTCCCGAGGGCGCCGCGTTAGAGCAATCGAGGAAGAAGACCAGTCCGATAGAGAGCCCCTGTTAGAAATGATAAGGAAGCTAGTTACGGGGGCGCAATCAAAGAAGAGAGAGCCAAGGTGTTGGAACTGTGGCGAGCTAGGACACATACGCCGCAGTTGTAAGAAGAAGGTTGCACAGTCGGAAAACTAGAATGGGTCGAGATGAGGGGGCAATCGTCGACCTGCAGAAATAGTGCCCCAGTAATTACAGTCAATGTGTCATCTTCTGGCGGTGCCTTCAGTTTATACATCGATGGTCGAATCAATGGAGAAGACAGAACACTGCTAATAGACACCGGTGCAACAAGAACAATAGCCAGGCCAGAGCTCATCGCGGATCATTCCCGGATACTACCAACAAAGGTCCAACTCAGAACAGCGACTGGAGAGAAAATAAGAACACATGGTGAAGCGAGCATGACCATCAGCATTGGAAAGATCACCACCAAGCACAGAGTTTTAATCGCTGACATATCTAACCAGTTTATTTTGGGAATGGACCTTTTGAAGAAGCTTGGAGCTGTGTTGGATGTCAAAAATGGTGTCTTGAAGATCGACAATGAAGAACTGCCCGTTCACGAGGATAACGAAGATGTTGTCCGATTAATAACGACTAGTGACGTAATAATACCCGGCTATAGTGAAAAAATATTGATGACCAACCCGGACGGAAACTGCAAACCTGGAAGTCTGAGACTGGTAGAAGAAATTTATAATAAGGAATTTCTGACAGCTATAGCTCTTGTTCGAGTAGGAGATGTCGTTCCTGTCAGAGTAATGAATCTAAAGCAGAGCCCCATCAAGTTGAGCAAGGTAAGTATGGTTGGAAATTGTGTTCCTGTATCAGCGATATGCTCTGTAAGAACGGTTAGTAAACCATCCAGGACCAGATATTCGAAACAGCTGATTGATGTGGTCATCAAGACTGTCCAGGACTTAGACGAGAAACAATTACGAAAAGTGAGAGATATGCTTGTGGAATTCCAGGACGTATTTGCGATGGAAGAAGAATACAAAGGTAAAACAAGTATAGTGACTCACAAGATAAACACGGGGAACGCTCAGCCAATAAGACAGCAGCCAAGAAGACTTCCATTGGCCAAAACAGACGAAGCCGAGAAAATGATTCAAGAAATGAGCAAACAAGGAGTCATTGAGCCATCAAATAGTCCATGGACCTCGCCAGTAGTGCTCGTGAAGAAAAAGGATGGTTCTACAAGATTCTGTGTAGATTACCGACTTCTGAATTCAGTCACTAAGAAGGATAGTTATCCGTTACCCAGAATAGATGACACCCTAGATACTCTCTCTGGGTCACGGTCAAAATAAAAATATAAAAATCAAAATCAAATAATACACAAACAAAACAAAGTCAAAACTAAAAATTAAATTGAAAAGTGAATTTCTAACGGCACACCCAACTGACATATCCAATGTTCAATTAGGGCATCGGCCACTGTTTTTGCCTCCTGATTTGGAATTGCGACTACCTCTGGCCATTTACTGAAATAATCCATGATGACCAAGAGATATTTATTTCCAGAGCTGCTTATTGGAAATGGCCCCGTTATATCGATGGCTATTCGCTCAAATGGGGCACCCACATTGTACTGCTGCATCCTATGGCGGGTTCTGGTATTTGGGCCTTTACTGGTAAAACAGGTATCGCATCGCCGACACCAGTCCTCTACGTCAGCACGGCTTCCTAACCAGTAGAACCTCTCTCTACTCTTCGATAAAGTTTTATTGATACCTAAATAGCCACCACTTGCTCCACAATGAATCTCTTGCATTACTTGTGCAATTATTTTCCGTGGAAGAATTATTTGCAAATGAACAGTCTTACCATCATTACTTTCCCCTTTTCTTTTTAAAACGTTATCATCAATTACTAAAGATTCCCAAAGTGACCAGTATCCTTTTATGACAGGAGACAAAACTGATATTTCCTGCCAAGTAGGTCTTGCTCCATCCATTTTCCACCTCATCACTGGTCCAATATCATTATCATCCAGTTGGTCTTGCTTGAGTACTTCCGAACTCCAGTTTGGGTCGCCATTTATCAGAGTTCGTTTGACTTTAAGAATTTCTGGCACATTATTTTCAAATCTTGAACAGTTTTTACAGTCCTCTGCACAAGGCCGTCTTGACAGTGCATCAGCGTTTCTGTGGTTAATACCAGGACGATGTTCAATTTTGAAGTCATATTCTTGAAGTTGTTGGAGCCAGCGCGCTATCTGACCTTCTGGGCTCTTGAACTGGAACAGCCATTTAAGTGATGCGTGATCGGTCCGTAGAACAAATGTCTGACCGTATAAATATTTGTGGAAATGTCTTATTGCCTTGACTACAGCTAGTAACTCCTGCCGCGTCACACAGTAATTTTGTTCAGCCTTTGATAAACTCTTACTGTAATATGCTAGTACATACTCCACTCCTTCTATTCTTTGGGACAAAATTGCCCCATTACCTGTTTTACTGGCATCAGTATCTAGGATAAATTCTCCTTCTCTCTGGGGATAAGCCAGAACAATAGAGGAGCACAAAGCACCTTTCAGATATTTGAAAGCATTCTGACATTCTGGAGTCCAATTGTAAGGTGTTTCCTTCTCAGTTAGTCGACGCAATGGACGGGCAATACTAGCAAAATTCTTTACGAACCGTCTGTAATATGAACACAGGCCTAAGAAACTTCGCAGTTCTATTTTGTTCCTTGGTACAGACCAATTATGAACCACTTTTGTCTTTTCCGGATCTGTTCTTACACCATTTGCGGATATTATGTGTCCCAAATACTTCACTTCAGTTCTTAGGAAAGCACATTTCTCGGGATTAAGTTTAAGATTTGCTTGTGAGAATCGTTGAAATACCTCTTCTAGATTTTTCAAGTGTTCCTCAAATGTTTCACTTAAAACGATTACATCATCAAGGTATACTAAACATTTGTTTCCAATGATTCCTCGTAGTACTCTTTCCATCAATCTCTTAAAAGTCACTGGAGCGTTGCACAATCCGAATGGCATTACAGTGAATTGCCATAGACCAGTATTGGCTGAAAATGCTGTATTTTCTTTATCCTCAGGATGCATTTCGACTTGCCAATATCCACTTTTCAAGTCCAATGTAGAAAATCATTTCGCTCCAGACAACCAATCCAGTGTATCGTCTATTCTGGGAAGAGGATAACTGTCTTTTTTTGTGATTTCATTTAATTTTCTATAATCAACACAAAACCTAGTCGAGCCATTTTTTTTGTGACTAAGACCACCGGTGACAGCCAAGGGCTGTCCGAAGGTTCAATTACCTTTTGTTTCCTCATGTTATCTATAAGTATTTACATTTCATTTTGTTTTGCTAATGGTACCCTTCTTGGAATTTGTTTTATTGGTTGTTGGTTGCCTGTGTTAATGCGATGTTGTACCATATTAGTTCGTCCTAGATCTGTTTCCGAAAAAGAAAATAGTTCTTTGTATTTCTCCCATAAATCACCAAATTTCGCCTTCTGTTGAGAAATGATTCTCTCTTTCAGCTCTCTTCCTTTCTGGCACATGGTTTTCCCTTGACTGCTTGAGATTTTGACAGATACTATAGGTTCCGCACAGGCAATTACTTCATTTTTCATTAAAACTCTAGGTTCTTCGGACAGATTCAAAACTCTCACCTTAATTGGATACTCACTTGATGGATTTATTAATGCGTTTTCTATAATCATTTCCTTTGGCAGACATTCTGGATTACTTTCCTGTACCAGTGCCTTTTTGCACTTAGAACCTTCTATTTTAACATGGATGAGATTGTCAGACCATCCAGGTATCGTAATGGTCCTGTTTACCTTAATTTTTCTTATTCTAGATTCAGATGTTGACATAAACAACTCTTCTTCATTAACTTTGAGTATTCGGTCTTGGAGGTTCAGATTGAAGCCAAATTTATTCATGATATCTAGCCCAAATAAAACTTCGTCCAAAATCTCGGCAACAAATACTCTATGTCTAAATTTTGATTTTCCCAGCTGATTGTCACTCCATTTGCAGTTTCAAGTATATAACTTCTATTGAGATGGTCAATTTTGCAAGCAGGAATAACATCAGCTCGCACAATGGTAGAACATGAACCAGTATCAATAACAATATTGCAATCCTGACCGCATATTCTTCCTTTCACAACCAAGCTGGATCCTTCATGACTCAGTCTGGAAATTTTGATTTTTAATGATGTTGGGGCTTGATTGGAGTAAGCGAGTCTTCGCCCCGCAAAACTGGTTAACTGGAGTTTTCCTGCATATTGCTATTTTGAAGCTGTGGACAATTCTTTTTTATATATCCTTCTTGTCCACAATTCCAACACAAAGTCTTAGTTCTTTGTTCATTTGTTTGCCCATCCAATTTTTGTAACATTTTAATAATGTGCTTTATGGAGTTACCATTGCCATAAGACTTCTCTTGGGTTGAATTGACCCATCATGTCTGTCGCAGTCTGAGATGACTTCTGAACGCCTGTTTAGCAGCTTCGTATTCATGTGCACGTGCAAGGGCATCTTCAATTCTTGTAGGACTACTTAACCGAAGGGCTTGTTGCATTTCAATATCTCTTATACCATCAATGAATGTTTGTACTGTAAACCTATCAAGAAAGTCTTTTGGTGCTGTAGGATATGCCAGTCGAACGAGCCGGGCAACATCAATTTCATATTGTTGTAGTGTTTCTCCAGACCTTTGCTGATTATTCTTTAACTGTGCTTGGTAAACTTGTTGTAGATGTTGATCACCGTTTCGCATTTCAAGTTGATCCACTAAAATCTCATACGAATGTTCGCCGCCAGATAGGGTATTTAAGATTTCCAATGCATCTCCACGTAGAGCCAAGATCAATGCGGTGGCTTTCTCTTCATCTGACCAACCACTAGCCAAAGCAGCAGCATCAAATTGCATTTTATATGTTGACCAAGACTGTTTACCATCGAATTTTGGGGCTTCAATTTTGACTGGATTAACTACACCATTTTGAATTTCATTCGACGATCGTCTCAGAGGTACTTCAGATTTCTGTTGCAACATCTTTTGCTCTATTATTTGAAGTTTTTGATTAAAATTTTCCTGAACTTTTTCTAATTTCTGGTCAACTTCTTCTTTTTGCAACATCTTGTCATCTATAAGTTGAAAATTCTGTATGAAGTTTTCTTGGACTTTCTCTAATTTTTGTTCAACTTTCTCTAATTTCTGGTCTACTTCCTGTTTATCTTCTTGTCGCACTCTTGCTTGTTCTTCTAAGATTTGTCTTATTCTTGTTTCTTGTTCTTCTTTTCCTGTTGTCTAATTCTTTCTCGTTCTTCTTTTTCTTGTTGTCTAATTCTTTCTTGTTCTTCTTTATCTTGTTGTCTACTTCTTTCTTGATTTTCTAGAATTTGACTTATTTTTGTTTGGTCTTCCTTTCTAATTCTTTCTTGATTTTCTAGAAATTGATTCATTTTTGTTTGGTCTTCCTGTCTAATTCTTTCTTGTTCTTCTTTATCATGTTTTCTAATTATTTCTTGTTCTTCTTTATCTTGTTGTCTACTTATTTCTTGATTTTCTAGAATTTGTGTTATTTTTGCTTCTTTTTCTTGTCTACTTCTTTCTTGATTTTCTAGGAACTTCATTATTTCTGCAAAATTTGCCATTTCGTCGTAATCTTTCGATCTGGTATTCACGTTGTGGGGTGAGTTCACTTGCGTAATACTCAAAATTCGCAGATTGCTTCCAATGATTTATTTTCAAACACACTGTACACGGCGTTCTGTTGTAGTACAACTGTCACTATTTGTCACTTTGACTATCGCGTTCTAGCTACTTTCGACTTATGTCTCCAATTGACTGATACAATAAACTGACTGTGTCCGATGATCGATATATCTGAATCATTGAGAATGTTCTATGATTATCTAGACGAACATAATTAATGTTCTAGATCCTTGTCAAGGTGACAATAGCACGACAAATTGTACCTCACATACAGTTTCTGGAAGGATCGACAACAAATCTACTACAATTCCAGAACTACACAATGAAATACACAAGCAACACTACTGCAAACAAGGTAGCAGAATGAATACAAACTAAAAGAAATAATAACAGTAAGTACATGATAAACTACCCAAGTAACAATACGTTCAAATTGAGTCGCACAACACGTACCCCAGAATGGAAGGGTGTATCGGAGGTGCGATTCAAAAATGGCACAATAGACTGTTCTAGAAGTAGACAAGTTGAGCTCCTTGGAAACTGATCTCAGCGCAAAGCAGGCAGAACTTAACCTTTTTGATAAAGCATCGATGTGCGAGTCCCATTTTAAGCGGTTGTCTACAATAAGACCCAAGAATTTCACAGACTCAACGGCCTCAATAGTGGTGTTATTAAGCACAAAAGATTGCAATGTACTTTGATATGACAAAACTTTTGTTTTAGAAACGTTGAGGCATAGGAGATTTGAATCGCACCAAGATTTAATCGTGACTAAGTCTCTAGATACAGTCCTATGAAGTGTCGTAATATCCGGGTTGTTCCACGTGAAACTAGTATCATCCGCAAAGAGGCAGATTTCACCGCTAATGTCCAGACTAGCAATGTCGTTGATAAAAATCAGAAACGAAATAGGACCCAGTACTCAACCTTGAGGCACTCCATATTCAATTGGCTTGCAAGAAGACATCGACGTATCAACCCTCACGATCTGACTCCTGCAGTTGAGATACGATTACCATTCAAGAGACACTCCTCTGAAACCGTAGTACTGCAATTTATCAGTTAATATATTATGATCTACGCAATCAAAAGCCTTAGAGAAATCACAGAAATTTGTTGCTATAGAGTGATGATTGACAAGGTTTGAATATACATTATTAAAGAGGGAAAACATGGCATCATTTGTGCATCTGTTACTTATAAATCCAAATTGATGGGTAGAGAGTATATTATATTTAAAGAGAAAAGATAGAAACCTTTTTTAACCAATCTTTCGATGGTCTTTGATAATGTGGGAAGGAGTGCGATTGGGCGATGGTTCGAAGCTTGATCTTTATCTCCTCCTTTATGCAAAGGAACAATTATTGCCGTCTTAAGACAGTTTGGAAAAACTCCATTTTGGAATAATTTGTTAATTAAAGTAATAAAATGGTTCAATGTGCATTCCGGCAGGTTCGAGACCATTTTCAGAGTAAGCCCATCAGCCCCAGATGAGGATTTGTTTTTAATGTCATTAATTGTACTGTTAAGCTCTGCTAATACTACGGGCGTAAAGAAGAAACTGTGTAAATTTATATTAGCCTTAGGGAGAAATGAGAGGGGGTCATCGGAAGGAGTTATGGTGTTCTTTAAATTTTTTGCTACATCTACAAAGTATTTATTTATGTTCTCGGGTGAAATAGAGATTGTGTTAGATGAAGAGGTCTTATTTATTAAGTCATTCACAATAGACCACGTTTCTTTAGCAACATTACCGGAATTGGCCAGCCTCCTAATATAATAAATGTCCTTGGCAGCTTTTATAGTCTTATGATAGATTTTTCTGTAACGTTTTACGTAATCATGGTAGAAGACGCTGTCCGATGATTTTTTTAGGTAAGATAATGAGCGCATGTTCTTTGCAGATGTACGTAAGCCTTTAGTAGACCAGGGTTTATGTTTGTGATTTTGAGAGGCCTAAGAGGAAAGGATTTGAATGCCAAGTTAGATAAAGTTTTTATAAATCTAGGAAATTCGATAATGACATCGTCAGAGAGGACAAACCAGTCTGTTGTGAGACATAGGTTCTTGAAATTACGAAAATTTTTATCAGAAAAAATACGGCATAATTTGCGCGAAGCATTTTTGCACTTAGATTTAGCCGAAAATTTTGTTAGTATTGCTTCATGATCCGAGAAACCTGAATTAAGGATAGTACAGTCAACGAATTTTGGATCGAAAGATGATACGACATAGTCTATAGTACTAGTTTTAGTTATTCTGGTTGGTGAGTCAACATGCATGATTATGCCAAGAGTCGAAAATGGACTGAAGAGATTCTTGAGCAGCACACACATTGGAAAAGTCAATATTAAGGTCGCCACACAAAATTAACTTGCTTTTTAAAGGCAGGGATTCAAGCAAGCTCAGTAATTTTTGACTGAATATACGCAAGTCAGCGTCAGGTGTTCTGTAAATACAAACAATATAAAGATCATAATCATTATGATAGACAATGGAAAATTCAAATACTTTTTCAGACAACAGATTATCGAATTTAGTTACAGCCGAAAAATCGCTGTTTGTAGACATTATCATAGTACCTCCATGAGATAAATTACTTCTATTAAATCTAGTTACTGTAGCGTAATTTTTGATAAACACAGGCTCATCAACATTTAACCAATGAAATTTTAATAATACGCCATCAAAGTAAATCCCGCAGACGGAGTATGTTTTGCTGCATGTTTCCTTGATGGCTTGATGGGAGCTAGGCTTGGTGCTGTGCATGCTTCTGATTAAGAAAATGACATCGCGTGCACGGTTCGTTGCTTGAAATCGTGCATGATTTGATGATAGAACCGGTGCTATTTTCGGTGATTGTTTTCACGCATCGTGCCTTGTCGGAGCACTCGAAACTAGTCGAGTCGTACTCAAAAGTTATTTTGCACATGATAACATGTTATTTTTGATTGTTGGGACTTTTTTCTGTTGTAACAATGATTAGAAATAGAGCTTGATTAGAATGTTCAATATTTTGTATCATTTGTCACAGTCATATTTCTCTGTACTGTCATTTTACATACATAATGGCCTGCATCGTGTGAAGCCAACACAAGCAAGGGAGCCATCAACGCACCAACCTCTATCGGACCGTGCAGCAAAACAAGCAAGCAATCATTTTGATGGTAGTTATGACACCAGCCGTTACAGACGGGGCGCTGTTTCAATGAACGAATTTTTGTCATTGAGTTGCCTATCTATCAGTGTAAATGCAACATCTCTTATCTATATATCTATGCATTAACACACCATGCGCGGCAACATTTATCGGACCGTGTAGCAAAACATACTCCGTCTGCAGTCTTCAGCGGGCTTAACAGTCCTGCAGCGTAGTGGCGCACATGCACATGCCTATCATATGAGTATATGAGTCGGAATTAGGAGAAATTTGAGGTGAAAATACCTAGTAAACTTTAGATTTTTTCTCGGCAATGTGAAGTGAGCGGGCTAAAATTTTAATTGGAATGTGTTCCTACACAACTAGCCAAAAAAATTGACAATCGGTGAGGTGGCAACCTGTTCTACACATTGACCCAATAGTTAAATCACAGAATATCTGTGGTAAAATATTGAGTTTAAATGGGGTTTGCAAAGTTTTCTTAGACCATGTCGAGGGCGTTTGCCGGCTCTAAGCCTATAAAAATGTGTGTACCTAATTAGATCCTTGTAGAACATATTTTAGGTTATAATCTGAAATTATCTGCTTTTATTAATTTCTAATGACCATTATGTCAGCTTAGATAAAATTATCAGAACAACATTCGAAAAAATATTTAAACCCAAACCAAATTATTTCGTGCTGATTACATGTTGAAAAAAGGACTAAACTTGAAATAAATATGCCCTACAAGCACAAAATGCTTTATTAGGGATCATAGACTAAAATTTAAGGTTTGGGATTCAACTTTCTCTCGAAACTCGAAGGTGGCTCTGCTAAATTAGGTATCTAAACTTGCAGTTAAAAAAACAATTAATTTCGGAATGCCGCTCTTAATATTATCAACAAGCATAAGAACCTTTTTTTTAATAAGACTAATATTCAAATGTTGCTTTGCTAGTTAACAAAAAATATATAATTTCGGAAAACGGCTCTCAATTAACACCAAAATAAGATTTTTTTAAATCTGCTCCCTTTGGTCTGCAAGTTTTTAAAAAAAATATAGCAAAACTTATTCGAACAGCGTGCTATATATTTAATTAAATATTTGAACTTAAATGATTTTTTCAGGTAGGTCGCTACTGTTGATCAATAAACGGTATTTTTATTATTTCTTGAGACAGACACAAAATAAACATGCTGATGCTGACAGCGGTATCAGCTGAAGATGTGATATGAGTATATGAGTGTTGCTTGCCCTTGCATTATCTATATAACATTTTTATTTGTCTGTGGTGCCGTTCAAACACAATTTTCGGCGAATTTTAATCAAAGAGATACATCCCAAATAAGATCTATCATCTAAAATATGTTTTTGAGGAATCTCTCTGAAACTAAAAGAGAGGCAACAATTTAATCTCTGATGTAACATTCGCTGCCTATTGGCATATTTCTCTCCTATCTTTATTAAGAACAGCTCTCTATGTCTCTCTATCTAATACAAATAATTAGATAGGTACCTAGCTAAGTAAACAACCAGTTTTTCAGCATCGATACTGCTTGCTTATAACTTTTACTCAATCGATATTTCGAAGTCCGAAAAAGGTTTCCAAGTAGTAGGTATTTTCTCTTACAATTTTCGCTTAAAGATTTCCAGAAGGTAAGTTTAATTATATTAATTATATTTAATATCTTTTTATAAGACCAAAAAATGTAATGTTCAATATGACCTTATAGCATGACAATGATAAAAAGTTAATTATTTAGTAATCACAGTTAATCATGTTAATTTAATAAAAATTTCAAGTTACAAGTAGATAAGAAATAAACAATACAAAAATAAAGTATAATTATTGATGACTTGACATGTTAGGAGCACATATATTTGCTAACTAGTGTAAATTGAAGATATTGAAAAAGAAAAGTGGTAGATATGTATATGAAGATTTTAGTGGATATTCCTCCAATAAAAAAAAATATCTGATTTCCTCATTGACTTAATTTTCCTTAAAGCATTCGTTAACGGTTTAAATTATTTGTTTCCTTTTTATTTATTGTATGCGTAGGTAATTGTCAAGTTTACATAAATAATTAGAATTCGTGATGAGTGGAATAGTTATTCATACAAGATAAGAAAAAAATACGCCAACTGAGGTTATTTTATAATAAATCGGAATAAGTAATCAGTTTATATACTTGTGATTGATGGAGAAGTTGCTATTTCCAGGAAAAATAAACAATATCTTTAATTAATCCAAAGAAGTCTGATAAACAGGGTTTCCAAAAATGACTGTTCCTGAAGTTACACTTAACAATGGGAAAAAGTGCCCTAAGCTAGGATTAGGAACATGGTTGGTAAGTAGAAAAAATCAAAGCCTCTTTGAACTGTTTTACCTAACTAGCTGTTTATTATAATATTTAGTTATTACATACATTTGAATATTATCACAATTCGAGATGGAACTGTTTTCGGAAACCTTTGATTATTTTCTCAGCTTCATCAAGTTGATTTGTCAGTGCTCTTACTTCCATCCTTTTATTTTCAAAAGCCTCTGAAATATGCTGCAGTGCAATTTCTGTATCAACTAAAACTCTCTTAGCTCTATTTGCTTCATTCATTTCCTCTATCATTTCTTTTTTGATAGCAATTTTCTCATTTTCCAAAGTTGAAATCTGATCCTTCAGATCATCTTTTTCTTCCTCTAGTTGATAAGCCCGCTTCATGGCTACCTTTCCTTCTTCTGTTGCATCGGATAACTGTTTCTTATAGTTTTCTACTTCATCGGCATATTGTTCAGACTCGTATTTTAATTTTGTATTTTCAACTTGTAACTCACTAATGAGCTGTTTCATATCGGTAATTTTTTCTCTAAGAATGTATTTCTCATCATCAGACCTTTGTTTTCGTACGGTTTCGTTGAGTTCTTCGCGCTTTTTTTCAGACTCTTCAAGTTTTTTCCTCAAGATTTCCACTGACATATCCAAATTGTCTTTAGGTTCCTTGATTGGCGGTTTGTCGATATTTTTCACCCTATGTAGTATTTCATCCAAGTCTTGAACGGTTTTCATGAGTTCATTTTTTTCACGATTCTCTTTCTGCAAATCAAACTGATCCAAAGCTACTGGTGGTGATCTGAGAATCTTTATTTTGCTCTTCAGAGTCTCATTCAAAGCAAGAAGATTATTTTTTTCTTTTTGTAAGGCGTCGAATAATTCAGGATTCACGGTGGTTGCTTTCAGTTGGTTTAGTTGATTTGACAATCGCATCACATCTTTCTGCAATTTTTGATTCTCTTCAAATAGAAAGGATTGATTTTCCAAAAGTTGACGGTTAATATTTTCTAGCACGGGTTTTTCATATTGATCGATTGGAATAGATTGCATTGTTCACTAAAGATTTTGAAAGCAATTTGCTGTTCAATTGACGTATTTTTGACAGATAAAAAATTGATTGCATCGTATACAATTGAATTAATTTTTGCTCGGAATTAGAGCAAATCTTACCTATTTTACTCTGCATTGCGAAAAATGCATGAAAAATAGGCCTGTTCTTGCTTGGTACGGATAGATATAGATAGGTATAAATTGAAGAAACAAAAAATAAAATATAAATAAATTATCTCATTATATATGTTTGTCAAACAATATTATTAATTGAGAAATAGAAATTATATAGGATGTTGAGAATTTTGTGAAGAAAAATTCTTGTCAGATTCTATATCTATTTTTTTACAAAAACTAAGACCAACTTTTAGAGTTGATTCACTAAAAAATAACAAAACAATATTAATTATCATAGTGCTGTTAATGTTGAAGTAGTGCAGTTATAGGTAGATAGAAGACTTTTGGTACCTACCAATTTTCATCATCAGTAGAATTGATATTATGTCAAGCAACTAAGTCAGTACTAGTTTTTGAAAAAAAAAACTATTTCACATTTTATAGGAGGGCATCGCTGAATCATGATACTATATATACATACAAGGTGGGAGATTAGTGCGTATTCGGTCAATTATGGGGTTATTGTAGAGATTAGGAGAAAATGCTTATAATTAACCCTATCTTATTTTAAACATTCTACAATATAAAAATATTTTCAATTATACCGGGTGTTTCTAAATAGTCGGAACTGTACACAACTTTGTTTTTTCTTATGGAATGTGTATAATTTTAGTTTATTTTTCAGATCAAAATGAAAAAATATTCGTCAGTTTATTAATATGACTTTATGTTTATAGCTAACATTTTATGGCATATTACTTATTTTCTGAAAATTTTGACAGATAAATAGCATAATTTAAAAATTCATATCTCTGAGACTAATAAAGATTATTAAGAGTTGAAATTTTTATTGACACCACTCACTATCGAGTGATATGTCAGGTTAATTTACATGTCCTTGATATTATACCGGCTGTGCTCAAAAGATATTTGTATAAAGTTTTGATAAAATCAGCTATTACTCATTTTTTCAAATAGGGCGGTATAATTTTGGCACTGCCGATGGAAAGATCGAATTATTTTACATGGGAATGAAAACATTCAACTAGGCCTCATAATTACTTTTCAGAAATATTTATGATTTTGTAACTATTTAATAGAATTTTGTAAATCACATATGTCTTGGAGAGAATGACAATAGAAAATAATTTGTCAGTTTGATTGTCAAAAATTTTTTTTACATTTCTTATCGGCAACACAATAACACAAAAGATTGTTAAAACATGAATTTTACTCAAGAAGAACTGATGATTTATGTTTTGGGTGAGACTAATAAGAACGCTCTTCTGTCGACAAAAGTCAAAAGAACACTGTGGATTGGCTTTGGGGGACCAGTTCCATTTCCACCTAGATCCATCGGCAGTGTCAAAATTATACCGTCCTGTTTGAAAAAAATGAGTTATAGCTGATTTTATCAAAATTTTATACAAATATGTTTTGAGAACACCCGGTATAATATCAAAGACATTTAAATTAAGCGTAACATATTACTCGATAGTGAGTAGTGTCCAAAAAATGTCAATGCTTAATCTTAATTAGTCTCAGAGATATGAATTTTCAAATTATGCTATTTATCTGTCAAAATTTTCAGAAAATAATAATATCTCATAAAATATTAACTATAAACATAAAGTCATATTAATAAACTGACATTATTTTTCCATTTTGATCTGACTAATAAATTAAAATTATACACATTCCATAAGAAAAAACAAAGTTTTGTACAGTTCCAACTATTTAGAAACACCCAGTATAATTGAAAATATTTTTAAATTGTAGAATGTTTAAAATAAGATGAGGTTAGTTATAAATATTTTCTCCTTTTCTTTACAATAACCCCGTAATCGACTGAATACGCACTAATCTCCCACCTTGTATATTCATTTATTTTCAGAGATTTCAAAACAAACCGGTAATACATACTTATACATATTTCAAACTTAACTATTGCTGTACTACCTTAGAAACCGTTTTTTTTAATCTCCATCTTAAACAATGGATATGGTACTTTCTTTAATTTAGCCGTCTCAGATTTTCAATTTTCGAAAAAATATGTCTCCTCCACCTTCTTTGGGTGCGGTTTATTAGAAGAAGGAAATGTTCGATCTTTAATTTTTGGATACGGGACCATAACTCAGCCCTCCTCTTTTAAATTAAAAAATCGGAAATGTTTACGTTTATGTTAACGAACATAAAACAAGCATACAGTCTTAAAAAAAGTTCATCTCTAAGCGGTGGTCTAGAAATTCTCCATTAATTCTTTCCCGATAAAAGAAATTTATTTTACATTTCTTGATAAATCGTTGAGTTATTGAAAAAAGTTTCCAGCATTTCATGTAAAGTTGAAATTTAATACACGCTTTCAGAAAAATTAGAGCAAATAAAATAATAAACATTATTCATTCCAGGATGGCTTATTAGTGCACTGAAATATTTTTAATTTCAAAACAGTGCGTCGGAACCATAGACATAATAATAATTATGTCTATTGTCAGAACAAATTAATCTGACTCTAAGAAAGCGACATTAGTTTTTGCCGAAACTAGTGGCGAACATTTTTTTTGCTAAATATAAAGAACCGCCGGCGCGAACGCCACTGATGTAAGTGCTTTGGAAACCAATTTTGTACATGTAAATGTGACCTTTACTGATTACATTTGCGTGTATCAAAACTCTTTTCCATAACTTAAGAGGTTATCGAGGAATGTAAAATAAACTAATCTTCTTCTGTCAGTGCCGAAGTCGTATTCGAGCGTCTGAGGATTATCTGCCTTGAAAGTGTTATCACAGACAAGGGGACCTACAGTTTAACGTGGATTCCGAACCACCATATGTCTCAAGATAAATCTCAAGGCACACTCTTCCAGACAGCTGTACTAAGGAAATATAATCTCGCTGGTTTCCCGTTGCCTTGCGAGAGGAGAGTCAGATTCGAACGCTCGCCCGCATCAACGGTCACTCGTCCAAACCGTTCCCAACGTATTATGCTGCTTAACTTCGATGATCGAAGTCGGTCAGTGTTACCCGCAGCTAAGCGCTCCCCAATAAACTATTAGAGACGGAAAAGTTTGACGCCCCGTATCATGACAACAAATCATTTCCATACCAATGTCTATATAGACTTTTTTGGATATTTTTAGGTGTAGAATCTGACGTTAAATTTCCCTCACAACATTCTGTAACACCCTGTACTATACTTCTACGACTACAGTTCTGTAACAATAATGTATATGAATATATAAAGACTGATTCAGAGTTTAATTTGTGAAAGTACAGGGTACCTAAATCAATGAGAAGAAGTTCTTTACACCTTTTGGGATATGCAGCTACTACAAAAGGGAGTCTCAAACTGTAGCCCCGTGTTTTATGAACATTTTGATTTCTTATTCAGGTTATTATCACTGTTATGAAAGAACATCTCAGATATTTTAAATAGCACATCCTTTACTTGTATTATTTATTTTATTCCCACTTTTGCTCTCGGATTATTTTTCTATCTTACTTCTTCTTTCTGTCTGAACCTAACTTTACCTAATCCCTAAAGGTTATCGAGAAATTAATTATTTTTTCTTCTTTAAACATACCTATGTTCAATTAAATGTTTATTACTTATTATTTCTTTTTACATTTTTTCTGGCTTTGATTAAATTTCATTTCATTTCAAAATAATTAGAAGCAAACCATCTTTGTCCTAGGCTGGACCAGGAGAAGTTAAAAAAGTTGTCAAATACGCCATTGATATTGGATATCGCCATTTCGATTGTGCTTGGATTTATGGGAATGAAAAGGAAATCGGAGAAGGTATCCGTGAAAAAATCCAAGACGGTACAGTCAAAAGAGAAGACCTGTTTATAGTGACTAAACTGTGGAACACTTTTCACGATCAAGATCAAGTGGTGCCAGCTTGTAAAACATCAGTGAAAAATTTTGGTTTGGACTATATTGACCTATATCTCATTCACTGGCCGTGTGCTACAAAAAATTCATGCCCATTCGAATTCCAACTTCCATTCAAAGGCTCGATTAATCTCAAGCATGACTTTGTCGAAACATGGAGAGGAATGGAAGATTGTGTACGTCTTGGACTTGCAAAGAGCATTGGTTTGTCGAACTTCAACAGTAAACAGGTGCAAAGGATTCTGGATAATGCTGAAATTAAACCAGTTATGAATCAGGTATGCAGAGAATACTATATATATTGCATTTCATAACCATTAAGAAATATCCCCCATAACCAAAAGTCAAGAAAATAAAAAAAATATATAAAATTCTTAAATACCCAAAATATCAGCATACATTTTATAATTCTTAAAATTTTCATTTTATCGGAAAATAATTATTCTTATCAATTTCCTGTACCAACAAAGTATCTTTGAATGTTACAAATTAATTTTGACTTGAGCAATTATTTCAGAGTTGTTTAGTTTTCCACTAGGAGTAATCATGCAGATTTTGTCCGATATAATCAAACCTATAAATATAGATTCAATTCGTTTCTAAGCTATGATACTCTGATACTACTGAAAATGGTAATGCATTAAGATCTTCTCATAACTCTACCACATAGGTATTCCTGAAATCAAGCTAATATAATAGATTTTGAGCAAAATTAACGGCAAAGTTGCGATCACAATTTGAAAATCGTTTTTTTAATTTAGAATGGCTCATACAATTTTGTACGTTAATATTATTTTAGAGAGCAAACGAACCCGTATCAAAATTATGAGAAATAGATTTTTAAATTCAACTTATGGAATGTATAACGCCCAAACTACGTAGTTATAAATCATTTTATTGATCACAAAATTGTATAATACCTACTTAGAATTTTTAATTGAAGAATACCTAATTATTACAGATTGAGGTGAATCCAAATATTAACCAAAAGAAACTAACCAAATTCTGCAAAGATAAAGGGATTGAAATAACAGCATACAGCCCATTTGGATCACCTGCACGTCCATGGGCGAAACCCGGGGATCCCGTAGTAGCTCTGGATCATCCAAAATTAGCAGAGATTGGGAAAAAGTATGGCAAAACTAACTCGCAAGTTATACTGCGTTATCTTCTACAACTTGGAACAATTCCTATTCCAAAGTCGTCTAATAAACTGCGAATAAAGCAAAATATTGAAGTTTTCGATTTTGAATTGACTGACGAAGAAATGAAGATATTGGACACTTTTGACTGTAACGGTCGAGTAGTTCCTGCAGATGAACTGAAAGACTCACCAGATTATCCTTTTAAAGAAGTTGAATACTGAGTAGTGACTAGACATTTTGAAAAAATATTGCTTGAAATAAACAATATAATCAATTACTATGAGTATTTTTAACGTATTTTAGGTTTACTCATAATTGGGCAAGACAAGAATTAATTCTTAATAATAATAATGAATCTATTTTATAGTAAGAAGATTCCTCATTTTTAGTAAGGTATAATAAGAATGCTAGAACATGCAACTACATAGGTATTCTATTTTAATGAAAAATCAAAGTAAAATTTCACATAATCATTTCCTAAAAGTTCTTTCTACAAGTCTCAATATTTTCACAACTTGGTCTGTTGATGAGATTATTCTTTCTGCATTAGTTTCAACACTACATGAAGATGCGATTCGAAAGGTGGCAGCGTTACCTTTCAGTGCTTTCATAGCATCTTCATCCGTTATATCATCACCTATAAATATGACTTTCACATCCTTCGTCCAATTTTGACCATACATTTTGTTCAAAAGCAACAAAGCTACAGATCCCTTATGCCATTCAACCTTTGGTCTAGCTTCCAAAGCACAATGTGCTTTTCCCACTTTAAAATTTTCTTGCTCGATTATTCTTTGAGCTGTTTCTTCTATTTCATGTCGGAGATGTTCCGGTGTAGCTCTGAAATGAAATGTCAGTGATGCTCCTTTATTTTCAATCCATGCACCGTCACGTACAACAGAATTATTCAACTTTTCGATCAGAATCTTCGCTTGATCATCAAAGTTAGAGGGTAAATGGTGTTTATAAGTAGTGCCATCAGGAAAAGATACTTCTAAACCGTGATTTCCAGCATATGTTATATTCAATCCCACCAAATCTTTAACATTACTCACTCCTCTGCCTGAGATGATGGCCAAGAAAATCTCCGGAATTGTTGATAGATTTTCTAAAAGTTGCTTGGTTTCTGGTGGTAGTTTTGCTAAATCTGGATGTGCAACAATGGGTGTTAAGGTTCCATCATAGTCGAGTAGAATGGCAAGCTTAGTGGTACCAGTTAGGTAACTACTAAGGTACTCTTCATAATCATCGAACACTTTACTACACATATTGCGAGTGATTTTACAGACCCTGTTAACACTGGAAATTAAACTAAGTCTAAAATTATCGTATGCTTTGGCTTATCACTTTAATGTTTGAAATCTCATAAGTAAACATAATAACAATGATAATCTAGAGTCTGTTAATAATAATTGAAATCAACTAGTTCCCATTTGCATTTGATGCAGGTCTATTGTTAGTCATATATAAGTATGGCCAATGAAAGTTATTTTGTATTTCATAATAAATACAAACGAGATTTCCAGCAATTTTGACATGAAACAATATTGGTGGAAAAAATACTTGCACCACTAAGCAAACGCGTCGCGTCATCGACCGTTCGCCGTTCAGTTCAGTGGTAAGTCAAACGGTTATGCCAGTTAGCAATGTTGCCAAGCATTCATTACTATATACAGGGTGTTACGTAAACATGCGGCAAAAGGCATTATTCCTTGGCCTATTCTAAGAATATTTTATCCTATGATGATTTTGATTTTTTCTTAATTCCTATTTGTTTTGAATATATAGGGCGAATACAATTTGCGACAATAACAACATTTTTTTATCAAAAAGTTCATGTAAAGTTACTCAATCTACAATAAATGTTCGAAATGACTTCCTCCTGGATACAAGCATTCAGTCTTATTGTCATTGCGGACCGTGGTCACTGACTGCCGAACTCTTTCAAACATACCAGTGTCGTTTCTAATTGAGTTATACCCAGCACTTAATCGGTTTCGCAAGTCGTCCAAATTCTACACTAGATTAGCGTAAACTAATGAATTCAGATATCACCATACGTAATAATCCAGGGGATTTAAGTCAAAATATTCTTAGAATAGGCCAAGGAGTAACCCCTAGAATTTTTGCCGCATGTTTATCTAACACCCTAGAATCAGATGTCTGTGTGAAGTTGTCTCTAGTAAGGATCATTATAAAAAATAATAGAAATTATAGAAATCTGGTGAGTTCACTCACACGACTTTCCTACCGCTCTCATACTCCAGCGAATAAAAAAATCGTCTGATGAAGTTGTTCAGCCATTCATTTATTTTTGTGTGCCAATACAAACAAAAATGACCATTTCAATTTTATTTACATAGGAGGAACCGTTTAGCCTGGATATGAACAAACAGAAAAATTGGCAGCTCATTTAAGCATAACTTTTTCTCTCTAGCAAGCTGGATCTATGTCACTGGCGAGCGGTATCAATGCCCTACAAAACAAACAAGAAAGCTACAAAATCGGTTTATCCGTCCCCGATATAATCTGGCACAGATAGAAAGACAGAACAATGGCTGAAAATATTTTTTTTACTATTTGGCCTCTGAAACGTAAAAATCTGTTGAAAAAACAGACACCAAAAATTTTACATGAGTACAATACTTTCTTTACTAGACTAGGCTACTGGGGGTAACGGTAGTAAAGTTGTCTGAACTCTGAACTATCAAGCTGATGAGACAATGTAAATCGTTTCTTTATCGTAAACAAGCGATTTATCAGAGAAATATATAACATTTATCCAATTATTCCGTGAACTAAAATATGATACGCAGTTAACTTTCGCTTATATTTACAATGGTTGCTTAGCTATCAACATTTCACTTCATAACGAATAAAATTAGCAATCAAATATAAACGTCATTTTAGAGTTGAACTCATTCAGATTCAAAAACTGATAGGTATTTGAGTTCTCCCTTAATCACAAATATGGATGCTATGCTTCAAAAACGATGTGCAAAATATATCTATGTAGTTCCTGACGGTTTGAGGGAACTTATGACCGATATTTCAAGAGAAGTACCAATATCATTTCTGTTTTCAAATACTTATGAGATATTTTAAATGTTATTCCAGGTACTTCGAAGTCAACCGGAAAATATGTATACTTTTATTGCCGATTATTTGGATGCTCTTATGATAACAAGAGAAAATGCTAGAGGTTACTGAAAGTTTTCTTGAAGATTTTTTTATATACTAATTTCGATTGATTTTCCATAACACAGAATTCGTATAAGATCTAAATATTGAACTTTTTTTCGAATTCCAGTGGCAGCAAGACTGGTTCAAAACATTAGTGAAATAACTACCACAACGGTGGACTTCTTGAAAAATACTGGAATATCTCGAATAGAAGCCAATAATATTGTTTCAATTATCCAGACAGCTTTTCAAAATAATCTGAAACAAGAAGCTTCTGCACTGCCGATGTCAGGTAGGAATAGGTATTTTCATTCAAAAACCGTTTGCTATAGGTATTAGATTAAATTCCCGGATAACATATTGTGATATAAAGGTGTATTTTTTAACGGAAAATATTGTTTAAATTGAACCAGTGGCGTAGATATGCGTATGTCTGGGTACAATTTTAACCAAAAAAAGTAGTACGCTAATGTTTCTTTACAACTTTCTTCAAAAATTATTGATAACTATTTAATTTTAAACAAAAAAAAGTTTTTTTGCGTTTTTGTCGTAGAACTTATCATTTTAAAGAAAATAATTAAAAACTATTACATGGATTTCTGCAATTTGAGTAAATTCTTCATATCAAATCAAGTAAGTAAGTGTCATTCACGAGTAATAAGTGCTACTTTGTTGAATAATTAGTTTTATTGGTTATTTCCTTTGTCATAAGCAATATTTTAGTAAAAAAAGGTAAATTTTTCGAATTCTGAGAGGGAGAAGGCCGAAAGTAATGCTAAAAGTGCCCAGCGTATCTATCACGCAATATATCCTGATCGTTCCATTCCCGATAGTAGAAGGTTTTCAAATATTCACCCACGCCTGTCTGAATATGGAAGTTTTCAAAGCGGCCCGTCCGAAATAAAATAACTGAGGAGTGTAATGCCCTACGGAACACGGAACACACCAGGAATTTTTGTTGAGTTCCTAGATCGATGAGAAGAGCAGCAGAAGCCTGCACTGAAGCAGAGGAGGGGCATTTTCAACATTTTCTTTAGTCTTTAGTACCTATAAATGTTGTTTTATTTATAAAATTATGGCATACTAATTTGTTGGTTGAAATTTACCAAGACATACCCGTACCTAGGCCACTGGTTAAATTAAGAAATAAAAATTGAATATTTCCTGGAATTTAATCTAAAATAGCAAACGGTTTTTGAATTATAAAAAAAACATTACAACACTGTATATCGGAAACCAAGCTTCTGAGGACATAACTTTATATGAACTTTTCTCAAAATAAGCCCAAGAATCACCCATAAAAATAAGTACATGACATTAATTAACACCCTGAATACCTACAGGGTGATGTATGTACGTCGTTCATTAGAAGTTTTGCGACTTGTAGACGGATTATAAACTTAAAAATTGATGTGCTGACATATTCGATTATGTCCGTTCTACCTAAGATATTTTAAGTCCTATATCTATACAGCGTGTACCATAAATCTTTCTTATTTCAAACAGAAACCTTTTTCTCATATCATTTGATAGGCCTTCTAATTCTAAGTTAAGTTAACCCCATAGTTTTAATGAATTATCTGTTACAGTTGTTGACATATGTCAATGTTTCTGAAAAAAATCACCGCTGTATGAGAAAAAGTATATCACAAACTCTTCAAGATTGGAATTCCAAATTTGGGAAGCTGTTAGGTGGAGGTACAAGCTAACTTTTGATGTTCCATTTTGTACCATATAAGCACAGGCTACTTTCAAATATTACAGTAAACAATTGTCAACATTTTTTTTAAACTACAAATAACTAGTGCGTGTCTGGCGTCATTAAAAAAAAAATTAAATGAGTTTCTTAAGCGTTCCCTATACCTAAACTCAACATTTATCGAAATTCTTGGTAATTTTGGATATTTTAAATTAAACTCAAGGACAGTTCACTGATTAATTTTTTGGCATGTCCTATGGACTAAAAACTAGTCTAACAGAACTTTATTTTAATTTGAATTTTATTTAAGAATGAAGTCAAATTGTTTGAAATTTTACTATACATCATTTTATAATTACTGGTCCCTTGTTTTCATGGCAACTTAAAATAAAAACAAAGATTATTTTGACAAGACATTTCTTTATTTTTATTGAATGTCTCGATAAATGTTCAGAGATGGCTTAAAAAACTCATTTTAAAATTCAATGTTCTTTTAAATGACGCAAAAAGTACTGGTTCCAATCTGAAGAAAAAAATATTTTTGACATTTTTTTTATTTAGGTAACATTTGAAAGTCGCCACTGCCTGTATGGTACAAAATAGTATCATAGATGAAACATCAAAAGTTAGCTTATAATTTCATCAAACAGCTCTTCAAATTTTGATTCCAATTATGAAGATTTTGCTATACACAAACTTTTTCGTAAACTATAACATTTTTTTATATAAAAACTGACATAAGTACGTCAATAACTATAACAGATAAGATATTAAATCTCTGAACAAAGACAAATATAAAGACCAATCGAAAGATATGGAAAAACATATAGTTTTATTTGAAACAAGAAAGTTGGTACCGATTATCGACATTGTGTAAAGTTGTAGGACTAAAGGGACTTGATTGAATATGACAGCACAACAAATTTTAAATCCATCTGCCAGTTGGGAAAATTCTAATTATGGGCTTACGCAAATCATGCTGTATAGGTACCAACACACTAATTTTTATTATAAATTAGAGGATATTGAAGAAACAAATATTATATCACACATTCTGGATGAAGCTTATATCAGCGCAGATAAAAGTGAAGCAGCTGCTAAAATTATTCAACATGCGTTTAGAGCTTTCAAGCTCAGAAAGGAAAAGGTAGGTAGTATAATTTTATCGCTGACTATTGTTCTTGTTACATTTATTGAAAAGGTTGTTCCCCGGAACTCCCAGCCATGACTAGATATATATTAGTTATTCATTCTTCTTTCGCTAAGCTAGTTCATAAATTTATTGGAAAATAATCTTGAACTATATGTTACTAGGAAAAGGAACTATTGAGTGGTATGATCGACTGGAGAGTTGCAGCCCGTAGTGCTATACAACTATATAGAAAAACTGGAGTAACAAACGAAGAAGCAAATAGGGCTGCTACGCTGATAAAGGTGGATTTTATATCACCATTATTCATTGATAACTTTCTTGGATATATTTAGGCAGCCTACAAAGGATATTACACTAGACAAATCATGAAACGAATAGTAGATGAAAGTAGGATGTTACAAGCTACTGAAGAGGAAGAACTACCAGAGGAAGAAGAATCTCTGGAGAATGCAAGCGGTTCGGAAACGCAAAGCAGGTTAGCTTTTTATCGTTCTAGTCGTCTATAAAATGATTTGATGTGCTATTTGTAGCTCCAAAGTTGTAACTATTAACTATGACAGTGTCATACCTCACGTGGATTTCGACTATCAAGTACAAAATGAGGATAAAATTTCCGCCCAAAGTTCCACAACAAGTGCAATTGTAGCACATGCTTTGGACAGTATCATTCATACAACATTGATGATGGTAAAAGGTAGGTACGCTAAAGAAACTGGCACCATTTTAATCCATAACTTCTTAGTCTTAGTCCTAGAAACAGACTTTTTTCGAGGTAACAAAAGAAAAGCAAAAATAATCAAAAACATAAGCAAAATAAGTGGAACAATACCAAATAAATTTAAAATATAAACTTATTTCTGTTTTCCATAGACCAGGTGGATAAACACATACTTCTAAATTTCAAGATTGCAAAATTTTAAAAAAAATCGAATGCTTAGTCTAATATTTTTATATAAAAATGTTCTTCACACATTAATAAACAGAACTAAAAATCAGAATAGCTAAACTGAAGGTGGTTTATTACCAAGCAGGAATCAAACATTACAAATTTTTTGAACATGGAAATTATTCACATTTTTATATTCTTATGTCATTTTGAAACTGTTAGGCCGATCATGCCCGTTTACGAACTTGGCCGAGATATTTATATGATTGATAAGAGAATAAACATTTTCAAAAGCTCGGCTTAATACAAAGAATGTTATTTATTAAATGATTGCACACCCAACAAAAAATTATTTTACGCACCCGCAGTACTTGTCGGCACACTTAGACGTCCTAGCTTAATCTAGTTATTTAGTAGAAAACGGCTGATGTTATATAATCATCTTGTTAATCGATTTGAATTCACATATTACATGAAAATATCAGGAAAACTGTATAGATGTTTTTTACAGTTGATGAGAATCATTTGCATTGCAGATGATACTACCAATGGGAAATTAGCTGCCGAATCAACTACTCTTAACACGGAAGACAACGGATCCGAAAACCTAAATAAGGGTTATCAAAGTAATGGAGAAGTCATTCATGATTTGGACGAGCATGAACAGCATGGTAATAAAACTTTTTTTTTTATTTGTACCAATAACATACTAGTGGAACCGGCAGACCGGTTGAGACCCAAGGGATGGACTATGATTATAAAATTCTACATGGTATAAAATCTATATACTATTTATTCTAGCATAATTACAACGTCAGGCCTGCGGTTCTACATCATCGGCAGTGTCAGCACATTGACTAAAACAACAGTGGTGTCTTTCGTGATATTTACAATAGTTACCTTATTACTAATTGAGGGTGATAACCAGTTACCGTGGCCCATCACAAGAGCTTGAAGCACTGTAGTGCCATCTAGCGGCAAGTTATAACAAAGTAGATAGCATAGAAACACATTCTCCTCAAAGAATAATATTATGTGTCGATTTTCTGGATAATTGGTCTAACGATATCGAAGAATACTGATCAAAGATATACCAACATCCATTTTTATTATGACATAATGGGATATAGAGTCGACGCCATTCTGAGGAAGCGTATGTGATTCGTCAGAGGGTGACGAGTACGGACGGGTCCAGGTGGCGTGAGTGTAAGACATTCTGCTATTGAATGTTCGGGGCGTTGGAAGATGTCGCTGGAAGCTTCTAGATGGAGAGGTTTGCCTATATATTGGAGAGGCTTAACTACGGAGCTGAGTAAGTACGTTGAGTACGATGGAGACTGGGTGCACGGTATAGTCCGGCAGTCTAGTGTAGTTGGGTCCTTAGTAGGGGGGCATCAACAACAGAAATTAATAACGCTTGGTTCAAATACGGTTGTAAATAATAAACATAAATTGGGAATATTAGTCGATAGTGAAGTTTAAGTGTATAAGAACAGTGTATATAAATAATCTGTGATATTTTAGTGTGTACATAAACATGAACTTTAAGATAGATAATTCCGTCATTTCTTTATGCCCGTTACAATGACATAAGAATGAACTGTTTTTAGCCCTCTGTTCTAACAGAGTCATCGGGTCATCTCTCTGAACTTTAAATCTTGTAACATGTAACATTTCGGTTTGGTTAAAATAAAATATTGTAGCATTAAAACTTATAAAAGTATTTCAAACGTATTTTATTTAAAGTATAGATAAAAAACAGTAACAGATCATATTCTTCTTTCAGATCATACCGGCGAATAGAGAGATTCAAAATGACATTGGATTTTTTTATCCATATAAAAATTATGAAATAAATCCCTTAATAAAGAGATTGTCACTTGTTCTCATCTTATTCTTAATTTCATCAATAGCTTTGGAAAGTTCTTCATCAGACACGTTCTCCACCTTCATGGATTTTAATTTTTTGATAGATTCTTGAATTATCATATCACCATCCTACAAATTTTTATAACTTTAGTAATATAAGTGAGAATATAATAATCCTATAGATCCACTTACAGATATTATTTTCCTTTTTATGGGCTGTTCAAAATTCGAAATGTACTTCATACCATTGTGGTGTTCAAGCTGTTTTTGATAATCAACAGCATCCTTCAAATAACAAATATTATAAATGCAACTGATACAACTAAATGAAAGATAGAAAATATTACCTCAATAACATCCAGCGGAAAACCTGTCATTCTAGCACAATATATACCATAGCTCTTATCACATTCACCTGGTTTTATCTGATATAGAGGAGTAATTGTATCATCGGTGATTATGGCAGTAACATGGAGATTATTCACTTTATCATATTCTTCAGCTAGCCGACTAACTTCATGATAATGGGTGGCAAATAGGGAGAAACACTTCTTTTCCGTCACCAAATGTCTACAAATGAAATACAAAACTACATTTTACTTTTGCATGGAAACAGCTAGAGTTATAAAATTGCAGAAAAATCATGAACAAATATTCATGATTGGTCAAATTGCAGTTCAAGAAGGTTTTTTAGCGGAATCAGAATAAGAAATAATAGAGAGAAAATGGATAACTGTTGATAGATAACCCTAGTTTTAAAAAAATCATATGTTTAAGAATTGAAGATGTATTTTAATGAAAAGTATTATTCAGAAAAACTCGGGAATAGGCAGCACTTTTTTCTTCATCCATTTAATTGAATTCGCCATTCCATCAAATTAAAGCTAGTCGTGATATTATTTTCAATTTTCAATCCTATTTATCTCAATCTATGAAACATATTAAAAAGAATTTTCCGACTTTGACGTTGTCTTGTCTACACTTATTAAAATTATCATAAATACGCTACTCACTCAGCAATAGCCCAGGCTATGCCACATCCATCATATGTTGATGTTCCTCTTCCTAACTCATCAATAATCACTAATGAATTTTTAGTTGCACTCTATAAAATAGGAGAAAATCAGTTTATTGTATCCAAATTCATTTACATATTACTACCTTTATAATAGAAGAGGTTTCAATCATCTCTAACATAAAAGTAGATAGGCCCTTCAACTGGCAGTCATCTGCACCAACTCGTACTAGAATACCATCTACTAAGGAAATCTCAGCTTCCTGACAAGGTACAAAACATCCAATTTGAGCCATCAAAACACAAGTTCCAACACTTCGTATATATGTGCTTTTCCCACACATATTTGGACCGGTAATAATATGAAGTATCTAAAAAAAAACGAAATGCATCGAATTCCAGAAAAATATGCAAATCCATTATTACTTTTTCATCCTTGTGAAATCTAACATCATTAGCAATGAATGAGACACCGTCCTGGGCTTCCAAACAAGGGTGCCTGAGTTTTTTCAAATTCAAAATACCAGATCCTTCTTCATGGAGCTTTGGCCTAACATAAGGTATACGAGCAGATACCACGGCTTCAGCGAATGAGACAAGAACATCTAATGTGGCGATTAGTATATTCAGAATGCGCAGAGTATCAGCATAGCCAGCTAGAAATGATAAAAAACTGCACTTTAGCGTTGTTCTAATAATTATATTGGCTAATATGCATTTTTTCAACCACTTCTTCTATATAATCATCATATTAGTTAGATTCAAAATGGCTTTAAAGCTTTAGAAACCGGTATGATCTCTTCAAAGAAAGTAAGAGACCTGTATGTTAAATAGCTGCTCTACTTTCACCACGGGTGGTCGGTCCAGCATTCCTACTCTTTTCAAGAAACATTTTTTTTCACCAAAATGAATCCAGATTTCAAATTCTTAATGATATTGTAACGTGCAAGGGGTACAGCCACCGGCATTGGGCCAAAAAGTGGCGGCGTCCTTTTGATGCTTATGGTCGAGCGATGAGAATCTCGAGAGTCTTTTTCAGGTATATATTTGGGGGAATTATCGGCATGAGAACAGTGTGCAATAATAGAAGAGTCAGAGTAAGCTAGTAAGAATATTCAATAGTAAAGTGAAGTTGTACTTTTTTTTATTCTACTTTCTAGTGTAAATAAAGTTTATTTAATAATTGTAAATTAGTCTCACTTATCTGCGAACCCGCATACGCAACAATATATTTTGATTTAAGTCGTATAACCTCTATCTGTGTACTAATATCACGAATTATACCAATAATTAGTAATAAAAGACAATAATATTTCCCCCTAACTCTTCAAACACATGATCAGAATTACTGTTGCTCAACTCAAAAAATATATAAAGGAAAAAATCTTGCTTACATGCAACCTCGAAGATTTCGTCAGCAACCATTTTTTGTCGCTCCTTATACTCTGAATTGATGCTCTGATATTTTTCATTCAAATCTCCCAAAATTTCATTTTTGAATCGCAGGCCGCCTTTAACAGCATCTAGAATGCTATATTCTTTCTTCTTTCTTAATGCTTTCTCTTCCTTCATTGTTACACGAAAAAAATATCCATACATATCATTGCATTCCAACTTGACAGTTTTTCCAGCTTCCAAATCCAAGTCCTCTGCGACTACTCTCAACTGTTTCTGCATTTTCTCTTCTATTCGTTCCTTCCTCTCATGTAGGGCTATAAAAATATTGTAACAGATAGTTCATATAATCTGATGGCAGTGATCTATGTTTCTACTCACCGGTCAATTCTTCGTCAAAAGAAGATTTTACTAGATATTCTCCTCTATCAACCAAGTCAAGATCTAGTGTTTGCTCAATCATAGCCTGATAATTTTGCAAATCGTTGGAAATATCATTCATAGCATCTGACAACACTGCTCTTACACACTTGTACTCCATCGCCATCAATGAATTCACCAGCCTAGGTAAATGGCTTATGGTCTGATAGACTTTGAAGCAGTCATGTAAGCTGGCTTTTTTACAATTTAATTTCCTCGATAGCGGCATTAAATCTGACAAACGCGGTAGGTGCTCTTTAATAATTATGTTTCGAGATTCAGAGTCTTTCACCAGAGATTCCACTATATCTAAGCGTTCATTTATCAAATTCAAGTCTCGTAGAGGTTGCTTTATCCACTGTTCCAATAGTCGGCGCCCTTGTGATGTAACGCAATGATCTAATAGACCTTTAAGACTAGCATTCTTTGATGTGCTCGAATTAGGACACGAAGAAATCATTAATTTGTTGTCTAGTTTAGGCATAACATGAAGGGCATATAAAGCTGCATTATCCATCCTCACATATCTCTTAGCATCAAGCTTACTAATTCTAAACTGATTGAAATTTCTTTCGTCACCTGTCAAATTCAAAAATCTTATCAACGCCTGAAGACAAGACATGGCCTCTTTGAGATTAGTCTCTTGAAATACAGATGCATTCTTTTGTTGACCTTCATGGAAAAATAATAAGCGATTTAAGTCTTGCATTATGTCATCATTAGAGAAATCAGCTCTCTTAACTTTGGCAACAAGAACTCCATTGCGTTCAAGAAGCGATTTCAGTGATACCATATCGGTTGAGTCGCCTGATGGTATTATACATTCCTTTGGGCTGATTTGGGCTAAGAGAGATTCGAGCTCAGTAAACGATTCGTTATCATTTATTTCACTCAATTCGAATTTACACTCAGTAATATTGACACCAGCAATAGCTAGAACCTGAAATAAATAAAGTTTTTTTGTTGAAGATGCAAATTAACAAACCAGCATTTATGTACCTTATTTTGAACAATTTTGACAGCCATAACGCAATTCGTAAATTCGATTGCAACATTTTCAAACAATATTTCCTCAAATTGAGATAAGTTTCCAGGTGATCCCTTGTATTGTACAATCCAGTCATTGTTATTTTTTCCTTCTTTGCTCTTAACATAGACTTCCACTCTATACTGTCTGACTAAAAGAAGCTCTCTTAGGAATGTCTCAAACATACCTTTGTTGAGGCAAACGTAACTGAGTTTAGGTTGGTTACCCATATACTTTAGTTGAACGGATGTAAAATTTGCAGCTAAGGTGGCATCATCATCGTGAAGAGTATAATAGTCCGAACGATAGAAGAATCGAATTGTTGATGAGGGTTTCTAGAATTTAGAAAAATATGTTTAAAGGCAACGCTTTGCCATATATTAAACAAGCAAATCTTGTATAATAATAATCTTTATTGGTTCTCATCGGATCATGCAAAGATGATATAGAACAAGTCAGTACTTTTATAGTCTAGAATTGCAATAAAATATACATTAAATTTAAAAGTAAATAAACTAACTAGTATAGTATCCATTAAATTGATTTATCCATGAGATATTCATTCAAGGTATAGTACGCCTTTCTCAGAAGAATCCTTTTTATTTCTACTTTGAACTTGCCAATTGGAAGCGTTTTGTATTGATTAGGAAGATGATTATAAATAGTCACCACCATATACTGTGGACAGTACTTAGTATTTTGTAACCCATGAAGGGGTACCTCGAGAACTAAGGAATTTCTCGTTTGGTAATTGCTATTTCCCAAAGCTCTAAGCGAGGTCACGTTGTTCCTAGCGTATACTTGTAGTACATGCATAATGTATAATGAGTAAAAGGTTAGGATGTTCAATTTTTTAACGATATATTTACAGTTGGTTCTTCTACTTGCACCTACTATATTTCGGACTGCTCTCTTCTGCAGTTTAAAGACTCTGTCAGCTTCACCAGACATGCCTCAAACTAGTAATCCGTAGATCATTACTGACTGGAAGTTCGCGAAATAAACCATTATCAAAATAGGCTGTTCCACAGCTGATATAGGAGATAACACTTGGAAATAAGGTTTTTGCACACGTTATCTATATGGGTAGTCTAAGTACAATATTCATTAAGATGGAGACCAAGAAATTTTACAGAAGAGCTTTGTACAATAGATTTTCCATCAGATTTAACTAGTAGGCTATGGTCGGAATTACCATTTGAGTGACTGAATCTAAGGAACGTTGTTTTGTTCATATTTAACCTAAGTTGATTATGAGTAAACCACTCTTTATATCTCCCAATATCTACTTCTGCCTTGGATAAAGTTACAGGTATATTTGGTCCTGTAATAAGCAGTGAGGAATCATCTGCGTAAATTATACCGTCTTCGTGGATGTCATTAACATATAGCAGATATAGAAGGGGACCTAGAGCAGAACCCTGGGGAATGCCTGCTGTAACATTAACTGGTTGTGACATATACTGGTTAACTTGAACATATTGAACTCTATCTTTTAGATAGCTAGTAAACCATTCGAGTACAATGCCCCTAAAGCCATAGATGTCAAGTTTTTGTAAAAGAATTTCATGGTTAACAAGGTCAAAAGCCTTACTTAAATCCAAAAAAATACCCAATACTTTTTTATTTTGGTCAAGTTCTTTAAAATGCCTATTTATGAAAGTCACATCAATCGTCGATTTCCCCTTTTGAAATCCATATTGACATTTATGCATCAAATCAATTCTGTTCATAAAGTTGATAACTGCATCTGATACATATTTTTCAAAAATTTTTGCAAATGGACTTAAAAGTGCAATAGGTCTATAGTTTTGTATATCTGTAACTTCACCAGCTTTATAAACCGGGACAATTTTGGCCACATTCATAGCAGTTGGAAAAAGACCTTCCTGTAGAGAATATATATATATTGTTTGATTCTGAATTCTTGACTGGTTTATTATTTGATAAAATAGATTTTTGTTGGGTATGCAGTCATTAAATAAATAAAATTATTTGGACTATGCCAAGCTTTCGAGAATGTTTATTCTCTTCGTCGGGGCAAAATTCGTGAATTTAGATAAAATTAACCACAAACAGGAAAGATTTCATAGCCATCAATCAGAAATGTCATTCATTATTATATTCATATATATATATATATATATATATATATATATATATATATATATATATATATATATATATATATATATATATATATATATATATATATAAAATATATACCTATAAATGCTCACATATCTCAATAACGATAAGAAGGATTTCGACAAAAAGATTGTAATTGAGTTTTTGGAAGTTAATACTATCGAATCAGGAATTAGATCAGATATTAACGGTGATATTTCAAAAAGAGAACAATATTTCTGAATTCTGGAATAGGGTATAGCGATTGCTCAAACTCTATGGGAATACATGCCCTTTAACATTAGATAATTCTATCCCTAAAGAAGATGGGATGAAATATTGTTAGAAATTTAAATTCCTGTTCAGTCAAGGCTGCTTTGTGCTATTTATATAGCAAATTTATAGATGTGAATGTAACATATTTGGAGTTGATATGGCATAATTGTTGAAAATATTCCGATAAAATATGGAAAGATGCTGGAGTAGGTATCTGAAGACATGGGCTAGTTTTTATTCAAAATTTAACTTCCTGTTAGGACAGTTTTGACGAAAATTTAGGAATAGTTTGTTAGACAAGCGGGGGAGGAGTGAAGTGCCAACCAGGCGCGTCTCCATGTGGCGGATAGGAGGGGGTCTCTAACGATGAGGACCAAGAGGAAATAACCTCATCAAAAATTCTAAATCCAAGGCGGGAAACTAGGCCGAGGGATGCATGGCCAGATAGAGGACTGGTCTCTACTGGTTTCGACCTTCGGACAGCCGGGCGGCAGAGACGATCCACTGAGAAAGGGTCTCAGTGGAGCAGGAGTGCGGAAGTACCTGCGACTCCATCAGGGACTTGCACCTGAGGAGGCCAGAAAACAGGCTCTTCAACACTCCATACCACCTACTGTCCCGACCCCGAAGGTAACACCGACGGGAAAAGGGATAGGAAAGAGAGGCGCGGAGCATAACACTCCTCCGGAATGGCCTCAGCCTAAAAAGCCGAAAACAACTGCAGCGAAAACCGGGCATGCCACTGGATACGCTGCAGCTGCCAAGGCCGTAAAGGCTATTCGTGTGGGTATCATACCCAAGGATTACCCTAGAGTAATCCTTGAACCACAGCGGCTCTCAACACTGGAGGATACTCTAGTGGAAGAGATGTGCAGTGGAGAGGTGAAGGGAATGCACTTCACCGGTATACATTCCGCTGTGGAATGATGCTGGTGGACCCGCAGTCCTGAGAACCGCATTCTCAGGATTCGGCGGACAGGCTCATTGGAGTAGTGCCGGCCTTGAGGTCTTGGGAAGGACCCGAGTTAGTGGCGGTGGAGGAGAAAAACATCCCCAAACCCATCACTGTAACGGTGTACTTCCCAAGAAGCTTCGAAATGGAGACGGAGAAGATCCTCCAACTCGTCGAAGTACAGAACACCTGGCTCAGTACCGGAGCCTGGAAAGTTCTCAACTCCAAAAAGGAGGGAACCGGTACTGTCCTCACGATTGGGATCGATCACCAATCAGGAGAGGCCCTGAAGGCAGAAGGATGCGACTTAAACTTTAGGTTTGGACGTGTATCTGTCTCCGGGCTAGGACAGAAAAATAATCCTGCGGGAGGTCCAAAAGATGCGGAGATGCCCTCCACATCTACGGACTCCGGTGTGCAGGATAAAACTGCTAGCTCAGGTCTGGTCGAGGCCTCTGCTGGCTCTGCCAAAGAAGCCGAGGCGGCAGAGAAATTCTCTGCAGTCCTGGGGGAAGGGCGAACCCATGCGGGGATCGAGGCCATAACCCGAGACCCAGATATCCGCTCGAGCTCCAAGGAGACTACCCTCCCGATAGATCTTGATGAGGGACAGGAGGAAAGAGAGGAGGGGGGAACTAGAGACTGGACTACCCAGCCCCTACACCCCAGACTACAGCACCTTCATCCCTTTCTCCAAGGTGGCGCAAGTGAACTTGCATCACGCGAAGGGAGCTTCAGCAGTGATTGCAAGGCTATTTGCGAAATCTCAACTGGATTTTGTACTGATCCAGGAATCCTGGACAGGCAAAGCAGGCCAAATTAAAGGTTTGGCATCTAAAGACTCAAAATTGATCTATGACCAGAGGCAGGAGTCCCCTCGTGCCTGTGTGATCATAAGAAACAACATTAATTACACATGTGTTTCAGAATTCATGACTCGGGACCTAGTTCCAATTCTAGTACACCTCAACACTGGGGGCATCAACCGAGATATAGTTATTGCATCTGCTTATTTCGCTGGAGACAATCCTGCAATACCTCCAGTCGAAGCTCAAGAGCTAGTGCAATACTGCAATAGCAGACAACTGCCAGTCATCATAGGCTGTGATGCCAATGCGCACAATGTTATTTGGGGAAGCACGAACAACAACCCTAGAGGTGAGTGCTTACTTGAATATCTCTTAGCTAATAATCTAGAAACCCTTAATGTGGGAACAATCCCCACTTTTGTCACGAGAGCAAGAGAAGAGGTCCTGGACGTAACAATTGACAGCCTTACTGCCAGGAATAACGTATTTGATTGGAGAGTGATGGAGAAACCTTCTCTCTCCGATCATAGGATTATAGAGTTTAGGATTGCGGGGGAAGTAACCTCACTGTCTCCAACTCGTAACCTTAGAAATACAGATTGGTCGAAATATAAGACCCTTCTGAAGCAAAACTTGGAACAGATCGAAAGTAATGGGGCCAAACACCCACACTGCGATCTGGATCAAGAGGTCGAACTGGTCAGTGTGGCGATAACGGAGGCATTCCAATCAAGTTGCCCACTCTCAAAAGCTCGACCAAGCAAGGAAGCACCTTGGTGGAACAAAAACCTGTCAAACCTCAGATTAGAGGTCCGTTGGCTCTTCAACAGGGCCAAAAGAGACGATAATTGGCAGGGCTACACCGAGAAGCTCACACAATACAATAAGGAGAACAGGAAGGCCAAGAGGCTTCACTTTCAAGCTTTTTGTGAAAAGATCACTTTGACTCCTACTGCAGCCAGATTACAAAAAGTCATGGCAAAAGGGGCAATCAGCCCCTTAATGTCGCTCAAGAAGCCAGACGGGTCATACACTGAGGGAGAAGAGGAGCTCTACTTCTCAAAACACACTTCCCAGGAAGTGAACCCCTCAGTAGTATTGACGTAGCAATCCAAACCAAGAATCCTCGCAAAGAAGATTGGAGTATTGCTAAGAAGATATTCACAAGACAAAGGTTGGAATGGGCAGTCAACACCTTTCAAACTTATAAATCGCCGGGAGTAGATGGCATATTCCCAATACTCCTACAGAAAGGAATGGAGGAGATCCTTCCCCATCTCCTGAAGATTACAAGAAGCTGCCTAGCACGGGGCTTTATACCTAGCATATGGCAAAGAGCCAAAGTAATCTTCATACTGAAAATAGGGAAGAAAAATGGGACTGATCCCCGATCTTTCCGACCTATCTGTTTAACATCGTTTCTACTGAAAACGATGGAGAAAGTAGTGGATAACTACATAAGAACAGAGATTCTGAAGGACAAACCACTTCATAAATGTCAGCATGCATACAAGGCGGGGCGTTCAACAGAAATCGCGCTGTATCAGCTAACTGAGGTCATTCAGAGTTCTCTGAACGATAAAGAAATCGCAATGTGTGCCTTCCTGGACATATCTGGGGCTTTTGACAACACCACACATGTGTCAATCAGGGAGGCACTCACACGGCGAGGAGTGAACAAGACCATTATCAAATGGATGTATGAGATGTTGAAGACGAGAATAGCTGAGGCCCAAGTAGGCGATCATACCACCTCTGTTAAAGCTACTCGTGGAACACCTCAAGGAGGAGTAATATCTCCCCTCCTATGGAGCTTAGTAGTAGACGAGTTACTCCACAAACTCACGGAGCTTTGTTTCACATGTATAGGCTATGCCGACGATATAGTCCTAATAGTCCGAGGAAAATTCGCGAACACCCTATGCGAATTATTGCAGGAGGGCCTCAGAACTATTGAGCAATGGTGCTTGTCAGTGGGGCTTAGCATAAACCCATCCAAGACCACAATTATTCCATTTACTAGGAAAAGGAAACTTCCAGCTATAAAACCTCTCACTTTGAGTGGAGACATAATAAGCTGGAAGGCTGAAGTCAAATATCTGGGATTAACACTAGATGGCATGCTTCTGTGGAACAAGCATATTGAGGCTACTGCTAGCAAAGCAATAAAGGCCTTAATGGCGTGCAGAAATCTGACTGGTAAGACTTTGGGATGTAACCCAAAAATACTGCGATGGATGTACGTCATGATTGTAAGACCGATAATATCATATGGGTCAATAGCCTGGCATGGCAAGGCAAGTCAGAGCAATACGAGGAAAACCCTCGATAGAATACAAAGACTAGCCTTTGTCTGTATCACTGGAGCCATGAGAACTTGCCCGACTGGGGCACTAGAGATCATCACAGATCTCACACCTCACCATCTAGTGATAGATAGATTGGCCCATGAGGCCATTCTAAGACTATCTAGGGAAGGTTCAGACATTGTGAGAATTCTGAATCAGAGAGCTTGTTCCTCTCTGTCCAAACACATCCCATCAGCAAACCTTCCCAGTGATGTAATGACAAAGAAAATTAGCATCGAGAGAACTTTCACCACGGTGCTAAGTAGCAGAGAAGATTAGGACAGGGAGCTCACAACCCAAGCTCTCAAAAAGAATACCATTAAATGGTACACTGATGGTTCTAAGACCACGACAGGGACAGGCGCTGGAGTGTTTGAGAATCGCCCCAAATGCTCACTTGCGCTAGGCCGCTGCCCAAGCACCTTTCAAGCAGAATTGCTTGCAATTGAGAGATGCGTGGAGGTGAACCTTGAAAGAAACTATCAGAAATGTGACATTGCAAAACATTCTGATAGTCAAGCTGCAATTAGCACTGAACTCTCATACCATTGACTCTAAAATTGTATGGGAGTGCCGAAGGAAGCTCAATGAGCTAGGCAAGAACAACAGGGTCTACTTAGTCTGGGTTCCCGGCCACTCGGGAATCAAAGGCAATGAGGAGGCCAACACACTTGCCAGGAAAGGAGCACAAACTCCATTTACTGGCCCAGAACCCTTCTGTGGCAGAGATAAAAGCACCTACAAGAAGGAGTTTCTGGAGAAGGAAAAAACCGTAAGAGAAACACTCTTGCGGGATACCCCTAGATTGGATCATTCCAAAAAGTTTCTAAAAAACTTTGATACTGCAAGATCCAAAAGGTATTTGGATCTCAGCAAGAACAAGCTACACCTACTCACTGGATTTCTTACAGGACACTGCCGCCTCAAGAAGCATCTAATGAGATTAGGTCTAGCAGAGGATGACGAGTGCAGATTCTGCGGGGAAGAGGAGGAAACTCCGGATCACCTGGTGACGGAATGCCTCGCCTTGCTAGCCAACGCAAACAGTGCCTTGGACTAGCAACCTGCAATAGTGAGGAAGTATCCTCCTTGAAGCCAACCCAGATACTGGAGTTCATTAGAATTCTGGAACTGGAAGGCGACTTGTAGACCGCCTATAGGCGAATGCAACTCAGGTAGGGGGCACAATAGACCTTATGGTCGTAGTGCAATGTAACCCCCTCTTAAATCTAAATCTAGATAAGCGCCAATGACTAATACGAGAAATGGCAATAAAGTTCCGTGAATTTGTCAACAAAGTGAGTGAGTGTGAATAACTTATTTTCACGACGCTTCTAAAAAAGTTACTTTCCAAAAAATCTGGTGTGTCCACTCACACGACTTTCCTACCGTTCGCAGGCAAATTCCAGTGAAAAAAGAAATTACAGTTTTACAATACTTTCTTTATATAGCGACGGTAATAGCGGTAGTAAAGTCAAAATCCTCTGGTCAAATCATGCTACCACTCATTTTTTCAGCATTTCAAGACAAACAACAATGGTCATGTAACATTTTTTCTCAAGATGAAACGTTTAGCCAGAATCTGAAGAAACATGTGGAAAATACGGAATTTTATTCGAGCATAACTTTTTTTTGTGCTTTTTCTCAGAGATGGCGCTGTATGTGGGTGGCAAAGGGCTCTCAGAAGTATACTTTAGGCAAGTTTAATCAAAATCCTTAGAGCCGTTTTCGCGCTATACTCTTGAGCAAATCACGTTTTTTGTCTATAGTTCAACATCCAGTGTATACAGGATTCTCATTTAGTGCCACCGGCGAGTGATATTGGTACCAAACAAAATAAAAAAGAAAGCAAAAAAATACACCGTTCCGTACCCGAGATAATGCTGTCACAGACAGACAGACAGACCAATGGCTGAAAATATGTTTATTAGACTTAGAAAACTCTGAAACGTCATCATTTGATAAAAATCTCCATATCGAAAATTTCACATGATTACAATACTTTCCTTATACAGCTACTATAGCGTAGGAAAGTGAAAATACGCATAAATCACAAACTAAACTGATAGCAAGCAAGTTCAAAGTTTGAATGGAACTAGAAAATGTCCCCGCTTTGCTGTTGCTAGTTCCCGAGTTAAAACTAATTGGAACGTAATTATTGCCACATCTCGTACGCTAAAAAGTATATCATTTTTGATAAGACTATTGCTAAAAAACGTACCTTCTTACAAAAATTAAGGCTGACTATATTGGATAATGCAATGAAATATACAAATAACATTTATTTTTGACTAGAATTAAACATTTTTAGATATTGCTTGAATCAAACAAAATCTAATTAAGGACAGCATATGTTCTTGAAATACCACGCCTGCAAAAATATTTTCATTCAGGTTCTTGAAAAAAATTGCATTGTTGTTGCGTTTTTATCCTTGAAATTTGAATCACTGTGTGAGTTGTGCTGTCTGCAAAAGATACGGATATCAACTACAGTCATTTCTGAATAATGTATTTAAAAACACTTCAAAACAATTTTAAAGAATTTGATAAAAAATATTACTTGACAAAGATAATCAATGTATGTAATTTCTCATAGGCGCAAAAAATCTTCTTTGTGTAGAAATTTATAGTAATTGTACTAAAAAATCTGTCACAATAATATTAATTTGTTATTTACTATTTACAAAGGATTTAATTTCTCTCATAAAGAAACCTTGATCCATTGACCTGATTTACTTGTGTGCAGCATCTTATAAAAACAATAATAAAATAAATTTCCGATTACAGCGAAATCTCATATGTTCTCAATCCTAAACCTAAGCAAAAAGCACTGACAAAATACTTGAATGCTTTTACCAAGAAAAGTTCTTTACTCCATCCAATTTAAATAATACAAATAACATAATCATTCCAATTAAATATTTCTTCATTAATTTACTTGATTTGTTCAAATGTACTTATCATTCCTCAACTTATTCATTGGTTCTAAAATACATAATAAGATAAACAAATATATACAAAGATTAATTTAAATAATAAATTTTTTTTCATGTACAAAATAATTGTCAAAATCTGGACTGATTTATTATCGAACAACTTCAAACGAAATTTAAAAAAAACTATGGCCGGAAATGATATCAAATGAACTCTCCCACCTCCACCCCCAATGGATTGTGCTTAAGGGGGGAAGAACATGTATGATATTAACTATTCTATAGAAAATTCAGTTTTATATTACCCTTGTAATTTTTTCTTTCAACAAAAACTTGTAAGAAACCTCATATATTTATTTAATTATTTCAAGCCAAACTCAGTCAAACACAGTCGTTCACTTATCCCTAAGATGAGATATGTCAAAACTGAGATAGAATATTTTTCCTAGTGACTATATTTATAGTTGACGATTCATGCTCTATTTTCTACAATTAGCTATGTAGTAATTAGGACAGGTACACTTTATTGACAGAAATATGACGAATTTAATAAAACATCATTAAATCTAGTTTTTACCTTTAATTGTCCAATGAATTAATATTACGTTATTATCATTATTCTCGTTTATTTACATGTCATTTGAAAAAAAAGTTGACTATCTGAATTTTGACACATGTCATCCTATAATTAATTTGGGAGCAATGAAAACAGTTTTGCTATCCTTTTTTGCTGAAATAAAAAAAAACTATTGGTTTTCATTAATTAATATATATTTAGTACTCCACTATATGAATGTTATTAGTTCTCTACTCGCTGTGTATAAGTATATATAAAAAAACGAAAACTTTAAGAAAATAAACATACCAAGTCGATTTTTATTCTTCCACCTTTTTGAAATCGTTCAATAAAAGAATAAGGTATAAAATTCGTCGTAATGTTCCATAATAATCGTTACATGTTTGCGTCCCTAACAAAATGATGATTGTTAATCGATTCTCGATTTACTTGATGACTTTTTCTTAATTTAAAAGAAGATTGCTGAGAAATTCAAAATTAAATCTGTCTTGAATCTTGAAATTGTTTTGGCGAATTAAGCGCACAAAAATATATTTGTTACATTACATCACGAATCTTTGAATTTTTAGGCTTTTCTGTACTTTAATATTTATGTATTATAATATGAAACTTCCTCTTGAATCACTCTATCTATTGCTGGAAACAGCAATAAAAGCCCTTGAGTAGTTTAAAATATCTAACCGAACAAACAGCGGAAACGACTTCATTTTTGACCGACGAACCCCGAACGGAGGAGATATACAATTCGACTGTCTGTTTTCGAGTTAAATCGGTGTTAAAATTCTTAAGCGTATTTCCGCATCGATGCTTTGAGATCTCAAAAAAAACAACTACGAGCAAATAATATACGTGGGTAATAGGATAAGTACATTGCTATTAGTGAACGTTCAACGATTCTCGTGACTAATGTTACACTCAAAAGTGTGAAATAAATATTTTTTACAAAAAATTGGACCGACGTATTAGTTGGTGCAGTGAAAAGTATAAAATAATATTAATTCTATTGGTGCTGGTACTTGTGAAGTTGGTGCCAAAAGTTATCAATCTATCTGCAACTGCACAACTTCAAAAGTAACAGCACCAATAGAATTAATATTATTTTATACGTTTCAGTGCACCAACTAATAACGTCGGTCCAATTTTTTGTAAAAAATATTTATATACTATGTAGAGATTTGCCTACAGAATTTTACCATATATACCAGAGCCGCCTCATATCGAGAATTGGGTGTCACATTGTATGAGGTAAGTAGGGTTCAAAATATACGGTTGATTTTTTGGTTGCAATAAATCCTTAATGATGTCTTAGGCAATAAAAGCTCATAAATGTCCATCCTTTCAGACAGGGCTGGCCCCTAAAATTTTACCTGTGACATGAATTATACCAATTGTTAAGATCATTATTTTCCAATTCATTTTGGGAAAAAATGGTTAAAATTACCTTTAATAAGCACTTAATATAAATAACTAATTATTAATATTAATAATATATAATGATATTTTATTAAGGCACTTTCAGTCATCATTCTAGCTTTCCTCTGTGAGGTGCGAGTTGTGTGTGCTAATTTTGTCTTTTTATTTTAACAATTTAGTTTGCTTAGTTAAACTATTTTTTAAGTATAATGTGGCGTCCATGGATACTGATGGTGCAACTAGTGTCTCTTTAAAAAGAAAGCATTTATCACCCGATGCGAAAGAGATAGTCAAAAATGTATATTTATCTTTACTAAGAAGAGGTTTGAATAAAAATGCTGCTTTAGCAGAAAATAGTGCTTTATCTAAAATTCCTTTAACTTCGATAAAGGATATAACAATGAAACCTATTAATGCAAGAAAACACCGAAACGACATTGGCCAATTAAGAAGTATAGACGAGAGTGATAAGAACCTATTAAGAAGAAAAATGTATGCTATTATGCTATGTATGATGTACTCACATTAAAATCATTAAAAATTAGGCTAGCAAAAGACGAAACAAATATTTCATGTAGCATATCAAGCCTAAAGAGAATTTTACTTCAAATGAGTATCGCGCCACTGATGAAAAATAAGTTTTAATGGAATCGGAGCGTTTACGGAAATGGCGTCTTGAATATTTGACGAGTATTAAACAGTATAGATTGGAGAATCGGCCAATTATCTACCTTGATGAAACATGGTTTGATACTCATGACTTGTTACTTTCCTACCGCTACCTCCTGTATCTAAGTAAGGAAAGTATTGTAACGTGCAAGGGGAAAAGCCGCCGGTATTGGCTACAAAGTAGCGGCATCCGTTTGAAGTAAGCGCGAGATATAAGCTGTGGTTGGAAATATCCAGTGTGAATAAATAGAATAGTCTGAGTAAGTTAGTGAGGATATAGTAAACTTAAGTTGTAATTTATATAGTTTTGAGTGTAAATAAAGTTAATTTAATAACTCTAAATTAGTCTCACATCTGCGAACCCACATACGCAACAGTATTATAATCGTGAAAAAATCGCTTTCCGGTTTTCAACGGATGTTCACATTTTAGAGTCCCCTGAGTGTCTAAAAAATATATTTTCAGTCATTAGTCTGCTTCCTTTTTTGTTTTGTAGGGTATCGATACCGCTCACCTTTGACACCGAATGGACATTTGCTCGCACTAGTAGCTAGAAAATAACCGAAAAACGTGTTTTGCTCAAGACTGTGATGAAACCTGTCTAAATCAATCTTCTTCTGAGAAAAAGCTGAAAAATATTTTTGCTCAAATACATTTTCGAATTTTCTAATTGTTAATTCATATTCTGGCTACACGGGTATGAACAAATTGAACAAATGTCATACCTAAGTATATGATCATTGTTGTTTGTCTTGGCACGCTGAAAATAAAATGAACAGTCGCACGACTTCGTCAGATGATTTTTACCCAATTATCTCGAGAAATAAAAATAGTTATGAAATCCGAATACTTTTAAGCAGATTAGTTTCGGTTACAAAATCGTGAGGCGTAGCATAAAGCATAACCTGAGTAAATTTGATCGTTTTGTGATGTCGCATGATAGTGGTGGATCTCCTTGTACATACATTTTGCATACATGAGCGGGTGACTAGAATTAGTAATTCGACTCACTCTATGATTTTATTTTAGTCTGATCAATATAATATATAATGATGAAGACTGTAATGACTGTTACCTACCTATTTATTTTCTGGCTTTTAGTACATTATCTATTATGTTTTTTTACAATCAAACCTTTTATTCTTTACTTGTTTTATTTTCATGTTTTTAGTTTTTCATAGTAGGAACCTACTCGATAGGATATAAAATCATGACTTGGATGGGGGATTCATGCTTGAATCATAATTCTAAATTGAAAAAATCCTTTGTTTTGATTAGATACCTAGATTTCATTTTTAATGTATTGACTGTTCACATTTTCTTTCGGATACCATCTTGGATTTGGAATTTTTTCATGGTAAACTGTATTCTACTAGTCAAGCCCTTTCAACTGATAAGCATATCAAGGGGGTTGAAAAAAGATATATAATGCGCCATTTTGTGATGGCGACAATATTCTATTAGGAATTTATTTCATGGTGTTGACTATAATTCACCAAACACTTCTGGCGTCTTCAAAATTTTGTAACTGATTCATATTTCTTTAGCTACAATTTAAAAATGTTTTGATAAAACAAATATTTCACATATTGATGGTGTCTCGCACTATTGGTGTTTCCTTTGCATTCACCGTAAATTATTACATCATATACCTCACCTTATATAAATGTAATAATAACAAAATAATTATTAACCCAAAACTAAGGTGATATTGTCCTTGACATCAACTACAAAAGATATTTAGACGATTTTTGTTCTCTCTTTTACTAAAGAAGTATTTAACAGCTTATAATTTTGACTTACTACGGTAAATTTCAATGAATTATACCCTATTGCAGAGATTGAGACGCTAAGACTTTCACAAAAAAGTTTATTTCAGATTATTCAATTTGAATAAAATTGGGCAGAATATCCATACAATCTCGGTCAAGTAAAATCTGTAGGTTAGTTTCAAAATGGCGGCTGTTTAAGACAGCCGATTTTAAGGACATGAACACAGAGACCTTGGCAAGTACTATAATATTTGTTTTCCAAATTTAGTTCCAAAAGCTATCATAAATCGGCAATGAAATTTGGAAATTTTCAAAATTTATAGCTTTTAATTTTACTTTTTTGACAGTCACCCTGTTTAAAAAAAAATAGACAAACAGAAGCAAGAATAATAATTCGTAACAGCAATGACCCATAATGAAGTACCTATTATGTATATGAATACTTTTTTTATTCTTTGCATCATTTTCATATGGAGGATTAAAACAGTACGATTATATCATGTGAAAAAATATCCCAAAACTCAACGGATACACAGAAACAACGTCATCACTTCCACTTTTCTTGGAAAACATTTGTTGATGAATGGCATACCTACTTATAAATATGTTACAAATTATAACTTAAAATAGCCCCTTATACAGATAAACCTGTCAGAACTGTTATATTTGTTTAATAACATAATTATTAATTCCAAGAGAGATGATAGATGTGGCTATGAGAGAGGGGTCAATTGATAAATAACAAATATATAAATCTCCAATGGATGTTGTAAGAATCACTATTCATTTGTGCAAATTTTCAACAGGTTGTCGAGAAGCATAGTGATTGTGGTATATAACTTAATTAACGGTGAGTTTTTAAAATTTCTAATAAATATGACATTATTTGCCGACTAAAATAGAATATATATTTTTTCAATTCGTTATATCTTGTGAAGGAGTATTTCTTAAAATAAAAATACCATAAGAAATAAGATAGGAAAATACCATTATATTTTATAAAACTCTTTAAACAGTTGATTACTGAACATAAATACTTCAGATACTATCATAATTGTTTGATATTTTCAGTTTACCTTTATTTTTCCTGATTTATAAATACACTTTGCATATTTTCTATTATTCCTGAACCTGATATTCGGAAGGATTTTGTCAAAGTCTGAACAAATCGGAAACAAAATATTTTTAATGCATTAAATGAAGATTTATTTTCCTGTGAAACAGAACATTTATTGATATTGCTTTAACTTTTTCTCCATACTCGCAAACAATTGCATAATATATAAGGTAAAAAAAAGTTATTCTATTTTTCTCGAGTTTAAATCGAAAAAAATTACTAATTATACATAAGAGAATATTTATTCTATTCACGCTACATTGAACCTCATAATACAAAGTAAAGAATTTTCTAAATATAATATATTTTTAGCAATAAGCTGATCAGTTTGCAATTGAATTAAGAAGTTAGATTTATATTCTGTACTATCAAGACCAAATGGAGTAAAAAAAACATCGTTAAGTTAAAAAATATTATTACATATTAGGTACTTTCCCCTATGCTACCGCTGCAGGGAATTATAACAGAAATTACAATTACATTAACAATAAAATCTTAATGCATTGCGTGGATTACCTATTTTCTGCAAACAAAATAGTTTTCACATTTTTTTATGTTTCAATAGTCATCAAAATTGTTGGACGTTCATTCAGTAATTTCAATGATCTTCTACTTTCTTAGTGGGGTAACTGCCGTTTACCTGCTTTTTTTTAAATATCGGTTTTAGACGTTCTCGGAAATGAGCTTTTTTAGCCTATAACTAGATAAAATTTTCAATTCTTGAAAAATATTACCACCCCCATTCTCTTTGATGGTATATTTCGGGAAGAAGGAAGTATACTGTATTTGTTTTAAAATATATATATGGGATCACCTCTCAACTCTTCTATTTCAGAAAAAAAAATTACAATACAAAACGCACGAACAAATATAAAAAACAGACACTCGAATCTAACACCTCCTCCATTTGCGAAGTCTGTACATTTTTTGCATGATTTAATAGTCATATATTTTTGAATTAAAATTCCTAGAACAGCATGATTAACCCTGACAGATACTGATTAGCCATTTTGTACTTTCATAGAACAAAATATAGTCGGAAATTCCTTTTTTTCTTCTGTGTACGACTTAGCCGAACCAATCTCTTAGAAGGTTAATAATCTTTCAATTTGTGAATGTCAAGTTCATAAATATAAATTTTGTTCTTCAGCTTCATTCATAACCATAATATTAATGTTGGGTTTTTCAGAAAGTTACCTCATAAGATTGAAGATTGTATAGATAAATATGAAAATGAAACTTCCTTGCTATATTTATCAATGAAGTGTTTCTCCTATGATTATGATTATGTTATTATTGGGTATTACGTAATATAACTCCAAGTCATGCATACTACTAGAATTATTTACTTCTTAAAATGTTGCTTTACCTCATATGTTTAATAAGATATGTGAAAAATAGTATTCATCTTATAATCTAGTGTATATTTCAAGTATTGGATTAAATTTAATATATTCGTAGAAGAGCAAGAGCATAGCGTAATCAATAAATGTTTATAATAACTTTTGAACTATGATAACGTTTTTGGATCGTGTGTCAACAATTTTTAAATTTATGCTATTTTTACATCAAATTACGCAAACTTTCTACTCACACTGATTATTTATTATTCATTATATACCTTAAAATAAAAAACATCAATACTGTTTTAATCTTAAAAAAATATATTGTTTCGATAAATTATTCACATTATTTTGATACTAAAACAAAAAGAATTATCGAAAATATGGTCCAATTTTAAAACTTTGATTTATTTCCAAGAAACAAGATAATCGAGTCATTTTTTATTGCAGTTGCAAAATGAGGAGAACCATCCTCTGTTTAGCATTGGTGGGGGCAGGCTTAGCAATCCCAAATGGATACTACCATCAAGAATACAACTACAAGACATCCGCTTCGGAATTCAAAAACAACGAGTTACAACACAAATCCGAGGATCAAGGTTACTATAGCAAAGATGGCGATCTTGAGGGTAGAATTAAGCCCAAAGTCAATTCAAATAGCGAACACTCTGAGTACGTGAATCCGCATTTGAATAATAATAATTATCGATATGGTGGTGGTTATGAAGCTACTGATTTGACTTCAAATGGTCATATGATGGCCCAAGATAGCTATGGATCTCTGGGCTCAAATCAATTAACAGAAAGTATGGCTTCAAGCGACCACTTAATTGGGGGATACTCCTCTTCAGGTAATAATATAAATAGATAAACGAAATTGTATAAGCCTGCTGCAAACACAAGCCTTGGATGATAAAAAACCTTGGTTCAAAACAATCAATCTATAGATGTATTCAGAATTTATTAATATCATCCATCTATCTAACTTTCTTATTGGTAAATCAAACTACCTTACTTAGTGGCGTCATAGAATCGCCGCTATCTTGAAATCAAAAAAGAAAGAGGCCTATTGTCGCTCAATAAGTCTAGGAGTTTTTGGGTTATTCCACAAACTGAAACAACTAAGATTTTATTTGTATACATTAGTTTAAGGGAGGCAAGTGCATGAAGAATTTTTATTTCCTGTGCAAATTAAAGGTCAGAAATTACTTCCTTCTAGATACTCAATGATAAGGAAAATTTCAAGAATATATAATTGTGTACCAGTAATCGTCTTTACAAAAGTCTCGAGTCTGAAATAACTATTCGTTAGCATTATATAAACGAACAAAATATTCATTAATGAAGGGTCTTAAGCAATACGGGGCAGAGGAGGGATATTATTACTTTTCTGTATAAAAATATCTCTCGACTTTCTAACACTCTCAAACCATCAAACCAATTCCCTTGAATATAAAAATCGATTGCGACTGATTAGGTTATGTGACCATTCATTTTTTTCCAGTGTGCCAAAACAAACAAAATATTTTTTACAAAACATTGGCCGGCTTTATCAGTTGTTGCATTTACAAAATAATATTAATTCTATTGGTGCTGGTTATTTTGAAGTTGTGCCGTTGTAGTTTGTTGTTGTAGGCACCAACTCCAAAAGAATCAGCACCAATAGAATTAATATTATTTTGTATTTTTCAGAGCAACAACTGATAAAGTCGGTCCAATTTTTTGTAAAAAATATTTATTTCACATTTTTGAGTGTAACATTAGTCATGAAAATTGTTGAACGTTTACTAATACCCAAAAAGTTATAGGTAGGTTTAGCTTGTACTAGCGAAAATACGCATATCATATATTTCAGACTTTACCATTGCGAAACTCGGAAACCGTAACTCTTTTTAAAGAATGTTCAATTTAAATGTTTCCGGATATGGTCCCCTTTCTAATTTTCAAATCTCGAATTTTCGATTTTCAAAAAAATTTGCCCCTTCCACATAGCTGAAACACATATTTCAGACTGTAGCGCGGAAACGTATGATTATTTTTTAAAATGTCCAATTTAAACATTTCCGGATATGGAATTTTCGTTAATTCTGTCGTATCGGTTTTTCATTTTCTAGAAAAATTGCCCTCTCCACCCCGGTTTTTGGAGGGAAGGAGATTTTGGATTTGATTTTCCTCAATATGGGACCATTTCTCAACTCTCCTCTTTCAAATGAAACAAAAATCGTCTAAATAGGAGTACGTTTACTATGCAAAACGCGCGAACAGCCATAAAAAAATAAAAAAAGCAATCTTACAACCGAATTGTATACATTCTCCTTTTTTTAAAGTCGGTCAAAAATGGTCATATTCATTTTTTACTTACAAGGAACAGTTTAGTCAGAATATGAATAAACAATTTTACACCTAATTTGAACATAACCAGTTTTTTCTGCTTGTTCTTAGATATATATTATGTTATAGCCGGTGGTAAACGCCTTTAAATAGAATATTTTAGACAAGTTTCATCAAAAATGTTGGAGCCGTTTTCGCGCCAAAGTCTTTAGCAAAACACGTTTTTCAGTCATTGCCTAGCAACCAGTACAAGCAGGATGCACAATCTGAGTCACCGGCGAGCCTTATCGACACTCAATAAAACAAAAAAGAAAGCAAAAAATCGGCCCATCGGTTTCCGAGATAGTCAAGGCACAGACAGACAGACTAATGGTTGAACATATGTGTTTTGGACTCAGGGACTTCTAAAACGTAAACATTTGTTGAAAACCGTACACTGAAAGTTTTATACGATTTTACAATACTTGCCTTACTAGACAGACTACTTAGAGTAGTAAAGTAATTATCAAGAACATAATAATAAATAACTTTCAAACGATTCCCACTTAATTAAAAAATATATATTCTGTAATCAGTAATAGCTAGCACCAACTCCAAAAGTACCAGTATCAAAAGAATAAATATAATAATAACATAAAGGGTTTCTGTTTCACCCAGAAAATTAATAAAAAATTAATCAAATCTCTTGCTAATGGAACGCACTGCTTAAATGTTGCAAGTGTTAGGTATGATACTGTCAATGTTCAATTTGGTTTTTTTAAATGCTTCTATTAAACTTTTTGATGGGAAGTTGAAATCATGATAATCTAACTAAATTATTCAAGCACCCAATACATGAATTATTTTTCAGGTTCCGGGGCGTACGGTTCCAGTCAATCTTATAGAGGATCTTCGAACTTGAGATCTGTATTGGCACAACTACAACAAAGCATGGAACAGGATCTTCTTCAATCTATCAATCAAAATAACTATTATACACAATCAAGAACAAATATGGAGCAAATGGAGAGAGAACTCAGACGGAATATGACTGAGCGAATTAATAATGAGTTAATTGCACGATATGGACAACAAAGCATCAGAGGAGGTCAATCGTACTCCATTGCTAATGGCAGATTGCAAGACGTTCCTAACTATACCAGTCAAGAATTAGTCAATATCAGAACTGAAATGGAGAATAGTTTATTAGATAAATTGAGAAGGGAATACAATCAGGGATACTCTTCTAATTCGAGATATAATACCTTTTCAACTAGTGCTAATAGGTATTCACATACATCAACAACTTACCGACCAATATATCCCACATTGTACCCCACCACAACACCAAGGTGAGAAATATTAAAGATTTATGGCTTTGCCGAAAGGTATTATTACTATCGAATACTATAAAAACTTAGCACTTGAATACAGTGTGTCTCAGAGTTCTAGAGATCAAAATAATCTGATTTAAGCAAACTTACCCAAATAAATGTATTTTGAGTGTTATACGGTCCTGAAATTAAAACTTAGAATAGTTTTTAGTAATAAAATTGTAATGGCTCATAAGATTTCTTTGACTTCCACGCCAATGGATAAAAAAGGAACTTAAGTCGAATTCAATCAAATAGAATGTACCTATTAAATTTTGAAAATAATATTGTTTATTACTGCAATGAGAAATATAGGCATATTACATAATTTGGGCAAAATTTATTTACAGACCAATATATCCCGCAGTGTACACTCACCCTACCACAACAGCAAGGTAAGAATCTCGAACAAATTATGACAATAATATATACAGTAATTTTTTTTACTTTTGTCACAAATCTTTTTTGAAATAAGGATTGAACCGATTTAACTTGTATGGACGGGATTGGACTAAGTATTTTTTTGATTACACATTACTTATTGCATGTATTGTCCAACATTTATTTATTTATATCTAGAGTGAATTTGAAATATTTGCGATTATTAAAATCTAAGAATAACCTAACCTAAAGAATAATCGCGGGGTTGTTGTTTATAACTAATAAATATATCCTATTATGTATAAGGCTTAGCTTGTATATATACTTATTATTCAGAGATCTCAAAACATCGGGGCGCAGATACACATATTTCAGACTTTACTGCTTTAACTCGAAAACCGTAATTCTTTTGAAAAAATGTTCAATTTAAATGTTGATACCTACATTTTATAATCTTTTTTTGGTTTGCGGATATAGAATTTTCTTTAATTTTTCATTACTCACTATTTAGGTACATATTCATAGTCACTCCTTACCTGAAGGACTCCTTTTTCAGTAAGGTGTGAGGTTTGGATTCATAAATAAGGAATATACATATATTAGAACAGAACAGAAATGATAATTTCAGATCAAGTTGAAGGACTATGAATTCAGCCCTTAATGCTTATGTTCATTGTAAGCTAAACACAGGTTTCAATTCGGTGGTTTGAAGAATTACATAGGTACTCGTCTATCACTCACAAATATCATAACCGTGAATACTTTAAGATTGTGGAAATATTTAATTATAAAAAATCTTTACCATTTACTAGATACACTCGGTGAGAATATATATATATATATATATATATATATATATATATATATATATATATATATACTCGTTTAAATGCAACCAGAAAGCTTTGTACAGAATTTGGACATATTATTGTTGCTCTATGTTTCTCTATTCGAATACATTCACCTTATATTAATTCCAATATCGCTAGACATTATGACCATTGGCAATGTAAAATAAAGCAGAAAACAAACGCTATCATTGTGTAAAAAATGTAGCAATTATTTGCACTCATCTGGTGAAATTTACAGGTGTAATTTCTAAGGCACTCCAAATAAACGGCGGCGCTAAAATATCCGTGGCCAATAGTTATATTTCGATGAATTTGTTTTCTCTCTTATTATAGAGAATTTAATTATTTTTATAATTATTCTGAAATCATGAACATCAACAGATTGAATATTCGCAAGTATTTACAAAAATCTACGATTTTACATCCCGGGTCGAATCAATAATTATTATGCAGATTAAAAAAATAATTTTATTCTATCATGTAAATGTTACAAATTAAAAAGAGATTATTTTTTTAAAGATACCATGGCAACTACTACGACAGCAACCGGTACACCAGCCACAGCAACATACGGTACACACCCATCTCAAATCCGGAAAGTATAACAACCATAGCTTCAAGAATTCAAAGTAAATTGGATAGCCGACTCAATGATATTCTTGATGAAGCACAAAAGACATACTTCTCCAGCAGCAGTGCTTACAGTCTAAGTAACATTGATGTAGTGTTGGAGAGGTTGAGGAATGAGCTGAGAAGCAATTTGACTTACCTATTGGATGAGGATATACGAAGAAACTATGGAAATCAGCAGCTCAGGGATGGCTACTACTATTCGGTTGGTTCGAATGGACAAATCTCAAACGATTACAACTATGCTGTCAGTGATTTAGAGAGTTTGAGATCACAGATAGAGAAGAATCTGATCAATAAATTGAATCGTGACTTTGAGACCTACAGAAGCAGGTGTGTGTGTGTAAATAAAATTCGTTATGAAATATTTTGAGAATAAATCAATTTAATCTTGTTTTAGATGGTCTCAATCTCAATCTTGGAGTAGCAGTTCAAATTATGGCACCAACTATGTCCAACCAACGCAACGTTATGTATACACAACTCCTCGTTATCCTACCTACAACCAAGACACGTATGGTGGTTCTAGTAGTGTCAACAACCAATACCAGTATGGATACGAGGGCTCCAGAGGCTCCACAGGTCACATAGGCGGTAGCAGTATGGGTAGCATAGACACCGGTATGAGCAGCAGTTCAACCATTGCTGAGCTACAAAGCAAACTACAAAACGATCTGTCACGCCAACTTCAACAGGCATTAACCCAACGTGAATATGGTTATGGCGCCACATCAGGAAATCACAATTCTCAATTGTACAATACTAATTTGGAACAACTCAAAGCTGAGATGGAAAGAAATCTAACAAGACACATCCAAGAATACAGCGCCAGTGGTTCATATGGTGCGTATGGTGACTTTAGTGAGGCTCAAATGTCGGCATTACGAGGTCAGTTGGAATCAAATTTGATGCGACAACTGCAGCAAGGCCTTCAACAATCCTTCCAAACTCATCAGTCATACAGCAGCAGCGGTAGCAGTAGTTCATCATACAATAGACCTGTAAGAGGTTTCCCAAATTATCAAATGGGACAATATAAATCTGGCATGGAAACCATACAAGGGGAAGATTGTTTAGGTGATGATCCTAACGCATCGAACACTCATCGCACAAAGCGAAGTTATCGCTCAGGCTATTCAGGATCATATGGTTCAAGATATCCAAGCAGAATGGATCAAGAACAGGAAGAATTAGGGCAGCAAGTTGATGAATCTGATTTAACGCAACAAGTTGAAGAGAACGAATTTGGAAGATTGGAATTTGGTAATCGAGAACCAGTAGGTCAAGAGGAAGATAACTCTGATCTGACACAACAAGTTGACGATTCAGGATTTGGTAAACATCAAGTAGAGAACGTCCATCAAGGACCAACTGGACAACAGGAAGATAATTCGGATCTAACGCAACAAGTTGATGATTCAGGGTTTGTCAAACTTCAAGTGGGGAACCTCCATCAAGTACCAACTGGACAACAAGAAGATAATTCGGATCTGACGCAACAAGTTGAAGATTCAGGATTTGGTAAACTTCAAGTAGAGAACGTCCATCAAGGACCAACTGGACAACAAGAAGATAATTCGGATCTGACGCAACAAGTTGAAGATTCAGGATTTGGTAATCTTCAAATAGAGAACGTCCATCAAGGACCAACTGGACAACAAGAAGATAATTCGGATATGACGCAACAAGTTGAAGATTCAGGATTTGGTAAACTTCAAGTGGGGAACCAGTTTCAATCACCAGGTCAATTAGAGCTAAATTCTGATGCAAAACAGAAAATGGAAAATACCAGACTTACTCAGCACCAACAAGAGCATAATTATCCAATAAGAAGGAATCAGCATCTTTCTGTAGAAAGCCAAATTAGACAAGAACAACAGGTAATGTGAACTATTTTATATTCTACCAAATATAATTTGTTTCAAACCACAATTATGGTGTACTGAGATGGAAAAAATATACAATATTTTTTAGAAAATGGAGATATGAGGTTCCTTTTCACTGTATGGAGTGATTGCCTTGTAATCACAAGATCAAATGAAGCGAATACAGTAGAGCGATTATCTGAACGTAAGATTTTCGGACTGGCTTAATAAAAAAAAAGTCGAAAATTCTGATTACATCGATTTATTCAGACTGAAAATACTAAAGATGTGTGTTCACCCGGACATTGTTATTGTTACTGTTGTATTTTATATTTTAAAGTTTTGTTGAATGTTTACTTTGATCACATGATATTGGAAATGTTTTTTGTTAGCACTGTGTCTTTACACCGTTTGCAACAATATTTAGGACGCTCTACGTATTCTCAAATTTACTTATGATTTTTCTTCATACACTGTATCACCTTTTTCATCTTCTTGCATGCAATTCTTTTTTATCATTAAGTTATTGTAATTTTTGGTTTTGGTTTGTTAATAAAAATCCATTCTCTACTCGTCTCTTCTCTATTCTAACCCAATAACATTTTCTTTATCAATACATGTACAGATTGAATAAATCAATTAGGCCCATAGCCTAAAAAAGGTCGATTCTATACCAACTAAAAATGTATATGTTTATTTAAGGACTGATGATGTAGGTTTTAACAACATTTATTGAAAAGAGACAGTTTTGTATCTGTACTTAAGGTCCATGAAAAAATAATTCAAATGGGATAATTAATGAATGAGCATGAATAGTGAATGTATTTATTTGTGAGAACATTTATTTATTTCATCTTTTTGTTATACTACAACAACAGTACTAAAGATTTTTTTCACACATTCGTAGAATCAACTACTATTAATCAACTCAAATTCAAAATTGAGTCAAAAGTATTAATTTATGTTTGATTGTTTACAGATAACACATCATACAGGATTCAAACCAGCAAACCAACAGGCTCTATCTCAAATTACCGAGGCTCAATTAGATGTATATGTGAATCAATTAGAGCAAGATTTATCTAGAGAATTGCAAAAAATTGTACAAAACGAACGAAACTCAGAACCTGATATCCAACAAATTACAAGAGTCCTACAATCAAAAATCACAATTCCCGGTAGTCTAACTGACCAACAGATTAGATACGTAACGACAAAAGTTCAGACCTATATCGTAAATGAGATACAGAAGCTCTTTGGTGATAATTACAAGTATAATATACAGTGGAACAGTAGTTCATCTGGAGTTCCTGCAACTCAATCGACTCAGATCACCAGTGTTCAGAAGAAATTTTTATTCAAAAGTTTTGCAAGTGCGAAATTTAGAGATTTCACAAACACTCAAATCCAGATATGTCAAAAACTAGAAGAAACACTTTTATCCAAAATGAACCTGGCTCTATCGCTTATACCATCAGGATTGTCAATCAAAGACTTGGAAACTTATGAAACAAGACTATTAAATGACTTGGAAAAAAGAACATCCGAACTGCTTAGTGAACATCGTTCCATGTTTGTTCAATCACAAATTTATAAAATAAATATGCAACTGAGGAGAGATTTGCAGGAACAACTTTACGAAGAGTTATACAAACATTCGTCGATCAGTGCTACAGGCATTGAGAGTGATGTGAACTTGAGTCCAAAACAAATTAAAAAATGGCAAGATTTGAAAACTACTTTGTCGGTTCAGCTAAAATTTGCTCTATTGAATATTCCAAAGGGGTTGTCAAATCCCGAAGCAGTCCTTTATCGACGTAAGCTTGAGGAGGAGCTCAAAGAAAATATAACAAGGCTAGTCTCAGAAATAGAAAAGGAGGATCATGATCTTTTTACCACGCTAGAAATTCACTTAATTCAAAAACAGTTGGAGAATAATTTAGAAGAGCAACTAGAACTGGAGGTCGATGGTATAATATTACCTAATAATAATAATGACTCCCAAACAAGTCCTAAACCTTTGAATGTAGGGAACCAATTCATAGAACATCCGGAACCCAATCCCACTAGTCCGACACCAAAAAGCTGGAAAATTGAAGGCCTCAATGAAAAGCAAGTCCATTTCTGCCAATATCTCGAAGATACATTAACCAAAAAATTAAATGAAGCAATTGAGAATGAGTCAACATTTAATGACAATACATTACAGACACAAATAGTATACCAGAATTTGATCAAAGAAGTGGAAAAAAATGTTACAGCTCGTTTAGAGGGTTTCAGTCAATATTTCCTGAAATCTTATATGGCTTTTGATGCTGATCAACTTGAGTTAATTAAAAATCAATTATTATTTAATTTAGAATTGAAACTGAAAGAGAAAATACCTATTGATAATCACAGAGGCGATATGAGACCGGATCAAGTTGGTACGAAACCTGGATCAACAATTACAAGTTCTGGCCAGCCATCTGATGTGGGTCAGCAAGAAGAGATCGATATACCTCAAGAAGAGATAGGACAACAACAAGAAGAACTGGGTCAAGAGGAAATTGAAGACAGCTTTGAGAAATTACAACCGATAAAACCACAATTTAATGTCAACATTAATACAAACAAACCCGTCCAGGAAACTGAAGACAGCTTTGAGAAATTACAACCAATAAAACCTCAAGAGAACTTCAACACCCACACAAACAAACCTATTCAGAATTATCCAAATATTCCGCAAGTACCAATCAATAACAATGGAAGGCCTCAAATTCTAGATTTTGGACCAGATTCCAGGCAACCTCAAATACCCTCAGGAAGTCTCCAATTTGGTGAAAAATCGACAACAGTAAAACCAGCAAATAGCAACCAATTTCTTCAAACAGAAATAGATCAACAACAAACGGATATGCAAAATCAGCATAATGCCAGACCTGACAGTGGAACATCTTTCGGTGTATCTAGTCAAGGACAAATTATTACCCAAGAGCAAACAAGAGGAGAAGCTGAACTAACAGCTGATTCATTATTAAATGTACTAAGAAATAAGACAGGCTCACAACAAAACGTCAAACCTGTACAAGAAGAAAACAACTATGGATATAGACCTTATGGAAATTATGATAGAACGCCAACTTATGGTAGTAATCCGTCATCGCATGGCAGCAATTCACCATCATATGGCAGCTATTCTCCGACATATGGAAATAGTGCACCAACTTATGGTAATATTGCGCCTTCTTACGGCAATAGTGCACCATCTTATAATAGGGCACCTCCTTATGCTAGTGCACCATCTTATACAAATATTGCACCTTCTTATGGCAATACTGCACCTTCTTATGGCATTAGAGCACCATCTTATGGTAGTAGTGCACCATCTTACGGAAATGGTGCACCATCTGATAATAGGTATGGGCCTTATAACAGTAATGCACAAAGTCAAGGTAGTACTCCTTCATTATACGGCAATAAACCTTATCATTATGGCACCCAAGAAACTCTTGATCATCAGTTTGAGCTGACATCTGATATTGAGCCCCTTGTCCCTGCAAAAGCTAATGAAGTAACACCAGTTCAACCATCGTCAACGAGACCAAGTTACAATGTACATATTAAGGGAAGAAAGCCAGTGCAACAATCGGTACCAGCGGTTTTCGCAGAACCAGAACAAACATCCCCTGAAACTTTGGATACTCTAGATGAAACAACGACAGTTTCAAATGAAGATCTACCCTGGTGGAAAAGGTTTTCAAACAAGGTTAAATCAGGTGCTTCGAAATTGAAGGAGAAAATTGTAGGATAAGCTAATTCTCTTTCAGACCATGTGATTATTTTTTAATTATTTATAAATGAATAAATATTAAATGTACCAGATTTGAGTAGAAAGAATACTTATTCAAATAAATTGAGAAGTCGATTAAGTCAATATCAATAAAGATTGTATAATGAAAAGATTTCATTATATAGATCTACTCTAAAGATTATAACTGAAAAATATATTCGAGGAATTGAAAGGAAAAAATATGATGTGGGCACTAACATGACTATTCTACCGCCCTCAAACGAATTCTATCGAATATAAAAATCGTATGATCAGGTCGTGTGACCATTCATTTTCTCTGATTCTGTCGAGACAAACAAAAATGATAATATATCGAGCGATCCAAAAAACTCATCCCCAGTAGGCATTGAAAATGAGAACATGTCTTTGCTGAACACAGATAGGAAGCTAAAAGTGTCAAGTCAAAAATCAGTAGTACAAAAAAAAACTTTTATATAAAAAAGATAGCAGTAGATAGCAAGAGCTCTATCTGAGATGTTTCTCATAGTCTCTGACAGAATAAAAGCAATGTCTAAGCAGAATTCTTTTGAACGCATTAAAACTTATTCAAATCTACCACTTTCTTATAGAAAAGAGACAACAGAACGTAACAACAAGACGTGGAGCGAATAACGAGTCTGATGACATGCTAGTCCGCATAAAATATAGGCAAGACATGAGCAAAGCTCACAATACAGCAAGCACGAAACACCGTGGCTTTGAGGTTGAAGAACTGACTTGGGAAACTGAAACTCCCTTTTCTTGACTGGAGAGTTAGATGCTCCAGTCTCCGCCAACAGATGACATTGACCAGCTTTGGAAATCAATCAACGAAACCTAATCACAGCAGCTGGTGATACGGTAAGTTACAGAGGCAGGCCGGAAAGGAAGCAAGGATGATTCTATGAAGAGAACATTCAGGGGTATACACGATGACTAAATATTGCTTAAGCAGAAGTAAGGAGAAATGCATCCCACTATTTGGACCGAACACTTCACGAGTGTTCTTAACACCCGTGAAAGGGGAGTGTAAACATTTTATATGGAGCTTGACTTGGAAGTGAGAAATTGAAACCTATCTGTTAGTTGAAGAGGCCATTCGAAAATTAGAAAGTCATAAGGCACCTGAAAAAGATAAAATAACGTCTAAATTCTTTAAAACTCGAGAACAGGAACCCCTGAAACAAACGAATGACTTTATGCACAACTAAAGAGAAATCTCACTCCTCGATAAAATGTTCACACTAACATAACGACCTGTTTTGAAACGATATCTGAAACATGCCTAGTGGACCACCAATGTGGTTTTCGGCGAAACAGAGCAGCAACGGACCACATGTTCTCCATTCGACAAACACCACAAAAATGTTTTGAGTACAATATCCCAGTGCATCAGTTATATGTAGAATATAGAAGGGAGTACGATTCACTCAACAGGGACTTCCTCTATGCTACACTTCAGGATTTGAGGGTGCCAAACAAGCTTTTCAGACTCGTGAAACTGATCCTACAGAAGTGCAACGTTAAGGTACGATGTGAAGGTTTCTTAGACAAGATGTGCCGACAGAAGGACCACCCTCTTCAATGCCCCTATATTTTACCTCGCGTATGCTGACGATGTTGCTCTCCTTGGCAGAACACAGCGAGACATCACTGAAACCTTTGTGCAGATAAAAGAAGCAGCTGTCGGTTCGAGCTTAGTTGTCAATGAGTAGGAAACAAAGTACCTGCTAATGACAAGCGAGAGAGGAGTCACAGGCAACTTCACGATCCAGGCCAAAACCTTAGAGAATTTGGATACCTTCAAATAAAAGTGAGAAATGCAGCAGAAAACAGTGCGCACTACGCGACCCTTCATCTCTTGAAATACTTCGAAGTAGATCTCCAGGTTCTCGGCATACCGAAATATTGTAAACGAAACCAAAACCGGGAAGACTGGAGAAATATTGTGCAAGAGGCCAAAATCCTCCACAGGCTATAGCGCCAGATGATAGATAAATAATCATTTTTCTCGATTTCCAAAAGTGTTCTCGGCGATGGTCTAAATAATTGATTATCGCAATAATTCTTCTTACTTCTTTTTGCATTTGAAAAGTTTGAATAACGTTTGAGAATTACCACATAAAAAATACCATAGTTGATATGGGAATGAAGTAAGGAAAGGAACAGGAATACTTTTATTTGTTGTGAAGTTTGTATTTTTTTTAGGTTATTCCAAGAAGTTTTTTGATTGCTTTCAACACTTTTGATTACTAGTATAAACCTGGGGAGTTGAAATTTTGAAAGAAAGTACATACTGTTGAATCTTGACCCTCTGAGTTTTACAGTCATTTACTTTGATTTTATTAACTACAAACCACTACTCTGATTTTGTAGTAATTTTATCAATGGCTGATATAAAATCGGAGCTAATTTCAGCTGAGACTAGGAGTGTTGTTTCGTCAGCGAAGAGAACTGATTGATAAGATTTCATAAAACTGCTGAAATAATATAATAATAATAATCCTATGCCTATCCCCCTTGTGGGACACTATGATTTTTTGGGATAAACTGAGAAGAATTACGATTTAGGGTAACTGCGCATGTTTTCTATTGCTAAGGTATAATTTAATGTGACCAACAGAAGAAGATAAATTAGTTTCTCCAGTAGATTGTGGTAAATGTAGTCAACTGCCTAGGACAAATCACAAAGCATTATACCGCGCAATATAACAGGTGGTAAAGTGCTTTAGCAGAATATTTCTCAGCTATTGCCTGGCAACGCAACTAGTAACAGTAGGTAGCCTAATCTGTTACACCAGCTCGCGGTCTCGATACTCTACAAAACAAAATATGAAGCAACAAAATCTGTCCATTTGTTACCGAGATAATCTTGGCACTGACAGACAGACCAATTTCTGAAAATCTTGCTTGGACATCTAAGCCATAAACATTTGTTGAAAACCAAACACCGAAAAAGTTAAAAAAATCGACAGTTTATTTGAGTTTGCCGGATGTTCTGCTGTTTATGAATATTAAGGTGATTCCCTTTTGATAAAATTTCATTGAATCGGCACGTTAGTTGGATATATCTGAATATATAATATCATGATGATGCATATATATAATGATAATGATTTATACAAGGCACAGAAGAACATATATTTTGAATAAAATTATTTTTTGATGATATATAAAACCATTCACAGGTGATCAATATATAATACCAGTGTTCTCTGATATAATACTCAACATTACATGTATGGATCAATAGATACACATATACATCCTCATGATAGATACATTTTATGTTCAACAAGTTATTAACAGCGCAATTATAAATATTCCAACGAATGTGCCGATTCAATAAAATTTTATCAAAAGTGAATTACCTAAATATTCATCAACAGCAGAACATCCGGCAAGGCTGGTGAGATATCGCGTGCACAATGGGAGCTCCGAAATAGGCGGACTAAACTGCAACTTTGCCTAATATTCTTTACAGCTTTCACTGAGAGATAAATGCTATAGTAGATAGGGAAGTGCTTTAAGCAGTTTCATCAAAATAAATAAAGCCGTTTTCGCGCTACAGTCTTGAGCGAAACACCTTTTTTATATATTGCCTAGCATCCAATGCTAAGGATACCGTATCGGATTCACAGACGAGCCTCATCGATACCCTACAAAACAGAAAAAGAAAGCAACAAATTCGGTCATAGGTCAAATCCGATATAATCTTGGCATAGATAGACGAACCAATGCCCGTAAATATGTAGGAGTATAATTGTTTCTTTACTCTAGAATCAAAAAATATCAACAAATCTTGATTGCAGATCCAGCTTCACTAGAATTACATGACCTGAGGTCATCGTTGATAACTTCTTGATTGATGAACAATAATAAATCAATAAGCGTCATTCATACCGAAAAATCATTAAAGCAACTTACCTCCGGCAAATCGTTGAAAAAGCGAACAAAGCTTTGCTGTTGAGATGAGTCTAAAAATACAAAGCCGGTATAATTGATCATTCATACTCTATTGAGATACAATAATTATAATTATGAATTACCTAGGTTCAGAGCCCTATTATGTTCTATTTCAGTCATTCTGATAACAAATATTAACAGCTCATCATTAAAAAACAGTATGTACTATGTACTATCTATTAGTTTTTGCTAATAACATCTATGGTTTGGTTGTGTGTTGTGTCTTGTGTAAAATTGAAAAGTAAAAGCCCGCGCAGACGTCAATGTCAAATTTTTGTCATTTAAATTCAATCAAAGATCAACACAGCGTTCTACCATGTCCTACGTAACGAGCGGCGTCGTACACGAGGCCACACCCCTGTTATGCAACTTCTGTAATCTCATGTGGCTATATCATCTCCTTTAATTCAGTCTTCTTGATCCAGCCAAAGTATTGTGAAGGATAAATCTCTATGGGACAAATTAAATAAATAATTTAGATAAAATATTTTTGCGCGATGAGAAAACTCACACGCAATTCAAGATGCTGCTGTCACCAAATTCTGCTGCAAGAGTATACTCGTATACCTGAATGCCTGCGTTTGATTTGTTCCATTTTTCTCAAAATCATATTTATTTATTCATTCCTCAATATTATTGGAATTATTTCCAATCCAGTTTTTGACATACGTACCTAAAAGCTAATGTTTCTTAAATTTTACGAGTTTATCAAAAAATAATAAAATTAATGACACATATTATTTATTTAAACCAAAATTTAATTTAATTCGGTAGAAAAACTAACAAGATGTTCAACACATATTGAGGGCTGCACAAAAGTAATGGTTTTACTCAGAATATTATAAGCATAATCCAAATATTCAGCCAAAGATATTTAAGTTGGAAATTGAAAGTCTTCTCAATCCACGGTATCGCAAATATATATGCCAAATAGTCAATACCAAAACTACAGCGGGAAAGTGATTTTAATTTTCATTTATTCTGACTTTGGTAAGAATGCTAATAAAATATCTTCGCTATTATCCTATTATGTACTTCAACCTAAATTTATTCCATGTTTTGATGGATGTCTTATTCCAGATTGAAAAACATTTTCAATAAGTAATATTTTTTAAACGAGTGCCTAAGTGTGTGCCCCATGAACAAATATAGGGAGGACGAGTAACACGAGTAGTGGGAGTAGCACAAAAAACATTGGGTTATCGTATGTCATTTCGGTGTGTTGTGCAAAATCACGCTGCGCATCCTTATGCAGTATGGGCGATGGGCGAAGGAAGCTTAAATACAACAATAGACGGTCAGTGAAATACTGCGCAACATACCAAATTGACAACTTATCACAGGACGTTATTTCAGTCACTTCTGCTTATAGAACAGGATACAGATTTAGTCATCCTCCCTTTATATATTCTTGGTGTGCCCTAAGCCCTAACCTCAATGTGACAGCAAATGACAATAACAGAATGTGAACTCAAATGCAAAAAAAAGTGTTCATAGTCATAGAGCTTGCTATCACCATATACTTAAACTTCTATACCGCTAGCATTGTGAAAATAAATTCGCAGTAATGAAGCCAAAGACCTGGGGATAGCTGGCCATATGCGCATGCGTCATGAACTTTTTTGGCTAAGAGGAGGGACATGTAATTATGTTACCACACTTACCATTGGCACAGCTTATTTGGTAAGCTGTGCCATTGGTAAACTGTGATGTTACCATGGATACCATATGATGTGACTCCAAGCCACTTCCCCTTTATAGCGACTCCCTGAACACAGCCTAATCTGCACGAGTTGTTAGTTTTCGTGTTCTCTGGTCTGCCCGTCTTTGTCTTATCAACGTTTCCTCTCTTTTTATTGCTCTATGGTTTTCTTCCGTCCACCATTATTGTGATATTGTGATAAATCGTACAGAAAATAAAATACATGCGGTGAACTAAAATTCCAGAAAATTTCAAGATTGTTATATCATTTCAATTACGTTATTCAATAACTATTCACATCGTCAACATGTCAAAAAGAAGAATTGAAATTAAAGATCCTTTCATAAAGAAAATGAGGTAAGTGTGATCAATACTTAAATTTAAGGTATCAACAAGTACTTTGAAATATTTAGAGAAGAACGAGGCATTAGTAGCAATGCTCCAACTACGACAACAGGCGGAGTTTCATTGAATCCCTACACTGGTTTACCATATACCCAAAAATACCATGAGCTATTCCGTAAAAGAATTGGCCTACCCGTCTTTGAATATCGTGCAGATTTTATGAGATTGCTTGATGAACATCAATGCATTGTCCTTGTTGGCGAAACAGGATCGGGCAAAACTACACAGATTCCACAATGGTGCGTTGAATATGCTCGAAAAACTGGTAATAAAGGAGTCTGTTGCACACAGCCTAGAAGAGTAGCTGCTATGTCAGTAGCACAAAGAGTATCTGAAGAAATGGATGTGGCTCTGGGACAAGAAGTGGGTTACAGCATCCGTTTTGAAGATTGCTCCTCTGCTAAAACAATTCTTAAGTAAGGATTTATTTAAGATGCTAATTGATGTACAATGAATTAAAGAATTATTCAATTCTAGATATATGACAGACGGTATGTTATTGAGAGAAGGTATGAGTGATCCTATGCTTGAAGCGTACCAATGTATTCTTCTTGACGAAGCCCATGAACGTACTCTAGCCACAGATATACTGATGGGTGTATTAAAAGAGGTTATTAAAGCCCGCAGTGACTTGAAACTAGTTATTATGAGTGCCACTTTGGATGCAGGAAAGTTCCAGCAGTACTTTGATAATGCTCCACTAATGAATGTGCCAGGTCGAACTCATCCTGTTGAAATTTTCTATACTCCAGAACCAGAAAGAGATTATTTGGAAGCTGCCATCAGGACGGTTATTCAGATACATATGTGTGAAGAAATAGCTGGTGAGTTTCAAATAGTGTTAGAAATAACTATTGTTATTTCTGTTTAAGATGAAAATATTTTAACCATGCAATATGTCCTAGGTGATGTTTTGCTATTTCTTACTGGCCAAGAAGAAATTGAAGTAGCATGTAAAAGAATTAAGCGAGAAATTGACAATTTGGGCCCTGAAGTTGGGGAACTTAAATGCATTCCATTATATTCCACACTCCCGCCAAATCTCCAACAACGTATATTTGAAGATCCTCCACCGAATAAACCAAATGGAGCCATAGGTCGAAAGGTATTTATTCGTCATTAATATGAAGCTAGATGATTACTAATTAAAATAATTTTTAAGATTGTTGTTTCAACTAATATTGCTGAAACATCACTTACTATTGATGGAGTTGTGTTCGTAATAGATCCTGGCTTTGCAAAGCAGAAAGTATATAACCCAAGAATAAGAGTTGAATCACTTCTCGTATCACCAATTAGTAAAGCGTCTGCTCAACAAAGAGCTGGTAGAGCCGGTAGAACTAAGCCAGGAAAGTGTTTTAGATTGTATACGGAGAAGGCTTTTAAACATGAAATGCAAGACAATACTTATCCTGAAATATTAAGGTATATCCATACGAATTAATTTTCACTATCACATAGCTATAATATGTATATATTTTTTTCAGATCCAATCTAGGTTCTGTTGTACTTCAATTGAAGAAACTAGGCATTGATGACCTTGTACATTTTGATTTCATGGATCCTCCGGCTCCAGAAACATTGATGCGGGCATTGGAACTACTCAATTATCTGGCTGCTCTAGATGATGATGGTAATCTTACAGATTTAGGTGCCGTTATGGCTGAGTTCCCATTGGATCCCCAGCTAGCTAAAATGTTGATTGCCAGTTGCAACCATAACTGCTCCAATGAGATACTGTCGATAACAGCCATGCTGTCAGGTATTTACTTAGCTGTCTCATTTTTCCTTATCTCTAATATCCATTTTGAATTTGCTAAGTTGTTAATATTTTATACTTGACAGTTTACTTAACTGTAAGCTAATTTGTTATGGAATAATATTTTCTACTAAATTCTTCATAACGAGTCTTTGATTCGATAAATTAAGGCAAAGTATGATATGATAACTCCTCATAAAGCATAATAATAATAATAATTCCAAAGAATCTACCGTTATTAAATGCAGAAATCGCTACAAAGATCAGTATTTTCAATTACATCATTTTTTTTTCGAATAGACGAATCATTTCTTGAAAATATTCAGGTTGAAAAATAATACTTTCAGTATATGTAGTAATTTTCAATACAGCTGTCATATATATGTTCTCTTTCAATTAGTAATTTTCACTTCAATTTTGCTACCTGAAAAAAAATGATCTAAAAAAAATTAAGCCATGAGCTCAGACCAATGAAAGCAAAAATACTTGAATAACATTTAAGTAGTATGCTTTTGTTTGGACTGTTCTCTGATTAAGGTAGCTCTGTAGGAAACGATTGCTAGCGAGCGCAACTATATTGGTTGGATACGGGCCCTTTTTGCCCTGCTCCAATGTTTAGTCCCGCAGTGTTTCGTACGACCAAATGAGGCAAAGAAGGCAGCTGACGATGCAAAGATGAGGTTTGCACACATCGATGGTGATCATCTGACACTACTCAACGTCTACCATGCTTTCAAACAGAGTGAGTATTGAATTAATATAATTTTCTAATCTTTCAATCTCATATTACAGTCAAAATGTTATATGTTTGCTCTTTTACACAAAGGAAATTTTAATGTACAAATTTTCTGACTGATAATTGGATAAAATCAATAATAAAAAAATAGTATGTGTATTTGTAAAATAATGTGAGACAAAACAAATTTTCATGTTTCCATATTTGAACTAGCTCCAATAATTTACTAAACTAAGCAGCAGCATTGTCAATATCCGTATATTTCATCTATTTTTGGAACTTTTTTTATAAAATAACTTTCAAATATTGATTTTGACGACCTATAAATAATACAGGTATGTGTTTTTATGTATCCAGTCCCAGGTGAACTGATTTGCTAAAAAAAAGAACGTTATTGCAAATTCTAGTATTTCTGCGCATAACCTTTTCAATTTGTCAACGATAATAAACTATTATCAAGGATTTTCTAAGAACATGTAGAACTTCCGCGAATGATGGCAGTCTGCTTACAGCGTCAAGGAGCTTTCTTTGAGTTTTGATTAAGATTATATGCAAAATGGATCCGGAAACTCAGAGGCTAACTGCCGTCAATAACAAAAAAACATACCTATAATTTGTTAATAGGTCAAGTTCATTAATCAGTAGAGAACGGTGTATGTAATACATGTTAATTCGGTGTTTTCCTGAATAGTTCAGAACGTCAGATTATTAGATCGTGAAACAAGAGGTAAAATAAATAAGTAATTTTGTAACTTGAACTTTTGAGGGTTTCCGGAAAACTAGAGCGCTTTATAGATCTTTACAGCGCTCTAGGAAAACCAACCCAGCTGTGACGTCACGCTTGCTTTCTCAAATAGAATATTTCACGTTTTTGTGATTATATAGTTTGGTAATTATATGTAACCTAGTAACACAGTAGGACTGAACTTAGTAATAAAAAATCATAAACCAGAGGTTCTCTCGAAGTTTCTATATTATTTATATGTTTTCAATTTTCAATGTCAATGTTCTAAAAAGATCTATTAAAAAAGTCACTAATAAGTCCGTATATGTTGACGTAGAAGCGTTTTTGAAATATTTAAGTAGTTGTATTACGTCACAGATAATTTGGTGGACCTGAAATTTTCAACTTTTGTTGATTTCGAGATACAAAACATAACAATCATTGTGTTTAGCTAAACCAATTAGCCGAACTTTCAACTCACGAATCATCTATCAGAAGTCTGACATTGGCAACACAATGCTTGTTGTGTTTCCATCTCGAAATCATCAGTTGTCAAATTATAAAGTTGACACTGAGTTGAATCTTGATTTATGATTTCGAGATGGAAAACAACAATTGTTGTATTTAACGAAACCAATCGCAACTAGCCCAACTTACAAACCTACCAATCACGTATCAGAAATTTTTGGTCAACGAAACGCCTATGTTTCTATCTCGGAATCATCAGTTGATTACATGTGGAATAGTGATAATTTCAAGATGGAACCGCAACACGCGTTTTCTTGACCGAATTTCAAATTTCTGATTCATGATTGGTGCGTTTGAAAGTCGGTTGGTTTTGTTAGAGAATGTAAATTAGTTTTATAGACATTGTAACATTGTAGATTAGGTTGAGTAGTCATTGTCTATGTCAGTCAATTAGTACTATGGTAATAAGAAAATGTTAGAATCAAGTAACCAGAACGTTATCAAGTAAACAAGATATATAAAAATATCGCAAGTCAAAACTGTTGTTCAGAGAACTGGTGCTGTTACAAATATACGCTTCCGAAATAGAGAAATCTTTATTTTATTGCTCATAAAAGGTTTCGTTATACATAACTCCTGTGTTTTGAAATAAACATAGGTTGAGATAATCAGTTGTCACATTTGACGTTCACTGTATTTGACATAAACGAATGTAATAGGCACTGCTGTAAGTCTAAATACATTCGCATCCTGACAGATAAATATGATCGAGGAGGGAGTTCGTTCTTTGTTCAAAAATAACATCGATCATTCTTCTGTTTCTTCTAAGATTTCAGTTTTTCTTATGTCATTCCAACTATACTACTACTATCCTGTATTATCTTTATAAAATACTTCCAAATATGACAATTTCCTTGACATGTTTGTAGATGTCAATAATGAATTGATTTGACAATTCTGAAAAACTATATTACTCGAACTGATAAATTTGAAACATACTTCGTATACATTATCTATTCATTCAGTGTCAAATGATGTTGGAAGGTCAATAAAGTCCCTAACTGATGACGTAATCACATTGCTCATTTAAATACACTAGTTACCATGCTAGTTACTACCTTGATTTCCGTTCCAAAATAACCTCAATTGCTGTTGACTTGTATGTAACTATTTGATTCCATAGGTATGGAAGATCCCCAATGGTGCTATGATAATTTTGTTAATTATCGCTCCTTGAAATCAGCAGACAACGTGAGACAACAATTGTCAAGGATAATGGATAGATTTCATTTGAAGAGAACTTCAACCGAATTTACGAGTAAAGATTATTACATCAATATAAGAAAGGCCTTGGTGAACGGATTCTTTATGCAGGTGACTATTGCTCAGTTATTTTGAAATGATAAATGTCTTACATACCTCTAACTAGAATTTGATTAGGAAAATCGAATCGCAATTTCCTTTCCAATAAATATGGATATACTTCGATTGGTTCGTGCGATTATTAATTTTTTCAGTATGTTTTTTAGATAGACTTACACTTCGAGGAGAATACCTTGTCGCTATGTTATTTTCTTGAATATCTAAATTAAAATGTCGATTGTGTAAGTGTCGGAGTAGTAATAAATTAATATTTCTTAGTTGGTTTACTTGCATTGTATTTATATAAATTTCTTTGTTTCCTTTTCCTTTCTTGTTGCTTGTAAATTATGAAGATTGGTAAACTGATAAATTTGGCAACAAGGCTAGAGTTTCGACAGAAGCAAATGAGTATTGGAAACCCTATAGGTTGTTTAAATGTTTCAATGAAGGCGTAGTTTGATGGTATTTACCTTTTTTATATTCTTAGGTAATTTATCCAATTTATTCTGTGATATAATCGTTATCACTACTCAAGTTTAGGAAACATGTGGCATATCCGTATGCCACTGGTAAATGATATAGATTTTAATACACCTTCACCCCTTCCAAACATCAAGTTCGAATAAAAAGACTATACTTGGGGTAGTGGTAGGAAAGTGTGGTGAATCTTTAATTTTATAAGATCTGTTGGAAGACTGCTTAAAGCTTATTATTGTTATTATGATTCAGGTCGCACATTTAGAAAGGACTGGCCACTATTTGACGATTAAAGACAACCAAATTGTACAGCTTCATCCTTCAACTTGCCTTGATCACAAACCGGAATGGGTCATCTATAATGAATTTGTATTGACAACCAAAAATTATATTCGAACAGTAACAGACATTAAACGTGAGTATTGATGTTGTATTACAGTTTTCTAAATTCAATGAATCGGTATATTATTAAGGGATAATAGTAATGTTTCATAATTCCTATGATTTTATCACATCCGTTCATATTTCAGCTGATTGGTTACTGAAAATTGCACCGCAGTATTATGATTTGAACAATTTCCCACAATGTGAAGCCAAGCGACAATTGGAAATAATACAAAACAGATTGGATTCGAAGCAATTTCAACAAGGTTTCTAATTTCATTTTTATAATTTATTAAAAATGCTTGCAATAGTGTTATTGGTTGTATTTATCAATATTATATAAGATTAATTATGTTTCATTCCAATAATAAACTTTCTGTAACCAGTGTTGTGAGTTCTAAGCCAAAAGATATCATGAACCGGATAGACCTCGTAAGAAGTTTTTTTGAACCCTCTGAATGCTGATTCTTCTAGCTTCATCTAAGACTTACCAGCCTGCTTATTTTGTTGTCATTAAATGGTCTCCAGAGATTAGAGATGGTAGAGAGCACCCGAATGATGCGAAAAGAATCTTTCACTTCTCTGTTTTAAGAGTTACAGAGTACCACCCTGGTCTTGTTTTTTTGTAATATTATTCTTCCTTTGCCTTGAGGATTCCATTCCAGCACATTTTTACGGTGCCATCTGGCTTTCTCAGTCTGGCCTGTCTATGTATCTTAGGAAGGGTAGTTTAAATCCAATGATAAAATAGCACTTATAAGATCATTCTTGGTGTCTATCGCCTATTGAAAATAATTTTAAGCTCCTCTCTTATCTCCGAAATGCAGAGTTGAAAATTTGGCAAAAAATTTAGAATAGAGCTTTTACTAATGTTGAAAGCTCAAATGAATATCCGTAAGTACGGAACCCTCATCAAGGAGTCAGATTCGCAGTTGACCTATTTTTATCTCAAGTTCCATTATTAGCATTTGATGGATGCCTAGTTATCTTCATAGTTCAGCTACAGCATAAATAAATTCTTCTATATATATATATATATATATATATATATATATATATATATATATATATATATATATATATATATATATATATATATATATACAGGGTGGGTCAAACTCCTGTATTACTTCGATATTGGCTGAACTACAAGATATAAAAAAAATTCAACAAAAGTTTATTGATGCAGTCTGTTCCATAACCTAAAAATATTTAAAATTATACAGGATGTTCCATGAAAAAGTTACAGGGTGTCGACCTGTTATTTTAAAAAGAACACCCTGTATTTTATATGATATTTTGATTAAGAACGTCTTTACAAATACATTTTGTCTGAAACTATTTTCTCTGTAATGAACAGTTTTAGAAATAAACTAGTTTTTTTACAAAAACATAAATCTGAAGAAGGTCTAATGATGAGCTGTCATGTGATTATCTTTCAGTATTTCAATAAATTTTTAAATGATACAGATTTACCATAGTATAGACTTCTTCCAGCAGTTTTCGTTACAAAGTATGTCGTAGCACTTCTCAGTAAAAGAATGGTCAAATTGAAGAACTTCGAAGTACGATAACTTCTTTTTTTTTAAATGGAATGCTATATTTTTCAATATTTAAAAAGAAACACGATTTATTTTTAAGTCGTTTCATATATGATGTTTCTATAGTCATATTAAGCAATTTTCTTGAAATTTTAGATTTATTCAAGAAACTACCAAATTTAAATAATTTTAGTACTAGCCTATTCTTGATATTTTAATAAGTGACGTTTCTGTCAGAAATTTACGTACTTTAGAAAATTCTTAAATTTGTTTCCAGTTCCTGTAATTTTCAAATTATTGAAAAATATAGCATTCCATTTAAAAAAACGAAGTTATCGTACTTCGGAGTTCTTCAATTTGACCATTCTTTTACTGAGAAGTGCTACGGCATACTTTGTAACGAAAACTGCTGGAAGAAAGTCCATACTATGTTAAATCTGTATCATTTAAAAAATTATTGAAATATTGAAAGATAATCACATGACAGCTCATCATTAGACCTTCTGCAGATTTATGTTTTTTGTAAAAAAAAACTAGTTTATTTCTAAAACTGTTCATTACATAGAAAATAGTTTGAGACAAAATGTATTTGTAAAGACATTCTTAATCAATATATTATATAAAATACAGGGTGTTCTATTTAAAATAACATGTCGACACCCTGTAACTTTTTCAAGGAACATCCTGTATAATTTTAAATATTTTTAGGTTATGGAACAGACTGCACCAATAAACTTTTGTTGAAATTTTTTTATGATATATCTTATAATTCAGCCAATATCGAAGAAATACAGGAGTTTGGCCCACCCTGTATCTGTTTTGACTCTTTAAGTTTTTACAACTTCTTGTATTTCTCCATCCTTGATAACTGGTAACCGCATTGCCAATTCTCAACATAACAATTTGATTTTTTGTATTCCCCCGTCCTCAACATTTTCTCTGAACTAGAAGCATCATTATGGGTTGTCGAACGTTCGAATAAAGACAAATTTACTCCCTGAATGAGTTTGATTAAAAACGTAAAATAATAGTTTTGTAAAAATTGTACATTACACCCAGATAGAGGATTTTTCATTTTCAATGAGACAAATATTTGAATAACTTGTATAATTAATAAATTATGTATATTGCATCATTGGCGACAAAAGAGTAATGGCATAGACTTAAACATTACCGTGGTTTATACGGCTTCGAAGTTGCAAAAATATAAAGAAAGACTTGATAACTATGTTAAACTAATATCCAATCTCACATTTCAAAATCTCTATATATATTGGCCGTGGTGTATAGGTAACTTTGATACTATAAATATATTTTTGATTTTGATCAGTTTGCCCATTTAGTTAGCGGTTCAAGTATGGAACTAACCAAAGCTGAGTCCAAAACAGAGAACAGTACCTCAACGATTATATTTAGCCTCTAGCGCTAGCCAGCAGGCGTGTACTGTGGACACGGCCATTATCTATGCATCAATCAATGGTCACAATAATAGTAATAACTGATTAGTACCAATGATCGTGTCCGTGTACACAGTCTAATGATGCATGCTTATTGGTGATTTCGAGATACAAAACGCAACTAGCGTTGTGTTTAGTGAAACCTGCTGAACTTTCAAACGCACCAATCAGGTATCAGAACTTTGACATTCGGTCATCAAAACGCGCCGTGTGTTTCCATCTCGAAAACACCATATCGCTTTGCTCATTTTTCAAACTAACGTTTGTCAGAATATTTGAAATAATTTAATTCAACAATTTACACATATTAGAGGAATTGAAACTAGATGAAGAAACTGTATTTTCTGTTCAATATATTAATTTTAATGAAAAAAATTATGTGGTTAACGGAATGATAGATGTCCATAATAGAATTGAGCAAAAAGTAGAAGATAGGTTATGTTACAGTTACAATGTTTACTCATTATGTCATATTAAAGAAAGAAGTCTGATTGATTACTAAGCGACAAGCGATTTTTAATCACACACTGCTGTGGTCACGACACGACACACGACCAATCATGTTGAAAGATCAATAAAAATGTTACTAGCTGATGACGTAATTAAAATAAAAGGCCGAAATTTAGGTGAGATTTGATATATCATTATCGTGTTAGGGGTAAATTTCTATTGATAATCCAGTGTAAATTATCTAAGTTGTCGCTACAGATAAATGTAGTGCTCGTTAAAATTGAATCGATGAGTTTTTGGTAACTGATAATAAAACATGAGATCGTATTCAAGCGTTTCCATTGACGTTGTCTGCATTGGCTGAATATACAAAGTTTTTGAGATATATTAAGGGTGAAGGGTGTTCGAGCAGCATTTCATACCAAACTCAAACCGTCATAAGCATGCGCAATTATATTAATAAAGAAATTACGCAGTTATGGAATTCGTGATATTGAGTTAAAATGGTTTGAGTCATATTTGAGTTATAGGAGTCAGAGGACAAAGGTGGGAGACAAAATTTCTGAGAAACTAAATATCCATCTGGGAGTTCCGCAAGGATCGGCATTGGGTGTCTTAGTCTTCGTAATTTATATTAATGATGTTGGGAGTGTGCTAGAAAATTGCAAGTTATCATTATTCGCAGATGATACTTTGATATATATTAGTGGAAAGAAAACAGAAGGAATAATGACAAAACTTAATGAAGATCTGGGGAGAGTAAAGTTAAACCTGACTAAAACTAAATTTATAAAAATGAATTTGAATGAAGATATAAGAGTTGGTCTAGATGGGGTTGAAGTGGAGTGCGTCGATAGCTTCAGATATCTTGGAGTGATAATTGATAAAAAACTTAAATTTACTGAGAATGCTAATTATGTTTGCAAAAAGGTATCTAAAAAAATAGGCTTCCTGAGGAGAATTAGAAGATATGTGTCAATGGAAAATGCAATAATAATTTTCAATGCGATAATATTACCATATTTCTCCTATTGCTCGACTCTATTATACACATGTTCAAATGAAATAAAAAACAGATTACAATTACTGCAGAATAGAGCAATGAGGGTTATATTGAAATGCAATATATACACACCAGTGAAGTACATGTTGAACACCCTAAATAGTTTAAATGTAAACCAAAGGCTAGCCTATAGTACAATGGTTTTTGTCTTCAAAATCAAAAATGGATGTCTACCAAGCTATCTTAAAGAGGGGATGAACTATGTCAATGAGGCACAACCTTACACATTAAGAGATGGAGGGGACTTTAGACTAGAGAGGTGTTATCCAAGTAGCACTCAACGTTCGGTGATGTACAAGGGTCTGCAGTTTTTCAACAATCTACCTACAAACATTAAAACAGAATATAGATTTAATGTATTTAAGAAATTAATTTTACAATTCATTAGAGACAATGTATGAAACAAATATGAACAAATGTATTTATATGTATATATAAATTTGTAAAATTTCGAAGGAGCTAATAAATATATATAATAATAATAATTAAATTTTGAGGAGAGCGAAATTAAAATGCGCATGCCACACAGTTTGAAACTAGTCAAAACTGCTGCTCGAACACCCTTATTGTAAGCATGGAGATAGAGAGGGAATAGGCTAGTTCCTTTTTCAATAACAACCTCGATCAATCTCCTGTTTCTAATAGCATGCTTACTCTACTGTATTAAGTCTACGGTCACAGCTTTGATAAGCTGTGCTATGGTTGCCAGCAGAGACTACTACTTATTAAGGGTGTTCGAGCTGCATTTCAAACTAAACTCAGAACCATACGCATTTTAGTTTTAAGACGGACATTAAAATGCGCATGCTCACAATCACGGGACACAGTTTGAATGGTCCAAACTGCTGCTCGAACACACATTGTGAGAAAATAATGATCCAAGATCTTCTAAAATATAAATTCAATTTGTCAGAATACATTTGACGACTGACTGGCGATATGCACATGCACACAGCTGTCTTAAAGGCATTTACCAACTGCGCATATCTTGTTTGTCTTATATCCTAGTATCATGCTCTATGGTTGCCAGCATCTATCTCATCTGTCTAATGACTATGATTCTTGTCAAACAGTTTTTGTTCCTTGTTATATTATTGTTAGCTAGCGAAAAGCAAAAAAATTAAAATCAATACTTATATGTATATAGATTCTAGTTTTGTTTGAAATATAATCATCTTTAATACACCATATGAATGAATCAATGATACTACACCAGCTGATAACCACAACCTTAGGACACAAAATTTAAAATTGGTTCCAGTAATTCACACATGAAAAGGTACGTCTGATTTATTTAATATTTTTTTAAAACATAGCATGAGGAAAGGATCTATAAATGTATGAAAATCTCTGAGGAGTGCTTTGTGGTAATGTTGTTCATTTGAATGAATTATAGTAATACTAGACAAGTTTGTATTTTCTAGCATGGATTACAATGGCAACGGTGCTGCTTTGAATAGAGATACACGAAATTCTATAGATACTCCCGTGGAATGTACAGAAGATCTTGAATTTGTATACAGTGATAGTGACACACATGCTAATGAAATCGCAGAGCTTTATACCTACTCAGAATATGGTGATCTTCAGTTGAATTTGAATGCTTTCGAGGCACAAATGAACGATTATCTTATACATTTAAGGCGTTGGGTAGAATATTCATTGGCGGAAAAGTGTTCTATTATTTTGAAAATATTGGATCAACTCGAACTGAGTGATCGAGAAAGTCGTATGAAAAGTGCTAGATGTATTCTATATATAGCACAAGGTGCATGGTCAGGAATACAAAGTGATTTGGATCAAATTAAAAGTGCCAAAGAAAACTGTTTTCTATTATATAAATTAGGAGCATTCAGTGCATTTGTAGATCTACTGAATTTTGAAATAGAGAAGAATACACCTGATAATAAATCAGTGGTTTCTTTGTCAGATTCAGAGGACTTGAGAATAATTCTGTCAGTCTTATATACAATTACTGAAGTGATTCGTTCTGAGAAGGATAACTTCCCAGAAATATACAATTCATTCCGGTCGGATATAATAAATTACACAGAAGATGATACCCTTATAGTGAAATTATTTCTTATGTTGTCAAAATTTTGTAGTGGGGCTTCACCACATTTTCCTGTTAAGAAAATTTTACTTCTCCTTTGGAAGCTGATCTTAACTTCGCTTGGAGGAACAGAAGAACTGAAAAATTTGAAGAATGCCAGACGTGCGGAAGTCGGCCTGTCAATTGAACCTGATACCACAGATGTAGTTCGAAATATGAGACCATCTTCACCCCCAATATTTCTTTCCGACCATTTAGGAGATCAAAGCCAAAGACGCAGAAGGAATTTAGTTAAGCAAAGAAGTATGGAAGATAATGAATCTCTAGATATTACTTTATTTGACATCAAAGATAATGATGATATTACTGTTAGAGAAAATGTCCACAAATTAAGATGGCAAGAATTTACTACCATTACTGATGATGAAAGAAACGCAAAGCTACCATTCAAACCAAAAGTGAGCAAAAAAGAGATGGACGCGTTCTTGAATTTGGCCAGAGAGAAATTTATTGGATATAGTTTGGAAGGGGATAGCACCACCTTATTCGGATTGCCGAGACCCATTCATGAAAGCGTCAGCGTTTTGAAAGAACATTTATTCGTTTCTCTGACAGAGCTAAATATACAGCGAGAAGAAATCATCAATAAAAGTCCACTAACGGCTAAAGATGAAATAGATTTCACACCAACTGAATTATTGTACCGTGCTATGTTTCCGAATTTATCCCAGAATATGATTTGTCTGCTAAAAATTTTGCTTGCGACAACATCAAGACTTAAAACAACCAATGATTCTATTAATTTACTAGGTGATGTTTTACCAAAGGAAATGCCAATGACAGTTTTCCAGTCCATGAAATTGGGAGTTGATATAAATCGTCATAAGGAGATTATTGTGAAGGCGGTGTCGGCAATTTTATTACTTTTGTTGAAACATTTCAAACTAAATCATGTGTATCAATTTGAATTTATGTCACAACACCTGGTTTTTGCTAATTGCATTCCGTTAATTCTGAAATTCTTCAATCAAGAAGTGCTTCATTACGTCAAAGCTGGAAATACTATAGAGTTATTAGACTTTCCATCTTGTATACTTGGCAATTTCCAACCAGATGCGAGTGAAGATGTTGTGTTGGGTCATGAGACAAAATGTTGTTGGAGAAATGTTTTTTCTAGTATCAATCTTCTCAGGATTCTAAATAAGCTTTGTAAATGGAAAAACTCCCGCATAATGATGCTAGTGATTTTCAAATCAACGCCAATACTGAAGAGAACCTTGAAAATTAGACATGCCATGGCACAATTGTATGTTCTGAAGATGATTAAAATGCAGGCAAAGTACCTAGGAAGAAATTGGAGAAAATCCAATCTCAGAACAGTCAGTTTAATTTATCAAAAAGTGAGGCATCATTTGAATGATGATTGGGCTTATGGAAATTATTTAGATGCCAAACCTTGGGATTTTCATGCCGAAGAAATATCCCTTAAAAATGCCGTTGACTTATTTAATACTAGACGATACGGAACTAATTTAAGCGATAATGATTTGGAACCGGTCGATAACAATTTAACGAGCGTACTCGGTCGTGAACATGATCTTTCTAATAGCTTCCAAAAAAACTATTATCTCTGGTTGGAAGATGAGGTATTCAATAATGAAATTGATTGGGATCAACTGTTTCAATGAACATTTTTCCGAATTCTTTTAAATGTAATCAGTGTTCAATGTGCCATTAATAATAGTAATGACTGATTATTTCTGCTCAATTCGAGTGTAATGGAGTTTATATATGTTGTTAAATAAATTTAAATCGTTATATTATTTAAATCATCTGAAATTTTAATATATACATACAGTATATGATTCTAATAAATACGTAGAATCAGACCATATTTTTTACCAAAATTGGATTTTTTATGAAATAATCACTGTATTATGTGAAGGAAAAATTCAAACTAAGGAAAATAAATCCTAAGAGAATATAGAAATATATATGACACTCCATAAAGAAAGAACACAAATCTGATTATATCATGGAAAATAAATCAATGTCTCCTAAAAAAATATGTATATTTTTAATTTAAATTTTCGAAAACTTGAATATATTGGTGGCAGAAACAATCGTTTAAGATTGATTATCTAAGCAAAAACAAACTATTAATTTGATTTTAATTTTCTTCTTAAACATATATACTAAGGTAAAATGTCCGAAGAATTGATTCGCGATTAAAAAAAAATCCAATAAAATCAAGATCATTTAATAAAGCACACTATATATTTTAGATATTACATTTTATCCATAAAATGAGGCTGGCCATTTTTCTCCCGCCTTCGAGTCAATATTTCACAGCCTGTTTCATTGACTAGTAAAGTTTGTTCGAATTGTGCAGACCAAAGACCATCAGCAGTGACTGCTGTCCATTTATCAGGCCACATTTCATCACGCCATGTTCCCTCCGAAATCATAGGTTCAATTGTGAAACAGTGACCTGGCTTCATAACCCCCACAGCCCGATTTTCTAAAAAATGGTTTATAAAAAAATCGGATGAGACACTCTTTCTCTCTGGAAACGATACTCACTAGCATAATGAGGGACATTTGGGGCAGTATGGAACAATCTATGAATGCCATGACCACAGTAACTCCTCACAACCGAATAACCATGAGCTTGCGCATGCTTCTGAATGACATTTCCGATTTCACGGTACTTTTCACCTGGTTTCACTATTTCAATAGCTTTCATCAAGCATTCATGGGTGACTTTCACTAAATTCTTTTGTTTGTCATTAACATCACCAACAAAGAAAGTTTCATTCAGATCGCCATGGAAACCTCTGTGATAAACAGTTATGTCAACATTACACAAATCGCCATTGTTTAATGGCCTTGTGTCGGGTATGCCATGACAAATTACTTCGTTGACAGAGGTACAGCATGAAGCTGGAAATTCATAATAATTTAATGGCGACGGGTAACAATCGCGTTCTATACAAGCTTCATGGACAATTCGATCAATTTCATCAGTAGTAACACCAACGTCACACACCCTTGCCGCTTCATCCAAAACTTCTCGACCTAATTTGCAAGACACTTTCATCCCTGGAAATGACCAATTTGAAAAATTACAATCTAATCTAGTATCAAATAGCAACCTTCAATTTCTTCATCGTCAAGAACTTTTATGAGGCCTGAACCTTTGACTGCTTGTTCACTTAAAGGAAATCCTTGGGGATGATCTGCATAATCCGGTCGCATTATGTTTTGAGGTACACTTCGTTTCGGAGTTTGAGGAAATGGTCGAAGTTTTCCAGTAAAATTATAATAAGGCCAAGGGTTATAAGTATCATCTCTCTTTTTATCACCGCTTTCACCTTCTACAAATGAGAAATATAAGAATGGAAAATATTTAAATTGGTGAATCCTAAATATTCAACTTATGTAACGATATAAGAGGACAATAAATTTGATCATTCTGAATTTAAGTTCTATACATACCTAACCTTACTTACTAGCTAATGAGTGAATTATTTTATGAGATTTCCAGTTGCTTTTGAAACAATCTTGTGAACAGTAGAACGAGCCTTGAATTCCAAGCTTTATACAAGTTGGACATTGCAATTTCGCCGGATTATTACACTCTGGAGTTTCACAACTACCCAGACTAGCCATTTCACTTCGATTTTCGAAATTTGGAATCACTTAACTCTGATATTCGAAATTTGGAAACACTTCACTTTGATATTTGAAATATGGAATCGCTCGATTTGTTTGAGTTTCCAGATAATAAAACCTTTGGATTTTGTATTCAAGAAACCACGTTTTCAACAAATCTCAAATCATCAACAAATGGACATTGGACCAGAGAACACCTACCTCCAAGAGAATGGTAACTTCCATGTTAATTTCGTTGACTATGTTTTGACCTTGAAGTACAACTAGCGCTGAAGATGTTTACTCGCAAACTAACTTGCTTATGGCGGCAGATTCAAAGTTTAGTAAAAGTATTATCGTAGCTTATAGAGAAAGAAATAAAAATCTTCAGAAATTGTTGAAGAAAATTTTTAGAAAATAACTTTCGAGATTATTCATTTTACTTTTCATGATAGTCATCAGAAATGTAATATGAATGCTGAATTTTTTTTTCAAAAAATCACTCCAAAAATTTCTGAAGATTTTTATTGCTTCCTCAATAGTTCTGATCTATGAGGGGTAAATAAGAATATAAAAACTATAAATAATTTTAGTTAATTTTTTATTATTGCAAAATTATGACATAGAAAGAATAAGCTAATCAAAAATCCACTGAATAACTTCTTAAATATGGTTTTTGTAAGTAAACAAATTATTATATTAATTTATGGAAGTAACTAGTTCATTGTCTAAATAACTCTTTGAAACAAACAATAATTAGGGCAAATTTTGATTAGCTAAAATCTGATTTCTCATAACAAAAAATATAATGACGAAAATATCGACATACTTTTAGAAGATACTTAATATCAACATAAACTATTTTATGAGTAGACAGTGCATTAGTCTCCTACATATGTTAATGTATAATCCAAAATATATAAAATACACCGGTTCACTAACACTAATTACACACACAATCCACAAACAAATAACACGTGTTTCATTGTCCCTTCAGCCTTCTTCTTAAGTTGTTCCTTATTTAGATATGAAAATAAAAAGAAACAAAGATCAGTAAAATAAATAAAATTGAAGCCAGCAATCTCAAATGAAAACATACAATAAATATATTCGAATGTACTCACAGAAGCATATATTGACACATTCGACGTACTCTCTCATTAGACAACCAGAAACGGCATGGTGATTATGTAAAATTCCGCGACCCAGTCGCCACGGCATTGCAGTCGCGTTGCAGTTGTTAATAGCTAGCTAGTCGCAAAATAAAATCGTATTATGTAAAGCAGTCACTGGCCAAGCAGTAGCTGTCAAATACAGCGCCACTAGCAGCTTGGTAGCAATCAGTGGAACTAAATAATAAAAACAAATACATACGTAATTAACCTATTCGACGGAAATAACCTTAGAGCATGAAATTACCAAGGAGATATCGCATTCGAAGAGCAAGTGAAGCCAAATGAGTACTAAATAAATGGCCGCCAGTAGACGCAACACCATATTTTTTTTCGACTGAGACTCTTGTATCCAAGAGCCTCGCATTTCACCATTGTGTTAAGATAAAAAAATTGTGGTTTTAATAAAAAAATAGCACAAAAAATTAAAATCAAAATAAGCTGTAAACACCAAGGTGAGTGCGAAACTAATGACAGCCGACGAAAAATTGGCTTCACTTTCGTTTCACGGCAGCTATACAGAGCAGCATCTCCTGTCCTGTACGCACGACTTTCCACTACTCTAAGGACATAACATTATCATTTAAATTTTTGTTGAGCTAAAGATGCTTTATTATTACTGTATGCTAAAGATTTTACAAAATATGGAAACATAATTTCAGGTAAATTAAATATGAAAACCTAATCAGAATAGGTAGGTATATAAATATGCCTATGTACTTATTTTAATAATATTTCTTATAGATTTGTTGGCTATGGTCTGAAATATCCGAAAGATGGGCCTGACGCCGCAGGTTGCTTCGTAAACGACGACTAATAAGTCTTTCACCTCTTGGAATCTCTAAATCTAGGGAATCTCTCAACATCACAGCGCGAGCTATTTCTTTCACTCCAAAACAACATCCATCAAACAAAGACCGAAGATAAACACAAAAACTAAATAACACAAGTAAAGACAAAATCCCAAATCTGCACAGATTATAAAAGTTAGGGTCATCTGAATCTGTCATATAGCGATAGTCGCAAATTGTTTGGCTACACAGTCGCAATTACGTAATACGATATCTTGACGCTCTATACAGAATTCAATGTAATTATAGCTCACCAGTCGTTCGGTAGAGGCAGCAATGTTTTCAGTTGCTATTTCCTCGCGGTTGCTATTACTTAATACCAGAGACAAAGAAGAGACGGTCAAGTCAATGTTGATTTTTGGTCGCTATAACTGGTCCGCTGGATGGGATAGAGATAGATGGCGCTCCTGCGAGTTTTCATTTATTTTGAAAAATGGCGGGAAATTTGAAATGCTTTTTAATAGGGTACTTGGCTGAAATTTATTCTTCATTTATAATGCGATTACGAAAATTGTTGTGATACTTATAGGACTCAGTTTCACCACAATTATCGTCTCGCATAATTTAAAACTATTCAAAACTAAGAGGAAAATAAAACTCCAGAATTAAAATAAGTATTTATTTTCAAATAATAGTAATAATAAACGATAGAACAAAATTGGATTATTGATTAAATAATAAAACGTAATGACATCAAATTTTCTGATGTTCTGTAGTCGTTTCTTAATTCCATCTGCCTCCAGAATTCACAAAAAATGATCGGAAGTCTCGAATCGATTGATTGAGTAACCATTGCCTAGAGCATACATTTAATATTTAATATGTATTTCTTCTATTCACGTGTAAATTGATTTATTTATAATTTCGACTCTGGAGACAAATAGATCTTAGACTAGGAAAGAGCATGGTTTCACGACTCACGACACTACTAGCTAAAGTTATCAATTAGGCACAAAGCCTAAAAAATAGATCAGTGCAAAATTAATGGAAAAGGTTCAGTATAATATAAACAAAGCTGAGGTCACATTTCTCATACTCAATGATGTTTAAGTAGTTGTATTTATATTGATAATATGTATCATCTCCTTTCAAATTTATTGTTACTATGTATTATGTTACTAATTGTAGATTGTCAAAGTTTGGTATATTTATAATATTAATTGTATTTATGAATACTTAGTTCATGCAATACTATATTATTAAATATCTTATTTTGAAGAGACTTCCACATGAGATATGAAAGCAAGTGTTTATAGAAATTTGTTTTGTAAACCTTTTAACCTGGAAATATAAACGTTTTATAGGTGGTTCCAGATTACTGAGACAAATGCAATGTATAAAGTTATTAATGCTACTTCGTTTATGTGGATACCAAAAATTAGATTGGAATTAGGATAACACCCAGATATCTAAAAAGGCTACAAAATAATGAACCTAAAAACAGCATTCACCTTTTCTCAACTTATGCCAGTTGCCTCTTCATCTTTAGGTAGTTGATGGCCCTCAGTTTAGATTTCCGTACTTGTGGATGATTCTCCGGTGCCCAGAACAAACATTTGATATTAGTATTTATATTCAAAAAAATTTGCAACAGGAATGAACAAAAAAAATAATTTACCTCTGCTTGACTTGAAATATTACTCAGATCTGCCTTTCAAGTAGTTGACTTCCTACGAAATGATCGAAGGCCCTTAAATCGGATTGCTGACTTGTTGATGGTCCGTTGCCTAGAACATACATTTGATATTATTATTTATAATATAATAAATTCAAGACAATTTCCAGCAAGAATGAAACAAACAACTAAATTCACAAATAAGGAAATGAGGATCCATAACTCAAAGTGGAAGACAATGTTGAAATGTGAAATAAGTATCTAGTCTCCTTCCATAGTGTTTATTGAAAAAATAATTATATTAAAAACAGGACAAGGTACATGTTTCAACTCATGGAGTCACCATCAACCTAAAAAATAATATAGAACAAGCGATGTGAAAATATATATAAAATTTAGAATCATAAAGCTTACCTAAAAACCACATGGTCGATAAATTTAAAATTTATACAAAAATGGGAGGATCTCCAGATTATCAGGCGTGAGTTTAAACAATGAGCTACTCATGTTCTGTAATGTTAATGGGCTCATATCCACATATCAGTTATAATCTGTAAGGGTGGTAAAATAAGAATTTTAACGATTTTTTATGTGAATGTGAATACAACCAATCGATACAATACACTCTAAAACCCATACATATGAATTTTCATCGAAATCGGTAGACCAGATACAGAGATAAAATTTGCACATATATATATATATATATATATATATATATATATATATATATATATATATATACATATATATATATATATATATATATATAATAATGGAGATATATTATATTGTAACGGGGATTTATATTAAAACTGGGTTCGATTTATTTTCACTTATTTATTTACACCAATAACTACTCGTCTATACACACATTTATATTCACACTATATTTCTTGGACTATAACGACTTTCTACGATACTATGATCTATGAGCTATATCCGATTGTGATCTGTGTCTCGCTGACTATCTATCACTAACTAACTGGTCATTGCCATCAACCTTATATATATCTAACCTAAAAAAACTCTAGATGGTTCCAGTGTTGTTTTAGTTGTTTCTGGAGGTTATTTCTCAATATATGGCTTCGAGAATAGACCAGGACTTATTCTCTTTGCCTCTGACGTCTCCCGTGTTTTCCGGAATATTTGTAAGTGTGTATAGTTTATTTGTGAGTGTAGCTTATTATTCGGGTAAGTCTTCACGTTACACTGCCCCTTCCTTAGCATCTGATCGTCCCGATCAGAATCATTCTTGGTAGTACCTTGCTGGATTTCCGTTCCATGGCGGAATATGCACTTGGTTCCTGCCAGGCAAATACCCTTGTTGAAGAAGTAACAGTCTATCGTCTTTCCCGAGTACACTCCTTTTGGATTGAAGCAACACACGGTAATTTGCACACCAGCGTCCTGGAAGATGTATTCGATCATGCTCCTTACAATCTTACAATCTAGCCCGTCCAACCCGCAGCCTATTTTCAGAAGTCCCAACTTCTTGATGTCATAATTCCTGACTTCATTCCTTAGGCTCGTCAGTGCATGCCAGATGTCCTTGTAAGTGGGTTTTCCTCTAGACATCTTCTTCGTAACCAAATAGAAGAGGTTCCGATTACCATCTGCTAGTCGCAGAACTTTTCCTACTCTTGGTCGTGACAATTCATCCAGTCTTCCAAACTTCCTTTTAAACACCAGAGCATATCCTCGGCCCATACGTAGATCCTCCGCTACACAATGGGCAATAGAAACGTCGGGTGGTAGTTTGAAAAGGTCTTGTTGAACCTCAACTGTCACACCGAGTCTGACCTTCTTCCGATCCGCGTAGTTGGATATAAAATCGTTGAAACTGACATTTCGCACCTCAACGTTCTTTTCTTGAAGAGCCACTCGTGCTTTCTCCTGGTTGTTCGATCCATCATATGGTGCGAATCGGTTTATGTGCACCACTCTAGGTTTTCCCCTTGGTAACTTTCGGATACGATAAATGATGTCATTTATCCTCTTCATAATTTCATATGGCCCTTCCCATTGCCTTTGGAGTTTGGGACAAAGTCCTCGACGTCGTTGGGGATTATACAGCCAAACAAGGTCCCCCACGTTGAAGACTCCATCAGCTGATCGAATATTGTAGTGGTGTTTCATTCGATCACTGGCAAGCTGGATGTTCTGTCTGGCTAACTCATGGACTTTATCCATTCTGGCTCTCAATTGGTAGACATATCCTTCTCCTGCGACACGGTCCACCGTAGGTCTACGGCCAAATTCCAGGTCACAGGGTAGGCGTAACTCACGCCCCAACATTAAACTAGCAGGAGTCTGACCAGTTGTTTCATTCACAGCCGCCCGATAGGCCATCAGGAACAAATGGATGTACTGGTCCCAATCTCGCTGATGTTCTGAAACAACCTTAGAAAGATGCTTGCCCATGGTTCGGTTCATCCTCTCCACCATTCCGTCCGATTGAGGATGTAAAGGGGTCGTTCTGGTCTTGTTCACACCTTTAAGTCTGTACACATCTTGGAACAGGGCTGACTCGAAGTTTCTTCCTTTGTCTGAATGGATTTCAAGAGGAACGCCAAAACGTGAAAAGAATTCTTTCACTAACACCTCGGCGACGGTCGATGCCTCTTGGTTAGGGATTGCGTACGCCTCTGTCCACTTTGTGAAATAATCCATAGCTACTAGGATATACTTATTCCCATTGTCTGTTTCAGGAAATGGCCCCGCAATGTCCACAGCAACTCGCTCCATGGGACTCCCAACATTATACTGCCTCATAGGTGCCCGCTTTCTGCCAAGTGGTCCATTGCTGGCTGCACACACTTCACACTTACGGCACCACTGTCTCACATCTTCTTTGCAATTCACCCAATAGAATCGCTCCCGAACCTTCTGCAGAGTCTTGGTGATTCCAAAATGCCCACCCGAGGCTCCATCATGTAGCTGATGTAGTACCTCCGGCACTTTGCTCCTTGGCACAACTAGTTGTAATCTGGATTCAGTGCCATCTTCAGACTCAAAGGTTCTATACAGCAGATCATCTCTTAACACAAGAGAGTCCCATTGGGTCCAATATGGTTTCACTTCAGGGCTTCGTAAGCTTATATACTGCCAAGACGGCCTCTCCTTAAGGCGCATCCACTCCAAAACCACTCTCAAACATGGGTCATTCTCTTGGGCCAGTTTCATTTGTTCGGGCTGTCACTCCTCATTCTTTACGGTTGTTCGTCTTATAGGGTAAAGCTTCTTTTCCATCTTCGAGCAGTGGGTGCAGTTATAGTTGCACGGTCTTCTGGATAAGGCATCTGCGTTTCCATGTACTTTTCCTGTCCTGTGCTCGATGTCATAATCATATTCCTGAAGACGTTCTAACCATCTTGCCACTTGTCCTTCAGGATACGGAATTGCAGGAGCCACTTCAACGCTGCATGGTCAGTTCTAACTAGAAAGCGGCGACCATACAAATACTTATGAAAGTGTTCGCAGGCTTTCACTACTCCTAACAGTTCCCTTCTGGTAACGCAATAATTCCTCTTCGAGGAATATTCTTTGCCTTCTTCTGTTAACTTAGTTAAAGGCTTAGCGATGTTGGCAAAACCTTTCACGAACCATCGGTAGTAGGTACACAAGCCCAGAAAACTTCTAATCTCGTGCTTGTCCTTGGGAATAGGCCATTCCTTAATAGCTGTTATATTTTCTGGATCTGCCGTGACGCCGTCTCCAGATACGATGTGACCCAGATATCTTACTTCACGTCGGAACAGATAACATTTCTTAGGACTCAGCTTCAGGTTGGCCTCACGTAATCGTTGGAAAACTTCTCTTAAATTCTTCGAGTGTTCCTCAAATGATTTCCTTTCCACGATTACGTCATCTAAATACACTAGGCAGATTTGCCATGTCAGTCTTCTCAAAACTGCTTCTATGAGCCTCTCAAATGTAGCGGGAGCATTGCATAGTCCAAACGGCATCACAGTGAATTGCCAGAGCCCTGATCCTATCGAGAAAGCAGTCTTCTCTCGACCTGCGAAATCCATTCCAACTTGCCAGTATCCACTTTTTAGATCTAGTGTAGAAAACCATCGTGACCCAGATAGAGTATCTAGGGTGTCATCTATTCTGGGTAACGGATAACTATCCTTCTTAGTGACTGAATTCAGAAGTCGGTAATCTACACAGAATCTTGTAGAACCATCCTTTTTCTTCACGAGCACTACTGGCGAGGTCCATGGACTATTTGATGGCTCAATGACTCCTTGTTTGCTTATTTCTTGAATCATTTTCTCGGCTTCGTCTCTTTTGGCCAATGGAAGTCTTCTTGGCTGCTGTCTTATTGGCTGAGTGTTTCCCGTGTTTATCTTGTGAGTCACTATACTTGTTTTACCTTTGTATTCTTCTTCCATCGCAAATACGTCCTGGAATTCCACAAGCATATCTCTCACTTTTCGTAATTGTTTCTCGTCTAAGTCCTGGACAGTCTTGATGACCACATCAATCAGCTCTTTCGAATATCTGGTCCTGGATGGTTTACTAATCAATCTTACAGAGCATATCGCTGATACAGGAACACAATTTCCAACCATACTTCCCTTGCTCAACTTGATGGGGCTCTGCTTTAGATTCATTACTCTGGCAGAAACGACATCTCCTACTCGAACAAGAGCTTTAGCTGTCAGAAATTCCTTATTATTAATTTCTTCTACCAGTCTCAGACTTCCAGGTTTGCAGTTTCCGTCCGGATTGGTCATCAATATTTTTTCACTATAGCCGGGTATTATTACGTCACTAGTCGTTATTAATCGGACAACATCTTCGTTATCCTCGTGAAAGGGCAGTTCTTCATTGTCGACCTTCAAGACACCATTTTTGACATCCAACACAGCCCCAAGCTTCTTCAAAAGGTCCATTCCCAAAATAAACTGGTCAGATATGTCAGCGATTAAAACTCTGTGCTTGGTGGTGATCTTGCCAATGCTGATGGTCATGCTCGCTTCACCATGTGTTCTTATTTTCTCTCCAGTCGCTGTTCTGAGTTGGACCTTTGTTGGTAGTATCCGGGAAACATCTGTGATGAGCTCTGGCCTGGCTATTGTTCTTGTTGCACCGGTGTCTATTAGGAGTGTTTTGTCTTCTCCATTGATTCGACCATCGATTTATAAGCTCAAGGCTCCGCCAGAAGATGACACATTGACCGTAATTACTGGGGCACTATTTCTGCAGGTCGACGATTGCCCCCTCATCTCGACCCATTCTAGTTTTCCGACTGTGCAATCTTCTTCTTACAACTGCGGCGTACGTGTCCTAGCTCACCACAGTTCCATAACACCTTGGCTCTCTCTTCTTTGATTGCGCTCCCGTCACTAGCTTCCTTGTCATATCTAACAGGGACTCTCTGTTGGATTGGTCATCTTCCTCGATTGCTCTAACACGGTGCCCTCGGGAAGTTCGGCTAGCGGCTTCATGCTCTAAAGCAGTATTTAGTGCTCCCTCTAGCAATTTTGGTCTGGGCAGCTTCAACGCCTTCTATATATATATATATATATATATATATATATATATATATATATATATATATAAAATATATAGTAGGTGGAAGTACGGCAGTACGTGTTAAATAACAAAGTGTTAAAAAAAATGGGAATTCTGCCGAAGTTATATGGGGCTTAAATAAGAAAACTCTTTTTGCTGTCCAAGCTTTCGGAACTATTTATTTCCATTCTCAAGGCTAAAAATATATAAAAAAAAAAAATACTAGTTTGGAATGATTTCACAAACTGAATTTTAAACTTACTCTGCAAGTGAGGATTATAATTTAAAGCGGTACAGACTGTACACAATTGAAGAATTCCTCATTGTGGTATTAAAAACTAATACAATACACAATTAAAATTACACATTAAAACAGTAGTTAAAACAATATTTTAAAAGGTGGAGATACAATTACATATTTCTTGATACGGTCACATTTCTAGAACAACTAATTCACTGAAAGGGGTTGATGGAAAAGAAAGGAATGTAGAGGAAAATATTTAAACAGTTTTTTTCAAATTTTTCGAAAACTGGGTGGGAGATCAAGATTCCACAGAACATAGAAGCGGTACACTGGGCATATAACGATTGATACCATAGAAGACACAGAACTCAAAACATAAAAGTATTCATATCAAAATGTATGCAAGCTTCAAAACAATCCTAACCTATGTACGATTATTTACGTTGTTGGCGCAAAATTTTGAAATCAAGTAGGAGTAAACAGAACTGAGCCCACGTACATCGGTACAAGTGTTCATAGCTCTCGGTTCTTTCGTAATTTCTATCATTTCGTGTATTTTTCTTTTGATTAAATTGGACTCATTGGCTAGAATGTACACACCTTCAAAATTTGGAGTATGTCGTTTCTCATGGGCATGTCTCGCTAAGGTACATTTATTGGTTTGACCATTTCTGTAATCACTTTTGTGGGAAGTTATTCTGTTTTTTAGTAGCCTCTGTGTTTCACCTATATACACTAGATCACAATCATGACAGGGAATAACATATACAACATTCCGTCTTTTCTCTGTAGGTATTCTATCTTTTATATTAGAAAAGTGTTTACCTAATAGATTCACATTTCTTTTAGCCACTATACAGTTATGAATGACGTCCTTGATGATATTAGTTAGTTTTGGAGTGAGGTCTTTGATCCAAGGAGTGGAAAAATAACATATTTGTCCCTGTTGTCTTTGTGACGGATGATTTGTAGAAGAATCTGGGCGATTGTCTATGGATGGACTACTGTACAGCAGTTTACGTAACAGTTTATTTGGGTAAGAATTATTCAGTAATATTTGATATAATTTATCTATGTTTCCCTTTACTAAAGTTGGATGACATATTTGCTTAATCCTATTTTTCATTCCTAGAACTAAATTAACCTTCATTCTTTCATCATGGTAAGAGAGATAATTCAAATAGCGACCGCTATTAGTAGGTTTCTGATACCAATCAAGTATGATGGTTTGATTTCGAGTACGAATACTTCTGGTATCTAAAAAGGGAACAGAATTGTTTTGCTCCTTTTCGATTGTAAATTTGAGGTTGGCATCATAAGCATTGAAGATTTGTAGAACTATATCGTCAGAATTAGCTGGAATAGAACAAATTATATCATCAACGTACCTTTTGATGAAAGGAAATTGAAATGGTAATTTTGGCAAACAATTATCCAATAGATCATCCATTACAAAGGCCGAGATTATGGGTGAAATAGTGGAGCCCATTGGTGTACCAAAAACTTGTAAGTAATTCTCTCCTTGGAAAGTAAACACGGTACTGTCAAATATGAACTTTAACGCTAGAAGAAAGGAATCTATATCTAGATTGCAGTGGGAGTGGATCTCATGCCAATGTTTCCTGATACTAGACTCCGCACGTTCATAGGAGATGTTGGTGAACAGAGATGAAACATCCAGGCTGATTAAAACATAGTTTGGAGGTAATTGAAAATTGTTAATGAACCTTGCATAGTGGAAAGAATCTTGAATGAAATAGTTGTTATTTCTATTATAGGTGTTGGTTAAAATTTCTGTGATGTATTTGCACAAGCCTGAGTTCGGGGTACCGATTGAAGAAATAATGGGCCTGAGTGATAAGGGTTCTTTGTGGATCTTGGGTAAGGCATAAAATCTCGCAGGAACTGAATCGTAAGTGGTGAATTTCTTTCTAGTTGCTAGATCAATAAAATTATTATTATAAAACTCGAATATGATAGCATTAGCCTTCCCTTGTAAAGTAATAGTTGGATCCCTTGTTAGTTTTTTATAATATTTTGTGTTGTCTAGTAACTGTTTGCAGAGATCAATATATTGTTGTTTGTAAATGATGACTGTCACATTACCTTTGTCTGCTTTTAAAACCCATACGTCCCTATGATTTTTCAGATACTGTTTGGATTTGGAAATTATTTCGTCCAATTGATTACCGTGATTACGAGAAAAATTGATATGATTAGTGATCAAGTTGGTAGTTCTTGATCTAGTGATGTTTCTAATTCTGTTGTCATCTATACCATCAAACATAATCTCAGTATCCGCCAGAACGTTCTGAATCAGCTTGTGGTCTAATTTCGGAGGCAAACTAAATTTGTGTCCAAGAGCAAACAGATTGAGCACGTCAGTGGGAATTGTTTCGTTGGTCAAGTTTTTCACCCAATTAGATTTAGTATTAATGTTAGTTATTTGAGTTGTCTTTAGTTGATTTAATTTATTCAAGGTTCTGTTTTTATAATCATGAAAAACCTTATTGTAACTGATGGTTTGTCGTCTTTTAAATTCATTAACAATGTAATTGGGAACAATTCCAGAGATGAACTCAATCAGCTTGTTAAGTTCATTCTTAAATTTATTAATATTAATAAAGCTGATTTCGATTTCGAACGAAAGTGTTTTGAGCTCTAACCTCTTCGTGAAGTGTTTGATGCGTCCAGATATACGACCATCGGTTACGTCCAACACCTTGTTGCACTTGCAACCTACAAAGGGTGTTGGACGTAACCGATGGTCGTATATCTGGACGCATCAAACACTTCACGAAGAGGTTAGAGCTCAAAACACTTTCGTTCGAAATCGAAATCAGCTTTATTAATATTAATAAATTTAAGAATGAACTTAACAAGCTGATTGAGTTCATCTCTGGAATTGTTCCCAATTACATTGTTAATGAATTTAAAAGACGACAAACCATCAGTTACAATAAGGTTTTTCATGATTATAAAAACAGAACCTTGAATAAATTAAATCAACTAAAGACAACTCAAATAACTAACATTAATACTAAATCTAATTGGGTGAAAAACTTGACCAACGAAACAATTCCCACTGACGTGCTCAATCTGTTTGCTCTTGGACACAAATTTAGTTTGCCTCCGAAATTAGACCACAAGCTGATTCAGAACGTTCTGGCGGATACTGAGATTATGTTTGATGGTATAGATGACAACAGAATTAGAAACATCACTAGATCAAGAACTACCAACTTGATCACTAATCATATCAATTTTTCTCGTAATCACGGTAATCAATTTGACGAAATAATTTCCAAATCCAAACAGTATCTGAAAAATCATAGGGACGTATGGGTTTTAAAAGCAGACAAAGGTAATGTGACAGTCATCATTTACAAACAACAATATATTGATCTCTGCAAACAGTTACTAGACAACACAAAATATTATAAAAAACTAACAAGGGATCCAACTATTACTTTACAAGGGAAGGCTAATGCTATCATATTCGAGTTTTATAATAATAATTTTATTGATCTAGCAACTAGAAAGAAATTCACCACTTACGATTCAGTTCCTGCGAGATTTTATGCCTTACCCAAGATCCACAAAGAACCCTTATCACTCAGGCCCATTATTTCTTCAATCGGTACCCCGAACTCAGGCTTGTGCAAATACATCACAGAAATTTTAACCAACACCTATAATAGAAATAACAACTATTTCATTCAAGATTCTTTCCACTATGCAAGGTTCATTAACAATTTTCAATTACCTCCAAACTATGTTTTAATCAGCCTGGATGTTTCATCTCTGTTCACCAACATCTCCTATGAACGTGCGGAGTCTAGTATCAGGAAACATTGGCATGAGATCCACTCCCACTGCAATCTAGATATAGATTCCTTTCTTCTAGCGTTAAAGTTCATATTTGACAGTACCGTGTTTACTTTCCAAGGAGAGAATTACTTACAAGTTTTTGGTACACCAATGGGCTCCACTATTTCACCCATAATCTCGGCCTTTGTAATGGATGATCTATTGGATAATTGTTTGCCAAAATTACCATTTCAATTTCCTTTCATCAAAAGGTACGTTGATGATATAATTTGTTCTATTCCAGCTAATTCTGACGATATAGTTCTACAAATCTTCAATGCTTATGATGCCAACCTCAAATTTACAATCGAAAAGGAGCAAAACAATTCTGTTCCCTTTTTAGATACCAGAAGTATTCGTACTCGAAATCAAACCATCATACTTGATTGGTATCAGAAACCTACTAATAGCGGTCGCTATTTGAATTATCTCTCTTACCATGATGAAAGAATGAAGGTTAATTTAGTTCTAGGAATGAAAAATAGGATTAAGCAAATATGTCATCCAACTTTAGTAAAGGGAAACATAGATAAATTATATCAAATATTACTGAATAATTCTTACCCAAATAAACTGTTACGTAAACTGCTGTACAGTAGTCCATCCATAGACAATCGCCCAGATTCTTCTACAAATCATCCGTCACAAAGACAACAGGGACAAATATGTTATTTTTCCACTCCTTGGATCAAAGACCTCACTCCAAAACTAACTAATATCATCAAGGACGTCATTCATAACTGTATAGTGGCTAAAAGAAATGTGAATCTATTAGGTAAACACTTTTCTAATATAAAAGATAGAATACCTACAGAGAAAAGACGGAATGTTGTATATGTTATTCCCTGTCATGATTGTGATCTAGTGTATATAGGTGAAACACAGAGGCTACTAAAAAACAGAATAACTTCCCACAAAAGTGATTACAGAAATGGTCAAACCAATAAATGTACCTTAGCGAGACATGCCCATGAGAAACGACATACTCCAAATTTTGAAGGTGTGTACATTCTAGCCAATGAGTCCAATTTAATCAAAAGAAAAATACACGAAATGATAGAAATTACGAAAGAACCGAGAGCTATGAACACTTGTACCGATGTACGTGGGCTCAGTTCTGTTTACTCCTACTTGATTTCAAAATTTTGCGCCAACAACGTAAATAATCGTACATAGGTTAGGATTGTTTTGAAGCTTGCATACATTTTGATATGAATACTTTTATGTTTTGAGTTCTGTGTCTTCTATGGTATCAATCGTTATATGCCCAGTGTACCGCTTCTATGTTCTGTGGAATCTTGATCTCCCACCCAGTTTTCGAAAAATTTGAAAAAAACTGTTTAAATATTTTCCTCTACATTCCTTTCTTTTCCATCAACCCCTTTCAGTGAATTAGTTGTTCTAGAAATGTGACCGTATCAAGAAATATGTAATTGTATCTCCACCTTTTAAAATATTGTTTTAACTACTGTTTTAATGTGTAATTTTAATTGTGTATTGTATTAGTTTTTAATACCACAATGAGGAATTCTTCAATTGTGTACAGTCTGTACCGTTTTAAATTATAATCCTCACTTGCAGAGTAAGTTTAAAATTCAGTTTGTGAAATCATTCCAAACTAGTATTTTTTTTTTTTTATATATTTTTAGCCTTGAGAATGGAAATAAATAGTTCCGAAAGCTTGGACAGCAAAAAGAGTTTTCTTATTTAAGCCCCATATAACTTCGGCAGAATTCCCATTTTTTTTAACACTTTTATATACAGGGTGGGGCACCGTATACGACACGGTCTCTCAAGGGGAATCCATACAATATAATGTTTTTATGATAAACGAAATAGATGCAGAATTTTTCTGGCCACAATCTAAAATTATTTTTATACATACAGGGTGATTCAAAAAAAAGATACATATCAAAGTTATGTTTTTTTAAATTGAATGTCCTATATTTTTTATTATTTTCGGATATAAGAGTCAAAATAAAAGTGAGTTTCTTCAGTATTCCCTATACCTATCTCTTTCCATTTTGAAAATATCCAAAGATTTGTTGAAATGTAAGGTATGAACTATTTTTCTATAATTTCCAAAGTTGCTCATTTTGAACTTGAGCTATACCTTCTATCATATTGATGAAGGTCAAGGTTATAGCCTGTATCATATTTTAATGTCAAAAATCATACAGGGTGTTGGAAAAATATGGTTGTAAAATTTCAATATAAGATATTGAAAAACTTCGTTATCTTAAATGGAACACCCTCTATATTATTACATATTTTAATGCAGAATTGAATCCTCTTTCGAATTGTATAAGGGTTCCCTATAACTAAACTCAACGAATTTCTTCAATTTCGCACTTCTCTAATAATTCTGTCTTATATTCCCAATGCCATTATGATTGGGATGACGTTTTAAAATAATCATTATTATAGTTAAATTCCATTATTATTATTACAGTACTAATTGATTCACGATTATTATCCAATCTCCTAGAATTTCAAAACTCATATGAAATAATTAACTGACGGGTAATGATACTATACTATTCTATTGCTGTCGGTTTTACCCTTAAAAGACAACTACTCCATTAATATATTTTTTTTTGGAATATCAGCGTTTTACATTTACATAGATACTGTGAAACGTAAAGAAATACCTATAAGTATTTATTGATAACGTATTATTATGAAAGCCCAAGGAAAAATGTGGTAAGTCCACTCACACTTCTTTTCTACCTCTCTCAAACAAATACTGACGAATATGAGAAACATACAGACAGACAGACCAATAGCAAAACATATGTTTGTTGGACTCAAAAAGCCCTGGAACGTAGAAACAGAGTACCGAAAATTTTACACGAATACAATACTTCCCTTACACAGCTACTAGGCGTAGCGGTATAAAAGTATTAAGAACAAGACATTTATTGAATGATATAAAAATAATAACAGTATAAAAATATAATAAAATAAGAAACACTAGAGTAAATGTTCAAAATGTCGTCCATTTTCTTGAATACATAATTGAACTCTCTCTTCAAAAGATCTTTTAACTTTCCTCAACATCTGTGGTGTCACGGATCGAAAAGCGGCTCTTATTCTCTCTTTCATATTTTCAGCTGTTGTGGGCTGGGTGTCATATACAATGTTTTTAATGTATCCCCATAAAAAAAAGTCCACACATGTTAGATCTGGAGATCTTGGTGGCCAATCTTGCGAGCCGCTTCTTCCTATCCATCTGTTTGGGAAACGCCTATCAAGAAATTCTCTAACATTCCTTTGAAAATGGGCTGGAGCACCATCCAACTGCAGCCACATCTGCTGTCTGATATTCAAATGCACATTTTCTAAAAGTTCGGGTAGTTTATCACGTAAGAATCTTAGAAATTTTTGTCCATTTAAAATGCCATCAAAAAAGTAAGGACCTATTAATTGGGACCCTAGAACACCCCCCCATACATTAACTGACCATCTATGTTGGTAATTAGTATTTCGAAAAATTCGAGGATTCTCATCACTATAATAATGGAAATTATGTCTGTTCACCAGGCCGTTATTATGGAAAGTGGATTCATCAGAAAACAGAATTGAATCTAGAAAGAGTTCATTATCGCCTAATCTGTCTAGAGTCCAAACACAAAATTCAAGTCTGTGATTAAAATCCATTTCATAAAGTTCTTGGTGTATCTGAATATGGTAAGGATGAAACCGATATTTTTTCAATATTCTTGAAATGCTTCTCCTACTAATACCTGTTTCTCTTTCTATTTTGCGTTGACTGGTATGAGGGTGTTCTATAACAGATCCTATGACCACAAACTCATTTTCTTCATCATCTACAATAGGTTTTAGCGTAGTTTTTTGTTTGTAGGATACAGTACCAGAATTCCGAAATTCTCTCAGTAACCGTTCAAACACAGCTCTATTTGGATGTGATACGGTTGGATATCTTTCAGCATATACTCTTGAAGCCAATAGGCAATTTTCATGACACTCACCAATTATTAGAAGCATATTTATTCTCTCTTCGATAGGATAAGTCTTCATTTTGCTTTATTTGAATAGTACACTGATTTAAATTGTATTTATAAATTAAACGCTTCAAAACTGTCAGTTATAAAACATTTCCATGGTAACAGCCTCAAAGCTGTCCAGATTAATTGGGTAATGTTCCTACTGTGATAAAGAAGCAAAATTCAAGAAATGCCTTGAGTTTAGTTATAGGGAACCCTTATACAATTCGAAAGAGGATTCAATTCTGCATTAAAATATGTAATAATATAGAGGGTGTTCCATTTAAGATAACGAAGTTTTTCAATATCTTATATTGAAATTTTACAACCATATTTTTCCAACACCCTGTATGATTTTTGATATTGAAATATGATACAGGCTATAACCTTGACCTTTATCAATATGATAAAACCTTTAGCTCAAGTTCAAAATGAGCAACTTTGGAAATTATAGAAAAATAGTTCATACCTTACATTTCAACAAATCTTTGGATATTTTCAAAATGGAAAGAGATAGGTATAGGGAATACTGAAGAAACTCACTTTTATTTTGACTCTTATATCCGAAAATAATAAAAAATATAGGACATTCAATTTAAAAAAACATAACTTTGATATGTATCTTTTTTTTGAATCACCCTGTATGTATAAAAATAATTTTAGATTGTGGCCAGAAAAATTCTGCATCTATTTCGTTTATCACAAAAACATTATATTGTATGGATTCCCCTTGAGAGACCGTGTCGTATACGGTGCCCCACCCTGTATATATATATATATATATATATATATATATATATATATATATATATATATATATATATTAAATAAATGGGAAGCTATCCGTACCAGGTGAACATATTTGAATATGAATAATAATTTCACGCCTAGCTGGTAAATTGAACCTACATTTCGTAGGGTGCCGCAATAAGAACGAGGTTTGTCGTCTACATATTGCGTTTGTGTGCATTTTTTCCACTATACTGCTCAATCAAATTGATTACCAAACATAGCATCAGTCTCCCAGATATATATCATGATTTCGAGGTTGTTGCCTCTCATCAGTATATCGTAGGGTGAAGAGCCATATTTGATAATCAATCCTTATTTGGAACTCATACTTGTATCAATCTTCGGTATAGAACTGTCGGTGGAGACAAGTATGAGCGATATATTAAGCATGTATAATGGTGGATAATAACAATCGGCAAAGGTTAATAATTAATTAAATAAATGAGGAGCTATCCGTACCAGGTGAACATATTTGAATATGAATAATAATTTCACGCCTAGCTGGTAAATTGAACCTACATTTCGTAGGGTGCCGCAATAAGAACGAGGTTTGTCGTCTACATATTGCGTTTGTGTGCATTTTTTCCACTATACTGCTCAATCAAATTGATTACCAAACATAGCATCAGTCTCCCAGATATATATCATGATTTCGAGGTTGTTGCCTCTCATCAGTATATCGTAGGGTGAAGAGCCATATTTGATAATCAATCCTTATTTGGAACTCATACTTGTATCAATCTTCGGTATAGAACTGTCGGTGGAGACAAGTATGAGCGATATATTAAGCATGTATAATGGTGGATAATAACAATCGGCAAAGGTTAATAATTAATTAAATAAATGAGGAGCTATCCGTACCAGGTGAACATATTTGAATATGAATAATAATTTCACGCCTAGCTGGTAAATTGAACCTACATTTCGTAGGGTGCCGCAATAAGAACGAGGTTTGTCGTCTACATATTGCGTTTGTGTGCATTTTTTCCACTATACTGCTCAATCAAATTGATTACCAAACATAGCATCAGTCTCCCAGATATATATCATGATTTCGAGGTTGTTGCCTCTCATCAGTATATCGTAGGGTGAAGAGCCATATTTGATAATCAATCCTTATTTGGAACTCATACTTGTATCAATCTTCGGTATAGAACTGTCGGTGGAGACAAGTATGAGCGATATATTAAGCATGTATAATGGTGGATAATAACAATCGGCAAAGGTTAATAATTAATTAAATAAATGAGGAGCTATCCGTACCAGGTGAACATATTTGAATATGAATAATAATTTCACGCCTAGCTGGTAAATTGAACCTACATTTCGTAGGGTGCCGCAATAAGAACGAGGTTTGTCGTCTACATATTGCGTTTGTGTGCATTTTTTCCACTATACTGCTCAATCAAATTGATTACCAAACATAGCATCAGTCTCCCAGATATATATCATGATTTCGAGGTTGTTGCCTCTCATCAGTATATCGTAGGGTGAAGAGCCATATTTGATAATCAATCCTTATTTGGAACTCATACTTGTATCAATCTTCGGTATAGAACTGTCGGTGGAGACAAGTATGAGCGATATATTAAGCATGTATAATGGTGGATAATAACAATCGGCAAAGGTTAATAATTAATTAAATAAATGAGGAGCTATCCGTACCAGGTGAACATATTTGAATATGAATAATAATTTCACGCCTAGCTGGTAAATTGAACCTACATTTCGTAGGGTGCCGCAATAAGAACGAGGTTTGTCGTCTACATATTGCGTTTGTGTGCATTTTTTCCACTATACTGCTCAATCAAATTGATTACCAAACATAGCATCAGTCTCCCAGATATATATCATGATTTCGAGGTTGTTGCCTCTCATCAGTATATCGTAGGGTGAAGAGCCATATTTGATAATCAATCCTTATTTGGAACTCATACTTGTATCAATCTTCGGTATAGAACTGTCGGTGGAGACAAGTATGAGCGATATATTAAGCATGTATAATGGTGGATAATAACAATCGGCAAAGGTTAATAATTAATTAAATAAATGAGGAGCTATCCGTACCAGGTGAACATATTTGAATATGAATAATAATTTCACGCCTAGCTGGTAAATTGAACCTACATTTCGTAGGGTGCCGCAATAAGAACGAGGTTTGTCGTCTACATATTGCGTTTGTGTGCATTTTTTCCACTATACTGCTCAATCAAATTGATTACCAAACATAGCATCAGTCTCCCAGATATATATCATGATTTCGAGGTTGTTGCCTCTCATCAGTATATCGTAGGGTGAAGAGCCATATTTGATAATCAATCCTTATTTGGAACTCATACTTGTATCAATCTTCGGTATAGAACTGTCGGTGGAGACAAGTATGAGCGATATATTAAGCATGTATAATGGTGGATAATAACAATCGGCAAAGGTTAATAATTAATTAAATAAATGAGGAGCTATCCGTACCAGGTGAACATATTTGAATATGAATAATAATCATGATATATATCTGGGAGACTGATGCTATGTTTGGTAATCAATTTGATTGAGCAGTATAGTGGAAAAAATGCACACAAACGCAATATGTAGACGACAAACCTCGTTCTTATTGCGGCACCCTACGAAATGTAGGTTCAATTTACCAGCTAGGCGTGAAATTATTATTCATATTCAAATATGTTCACCTGGTACGGATAGCTCCTCATTTATTTAATTAATTATTAACCTTTGCCGATTGTTATTATCCACCATTATACATGCTTAATATATCGCTCATACTTGTCTCCACCGACAGTTCTATACCGAAGATTGATACAAGTATGAGTTCCAAATAAGGATTGATTATCAAATATGGCTCTTCACCCTACGATATACTGATGAGAGGCAACAACCTCGAAATCATGATATATATCTGGGAGACTGATGCTATGTTTGGTAATCAATTTGATTGAGCAGTA